>CM028136.1:573910000-576310000 GCA_016271365.2 Neoceratodus forsteri
CTCTGGATATTTACAAGTGCCCAAGGCATGAGTGACAGTATCCAAAGGACACAATCAGGAGTGAAAATATTTTCCATAGCGCACGACTGCACATCATGTGTCCGATTTATATAAAAGAGGGATCCAGAACTTTTTTTTTGTTTCACTTTATCTTGTGAAGTAAGCAAAGAAGACACAGGACAAAAAAAGAAACTTCTGCTAAAACAAGCTGAAACACTAATTTGCCATTTGGGATGAAGCAGGCTATATTCTTAAGTAATTGAGGTATTCATGCTTAGCTCTTTTTTGGCTTCTTGTCAGTATGAAACTGGTTGCTGTTAGCTTGCGTTGGTTCTTTGCTGGAACACAATGTGCTTTTCTAATGCTAGCAGGTGAGTTGCAGGTGGAACAGATATACTAATTAGTTTCCTAGGCTACTGAGGGTTTGGTGGAATTCATTCCTGATTGCTATGTTAGGGAAATCTGCCTAGAGTGGTGATATCTACTTCAGCAGAGTCCAGCTGAGTTTTCTGATCGGTCAGGATGTAATTAAGAGATCAGGATAGTGATTGTTTTAGGCAGGGGTTCAGCCTGATATCAGCACAGTGATAATATCAGCCTGTGAGGTAAGCACAATGGCCCAGATATTCAAAAGTGTTGCACATGGCACAACACCACTGATGCACCCTGGCGCAATATTCAAAAGGGAAAAGTGCATGGCACAAATCCCGATGCACCAGAGCGCATCAGTAATGTATGCAGGCACAGGTGGGGGGGCGTGCCCATGCATAACTTTCACAGCCCGATATTCAGCCCGGGATGTGCAGAGCCATGCATGCGCAACCCCTACCTGCGCCAGCACAAAGTTACACCAAAAAAAAAAGGAACAACTGATGGCCACCCACAGGTGAGCTGCTGCATTTCAGGGTGCAACACGGCAGTTGCCACCTGTGGGTGGCCACCTGAGTTCCAGCTGCACCTGGTGGTGACCCCCCCATGCCCGATCGTGGGCATTTGTAAAAAAATAGAATACTTCATCCAATATCCCTGGTGATCCAATGGACCTCTATCAAATGCAAATGCCCGTGATCAGTCCCCAATGACTGCTGCCTGGCAGGGCGCCAGGTGCAAGTCATCGGGGATGGGCGCACCTGCATGCAAATGGGGCCATAATGACATGCAAATGGACCCATGTGTGCCTTGCATAGATTATGGCCCCATTTGCATGCCAAGTTTTGAATATCACGGTTGCTGTGTATGGCACAATGGAACTTGCGTTGGCACATCTCCATGCTCCACTCTGGCCACTTGCGCTGGCGCAGTGCCACTGTGCCATGCACACTGGAGGTGGCCAGGGTGTGATATTCAAAGCTGCTGAGCTATAGAGCAGCTTCATTGAATATCGCCCAGTCCACACCCCTGCGTAGCCAAGTTGAGCTGCGCCCAAGCTTGCACCACAGTCTGGCGCAGTTTGAGTATCTGGGCCAAATATGTGTAAATGTTAAATATTATCACACTGTGATAATATTCTTGGCAAAAAATCACTGTGTAATTATATATATATATATATATATATATATAGATATATGTGTTTACGTATATGTGTGTGTATATAGGGGTTACATGATGGGCAGGAGTGGAATACGGAACATATTCTCACTCCTGCAGAGTGAGGCATGGATATCCCATGAGTGCACGATGCAGGAGTGAGAATATTTTCCATATTCCACTCCTGCTCATCATGTGTTCAATTTATACAATAGGCAACAACTGTTTCTGTATGGTTTTGCTATTTAAATATTGTGCCTGAGGTCTGTTTTGTTGTTGTTACTTTTTAAGTTGGTGTTATTACTCAGTGATTTGCCTGCTGTGTGCTAGTCTGCTCAACTGTGTGATAGGGATTAGTGATGCTTAGGAATCCACTGTTGTGATTGGTTGATATGGTGTGTAGTGGTGTCTAGGTTGTGCAGGTAGTGGATTCGGAGTTTATTTTTTCATTGGTGTTATTAGGTGTGTGTTGGGGAATGAGCGATGTCATTGGTTTGCTGGTGTTTGTGGGCTGGATGTGTGTGGTATGTTTACTTCCAGAGTGCTTCCATGGCCATTGGTGAAATGGGACTGTTTATTGTTTTGGTGCAGTGTGAGTAACATTTATTTATTTATCAGATTTTATTTTATATTGTGTTGGTAGCGCTTAGTGCAACAGTAATTTAGTTCTTTAGCCCTCTCTGCATCGCAGCTTCTGAGAAGGGATATCAACATTAAGGCATCGATGGAGGTGGAGATGTGGCACAAATATCCAAGGCTTACAGAGAAAAACAGGTACATGTGGGACAGAGGAGCGTCACTGGTTATTCAGAGTCTGTGTCACCGGTGAACTGCTTTGAACGCTTTCTGGGAGGAGACTTGTAGTGCCAATGTGTGCAAAAGGAGGTAGAATATTTATTATTTGTTTCTTTCTGATGGGTCTAGCAGTGGCTCCTTATCCTACCTGAACTATGAACAGCTCAAGAAAATCTCTTGTTCCAGGTTCATTGTTTTCAGTGGATGATGTAATTTTAGTTTTTTCATCCGTGGTGCTTCTCAATGTTTAGGAATTAATTTTGAAAAGCTCATTGTACAGAAATATTGTTTTTAGTCAAGTTTTTGTAATTTGTTTTCAGTGCTAAATACTGCTTCAAGTGTACTGCTTTCAGCTTCTGGCTTTTTAGAAACTGAAAGTAAAAGTTTCACACTATGCAGGTTGTGTGTAATTAGGTAGATTGATGATTTCATTTTCAGTTTTAAAATAAGTTCCAGCTTGTGGTGCTTAACTGATGCTGCAGTGAGAATATCGGGTGATGACATAGCTGAAGTGAAAATAAATCCACTTACACCTATAGTAGCTATGTCATCACCCGGTATTCTCAATGGGGTGAGAATACATGCTTTTATTCTCAATGAATACACAACACCCCTATTGTATAAATATATATATATATATATTCTATGCAAAAAGCTTTGTTAATGCATCATTTAGGGTTAAAACACAAAAAGTCATGAAATGAGACCTTTAGAGCTGCTCCCCTTCCCCGTGCACCCTACCATCCTCTAAGATAAACAGATGACAGGGTGTGTCATTGGGGTTGTGAGGCCTAAATGTCACCCCATTCCATGTGTAATCATATTCACAAGCCACAGTAAAGAAGAATGGGTTGTAATTCCAATTTCCTAAACAAATAAATAAATAAATGGGGCGACATTTAGGTCTCACAGCCCCAATGACACAACTTGCAAATTTCTGCCTAGCATAACAGTACAAGTACTGAATATCATATGTATTGGTAGGAGCGCATATGGGTGGTGGGCCCCACACTCCCACCACCTTGAAACAAAACAAAGTCTCAGTCATCAGAGTGGCATAATTCCACACCTGTTTAGATGTCAGGCACCTAACCACTGAAAATTACCTCCATGGCAGTAAGCCTAGGTATCCTATAAATGTGAAGCCACTACCACAATGGAAAACACTATATGCAAAACATAAAGTGCGTTATGCAATATCTCCACAGCAAATTAATTTTCCAACACCTAAATACGATAATTCATATGTACAGGACATCTCCTCAACACTCTCCAAATTTCAATGAAAAAGACCAAACCATTTCCAAGATATAACATGTGAAAGTTTGAGATTTTGATTTGTCGGAGTGGCAGAATTCTGCACCTGTTTACATTTTAGACACCTAACAACTGAAAAGTGCATCCATGGCAGAAAGGCTAGCTACCGTATAAATTTCAAGCCAGTAGCACAATGGAAAACGCTGTCCGAAAAATGTAAACTGTGCAGAAAATGTATTGTCCGACACCTAAACACTATAATTCACATCAGAGGATATTCCATCAACATCTTCCAAATTCCAAGTTAAAAGACCAAACTGTTTCCAAGATATTTAGTTTTAAAAATTGTTAAAAGTGGGCTATCTGGTGCCTCCAAATCTAGTCATCTAGTCCCTCCCTCGCAATCAAAGATCGCGATCAAAGAATCACGCAATCAAAGAATTTGCAGGCTCATAGAAACATAAACTTTGACAGCAGATAAGGACCGCTTGGCCCACCCAGTCTGCCCATTTCCTTACCTACAGGATAAGCTGCAGATCCTAGTTGACCAACAGCCTATTTCTTCGTACCCCCCCCCAAGAATTGCCTTATATCTGTCCCATGCATTCTTGAATTCTTCCACAGTTTTAGACCCCACAACCTCCTCAGGAAGGCTGTTCCATGTGTCCACCACCCTCTGTGTGAAAAAATACTTCCTCACATTGCCCCTGAGCTATCCCTCCTCTGTCTTCAAATTGTGTCCCCTTGTTCTTGCACATCTCTTTTTCTGAAAGATGTTACCCTCTTGGACTTTATTGATTCCACTGAGGTACTTAAAAGTTTCTATCATGTCCCCCCCCCCCTCCTTTTCTCAAGGGTATACATATTAAGCTCCTTTAGTCTCTCCTTGTATGGCTTCTCTTGCAGACCGTGCACCATTTTAGTTGCTCTCCTCTGGACTAACTCCATCCTGTCTATGTTCTTGTGTAGATGGGGTCTCCAGAACTGGACGCAGTACTGTAGATGGGGTCTTGCCAACTGTCTGTACAGAGGCATGATAACTTCCTGTTTTCTGCTGGTGTTGCCTCTCCCTATGCATCTCAATATCCCCCCAGCCTTCCCTTCTGCCTTCTCACATTGCTTGCTGACCTTAAGGTCATCTGATATGATTACCCTCAGGTCCCTTTTCATTTTTATTGTTATTACTACCTCCCCGCACCCCATTGTGTAACCTTCCCCTGGGTTGTTGTTTCCCAGGTGCATTATTTTGTACTTCATTGCATTGAATCCAAGCTGCCATACTTCTGACCATTCCTCCAGCCTTGACAATTTCCTTCTCATCCTTTCCATGCCTCCTTGTGTATCAACCCTGTTGCAGATCTTTGTGTCATCTGCATAGAGGCATACTTTTCCTTCCAGTCCCTCTGCAATGTCACTTATAAAGACATTAAAAAGGACTGGACCCAGTACTGAACCCTGTGATACCCCACTAGTAACCCCTCTTTCTTCAGCGTGGACTCCATTTACAATTACCTTCTGCGTCCTGTTATCCAGCCAATGTTTTTACCCAGGCTACCACCCTGGGACCCACTCACAGGCTGGTTAATTTGATTATTAATCTTTTGCGTGGGATTGTGCCAAATGCCTTACAAAAGTCTAGGTAGGTCATGTTCCCACCCCCTCCCTGGTCTACTACTTTGGTCGCCCAGTCAAAGAAATCAATTAGATTCATCTGACATGAACTTCCCGCTGTGAACCCATGCTGCCTTGGGTCCTGTGCCCCACTGGCCTCTAGGTATTCAACAATTCTCTCCTTCAGAAATGATTCCATCACTTTCTCTACCACAGAGGTCAAACTGGCAGGTCTGTAGTTTCCTGCCTCTGTCTTGCTACCACTTTTGTGAAGGGGAATCACATCTGCCTTCCTCCAGTCCTCGGGTACCACACCATCCTCCCATGATTTATAAAAAAGGGTAGTCAGTGGTGTCACTAGTTCTCCCCTTAATTCTTTTAGAATTCTGGGGTGAATTCTGTCAGGTCCCATTGCTTTTTCTACCTTCAGTTTTAGGAGTTCTTTCAGAACCCTTTCTTCTGTGAAAGGACTGGAATCGACCCCTCTGTCCAGAGTGCTTCTGTTAATTGGATTAGGCACCTCCCTCTCTTCCTCTTTTGTGAATACTGAGCAGAAGTATTTGTTCAGTATCCTTGCTTTTTCACTGTCCCTCTTTGCCCACCCACTGTCCTTTCTATTCAGCCTCACTATCCCTCCCTTTGTTTGTCTACGCTCCCTGATGTACCTATAAAAGGTTTTATGCCCCTTCTTAACCGAGTTGGCTATCCTTTCCTCAATTTGGGCCTTTGCTCTTCTGACTTCTCTCCCTGCTTCCTTCTGCCTTAACTGGTACAGTTCTCTATCCTGCTCCTTCTGTGTTTCCTTATACTTCCTAAATGCTGTCTTTTTCTCCCTCACCTTCCCCGTCACCTCTTTTGAGAACCATAGTGGCTTTTTCTTTCATTTTGATTTGTTTATTTGCTTCACACAAAGGTTTGCTGCCTCTGTGATGGCAGTTTTGATGTATCCCCATTGTTGCTCCATCCATCCTTCTAGCCTGTTTACTAGTGCTTTTCTAAGGCACTCTCCCATCTTGCCAAAGTCAGCCCTCCTGAAGCCCAGTACCCTCACTTTTGTATGCTTGACTCTGTAGCTGAGTTTATCATGAACCACACTGTTTGGTGGTCACTTGTTCCCAGATGGCTACCCACTTCTAGATCTGAGATCCTCTTACTGTCCCCATTTGAGAGTACAAGGTCTAAGATTGCTCCCTCACAAGTGGGTTCCAAAACTAGCTGTCTGAGGCATGCCACCTGTAGGGCATCGAGAATGGCCCTGCTCTTCGATATGGCTGCAGCAAAGGTGCTCCAGTTAACATCTGGCATATTTAGGTCCCCCCATCAACATTATCTTCCCTTTCTCTGCCATCCTAAGGATGCCTTCTATCATATCCTTGTCCATTCTCTCCCCTTGACATGGGGGTCTGTATACAACCCCTGTGTGGATTGTGGTGCCATTTCTAGTCTCTAAGGTGACCCACAGTGCCTCCTCTCCTCCCAGTTTACTCTTTTGTTCTGGTGCTTTTATCCCTTCCCTTACATAGAGAGCTATGCCTCCCCCTCTTCTACCCTCCCTGTTTCTCCTGTAGGTTGTGTACCCTGGTATGTTAACATACCAGTCATGGTTCACTGTGTACCATGTTTCTGTGACTGCTATGATATCCAGGCATCCCTCTTCCATCAAGGCCACAGGTTCAGGGAGCTTGTTGCCCAGACTACAAGCATTGGTACTCATTACCCTCCATTTTCTTATTGCCTTACCCCTTTTTGCCCCATCCCTGTCCTTATTGCCTTTGTCATTTTCTCCACTTACCCTTGCCCTTCTCCTTATCAACATCTCTGTCTTGGTGTTTACCTCATTTACTACCCTGATTTTTTGTGGGGGGCTAGGATTTCCCTGCTCTTTTACAGTACCTCCACCCCCTTGGCTAGTTCAAATGCTTGCCAATGAAGCATTTAAACCTATCACCTAGGATCCTGGTTCCCCTCCTGGACAGATGCAGACCATCACACCAGTATAGGCCTTCATCACTCGAGGTGGACCCTCAGTCCCCAATGAAGCCAAATCCCTGAGCTCTGCACCAGTTTTTCAACCATTGATTGAATCCCATGGCGTGGAGCACCCTAGCCTCATCCATGCCATAGACAGGCAGCACCTCTGAGAAGGTTACCATGCATGCTACTTGTCTAAGACCCCTCCCCAACTCCACAAACTCTTCCTGCACTGCTCTGATCCCTTTCTCAGCCAGATCATTTGTCCCTAAGTGGACAATGACATCCATCTCCCTTCCCATGTAGCTGCTCCAGCAATCCTGAGGATTTATTCCCTGTCCCTCCAAACCGTGGCACCAGGCAGGCACCTTACCTCCCTCTCCCCTTCCTCCCCCAGTTCTACCCCTCTAACAATGGAGTCCCCCACCAGGAGTTGTTTCCTTCCCCTGTGGGGTCCCATGCCACCCTCCTGTGGGTCTCCTTTGTGGAGGTTCCCAGCATCCTCCTTTGTCTCCACTGTGAGTGCCAACATAGAGGAACCACACTTTGCAAGAATGACATATGAATTTGCTGGCTTATGATAAAAGAATAAAAGATGGTCAAAGTAAATTTTTACACAAAAATAAATAAAACCTCAGCCATGATTTGATAGAACGAAGCCCCCTGAGCAAAACCCATCCTCATTTGCCTTAATAAGTTACCCTGGGCTGTGAAATTTGATTTTTTCATCTGACCATCTAGTCGCGCACTCACAATCAAAGATCACAGTCAAAGAATTTCACGATGAAAGAATTTGGAGGCTCGTGATCAAAGAATTTGTAGGCTCATGATCAATGAGTAAAACATATTAAAAGTCAAGTTTTACACAAAAATGCAGGAAACCATAGCCATGACTCGATAGAATGAAACCCCTTGAGCAAAACCCATCCTCATTTGGCTTAATAAGTCACCCCTGAGCTGAGAAATTAGATTTTTTAATCTGCCCATCTAGTCATACCCTCATGATCAAAGATCAAGGACAAAGAATGTCACGATCAAAGAATTTGCAGGCTCAGTATCAAAGATAATTAGCAAGCCACGATCAAAGACTTAAAAAGTTTAAAACTCTATTTTTTGACCAAATTACAAGAAACCACAGCCATGGCTCGATAGAGCAAAGCCCCCTGAGCAAAACCCATCCAAGTTTTACTTCAGAAGTCACCCCTGAGCCCAGATATTTGAATTTTTCCAACTGCCAACAGAAAACAAGATGGTGGCTGTCACGATCAAAGAATTCCTCCTGATCAAAGATTCTTTGATCATGAGCCTGCAAATTCTTTGATCGTGAGGAGGGACCAGATGGCCAAAACCCCATTCTTCTTTCACAAAATAACCATATAAATTTTCCCGTTGACTTATAATGGGAACTTAAAACTATAATAACTTTTGAATGGATTAATATTTTTTCACCAAATGAAAAGCGGCATGTTCCTTGACCCAAGCTCTTTCAGACAAGCCAAGGCACAGAGCAGCATGCTACACAATGGCCATGCAGCGCCATGGAAAAAATCCAAAAAACTGCCAACATAATTGACAAAAAGTTCATTTTTCAGTGTTTTGATGTGCAAAAACTGTATGTCTGACTGGAATGAAATGTGGCATATCAAGAGATCTACTATGCCCTACCACGCATACTAAAGTTCATGCAAATTCATTGAACAGGTCCAAAGTTATTAATGCACACAATTTTGAGTTTAACATAGAAGTGCCTTCATCACCTAAATATAGGGGTGTGACCACGCTATATATATATATATATATATATATATATATATATATATATATATATATATATATATATATGTATAATATGTGTATGTATATGTATGTATATAGTTGGCTGGGCACTCTAATATTAAACCTCAAACATTTCACTTTTATAACTTTGCAACAGTCAAACAGATTCACACAAAATTTGGTATGCTTTGTGCATAGGAGAAGGTCTCTTGACATTCCAAATTGTGTGTGAATCTCTTTTGTGGTTTTTGAGCTACAGAGTGGTGAAAAAAGCTAACTATGAATAGATTTTTTTCAATGCCTGTTTTTCATTTTCTTTCAATAGTCATTTTTTGAAAACCATTTTTGGCTGCAGCTGAAATTTTCAGAGTTGAAAGCCTTTGCCTCACAGATGTGACTTTTGAAGGTTTGTTGAAAAAATATTAATCTGTTCAAAAGTTATTAAATTGGCAAAAATAGATGTACCATGCGAAAACACTCTTGTGTTCACGGACCAGCACTTTGTTTTCAAGGACAGGTATCTTGTAGTTGCAGGAAGAGCTTAAATGCATTACAGCGCTATCCTGGGTATTACACAATGGTACTGAGGGCCTTGAGTTGCCAATAGCAGGGTGCTCATTCCCCATCTCAGCACTGTAAGCCCACCACCACTGTGGGATATTGGTGATATCACTCCCAGTGTTCTGACTTATGTGTCCTCCCCTCAAGCAGTGTGGGACACTGGGGAGCCCACTCCCAGTGTCCTGAAATCAGTCCCCAATGTCTTTTCTTAAAAAAAAAAGAAAACAGTCCCACATTGTGGGTCACTGGGGAGCCCACTCCCAGAGTCACTCCCCCCGCAAGCAGTGTAGGACACTGGGGAGTAAACTGCCAGTGTCCTGAAATCAGTCCCCCCGTGTCTTAAAAAAAAAAAAGAAGATGGTCCTTCATCGTGGGACACTGGGGAGCTCACTCCCAGTGTTCTGATACATGTATTCCCCCACTTATTGTGGGACACTGGGAAACCCACGTCCAGTGTCTCCAAACATTTATAATGTTTCTGTAATAAAGAAGAAAATTGTCCACCAGTCTTTTTTTAAACCAGAAATACAGAAAATGATCTCACATTGTCCCCGCTGTCCCCCTCCCAGATCTGCACCCTACTAATGAGCACCCACCACCCCACTCTCCTCCCATCCTGTATTTACCTCTGGAGGTCATTCTTTGTCATCTGCTGTGGACTGGGACACATCTGCACTCTTCAAAGCTGAACTGTGAATTGAAGAATCAAGATAACTGTATAATGTATTTCAATGGCATTTTGAACTTAGGTAGATATCTTTACCATTTTTACATATTTTTCACCAAATTTTCAACATGGGCTTTTTGGGACCCTGCCTCATGAACACTGTGACTGTGGTTTCATTGCTCAGGCCCGAAAGGTGATTTCTTGGTCGCTGCATGAAATCACCTTTTGGGACTGATTAACGAGATGATAGTGAAAGTGTTCATAAGGTGGGGTCCCAAAAAGTCCATGTTGAAAATTTGGTTAAAAAATCCCTACAAATGGACGTTACACGTGCTCATTGAATTTTCTGTATGCACGTGCATAACTTGGGTGATTTTTAATATTTTTACTCCAAATTTTCAACAAAAGCCATTTTTTCATACCACCTCATGAACGGAACAGCAGTCATTTTTCACATCCTGCCCTAACTGTGTTCTTGCACCTGTGACACAGAATGCTGATGTCGCTGTGTGAAATCACAATTCTGTACTGATTAATAAAATGGCAGTGCCACTGTTCATGAGGTGGTATGCCAAAAAGCTCATGTTGAAAATTTGGTGAAAAAATTTCTAAAAATGGTTGAGTTACACATGTTCATTGAAATTTTCTATGCATGCATGTAACTTTGGTAATTTTTTATATTTTCACTCTAAATTTTTTTCACACCACCTCATGAACAGTACAGCTGTCATTTTTCACATCCTGCCTGGAACATGTTTTCACACCTGTGGTGCAGGATGGCTTTTTTACATGGATTTGAACATTTTCACCTACGGTGTTCATGAGGTGGGGTGATAAGAACACAGTTCAAAATTTGGGGTCAAAATATGAAAGAATGACAAACTTATGCCTATTTGTTGCAATTTCAGTACCTATGCTCATAACTGCAGAAATCTTAAATATTTTGAGCCCAAATTTTTAACATAGCCTTCTTATTACTAGAGCTTATATATGTCATAGTTGTCATTTTACAAGTCCTCTCCAAAATGTGTGTTTGCAACTGTGGCACAGAATGGCATTTTAGTTGCTCAAAATTATGTTTTGGTGTGGATTTGACAATTTTGTCTACTGGATACATGTGCTGGGGTAATAAGATAGCTATGCTGATAATTTGGTAATGCATCTATGGAGGGATGGGTGCACAGGGTCCAAAGGACCTTGAGCTGTCACACTAACATAAGAAACATGACAGATCATGGGAGCACAGGGCCTCAATAGCCCTGAGCTCCTATTGTGACATAAGGACAGTTATAGAGGGAGGGTTAGGGATACAAATAAACTATCTGAAAGAGTAAAGAAATTCATTGCAAAAAACTGCTAATGCACCATTAGAGTTGAAGTGTCATAAGTAGTGAAATATGGCATTAGGGTTCCCAAGCCTAAGACCCCACTCCCACTATGCATGCAGGAACAGGCATGAGGGGAACTTAAGGTTCCCAACCCTACACTCAACCCCCTCCTCAGCTTTCAACCCTAAGACCCCACCCTGCATGCAGGAACAGGTGTGATGGTGTGACGGGTGTTCCTTGGCATTTTGAACCCTAATGCTCACCCCACTGCAAGGTTAAGTAAGCTATGATGGGTGCAGAATAAAAGAATGGGAATCTGGAATTTTTATGATTTGGGATTTTAACCTGAAGAGTTTTTAACAGTGTACTGTATAGGCACTTTGGTTTTGGAAAAGCGCCTTTTATAAATAAAATTTGACTTTGACTTTGCTACCACTGTGCTGATGGTCCAGCTGGTGCCATATATTTAAAGACCCACTCTCCCTCTATACTCATCTCTTCCTCCAAACCATAACCCACAAGACTGTGCTCTATACCATTTTAAAAATTCCTCCTTTTCACTCTCCTTCTGCATAGCTCCCTCCCTCCCTACAGCCGTTGACCCCAATGAGATAGACACACCACTAGAAGTGGTAGGAAGTAGTCATACCAGGACAAAATGGCTCACAGTGTTTTTTACTCCCCACTAACTCAGCAAACAAAAACACTTACAACAGATCACCTCTCCAATGCAGCAAGAGTCATACCTGCTTTACTTATGGCAGATCGGCACCTCTGAACTAGTCGGTGTGGTGTAAGTAGATTAATGTCAACATACCTTAAATGGGAACATTTATGAACATTGGCCACCATAGTTGAAAGGTCCATGACAAGTTCTTTTAATTGAGGTATTGGGCTTACCTGTAGCTAACAGCAGTCCAGAGATATTGATGATTAAGTCTTCGCTATATTGGTACTACATTGCCACTATTATAAGAACCATTTGATGTCAGATAGGGTGAAGCTGTGCATAGCAACAACACAGTAGTGGGAAACCTCCTCATGAAAAGAAAATGCTTGCATCTTGGAAGAAAGCTGGGTGAACTGCACAGCTGTCAGAGTCTGGGTCACTATTATTATTATCATTTTAGAAACATAGAAACACAGAATTTGTTGACAGAAAAGGATGACTGGGCCCAACCAGTCTGCCCTGTTTCCTGCCTAGTCCCGCTCCACAGACCCTAACTGATCTCTGGTGACCTTCCCTCCTCCATACATATTTACCAATATTCTCCCATGTCTATTCCCCAATATTTCCCTATGTCTATCCTAGGCATGCTTGAGGCTCTCCACAGTTTTCACCTTCACCACTTCCACTGGCAGTCTGTTCCAGGTATGTACCACCCTTTCAGTGAAGTAGTACTTCCTCACATCCCTCTTAAACTGCCCCCCTTGCAGCTTCATTGCATGCTCCTTGGTCATTCTACTCCTTTTAATTTGAAAGAGACTCCTCTCCTGCATTCTGTTCACCCCTGTGATGTACTTGTAGGTCTCTATCATGTCCCTTATCACTCTCCTCTCTTCCAGGGTATACAGTACATATTGAGATCCCTCAGTCTCTCCTCATAGACCTTTTGATGCAACCCCTGTACCATTTCAGTTGTCCTCCTCTGGACTGCCTCTACCCTGTTTGTGCCCTTTCTGAGGTGTGGTCTCCAGAACTGGACACCATACTCTAGGTGGGGTCTCACCAGTGAGCAAAACAGTGGCAATAACTCCTCACTCCTGCTGCTGGAGGCATCCTCCCTCAGTTCCCCAGCATCCCACTTGCTCTGCCCACAACTTTGTCACAGTATCTTGCCACTTTGAGGTAATCAGTTATGATAACCTCAAGATCTCTTTTCTTCTTAGTAAGTGTCAGTACCTCCCCCCATTCTATAATTTGCACCTGGGTTCCTCTGCCCTAGGTGTGTGATTTTGCACTTTTTGGCATTGAACCCCAACTGCTATGATCTTGACCACTCCTCAAGTTTCCAAGATCCCTGTGCATTCTCTTCACCCCTTCTTAATTGTCCATCCTATAACAGATTTTGGTATCATCTGCAAAAGAGACATACTTTCCCTTCTAGTGCTTCTGCAATATCCCTTATAAAGATATTGAAGAGGACCAGCCCCAGTAGAGAGCCATGTGGCACCTCGCTGGTCACTCTCCCATCATTAGAGTGAGCGATGTTAATCACCACCCTCTAACACCTATACAATAAAGGAGAACTGCACCCTCATGTCTTGTAACTTGTACTTGTTTCCATGTCAACAGACAACTCTTTTTGTGTAGCTGTTAGGGATATATGTGATTGCTTTTAGTTTATTTTCACTGTTCATGCTAATCCTTGTAACTATCCTGTGGGTTTATAGTTTCTGATTGTTGAAACCTCATTGTTCCAAACAGCTGCATTAGCATATGAGAACATGAGGTGTCAGCACCCTTTAAAATGTGCAGTATGCCTGTCTGCTTAATTGGATTTCAGCAAAACAAGATGCAGCAAGGTGTGAAATACCACATTTATCTTCAGTTAGCTTTGCAAGCTGTCTAACCTGTGATAAAGAGTTTTTCCTTTTAAACTGCATTCAATTTGTGTGTTTCCATAAGGGTTTTTCAGGATACTTGTACTTTCATCATAGAGATACATGGGTAATGAGACATTATGTTCCCATATATTAATGCAGCTCTCATGGACAATGAGATTTCAGCAACCATAAAATGAAGACCCCCCAGGATAGTTACAGGGGATTAGCATGAACAGTGAAAACAAACTAAAGCAAACATGTATATCTTCATCAGCTACAGGAAAAGAGTTGTCTGTTGACATGGAAACACATAAAATTAACAAGATAAGAGGGTGTAGTTTTCTTTTCACCAGTTTCTAACCCAGTTCACCACTCTGGATCCCATCCCTAGGCTGCTCCGTTTCTTAATCAGTCTCCTTTGTGGCACAGTGGTGAAGGCCTTGCTAATGTCCAGATGGGCCGCGTCCATTGCTGTCTTCCGATCCTACTGCCTTGGTCACCCAGTCGAAGAAATCAACTAGATTTGTCTGGCATGGTTCCTCCTCCTGCACCCGTGAATCTATGCTGCCTCTGGTTTTGCGTGCTGCTGGATTCAAGATACTCTACCAGCCTTTCTCTTAGCAGGATTTCCATTAATTTTTCTACCACTGAAGTGAGACTGACCAGCATATAGTTCCTAGTCACCTCCCTGCTGCCACTCTCATGTACAGCAACTATGTCTGCTCTCCTCCAGTCCTCTGGAACAATACCTGTTTCCAATGAACTGTTGAATAAGGCCATTAGTGGACCAGCTAGCACCTCCCTGAGGTAATTGCTATAGTTAGTATTACTAACATTGCCTTGATATGCAGTAGTAAGGGAATATTTTTGTTTTATGGTAGATTAATAATTTGAACAAAAGGCTCAAGTATTTACTTTCATATTATAGAAAAGAGTCATCATTCGATGACGCTCAAGGAACACTAAACTTCCCAATATTTCTTATAGTGGTGGAATCTGTGAATCTGAGCAAAACTTGCATGTGTATAATACTGTATTATACTGAAAAGGATTGGTGTCAGCCAATGGGGGTACAGGGCTACTGTTCGTTTATTCACTGATCAATGGGTGGCAAACAGTGTATATTCGTTATGCAAATCCTTGCTTTCTGACTGACCTGATTGCCATCCCAGTGCCACTGTTTTTTTTTTTTAACATTAACCAGCCTTATTGCTACCCAACAAAAAATGGCCTAGTTAACCATTGTGGCATATCCCAAACTGACAACCTTCCTACCAGTTGCCAAACTTCTTTCCTGCAAGTTCCATCTCTTTCTATAGTAAACTAATGCTTGCTGGTCTGTGAGAAACTGCCAAATGATTTGTGATATCTAACTGCTGTAGTGTTAGGCAGTGCAGCACTATTTCATCTCTCTGACTTCAATTTTAGTAGTATCAGCGGCTCAGAAGGTTGTATGCTTTTTTGTGGGTCTGGAGGATGGGAACATTATGGGCTCTAGACCCACACCAGGAACCTTATCTAATACCCAGTACGAGATACTTTAATGAAACGCTAGGAAGATTCTGTACCACTGAGGTACCATCCTCGGAATGAGATGTTAAACTGAAGTCCCTTCTGCCCACCTGTAGTCACTGTCTTAATGGTAGTTAAAGATAGCATAAGAGCAGGGGATTTTCCATGGTGTCTTGGCAAACATTTCCCTTGTCAATAAAAAGGATGCACCAGGAAATGAGCTGTTGCAGCGCAATGTGCTTTTTGGGGGCTCAAAAATCACAAATTGTACCTTTCCTGGTCAAATATGGCAAATAAATAATAAGTAATAAATTTGCAGCCTAAAGATATTGGATTTGGAGTGATGGATTTCAACAACTGGGAGGAAGGTTTTGGAGTATGTGTTATCACTAGGCAATCATTAACACTCTGGGCAAATAGGCCATTTCTAGGGGATGGGAAGACACAGCAGGAAGACATTATTTTTAAACCCAGTGGGGAGGAGAATAGTAGAGAGGGGGTTCTTAATTGTAAATGTACTTTAAGTGTAATAGCTACCGTAGCTACAGTGGCCGGGGTTTTATTTGGCAATAACCCTATCCAGTAGAATATAAACACCTCAGTCTGCAGATTTGGGGCCAGAATTTCAAAAAGGTTGGATGCAGATGCAAGTTCAAGTTCTGACAAATCAGTGTAATTGAAATTCAATACAAATTTAACCTTATAAAAACAAAAACATAATTTTAGTGAAAAAGACTTTTCCCCTCTTTCATAATATTAATGTATTTTCCCTTAATCTTATAATACTTTTAAAATATTTTAACAAAATATAAGCAGATTAAGTTTCTCAAGGGGTTATTAGTATTATCAATATAACTTGAGGGGCTAAGCTGTATATTTGTATGACATTGCCTAAAATGTTTACTCTTATACTCCTATAAATTGGACAGCTTACCAGAATGTGGTCTAAAGAGCTGGTGACATGTTCAGAAGAACTTTAACAAAACATAATATTTAAACGCAGTCCAGTTGAATTTCCCTTTAGTTCTGTATTCTTTATCCCCACTATTTATTACTTGGGTTATTTGCATGAAAACAAGATCTGTGGTCCTAAAGAGTTCATCTATTCCTGCTGCTTTCTCCCTACCTGTAGTCATAGAGCACTGCTTTTGACCTCACAGCTACTCCCATGACAACAGATGTTGATGTCACAACAGAGGATTATGACTTGGAGTAGGGAGTAAGTTATAGAGGCAGATGAACTCTAAGGGATAAATATCATATCTTCATACACATTTCTTTAATAATAAGTTGTGGGGAGGAGAAATAGATAAAACAGAAATGGAATGCAAGCAGAATTGTACCTAATTATTATGTTTTTATATACTTTTCTTTGAGGTATCAGTAGTTCTTTAGATCTTCAACTTGAACCTGGATTACATGGACATTTGTATGTCAACCTGGGATTTGTTTTCTTATCTGCATTCTAATACAGTAGACTAGAACAATTCCATTCTTATTATAATTAATAGCTATCTTATCTTCGGGGGACAAAGGTAATTCCATATATGTTTCCATAAAAATGAATACTTTATTTTTAATGTACAGTACCATAGTGAAATTGTAATTTTCCTTTAATCATTCATGGCTTTCATTTATGACTGATCTGAAACTCTTTACTTTATGATAAGGGATTCAGAAGCAAACGCATGCTGTAGCTTTGCCTGCATCTGTGTCTGCCGAATTGCATCCATGTAGGCTTGCTGGGGTTTTTCAAAAGATACATCTGTTTTGTGACAAAAACTCACAATTTGAGGTAAAACAAAGGCTGCAAATGTAGTTCATGTAATTTCTTGTATTAATTTCATCTTTTTTATTTGCAGGGGAGGTGAAATTCAGACATAGTCAGACATTTTTTTTAGATAACGTAACAGTTTAGACCAGTAGTTCTCAAGCCTCAGATCCTGGTGGCCTCAAAGTGCAGACACTAGAACTTACTGATGGCCTCACTCTTTGTTTTATCACCCCACGCCCCCTTTTATACTCCAACACTCCCAATATATAGAGATTAATGCCTGTGCAGGTGTGTGTTATATGGATATAATGTATGGTAGAACGCTGTTAACCTTAGGGAAATCATCATTTCCTAAGGTTGTTAACCTATCGATGTGATGCAGACATGTTGTTAACCTATCGATGCTACATCACATCGATAGGTTAACAACAGCGATTTGTCTGCACATGTGCGCGCTTTTTTTTTTCAGCAGGGAACCGACGGATGAACAGCAGCAGCTAGGAAGGACTGAACGGCCGTGGTGGTGACTAGTTAGCAAAAAGTAAGCAGCCTTTTTATGTGGGACCATACACTATAAAAAATAATGTATGGTCCCTCTTTCGGCAACCAGTCAATGTTAACCATCTCGAGGTTGCCATGGTGACGTAAACCTCTCGAGCTTTGCTCTCGAGGTTTACACGGTCGCCCTGGCAACCTCTCGACAGTTAACTGACTGGTTACCAATAGAGGACCATACATTATCCTCTATTTTTCATATACCTAGGGTGTGAGATAATCTATAAACCACAAGAACGAAGCTTGAGGGATTTATGAGATTATCACATGCCGAGGGGTGTATGAAAAGTCATAATAAGACAAACCTTGCACAGACATGTTTTATAACAACTGGCGCAAGGTTTGACAAAAACTGTAAGCTGTATCTGTGTGAGCGAGCGTGTCTCTGAGCAGCCGTCACTGTCATAGAAATACAGTGTGCTCTCTTTTGTACTTCAGTGAAGTGTGAGTGCAAGGAAAAAATGTCATAATAACCTGCTATCGAGTTATTACAGAATTCAGCAGATTATTACAATGTTTTATCAGAAGTTGATATCCAGTCATTATAGGGGTCACCAGTTATTACAACACATTTCTTTTCACACAGTATACAATAAATCAAGTCCTTAACGTACTTACGCTTAAAATATATCTCCAGTATTTATTTAAAAGGTAAGAAATTGACCCCTGTATTGTCTTTGTAACTGGAGTGTTAAGGAGCTCTGTGGCTGCTAAAGAGTGTACTAATGGTTGCATGTGGCCACAATGACCTCATCTGAGAAACATTGGTTTAAACTGATTTCCCTTGTGAAAATAGCAGTAGGGGAAATTCAAACAGATCCTTTTGAAAATCTTACCCTCAGTGTTTATAAACTCCCAGATTCAATTAGAACGTTATAATGCTGACCACTATTTAAAAAATAAGACATTGCAGGGTGTGAATTATTGTAGAATAATGCACATCTCAGCTGTCTTTTGAGGCTTAAGCTATCTGTGGAATACAAGAATTTAAATGCTGCCTAATTCCACTAGCAAAATGTCAACAACACCCCATTTTATCTGTAACAGGATAAGCAACAGAGATTTTCCTTTTTAGCTGATAAGGCTTGGAGAGAGATTTTTCATGGTCCACAATAACACACTAGAAATTAAAACTGGGAGCAGTACTTAATTTTTTTTTTTTATGTTACCGTTCAAGATCAGGTTTCATTTAATGAATATACATTTGCCTTTGCACAATACATACATCAAATATATAAAACATATACGTAATACTTCAACTGCAGCAAATACAATACCTTCAGACTTTTATCCCTCAATAATTACAGAAAATATAAAATTTAACCAGTAATGGTGCATTTTCCATGCTGCCAAAACCCATCTCACTTCTCAAGGCCTGGGGAGAGAAAGCAGAAGCAACACCATCAGCATGGAAATGCATTAATATACCAAAAACTATTATACAATGGCAAGAAAAAATCCTGGACTCTGATTGGTCAGTCATGGGCTGGACCCATGATGTTATCCCATTACAACATCACGGGTCTAGTCTCAGCCCCACTGTGAACCTCTTGATGATTTTTTGGACCTAGAGCTCTTTTTTTGCATCTCCTCTTAAGAAACAAAAATATTTTTCCACACTAATAAAAACATTCTTTAAAATGATTTTTTATTTTATATATAACAATGAGTCATTGTATAATAGCAATAATGCCCTCCAGGGTGTGTGTAATTTGGGATAACGTCATGCCATAGTTGTTGGACACACTTGGCCTGCAGCCTCGTGCCCAACCACCTCAGGCATGACGTTATCCCAGCACGATACACACCCTGTTGGGCATTATTGCTTAATTTAAATATATTTTACAGGTACATTGATGGCCCATTGTTCATATCATCAGAGGCTTAACTGCTTACCTGGCAAATATGGTTGGTTAGCATGGGGAGTGGGGGGTTACAAGTTCAACCCGCTATAAAAAGCCATAAATGAAAAGAAACTGGTAAGAAAATGATTTGGGGGAAGGCAGATTTCTTAATCGGGACATCTAGGTCTCTGCACAATACTTTTGGTGATGTGAGAGATCCCCGAGACAAACAAGGTTCCGTTCTCATTGCTTCATATTTAGAGAGGACATTTATTATTTATTGTGTCAAAATCAATTCATTTTAGTATGTCTAAATTAATGCTTGTTCCAATTTTATGCATGTATTTGTATGTAATAATTGTAAAGACTGGTGGGGCAAACAATAAAAACCTTTGAACCTTGAACCTTTGTAAAAAAAAAATAAAGTGAAAATATGGTGACTGCAAAACTTAGTATGTTAAAATAAACTTGTAAATGAAGCTTTTTTGTTTGACAGTGAGTATGCTGGGTGCTTAAGCAATGTATTTATTTCCAAATGCAGTCTCTGTTCCTTAAAGGGACTTCCACATTTTGGGGTACTATTTATTTTTTCATCACAGTTTTAGGCCAAGAAAGACAATGAGCCAAGGCTTGCTTCCAGGTGCATCCTTTGAACACAGGGAAGTTATGTGACTTGCTTATTGTAACACAGTATGCATGGAGTAGCTGTGGGATTCAAACCCACTTCTCCAGGTTTGCAGCTCAGAGCTCTTAACCCCTATGCTATACTGCCTCCCTTACAGGTAACATAGGAATGAAGTTCCATTAGGCTTAAGATACCTTAGAGAAGGAGCCCCAAAATAGCAGTGCTAAAGGGGAGATTAAAACAGATACTCACATGAGACATGACTGTTGTAAGGAGAGAGTGAGTGAATGGCTGATGATGAAGATTATAAAATAGGCAAAGAAAACCCAACCCTTATGATTGGGCAAGGCAGGTTCCCATCACAATCTCAGCGAAAATCTTTCTCAAAAAATGAGACTCAATGACAACCTGCACCATAACTTTTAAAATCCATATGCTCAGTAGTCACAGTCCATTTCTTCAGCCCTCCATGTCAGGTTTGCTACCCCTGGCAGTAAACATTTTCATAGCCAAGCATTGCACATTCCTCCAGTAAGCCAGTCATCGCTATTGTAGCTTCATTTAGCAAAACCTCAAACCAGAAGAAACCCTGTTCCACAAACTCTACAGAAAAGCAACTAAAGGAAGAACTATAATTAACAAGGCAATCTAAAACCTGGCAATGGAAGAGTAATGAAAACACGCTGCAACAATATGTTCAGTCATTTTTTTTAGCAGCACCCTTCTACTCTGGTGTATCATTAAAAAAGGATTTCAAAATGTTTTTGACATTTCCTTATTACTTTATTACTTCTGTTGCAATAGTAAACCCCCCCCATGGGGTTAGGGGCATTATATTTGTGCATTTGAAAGTCCAGTGTGGGTATATTAGGTGGGACCTTCTGTCCCTGTGAATAATAGGTTAATAGTTTACCACCTCGGGGGACTGCTGTCATAGGAGTACCCTAGGGGAGGTGCTGATGTAAGACAGTAGAGTGCAGGATGAGGCAAGAGAGAGAGAGAGAGGTGAGGTGGACTGAGATCGAGAGGGGCAGCTGCCCGCTTGAGAGGCGGGACTGTTTTCTCATGGGGGAAGAGTGAATGTATAGCATCTGTGGGATGTGGTGGCATCCATTCAAATTGGACCCCCTTTTTGGGGGCTGTGTTGGAGAGCAGTCCCCGCTGGAGGAAGGTGGTCGAGAGAGATGAAGTCTGAGGGAGAGGAAAGTGGCAGTCGAGATGAAGTGGGTCACTGTGAGGTTCTGTGGGGCCATCACCCAAGAAGCCTGGAGAGTCAGTGACAGTGAACTTAGCAGCCTGTGTGAGAGACAGAATGCCCCAATCTGAAAGATGGACCCATGGGAGGAGGAAGCAGTAGCCTTGAGGTGAGAGGCTAGCTGAACTGCCCCAGTGAGCAGTTTGGACCTGTGGGATACAGTAGAAGTAGCCCTGAGGTCAGAGGCTAGCTGAACCACCCAAAGCATGAGTAATTTGGACCTGTGGGATAATGAAGCAATGGCCCTAAGGTAAGAGGCCAGGCTGAGCTGAGACAATAGAAACAAGTACATTTTGGGACTGTGAGGGAAGCAACTTTGGAGTACTGTGTATTTTTTTCTATTACAAGATGTACCGAGCTGCCTGATATTTGGGGTTGTCTTGATCAAGCCCCTTGAATGGACTTTATGTGAAGGGACTCAGTAATATTGTGACCTCCACGGTCAGGAATAATATGCTGCCCCTTGTTTCATGATATGAATTGTTCCATGGAGTGGCTATATTTTCATTGAATCACATTAATTAAATTTGGGATCCCATTGTTTCTTTAAGCTGGAGAGAGTTGTCTCATTCTTTAAAGACTGTTGATGCTGCTAACCAATGTTTTTCCTTCCATCCCAGCACCATTGGGGTCTGCTGGCCCCCCCTTTTCTGCCATTGACTCGGGTAGACGCAAGCCATCTTAGAAGGTGTTCTGCTGCAGGGGGTGAGCCTACACAATTTAATTAAAAGGCAAAGGCTCTACCCTTAAGATACAGAAGACAACACAAAATAAGTACCAAGAGGTACCACAGAGTCAATCTGCACAGTTAAAAAGGCCCCAACACAGACAGGGCTCCACCTACAAAAGGCAGGAAATCATAAATACAACATCACAAAGTGCCATCAAGTTGATCTGCATGGCTAAAGTGGCCCCAAAGGTGACAGTCCACCATCAAGGTGGAGATGCACATCGAAGGTCCTATAACACCCCCTAGATGCAGACTTCATAAAAGCATAATGAGCTCATCAAGCTCCTGGTTTGGGAGAACAGAAAGGTCCAGATAATTGAAATCCAACATCAAAGGTCCCACCGAGTTGATCTGCATGGCTGAAGGGGCCCCGATAATGAGAGTCTTATCATCAGTGCAGAGACATTCAGTGAGGGCTCCACCCTCTAGATTGAGACTTCTTGAAAACAGAGAATGCAGGAAGGGAAGTGCAGATAGGTAGAAAGATTAAATGGTGAATTCCTGAGTAGATACTATGGTAAGGAGGCCAAGTGCTGGTCAGTGGGGTAAAGAATCCAATACAGGAGTTATCTAAAGCTTGAATGAAAACTATTTTTCCTGTATCTTAGATCCTAGTCCAGTCTGGGAATAATTAAGGAATGTAATGCACCTGAAGCTGATGAAAGGAAGGGACACTGACTGTGGAACTGATTACAAATGCTGAATGCAAACAGAAAAGCATAAATATACTTCTCTGAACCTGTTCAAAATGTAGTAGTTTAGAATGTTGTGTGAACAACTTTTCAAAGTAAATGGCAAACTGAAGGAGCTAAACAGAAAAGTGTGGTCACTGGATGAACATGAAGTTTGAGTTTCACAGGACACAAAGAGCATGGCTAAGCAAAGCTGGTAAGTACACATAGAAAGCAAAACTTCACTGAAAAGAAAGTGTGACAGACAAAAGGAAGAAGGCATACTGCAGCAGCAGCAGCTACAGCTAGGTGATGGAAGACATGAGTAAAGGTGAAGACAGACATGAATAAAGGAAAATAATGCAAATCAAAGCACATGTCTGAACTGTCTGTAGCTGGCCCGTACAAGGATGCTGTCTCCACCATTCATTTTACGCAACTAGTGGATCACCCCACTAGATTGAATTATAGAACAGGCACAAGCATGCTCCTGGACTGAATACTCTCAATTTGTCCTGAGCACATCTTGAATACGGCCATCCTCCCGGATGCAGTTAGTGACCACTCTCCCATCATATGCAGCTGGTCTAACAAATCCACAAACCCCCCACCCAAAATTATTCTAAGTCGAGCCCTCACTTGTAGGCACCTTGAACTGCTAAAGTCACACCTAAGAAAATAACACTGGTCACCAGTCGAGGCTGTGACTGATGTTGACAGATCACTAGACCACTTCATTAACTGCTTTAATGATGTCTGCATCATCCATGCCTCCCTAAAAAAAAAAAAAGGTTAAGGGCACCAATAACCTGTGAATCACACTGGCACTCATTGACCTTATGAAATCAAGAAACCATCTGTGGCAATGGGCAAGAGCCACTGGTAGGCAGATGGACATTCAAAACTACAGAAGAACAAGAAACCCCTTCACCGGGGCCATCCATCTTGAAAAAAATCAGTACTACAAGGAGAAGATCACCAACAACCTGGGGAGACAGCAGGAAGTTTTGGAGCAATAGCAAGGATATCATTGGGAAAGACCCCCAAAATGGGTCCAACCATGCTCAATGTCAATGGCACTACCACACTTGACCCAAAGGTTATTGCCAATGCATTTAATAATGCCTTTACTGACCTTAGTGGTGTACTTGTGTAACCCCTGGGCGATGCCACCCCCCAGTGTTACACCCCCACCTACTACCCTGGACATAGGCTAAGGGGGTTGGGTTCGCTAACTTATAACATTTTTAAAACCTTTGCACAGTGCCTCCACTCAGGGTGCTTTACATGGGTGAGATGGTACTGGGTGTAGCCCCCTGAGCTGCTACACCACCCACGATGACCAGTTACCTTCCCCAGACATGCCCCAATACACAGTTCCCCACATTTCAACATTTTGAATTAAATGCCCTTTCTAATAATATGCTCAGACAGGATTTCAAACAACAACAAGATATTTATTTTGGAGGGAAATAAAGGAACTAGGAAAGGGAAACAGGAGGAGTAGAGGTAATCTTACTGTACAGTATTTACACACGTACAGATGTTATTTAGATTGTTGCTGGTGAACCCTCCAGCTGGGTGGCTACATATTAACAGGCAGACACAAATCACATTTTACCATTCGACTTAAGACATCCAGAGCCCTGGCTATCTAGCTGCTGATAAATCAGATGTTAAACATAATTATTAATACTCACACTGGTACCAGTCCCAGATACAGCAGAAACCCCCCAATCTCATACCATACTGGTTAAATAGATACCACAGTCCAAGATGTTGCAGGCCTGATGGAGTCGCAGCTGGTCGAGGTGGCCAGCTATTAATTTGAGAGTGGGGGCAACTTGGAACCAGATTTTTGTAAAGCAGCAAATTACTATTTACAATCACAGCAGGGATTGCCCTGCACTTTAGCAGACAAAGCAGGGATTGCCCTACACTTGCAGACAGATCAGGGATTGCTCTGCACTCGCAGACTTCTGAACATTCCAGAACAAACTATGTAGATCTTACATCCAGAACATTCAGCACAATATTTGAAAGTCCCATCCAATGCAATGAGAGTAATGCTTCTGTCAAGCATCCTAAACGCAGTTTAAACATGGTCACATCCAGTACTTTATATACCAAAAGGCATCCATCCAGAGTAAGTTGGCAATGACATTTTTATCAAGCATCCCATACTTTAGTCACAGGCAGTCACATCCAGTACATTCTATATACCAAGAACATTATCCACAAGCGGAGTGCTATCCAGCACATCTAGCCATTTAACACTTATACCAAGCGCTGTTAGATGAAATTCTGTACAGACACAGGTACAATCTCTTTAAGGTATCTTAGACATTAACATGCTCTAGGGCCTCCTGTCTCATGAAGTGGCAAGCGTGTCTTGGTAGACAGCTCCACGATGGTAGGACTCTAACCCATAGCTACACATTTATATGATTCACTAAGCCCAGCATCTTGCTGCACCTGCAACTTAGCCATTTGGCCCACATATAAGATGCATCCATTACTTGAACTAGGCAGTCTCTTATGGGGTTAGTAGTCCAGACTGATGACTTCAATACTTCACACTTAACAGCACACATTTCTTAATGGGGCATGGAGCCCCCAAGATTACTTGCTTAGCTTCTCCCTCGCACCTGGGGGTACGAGGGTACTCACTCAGGTCCTCCACAGGTCTCATCTGCAATCAAAGACGTCCTGAAGACTTCTTCAGCTCCCTTGCCACTGAGGTACTTGGTCAGCGCTCTCACCACTGCTGGACATCTGATTCTTTGGTCCACATCTTTCCCCAACATGGGAGGGAAGTCTAGCCTCTGGAGGACAGTACTGGCAACCTCCAGACTAGTTATTGCAGAAAGCACAATTACTGTAACTAGTTAACTGTTAACTGAAGAAAATAACAAATGCCCTCTGAAGACTGAAAGGGCTTGAATTAAGTGGCCCAGGCCTGATGGCATGGCTGGAGCCTGAGCCCCTCCCCCATGGGGGCACCCAGCAGGCTGGAGCCTGCTCTGCTGCTCTCTCTCTCTCAGCTCTGCAGCTCTGAATCTCCCTCTGAATCTCCAGACAAACTGGCAACATTGTCTCTTTATAGAGCTTCTAGCTCGACTCCTGATTGATAGCAGGAATGGGGTGACATGTCTCCAAGTTGCTGAAGGATCTGTCAATCAGAACACTTGAGGCACAATTTGGTTGTGGAATTTGCGCCTAAAACAATGTCTCTGTAAGCCGCCATAAGCACTTGGGTGCTTACCCATGAGATGCAGTGAATGTCCCACAAGTCCTGGCTATCTACTGCTGCAATTCCAATTGGCTGTACTGCTGGCAATGGCTGCTTAAACCACCGTCCCTTATAGCAGATTAGATACAGTCCTGAATAATGTCCTGGTGCAGCCAGAAAGAAGTAATTATTTGCCTCAAATGTCCCACAGTTCTATAGCTTAAAGGCTGTACTTGCAGTCGCTGCACAGATGAAAAACATGGCGCTTTTACTTTTCCTGTCGCTACTGCACTTATGCAAGCTCCCCTTGCAGCAGCTGATAGACTGACACACAGAGTCCCAGACACTGGAATTGCCAGGGAAACAGTACTCATGTTAACTTTAAACACTTTTCCCCACATGCACAGTATATATATTCCCAACCAGCAGCAACAGTTCCATTATGTAAAATATTTTAATTATTTACTTTTCTGCAGGAGCTGAACATAGCTACCCTGGAGGCAGCCAGATACACTGTTATGCATTATTCAGATGACCGGGGCCCTGCACAAGCATACTCAAATCAGCCCCAGTCAGAACTCCTTTAATTCTCATCTGAGCAGTCCCCCAGCAGGCTGTCCATGGTCACTGGGTCCTAAATAGGTGGAAGGGATCCCGGGACCCACAGCACAGTCCCTAAGGCAACCGCAAAACAAGCAGCTCCACATCAAAGGCGCTGTGCACGCCAACACAACTCCCTCTGCCCTGGAGGCAGTGCTTTTGCAGAGGGAGCCCGAGGTCAGCAGTTTAAGCCCCAAGGAGCTGGATTTTCATTTGACTGCAAGCTGGGACACACACAAGGGCAAACAGGACCTGGGAAGCCAGAAAAATTAGAGGCCAAGTCAGGAGAAGCCCGAGAGACAGCGGGATAAGGACAGAACAAAATGGGCTAAGGTAAACCCAGACTGGCATTTCTAGGAACCCCCATTTGCAAGGGGGTTACACTTGCCCCTGATTTCTTTGAGAAGTCTATTAACCTGAACCCTATAGGGCAGGAAGACCAACTACTGAGACACTCCCCCCCTTCTATTTCAAAACCATCTCAAAACCTGAAGCCAGGAAATACATACATAGGGTTCTAGGAAACTCCAGGTACGGTGGTGACATCCTTGATCTCAATCTAATCACCCTAACCCTGTATAAAATGTTAACACCGCTTACTAAAATTATGAATCTGTCACTAAGGTTAGCTCAATTCCCCCAGAAGTGGAAATCTGCCATGGTTACTCCTGTTCATAAAAGTGGTGACAGGGCCCTGCATTTGAACTATAGACGAATCTCCATTCTCTCCTCCCCCCTTTCCAAAGCTCTTGAGCGCATAGTGTGTGACCAACTGTCTGAATACCTGGAGAAATACCAGATCCAGTGCCCCCAGCAGCATGGGTTCAGACAAGGACAGAGTGCCACCTCACTGCATGAGAGGGTCGGATAACCAACCCTTCCTAGTCCCCCTATGCCGCACTGTGCAAGATCAAAGGTCATTCACCTATACAGCCCCATCTTGGCTTAACTCCTTACACAATGACACCCTTACTGAACCCAAATTGGGCCCATTTAAGCATAAGTCCTGCCAGTTACTTACAGCACAAAGCAGCTGTGATTACCTTTCCTAGTTGGCCCCTGATTAGTGCACCATGGTACTATGGTACCCCCTTTAAGCACTTGGCAATTGGCATTTGCCACTGAAATTACACCTGCACTGTCCTGCCTGACCAATGCCTCCCCCTCTTCTACCTAATCTCTCTTGCTCCTCATCCTCTTCTCTACTACCTAATCTCTCTCTTGCTCCCCCTCCTTCTCTTGCAACTGCCCAATATCTAAATTCTGTTGCCTTACCCCCCTTTCCCTGTACCTCCCTACATACATTGACTATGCCTACTCCTGCTGATTCTCTTATGTCCATCCCCCTCTTAACCCACCTGATTTCACCACCCCCTCCTCCTCCTCCCACTCTTTGACAATGCCTCCTCTGGCTGACTCTAACACTGTCCTGCCCCCTCTGTGTAAAGCTTATAAACATGTTAAGTAACCTTGATTGTATGGAACCTATGTTTAATGTATATTGCTATAATAACTGTATTTTATGTTTACTATATATACCCTTACAATATGTGTCACTAAATGTGCAATCTTTATGTCATTTATGTCCTGTTTTCATTGTGGACGTGGAAGCTTTGTAAAAGAGCTTTTGGCTCAAAGGTGTTATTCAAATCCAAGATTTGAATAAATAAATAAAAAGAACAGCAGGTACATGGTAAAAATCCTCAAAAGGCAAAGAGAAATGCAGACAGACACAAAAAAAAGTTCAGCGAGGAACAAGGAGTGTGGGGGTGGGGGGAGGTAGGGAGTCAAAGGAATGGAAGTGTGGAGCTCCCATAGCATGTCCCAGTACAAATTAACTGTATCCAAACCACCCTTGGAGATAGCCTAGAGTAATGAGCTGAGAACAAGCTTGGTACATCCAACAGACAGACCTGGGTTTGAGTCCCACAACCTCCACTTGCATACTGTGTGACTCTGAGCAAGTCTCCTAACCTCCCCAGTGCTCCTGGGTCACCCCTGAAAACAGGCACCTGTGCCTAGTGGACCTTACTCGGTTAACAAAAGAATAAAAAAAGTAAATAAATAATGACTCAATCACCAAACAATGTAGTCAGCTTTTATCATATTTTGTTATGCCCCATTTGGTGACAGTACTGTTAAAAGTTGGTTCGTATCAGTTGTCAGACAAGGCTCCAGCTCATTCACTCTGCACAGACTGGGGGATGGCACAGAAGAGACTTGGTGACTGGAAAAAGCCAACAAAGCTCTATTTACTTACCACAAAAAGAAATTAATGAATTTAAAGGGATACTGTCAGGGCTGCATTTCAATTTCTGGTCATCAGTGACCAGTTTAACATCGGTATGCTGTCAATAGGGTGGGAGAACGAGGGCGCTGTAATGTGAGCACTGGCAACAGTTCATACCTCGTGTCGACATCTGAGACTTGCAGGCATTGTGTGCTGAGGGCATCACTCTGCCTCCCATTCCCTGATATGCCTGGGGCAGAGGTGATTATATTTATTTCGAGGGGAGATGTGGTTGGAGTAGCCCCTGCAATGGGAGGTGTGGGTGGCAGAGCCCCCACATAAGCACACACTAAATCATTTGTGAACTCTGTGTCTGCGGTGAGGTTTCTGGGTGCTATCATTACCTGTGGTCCTTTGAATGCACTCAGCTTTCCCATGCTGTGTTTGTTTTTGCCCTAATGTGGGTGAACCATTTATATCTATTTATGTATTTTAGTCTTTGGTAACCAGGTAAGGCCCACTAGGCACAAGTGCTTGTTTTCAGGGATGATCTGGGAGCACTGGCACAGACTGGACAAACTAAGCCTGTGGAATACCCACCTACACAAAATCAGTCATCAATATTATCTTTGGAGCCAGTTTTGTGACAATATTCAGACCGAGCGGTCTGTGCAAAATCTGCTACCACCCAGAAGCATATCCCCACTGGGAATGCGCGACTGACCACAACGCTGCATGAAGCTTATAAATCTTGTGTCGGGGCATTGAATCTAACACAGTGTGTGGTGCTGAACAAGACTTTTCTGTTCACTAAGCAAAACACGCACTAATAACCCTAATATATATATTTATTTAGTTTTGGTTAACCGGGATAGGTGTGCTAGCCAAAGTTGACTATTTTCAGGCACAACCCGGGAGAATACATACATAAAATGAGATGAGATTATACAATACATAGTATATAGTACAGGTACATAGTATAAACTACAGGTAGGTTAGAATGCAGATCAAGTCAGACAGTACTTGAGATAATACATATAGCTATGCAGAGATGACAAAAGTGACATTAGTACATGCAAATAACTGAAACTGGGCTAAGTGGCAGCTGTAAAGACATTTTATAGCAAAGTTTGTTTAGAAGTGCAGCAGTGTCTTGGGTGAAATAGGCTGGTTAGCTGTGAGGCATTAAGTGGGGTCAAAGCATGTGCAGGGGTCCTGGGATAGGTGGCGATATAGTTCTTTTTGGAAGATTGGGTGGGAGTTAGCCTGCCTCAGAGCAGGAGGGAGGGAAGGAGTACCAGGTGGCTGGGGTGGTGCAGTGAAATGCTGCAGAGCCTTTTGAAGTAAGACACCTGGGTACGATAAGTAGATATTTGGTTGCCGAGTGTAGTCCGTGGGCAGGTGTCTGTGGTACAAGAAGAGCTGCAAAGGAGGAGGGGATTTAGTTACAGATTACAGAGTCTGTGAGGGTCCCTAGGGAGTATAGTCGGTAGGCAGTTGGGGAGAGCCAGCCTAGGTTGCTATACAGTGTACAGTGGTGCTTGAGGCAATGGGAAGAGGAGGCATACTGACATATGTTGTTATACATGACATCCCATTTATGGAGAGCAGTTTTATGGGCATTAGTAAAAGTAGAGACACCATATGTCAGCGCTGGAAGCAGAATAATCTTGGCAATTTCCAATTTGGCTGATGGTGTTAGCAGGTGACAAGTCTTATAGGCGATTCCAAGTTTGGCATTTGTTGCTTTACAGGTTAACTGGATGTGCAGACTGAAATCAAGGAATTTAACAAGGAGGACTCCCAGGTATTTGAAGGATGTGACACAGTCGATGAGAGACCCCCCCCCCCCCAGAGTTATGGACTAGGAGGGGTTCCTTACAGGCCCTGAGTTTGCGGGCAGTACCAAACAGCATGACTTTTTTTTGTGTTGAAGATGAGCTTATTAGCATTTAGCCATGTTTGCACATTCCTGAAATCCGAGGAGAGGTTTTTGTTAATGATGTTAACTTTGTCAGTGCTGGAGTAGAGGAAGAGATCATCAGCATATAGGATAGCTGATCAGGAGAGTATGGCATAATCTATGTTGTTGATGTATAGCAAGAAAAGAAGATGTCCCAGGATGGAGCCCAGGGGTACTCCGATGTCAGTGCTGGTCGCATCCGAGAGAGCGGAGCTGAATTTAACGAGTTGCAATCTGTTTGATAGGTAGTTGTTAAACCAGTCAACTACTGAGGATGAGAGTTAAGTCTATGCAGGGTTGAGAGAAGCAGGGGATGATCAACAAGATTGAAAGCTTTGGTAAGATCGATAAATACTGCTCCAGTAAGTAAGCCTTTGTCCATGTTGAAGAGTACATCGGTGGAGAATTTGAGAAAAGCAGTTGAGGTACTGTGCCCTTTTCTGAAACCATGCTGAGTGTCTGAGAGAAGGTTGTTCTTTGTGAGATAGTCAATGGTTTGGGTTGCAACAAGCTTCTCCAGAAGCTTACTTAGCACAGAGAGGATGGCTATGGGCCTGTAGTTGTTGATATCCTATGGGTCTCCTTTTTTAAGGATTAGCGTAACTAGGGCAATCTTCCAGAGATCTGGGACAATGCCAAGATAGAGAGAAAGAGTGAAAATCTTGGCCAGTGGTGAGGCAATCAATGGTGCCGCTAGCTTCAGGAGTCGTGGCTCAAGTGAATCTGAGCCAGGGCTAGTGTTGTTGGATATGTTTTGCAATAGCCTTTGAACCTCAGATCTAGATGTAGCTTTAAAGTGGAAAGGGGGGTGGTAGTAGTTAGTTAGCAGTGGTCAGCACCAGATGCAGATCTCTGGGGTGTGCAGTATATACAGTAAGTTTGAGAAATGGAGCTGCAATGCTGCTCCTGTGTATCAGCATACGTGCTGAATGTGCATGCGCAGGATCTCAGCTCCATTTTCCAAACTTATTTATCAGAGCTATCAGTACCCTTTTTACTTAGTGAACAGAAAAGTGTTGTTCACCATTACATACTGTGTTGGATTACATGCTGTGCTCAATACCCCTGACACAAGAGTTTCAAGTTTCATGCAGAGTTGTAACCAGAAGTACATTCCCAGTGGGGATATGTTTCTGGGTGGTGGTAGAATCTGCATGGACTGCTCGGTTCAAACATTGTCACAAAAATAGCTCAAAAGGTAATATTGATGACTAATTTTATGTATTGGGGCATGCCACAGGATTAGCTTGTCCACTCTGTGCCTAGATGTTAATTGCTCACTGATGACCAGAAATTGAAATGCATACCTGACAAGTATCTATTTAAACAAGCATTTGTCAATGCCGAATGTTGTCATGCTGGCATTGGCAGTGGCGGAGCTATAGATGCATAGCACTTTGATTTTGTTAATGTGTCGCAAAAGGGGATTTTACACAGTTAGCACGCCATTGTGTGCCACAGCTGTGGAAACGCGTTTTGCGCAGGCTGTGAAAAATGGTAGCTGGACTGTTGATGAAGTGTGCAGAAATGCTAGTGGTGAAAATGTGGCATGAAAATATTGCAGATTGATGAAGTTACAAGGATGCGTGGAAACTGCGCAATGCACGCTTGCAGCACAGTCATTGTATGGACTTTCGGCACCAAATTTTCAACATAAGCATTTTAGGACCTCTACTCATGAATAGTGTCACCATCATTTCCTCAAATTGTCCCAAAAACTGATTTCGCACAGCGACTGTGCAATTCTGCACTGGACGTGCGAAAACACATTTCAGCCAGCTATACTGTTCATAAGGAGGCATGGAAAATGCCAGTGATGAACAGCTGGAGTGAAGCTAGTACAAATTCACAAAGCCACAAGCGTACGTGCAAACTGCACAATGCACACTCGTAAAACACTCATTTTATTGACTTTCATCCCCAAATTTTCAACATAGGCATTTTAGGACATCTGCTAATGAACAGTGTCACTGCCATTTTCATAATGTGTCTCGAACATGGGCTTTCCACAGCGACCACACTATTCTGTGCTGGAACTGCAAAAACAGATTTTGGTCAGGATGTGAAAAATGACAACTGTACTGTTCATTAGGAGGTACAGAACAGTGGCACTGTTGAAAATCTGGAGTGAAAATATTGTAAGTGTGCAAACTTACGAGCGTGCTTGCAAACTGCTCAATGCATGCTCGTAACACAGTCATTTTATAGAGTATTGTCACCAAATTTTCAACACAGGCATTTTAGGACCTCTGCTCACAAACAGTGTCACTGTCATTTTTGCAATGTGTCCCAAACACTGATTTTGCACAGCAACTGCACTATTCTGTGCTGGAAGCGCGAAAACACATTTCGGTCAGGATGTGAAAAATGACAGCTGTACGGTTCACAAGAAGTTGTGGTAAAATGCCAATGTTGAGAATCTGGCATGAAAATATTGCGAATTCACTAACTTACGAGCGTGCATAGCAACTGCGCAATGAGCACTCATAAAACAGTCATTTTTGGGATTTTTTCCACTAGATTTGCAACATAGGCTTTTTGAGAGCCCCCATCATGAACAGTGGCACTGTCATTTCGTTACTCAGCCCCAAAAGGTGATTCCACGCAGTGACTGCAAAATCACCTTTCAGGACCGAAAAATGCCATGACCATGCAAGAATGCATGAGGAGGGTCCCAAAATCCCCAGGTTGAAAATCTGGGGCCCAAATTCCTTAAAATGCCTGAGATATGCAGCAAAATTGAAAACACCCTATTTATTCCATTATACAGCTTACCGGCATTTCTTGAGTTCGCGGTCGGCTTTGAAGAGTGCAGATGTGTTCCCGGTCCACTGAAGATCATCACGCCGGACCCAGGAGGTAAGTATGGGGTGAGGGAGGTGTGGGGAGGCAGGGTGCGCAGAGGGTGAGTGTGGGTGGGGGGCAGGGAGACTACAAGGGACCGTTTTCATTTTACAGGGGGAAAAAAATTAGACATTGTGACAGTTTTTTTAAGGATTTGGCACACTGGGGTGGGCTCCAACACATAACCTAACTGTTGGGGGTTCTGTAGCTGATGAGGGGATTGGGCACCCCGTCGGCACACAAAGCAAGTGGGGGCTGAGCCGGGGGATTGGGCACCCCCTCAGTGTTTAACAATGGGGGGTGATTTGTGCCAATGGGGAGTGGGCTCCCCCATCGGCACATATGCAGGAGTAACTGACAGGGGGATTGGGCACCCCCAAAGTCAGCAGTTTGGTGGCCAGTGTGCCGCCATGTGCATAATGTAGTGAGCACGTCAAGGGAAGGCCCGCTGTGTCTGATGAGCTTTGCTCGGATTGCAGCGGACCTTTTCTTAGATGTGCTTGCCACAGTATGTATGCATGGTGTGGCGCTGGTATGCAGGCTGATTGGGGAATGAGGGACGCACCTACTGGTGCGTGCTCAGCATTTGCCCAACAGCGACCGCGCCTCCAAATCCCCACTGCTGCAAGATGTTGGCTGCGCAAGTGCGCCAACATAAAAAGAATTGTAATAGAGCCTGAAGAAGCCTTTGGGGCAGTAACTGTTTGCCCTGAAGAAGAAAGTTTTTCCTTCAAAATGTTGGCAAGCAACTTTTCACAGTACTGTCACCAACTGGGGCATAATCAAACGTGATAAAAGCTACCTACATTTTTTGGCAAGTGAGTCATTATCTCCAGAGGTGGTTTGGACATAGGCAGGCTTTGTCTGGGGCAGACTCCTTCCCGTAGTTTCTCTTCACAGGAGGCAGCCCACACTGCAATCCAGTAAAAAAAAAATCTGCTGTGCCCAAGCTCTGTCCCAGCAGCGCTGCATGGCTGTCAACATAGGCCAGATTGAAATTCTGCCTATGTACAGTGTCAAATAGCCTCCGTACCCTGCATCTGCCCCAGTAATCCTGAATTTCTAGAGCTACCACTGCAAAAGAAACATCTCTTACAGCACATATAAATGCTTAAATCACTCAGATTGCTTCACGTGATTTATTATAAGTTCTATACGCTTTTTATTAATGTAATAAAAGTGCATGTAATGCTCCTCGCCCATCTTTGAAGTGGAACATTCTATTTTAACATTCCCAAACTAGATGACAACTGTACATGATGATAAAAAGCCCTGTGGCTCTTCTGAGTGCTGATTGGCTGAAATCAAATCAGTGATTTACAATGCTCTTTTATATGTTGCTTCAACTTGGCACAGTGAGTGAGAAAAATAAGTCACATTTCAAAATTGATGATGTGCTCCAACTCTGCCATTGAGATTGTTGGTGCCTAAGGCAGTTAAGAATAGCTCAATTAAACACAGACATGCATTTTGCTTTGGAGTATACAGTCTCATTCGGTTTAATAATTCTGCATAAATGTTATGTAACCTCCTTCCTCAGTACTTCAGTTGGGAAATATTCCCACTTTAAATCTTAATAAATAGACAATAGTAAGATGTATTTCCATTAATTAGCTATGTGGTTTTGACTAGCCACTTGTTGGCAAGTAAATAAGTAACAGAAATGTACAACTCTGCTGTTAATCTGCAGTGTTGCATATAATCTGAGTGCCATATGTAGAAGGCTTTAGTTAAGCATTTCACAAGAATTTTTTTTATTTCTGTCTCTCTACTGTTTACTATGCCCTATGTCTATTCAACAAATAGTCTAAAGTTTCACTGATGAAAAGACTGAGTTATTATTTATTTTCATTTTTATTTTATGTTAGTCTTTGGTAACTGGGTAAGGCCCACTAGGCACAAGTGGCTGTTTTCAGGGGCGACCTGGGAGCACTGGGCGGTTAAGTGACTTGCTCAGAGTCACACAATATGCAAATGGAGGTTGTGAGAATCAAACTCAGTTCTGGTCTGCTGGATGTATCAAGCTCGTTCACACCTCATTCCTCTAACCTTTAGGCTATACTGCCAGCCATTATTAACAGTATTATGTACATCATCTGTGGTCAGATGTCACAATCATACCTCTCAACTATCCCTGATTTTCAGGGACGTCCCTGATTTTACCTCAAAATTTTACTCTGTCCCTCCTAAAAATTGTGCTTCTGTGACCAAACAGTGGTGGTTGTAAGCACAAAATAATGGCAAACATTAAAGTTACAGACTTGTTCTTCCTTAGAAAATGCATTTTACGCTAAGCCCCTTATTCTGCCAGCTTCCTGAGTGGATATCATCAATTTTGAAGCTGTGTCCCTGATTTTGGTCCTTAATGCCTGATTTTTTGAGCTTTGTCCCTGATTTATGAGGCAGGAGGTTGAGAGGTATGATCACAATAGTCACGTGGTTAACACCTATCAAATTATAGTTTGGATTATCAAAATGATAAAGTTGATAGCAGAGTTGTCTTTCCAAAGAAAGCCAGTATGTCAGGAATCTTCTTTTGTTATAAATACATTCTGTAGTATATCTGTCATCTAGAGGATGGGAATATTGAATTGCAACCTGTTATACCATACATAGATAGTGATGTATTTACCAGCCTAATGTACACACTATATTTGTACAGTACTGAATTCCACAAAGGCATGTCACTGCGGAAGATACTTTTAATTGTACTGTTCTGTTTATAGTATAAATAAAATACTCAAGTGGGTTCCGGAGAACCACACTTTATTTGATTAATGGCTCACTACTCCACATGGCTGTGTAGAAACCTATTTACTATCATCTATGATATGGTGAGACCACACATGAAGTACTGTGTGCAGCTCTGGTGCCACTATTTAAAGAAGGCTGTCAAACTACTGGAGAGGGTACAGGGTAGTGTGACAAAAATTATCCTAGGCCTGGGAGACAAACCACATGAGGAAAGACTGAGGGAGCTCAACATTTATTCCCTGTAGAATGGAAAGGAGAGGGGTGATATGATTGAGACCTTCCAATAATGAAAAGACATGAATAGGGTTAGCACCGAGGGAATTTTCAGACTGGAGGGGAAATGAGGGGGCACAGTCTGAAATTAGAGGGGGGGAAATTCAAGAGGAAAATGAGCAGGCACTATTTCACAGAAAGAGTGGTAGCTAGGTGGAATGAACTGCCAGAGGAGGTGATATCACTGAAAACTGTGAGAAGTTTTAAGAGGGGGTGGGACACAGTCAAAGTAGAGGTGAAAACTGAGGGGAAGCTGGGGAGGGGGAGGTGGTGGCAGCAAACTGGGGCAATAAATCAGGTGGCCAAGAAAGGGGGGGCAGCTACAGTAGTTTAGACTGTGAGTTGCACTCTCAAGCAGACTTGGCAGACTGTTATGGCCTGTATCTGCTGCAGTTTCATTCATTCATATGTATGTTTCTAAGTTGCATTGGTTTTCATTGGTCATGCATCGGGGAAAGCATAACCCAGGGAAACTGTACTCAATGGGAGGGGAGCAGCTGGTGGCTACCAGGCAGGAGCAAGACCTAGGGGTAATCATATCAGATGACCTCAAGGTCAGTAGACAATGTGAAAAGGCAGCACTAAAAGCTAGTGGTATCCTGGGATGCATAGGGAGGGGCATCACAAGCAGAAGGCATGAAGTAATCATGCCCCTGTATTGGTCCCTGGTCAGGCCTCACCTGGAGTACTGTGTCCAATGCTTGAGGCCACACCTCAGGAAGGACATAGACAGGCTGGAGACAGTACAGAGAAGAGTAACAAAGATGGTGCAGGGCTTGCATCAGAAACTGTACAAGGCAAGACTAGATGACCTCAAATTATACTCTCTAGAACAACGCAGAAACAATGCAGAAATCATGGGGACATGATAGAAATATTCAAATACCTTAAAGGCAACAACCAGGTGCACATGCAGAACCTCTTTCAGGTAAAGGACTACAGCAGGCCTAGAGGGTACAATCTTCGACTTAAGGGAGGAAAGTTCAGAAGCAATACGAGGAAATTCTTCACAGAGCATGTTGTGGAACCTTAGAATAGCCTGCCGGAGGTAGTGGTGGGAGCCAAGACAGTGGGGGAATTTAAACGGGCATGGAACAGACACTGTGGGATACACAAGCAGGTAGCTATGTAGGGGGGTAGGAAGCAAAGGGCAGACCTGATGGATCGTATGGTCCCCATCTGCCGACAACTTCTATTTTTCTATATTTCAGTTTGAAATTTTCTTGTGCTTATGGCCTGAGCAACAAAAAGGTTTGGATTCATATGAGATGTGCATATTCAGTCCTTGGAGTTCCACATCCTGAGTAACTTCTGCACTCCGTAGAATCCTTAACTTCTGACTGACCCACTCCATGAGGTCCATACAGAGGTAGGAGTGGCCCAGGGCAGAATTGGTCTAGGCATTGGATTACCAATATGATGCATGCACTATCAACCAAGTGTATTCACATCTGTGCAAAAGCAAGGGATTGTGAGATACAGGAGAGGATAGAACACAGAGCCACATGCACAAAGTTATGATGCAGGTGCTGACTGCAGCAGTGATCTACAAGGCAAACACAAACAGCCACACTCCAGGTATCGTAAATGTGAAAAAAATAAAAGCAGTGTTTATATCTACAAATTTCAATTTATTATGGTCACTCAAGCTGCTGAAAGGGTAGCATAGAAACACTAGCATTTTCGGCAGTTTGAGAGACCACAATAAACTGCTATTTGCAGATATATATATGCTGTTCAACTTAGAATTTTGCTACCTGAACTGTTTGTGTTTACCTTTCAGATTGTGGAATACACCAGTCATCCTGAAGTGCCTTATCTGCTTTAAAATGAAAGAAAAAAATAGAAAAATTAAAACAATTAATGTGCTTGCTTCCCCTTCAAGCACTCCATGTGACTATTGAGGGCTTGTCACCACTATGGGGGGGGCATTATGGGAGGCCATGTCCTGCGACCATGCGATCATGTCTGGGTAAGACTTATAGTAGGTATCCCCTTCTGTAGACTACATCCCCTCTTGGAGTCCACTGCAGTGCACAGTTAATACAGTGGATGGATGCAAAATGCAAGAGCACCCCCCATAGATCTCAACATATATACCAACATAGATCTGTAGATTGGGTTGAGCCCCCTTGCACTTTCATGTATGTGGATATGCAGAGGCCTTTGTACCTGTAACATAGAAACAGAATATAATGGCAAAGAAAGACCATCAGTCCATCCAATTGGCCTTTTGTTTAAACAAACAACCACACAGCTCAGAATGAATACATATGATCCTCATGTGCATTTGAAATAACTTTTATTTATTTAGCCATAACTGCTGTTGTTCTGCTTTCTAATTTTTAGGAAACCAGGTAAGGCCCATTAGGCACAAGTGCACCTGGGAGGTTAACTGTCTTGCTCAGAGTCACACATTGTGCAAGTGGAGGTTCTGGGAATCAGACTCAGAGCTGCTGGATGTACCAAATTCATTCACAGCTCATTACTCTACCCTCTAGGCTATACTACCAGCCCATTTTTTATAATGAAGTCTTTCTTCACTATTTAGAGAGGGACCGCCACGAATCCCAGTCCTTACTGCACAACTGCGTAAAAGTTCACAGGGCTTTGGTTTAGATTAGATGGCAGATTTGTTTGCTGTACAGTATAAACCAAATTAAGGAGAAATATTTCCTCAGATTAACCATTTCAATTACCAGGCTTCAACTGAATTATAAAAAAAAGCTGAACTAAAGGTAAATACATTTTGGTAGAATGATGATGTACTGAATGTTAACAGATGTTATGCTACTATGTAGAATGGTGGATATTATCTCCTTTAACCTTTGGATGAATCTAGTATTAGACAGTGTTCACCTCAGAAAATTACGTTTTGTATCTTATAATCAAGTGGCTGAGGTTTACAAAGAATGGAGACTGTTATTTATAAGCAGTACAATTCTCAAATTCAAAAGGCTTAGAGTTGATCAGAAGCCTATATGTGAAGTTAACCTCGGTTGTCAGCATGTCTTAGCTGGTAGCACAACCTCCTCTGGGCCACAAGGACATAGTTCTAGTCCCACACCAGGACTGGGCTCAACCATAAAGGCTGGCACTTGAATACAGTAGTAAGGGAATGCTGTACTGTCAGGATGTACTGTCCTAGATGAGATGTTAAACTGAGGTTCCATCTGCCTATGGTTTTTTAACTGGACAGTGAAGATCTCAAGACACTTCTCAAAAAGAGTTATTCACTAAAATACTACCAACAACTTAATGTGCTTCCGTTTCATTTGGTTTGCATCTGTATTCCCCTGGATGAGGAAAATAGGCAGTACTGTATCCCTCCTTTTCCTGTCAACAAAAACTAAATCAATGAATAAATAAATAAATAAAACCTTCTGTGTTTGGGAGGGGGAAAGGATGGCGGAGGGAAGGGGGGTTATGTAAGTAATCAAATAAAAGTTTTAAGAAGGTGACTGAATTTAAGCCTTTGGTTCATTCAGTATTTATGTTCCATAAGTGAGAATTATAGTTCTATATTGATTCTGCTTCTGTTATTCACACTGTGGCTTAAGAGATATGCAATTAACATTGGTAGTGAGAGATATTTTGTATCGTTTGTACTGGCTAATAAAATAAAGTATTTTTAAAATAACAGTGTGCAAACTGGGAAATGAGACCTTGGGGTATAATTATGTACTATAAATACACTCCAAGCTTTTGCTTTTGTTGTTAGTTTAGTTACTTTGTTGGTAAGTTGGTTAGTTTGTGAGTGAGACAGGGAGCGAGTTAAGTAGGTAGGTAGTTAGTTAATTATCAGTTAGTTTGTTAGTTAAAGTTTACAACCAACGAAACTGACACCTACCCCAGGGAGATCTGGTATCTTATTTTCCAGGTGGGTGGAGTCCTCAAGTACAATAAATTCACAGTACGTTATATGTTAATATGGCTGCCAAGCCAATTGTTTCTGTTGTAAGGGTGGTCCCATGTGCATTCCTGGAGTAGGAGGACCCCAAAGTAAAGGAAAACAGTCCTGCTGTTCTAAGAATGTAAGTGAGACCACCTTTAGAACTGTAAAAGTGGCCTCAGGGTCATATTAATACTGTATATTACTGATCATGGATGATCAATGATAAATTCAAAATGTTAAAATAGTCTACCAAATGTGGCTGTTTCAGGGGCACTTATGCATGAGACATTCTTTACAGAATGATAGTGTCTCACACACCGGAAAAAAGATCACCCTGATCAGTTGATGTGCTTCCTCAATCTGTAATCTAGATAACAATTCAGTTTGACATATAGTATTCATTACAGTTATACAGTTTAAAGACCGTATTAAATGAATGGGCAGGAGGTACGTAATAAGAAAATACTGGACTGTTTACATGTATGTAGGTTATACCAACAAGTTTTTTTTATAGGCATTAGGCTGGCGGATGATCATAATAGCATGGGTCTGTCAGGTGTCTCAAAATTTTTGCAAGGCATATTTCAGGTTGAGGGTCCATGGACGTCTGTTGTGGCTATACAGGTAAGTGATGGTAAGTGCACTCCTGCTGCAGCCTTTCTGTAGATTGGGATGCAAGGAGGCATGATATGATTTATTTTGGGATGCTCTTTAGACATATTTAAGAATGACAGTAAGCCAGTGTGTGTCTCCCTCTTTGCCATTGGGCTTTGCCACTTCAGTTTGTCATTGACTGAGCAGTGATGGGTCTTGGAATCACATTCAAGAGTAAACCTACAGAATTTCCAATACAGGATGTCCAAATTTGTCTTGCATGCATTTGGACCATGTGTAGTAGGCTGTTACCAGAGTCCATAATGGGGAAGGGCACAACTTCAAGACCTGCATTCGGGTATGAAAATGCTCTGTAGAGAACCCCATGGCATGCATACTTTTCATAAGCTAGTTGTGGGTTTAGCCTCACCACAAGGCGTTTGATTTGAGGTACATGCTCCAGGGTTTAATCATCCTCAGTGAGAATTTTGAGATGAGTGTCAGCCTTCTGTGGTTGCTGAGAAGTGTTAAAGACCAGTGTCTCTGTTTTGATGACATTAAGGATTATATTGTTTGCACAACACCACTACTCAGTGACTGTTAAATCAGCCTGGAGCCCATCCTTAACATTGGCAGTGCTATGGGCACTGGAGTACAAGACCATGTTGTCTACATTCATGTAAATTAAGGTGCAAATGTATTGCTGGGGGGGGGTTGTTGCTTGTTAACACATGACAAAGAAGAATGGGTCAAGGATCCATCCCTGAGGGACACTTTGCTGATGTAGTTCTAAGTCAAAGAGGACTGTGTTAGGGTTACTTTTTATATCCTGTCACATAGTTAGCTATCCAAATGACAATGAGACTGTAAAGAACAAGCATTTGTCAATGCCGAATGTTTGCTTGCTGGTATTAGCACTGGAAGTGCATGAGTTAGACAGATGGAGAATTGGAATGGCAGGGAAGTACTGAATTGTTGCCAACCTCACCCCCACCCTGCAGAGATGGACAGGCACTGGGGTGTGCCTTTGGGTCATAGCCTATAATGCTCATGCCATTTCACCTCACCCTATCCTGCAGACACCAAGTGTTTAAGTATGCGTTAGGGTGCTCGGCTTTACAGTCACCAAATTTCATAAGGAAATACACTGAAATGGGTGCAGTATAGGAGAATGGGGTGAACTCTGAGGTTGAAGAGTCCAAGGCACACCTCTATGCCTATCACTGGCTGCAGGGTGGGGGTGAGGGTGGGGTTGGAATGGCATGAGCACTACAGCCAGCAATCCAAAGGTACACCCCTGATGCCTGTCAGTCTGTACAGGGTGGGATGTTATGGTTAGAAACCCTAATACCCCGGGAGTTTGCTGGTATTTGCACTACAAATTTTCAACATGGTCTTTTTGTGACCCCACCTCATAAAAGCATTTGGGACCTCTGCTCATGAGCAGGGGCACTGTGATTTTGTTAATCTGTCCTGAACATTGATTTCCCACAGTGACCGTGCCATTCTGCGCCACATGTGCAAAAACACAGTTTGGGCAGGATATGAAAAATGACAGCTGCACCATTCATAGGGAGATGTGAAGAGATGGTAATGTTGAAAATCTGGCGTGAAAATATTATAAATTCTCAAACTTACGAGTGTGTGGAAACTGCACAATGCACAGCCGTAACAAAGTCATTTTGTGGACTTGCATCACAAAATTTTCAACATAGGCATTTTGGGACCTCTGTTCATGAACAATGGCACTGTGAGTTCCATAATCTGACCTGAACATTGATTTCCCACAGCAACCGCGCCATTGTGCGCCGGATGTGCGAAAACACATTTCAGCCAGGATGTGAAAAATGACAGCTGTACCGTTCATAAGGAGGTGTGAAAAATGCCAATGTTGAAAATCTTGAGTGAAAATATTACAAATTCTCGAAGTTATGAGTGTGCATGGAAACTGTGCAATGCACGCTCATAACAGTCATTTTTGGGAATTATTTCACCAAATGTGCAACACAGGCCTTTTGGGAGCCCACCTCATGAACAGTGACACTGTCATTTCATTAATCAGTCTTGAAAGGTGATTCCGCGCAGTGAACGCAAAATCACCTTTTGGAACCGAATATCTACATGATAGTGACTGAATTCATGAGGTGGGGTCCCAAGACCCCATGTTGAAAATTTGTTACCAAAATTCACAAAAATGGCCGTGATATCCACCCAAGTTGAAAAAAACTCATTTATGCCATTATACAGCTTACCAGCATTTGTTCAGTTTGTGGTCAGCTTTGAAGAGTGCAGACGTGTTCCCGCTCCACTGAAGAGCATTGCACCAGGCTTGAGGTAAGTATGAAGTGAAGGGAGGGTGTGGGGAGGTGGGGTGTGCAGAGGGTGGGTGCGGGTTGGGGGAGGGGGCAACGGATACAACAAGGGACGTTTTTCTGATTTTACAGGTTAAAAAAAACAACCTTGCAGGATGTTTTTTTACTTACAGGGACAATGAGCACTCCCAGTGTGCCACCTGAGTGTTTGGGGGGGCCTGGGGCCGACAGTGATTGGGCACCCCATTGGCGCATGCAATGTGTTTGGGGGGCACATGAGCTCAGGGGGATTGGGCACCCCCATCGGCACACAATGAATGGCTTGTTTTTTGGGGGGCTGGAGCCGACAGGGACTGTGCACCCCCATCGGCACACACAATGTGTTGGGGGGCAATAACGAAGGAGAGGGGAGGACAGCAGCAGAGGGAGGAAGTGGGAGAGATTTCATTAGCAGCTGGAGGAAAAAGGGTGACTTCAATATGCTAACTAGACACACATTACTACCACTGATTGCAGTGGTACTTTTCTTTCAACTGAAGAGCACTACAGCCAAACTGCTGTCATAGACAGCTCGTGCATCCATTGGTGCAGTACGGTCATGCCTGCTACACTGACCACTGCGTTGGACAGGAGAGTCACACACCTCCAAAAAGTCATACTGTCCCAACACGTTCCTTGTCCATGCATGCAAGCAAAAGCAAAAAGTATCATTTTATATAGATAAAAAATAGTAATTAAAAAAAATTGTTGTCGCATAATCTGTAATCATTCTATATGGATGTTAGGAGGGCCTTTACAGATATTAGAAAGTGACCTCTTATGTGCACCATAATTTCTCAACTTTGGTTCACAGTTCTCTTGCCTAAGAACACATGAGGCCACACTTATATCCACAGGAGGCCCTGATAGCGTCCCTATAAAAGTTCACCTGTCTCATGGTTTATGTGATATTACACCCTCTGGGTGTGTGAACAAAACTCATTACACATTGTTGCCCATATATTATGTATATATAATAACTGGCCATCAGTTTTTGTCAGTAGTGATGGACAGTAATCTACCATAATAGCTGACCGGTTATTATGGCATAATATGCGCCACCACACAAAGCAGTTGTGCTCAAGACTCACAGTCTAGGAGCGCAGCAGTAATTCAAAGGTGTTTTTTCTTCACGGAAAAAAAAAACACGCTGTGTAAACTGCCAGATCATCACTATCCATACAAAAGCTGTGTCTTAATGTACATGGATGCCATACTGGGGCAGTCGGGGTTCACCTCTCCACTTCTCCTAAGGAGGCAGGCCTGAGTTCCCCAAGGATGTGCTGTACTGGACTATACTGATGTGGTGCCTCCACCTGGAGTACTGATATGGAGTACCTGGTGACTGAAACAAGGCTACCACCCCCAGGAAATAATGCATAAACTGCCCAGAAAATCCCTCCCTCAAAGCAAGTGACAGAGCAAGCAACGGCAGCCCACAAACCATAAAATGCAGTGCTCTTCTGGTCCTTTTCCCAGTCTGCATCTTCTCCTGGGCTCAGGAATTGAAACAGCTGCTTCCATCTTCTTTCTTGCCTCCCCCCCCCGCCGCCTTTGCCATGTTACCAATCCTGATAGCCAAGAGCAGGGGAGCTGTGTGGCAATGGTCATGGATTCAAGAAGAGCCCTGGTCCTCATCCCACCAGGGCTCCTGACAGAGAACTCCACTGCCCTGCCAGTCTCCAATACATCAGTCCCAGGGGACTAGAGGGTGAAGAATCAGCCCAGAGTGGATGAGGGAGGCACTGAAGGTAAGCCCCAGATTTGGGGGGAATTACACTAAATAAAGTAATTTGAAATCCTCCCTGCTACACCACAACAGTAAGCCAATCGATGAATGTATTTTCTATATTTTAAACAAATCAGTTGCATTCAAAACTCGCAGAGCATCTCTGTCTCAGCACACAGCAGTATTTCAGACAGCATTTATTTATTTATTTTTTCTCTTTATGCCCCCTTCTTGCCCCAGTACTCCCCTTCTTTGGGAGATTCCTATGGCCTTGTGCGTCTCCACTCCTCTAGCCGGCCACCAGGGCAGTCCATCCCCCCCACGGAGCCTTGGTTATACCCCCACCCAGGCAGGTACAGGGTGGGGCCCTTACACCCCAATGTGTATTATATCGTCAGGGATGCTGTCACTGGGGCAGGGAGCTCCGTCTACTCAGAGCCCTGTGGGGTGTTTCCTGGTTTTCTGTGCCACCCAGGACATTGGCTCACTGGGAGAGCCTAGGGGCAGAGCACGTCAGGACGTGCATATGCTCCGGCTCCCAGCCGATGTCCTCCCTCCCTTCTTCTATTCATCCCACTGTACCTCCACTTGTGGACACCCAGGCAGCAGCATAGCGATGGGGCAAGCGACCTACCCACCCTGGAGGAGGAGGAGAGCAGCCTCTGGGTGCTCCATCCTCCTCCTCCTCCCAGCCAACCCTCCAGCCTCCCAAGTCCGTTCACAAACCCAGGTCGCTGGCACCATGAGCAGTAACCCTACTGCTGCACCGGCAGGCCAACTGTAGCATTTTTTTTAAATGAAAGAATCACCACTTCTGTGCAGATTCTGCTGATGTCTTTCTGTTACTGAAAGTAGGCGCAGCTCATAATGTAATTGTGGGGAAGGGAAAAAACTGATGTGTCAGTGATTATAAAAAAATAACCATGTGGTTGCGTGAACTACTCAAATTTAATATTCACCGTCTGTGTGAGATGCTAAAATAAGCCCCTCAAGCTTCGCTCTCTGGGTTTATGCAGCATCACACACCTCCAGTGCACATAACCCAATGCATTTTTCTGTATATATTCAGAACAATTATGTTTAACTCAAGTGTTTTGACATTTTTGTTTGCTTTTTCATTTTTTTCCATTATTGATGTACTAAATATATTTCACATAATGCTGCACTCATTGCCCAATGTCTTTCAGAGAAAAGAAAAAAAAGGCAGACTATTCCAAACTGACCTCACAACTGCTGTGTTTGTGACACCATGGTCTGCTGCAGGGGAACAGATAGATAAAGGGAGCAAACAAGTATTCCACAGTGGGGTATGAAAGTCCTATAACCTCATTGGTCAAAACACATCACATGACTGTGATAAATCCTCCAGTATACCCACTGTAAAAGTTTTATATCATTATAAAAACAAAAAAACAAGTTGAACATTGTATAATAGCAATATACCATGACAGAGAGTGGGTATATGGGTGGATTTACCACTTCGGGTGTAGTTAAGTCACTTGGCTGCACCTTGTGACCAAACCACACCAGTCATGGTAAATCCACCAATATACCCACTCTCTGTCATGGTATATTGCTTAATTCTTCTACCACAATTCATGATTTACTCCCAACTTCTGATTTTTGGAATTTGTTTTCCACCCTGCACATTTACAGTATACTGGTATACAGACCCACAACCAGCAGCACATGTAATGCTACAGCCATAGATTCATACTCTAAGAAGAGTATAAGCAAAAGAGGTGGCAACAGAAAGAAGTGTTGGAATCAGATGTGTACAGAGCCAGAGATAGTGTCAGAAATTGCTCAGTGACTAGCTAGAAGGGCAGTTGCAACACGCCAAATGTTAAAAATAGGGCCACAGCAGTGGGGAAGTTTCTCAAGACCATAGCAGAATTAAACAGAGCCAGTGGCTGTGGACACTCAGTGAGGTTGAAACCTGGGGTGGGGGGTGGGGTCCAAGACAGGTCAATGGATGGTATTACTTTTGTTTAGATGAAAATGCTATCAACATGAAGAAGCTAGCATAAATGCTTCCCAGTCCTAAAAAATTATTTGGTCCCTCGGTCTGCTGTCATGGTTAGCACTTGGATATCATAAACAAAGGCAATGAGGTCAGCTGGGGAAAGTACACATTATCTATACTAACAATTTCAGGGTCATTTTCCCCAGCTTGCAATGGGGTGCTAAAAACACAAGTTGTTTGGAGTACAGCTTATTTTCTAAATTCTCAAGTCTCCTTTCAAGCCACATGACCATAGCAGTATTGGAATGCAAGACCTTTCAAAAGACCAGTGTCAGTGGCTGAGTTGGTCACAGTTCAAATTGGGGCCAGAAAGATCAGACAAGTGTGGGTTCTAGTCCTGCATCAGACCCTTGGGTTAATACCATATACTAACAATGCAGTGCTGCGAAGGTGCTGCATGGTTGAAGATGCTGTCTCCTTTAGATGGGAAGTTAAAGCAGCAGTCCATGTTACGTTGATTTTATTCCACTTTAGACTGCCCTATACTCCTGTCTTCTACAATGCCTTTCTTTATCCATTTGAGTCTGCTTTAGCTATATTTTTACATTTAAAATTACTAAATGAGTGTTTCCTTTAAAATAATTTGGACCAGATGTTTAGCCATATTGTCAGTTGCATTAGTACACCTGTTGTTCTGGGGCAAGGGAGCACTGTCTCCTGCATGCTAGTTCGCTATAATTATTATAATGTTGCATTATTAGTATGTCATTCTCTGCATTTTGAAAAACAGCAGAAAATACTTTTGAAAACCTGGACTGTGCCATATTAAAGGGAGTGCTCCTTTTATTAATTCAAAGTTAACAAAAAAAAGTGTTGTCTCAAAATGAAAAACAGTGGGTAAACACACAAGACCACAGAGAAAGTGCAATTTAAAATAGAATTTAAAAAAATGATATGGCACGTATCTGTTCAAAGCCAATCAGAACACAGGAAAACTGTGTTTGTATCCAACAAACTACCACAATGACATTTTAGACATGCCCACAGTAGGTTATCCACATTCTGGTGACAGCCACAGTAGGTTATCCATCTAATCCACCGGCAAAAAATGGGGAACAAAAGCATGTTCCTCTTCAACTGTTTCCTGGGAGCCAGTATAGCACAGGGGTTAAGAGCTCTTAGCCAGCAAACCAGGACAACTGAGCTTGAATCCCCCAGTCACCACTTGCAAACTGTGTGACTGTTGGCAAATCATTTAAAATCTACCACAGCACTTTTAAAATCCTCAGTTAAAAATTTCTAGTTGTATAATAGTAATAACATTCAGTTAGCCAGAATATATGAAGGAATAAGCAGCTTCAGTGGTTGATTAAAGGCCTTGGCCTTCCACATTGCTATGTAATCATCCTCTTCAGCCAGTTATAACTGAATGTTATCATTTAATTATAGGTATAATTTTCAGACCCAATATGCACTTCTGCTTAAAGCCAACATCCCTTCTGTCAATCTCTGGTGGTATGGCTATTATCCAGAAGGAAGTCTAAGATCCTATGGCACTTTTTGAAAGAGATAGGGAATCAACTGTCTTGACAAACACTTCCCTCAGTTATAACTAAGGTTCTAATGCAGTATGACCTTGTGTGTGAGTTGTATTCAGTGCTCCAGATAAGGTGAGTAATGTCCTGTCCTACTCTCCCAGTTTTAAAGAAATGCTAATGACTACCATTACTCATCCCACCTTTGGAAATGCTCCACACCTCACAGAACAGTGTTGCATAACTCCATTGATGACACAAAAGATGCAGGTTTTTTTTCCAGATTTAAAGCACTTGTACACATCCAAATTTTGTTTCACTCACCCTTATTTCAAAACTGACGAGCAAGTTACCCTTATGTGCTCACATGATCTGGAACACTGGTTGTACTGCATTTCAAGAGCACCAATTTCTGTGCCTTAAAGCTCCCAGTGGTAGACGACCTCCACAGGACTTAATCTTATTTGTAGAACTTTTTTTATTTCACATTTTAGGAGAGGAAGGGTTCATAATTCCTGCCCTGAGGAACTGGCAGCACAAATCTTTTCACCTTCTTGGCTGGTGGCTTTCGATAGCTTTACCTCTGCGTGCATTCTGTGAAATCTTAATTTATGAGAACACAGGGTCATACTCCATAGATGTCATGGGAGTGGGTTTTCACTTAAATTTTTATGTATTTTAGTGATCTGCTGGGGTCACTTGAAAGCTGTCACTCAACAAACCAGGCTCTTGTAAGTTTCTGCCATGTCACCCTGTCCTCCAAAAAGAACATGCTCAGACTCTCCAACCTCTCTGGATAGGTCTTACTCCATTGGCCACAAATATTTTTTTGTTGCCCTCCATTACATATTTTCCAGCCTCAAAGTTAAATACCCATTCATCTACATGAGCCTATAATAGGACTAGGACCAAGGATTTTCCACTTTCAATGGAAAACACATGTAAGAAAAGGCACTGGTCAATTTTAACCAGCACCTGGGAGTACATTTTTTATGAAATCACTATTTGCATGACTTTATCATGCAAACATTCTCACTTTTCATCATCTTTTTGTGCAAACACCCCCATTTTGAGCCACATTTTCATACAAGCATTTGTCAATGCCGAATGTTTGCATGCTGATATTAGCATTGGACGTGGAGGAGTTATACAGATGCAGAATAGGAGTGGCAGTGAAGTATTGAACTCACACCAATCCCACCTCCACTCTGCAGAGATGGACAGGCATTGGGGTGTGCCTGTGAGCTGCTGCCTATAATGCTCATGGCATTTCACCTCACCCTATTTTGTAAACACTGACAAGTGCTTGAGGTGTGCCTTGGGGTGTTCGGCTTCACAGTCACCCCATTTCATAAGGGCATACACTGAAATGGGTGCAGTACAGGAGAATGGGGTGAAGTCTGGGGCTGAAGAGTGCAAGGCACACCTCGATGCCTGTCACTGGCTTCAGGGTAGGGGTAGGATGGCATGAGTATTACAGCTTGTGATCTAAAGTTACACCTCTGATGTCTGTCAGTCTGTACAGGGTGGGACGTTATGGTTAGAAACCCTAACGCCCCGGGCGTGTGTTGGTATTTACACTACAAATTTCCAACATGGCCTTTTTGTGATCCCCACCTCATGAAAGCATTTGGGACCTTTTCTCATGAACAATGGCAGTGTGATTTTGTTAATGTGTCCCGAACTTCGAGTTCCCACAGCGACCATGCTGTTTTGCGCCAGATGTGCAAAAACACAGATTAGGCAGGATGTAAAAAATGACAGCTGTACCATCCATAGGGAGGTGTGAAGAGATGGCAATGTTGAGAATCTGTAGTGAAAATATTAAAAATGCTCAAAGTTCTGAGCGTACATGAAAACTGTGCAACACATGCTTGTACCGCAGTCATATAGAGGAATTATTTCACCAAATTTTCAACGTAGGCATTTTGTGACCTCTGCTCATGAAAACTGTCACTATGATTTTCTTAATCTGTCCAAAACATTAATTTCCCACAGTGACCGTGCCATTGTGCGCCAGTTGTGCAAATGCATATTTCGGTCAGAATATGAAAAATGACAGCTGTACTGTTCATAAGGAGGTGTGGCAAAATGCCAATGTTGAAAATCTGGAGTGAAAATATTACAAATTTGGGAACTTCCGAGCATATGTGGAAACTGTGCAACACATGCTTGTAACACAGTCATTTTATGGATTTTTGTCACAAAATTTTCAACATAGGCATTTAGGTCCTCTGCTCATGAACAGTGTTACTATGATTTTCTTAATTTGTCCTGAACACTGATTTCCCACAGTGACGTGCGAAAACACATTTTGGTCAGGATGTGAAAGATGACAGCTGTACTGTTCATAAGGAGGTGTGGAAAAATGCCAATGCTGAAAATCTGTAGTGAAAATATTACAAATTCATGAAGGTATGAGCATGTATGTAAACTGTGCAATGCACACTCGTAAAACAGTCATTTTTTGGATTTTTTCCACCAAATTTGCAACATAGGCTTTTTGAGAGCCCACCTTATGGACACTTGTACTGTCATTTCATTAATCGGTCCCAAAAGGTGATTCTGCACAGTGACCACAAATCACCTTTCAGGACCAAATAATGCCATGACAGTGGCCGAATTCATGAGGAGGGGTCCCAATAACCCCATGTTGAAAATCTGGCGCCAAAATTCCCCAAAATGCCTGAGATATGCACCAAAGTTGAAAAAACCCTATTTATGCCATTATACAGCTTACCGGCATTTCTTCAGTTCGCGGTCAGCTATGAAGAGTGCAGACATGTTCCCAGTCCACCGAAGATCATCGTGCTAGGCTCCAGAGGTAAGTATGGGGGAAGGAGGGGTGTGGAGATGCAGGGTGTGCAGAAGGTGGGAGTGGGTTGGGGGAAGGGCCACAGACTCAACAAGGGACCGTTTTCTGTTTTACAGGGTTAATAAAAAAAAAAATCTTGGGACTGATTTTTTTTCCCAGGGACATTTGGCATGCTGGGGTGGGCTCCCAGCTTGCCACCTGTGTTTGGGGGGGGCTGTGGCGGCCGAGGGATTAGGCACCCCCATGGCACATACCAAGTGGGGGATCAAGGCCGAGGGGATTGGGCACCCCAGCAGACAACAAATTGGGGGACAATATGCCAATGGGAGTGGGCTCCCCCACTGGCAAATTCTACTGGGAAGGGGGGACTGAAGCCAATGGGGATTGGGCACCCCGTCAGCAAAGAAAAACTGTTGGGGGGCACATAATGCCGAGGGGGATTGGGCACCCCCTCAGCATACAACAGAAACTAGGGGGTGGGGACATTATGCCGACAGGGACTGGACTCCCCGTCAGCAAATGAACTGGCTCAGGGGCATGTGGATGGCAAGGTACTGCCGTGCAATAACGGGTCGCTCCCTCATTGAAGCGAATGGCTGATGCTGCAATGACAAGGCAGCCCCTGATTGCAGCGGTGAAAATGTTTCAAGGTGGTGGCACACTGGCTGAACTACTGTCAGCAGAAGCATGACACTGCATTGGGGAAAGCAGGCCAAGCCTCAAAAGGCACTGGGACCATTGGCCCCCACAGTGCCGCACCTCCAAAACCCCGCTTCTCTCCTAAGCTGTGCCAAAATGTATCTTGCACATGCGCAAGCAAACATAAAAATGTATCACATATTTTGGGAATCCCTAAGGTCACTTCAGGAGTTTCTGATCCAATAGAAACATAAAAAACATAGAAACTGTTGTCAGAAAAAGACCACTGGTCCATCAGGTCTGCCTGTTAATCCCTATCTTAACCTGGGACATATTCTTTAACTGGGGTTTTTGCCCTTATCTTGCCCCCTCCCCACTACCCTCCATCTGAGTAACTATTAAGCCTTTTACTTTGTCTCTGCCATGTTTGAAACCATTAATGGTTCTTGCATCCACCACTTTTGTCACTAGGCTGTTCTATGACTCAACCACTCTCTCTCTATAAAATAAAACTTTCTCATATCCTTCCTGAATCTCCTCTCCTTCCATCTTCCACTCATGTCCCTGTGTTTCACCATTCCTGCTAGATATTTCCTCACAGTCTACTTTGTTTATTACTGTCCAGAATGGGAAGGACTCTGTCATATTGCCCCTATCTCTTCTGGTCTCCGGTGAATAACCATTCAGAGCCTTAAGTCAATCCTCCTTGGATCTACCCTGTTGGCCCTGAATCATTTTGTTTACATGTCTCTGCACCATCTCCAGCCTGTCTTTTTTTTTCCTTTGGTGGGTACTCTATTTATTTAGAATTTGGTAACCAGGAAAGGCACACTGAGCTGAGGCTCATTTCCAGGTGTGCCCTGGGGGCAGGGGATACAAAAGACAAGACAACAAGGGTTAAAAAAAAATTTAGATACAATAAAATACAAATATACAAATATTGTCATACTTGTTATCAGGTTTCAAAGACATTTTTTTTTACATGAGAAAACAAAAGATTAATGGGAGACAGAGAGGAGGACAGGAGGTTAGTTTGGAAATTAAGTCAGAGGACAGCAACAAGATGTAATTGGGGACAGTCTGAAAAGGCACTTAAGTGCAGAAAAGGAGGAAGTGAAGCAGGTTTGGAGGGGTATGTTATTCCAGAGGGAAGGGAGTCTGAGGAAGAAAGCAAGTGCCCCAACAGAGGTGTGGGCATGTGGGAGGGAGAAGGTGCAGAGATAGTTTGTGCAAATGGGGTAGGGGGAGCGAGTGACTGGAGTTAAGAGGGAGGAGAGGTAGGATGGGAAAGTGCCAAATCAGTATTTAGAGATGAAGGTAGAACAGTGGGACAGGCATCTCTGTGAGAGGAATTGGAGAGGTAGGGGGGGAGGAGTAGAGGTTGCAGTGGTGAGTAAGGGGGGAATTATAGGCAAAATGGCAGAAAGCGTTGAAGAGGACTTGCTTGGCAAGGGAGGTGGCTGAGGCTGAGACAGACAACATCTGTGTAGTTGAAGACTGGGAGAATTTATTTGATAAGAAGATCTTGTCAGACTGGGAGGGAAAGACTACCCTCGTGATGGTACAGAAGCCCCAGATTTGGGTGGAGCTTGGAGTAAAGGGCGTTAAAATGGAAAGAGAAATCCAGTGAATGGTCAAGCCACACTCTAAGGTATTTGTAAGTAGGGACCTCATTGAGTGGAGTGCTATCTGGGGAGGAGAAGGCAGGGAGGGAGGGGAGCCTGGCAAGTTTCTGCTTGGAGCCAAAGGTCATGGCTATGGTCTTTTTGGCATTCATTTTTAGGCTGTTTGATCTGAACCAGTTTGTTACAGCAGTGAAATCATGTTGAAGGGGAAACTGGACATACGAGGCAGAGGGACCAGATAGGAAGAGGACAGTGTCGTCCGCATACATGTGGATATGGGCGTGGATGCATACAGAAGGCAAATCATTAATAAACAGGAAGAAGAGAACAGGGACAAGGATCGATCCCTAGATAACACCTGCAAGGATGGGGAAGGAGGAAATAGGACATTGTTAACTTTACTGACTGGAACGGATCAGTAAGATAAGAACTAAATCAGGAGACAAGAGCAGGGGAAAGATCAATGGCACTTAGCTTGTTTAGAAAGACAGGATGGGAGATGGAATCAAAAGCCTTTGCGAGGTCAAAAAATATGGCTGAGGTGATCTGCCCATGATCCATTGCAGAGTAGATTGCATTTGTGAAACGAAGGCAGGGGGAGGTGATGGAGTGAGATTTCCTAAATCCAGATTGGACAGGGGAGAGAATGTTGGAGGCAGAGAGGAAGTCGTGAACCCTAGTGAGGACAAGGGATTCTGGGACCTTGGTGAGTGGGGAAAAAGTGATATGGGGCGGTAATTACCGGGGGCAGTATGGTCACTCCCTTTATGAAGGAGGAGGACCGTAATGAACTTCCAAGCTGTGGGAATGGTAAAGGAGGAGAAAGATAGATTTAGGATGTACTGTAGGTTAGCGGGATCGGAACTGAAGATGCCAAGATTTTGAGAAGTCTAGGGTGTTTACCATCAGGGCTGGATTTTAAGAACCCAAGTGCTCTGAGGACTTCAAGAGGGGAGACAGGGGGCAACTGACAGCTGGTGGGCAGAGTGGAGGGGCAGCAGGAGAGGAAGTGGGGGTGGTCTTGTGGGAGGGTACAAGTCATAAAGAAATTATTTAGGGCAGCTGCAACACAGGAGGGATTAGAGACAAGGGAACCTTCCTTGCTAAGGATGGGCAAGGGAGGTTCAGAGGAGGGTAACAGGAGCGAGTGGAAATAGTTCCAGAAGGAGGATGGAGAATTGTTGGAAGGGTGCAGTCTGGCTTTGAAAAAGATAGATTTGGCTGGTGAATTTGTTTGTGAATTTGGTGATTTGTTCACTTGGGAGCTTAAGCAACAGGTTGGTAGAAAAGAGGCCAGGAATTATATTTTGTTTTAAACTGAAATATTTGAATAGTTTGTTAGTGAAAATAGTTCTATGTGTTAAAAATTATTACCTTGAATTTGAACTGATACTTGGGCTGTGATATTGTAGGTTTGGGGATAGATGTTTGGCAGGGAAAAATAGAAGGTAATTTAAATGTGTTGTTTGCCTGGTGTTTGGAGGAGGGGACATTAGCTGCAATTAACTTGTCTTTAAACAGGAATTACTGTGGCTTTCATTGTTCACTTGGGAGCTTAAGCAACAGGTTGGTAGAAAAGAGGCCAGGAATTATATTTTGTTTTAAACTGAAATATTTGAATAGTTTGTTAGTGAAAATAGTTCTATGTGTTAAAAATTATTACCTTGAATTTGAACTGATACTTGGGCTGTGATATTGTAGGTTTGGGGATAGATGTTTGGCAGGGGAAAATAGAAGGTAATTTAAATGTGTTGTTTGCCTGGTGTTTGGAGGAGGGGACATTAGCTGCAATTAACTTGTCTTTAAACAGGAATTACTGTGGCTTTCATTGTTCACTTGGGAGCTTAAGCAACAGGTTGGTAGAAAAGAGGCCAGGAATTATATTTTGTTTTAAACTGAAATATTTGAATAGTTTGTTAGTGAAAATAGTTCTATGTGTTAAAAATTATTACCTTGAATTTGAACTGATACTTGGGCTGTGATATTGTAGGTTTGGGGATAGATGTTTGGCAGGGAAAAATAGAAGGTAATTTAAATGTGTTGTTTGCCTGGTGTTTGGAGGAGGGGACATTAGCTGCAATTAACTTGTCTTTAAACAGGAATTACTGTGGCTTTCATTGTTCACTTGGGAGCTTAAGCAACAGGTTGGTAGAAAAGAGGCCAGGAATTATATTTTGTTTTAAACTGAAATATTTGAATAGTTTGTTAGTGAAAATAGTTCTATGTGTTAAAAATTATTACCTTGAATTTGAACTGATACTTGGGCTGTGATATTGTAGGTTTGGGGATAGATGTTTGGCAGGGAAAAATAGAAGGTAATTTAAATGTGTTGTTTGCCTGGTGTTTGGAGGAGGGGACATTAGCTGCAATTAACTTGTCTTTAAACAGGAATTACTGTGGCTTTCATTGTTCACTTGGGAGCTTAAGCAACAGGTTGGTAGAAAAGAGGCCAGGAATTATATTTTGTTTTAAACTGAAATATTTGAATAGTTTGTTAGTGAAAATAGTTCTATGTGTTAAAAATTATTACCTTGAATTTGAACTGATACTTGGGCTGTGATATTGTAGGTTTGGGGATAGATGTTTGGCAGGGAAAAATAGAAGGTAATTTAAATGTGTTGTTTGCCTGGTGTTTGGAGGAGGGGACATTAGCTGCAATTAACTTGTCTTTAAACAGGAATTACTGTGGCTTTCATTGTTCACTTGGGAGCTTAAGCAACAGGTTGGTAGAAAAGAGGCCAGGAATTATATTTTGTTTTAAACTGAAATATTTGAATAGTTTGTTAGTGAAAATAGTTCTATGTGTTAAAAATTATTACCTTAATTTGAACTGATACTTGGGCTGTGATATTGTAGGTTTGGGGATAGATGTTTGGCAGGGAAAAATAGAAGGTAATTTAAATGTGTTGTTTGCCTGGTGTTTGGTAAGAGCCCTCCCACCCACCCTGTTTTGTAGGCTTTCTTAAATACTGAAAAGCCACTGGGGGTTGTGATTGAAGGGCTGAGTATTTCTGTTTGGGACTGAAATTTGAAGCAACAGGAGTTGGTGGGCCTGTGACATCATACGGTACCTGGAGTCTGCTTGCACACACTGTTAGTGGGACTGAACACATACTGGACTGTATGTGTTTGTGAGACTTGGGAACTTTGTTGGTGGGGTTGAAATTGGGTTTGTAAATAACTACAGTCAGTATAGAGAGAAACTGTACTCCAGGGAAAGGGACTGAGAAAGGGGTGTGCTATTATAAACAGAGGGGATAATCAGGGTGGCCATATTCCACCATGGCAGGCATCTTCGGAAGGGTTGAGGCTGCACAGGCTGTGGGATGGCAATAATTCTAAATTGGGCCTGAGAGAGGGAGGCTGCCCACTCTGTAGACAGCTATCTTGTATCAGGAGTGAGGTATATTGGTTAAGGAGTAAGCTGTGGGAGCTGGGGGGGGTGTCCAAGGATAAGGGGTGTGGATATGGGCAGCAGAAGGGTGGGGCTGAGGGGAGGCTGGGGCAACGCTCTGAAATTACAGGACATTATGCTACAGCAAGCAGAAGGGGGGATATTAGGGACAGAGGACCCTTAGATAGGGAAGTTGATGCTAAGGGGAAAGCGTACAGGGTGAAAAGTCTGAATTCAAGGAGACTGGAGGGGGAAGAGTCAGGAGGGGCTGTTGTGCGGAAGCCTAAAACAGCAGACTGTGGGAAGGGAGCTCCTAAGGTGAACAGTGCAAGAGAGGAAGAAGAGGGTCAGTTTAGAGATGCAGTCAGGGGAAACTCGGGTTACTTGATGGAGGCTGACATAGAGTGTCACAATAAATTTGAGATACTAAGCATCCTAGAGGGGGAGGAAGGGGTTGGTGGAAATGAGGAAACTTATACAGAGGCCGGGGGGAGGGAGTCAGATACCCATAGGGCATCACAGAACAGCTATGGAAAGGATAGACATAGTCCCAGAGGGAGAAGGGGAAACATATATGTTAAGCAAATGGGGGAGATGCAACATATTCCAGACATGAGGGAGGAGAGCATGATTGGAGAGGAACTGGGAGACAAGGAGGTGGGAGAGGAGCCCCCCTTCAGCAGGAAGGTCAGTACCAAGGATGGGGCCCTAGCTAAAGGGGACCCACAGAGAGCCTCTGGAGACAGGGGTACTATTACAAGGGGGGATGAGGGTGCGGGGGAAGGGGAAACCATCAGGGCCAGGATAAATGGTTCCAGATAAGAGGGTTAAAGGGGACACCTATTCAGAGGGGTTTAGGTTAAGTGGGCAAAATAGCAAGGGAGGCAGAAAGGGGAGGGTGACAAGGGGTCTCTAATAAGGCAGGAAGACTCCCATGAAATTGCATCATGAATAAAGTGGGGAGGGGCTGAGAGGGCATAGTGGAGGTAACCATAAGGATGATGGCGGTGTTAGGTTCTGTTACTGGGAGACTCGATGATTAAGGTATCCATTGGGAGGGACAGGGGATGGATGCCATAGCCAGGTGAAGGTAGTGAGTATCTCTGGGCTGACAGTGCACAGAGCAAAGTTCATGGTATGAAATGGTTAGGGATTGTGAGGGAAACCGATTTCCTGGTGCATTTGAAACTAATGATCTAGAGGAAATAGCATTATGGAAATCAAGCAAGGTTCCAAGAACTTGCCAGAGTCTGTCGGGATAATGGATGCAACATTTCCTTTTCGGAGATATTGCCAGTACCAAAGGCCTCAGTGGAGAAAAATGAAGCTCACAGAGGTTAATAAATGGCTCAGGAAGTGGGGTGAAAGAGAATGGGTTGGGGTGTTAGGGAACTGGAATGGAGTTTGGGAGGATAAGGGACTATATGCCAAGGACAGGTTTCATCTTGCCCCATTAGGGAAGGAAGTCCTTAAACAGGGATGGCTGACTACATACAAGAAAGGTGGGGTTTAAACTTGTAAGGGGAAGGGATAAGGGAGGGCTGACCAGAAGCCCTCCCTCCAGATGAGGAGTAGCCTTCAAGCCCAAGGGAGGGAAACAGACTGGAGGTGGAGGTTTCAGGAGGAGCAGGGGAGGATGGAGAAGTATAAGGAATCTGGGTGGGGTTCGACAAAAGGATCAGGGATAAGGGTGGGGTTAGTGTTAGTAAATGCCAGGAGCTTGGGAAACAAGTTGCCAGAGTTCCAGGCCATGCTGTTCGAGGGGGGGGTGGATGTGGCGGCAGTTACGGAAACGTGGGCCAACAAAAACCATGACTGGGACCTAAATATACGGGGGTACACTATGCTTAGGAAGGATAGAAAGGAGGGCAGAGGGGGTGGAGTGGCTATGTTCATTAGAGATGACATAGAAATTGCTATGGTAGAAGAGGCAGAAGGAAACGTGGAGGCCTTATGGGTCACCTTACGATCCCCAGCAGGAGATAAGGTCAAGCTGGGAGTAGCATATAGGCCCCCCGGGATGAGTGATGTTCTAGAGGATGGTTTGCTGGACAACATCATTGCCCAGTGTGGTCCAAAAGGGGAAGGAGTGGTGTTGATGGGGGACCTTAATATGCCAGGTACAAACTGGGGAACCATGTCCTCTAAGGTGGCCAAGGAGCAGAGGCTGCTGGATGGCTTCCAGGATGTGTTCTTAACACAGCATGTGATGGAGCCCACAAGGGAGGGCATGTCCTGGATGTGGTTCTGGCAGATGGGGATCTGGTAAGGGACATGGTTGTACAGGACCCCTGACTGGGAGTGACCACAATACTGTCTGGTTTCAAATAAGCATTGGGGAGTGGGGTGAGATCTAGGACACTGGCAGTGGACTTCAGGGGGGCAGACTTTATGGGCATGGGAAATATTCTCAAGGATCACTTGAAGGGGATTACCTCAACAACAAGTGTGGAAAGGAGATGGGAGGTCATAAGCAGGGGACTTCATGGGGCAGTCAGGATCTGCGCTAAGTTGAAACGTAAAGGGAGCAAGGTCACATAAACCATGCTGGTGGTCCAGGGAGGTCCAGGTAGCAGTCAGAGAAAGAAGGCGGCTTACAAAAATATAAAACAACAAGAGGGATAGGGATAAGGAAATGTACCAGCTTGCATCTAGAAAAAGTCACCCGTATGGTGAGGAGCAAAGTCCAGTAAAGAGCAACAGCTGGCACAGGGGATACATGGAGGGGAAAAGGGGTTCTTCCGGTACATTGGGGAGCGGAGAAAAACTAAGGGCCATCTCAGCAGATTGAGATCAGAAGGAGGGTGGGTGGAAGAGGCGAGGGACCAGGTAGAGGTATTTAGCAGTACTTTGCCTCTGTGTTCACTAGGGAGGGATGGGATATCTACAAAGCAAGGCACAAAGGGATAGAAGCGGCAGGGAGGCGGGATCAGGGAGCAGCAGAAATGGAGCAAAAGGAGGAAAGGTACCCCAGGGTGTCACATCTGGATAAGGATAAAGACCAGTAAGGTGGAGGGACGGATGATGCCATCCCACCAAAAGGTGTGGTTTGCCCTCAAGGCCCTAAAGAAGACAAATCTCCTGGGCGGATGGCATTCATCCGAGTACTATGGGAATTGGCGGACATACTGGCTGCACCTGGCGGAGCTTTTCAACAGGTCACTTGAGACAGGGAGGGTACCTAGGGATTGGCGAGAGGCACATGTGGTACCAATCCATAAGGGGGGAAGGAAGTACCAGGAAACTATAGACCCATCAGTTTAACCTCGGTGGTGGGAAAATTAATGGAGAGTATACTAAAGGAACAATTGGGGGTTTACTTGGAGGAGGTGGGAGGTCTGGATAGTCGGCAGCATGGGTTTGTGCCAGGTAGATCATGTCAAACCAACCTTGTGGAGTTCTATGAATGGGTAACATCAGAACTGGACAGGGGTAAGCCTGTGGATGTATTATTCTTGGACTTCAGCAAGGCGTTTGACTCTGTCCCCCACAATGGTCTGGTGGAGAAACTGATGGGGTTAGGAGTAGGCCCTTTGATGGTCAGATGGGTTGAAAACTGGATAGCTGGCACTCAGAGAGTAGTGGTCTGTGGGGAGCTCGAACCCTACAGAGGTTGGTAGTGGGGTACCACAGGGCTCGGTCCTGGGTCCAATCCTGTTTAATGCATACATATCAGACATCAGGGATGGTATAGGGTGTGAAATGAGTCTCTTCATGGATGACTCCAAGATGGGAGCAGTAGTTGAGAGAGAAGAGGGAGGTTGGCCCTGCAAGGGGACCTGGACACCCTGGAAGCTGGGCTCACACATGGAAATTAAATTTCAATATCACCAAGTGCAAGGTGTTGCATCTTGGTCGGAAACCCTAAACACATGTACACTCTGGGAGGGAGGTGCTGGAAGCCTCAACAGGGGAAAAAGACTAGGGGTCATGGTGGATACATGTATGAATAACACTGAGCAGTGCAGGAGAGCAGCTAGCAAGGCAAACAGGATGTTGGGATGCACGCAAGGGGATCACCTCTAGGAGCAAGGAAGTGATTCTGCCACTGTACAATGGACTGGTTAGACCACACCTTGAGTACTGTGTACAGTACTGGAGACCACACTTGAAGAGGGACATACAGCCCCTGGAGAGGGTACAGAGGAGGGCAACAAAGATGATATGAGGGCTAGGGGATTTGACATACGAGGACAGACTTGAGGAGCTCTGCCTGTTTTCATTGGAGGAGAGGAGAGACAGGGGGGACATGATTGAGGTCTTCAAGTACCTCAAGGGAATAAATAGGGTAAACATGGAGGGGATCTTTAGACTAAAGCAGGGAGGCATCACCAGAGGGCATGGTTTGAAGTTGGAAGGTGGAAGGGTGAGGGGGGAAAAGAGGAGGAGGTTTTTCACTGAGAGGGTGGTGGACCCTTGGAATGCTTTGCCTGGTGAGCTGGTTCAGAGATCCACAGTGGAGATCTTTAAGAGAGGGTGGGACAGACACAGAAAGTGGATGTATCAGATGATGGCCTGTCCCGGGGGGGTGGGGATGGATGATAGGGGTTTCTGGAGCACAAGGGATGGGAGGGTCTCGGCACCCAACTAAGGATCTAGGTTCGAGCAGACTTGATAGACCATAAGGCCTAATCTGCTGGCAAATAGTATGTTAGTATGAATTGCCTTTGTACAGCCATTGCAGAGGGCGCTGTAAGACTCCAGATCTGATGTGTCACTGGAGCTTTTGAAATGGTGCCAAGCAAGGTCACAGGATTTGCACATGGAGAAAATTTCAGGAAAGATCTAGAGGTGATGATGGCATTTTACCCTGATTGTTTTCAGTGGGGCATGGGCATCCCAGATAGATAGGAAAGTAGACGTGAAGTGGATGAGGGCTGCAACAATGAAGGGAATGGAGAGGACAGATAACCAATTTGCCTTTGCTAAGTTGATGAGTAATTTGCTTGTGTCTAGCGTTTTGAGGGGTTGGTACTGGATATATTTGGGTGGATTTGGAAAGGGACATACCTTCCTGACACAATAGGTGGGACAGTGGTCACTAAGCACATCAGCAAGAACACCAGAAGCATTGATGCAGTGCGGATGGGTTGATAGCACTCAGTCAAGCACAGTGTGGGACAGAGAGCAAGGGTTGGGGCTTGTTGGCTCTTCGATCAGTTGGGAGTCTAGAACTGGTCACAGTATTCCAGATGTGGCCTCACTAGTTATCTATAAATGGTAGGAATATCTCTTACCTCTACTGTCAACCCTCCTCCCAATACAGCCCAATATCCTGGTTGCCTTACTGTAGGTCTTGTTGCATTGGCTAGATTTTTTAAGGCATCCCTTATGATGACTCCCAGGTTCCTCTTCTCATAAGTAGTGTGCAACTTAACTCCTCCCATCCAATGTTCTCTCCTAGGGTTCTTGTTCCCTATGTGCATCAGTCTGCACTTCTTGATGTTGGATTTCAACTGACAAACATTTGACTACCTCTCTAACCTTTGCAGGTCCAGCTGCAACTCTCTTAACCCTTCCTCGCTGCCTACCCTGCCATGGAATTTAGTGTCATCTGCAAGGAAAAGCATACTGCTCTGTTTTCCTTCTCCTATATCACTGATGAACATATTAAAAAGGACTGCACCCAGGACTGAACCCATTGGCACCCAACTCATGGCTGTGCTCTCCCCTGACTTCACCTCATTTACTACCACCCTCTTCTGTCTCTCCCCAGCCAGCTACTCACCCATCTAACTAGGTCATTTCATGCACCCAGATCCTCCAGCTTATTCAGGAACCTTCTGTCTGACATTGAGTCAAATGCTTGCTGAAGTCAAAGAAGAGTAAATCCACTGCTTGCTTCTTACCCACTGCCCTTGTTACCCAGTCAAATAACCCTATCAGGTTGGTCTGAGAAGACTTCCCTGCCACAGTCCATGCTGCTTATTATCCTGGAGCCCATTTCTCCCCATGTAGCCCACGTGGGTCTGTTTGACTAGTGTCTCTATTAGTTTATTGGCAAAGGAGGTAAGACTGATGTGTCTGTAGTTTCTCAGTTGTTTCTTGTCTCCTCCCTTGTGGATCAGAACTATGTACACTACCAGCCAATCATTTGGAACCTCCCCAAATGTAGTTATGAATTAAAATTTAACCAAATGTTCATGCTCAGCACAATGCCAAGGCAACTACAGCACCTATGGGGTTAGCATCAGCTGCTGGAGAAAATAATTAAGCAATAATCTACAATAGGATGTGGGTTATGCTGGGATTTAGCCATGTGATTTGATCTCAAGGCCGCAGTCCAAGTGACTAACTCACACCAGAAGTGGGTACATCTCCGCATAACCCACATTTTGGAGTAGATTATTGCAATTATTCAGTCTTAAATATATTTAAAAAAATGTTGAGATAGGAAAAGTATGAGAACTTTTGCTTTTTGAGCTGGAAAACTGAAATATTCTTCCTCTAAGTTAGAAATAGTCCTCCTCCCCCACCATTAGGCTGCCAGGAACTATAAATAAGCCATCCACCCTTTACCCCTAAGAAGTGTTCTGTTTATCTTTAATTTTTCACTTAAAAAGCTGGTGACACATTCAGGTGAACTTTAACAAAACCTAATATTTAGACACAGTCCAGTTTTTATTTCCCATTAGTGCTGTAGTCCTCCTCCCCGTTATTTATAGCTGAGTTCAATTGTATGAAAACAGAATCTTTGGTCCAGAAGAGTTTATATATTCCTGCTGCTTTCTCCCTACCTGACATCATAGAGCACTGCTTGTGGTATCACAGTTACTCCCATAGCAACAGATTGTGATGTCACAACAGAGGATTATGACCTGAAGTAGGGAGTAAGCTACAGAGAAGATGGACCCTAAAGGAACTCTAAAGGATAAAGATCACATATCCATACAAATTTCCTTAGTAATAAATAAAGGGGAGGAAAAATATATAAAATATAAATGGAATGCAGGCAGAATTGTACCTAATTATTATGTTTTTAAAGTTTTATTTGAGGTATCAGTAGTTCTTTAAGCTTTTTCAAAATGTGTGTAATACAGCCAGATGCAGCTGGGAGAGAGTGAGTGCCGCTGCAATGTGAAAGCAGCTACTAGCAGGAGAGCTGGGCACAGCGTGAATGAGCACTGGGAGCAAGCACTGCTGTGAGTGAGCGTGGTGTAAGGGGCTGGACTGCAACTTCAGATGGAAATATGCAGTGTGGTTACAACTGGGACTGGGTGATCTTCCAGGTTTTTCTTGTTTTACTCTTTCTTTGGTGCTGAAATAAAATGTTAGCGTTTGGGCTGAATCTGCAGTTGGGAGCAGCAGTTCTTTGAGCAGGCAGAGTTGGGTAGTGCGAGTGGTTTTATCAGTTTCAGCAGAAAGTAAGAAAGTATTAGAAAAGTGAGGCATGGTGTTTTTAAATACCTTAGTACTATGTGTGTGTTGTGTCTTGGTCATAAATTGCATTTTTCAGCTGCAGTGATTTGTTTTTAGAAGTTTGGGACAGATTTTTGTAAAAAAACAAGATGGCAGCTGAACAGAGCTTTTCATTTTGTAAAAAAAAAGTGTAGTGATTTTGAGTTTGGTAAATTGACTGAGTGGCACCTTTTGTGATGGTTATGCAGGGATTTACCGCTGCTCAAAAATGCCAGTCAGTCAATCAAAGAGTAGGATTCTCAGACCCCATAGTATAATTGTATACAACCCACCTGAATGAAATTAATACTTTGTTTGAGATGTTCCCGAGTACTCACAGTATTTCAGGCTTTGGTATGAAAATTATTTTTTCCTAGTTAAGGTCTGGCATATGGACAGTTGGCTTGGATGTAGCTGTCAAATTTCAGTTGTTCAAGTTGAAAGGTTGAAGACACTGGGAACCGTAGGAGAATAATCCAGTGTAGGGCATTAGTGCAGACTCAGTAGACACATTTTTTTTTCTGTCATGATTCAACTATGTGTCTGTCTACAGCATTTATCTATGTAGATAGGATGGCCTCATATTTAGCACATCATCTAACTGTTAAGAGCAAAGTATTATCTTTTTATTTTGAGTGAGTATCATGTTGATTTTTTTGTGTCAAATATGCCACATCTTTCTGGAGAGGTAGGTAACTTATTGGTCTGACATTTCTACACAAGTGATCTACTTGCTTAAGGGGATTTCAGGTTATTGCAAATAACTTGTGTCTTGAAAGTCACATGTAGAAGTAGGGTTTTGACTAGGTTTTCTGTGGTGCAGTTGGTTATGCAACATCATACTCAAAGATGTACAGTAGGGTTTGTGAAAGTTATAGCGGGTAAAGAGTAATCAAGAAATTCGAAAGTTTCTACATTTTCACATTAGTCTCCATTTAAGAAGCTAGGACCTGCAACACAATCACAGTTGGTGGTGGCATAATTCTGGGAGATCAACAGGCTCTCCATTGCTCCACTACCATCAGCAGCCATAAATAAAAGAAAAACAGTCACCAGGGGGAGAAGTCTCCCCAGCTACTAACTCATAATACAAATGTGGTAACCAGATGTGTGGTAACAACTAAATGTGTCATCCACAGAGGACTATGAATGGCATAGTATCATTTAGTCACACAATACTCTGTTATATGCTGTGCCCATGGTACACCACACTACTGATGTAATCTTCCTTCCACTCACCCAGCCATTATTTTTAAGCCTGCTTTAGAACCATGACAAGGTTAACTTTCAGGTTGGTCTCCATCAGTCCCTGGTGGTTCAGTGCCTCCCACACCCATCCATAAGTAGTCCTTGGCATTCAGTTGAGTATCCCTCTCTAGTTCCTTTGCCCCACAATGTCCATTTTTCAGTAAGGTCCCTCACAGATCCCCATCTCCCAATAAACCTTTTCTCTAGTGTCACACTCCCATGGCCTCCTGTAGTTCTACAACCTGGGTGTTACTGTGGCACTTGACAAGAGTGCATCCAGTGTTAGACAGAGTATGGCTCAGCCCACCATTTGTATGCCAACCCCTGCATTAAGATGGCTTGGCCTCCCTGGCCACCTTTCCCATGCAGCTGCAATGTCCTGTTTAACCTTATAGGGAAAGGCTTGCAACACTGGTGTACTGGGCAACAATGTTGAACAGAGGAGCAAAAGGATTGGTTCCATCCATTTTGCTCCACAAAATAGTGATTGTGTATGGGGCCCTTAATTGTTACTTAAAAGAGTTACTCATTTTACTTCTAGAGACAAATATCATCATTACATACATATTTTTAACACCCATTAAGTACACTATTTTGCACAAACCGAGGCTTGCTACACACAAATCCATTTAGGACCAGGTACTGGAGAACCTCTGTGTGAACAGTGGTAGCCCAGTGTTCATGACTTACTGCTCAAACTAAGCTCATAGGTGCAGTTACTTTTCAGAGAATTATAGCTGCTATTTTAGGAAGAAAATGGCACCGAATATGAGCAGGAAATGCATTCTTTGTTTCATAGACTTACACAGTCCACTAACCTCAGTACGTAAGGTTTCATAGCACTGTTCTGATTTGCCACATAGCACATAACCCAGTCATAAAGCCTCTAAATATACAGCATGGTTGGTTTTCAGTGGCTGGCTAGGACTGTGCATTGCAGCTCAATTGGAATAATGTTCCAGTATTTCTTGTATTTTGAGAGCTACAACAGTTTAAACATCATGTACTGTTGTGCTTTAGACATTACACCACCTCTGTCAATGGAGAGTGGCAATTGCAACACAAACATTTTTATTTCTGTCAGATTAATCTGTTTTTATGAAGTGAAGTGGATGACTTGCCTAGCTAAGTATATTACCTTATTTTTTTTTTACCTAATAATCTTTTATTGATCTAGGAATCCATACACTAAAAATGTTTGTCTCTGTACATAAATATAGTCCACACTTCTACCTGCTCTACAGTGCCCTGTTTTGTGTCTAATATTGTTGTATAAAACACCATTGTTTTCTTGCTTCTTTAACTAACAAAACAAAACTTATTAATATGACATGTATAGTAATAACCTTTATTGTCCAGATAAAAGAAACAAGTGTGACCTAACCAAAAATGACCTTATAAACTATTTATGACACACAAAACATAGACACAGATAACTGGAAGGTATGTGTACAGTAACATTTAAATAAATTTACAAGAAAAGCATGAAATAATGAGGTGTGACCCAGGGTGTAAACAGAAATCAAAAACCAGAATTTATTGCAGTGTATAATAAAATAATGGATTATTTTTACATTGTGCAAGTGGTATGACAGTTTAAACCTTTAGGAAAGGTTATTTAAGTCTAATTCTTACCTTGTGTTAGGGCTGCAGCACTGGCAAGTCATGTTAACACTTCTGGACACAGTTTACAAAACAGTTACTTGTATGTCTGTTCTTTTCAAAATCTGAAAATATGCAGAGTTGGCCTTTGGCAGCACTGATCCGTGCAGCTGCTGAGGACTTCCCAGCGCTAGTGCCTGTTATCATTTTGTGAAGTTTCTTTTCCATTGAGTTAATGGCACTCACTGTGATCTGTTAAAATACTACATAAAAGGGTTTAACTGAACTATAAAAATACTTCCAATGTAATATCATGATGACATGATATTGTTCATCATGGTACAACCCAACTAATCACATAAGAGATATAAATGGTGGAAAAGAAGCCTTTTAGGATTAACCTTGTAGGTGGCTATCAGTAAGAATGGTTTTAAGTTCTGAATCACCCATGGCAAACATGATTTTAGTGCCCCCAATCCAGTTTCACCTCTTTTGGTGAGTTCTGAAACAAGAATTTATTGATTTGGTGCACCCTAACAACTGGCACCCATAGGTGGCTGCCTAGTTTGCCAATCCTTAAGGTCAGCCCTAACTGTCAGATTACAATTACTAAACAGCTGGTCAGTGTAAGGGTTAGTTGAGGCTGTATTTCATTTTTGGCGAATGTGCCACAATTTGGTGCTTTTACCTTCAACATGGCCCAGTCAAACATTTGGGCTGCATCAGGATCACTTTGACCTTCAGCCAGTTAATGTGCTTGACAAATATGCTTTTTGTATGTTTGTAATTTCATAGCTATAGTCTTATGAATGATGAATGTGTAACTGTGCATTTTTAACAGGGATACACCCGAAAATACACCAATGGCCAGAGTGTGTATTTGTTGTCTAACAACACATTTTATTACATACAAACATACTTTAGGCTTTCCCAGGTGGCCAGGAGTAGTCACATGACTACCCTTTCACTCACTCCAGTCCTCCCCACTCCAGACACTTTATAAAATAAAAAAAAGTCTAGCTCCTGGCACTGTGATAGATGCGATTTATTTTTAATCAGATTGGAATACCAGGGGAAGGTGGAAGATGGTGGGATTGAGTGGACTGGTTATGGGGTGCTTCATCCTCCGGTCTGAAGCCAGCTAAATCCCAAATCAAAGACCTGAAGTGTCTATAGCTGTAGTTTTGAAACCAAAGTGAAGGCAGGAGGCCAAATTGAAGTCAAATCTAAGTTGCCAGTTTCCACTTTTGTTCACCCCTTGGCCCAGTGTTCATAAAATCATCAGAGTGAACTATATATAACTCATTATGGAGCTGTATATCTTGGGTTGGGAGGGCTGTTTCTTAGTTATTATTTGACTAATTTGGCAAAGAATATATTCAAATCCTGTAAGAGGTTAGGCACCTCCATCCAGCAAACTATACACTGACACACCAGAGAGGTATAAAGTATGGAGCTTGTGCTACATACTTATAAATAACACCTGTTCCATTCAAATATACTGTCAATTGGGCAGGATATGCCTTTTGGGGAGGAGTATCAAATAGTAATGAATAGCCCCATGGAAAAGCTCTCAAAGCTTGTCACTAAAACCTTTGTCTTGTGATCCTTACCATGTCCTGTGAACCAGCCCTGCAGGCCCTTCTCTCTGTGCTGGACCTAAACATCATGCCATCTAAGCCAGCTTGGCCAAATGAGGGGGTCAGAAGATAGCTGCAGATCCCAATAGGCCTGGACCATGTAGTGGGGGTGTAATGACAATGAATCTGCCTTCTCTTTGGACCCTCCCAGTTCTGAGCCCAAACTCTTGAAACTGCACTCTGCTTTTTAAGCATTCATATTGCTTGTTTGCACCTGTAAAGCAGTGCTGGTGTTGGCTCAATCTATATTTGGGTGTTGAACACATGGGACCTTAGCAGAGGACTTAGAGAAAGGAGTGGTGTTATGGTATTATGTGTATTTTATTGTGTTAGAATTTTTACTGTGCTTGGGTAGGGTTCAGTACTCTCCCTACCAGCTGAGATGGCTACACCCTTTCAAGGGCTATCTCCATCTAGTTATTAATACAACTCAGCAATGAATGGACTCAGCTTTCAACATTTGGAAAAAGGGGTACAGTTCATGTGGTGAACTGGGAAAGAATTGTTGGGCCAGAAAGAGTACACCTAGGTTAAAAGGAAAGGCAGTGATCTCTTTTGCCTTTGTCTCATCAGGCATGTCCCACAAGTGGTCGTGGAGAAATGAGACTTCCTGAATCCTCTAGCCTCAGAACTGTTACAATGTTAGGAAGGGGTTGAATAAAATGGTTATCATCATAGATGTTATCAATGATTTGCATTCTGTCCTAGTGTTTGAAACAGAGATCTGGCTGGACAACTCTGTCAGACCTGTCTTGGCAGTTATTGACATGCCAGGTGTCTCTGGGATACACCACTAAAGACTGGAGCATAGAGGTGGCAGAGTGGCCTTCTTTTTTAGCTCTGAGCTGGGTTGTGTGTTATCACCCAGTAAAAGCCTTGGTCTTTGAATGTGTGGCCTTTTAGACTGTGGCTAGTCTGTGTTGCAGGATAGTTCTTTTACCACTAGAGATGTTGTGAGGTAACATTTTGTCAATAAAGATGAGGTGGAGTGGCAAACTTTTCCCTTGATAAAGGTCAGGCAAAGTGCCAGCAAAAGTGGTACTCTGCCAACACCTTCAGGAAGTGTGATAAAGTACCCTTTGTGGGTGGCATTTTACTTTAATTTGCCCATAGGGCAAGCTGTCAAACACAACAGACCCTGCGGTCAAATATACCTGTAAAACATGCATTTAAAAAAGAAAAACCTTTCCCCAAGCTCATAGCTCCCGATCTGCCCCTCCTTTGCCATGATCTCCATAATCATAAAATACATAACATTTTCCCATGATCCACTTAGCACTTTAACTCCCACCCTCCACCCCCTATGGTCCCAGTAAATAATATGAAATATATACCCCCTTACTTAACCCACCCAGCTCCCCAACTCCCCCTTCCTCCCCCTATGGTCCAAACAAGTAATGAAAATAGTACCCCTTCCACACAACTCTTCTAGTACCCCATCTTCTACCCTTCTTATCCACATTGGATGCACTGACTTAGAAAACACAGAGTCCCCAAGATGGTAATTGGTGCAGCCCTCCCTACACCACCATGGCCAGTGGCTGTCTGAATGAAAGTGAAAGCATGCTCAAATATTGTGTCTTGGTCAAGAGCTGCTGTTATTATCTGAAGAATATTGTCTGACTGTACCCCCTGTCTTGACCCTGCCAATCTGTGCACACTGGTACAGGCATTCATGTCCTTAAGGCAGGATTACTGCAATGTATTCTACAAGAGCTTACTGGGTGATCAGATCTGACATCTGCAATACAGAATGCAGCATCACAGCTTCCCACCTTTGTACGGAGGTCAGAGCATTTTACTCCATCACTGCATGTCTTGGGTTAGCTGTCAGTAAGGAAACAATACCATTTAAGGCCCTAAATGATCTGGGCTCTTACTACTTCTGTAACATCCTGATCCCCTATAGACTCAGTAGAGGTACAAGTTCCATGGGATGGGGCTCATTTTGGTGTCACCTTCTCATCTGAAACTGACAATGGATAGAGTCTGTGCAGTGGTGGTCCCTGCCCTTTGGAGTACTCTTCCCATAAACATCCATTTGGGTACCTATGTTGGTGTCTTTAAATCAAAGCTGAAAAACTTCCTACTGGGAAAGGGCTTTTCAGACTTTTTTTAGATATGGATATATATTTTATATTTATAATTCTTGGTTTTATATTAGTACATTCCATTTTATAGAGTCTGAGATTGTGCTTTTTTTGCACATGTGCACTTAACTCTATTGTATAATGCACATGGTTGACATTGTAATGTCCAAATGTTTGTTTCTCTCCCCATATCTCCTTTTGGGAGTTTGTAATTTCTGCACTCTGAGCCTCCGGTGCATTACTAAATTAATTACTCCTCCTACTACTACTAATACAACCATACCATAGCTCAAATCCAAGAGCAGTGATGATATTGGCTTTAGCTTGAAGAACATACTGTATACTCGAGGATACCAGTTGCAAAAGACATACATAGCCAAACTCATGATCTTAGAAAAAAATCCTCTAGATATGTCTGATACTATGCAGCATTTCATTAAACACTCCTGTTAAGTCCTGAGGCATATTGAGGGAAGAAACCATAGAAAAGAATATAGATCCTTTGGCTCTGCCAATACTTTCTGAAGAGTTAAAGCAAAAATTGCTTTCACCAACTACAGTAAATGAGATTTGAAATGCCACTATGAATTAAAAATATTAATAAGAGCACTGAAATAAAGGAGTGGGTTAGCAAGTTTGGGGAACATTTTTCAGAAAGCACAAAATCAGCATAAGTGACCTATAACTACATATAAGTATTGGGAAGATCTATCTTTCATATGCAAGGATGGATGTGATCCAGTTATGCGAATACATACTATCCATTTCCCTCCTGAATGTGGATTTGAAGATACTCGTAAATATTATAGATAATAGAATAGAAACATTGCTACAAGAGCTGGTTTTATTATGGGTAGACAGATGAGTATAATATAACATCATAAAGAGAAAGTAATAGAAATGAAGTGACAATAAAAGAAATATGACATTTATGGGCAAGGATGTTGAAAAGACCATGGTCAGCAGAAGTAAAACATAGAGAGAAAGTCAGAATATGTTATAATAGAAATAGATGACAGAATCAACCAGATACTTTTAATGAAAATAATATAAAAATAGGAAATATTAGGGGAATTGACAGCTAATCTGGGATTTATGGGGTAAAATATAAAATGGGCATTTGTGAGAAAATACGGAGTGATTGGCAAATGGCATCAATCTATTTAGATTAGACTAGCATGTGCTTTCTATTATATATGCACATACTTTGTTATGCATGAGTGTTTGTAATAGACAATTACAGGCATGGATTTGGGGTTTAATCAACCTTCGTAGGATATACAGTAGTATATTCCCTGGAATTTCAATTGAAAAAGAGGGACATAACAAGCATGCTCTATGCCCCCACTTATTTTCAAAATGAAGAGATAAATTACATAAAAGCTACAGACAGAAAGTAAAACAATTTATTTTTTATGACGACAATCTCCATTTATATATAAAAGAAGCTGAAACATAATTGAAGAATGGTGTCATATGGTTACTAAATATAAGAAAGTCTTGGGTTATAAGGAAATGACAGCTAAAACAGAACTGCTGGCATAGAAACATAGAATTTGATGTCAGAAAAAAGGACCAGAAGCCCATCCAGTCTGCCCACCCTACCTACTTCACCTATGGTGTTCAAAATAAAATACTCTAGAAACTGAGACTGAGATGGAAATTACTTTTTCAATTTAATCTTTTTTGGATGTTTGACCAGAAGCCCAGAAAACATTTCAGGCTGCTATAACTTGATTTCAAAACCGACAGCTTGCTAACAATGGAAAGTTCTAGTTAACCCCTTGGAAATTAATGTACTTCCTGTGTTACTTGCATCTTTTCCAACTATTAAAGTGTTTTCTTCAGTTACATTTGGGTCACACCTAGGGTAAGTAATTGCCAATAAATGAAAAAATACTACTTCTAAATTTAATAAATCAGGAAATAGACCTCTGCACTTAATTTTAAATGTGTGTTTTTTTTAACCTTTCCTTTGGGTCTTGTATCAACTGTTTTCATTCAAAGGATTTGTCATTTGTATATTGGAGAAGGTATTACATTTGTATATGTATATTCTTGTTTAATGGATGTGCAACAAAATGTAACAAGAAAATAGTTTTCTTTGTTTGTTTTTATATTTCTTTATGTGTCTGACTAAATATATATCTCATTTAAATTTCACCTTGGGGCAAACATTCATTGTTCAAGACAGTGTGATGCAGTGTTCAAGGTTGTTTAAGTGTCCTGGATGCAGTGATTTCAAAATTTGTACAGCATAATGTCAAGTGTTTGCCTGCAAACCAGTTCACAATTTAGATACCAAATGTGGTTTCTTTTGATTGCTCACTGGCAGATAATTTAAGAACTTGGTTTGCTTGTCAAGAGCCATACTCATAAATAACATGGTCAAATTCTGGAGTGAGACTTACCTGAACCAGTTTGAAGGCCTGTAGAAATGTGACATTTAACAGCAAGGAGAATAATTCCTCTGGATGATGTAGAGAGGTGGGCCAACCCTGCAAGGAATCTCATAGGAGCCATAGCTACAGTTGGCCAGATTGATTAGGGGAGTCAGATGCAATAGCAGAGGCCTACTGTATAAAGTGATGTATAGGACTACTGAATCTCAAGGCTTCTGGGCAAACCAAGACTGTTGATCCCATGAGGTGATGAAGTCGATTTTAAGTAAGTTAGTAAGGTTTTGCTCTGTTTTTAATTTTTTGTGTTTAAAATTTGTTTGTTAAATTTCCTGTAATTGTGTTGTTTTTCCTATAATTTGCTATATATCTTGTAACTATAGTGTAAATAATAAACATTCTATATTTAATATACCTCTGATTGCTGTGTTTTAATAAGTGCAGATAAATACATTTTTTATTGAACAAAGTTTGTGATTCAGTTCTGGACAGAACTTTACCAAACTGAAAAAGTATACCTACATCTAATGCAGACCAAAGGAAAGGTTACCTGGAGTGATTAATGGGGTTCCTATGTCCAAGAGGACTTGTATTGTGTGAGCAAGTTAAAAAGGATGCATTGGAGGGAGCTGAATAAAATCCCTTCCACCCATTAGGGTGCCAGCATTTGTGCACTGGCACATCAGGTTGCCGATTTTGGAATTCATGCCCCCTTCCCAGGGTCCACCCCCCCTTAGAGATAGAATCCTAAGAAAGGGGGATGGGGGCACAGGGAGCACAGGCTCCCACAAAAACAGGGGTCGACAAAATCCTGACTTGGTGCCCTGATGACTGGGTATACTAATGCTGGTGCTCTCAATGGGTGGAACTGAACAAAATAGGTGATTTAAATACAGCAGTTGATTGTTTCTTAAAAAAAGCTTAATGATATAATTATTGTTAGGCCTCCTTTAAAAATGAAAAGGTAGTTGGCCCAGTGGCATGGAAGACTGAGGCATCCATGCCTTACCTCCTGCCATGCCGGTGACCTGTGTTTGCAGTGCGAGCGAGATGCCAGGGGTCACCTGGGAAGGAGAGGATTGAGCATCCAGAGGACAGCTCTCCTCTCCCAGGGAGGGGTTGGGGTGAAGTCCACTGCATGACTGCCCCCAGGCAGCAGCAGCTGGAGGATGGTGCAATGGACACATATGAAGGGGTGGATGCGGGGCAGTTGCCCAGTGTGCCATGTGTGGAAGTGTGCATGGCTTGGCCATTGGCATCATTGCATGCCTCTGCACCACATTCGGGGGATGGGAGAAACGTGGGAAAAATATCCTGACCGATGAGATGATGCTGGCTCTTTGCAGGTGCCACACCCAGCAAGCTGGAACTTCATTAGAGATCCAGAGGTGAGTCCAGTGGATGCTGGAGCAATGGGGTGGAGGGGCCAGTGGAAGGGGGGCTGGTCAAGAACACAGTAGAGAAACAGATAAGGCAAAAAAAATGAAAAGGTTAAGAGCAGCACAAAATAAATGGTTAAATGATAAAGTGATAGAAATCATAAAAGAGAGAGATTATGCTTGGGTGCAATATAAAAACATAAATACTGAAGGTGATTGGATTAGGTTCAGAGAGTTGTAAAAGAAGTGTATAAAAGAGATTAAAAAGGCGGAAGTTGAGTTTTATAAACATGAACATCTATCAAATTTAAAAAATAAGAAAAATAAAAACTTTCTGGAAAGGTATGAATAATGTGATTGCTCCAGAAAAGAAAGAAGACATAAACAGCCTTATCAAAGGGGATTTATAAACAACTGAGAATGTCCAGAAAGCTAATTATTTAAATTAAACCTTTTTTATAACTATTTGAGGGGCCTTAAAGACACAACCAAAGATTTTAAAAGGACAAAGAGATTCAGTATGTCCCAGGTTCAATTTTGAGCTTATTACTAGGCAGGAGGTGTACAAGAAACTAAAGAATTTAGTTACTTCAGAAGGCACAGGTCCAGATTTGTTAGAAGCTATTGTTTTAAAATAAGCTGCAGAATAATTGGCACTTCCTCTACAAATAATTTTTAATAAAGCTTTAAGTAAGCAGACTGTTCCTGATTTGAGGAAAATAGCATATGTTACCCCTATTCACAAAGGAGGCCAAACTACCAATCTAAATAACTACAGACCAATTTTGCTCTTATCTTTGGTTGGTAAGGTCCAAGAGGGGTTGTTGCATTCTCAAATCTTAGAATATTTGGAAAACTACAGTATATTAATTATGGCTCAGCATGGCTTCAGGAGGGGGTGCAGTATGGTGACTGTCTTGGCCAGGTTCACAAATGACCTGCAGGAAAATATGGAAGTAGGTCTGTATACAGGGGCAAAGTTCGTGGACCTGGCCAAGGTATTCAACCTGGTGGATCACTTCTTCTGAGGGCTGAACTGGCTGATATTGGATTTGGGGATTCTGCAACAAACTGGATATACGGCTGCTTGACAGGTAGAAAGCAACAGGTGAAAGTTGATTGAACAATATCAAAAACTAGAGACATTCAGTATGGAATCCCCCAGGGTTCCATTTTAGGACCAGTGCTGTTCTCACTATTCATAAATGAATTGCCATCACTTTGTAAAGAATCAAAAATGGTACTTTATGCAGATGACACTGTGTTATATGTAGCAAATAAAGATGTTAGGTTACTAAATTCTGTAATAGAACTTGAATATGGGAAAATGGCATACTGGTTTGCAGAAAACAGACTTGCAGTACATAAAAAGGAAACAAAGGTAATGTTGTGTTGTACAATTCAAAAGCAAATAAGTATAACAGAACTTTTCATGATTTCAGGAGCAGAAGGTGAAAATTTAGAAATAGTATCCAAATTAAATACTTGGGTATTTGTTTGGACTCTCATGTAGACTATAATAAACATGTATATAATAACATCAAGCAACTACTGTACATAAGAAAATTGGAGCATTGTATGCAATAAATGACTATCTCACAAATGATACTAGGAGGCTGTTGGCACAAAGTTGTCTACTGTAGAATACAGAAGTCTAATATGGAGGGAACCTCAGAAAAAATGAGTAAACAATGCAAGTATACTGTATGTATAATGTAATCCATAGATTTTTTACCAGAGCAAAGTCAAGAGAACATCACTGTTCACTATACAATAAACTAAATTGGTTTCCAGTGGAATTAAGGGACAGACTACAGTTGTCTAGTTTTGTTTGTAAGGTATTGCATGCTCTACAAAGTAACCCTCTTGCTGCACTTTTTGAACAAAAGAAGAATCTAAAAGCTTTAAGGTCAGCTGACACGGTGACATTGACAGTTCCTATATGTAAAAAAGCCAAAAAACAAAGAGCATTTAAAAAAAAACAGCTATTAATACTTGGAACAGTCTATCTGATTACTTAATGTAACATACAGAGTGGTCATCAATTTAAAACCATACTGAAAAGTTTACTTAAGACTAAGGTACAGTGCAATTGTAGATGAAATGTGTTTTTTCTCAGTGAACTGATAATTTTCAGTATTTTAGTTTTAGTAAATGGTACTAATTTTAAATATATTTTTGTTATTATATGCATGACGTGTGTCAGATGCTTAATGAGTTGTATATTTTGATAATTCTGTAATTGTTTGGATTTTAAATTGTATAATGTATTATGTTGTAAAGTATGTATTGTTCTTGTACCCAGGTCAAGCCTGTAAAAGGGCCATGTGGCCCAGTGCTTTATTACCCAGTCTACAGTTTTAAATTAAATAAAATTAAAGTGACTAGCCTTGTGCTGTGTGAGTAGGGACCTGTGGTGTGGATGCAAAGGAACAGTCCTGAGAAAGTTGTAATCAGATTGGTGACAGTGTGATAAAATAAGTAAACTTGTCCACCATTGTCAGATCACCCAGGGCTTGTGGGAGTGTGATGATTGTGTGTGACAAAAGGAATAATGTACTGGTGTCCATACACAATAAGCCTGTGTTTCCATCGAGGGGTAGAGAAAACAGCATATGGACCTCGAGAGTGAGAGATGCATCCTATTAGCTCAACCCTGAGATGGAAACACAAGGTGAGTTGTGTATGGTCACCCATATTTTATTTTTATAGTATATGGTTTTGTAAAAGGAAGTAGCAAGTGGCAGCTGTGAGCAGTGCCAAGTGCAGAGAGAGAGAGTCCTCAGTGAAAATGAAAGCGGGCTGGTAGGCGGGAGTCAGTGTGAGCAGGGGCACAGATGCACTTGATGACAGAACGTGTACAACATCTTTAGAATATGCACAACAAATTTTCAACTGTGCACAACAAATGTTTGAGAGCCGCTGAATTCCACACACAGTAAGCTCTAACTACTTATAATATTGTTATGTGTTAGTTATTGTATATTGACAATTAAGCTTGATGGAAAGCAAATGACATAAAATCATCATGAGCCAGCCTGCTGGCACAGTGGTAGAGCTACTACTCACAATGCCAGCAGCCTGGGTTTGGGAACAATCCTGGGTTGTTGGAAGCCAGCTGGGGGAGGAGAGTCGAGCATTCCTACAGATATTCCCTTCATCTGAGAAAGAAGGGCATTGACACCTCACTGCAAAACCCACGAGGCAAATTGCCATTCTTGACATGATGTTCACCAACTCAGAAGTGGTAGGTGGGATGAGATTGGGAGCCTCTGCAGTCCATGGACCATAACACGATATTGTTCAGACTGATCCTAGGTACCAGTATACTGTTTGTCAAAGGCTATGATTCTGGATTTCAGAAGAGCAGACTTTGACCAGATGAGGGAACTAGTCAAGAGTATGCTAAGGGAAGTACTGCAGTCAGAGGAGAATGCACACACCTATGCTTGTAATTTCAGATCTTATGATGTCATGTATTCTTTGAACTTATTTTAGCATCTATTAAAGTCAGGATGTTCTGCAAACTTGGCCACAATTTCTTCCTATTTTTTAAGTTCAGTGTTTAGTTCCTCCTGTTGTTCTGAGTCATCCTCAATCATTAGGTCCATTAATTTATCAGTAGCTTCGGTCATGATTATGTTCCATTTAGTAACCATGGAACTCCGTTTCTCACCCGAGGTTGGATGTTTTAGGATGCGTAACCCCCTAGGAGCCTTATTTACAGTCAGGTAAGCTTGCATGGATAATTTCTCCCAATGGAGAGGCATTCCTTCATTACGGGATGTTTTTGACCAACCTTTAAGAATTTTCTACTGGAGGGGTAGGAATTTTGGGGACACCCTTACAAATAGCTACCAACCTTCTCCATGTGCACACAGAAAAATAAGTGTAAACAGAAGTAAACCTTGTGGCCTATGTAAAATTTGTCAATACATGGAGAATAAAACTGAATTTCTCAACCTAAAAAATGGTACTGTAGAGAAAATCAGGGGCCAGATTGACTGTAACACTGAGAATTGCCCACAGTTGATGTCTTTCGTTTTTTCACCAGGTGGTGGGTTATGTAACTCCCCTTTTTTGTTTTTCAAAAAAAATAGTCACAGAAAAGACTATTTTGTTTTTAAAGCAAACAATGAGAAATCATAATTATATACCGACAGAACAGCAACCTTTAGTAAATTAAACGTGTTATCAAATATGAGAGATGTTTTGATTGGCTGTTAAGTATTTGAATGGTAACAAGGAATGTATTTAACACACTGGGTGAGCACCATACCTCTCAACTGCTATGAATTTCACATAGCACTTTGATTTTCACACTCAAATTTATCCTTATTCTGCATAGGTTTACTGATGTTAATAATGTTAGGGCTATTTCTGGACACACAAACTATTAAATCATTCAACTAAGTTAAGATAAACATTTCTGATCACTAACTCAATCGGGCCCACTATTTTTAGGCATATTTATTCTGTAAAATAAGAAAGTGCTCCACATTCTGACCATCTGCTATGATTTTTTTCAAGGCCAGTGCTATGATTTTTAATGCTGGAAGGTTGAGGGGTATGGTGAGCATGTTTAATTAGCTCTGATGAAGCTCTAAGCATTGGGTGAAGTGTAAGCCAGGCAGGCAGGCTCTGTGCTTCTAGTACTTGTATTTTCTTTCCAGTAAAATAGATATGGATTAAAACCTAAGCACATACCAAAGTTAAATGGTTTGGACATTTTCTTCTTGTGTGAAAGGTGTGTGGATTCTCTTCTGATGGCAGCACGTTAATTTTCTGATAGTTACACCACCGGTCCAGAGCACTCCTCTCAGCTGCATCAATATGCTAAGGGAAGTTTATTAAATCCGTGGGTGGAGGGAAGTGGGAAGTAATGAAAAGGGTAATTCTAGAGGCAACTAAGTCATGCCTGAGAATGGTTACCAAGAGTGACAGGCACAAGAGATCAATCTGGTTCTTGAAGAAGGTCAGGGAGGCAGTGAGGGATAAAAAGAACCTTCATTAGATGCAAAGAGAAACAGGGAGATGAGGGATGAGGGTGAATAGCAGTTAAGGATGAGGGAGGCCAAGAAGGCAGTCAGGGATACAAAAACATTCACAGAACTGCATATTGCAGTAGGGGTCAAGAAGAGAACAGTTCTTTAGATACATTAGGGAAAACAGGAAATGAAAGGAGGAATTATTAGGCTGACAGAGAGGGCATGGAAATAGAGGAGGACAAGCAGAAGACAGCCATTCTAAATGACTACTTTTGCTCTCTGTTCACAGTGGAGTATAGCAGACCCTTGCCTGAAAGCAGCATACAGGCTGCTGCAAGAGGATCCCAGGAACAGAGCGGGTGGTGTTAATAAGGGAAAGGATTAGAAAAGACCTAGCAGCCCTGAAAATAGACAAGACTCCAGGGCTGGGTGGGATCTACCCGAGGGTGCTCAGGGAAAAGGCATCAAAACTGGCTAAATCCCTGGCATGGCCATTCAATAGCTCCCTACAGTCAGAGGCGGTGCTGAAATATTGGAAGGTAGCAAACATAGTCCTGCTCCACAAGGGAGAAGAGAAAGAGTGACCAGGAAACTACAGTCCTGTTATTCTTACCTCCATTGTAGGTACGCTAATGGAGACACTAGGGGCAGGGTTTTCCAATGACTGTGAATGCTGCAAGCCCCGGGTGCACCATATATATGGTGCACAGAGCTTGAGGTAGTCACCCTTTGGCAATCGGGATTTTCTATCCCATGTGGCAATTGCCACAAGCTAGACCAACTTTCTGTGGTCTAGCTTGTGGAAATCCCGAGGACCTCTATCATAGAGCTTGTGCCAGACATGTGGCACATGCTGCCATAAAGCATAGAAACTGTTGCAACTGCACCCGAGATTGTAAAATCAGGTGCAGTTGTGGTGAAGGGGTTTGGCGCACTGCCAAAACCTGTTGTGGTGCAGGGCATGATGCAAGCCCTGTGCCACCTTTTGAAAATCCATCCCTAGGACACTAGTCAGACAGGACCTAGTGGACTACCTGGAGAGAATTGGCCTCCAGGATAGTAGCCCTCCTGACACAGCCCCATGCTACAGAGGCAAAGCACCAGGGCTCCAGTGTGGCATCTTCAACTCTAGGTAAAGACTTCACAATTTAATTTGTCTACTGCATTAGCTGTTTTGTCTTTTCCCAGGACTGAGTGTGACCTGTCGGATTCTTCTGCCTCTCTCTCTCTCTCACTTTCCAGGATAGTAAGTAGCAAGGGTTTGTTGTGGGGAAGTCTTGCCAGAGCAACCTGATAGTATTCTTTTTCTGGATAACTAGGGCAGTTGACAAAGGCAAGCAGTAGATCTGCTGTACTTTGACTTCAGTGAGGTGTTTGACAGTAACACACAGAAGGCTACTGAAGCAGTTAGAGGGTCTGGGAACAGTGAAGGATCAGGTTAGATGGGTGGGAAACTGGTTGGGAGGGAGACAGCAGAAGATAATAGTATATGGGATAAGGTCAGGGGAAAGGGAGGCCACAAGTGGGGTACCACCGAGTTATGTCCTGAGACTCATACTTTTTAATACTGTAGAATGGAAAATATTCACTAAAAATATGTTTGCTATATATGGGGGTAAGTTCCTTCCTGAGGAAATATTTTTATAGTGGAAATGTAACTTTGTGTCAAGCTAATGTACTTGCTAAAATGGCACTGAATTTTACTTCTCATTCTGAGCTACATACTAGCTCATTTGTTTGTCACTACACCATACCTATCTAAAATAACAGATCACAAATAGTAAGTACAAGTAGACGTGGTAAAATGCTGGTAAATGTCAGCTGATCTCACATCTTGGTCTCAGTCTTTACTTTTTTCCCAGTGTGGTACTGGCTAGCATCTATTGGCAATCATGGACACAGACCCCTCTGTAGTGGAAAAGTGACTGTGTATTGAACTTGCATAGAAAATCCCCTAAAAATATCCCCAATGAGCTGGCCTGGTGGCGCTGAGGGCTGAGGCACTTGATGCCACACCTCACACCACGCCAGAGGGGATGGATTGAGCGTCCAACAGATGGCTGTCCATCTCCAGGTAGGGAAGTGATTGGTGGCCAGTGCATGCCTGACCCCTAGCGAAGGCTAGGGCTCAGGGGCATGGTGCTGCAAGAATGTGGAGTGGGAGCACGGCAGACACTTGACAGGGAAGCACGCTGGAGCATGCGCAACCCTGCCACAGGTGTCATTGCATGCCATGCTCCTGTAAGGAGACTAAAGTGGAAACAGGGTTGGCCAGTCATAGCAGCTTGATGGCTATCCCAGTGCTCTGGCTCCAGATGCAACACTCCAAGTGCTGGATCCTATTCAAGGTGGGTGAGATTAGAGGGACTCCCCACCACCCTGCCACAGGGGGCAAGTCATGGAAGTAGCTGGGAGCGAGGGTCTGTATGTGGTGCCAGAAGCACAGGATGGCGGCTGGGTGTACAGCCCATGCCAACAAGGAGAAAGATATAACAAAAATAAATAAATAAAAATATCCCCAATGAAGCAATAGAAAACTTTAAATAAAAAAAAGATACATGAGCTGACTCTGAACCGAGCCAGATGCCGAAACAAAAGAATTGACTTCCTCCCTTGTCAGCATGTCTGTCAGTGTGATCAGCATGTTTCAGTGTTTCTGGGACACAGACCCCTTGTTACCACAAAATCCCCCCCCCAACCCCCACCAATGAAGAATAAAACTTTTAACTATGAGCTGACATTTAACCTTGTTACTACCCCCAGTCGGTGTGATCAGCTAGCCTAGGCGGTCATGTGCGCCACATGGTTCCTAGATCTGCATTCTGCACTCATAGCGAGAGGATCAGTGAGGGGACTGGGGCAATATCGGTTAGCTGTGATCATATGGGGGGGCTGATTTGACTGTGAACTCCAATACATGACTGAGCCTTGTTCCTGCCCCTGTTTGGTGTGATTGGCTTGTCTCCGTGGTCATATGCTCCACATGTGTCTGTGCCTGACCCAATGGCAGTTGTAGTGATGGGGCGGGGTTTGCAGGGCTCCTTGATCTACAGGGATTCCTGTATTTTACAGTGATTTGGAGCCATCTACAAGGAAACTGTTCCCATAGTTACAGGAAAAATTCCAAAATCCATCTGGAAGCACAGGGTTCTGTACAATACTAAACCAGACTAGCAGCTAATTAAACAAATGTAAGGCACTTTACATTAAGATAGTGAAGAATTGGTCACAGCCCTATATATATATACAGTATTTCCTATGTGCCACCATGCTACTATAATGCCTCACTCTGCTCCATGGAAATTAATTTGCATGAATAGCTTCAGGCTCCTCAGAGCATGAAGTAAAATGAATGCAAAAATTACTTGGTTTATAATATGTTCCTCAATGACATAGAAGGAATACAAGACATGTCTCTTCACAGATGACACTAAGCTCTGTGGATTGATAACAAGGAATGGGTTAGTAAACTGCAGGACCTGCAAAGATTTAAGAGCTGGTCCAAAATTTAGCAGTTGGAATTCAGTGCTAAAAGGTGCAAGGTGATGCACATAGGAACAAGAACCCCAGGAAGGAATATTGGATGGGAGGGGGTAAGTTGGACACTACCACTTAGGAAAGGGACCTGGGAATCATCATAAGCAACTTCCTAAAACAATCTAGCTGATGTAACAAGGCCTACAGCAAAGGCAAAGATGTTGGGGTGTATTGGGAAGAAATTTGACAGCAGAAGGAAGGAGGTAATACTGCCTCTCTGTAGATCACTGGTGAGGCCGCATCTGGAATACTGTGCCCAGAAGCACCCATCTCAGACAAGATAAAGAGAGGCTAGAGACAATACAGTGTAGGGTAACCAAAATGACTCTGGGCCAGCAGGGCAGATCCTATGAGGATAGGCTTAAGGCCCTGAACATCTACTCACTAGAGATCAGAAGGGAGAGGGGAGATAAAGACCTTCAAGTTCTTGAAAAGAATGAGCCTCTGAGGCTAGAAGAACAGAGGGCTGTGGTTTCTAGCCACATGACTGATACTGCTGTGCATCATGAGGGGGCTGTTGTACTTCTTGAGGTGTCATCTTTTGAATGAGATGTTAAACTGAGGTCCTGGCTGCCTGTTCTGGTGGTTGCTCAGGTGGATGTTAAAGATACCATGGCACTTTTCGAAAAGAGTAGGGGAAATTTTTTTTTTGGAAAAAGAAACATAGGTAACACAAATCTGATGTACAGTAGTCAGGCAGAGAATAAAGTGGGGAAACCATAAGAGCAAAGCAAGGTGCTATAAAAGGAAAATACATCAAAATGTGGGTCTCCTGGTCAGGAAGAAAATAAAAATGATTGTGTGCAGTCAAATGTTCGAATCACCTGCTAAGAGGAAGGAAAAACAGAAAAATCCAACTGGTATAACTAAGCAAGCATGAAAACAAACAAAACACAATACCATGACTTATTCAGGAAATCTATACCCTAAATACAAGATCTAAGGAGAAAAGAAAAAGAAACCAAAAATGATGGGGCAAGATCTGATGGTGTGTGTCAGAAACTGGCAGTCTAGCTGCACAAAATGAAGTTACTTACTCCTGCCATAGAGATTCTAATTCCTTAGGCCGAAGTCTTCGGTTATCCATTGAAGAAAAGGCAACAAATTCAGTTTCAACAAGCTTGAGTAAGGTTGCAGGGGGTAATCATGCTGTTGAAATAAAAAGGAGCAACGTGAGTGCCACAAATAATATTTAACGATGGTCTTTTTTTTTTTTTTACCTTTGTTTTACCAGGAGAGACACACTAAGCTGAAAGCTTGTTTACAGGTGCAATCTGGGAGTTCAAGAAAGTTAAGTGACTTATTTAGGGTCACACAGTATGCAAGTGGGGGCTGTGGGATTCAAACCCAGGTCTTCAGGTTTGCAACTCAGAGCCTTAAACCACTGCACTATACTGCCTCCTCAAAGCCATGACAAGCCATAGAATGTTGCACTCATACCTTTGTTTGGACATGGAAATGCCTACAATAATATCACTATAAGTAAGGTTAGACTATCTGGGGTCTCTCCACTTGTTTGCTAATAATGTCCAATAAGCCGTGGCATGTGGGAAGTCCTTCAAAAAATGAACCATAGTTTCTAAATCTTGGTAACAACCCACCCTGGGACAATACCATTCTTTTAAACTCTTATGCTATGCATTGACCTTTATGCTCATTCTGCCATGGCAGCTTAACCAAAGGACATCCCAGATTTTTGGAAGGGGGTTCTCTTATCCATCAAGGAGGAGTGGATAGTCAAATGTGCAGATGAAGGTATGCTGGGGTAAACCAGTAAATTCGTAAAATTACTGGCCGTTATAGAGGAATAAAGGTGGCGGGGGATCGGGTTCAGTAAGAGTAAGAGATCTATTTTCCATCTCTTGATCTTATCAATCAGTGTGAGGACAAAGGGTGATATATTACCAGTCAAAGAGATAGGAAAAGCTGCCATCTTCCAACATGTTAGGATAGGACCCAACCAGTGTGCTACCCATGGGGACAAGATCTGTTCTATAGTGGTAAGATACGGTATATCATTCAAAGTAAGACAAGCATTTGTCAGTGCCGAATGTTGATTGTGCTGGTGTGTTGAGCTCGCTCACTGCCCCTCTGTCACTCACTCAGTCTGTTTCTCCCGGTGCTGCAGGCTGCTGTTTTGTACTGGGCTCCTGCCTGCATTGGCACCTTGTTCTGCCCACCAAGAAATGTGCAGCAGTCCCGACAGAGCTGCATTGAGGTGGCTCACTCCCCCTCTCTCACTCACTCATTCTGTTTCTCCTGGTGCTGCAGGCTGCCCTTTTGTACTGGGCTCCTGCCTCTGTTGGTGGCTTTTTCTACCCACAAAGAAATCTGCAGCAGTCCCAACACAGGTCTGTTGAGCCTGCTGAGTCCCCCTCTCTCACTCACTTGTTCCGTTTCTGCCGGTGCTGCAGGCTGCCCTTTTGTACTGGGCTCCTGCCTGTGTTGGCACCTTTTTCTGCCCACAAAGAAATCCACAGCTGTCCTGACAGAGCTCCGTTGAGGGCACTCACTCCCCCTGTGTCACTCACTCATTCTGTTTCTCCTGGCATTGCAGCCTGCCCTTTTGTACTGGGCTCCTGGCTCTGTTGGCGCCTTTTTCTGGCCACAAAGAAATCTGCAGCAGTCCCAACAATGCTCCTTTGAGCTCACTCAGTCCCCTTCTCTGACTCGCTCATTCCGTTTCTGGTGGCGTTGCAGGCTGCCCTTTTCTATTGGGCTTCTGCCTGCATTGCCGCCATTTGCAGCAGTTACAATACAGCTCCCTTGAGCTCGCTCACTCTCCCTCTCTCACTCGCTCATTCTGGTTTCCTGCCACTGCAGGCTGCCATTTTGTAATGGGTCCCTTCGTGCATTGCTGCTTTTTCTGCCCACAAACAAATCTGCAGCAGTCCCAACAGAGCTCCGTTGAGCTCACTCACTCCCCCTCCCTTACTCGCTCATTCTGTGTCACCTGCCACTGCAGGCTGCCCTTTTGTACTGGGCTCCTGCCTGCATTGGTGGCTTGTTCTGGCAAGAAAGAAATCTGAAGCAGGCCCAACACAGCTCCATTAAGCTCACTCATTCCCCCTCTCTCACTCACTCACTCACTCATTCCATTTCTGCCTGCGCTGCAAGCTGGCCTTTTGTACTGGGCCCCTGCCTGCGTTGCCACATTTTCTGCCCACAAAGAATTCCACAGCAGTCACAACAGAGCTCCTTTGAGCTTGCTCACTACCGCTCTGTCACTCACTCATTCTGTTTCTCTTGACGCTGCAGACTGCACTTGTGTACAGGGCTGCTGGCTGCAGTGGCACCTTTGTCTGTCCACAAATAAATCCGCAGCATTCCTGATAGACCTCTGCTGAACTCACTCAGTCCCCCTGTCTCACTCACTCATACTGTTTCTCCCACCGCTGCAGGCTGGCCTTTTCTACTGGGCCCCTGCCTGCATTGACACCTTTATCTGCCCACAAAGAAATCCACAGCAGTCCTGACAGCGCTCCGGTGAGTTCGCTCACTCCCCCTCCCTCACTCTCTCTCTCGTTCTGTTTCTCCCACTGTTGCAGGCTTCCCTTTTGTACTGGCCTCTTGCATTGGGGCCTTTTTCTGTCCACAAACAAATCTGGAGCAGTCCCGACAGAGCTCAGTTGAGCTTGGTCACTCCCCCCTCTCACTCATTCCATCTTAATCTATCCCAAACACTGATGTCCCACAGCGACCGCATTATTCTCCGTCAGGAGTGCAAAAACATATTTTAGCCAGGATGTGAAAAATGACAGCTGTACTGTTCATAAGGAGGTGTGAAAGAATGCCACTGTTGAAAATGTGGCATGACAATATTACAAATTTGCAAAGTTACAAGGGTGCGTGGAAACAGTTGAACATACACTTGTAACACAGTCATGTTATGGAGTTTTGTCACCAAATTTCCAACATAGGGATTTTACGACCTCTGCTCATGAACAGTGCCACTGTCATTTTCTTTATCTCTCCTGAACACTGATTGCCCACAGCGACCGCGTTATTCTGTGCCGCAACTGTGAAACCACATTTCACGCAGGATGTGAAAAATTACAGCTGTACTGCTCATAAGGAGGTGTGAAAAATTGCCATTGCTGAAAATGTAGCATGACAATATTATGAATCTGCAAAGTTACAAGGGTGTATGGAAAGTGTGCAACGAAACTCATTTGGGCAATCATCACCAAGTTTTTAACATAGGCATTTTAGGACCTCTGCTCATGAACAGTATCACTGTCATTTTATTACTCTGTCCCAGTGATTTCCCACATCGACCCCTCTATTCTGCGCCGGAACTGTGAAAATACATTTTGGCCAGGATGGGAAAAATGACAGCTGCACTGTTCATTAGTAGGTGTGGGAAAATGGCAATGTTGAAAATCTGGAGTGAAAATATTATACATTCGCGAAGTTATGAGCGTGCATGCAAACTGCGCAACGCACGCTCGTAACACAGTCATTTTATGGAGTATCATTACCAAATTTTCAACATAGCCATTTCAGGACCTCTACTCATGAACAGTGTCACTGTCATTTTCTTAATCTGTCCCGAACACTGATTTCTGACATGATCGCGCTATTCTGCACCAGAAGTGTGAAAACACATTTCTGCCAGGATGTGAACAATGACAGCTGTACTGTTCACAAGGAGGTGTGACAAAATGCCAATGCTGAAAATCTGGCATCAAAATATTGCAAATTCATGAAGTTATGCATGTGCGTAGCAACTGTGCAGCGTACGCTCGTAAAACAGTCATTTTTGGGATTTTTTCCACCAAATTTGCAACATAGGCTTTTTGAGAGCCCACCTCATAAACACTGGCACTGTCGTTTTATTAATCGGCCCCCAAAGGTGATTCTGTGCACCTTTTGGGGCCGATTAACACCATGACAGTTCAAGCATTCATGAGGAGGCGTCCCAAAAACCCGATGTTGAAAATTTGGTGAAAAAATTCCCCAAAATGCCCGAGATATGCACTAAAGTTGAGAAAACCCTATTCATTACATTGTACAGCTTACCGGCATTTCCTCAGTTCATGGTTGGCTTTGAAGAGTGCAGACGTGTTCCCGGTCCACCGAAGTTCGTTGTGCCGGACTCCAGAGGTAAGTATGGGGTGAGGGGGGATGTGGGGAGGCAGGGTGTGCAGTGGGTGGGTGCGGGTGGTGGGTGGGCAGCACGGAGGTGAGGACCGTTTTCTGCTTTTCAGGGGAAAAAAGCGAAAGATTTCACGGGACAGTTTTTTTCCTTTACAGGGGCACGTGGCACGCTGGAGTGGGCTCCCAGCATGCCACTAATGGCTTTCTTTTAGGGGGGCCAGCAATAGCTGATGGGGGATTGGGCACCCCTATCAGCACACAAAGGGGGGGAGTCATTATGCCGATGGGGATTGGGCACCCCATCAGCAGGAATAACAGCGTGTGGGGGGGCACCAATGGCTTTCTGTTGGCGTAGGCAGCAATAGCTGACAGGGGATTGGGCACCTCCCTTGGCACTCAAAGGGGGTAGCTTCATTTTGCCGATAGGGATTGGGCACCCTGTTGGCAGAAAATGACAGCACGGGGGGGTGACAGAATGCCGATGGGGACTGGGCTCCCCCGTTGGCAAAATGAACAGGGGGAGCACCCAAGCTGATGGGGATTAGGGCCCCCATTGACAAATAAATACGGTGGGGGGGTTATATTGTTTGTGGACACAGTGGCAACCCACCACCATGTTCACAAACAATATCAGGCTTTGCTAGATCCGCCCTGCAATGACGGGTCGCTCCCTCATTGCAGCAGATGGCTGATGCTGCAATGACGAGGTGGCCCCTGATTGCAGCAGCTGATTTGTCACAAATTGGTGCGAACGTTCCAAACTTGTGTCACCAGCAGCTTGCAATGGCATTGGAGGAAGTGGGACAAGCCTTTGCAGGCTGTGGGGGCATTGGCCACAACAGTGCTGTGCCTCCACAGCCTGCTTCTTAGCAAACTGTGCCAATATGTTTCTTGTGCTGTGCGCAATAAACACCAGGGGGCTAATCATATTTAGTCCCCCTTTATGAATGATAAGGTACAAAACATTATGTTTTATGGGGTTAAGCTGGCTACCCAAAATTAACTGAAAAAAAAAGACTGTATAAAAGTGTCTACAAGGATTTGGGAAGGGGACAAACCATACTAAGATGTGTGAACAATGGCAAAATAAAGGTTTTAAAAATGGACAACTTCCTTTTCATTTGACGCCACATTTTTCAGAGTTGTATTATCATGTTACATGAGTTAATCCTATCCTCCCAGTTTGCTAATGCCATATGACCAGTGCTAAATGAACCCCCCAACATTTTCAGTGATGAGGAGGTAATGTCAATACCCCCTGTTACCTACAGAGCTCCCCGAGGAACCTATGGCCATGCCTTGACATTTATGTAAGTTAAGTTTTGTGCCAGATATTGGTGTAAAGGTATGAAAAAGATCTAAAGCAAGGCATCCCGAAGGCATGTCCCAGACAAACAAGGTAACATCTTCCGCATATGTTGCTATTTTGACTTTACTAGTATCAGTCTGATTAGGAATACCTTATATTTGCATATGTTGTTGTAGTTTACATGTGATAGAGTCTATACAAAATGTGTATAACAAGGGACTAAGGGGGCATCCTTGTCGGCAACCTCGTCGCAGCCGAATCCTATGTCCCAGATGTCCATTAAAGAGGACAGGAAATGAGCTCTAATATGTAGCTATTTATAATGTTACCACTTACAGAAATAATATCCATGAGCCTAAATGATCCATAAGTAACTGTACCTGAATAAAAAGCAATGTGAAAAAACGTATTTTGCATTGTTTTGATTTTATGGGCAGCATTCTGTTACAGTTCTTTTCCTAGAACCATTGATCTGGAGTTTTAACTATGTTACGGTTTGAGCAAAGAACTAAAAGAATGGTTCTGATAGGACAATAGTTCACATTTAGCATTCTGTACTCAAACCATGACATAGTAAACACTCCAAATTACTGGTTCCATGAACAGAACTGTGTAGAATGTTGTCCATAAAAAGAAAACAATTGAAAACATAGTTTTTCACATCAGTGTTTATTAAGATACAGTTAAATATGGCTCATTTGGAGGCAAGTTTATCACTTCTTTTAGTAGGAACATTACAAACTATTGCCAATTAGCACACATTTCCTGTCCCCTTAAATAAGAGGGAGGATGGTAGCCAAGGCATACAAGGTACAAAGCCAAGTGCAATAAACATCAGGGATGCCGTAGTGAGTGAGAACGGTAAGCAAAAAGTGATGGGACACCCTGTCAAAAGCCTTTTCATGGTCGAGTGACAGTATGTATCCCACTGTCCCTTCAGTGTCATCCCTACCCATCACTTCACGAACTAAAATTGAGTTCTCAATGATAGGTCGACCGGGACTGCACAAGTCTGAACAGGGGAAATAACATATTTGGAAATCAGTGCCAATTTGCTCATAAGAATATTCATGAATAGTTTCAGATCATTGTTAAGTAGACACAGTGGCCTCCAGTTATTTAAGTTTGAATCTTGCCCTTCTTATAAAGGAGAATTTGGATGGCCTCAGCAAAATTTTCAGATACTGTACCTTCCTATAATATCCAATTAAATACGACAGTCAAGATCTCAACTAGGGGGTCATGAAAACATTTATAAAAGTCTGTTGTGAGACCATCTGGTCCAGGGGTAACATTCGAGTGAAGTCGAGTAATAGCTTGTTGCACCTCTAAGGTAGTAATGGGCTTAATTAAGTCCAACAAGTTATGCTGTGGAATATCTGGGACCTTGATTGAGTCCAAAAAGGAGTTCATAGACACAGAAGGGCCTGGGGCACCAAATGTGTCATGCAGATGCGTGTGTACCCGGGACATAAAGCCCTCTCTATCTGTAATAAAGTGGTTTTTCAGTGTGGAGGTTTTGGAAGTGTTCCTGAAATGTACTCTGGTTTTACAACTTTCAAAGGGGTCACCTGTACAATGTGAACCTTGCGTCCCATTTTGGTGTTCCAAAAGAAGAGAATGGTTTCTATCATATTGAAGCTTCTGCATTTTGACTTTGATATTAGCCACCAAGGAACTGTAATCTCCCACTCCAGAATTCATTAAGGAGATGGACTTAGTTAATTGGGAATGAAAAGAGAGGTATTCAATATAGTCATGTTTCTGTTCAAACTTGGACAAATGGGTAAAAAGGTCTGTCAACTCTGTTTGGGTAGCATCCCACCAATTACCCAGACCATCCTTCATGCAGGACATAATTTGGATTTTTTGTTTCACCTGCTCATGGGTTACAGCTACACAGAACTCTGGACTTTTAGTATTTGGACTGATATATTTTTAGATTCCACCCCAAAAAAAATTTAGCAAATGCTTGGAGATTCTGTAATCCTGTATATACTGGAAACATGTAATGTTATCCTGTATGGATCTTATGTTTTATATTGTTTCCAAGATGTAATGTAACGTGAAACTGTTTTACATGTAAAGCTAATAAATACAAAGTTTAAAAAAAAATCCTTCATGCAAGCTAAGGACTGTCAAGCCCGAAGAAGATCCAACACCTTCCTGAGGATAGCCGAATCCTCCAGCAAGGAGTTATTCAATCGCCAACACCCCTTACCTGTTCAAAATATAGCAGCTTCCCCAAAGGTCCCCCCCCCAGTAATAAATGGTCCAGATCTCAATAGGGACAAGCTTCATGTGCGGTGAGTGCAAGTGGGTCGAGACAAGTAAAAAGTCTATTCTAGTAGAACGTGTATTTCTATGGTACTGTATGTGTAGCCTTTTGTACGATGCTAGATTCTATACACATCCACCAGGGGAGGCATCTTTTACTATTTTAGCCAGCACATTAGTGTCACAGTATAATTTTGTGCCCTTGACTCCCCTACCAACTCTAGAAAGGCTACAAATAAATCACCTCCAAATATATGTCTAGAGGTGTGTAGATAGGGCTGAATTATCTTGAAGAGGTCCACCCTAGATTTCTTCGTCTAGGGAACATAAGCATTAATGAGTCAAAATGGGGACCCCTGATATTGCATATCCAGGAAAAAAGCCCTGCCTGGGTCAATGGCTACTAATCTTTGTACAAGAAAAGAACATCCAGTAAACAAGAGCCCCACCTCATCACACTTATCAGGCCCAATCAACCAGAAGGATGGTCCCCAGCACCAGTGTTTACTGGCATGGGATATGTCCACAGAGCTTATGAGCCTGGTTTTCTGGAGAAAAATAACACTGAAGACCAGGTCTTTAAGAAGGGTAAAAGAGAAGTATCTTCCTGGCTGCAGTCTTCATACTGTTTGTGTTAAGGATGGCCAAGTGTATTGTAGGGGCCATAAGAAATGGTTACGGTATAGAAGAAGAAAACAACACTATGTACAGTTCATGTGTTTTATGGAAACATTCCGGGTGAGCATCTTTAAGTTTTTCTTTTGCTTTGTTTTAGCCTTTGGGAGGACCAGTTCCTCCTCTACGTCTGTATCATCGAGACATTCGAGGATATCCAAGAGGAGGCATCTGAGTCAAAACCTATTTCAGTGTCAAATGGGTCCGCCACTAAAACTTCATACTTATTGTTCAAATGAATAGAATTGCCAGTGGAAGAAAACTGAAGGGGTTGCATTCCCATCTTATGGGAGTGAAGCAACCTTTTACGGCTAACCAAACTCCTTTTTGTCCCAAGGTGCAGGACCACGCATGCCAGCGATTCTTTCTTTTTAGAGCCCTATTTTGGTTCCATGGCCTGCACAGTGAATTGGCTAACCTACCCAAACTAGACCAGTTCAAGCATATGCTCAGACAACATCTCATAACTTGAAAGCTCCTGTGACTGTACCTCCTAATTCATAGGTACCACAGTTCCTCGTTCCCTCCTCCCCCCATGTCCACCCTTCTGATTTCCCCTTCCCCACTGTGACCACCCCTCCTGATTTCCTCCCCATTCCTTGGGCCACCACCCCTTTTTGTCTTTTTCCCCAACTGCCCTCCCTCTGCTTATCTTTCCCCCATACTTCATCCTCCACCAATTGTTACTATAACAAAGCCTCTGGCTGCTATCAATTTTCTCCCTGGTCTTAAGCTCTTCTACCCTTCCCTCTTCATGATAATTCTATGCTCATTCTCTCCTTTAATGCTGATGTCTAGTTATGATGTATCATTAATTGCACTGTTTATTTAGTAACTCAATTTTTAGTTCTCCTATGTCTGTTTGTAACCCACCCCACTGATGTTGAATACTTTGTAAATGAGCTGCTTGGCGCTCATAATACTTAAGACTAATGTCTATTTATGATGTATTATTAATTCGCTGTTTATTTGTAACACATTTGTTAGTTTCCCTATGTCTGATTGTAACCACCCCCCCTCCACTGACGTGGAACCTTTGTAAATGAGCTGCTTGGTGCTCAAAGGTAATTGCAATCTGAGACTAAATAAATAACCACAATCATATCAGGGGGTGGCATATCGGATGTATCCAGAAGGGTAAACCTAAGTACATTTGATTAATTTAAAACTAATCTCAATAACTATGAACTCACTAATAGGAGATTAAACTAGGGATTCCACTGACCCTTCATGTGTGGGAGGACAATCTCAATGAGCTATTTTAACCTCATTTTGTCCTAAATAAATCCAGTAAATAGAATCTGGGGTAGGGTTACCACCTGTCCTTATTTTTGCAGAACAGCCCTGATTTAGGCAGCTGTGTCCTGCAAAAAAACATGAAAGATACTACATGTCCTGACATTATAGCAGAAAAACATATTTTCTGACTTTCCCATAAATATTGCAAAACAATATCATACCTTAACTAAAGTACCTTAAAATGATAAGAAACACTAAAAACAGCTATAAAATGACAACACTTAGTCTTAATTCTGATTATTTAGGAAAAAAAAGTCTGTTGCATTGGTCAAGATTATATATTGTCCTGCGAAAAATCATGTTTCAGTAAGAAATGTCCCACTTTGAGCTTTTTAAAAGGTGGTAACCCTAATCTGGGGTGGAATCAGTTTCCAAGGATGTCCATATAGCAGCCGGTGCAGATTCAAGGCGTTCCTTATCTGGAGTAAGCGAAGTGGGGATACCAACTGGAAGAGACACTGTAGCAGGCTCTGTCACAGTTAAAGCATTATTTGAAGCAGTGTCAGAATCCTCCTGATGTGCAAGGGCCATTGCCATCTCCTTCCATTTTCTACTGTATGGTCTTATGTGCTAGTTCTAATAAAATATCATGTGAATTGTCATCCTCTCTATTATGTGTGGCCTATTTACATTAGCGATAGGAATGGCCCATTTTCTCACACAAATTACAATACAGTTCATTTAAACATTGTGAGCTAGTATGTCCCAAAGCTAAACATAAACTGCAATGCAGAGTGTCACAATCACTGCTTAAATGGGAATCCAATCCACAATGAAAGCAAGTGTTAGGTTGTCCTGGGTAGAACCATTGAGATCTGTCATCATGGCCCAGATAAAAAATGCTCAAGATATGCTGCAAACCAGATGTAGAGTGCTTCAGCATCACCTTAAATCACCAGTGTCCCATCCAAACGAACTCAATATCGAGGATGGGTTCCAGGTCCCCCAAGACTTCATACCTTTGTGACAACCAATATTGTACATCCTGTACAGTTACCCCTTCATTCTTCAGCATGGCAGTCAGTGTCCGTACAACTGGTTTTGTTAACAGAATTGCCTGAAAAGGCAGGCAAAGAGGTGTGTTCTTCAACTTATTGTATGCAGACCAAAACCTGTCCAGGTAAGCCAGCTTTTTGAAACTAAGATCAAAACAGCCATCATTCGGGGCATGCAATAAGGCATAGAGTTTGTTGGGAGTAACTTGGAGCAGTTCTTTCAAAAGGAATCTACCAACATATGATCTATCAGGGGGTGCATCCAAAACCCCTTTATACAGCAAATATGCAGCATTTCTTTTCTGTGCTGGTGCAGGAGCCTTAGGAAAGGCATCTGATTTTCGAAAGCATGACTATTTTTGTAATGGAGTTTGTTCACCAGCCTGCCCAGGGGATAGGTAGGAAGGAGGAGAGGGCACAGGTTCTGCTAATTCCACTCTATCAACTCTTGTTAAAAGACCTGAAGCAGGCTGTGAGGCACTGTCTGTGTTGCCCCTATCCAACAAGTTATGCTGGGCTAAGGCAGGATTGTCAGTGGGAAGAACAGGCAGTCCTTCCACACAGTTTGCTTCAAAGTCAAAACAGCACTCTGAATATGGGAGTTCTCACTCCGGGTCTGTAGTCTGACCAGTAACCATAGGAACAGGGGAAGGCTGCTGAAGCCTAGGCACTGCAGAGTTATTGCCTGGGGTGTGAGAGAGTAAACTATTGTTCAAGATGGGTGCATAGCGCTGTGCACTAACCACAGAATAAATGTCACCAACAGCCTGTAAGAGAGCTTCATTGGAAGGTGAAGTAAAAGTGGACACACCTGTAGTAAATATTAGAGCTGACTGCTCAATTAGTGGTTTGGAGTAACACTGTCCAATAGCATCTTGGGTCCATCCAGCATCTTTCAACACATGAACCGGGGACCATCCTACAGGTGGAAAACACTTCCTCCCAGTGTCACTTTCCCTGATATGTGTGGTTGACACGTGGCATAGTGTAGTCTGTGGGGGTTCTGTGGCAGAAATTGGGGGAGCAGGAAGAGTTGGGGACCCAGCCAGTTTCAGTGGAACTATCGGTGTAGCAACGGAGGTCCGTGGTGGTGAAACAGAAAGTATGTGAGTCAGTTGAACTGTATAAACTGCCATCAAAGGGGCTGAAGGAGTATGCAGGCATGGAGCAACATCAGGATTCAAGGCCTGCAAGCCAGTGGATTTGATAGCAGTCAGCAGCATCTGTGATGGTGCTGCATCACAGGAGTTGACAGACACTGCACCCCTCCCTGTTGTGGCAGTTCCTCGACAAAACAAAGGAGCCGTTCCCTGAAGTGAAGACAGACATTCCTTCTCTTGGTGGTACATCATATCTTCCTCTGCTAGTAAATCCATTAGGTATTCCTTTTCTGAGATTAAGACATCCTGCTTCTTCAAATCAACTGAGTAAAACTGAATATCAGTCCAGGTTTTCAAATTGGGTTCCACATCAGAAGTAGGCAAAATACATTGAGTAGCATTACTTTCAGATGTCAGGTCATCTTCAACCCTAGGCTGCAAGACGGGGGGGGGGGGGGAGACAGATTTCCCATACCTGGAGCCTCAACCACCACAGCAGTCACTGGCTCCACCATCTTGAGGTCCAAGACAGTAGCACCCTCTACCACAAGAGTAGGGGAATATTTTATTGAAATTCACATAAACATAACATTTGTAATAACTGGAGAAATCCCACAAAAAAAGGAAATCATAAGTTATAGAACAAGTAATGCAACCCATTATTTAATCATGGGGTTTTTCAAAAATTACTACTTATATTTAAGAAAAAAGGAAGGGCCTTTCCACTACATGTTAACTCTGGACAATGGATTATGAGCAATATCATATTCATAAATTTAAAAAAGAGCATATATACATAATCTATTCAGTTTCATATGACATACGGTGTAGTTAGAGCACCCATTGGCATCTAGCATGCCATAGGTAAAACTTAAGACAAGAGAAAATTGCTGTTGAAGTTTATATATTCAGATTGGGATTAATACCTTTGAGTCAAGGATTCATTTACAAAGGTTCCAAGTCAGGTGACAATACATTGCACACATTAAACAGACAGTAAATACATGATTTCCATACATTTAAAGACATTAATAAAATAGTATTTGACAGGGTACAGAAAGAGTTACAAGGTACAAATACAAGTTATAGTCAAAAAAGTTTATTTTTTGTTACTTCATGTTAGCAGCATCACAATAATGCAGTACATTACTTAAAGTGCAGCAAGCCGACATGGAGGGTGCCACGGCAGACATGGGAAGCACTGGCGGTGGTCCAGAAACCTAACAATTCAGACCTGGTTGAGGGGGGTATCAGCCAGAGGTAGGCTTCATCTGAAAGATGCAGAGTGTGTAGGCAGTGAGAGAGAAGGGGTGAGTGGGGTGTAGGAGGGAAGAGAAGGGGAGAGGAGGGGGAAAGGGCTGATGCAGGGAAGAAAGAGCTAGAAATCCAGGAGTATCAAGAGTTAGCATTTAGTTCAGGCAGGCACATATCTTTGCAAGCTTGAGGTATGATCTGTGCCCAGTTTTGAAGTCATTAAGCTTGGTACTTTCAGTGAGAGCATCTGGTAGCTCATTGTACCATTTAAGACCCTGGAGGGAGATGGATTTATGTGCAAGTTTAGTGCACCTAAAAGGCACATGGAGTCGTTCTTTATCTGCACTCCTAGTCTGTTTTGTAGGAATTGACTTCTTGAAGAGACTGCCCAGGGACTCAGGCATAAGCCTTAGCAGAGCTTTTTTAACTAACAGGCAGGTCTAGTATTGAACTTTAAGATGGAGTGGGAACCAACCCAGCCCAGCATAAAGCATACAGATGTGGGAATAGTGGTCTGCACCAAGTGTCAGGTGGCAGGACTTGTTAAGGAGAGTTTTTATTTTGTTAAGGTTGGTGTTTGTTCCAGACACATATATTGACAGACCATAGTAAATGGATGACAGAACTGAGCTGCTCGTGGCAAGGTAGAGGGCTGCAGGCATCATAGAGTACTTATACTGGTATAGAACACCCAGTTTCTTATTGACATTTTTGACGACATAGTCTATATGGTTGGCAAAGGTGAGAGTGTCATCTAGATGAATACCTAGGTATTTAAACGAGGACACTTGTTCAAGCATCTCACCCTTGAGGTTACGTATGAGTGATGGGAGAAATTTCTTTTTAATTTGGGGGCAGTGAACAGCATGATCTTAATTTTTATGAGGTTGAGCAGGAGTTTGTTTTGGCAGAACCAGGATTCTAGCTTGTGGAAGCTGTCTAGTAGTTCTGCTGTGATGGTGGTTTGGTCCCTACCAGCCACTGATATAACGGCATCATCAGCATAAAGTACGGTGTGTGCCAGGCAGACAGAGAGGAAGGTGTTAATAAAAAGACTGAAAAGGAGTGGTCTGAGTATGGACCCTTGTGGAACTCCAAGGTACAACTCCTTAGATACGGAGTAGGTGTCTCCAATTCTGACACATTGTGTCAGATGGGAGAAGTAGCTGCCAAACCAGGATACCATGTCAAGGGACAGGTCAGTTGAGATCAGGCTATTGAGGAGAAGGTGGTGATTAATGGAATCAAATGCATTTGTGAGGTCTATGAATATAGATCCCACTTCCATCCCACTATCTATGGCATCATAGAGTTGGGCAGAGCATTCAACAAGAGCTGTAAGTGTAGAGTGTTTTATACGGAAGCCATGCTGCTGTGGGAAAAGTAGTTTGTGTTTCTCGAGGTACTCTGTGAGCTGCTCAGAGACCATCAAAGAACTTTGGAAATGGGTGGAAGGATAGAGATCAGTCTGTAGTTGGATGTGTGGGTTCTATCACCAGCTTTGAATACTGGGGTGACCAGAGCCGCTTTCCAAGTATTCAGAATTACAACCGATCTTAGGGAAGCATTGAACACCTTGATGAGTGGATCAGCTAACTCATCCAAGGAAAAAGCCACCAGCTTCATGTCAATAAGGTCAGCCCCCATCCTGGTCTTGCCAAAGACCCACTTGACATGCTTGATAGTTTCAGATCGTGTTACTTGTTTAAAGCAGAAAGGTGGTAGATCACTTCTAGGAGACAGCAATAATGGGACGTGGTGTTGTTTGTTTGTTGGTTTGAAGTAGCCTTCTGGGAGCACCCCAGATAGGTCTGTGAAGGCATTGTTGAACTCATTGGAAATGTTTAAGGGTTCTTGGAGTGTTCCAGTACTGGTTTTATCAGGTTGGGTGGTGCCTTGAAGACCATACCCATTGGAGATTTCAAAGAGTTTCAGAATTCTTTACCCAAGCTCCAGTTCTTATTAAGGAGATCCTTATAATAAGAGGCTTTGGCTTGTGGATAAGCTTGGTGCAGCAGTTTCTAGCCACCCTATAGGTGGATAGGTCTGCCTGTTTCCCAGACTCCTGAGCTTTATGCCACATGTTATCTCTGTTCCTCATAAGTTCAAAGAGGGAGCTGGAGAGCCACTGGTTGGTGGCTCCCTTGACTTTTTTAGTTTTAATCAGGACGAACATTGTGCAGGCCTGGGAGAAGGTCTTAATGAAACAACCCAGTGCCATGTTGCCATCTAAGTCCCTGTTACATGGTGACCAGTCAAGCTGTGATAGGTAAAACTTGAAGGAGTCCAGTAGCCCTGTCCTCAGGACACGGTTTTTGATAAACTTTGGAGGGCACTTATTGGACCAGGTGCACATGACTGGAGAATGGTCACTAAGGCTATCTGGCAGGACAGTTACTTTGGAGATGTGCTCCAGGTGAGAGGAGAGCAGCCAGTCAATGACTGTGCTAGTCCTGATTTTGTAATTTTGTCTAGTGGAATAAGTTACCATCTGGGTAAGGTAGAAGCTAGAAATAAGATCCCTGGCCTTTGTTTCCTACTGAGAGTGCCAATTGATGTTGAAGTCACCTACAATGACTTGTTCCCATTTTTTGCCTAACTGCTGCTGATTTCCTGTGACGTGGTTGAGACCAGCAGTTTGCTGACCAGGGGGTATGTTGACCATGGAAAGCAGCAAGACTTTGTTCTGTTGTCCAATAGATAGCTTAAGATTAAGAATTTGGGCCTCTTTAGTGTGTAAACTGCAGTCCAGTTTCTGCACTTTGATGCCAGTTCTGACATAGACTAATCACCCACCCTCATGTTTGGAGAACCTGTCTTGTCAGAGGGAGTTGTATCCTTCAAGGGAGATGGAGGCATCTGTGTCCTTAGAAGAGAGCCAAGTCTCCATCAGAGCTATAATGTCAGACTTGATCACCTCCACCCAAGCCTGGAACTGAGTGAACTTGGGAAAGATGTTGTAAATGTTGAAGGAGACAATTTTGAGTTGTCCTTTTGTAGTAGTTCTACCAGTGTTGGGGGGGCCTGGATTAGGGTGAACATTTCCAGACAAGAGAAGTAGCAGTAGGATAAGTTTATGGAGGAAGCATGACCAGAGAACCCAGTTGGCACATTTGGACTTCACCCTTGAGTGAGTAAAGCCATAGGCAGTATCAGTGGGTGGGTGGTGGCTTAGCAATGAAATTAGGGAGACAGAGCAGGTGTCCTGCTCCCAGCATTGTAGCGGGGGTACAATGGGGAATTGAGAACTGGTGTGGTCTACGGACATACCCCGTCTGCCACTCATCTCCTGCCAGTGTTGTATTAGGAGGCTGGAGGATTCCTTAGTGGGTCTAAAATGTACCCATCGAACATCAACCAGGAGGATGGCTACCAGGGATAGAGTGAGGATTAGTTTGTGGTGCCACTTCATTGTTGTGAAAGAAAAAAAAAAGAAATAATAATGGGCAAAAGGGCAAAGTTGCAGGGGATCAGATAGGAAGAGGGAGCCAAAACTGTGCAGGAGAAGTGCAGATGCAGCAATAATTATGGCCTACAGCTTATGTGCAGTTCTGCAGGGCTGGTTGTGGCAAGATGATTTAATTGAGCAGTACCAGGAATCAAGAGAGCACCTCTATATATCACAGAAATGAGCTGCAATATGTTTAGCCAATGGAAGAGTGGCTGGGGATGGTGGGAGGGGCCTGAGCCAATTTAATAGAGGTGGGCATGTGGAACAAATTTTCTGTTATAAAATAATGTCCCAGGGCTCTGAGCACCAGGTGCCAGCAAACCAAGGCACCTTTTAGCCAGCAATCAGTTACAAGATGTCCCAGTGCTCCAAGCGCCAGGCGCCAGTAGTCCACGAACCCTGCAACCCAAATGAGGCAAGTTGGCCAATGGTAGAGTGGCGGAGGTGCTAATTCAGCCAATGAGGGTCCAAAGCAAGTCACTGTCCACCAACAGAAGTCTCGGCATTCATGCTGGGCAGAGTGCCAGATCTTGAGAGGCATGCAGGTCTTTGGGAGGTGCACAGGTCATGGAGCTCAGCAGCGGCTGGCTGGGATCAGCATGGAACACTGGGGTGGAGTTGTTGAACCCTCTCTGGGTTTGAAGCTGGGAAGAGAGGGGGAGAACTTAGTTTAAATTATTAGCAGGACAAAGGGGTTCAAAATTGGGGGGCAGGGTGAGGAATAATGCTAAAGAAGTGAGAAGGGGAAAAAGGAAGAGAGAGAGCCTAGCTAGGGGGGCAGAGTTTGGTGCCAAGGGCTTTCCAGCCAGACAATGGCAGGGTGAGAGGTGGGGTGTGCCAAGTTGCTAGAGTGATGGGGTGTGGGTGAGAGAAAAAGGGCAGAACCAATCAAGCCTAAACAGAAAAAAATATATAATTCTTAACAAAGGCAGGAGGTCATCAATTTTAAGGCAGTGAATACACTATAAGCAAGCTAATTCAGAGACTAAACTATAATAACAACAATTGCTTTATCAGAAATAGCATGCACAGTGAGAAGATGGTAAGGTGGAAAACAAATTTTCAATTATAAAATAATGTCCTGGGGCTCTGAGCACCAGGCGCCGGTAAACCATGACCCCTTTTACCCAGTAATCAGTTGCAGGATGTCCCGGGGCTCCAAGCTCCAGGCGCCGGCAATCCATGGTGCCTGCAACTCGAATGAGGTGAGCTGGCCAGTGATAGAGTGGCAGAGGTGCTGGTTTGGCCAATGAGGGTCCAAAGCAAGTCACTTACTTGATATAAGCATATAAGCAAGTACTTATATGGTATTTCTTTAAATTGGAGGGATAAATCCCTAGTGCAGTAGTTTTGTATGAAATCTTAGCTATCCAGGACAACTGCCATTTTTGTGCTAAGAAGGTACAGACATTTTAAGCATATGTGCAGGAGATTAAAAAATGCTATTCTGGTGCTAAACAATCTTGATATGGGCATATTCTTTCTTCTATGGCTTTGTATTTATTATTGCCTCTGACATTTAATCTGCCATATGCACATAGCCAAGTTGTTTCCCACATTTTTTTTTTGTATTCTAGCAGTATTTAATTGTTTTAAAACCATATTTTTCTTTCCAGTAGAACAGTTTTTTTAAATTCAGGTTCTGTTGGATTTATGTCTTGCACTACTATTTTATACAATTGAGGGCTGGAGTTTGAAGTTATAGTAAGTTTTGAAATCTTCCATCTTCTTAATTTTTGTACTGAGGGTTTCATGTACTCTTCGAGGTTTATGAACCTGGATGCCTTAGGAGGCGAATGGTCCCATAACCCCAGAAATCTTTCTAAATTGTTGTAGATCCACTTCTTTGTCAGTGATTCCAGTGGACTGGGGCCTAATCTTAGAGTTTGTGACCAAAACAATATGTGGGAAAAAAAAACAATGGTTCTATCATTCCTTGGCCTCGTTTTTCCCTTGTTAAGTATGTAAAACACAGTTTTATAGGGTTTAACCGGCTTCCCCATAGCATTTGAAAAAAGCAGGTATAAACTCTAGTTTCTAGGGGAAAGGGGATGAGGAATGTTATACCGGTATATAATATGCAAGGAATTAGGAATTTCTTTATTATGTGAACTCTTTTGAGCTTGGAGAGTTTCCACCCCTTCCACCTTTTTACTTTGGATTCGCATTTATTTAAGGCTAGTTCCCAGTTAAGAAGTGCCATGTTCTGCTCTCCAAAGTTTAAGCCTAAAATTTTCATGGGTTCTCTAGATATACATATTCCAGGTACAGTATATTTATTGCAGAGTCACAAGTAGGCCCTAAGCTCAATCCCTTATACTTATCTAAATTGAGTTTTGCATTACAGACTCTAGAATAGGTTTGCATTTCCTGTATCATATTTCTGATACTATCCTGATTTTTAACACAAATGCAGATGTCATCAGCACATGCCAGTGATCTTACTTTATCCTGTGTTTGTAACCCTTATAAGCCTTGAATGCTAGTATTTTGAATGATATGCCAAAAGAGGGGATCAAGTGAAAATACATATAGAAGGGGGCTCAGAGGGCACCCTTGCCGCACTCCTGTGGATATTCTGAGTTCTGGCCCTATTTTACCTAAAACAATTGGGCAGATGAGAATAAAGCTTTTAACCACTGTACAAATTCTACTGGGATACCATATGTTTGTAGTATATGAAATAGGAAGGAATGGTTGACCCTATCACATGCTTTGTTAAGGTCTAAAGATATTATATACCCTGATTGTTTGTGTGTTGTAATAGTTTATGATTTCCCTGATAACAATAAGTGTATGTTGTATTTTTCTCCCTGGAAGACCACTGAATTTGGTAAGCTAGATTAATGTGGGGACAAGTTTCCTAAGTCTGATGTTTGAAATATGTGATAATATTTTGACATCTGCATTCAGTAGACTGATAGGCCCCCAATTCTGTAAGAGAGTTCTGTCACCTGATTTAAATAAAAAAAATCACTAGTCCTTTTGTAAAAAACTTAGGGATGCATTTGTTTCTAAGGAAGAATGTAAAGACTTTTTTCAAGCAGGAAGCAAGTTCTTTTGGAAAGGTTTTGTATAGTTCTCAGGGGAGACCATTGATCCCTGGTGAGGTACCTAATTTTACTGTATTATGTGTATGAATGATTTCAGGCACAGTAATAGCATGTGTAATTTCTTGTGCTATTTGTGATCGATATTTTGTGGGCTAAAGTTTAAACAGCCATCCATTTCTTCATGAACCAGGGGATCCATTTCTTGGAAGGCTTGCAAATGCCTGGATACAATGTCCCGTAGCTGTTGGGGGTTGGAGGTTATATGACCATGTCCATCTTGCAACGTATAAAAAGTTGAAGCATCTTTTCTATTTTTACAAGCCTCAAAGGGGTCTCCATATGGAGCCTTTTGTGTTCCATACATTAAATTTGCTTTGACAGTGCTTGCCCTGTCATATTGAAATTTTTGCATTTCATTTTTGAGGCAATTTATTTGATGCGAAAAGTCTGCTCTAGATGAGGCTGCAGTAGTCACAAGGAGCTGTAATTGAGACCTTAGTTTGAGGTAGTGAAAAAATGGACTCTTGCTTGTTTCTTTTCATACCACTGAGACCATTCTCTTATATCACTTTTTATATCCCTCCACCATTCCCCTGTGTCTTCATATAAATCAAAAAGTGAAGCCCTGCCTAAGTAGTTGTTTTACACTATTTTGTACATGTTGGTCTAATAGCATAGATGTTCCATTTTCACAGACTCAGTTCATTTCATTTCATTTTTATTTTATACTGGAAAGGCATGTGAGCAAAACTGCTCGTTTTTACAAGCGTCCAGCTGTCAGGTAGTAACAGAGGTGGATATAGACACTTTGTATAAATACAATAGTTCTAAATATACAGAAATAAGACAAAAATTAAATAAAGCTGGATAATTTGGCATAAAATAGTTACATACATTGAAAGGCAGTTTCATACATTAAGGAGAAAAGAAAAATAGAATGATTCATGTACAGCAGATACAATATTAACAGCAAGTCAAAAATGGTATGTGCAAATATACATAAATAAACCTAATTATTTGGCAAAGGCCTAATTATTTGGGAAAAAGCAGTAAACTATCAGAACAGCTCAGCAGGGAAGAGAAGCATGGAAAGTGTTAGGTGGATATGGATGAGAAAAGTGGTTAAGATACAGAAAGGGGAAAATACTGGCAGAAAATTGTAAGCATTATTTGTGCAGGCGCCCTTAGGGTTTCTCCGAGCAGTAGGAAAAAAAAAGCTTTGATACACTACCTTCAGCAGTTGCGTGGTGATTTATTGAGTAATTACTCCTTCCGTTTAACCTTAAGAGTACCAAGGGAGGGGCTGCTAAAAAGGGCAGGTGGAAGCATGTTAAAAAGCTTGAGTCTCCTGTAGGTAAGCGATCTCTGACTCAATGAGGTGTTGCATTACAGGATCCAAAAAGGAGATGAGGCAGTGCTCTGAGTATGATGGGTGGGACAGGCCTTCTTGAAAAGAGAGAAGACACTGTGAGGAAGATGATTATTGAGGATTGTATAGAGAAAAGTGGAAGTCTTCCATGTGAACCTGTCCATAAGGGAGAACCAATGAACTGTCTCATAGAGAGCACAGCTGTGAGTATGGCGGGGAAGCCCAGTTACAAATCTGATGATGTTATTGTATGCTGATTTATTTATTTATTTCATGGTTCGGAAAATAACCTTTGAGCAAAATGTTCTTTTTCCAAGGTTCTACATCAAATAAAGTACATAACAAAACAACAGAAAGTTATAATAACAGTGATTTGAGCTTATTGAATGTGACTGAATTACTCTGAGGGGAGTAGATTATGGAACCGTAGTCTAGGAGAGGCAGGAGTAAGTTGGAAACTAGCCTACTTCTTGATTCTGGGATGAGGAATTGCCTGATCCTGTAACAGAGTCCAAGTCTCTGGTGGATTTTGTTAATTAGAAAGGGTTATGTGTTGGCCAAAGGAGAGGTGCTTGTCTAGTGTTAGGCCAAGGCTTTTGAATTCATGCACCTGCTCTATGACCAAGCCATCATTATCTCAGAGTGTGAAATTGAAATTTGATGGTTTACGTGTGCCAGCGAAAACCATGCATTTAGGTGTTTTGGAGTTCAGGACCATTCCCTGTGAGGTGACCCAGGAGTGGAGGTTGTAAAAATCTGTTTGATGTTTGAAGATAAGAGTAGAAGGGTTTGTGTTTTTGAAGGCGGCATCCTCCACATAAAGGATGATGTTTGTCTGCAAACAAATGGAAGATATGTTGTTTATAAACAGGGAAAAAAGGATGGGCCCAAGTATCGACCCAGTAGAAATCCATACTTAATAAGGTATTCAGTTCCTGAGTTATGGAAGGATGCTTTTAATAGCATGTGGTCATAAAATTCCACAGCAATGGTTTCAAATGAGATTTTCTGATTCTGATTGGAAGTGAAGTAATCTATGACAGATATAAGTTTGCCTCTTTGATATGTAAATGTACAGTAGGTCCTGCTGTTTGAAAGTCTGCACAACTAATTAAATCAGCCAGTTGGACACATTTCTGCAGGGCTGTAGAGTCACAATATTTTTTTTTCTTGTTTCTGTGGTACGAGATCACAGTTAAAGTCCTCCCCAAGTATACTTTTTGTTGTTTCTAGGAAAGGTTGTATAGCTTCAATTAATCTGACACTTTGGACTGGGGTCTGTATACTAGAGATGCAGCGAATTTAAATTTCGCCGATGATGTGAACGTGAAGTGGACACTTCGCGTTGTCACTCCGCTTCATGGATTGGCCAGCATGAAAGGCCCACTTTGCCTTGTTATTATTACTTTGCATTGTCATTCCGCCTTAACGCGAAGTAAGGCAGAGTGACAACAATATTAGCAGCTCCCCCCACACACACAGTCACTAGAATTAATGTGCATCCCCAAAATGCTACTGTCGTCTTGTCTCCAGAAAATTCCCCAGTGCTGATGAAGTTAAATGAGAGCGTAACAAGAAATGTAAAGTCTCCCAGAATTAATGGCACACTCAGTCATCCAGGCAGTGGTCAGACATAGTCACCAGAAGTAATGTTCATCCCCAAAATGCTACTGTCTTGTGAAATGAGTATGTAACAAGACATGCAAAGTCTCCCATCTTAGAGATGCATCAAATTTAAATTCTGCCGGTGAAGTGCCTGTGAAGTGGGAACTTTGCGTTGTCACTTTGCTACACAGAGTGGCCAGCATGAAATGCCCACTTCCCTTGTTATTGTGATTGTGACTTCTCATTGTCATTCCTCCTTAACCCTAAGTAAGGCAGAGTGACAACCATATTGGTAGCCCCAGGGCCCCCATACATCACATGGCTTACAGTACTGTAATTCACATTCTGTACAAGAACGCGAATGCCTACAGCTGTATTTCCCCGATGGCAATGACCCATATCACAAATAGAGATGCAATGAATTTAAATTCCACCAGCGAAGTGCCCGCTAAGTGGGCACTTCACATTGTCACTCTGTGGCCAATGCAAAAAGCTCACTTCGCCTAGTAATTATTACTTCGTGTTGTCATTCTGCCTTAACTTGAAGTAAGGCAAAATAACAACAATATTTGGCAGCCATTCACACACATGGTCACCAGAATTAATGTGCATCCCCAAAATGCTCATGTCTTGTGTCCAGAAAACTCTCCAGAACTGACGAAGTGTAATGAGAGCACAAGAAATGCAAAGTCTCCCAAAATTAATAGTGCACTCAGACGTCATGCATTCAGTAGTCACACACAGTCACCAAAATTAATGTGCACCCCTAAAATGCTACTGTCTTGTATCCAGAAAATTCCCCAGTACTGACAAAGTGAAACGAGAGTGTAACATGAAATGCAAAGTCTGCCAGAATTAATGGCACACTCAGTCATGTGCACAGTGGTCACACACAGCCACCAGAATTAATGTGCATCCCCAAAATGCTCAGGTGTTGTGCCCAGAAAACTCCCCAGTGCTGACGAAGTGCAATGACAGCACAAGAAATGCAAAGTCTCCCAAAATTAATAGCGCACTGAGATGTCATGCATGCAGTAGTCACACACAGTCACCCGAATTAATGTGCATACCCAAAATGTTACTGAGAGCGTAACAAGAAATGCGAAGTCTCCCAGAATTAATGGTGCACTCTGTCATGTGTGCAGTGGTCACACACACTCAACAGAATTAATTTAATTCCCCAAAACACTACTGTCTTGTGTCCAGAAAATTACCCAGTGCTGACGAAGTGAAATGAGAGGGTAACAAGAAATGCAAAGTCTCCCAGAATTAATGGTATACTACAAATGCACAGACAGATTAAGATTGCGCTGTGCACTCAAGACGCAGACGCAAAGGCACAACAACACCTAACCAGTGTTCATAAGTCACAAATCCAAATCTGGAAAAGAATACCTTTTGCCTGTTTGGGGGGGGGGTAGTGCACAGCAGTAACAGACAGTCAACTACCAGTAAAGATACCACAAAGCAGTATAAAAAATTCATGCAGGTGCAGTGGATAGCAGGTTCACACTGCTGCAGTTACTCTGTGGCACAATAAAAGGCATCTTATTTAATGGCACGCATCGCACACACACACTCACACTCACACACACTACAAGTGATGTGTAGCAAATTGAAAACCTTTAGTAATATAACCAAATGTTTTAAACAAACTGAAATTATACACTGCTGCATCACAACAATCAGGAAAAAAAGTCAAGAATTACTGAAAATATTATTGTGCCTACATTAACACAGTTATACAAGAAAAATATAACCAAAACAGAAAGACTGTCTTTTTCTCCCAGTTAATCTACCTACACCACAGATGTGCCCCTCCCCCAAAGCACACTTCACAGTACACAGACTGACTGTTCTAAATTAACATTCAAAATCCACACACAAACAATAAATACTCAATAATATGAGCACAGGAGGGTTTCCTATACCCGATGTAGTAAATTGTGAGCAAAAGAAACAGCTCAAAAAGACTTTTTTAACAGCTTTTAGAGGATTTGAATTGCAGAGCTCTGAAAGGAAACTGTCTCCATCTTCCACTACACGCACACTATGCAGAACTGACGCTGTGCAGAACAATCTAGAGCCCATGTGACCTGCAATCCCATAAAGCACTGCAAAATTCTCCTTTGGAGCTCAAGAACAAGGTGAAGTGAGGCGAAGTACATTGATTTCAATGTACTTCGCCTTAAAATTGGTGGAGAAGTGGCTTGGGGAAGGCGGAATAACATGAAGTCATTGTTTCCAATGGACTTTGCCTTCCCCATTATAACGCGAAGTACTCCGCTTCGCATTGCAGAGCACTTTGGTGACTCTGCGTTACTCCGTGAATCACTTTGCAGGGTGAATTTTGGCCACTTCGCCCACCACTGCTGTATACTGTACATTTATGAAATTGCAGGGTTCTGATGAAGACCATAGGCCATCTAAAATCAGTACTCACCCTGGTATAAGATCAATAAGTTTAGATAATCTAAAACTATCTTCAGTGGCATGCTGGGGTACATAGGCAGAGGTATTACTAGTAGGAGGCAGAAAGTGGTGATGCCCTTGTATAAAATACTAGTAAGGCCTCACATGGAGTACTGCATGCAGTACTGGGAGACCACACATGCGTAAGGACATAAGCATGGTGGAGGTTGTCCAGGGAAGGGCGACAAAGATGGTGCATGGTTTGCACCACAAAACGTATGAGGAGAGACTAAGAGACCTCACTATGTACTCACTGGAGGAGAGGAGAGAAGGGTGACATGATCGAAACTTTTAAGTACCTCAAGGGCATAAACAAGGTGCAGTTGGGAGATCTTTTCCAATGTAGAAAAGATACCAAAATGAGGGGGCACGATATGAAATTAGAGGGGGGTGGAGATTAAGAGGTAACCTGAGGAGGATTTTCTACACAGAGAGGGTGGTGAATGCTTGGAATAGTCTGCCACAAGAGGTGGCAGGGGCAAGCACAGTGGAGGGGTTTAAACATGCCTGGGACAAGCACAGGGAAACCTTGAGCGGGAAGGGAGTTGATGAATAGCCACTGACCACTTAGGGTAAGTAGATGCATACATGTATAGGGCCTATGGGCAGACTGGATGGGCCTAGCGGTCCTTATCTGCCAACAATTTCTATTTTTCTATGTTTAAATAGCATCCCCACCCCATCAGCCTTATCTCAGCTGATGGACCAATACCATGGCCCCCAATACCACTCTGCTTTAAAGAGTTGTATTTGAACACTAGATCACATCCACGTCTCCTGCAAAAAATGAAATCAAAGGCAGAATCATGGACTGAATGGAAAATTGCTTACCTTTTTTATGATTCAATAAACTGTAAGTGTTTATTGAAGCAAGACAATATGTATCCAGGTGTTAAGAGTCAGTCTTAGTTATTTTTCTTCTTTTTTCCACAGTATTTGCTTTCTTCTATTTTTAGATGTCTCTGAGGAGATGGAAGTATTATCAGATTCCCCATCCTCTATTTCACACTGTTGTTGCAGCCAATGGGTTATGTCTTCGACATGAAACCCCTCATTATTGTAATGCATTTTATCAGTAGCTTGGTAAGGGGTATTGCTATGAAGGGAGTCCAGAGAGGGGAAAATTTAACCTGATTATATCTTGTCAAAAATGTTTCTAGTACCTGGGGTGTTCTGAAGCTTACATCATAATTGTCTTCCCCAAGATGTTAATAAAGGTGAAAACATCAGCAGGGGTGAAGTGAAGTGAGTCCTTTAGGAGTTTTTTTCCCACGTAGTGCCTAGCAGGTATGGGGTTAAGTCCTCTTTGTATCGCAGCCGCACTGTGTTTCACCGTGGAGCAGCTTCAGTTTTATGAAAAAAGTCTGAATATTTAGGTGGTTGTTCTGGCAGGGTAAAGTCTGTTTGATGCCCTTGTGGCTGGTCCTGGTTCTGGTTTGTACCAATATGTGCTTTCTCTGTGTGTTCTTCACCTGTTTTGGCCTTGTCCTTTGTATTAGATTGCTTTGGGGGAAGTGGTTCTTTATCCAGTTTTCCTGGTATCATAGGTATTTCCTTGAGAGCACTTTTCTGTGGCGTGTCTTTTTTCCTTGTCTTTGATATCCTCGAGTTGACTTTGGTTTGTTTCTGTGATAGGGTTAGTATTAGGTACCTGTAGTTGTGGGCACCAATTTGGGCTGTTCTGTGACATGGGAATAGGATCCTAGTTTGGGTCAGGAATCCATTTTCCTTTCTCATCTCTTTTCCATACTGCACCTGCAATTGCTATTTCAGGTGACCACGGGGTTTCTATTTCTTTTTGATTTTTTGAAATAGTAGAAAATGCTTTTTTTTCAGCTGTTATGGTTGGAGGTTGCTGTGTTGTCACAGACTGGTTTTTAAGGGGGGGGGCATGTCATCATCCACCAATTCATCACTGCATATATATGTATTTATGTGTCTTTTTGACTGCATTAAAGTATCCCTTCTACTTTTCAGGTCTTCTTTTTTTTCTGCTGTGTTTCATCCTCAGCAATTAGTCTCAATAGCTTCAGTTTTTTTTCCTCTATTTCTTTATCTAATAAAGTTTCAGTGCACTCTGTCTGTATTTCAGTTATCGTACTGCCTTTTTCCCCTTTTGTTGCCCTGTATCAGTGGTCTGTATATTTATTTCAGCAATGTGGTCTGTGGTGGTGCTATGGGCGCAATTACCAGAACCGGTAAATTTGCAGGACTAGGGTCAGAAGTTTTAACCAGAGGTGCAGTATCGGTCACTAAGGCCCTGTCCACACTACACCTCTGTAACGTTACAGAGTGCCCAAACCGTTACCGCAAAGGTTTGCATTTACACCTGTAATGTTACAGAAGGTGTTTTCATAACCGTTGTTGAAACCACGTATGAGGTGGTTTCAACAACGGTTTTGAAACGGTTACGCCTCGGTAACATTACCGGGCAAAGTGTGGATGCATGGTAATGGTCCCCTGCAGGGCCCGTAGCATAGCCACCAACGCGAGCTGCATCCTGGGAATGGGTGCCACTGTAACGGTCACCCGGCACCCCTAGTGTGGACTGGCGGTACTGGTCCCATAACGGACACCGCCGCTATGTGGACACACTGCACCACTCCCCAGCTGTAATGGTTTCTATCCGTGACGGGGTCTGAGTGGTGCAGTGTGGACGGGGCCTAAGAGGTTTTGTTTCAGTACAACAACAGTTTTTGCTTTTGTAGTACTTTTAGCCCCTAATTTAGTCAGATTCTTTTTGGCAGAGAAGGTAAAGATGGTTACAGCAGTCTGGTCAAAAGAATTAGTCCGGAAAAAATCACTTTACCTTGTCCAGATGTTTGTTTCTCGGAGTCAGGCATTGTGACCATTTCCATACATGTACTAGAGCTGGCACTACCATTGCTAGGAAGGCCTGTCACACTGGATGTAGCTCCATAGGTTTGCATTTGGTTTATCTCCCCTGTCAGGTCCCGTTTTTTCCTTAAAAAGACTTCTTCCATTAGTAAGGCGGGTAACTCCAATGTCTCTGTGTTGGTCCAGCTTGTCATTATATTTTTTCTGCTGTATTTTTGATTCTCTTCAGGTTTTCTGTTGGTATATGTTGTATAACATTGTCGTTGCTGGGAAGCTTTCCCACAATGTTTGATCCTGAATCAGTGAAGCTCTCAGCATTGAAGAACTCTTCAGCCTCTAGCATTAAAGGGGCAGGGGAGGAGGCCCACTCCCCAGCCTCCCGCACATCCATTCTCGTAGGCTCCTCACCTGAAGTAGCCATCTCCCAGACAGCCAGAGGTTCCCATACTGGAGAGTAGGGGGATTTTCCTGGTGTCCCATCCAAATTTCCCCTATTCACTAAATAATACCCCCAACAGCTTTATCTGGTTCATTTTCACTTGGTTTCCATCTGTATCCTCCCCCCCCCCCCCACACACACACACAAGATTGAAAATAGGCAGAATTGCCTAACCTTCATATCACAGTCAACAAAAACTAAATAAATAAGGAATACTTTGGAAAACAATTCAGCAGAACTGGCAAATCATAAGTACAGTGGCATGAGTGGAAGCTGGCAGGGGGGAGGTTCAGGAGGGATGTGAAAAAGTTGTATTTACACAGATAATCATTTAGCTGTTGAGCAGCCTATAGCAGAGGTGGTGGTGCAAGACCCATTAATGCATTCAAACACAACTGGGGCTGAGTAAAAGGTTTAACAGTTACACAGGGAAAATTAGTAAGGCAGGGGGCAGGTGAGGAGGTGAGGGCAATAACCCTGATTAGACATTTGGTCCTGGGGTAGGATAGGGTAAAACAGGGCAGACTGGAAGTACCAAGGGTCTTCTTCTGCTGACATTTTCTATGTTTCTATACCATAACCTGGGTGACCACAGGGGGAGCTACAGTGCAAGACTGCAGAGGATGCCACTGACATAAACTGGTGCATGTTTGGCCTGAACACATCATGATGACCAAGCATGCAGCATCCTCAAAGGGGAAGAAACAAGAAGGAAAATTCCTCAGTCATGCAGAATTATGGCTGTCCAGCTCACAGGTCCCACACCCATGTTAGTACTGTAGGCACTCTCCCTAGAAGACCTGCTGAAGAATTACACAAGGGTCCACTCCAAACCTGGGGTTCCCACTATGGGAAAGAGGAGAAAGCCATGGGAGAAACATGGGGAGAAGAGATAAGTCCTTGGAGAGGGCAGGATGTTTGAGCTGGGGCACAGAGAGGCCTTAAAGGGGACCAGTGGCCAGTTGGATGCATCTTTTCTTATTAAAAAAAAAACACATTTTACTACATGCTATTGCTTCTTACCTTACATTAAAGTCCCCGACAAGAGTCTTCATTTCCTTAAACAATTCACTTTTTAATGCCAGAATGCAGACAATTCTACTTGTTTGTATGTTGGACTTGTTTAACATCTGCAGCTGCAATTTTATCAAGGGCACCATTATAAACAAGCCTATGCGTAACGGATTTATCCTGAAAATAAAATGAAAAATGATATACCTGCATCTTGATGCTGGCACTACAGGATTTAGACTTCTTTTTGCAATCACCAGAAGGAGAGGGGACAAAGCAAAGTCATCTATTGCTCTAGAACATTGCACTCTGATAGATCTGGCTGGGCCCACGCCCCTCTCCTTCTCATGGTTCCACTGGTCAGGCAGGCCCTCAGTATTTTTGGTGCAAGACATAGGGTTTGCAGTCCTCAAGTGCTGCCACTAGTAAGATACGAGCTACCAACATTTTTCCCCCTTCCCATAAGGATAACTCCCTCTGGTAATGTATGGGAAGGGGGCAGTATGTCCAACCAGTGCTCAGTCAACATTCAGAGTTGTAATTAAATGAAAATAAAACATTTGTTTTCATTTTACAAACAATTACTTAGTGTAGGTGGTCTAATTTCCTCCTGGTGGGGATCTGTGTATCTACAGTATTTCCAGAGAGATAGAGGACGGAAGGGTGTGAAACCTCACAACACACTTAAATCACACATCTTTCTCAGCAATTGATTAGGAGAACACATGAAATAGCAATTGTGTGATTTATTTGGGCAGGCAAAGGGTCAAGGGTAAAAGGACAAAAAATGTAAAACATGTAATTTTAGATTTATAAAACTGTTTATGCATGTCTAAGCTACATATCCTTATAATGTAATTATCAAGTAGTAACCCCGCTCCCACATAGAGGCTGATTGAACTATCAGGATCTTGCCAAATACCACCAGCTGCACACATTTTCTCTACAGCAGCAACAACTAGAGGAATATGAATAGCTTTACCGTCTTGGATTCACAAAAATGCAAAAGTCTGGAAAATAATAAATACAGAATTTTGTATTGGAAGTAGTATATTATGATTATTTTTTATATAACCAAGGTGTGTGATGTCCATAAACTTCAAGTGCAAAACTGAAAAGGTTTATGCAGGCACTGTACACCAACAGTGTGTGAAAAAAATGAAATAAACACTACTTTCCATATTTATTTATTTTTGTACAATTTACTTAAACAGGATGCAATATTTATGTTCCTGTGTGGTCCTTGTTCAGCATACTTCCTTAGCAGAGTGGATGGGGGCACTGAGAGGCTAAGTGACTTGCCCAAGGTCACACATTGAGTATATGACTCTAGCAGGCTTTGAACCTGCAGTCTCTGGTTCCCAAGCTGATGCTCTAACCACTAGACCTCACTACCTTTTTCATTTTTTATAATTACTGACTTTTTTTCAAAATGAGCCCTATGCAGTCATGCTCCTCTCATTTTTAGTAATTTCCAGTTTGTAAAAAAAAATGTAATTTGCTTTGTGTCTCATCAAGCTATCAGCCTGTTAACAGACAGGCTTTATTTACTTCAACCCCTTATTTCCTTGTTCCTGCCAGTCGCCTTTCCACTATATTGCTGTTGCTGTAGTACTGCAATGTACTTTACCTGCCTAGTGAAACTGCCAGTAACACTGAAAAAGTAGCATGGTGCATTGCAGCACATGCAGGAGATGGGGTTCCATAAACACATGAGTCTTAATAAACGCTCCTGCATTACAGAGTTTTCTCTGACTTGATATCAGATATATAGAGGAACGTAGACCGGCACCTGCTCAAAGCACTTTACTTAAATCCAGCTCGTATTGTAAATGAAAAGCCGAGTGTGCTTATATTATTCAATGAACTTTTAATTAGTTAAAAAACTCACTTGAAAGGTGGCACAAAATACCAAAACACATGTGGAAACAGTTATTGCAGATAGCCCAGTAGTCCAGTAGTCCAGAAATTTTTCTTTCATGAATCCACAAAGCACCACAAAAGTCCATGCACAGACGGCTGTAAACGTTCTAACAGGTGTGAGTAAAGACAGAGGTCGCTTCCAACAGACGTCACCTGACCCATTTCGCTTGTTAGCTATACTTGATATCAGAGCATTATTGACTCATAACAGTAATTATATAACCATTGTCAATTTGGAGATCAAATAGTTTAAGTCCAAATTATAGGTTGGGATCAAAGTTTGGGCCATAGCAGAACTGACATTTTTTTCTGAAGGTGGGAAAGAGAAAGACTTGTGCATTTTTTGGCGAGGGCAGGGATCTCAAAAACGGGAACCTACAGTAGATTGGTGAGATAAGCATATTTATTTCTGCATAACAGATCACTGTGATGCCAATGATGGGACAAAAATGAAATCAGTTATTCTTTTTTAACTTCAGTAACAGGGCCCAGGGACACAGATGGCTGAGGCACTCATTGCCTTACCTCTCCCACACCGGCAATCTGAGTTTGGGAATGAGGGGGCTGGCCAGGGGGAGAAGGATTAAGTGAATGTTCTCCTCCTCCTCCATGAGGATGGAAGGGCAGTCAGCTCTGCTGCTTTACTGCCTCCTGGGTGACTACAGGTGGCAGTTTAAGTAGAGCAGTTAGTGGGAGGGGGGACGTCAGCAGGTGTCACACACTGCACACTTGCATGAGGACATAACTGGCATGGCCTTGATGCCAGCATCCCTGGGGAAGTAGGGAAGCAAACAGGAAAAACTTCCCATTTGGCAGGATAAAGCTACCTGGTCTGTAAGCTCTGCACCTGGCTACTCAGGCAGGTCCTTCCCCACAACCACATCCTATTAACAACAGCAGGTAAGGGGAGCTTCTGTCACCCCTGCCAGAGGGGGAAATTCCTCTGTCACCCCACCGGAGAGGGAAAGCTCTGGGGGAACAAGGGAAAAGACCCAAGAAAGCCTTGGGAGATGGCTGAGTGATGGTGCTGGGACTGGGGAATGGGCAGAAGGGGGCCACTGGGGAATTAAGGGAAAAAAATAACTTCAGTAACAGAGCTAATACAAGGGAAACCCATGAAACATCTGCTTTCCAGACTTTATAAAATTCTACAAGAATTATTGAAAGCAGAAGAGATAAGTATAGAACAGAATTGGCAAAGAGGAGTAAATAAGATTCTTCTTTTATTTTGTAGTTAATCTTTTTATTAAAATTTAAATAGCATAACAGAGACAATATAAACACAATTCTAACCTGCCTAAAAATATAAACAAAGGATTTATATATATCATATTGCCATAGGAGGTTAAGAACAATTGATTGTATGAACAGTCACAAATACTGCATATAAAGACATTCATGTAACAGAGCAGTAATATGAGTAAGCATTAAAGTAATGGTGTCCTTGTATTGTTAAATCAAAACTACTAAATCTAACAAACATAACACACAATATAAAACTTTCTGTACTTCTTAGTTTTAAATTTTACAGTAGATCAATTTTTTATTTTTTTTTTATTTTATTTTATTTTATTGAGGTCTTGGATTAGACCAGTGAGCAGATGCTCATTTATAGGTTCCATGTCAGTTAAATAGACAATACAATACAATACAGATGACAGAGTTACATATAGTACAGGTAAGTTACAGGGTACAACAGCATTAAACAGCTTAGGCAGTATAGCAGCTAGCCGGCATCAGAGCTTGGAAGCTCTCAGAGGTGAGAAGAAGGAGGGGTTGCAAACATGGGTGGAAGGACTAAGGTAGTAGGGAGCATCTGAGGGGATAGGGAAGTGGGAGCGATGTCATGATTGGTGGGGTAGGTATAACCTAAAGTGCTGGGAGTGGGGTCCCTCAACCCAATGAGTTGTCTAGAGATAAGTGCAGGTAGTTGGTTGTTGCTCCGGGAAGGTGATAATGGTAGCAGTCACATTTACTAGATTTTACTAGGTGCTGCCAGAGTCTGCATTTGAATGATCCAATAGATGTGGCATTGATAATGTCAGGAGGTAAGGCATTGGTTCGTAGTGGAGCACGATAGTAAAAGGCACATTGTGCCAGGGCTGTGTAGCATCTGGGAACTTTGTAGTTCTGAATGGAGGAGTACCTTGTGGGTCAGATACTTAAGTGTGGAGTTAGGAGGTTCTGGGCCCTTGTGGATAGTTGGATGAGAGAGCATTTCTTGACGATGAGGCAGGTTTGGTAGTTTATTCTGCCCTTCAGTTGTAGCCAACCTGCCTGGGTGTAGAGCTCACAGAGGTGTGTGTTATTCTTTCCGCACCTGTGAGCAGTCGGCTCACCTTGTTTAGTGCAGTGATGATGCAGCTTAGTGCTGTGTCGGTCACTGACTCATAGATTGCCAGCCCATAGTCAATGAGGGAGACTATTGAGCTGTTGATGGCCAGGTTCAATGCCTTATGTATTAGGCAGTGTCTATGCCTGTATAGGATCCCTATTCTTGTATTAATTGCCCTTGCTGTGTTGTCGATGTGTTGAGCATATGAAACTGTAGAGTCAAGTGTGATGCCCAGGTACCTGAACTGCTGGACGTGTTCCAGTGAGTCCCCATTGGTTTCCTGATTGCAAGGGGGGAGGCCTTATGCTTGCTCTGTGTGCAGGTGAACATCATAGTCTTAGTTTTTTTGCAGTTCATGACTAGTCTGTGATCTGTAAACCATTTTTCAGTGGCTGAGAACCTCTTTTGGAGATCCACTGCCAGTTGTTCGGGATTAGGGTTGCTGCTGAATATGACCGCGTCGTCTGTGTATAGAAGCATTCAGCCTGGGCATGCAGATGGCAGTTTGTTTAGGAATAAACTAAGCAGTAGGGATCTCAGAATTGATCCTTGTGGGACTTCTGAGCAAACTGGTCTGTTATCAGAGGTGATCTCCCCTATTTTGACCTTTTGTGAGTGATTGTGAAGTGTACTTTTTATGAGGGAGAGTCCTGTAGCTGACAGTTGGTACAGCAGAAGCCCATGATGGACCATATCAAATGCTTTTGATAGGTCAGTAAAAGGTGCCCCAACCAGGAGACCTTGATCAATTGAATGGTGAATGTGTCTGGTGAATTTGAGCAAGGCCGTGATAGTACTGTGAGCTGGTTGGAAGCCATGTTGCTCAGGACAGAGAAGTTAGTATTGGTTCAGGTGTTTGACTAACTGGTCTGCCACTATCTGCTCAAGAGCTTTGTAGAGAGAGGGGTTATGGAGATAGGTCTGTAGTTGTTATGTATGGTACTGTCACCACCTTTGTGCACTGGAGTTACTGTGGCTGATTTCCATCTCTGGGGGAACTGTGAGAGGCAGAGGGGGAGGTTGATTAGTTCAGTGAGTGGGTCTAGGACTTCAGCCAGGGCCAGCTTGATGTGTTTTAGGTCCAGATTGTCCCCGCTATGTCTAGATTTTCCCCGCGCCTTCTCCAGGCACTTTTTAACATCGACTTGAGATACTTCTTTAAAGTAGAAGAGTGGGCGGTTAAGTGATGGTTGATTGGCCATATTAGGATCAGTCAGTGGTGGAGGGGTTGAAGTATTCTGTTGGTAGCACACTGCTTTGGTCCGTGAACATGATGTTAAGTGCACTGGCAATGTGCATGTGGTCCAAGGACGGTACGCCATCGACCAAGAGGATGGCTGGTGCAGATTTGGGGTCCTTGCCGGTTATGTCATTGAGGTTATCCCTGAACGACTTGCTGTCATTACAGTTGCTGGAGAGGGCTTCTTTGTAGTGTTTGCTTTTGGTGAGTTGGATGGTTTTAGTGCACTCATTCTGAGCTTTTCTATACCTCTGTATGTTCTGCTATCTGCCATAAGTGATCTCTGGCTTGTAGTTGCTCTAGGAGGTCAGGGATGATCCAGGGCTTGCTGTGCCCTCTTATCTTTCTGGTTTTTATTGGGGCATGCTTGTCACAGATGGCGTTGAAGATTTTTATGAAGTGGTCCAGGACTGTGTTCACATTATTGGCATTATCGAGTGTTGTACAATCTGCGCTCTTGAGGTCCATTTTTAGCAGCTCCTGGTGCCCTTTTAGTAAGACTTGGTTTGTAATTGTTCTGGTGGGTGGTTTACAATAGTTGAAGGACCAAGTACATGTGACTGGAGAGTGGTCACTCAGGCAATCAGGGAGAACAGTATTGTTGTGGATGCGGCCAGGCCAATTGGATAGAATCCAGTCAAGGAGTGTGCTGGTCCCAGTTTTGTAGTTGATACAGGTTGTAGTTTCAGCCATTTGTGAGAAATGGATGGCTGTTAAGGCATCTTTGATTGAGGTGGCAGTAGAGGAGAGCCAGTTGATGTTGAAATCTCCCAGCATCACGATTTCAGTATTAAGACTCAGGGTTCTCACATAGTCCATCAGGTCCCCATTACCAGCCCCAGTGAGTTTGGGTGGGATGTATACAGAGAGTATGAGAGCCCTGCTATGTAACCCCAGAAGGAGTTCTATGGTCAGGACCTGCAGGTTATCACTACTACTGAGGGAAGGGAGGATGTGCCCCTGAAGGGAATCCCTGACATATAGGACACAGCTCCCACCTCTTTTTGAGAGATGGTCCTGTCTGAACGAGGTGTAGCCTGGTAAAAGGATAGCAGAGTTTGGTACTTTGGGATAGAGCCAAGACTCCACTACTGAGAGAACATCTGGACAGTGTTGGATAACCCATGCTTTCAGGTTATCCATTTTAGGTAGCAGGCTGCATATTTTAATTGAGGCAAGAGTAAGTCCAGCTGGCTTGGTCATTCGATTCAGCTGTTGTGGTAGTGGCGGGCCTGGGTTGGGGTGCACATTGCTTGATAGTAGGAGTAGGAGCATGAGCAGGTGAGCAAGATGGCATAGTAGGAGTTTTAGATTCCTTCGTCATTTTCTTCTACTAGACGGTCACTCGTTCACACTGTTGAATTGTGTCACCATCCCAGGGAAGAGTGACAGCATGTATGGACCATTAAGTTGGTATTCTAGCAACCAGGGCATAGAGTGCCCATTTGAGTTGTGCTCGGAGACTCCAATACCATGGGATGTGATGGTCCCATAAGCATTTAGCACAACTAGTTGGGAGATCCATTGTGTGGGTTGAGGGCACAGTCTCCTGGGTGGACCTGCAAGTGATATTATAATGAGTAGGACAAGGCTTGCAGAAATCCCCAAGGACTTGAGGGGCATTGTGGTTATCAGAGTTCTTGTCACCAATAGTATGGGGTGAATTTAGGCTGAGAATGATATTCCAATGATCTGAGGGAATTTCCATTGAAATTGGAGCATACAGGCACCATGGAGCAGTCAAGATTTTGAAGGACCCAGGACTAGAAGTGTTAGGGGAGAGCAATGGGAAGAGGACTGCAAACTCTGTGAATTGGTGTCCTCTAGTGTCTTTGTTATAGATCTATTAAAGTGCCTAAGTCACCTAAGGATATCTTATCAACTAGTGTCAGAAATGCTAGATATGAGAACCCTAGGAGTATCGCAGTTTTACAGTATTACAGAGTGGAAAATGGGAAGGGGGGGTAAGCATTATTAATATTTACCCAATACCTTGCTTTGGTGGTGAATTGAGATTTACACTGTTTTGGTCATGTACATCTATGTACTAAAGAAAGGGACTCCAGAACGAGTAGTATTTTGCCAACACATCAACATTCAAATGTAATAGATGTTCATATTTGCCAGGAGTGTCATATTGTTAATTCAACTAAAGTAGGAATTTCTTCAGAAAGCCATTTCTGTATTATTAGGCACCTGGCCTCTATTGACACTGGTAGCACCCAATGCATCAAATTAGTTGATATATGTTGAGCAGGTGCTGGCAAACCAAGAATCAGAAAGTCTGGAGACATAGGGATACATCTGTTTAATATGTGACCAAGGTATTATGTAATCTACATTCAATAGGGCTGGATTTGGGGGCATTGCCAAAGAATATGAAAGAGATCAACATTTGGGAGTCCACATTGCCATCAATCTGAAAAAAAGAGAGATTTAACCATCGTTAGGAGTTATGTATAGTGGGGGGAAGAGGGAGTAAATTATGAATTTTGTTTCTGCAAAGCATATACCTTTCCACTATGACCATAAATACAAGTATTATTTCAGTGCAGTGGGAGTGGGAGGGACAGGAGAGGGCATAAATTGAGATTGGTCAGGGGAAGATTCAGGAGAGAAATCAGGAGACACTTTTTAACTGAACGGGTGGTGGATAAGGGTAATGCCCTGCATGTTTAGGTGGTAGCCTGTAGTACAGTGGGGGAAGGGTTTAAGAGGGGGTGGAACAGAATGAAGGGAGGGCTAATTAAGAGGAGCGGGAGGGAGAGTGGGGCAGCTGCAAGTTGAGTGGTTAGCTGCATAATCGAGCAGACTCGATAGACCATTAGGCCTGTTTCTGCTGATGTTTTTGTATGTTCTTATGTTCATATTATAGGAGGCTGTTAAAATGTTAAATTGCTAATCTTGTTTGCTTCAACAAAATCTGTGCTCTGTCAGTCAGCCTAATTGTAATTCAAACATGTAGCATTTGATTAAACTAATCTATGGAAACAATTACCATAGTAACTATTTCTGAAGCCTTCCCCCCGGCCTTTACAATTTAAATAAAGATTATGTGAGAGCTGCCATTTGCAATTTGAATAGTAACTTAAAGGAGTAGGTTGCAAATTAACTAATATTTAGATTGAAAAATTGCACCAATTTGAATTATAACCTTCAAGCAAGAATAGCAAAGTGGCCTGCCTAATCAATAAAGCCAAAGGTATATGCCTTTTGATAAGATTGCTTCATAAATTGTTGAAATAAGAGTTCAGGTTTTTTCATGGTAGAAAGAGAGATAAGTAAGGCAACCCGTCTAAAGCACCAATCACTACAATGAAGCAGCACTACAAACTGAGGTGCAATGAGCAACATAGAGGATAGTGTATGATTGCTCATACACAACAGGGATATTTTTCACTCAAGCAGTTTCCATGCTAACCGGAGACCTCGAGAGCACAGCTCTCGAGGTCTCATTACCATGGAAACCTCAAGAGTTTGAAAATATCCCTGGCATGTGTGAGCGATCATACACTATTTTTTTAGTGTATGGTCTCTCCTAATAGTGAAGAGTGTCCTTACTTTTGCTTTTTTTTTTTGCCGACGCTTGCTTCCTGGACCGTCTCCCACCTCCACAGTTGTTCCCCGAGAATTAGAGGGCTCTAGATCGCACATGCGCGATCGAATTTCAAGTTGTTTTGCTGCACTAACTACGTAGCTAGTGCAGCATAACAAACTAGCTAACATAGCTAGCGCAACATAACAAGGTTTTACAAGGGATGGATTTCCATCCCTAACAATGTGCCACCATACACTACAAAGCTATATTTAACAGTGCTAATTTTAATAAGATTCAGTCATTTATTTTAAAGATTTAGATTAACTGAAATCATAACTTGTAGTGGAAAAATGTGCCATTAACCATCATTGTAATTAGGAAGGATCATGAAAAGCACTGTACAAGTAGATATGCTTTTCAATGGTACTTTAATTCGCTGAGATAGCTTGCACTAAACTAAATTAATGTACTTTGGTGTGTTTTGAACATTTGTATGAAGCTAAAGCAAGGGAAGACAAGTTTTTTGATGTCACTTTGACTAACAGAGAGAACTTGCTGTAAAGCCAACTAAAACAATGTACTTATGTATTTTAAAAAAAATTTGTTTAATTTAAAACAAGCAGGCAGCTACACATCTCAAACATACAGGTGACTATTTGGATTTGCACAGTTGCGCGTTCAAGAAGAGGTATTCTGCTTGAAAACACAGGCACAAGATGGTGCAGGCTGTCTGACATTGTGGCATGGGATAGATAATGACAGTTACAAAGCATTATTTGATGAGGAAGCCTTTAAATATTGAAAAGCCAATTACAATCAACACAAGCATAAGCATAAAAAGGACGTTATTCACCTAACAAAAATACACCATTTCAAAGTCCAATGTCTGATTAACCGGGCATCTTAAATCATGTTAAGTAAAAGAAAAGAAAAAATAAACATTTACATCAGCATATTTACACAGGTTTTACCATATTAAAGTTCAACTCTGTCCATCTCTGCAACTGTTGTGTTCCCGAGTTTTAGGGGTACATTCATTGAGACCAGAGGAGCCTGAAGATGGAAGAGGAACTGCTACAGCCACATCAGTCCAGGAGGTTGGAAACTCTGCTGGTGTAAGGGCTGAGGAGTGACCTAATGGACCCTGTATCTTCAACAGTGAATCTGCTTGTATTGGAGGAGTACCGGTTGTAAGCAATGTATTTTTTTAGTCCATTTCTTTTCCCCTAGAGTAATCAATGGCATGTATTTGCTAGTGGTTTGAAAGGGGGAGAGTTCTGAGTCTTTGTCTTCTCCTGAATCTTTCTCCATTCTACTATGACTGTGGGATCTGATGGGTGGAACAGTTTTATCCTTTCTTGATCTAGCAAGGTGATTCTTTCTCTTAGACTTGGGAGTAATGTCAAGTGCTCCTCCTATGTATTCTGGATTGGTGGCTGATCATTCTGAAGGGTAGGAGTAGTGTCCATATTGGTATCTGGAACAGAAGCAGAAGGGTTTTTAACCACTGTATGGTTTCCCAAAATGCCTTGCAGTGTCTGCTCTGGATAGCCATCTTGTATGTAAATAGTCCATAGCAGCTTCAGGGGTATCGAAGATGATCAGAGCCCCATTGACTGTAATGCGTAGAATGGCAGGACACCTAATAGCAAAGGGGATGCCCAGCTAATGCAGTCGCTGACGAACTGCCATATAGGCTTTGCGGTGGTTTGCAAGGTCCCTGGACAAATCTTGGAATATTGACACTGGGTGACCTTTCCATTCTAGTTTTTGGAGTTGCCTTGCTCATTGTAAAATATTTTCTTTAACTTGATAATGCGAGAAATTAGCTATTATTGGTCTGGGTTTGTCACCTTTCTTAGGCGGAGGTGTTAATGTCAAATGGCTCGCTCAATTTCAAATTTTGGGTTGTCCGATAACTTTAAAATATTAGGTAATCTATGGCATAAAAATTCTATGGTGTCACCCATCTCAACTCTTTCAGATAAGCCCAGGAAGCATAAATTATTCTGACAGCTTTTGTTCTCCAAATCATCAATCTTTTCTTGTAACTGCTGAATGGTTAATTTTGTTTGTTCCCTAAGTTGTGCTTCGAGATTATCAGTATTGGCCTGAAAGTTATTAAAATTAGTACCAGTCATTGTAAGCCTCTGTCCCAGATCTTGGATTCTTTTTTATTCTATGAAGTCATAGCCCATATGTCTTCTATTCCAGCTAAGAGTTGAGAAAACATCTGTTCGATTCTGTCAGCAGATAGCACCATTGCCATTATTAACAGCTGTACACAGCAGAGACTAATGGAGTTTGAAATAAATTACTGACAAAGTTTCGCAGATGATCTAAAAGCGTATTGCCAAAAATAAAAAAAAACATAACAGGATGAAATAATATTCAATTAAAAGAATAAAAATGATAAATAACAATAATAAATTAAGAGCGATCAAAAATAATTAACAGAACTTACCAAAACCACTGGATAAATTAGGATTAGTGGTCCAGTTTAGCAAAGATAACGGCTCAAGCTGCCATCTTGATCAGGCTCTGCTTGTGCCCCCCCCACCCCAAGATTCTTCTTTTAAAAAACAAAAACAGTTATAAGCATGCTGCTGTATTACAAACACAACTAATAAATGGAAGATAAATACAAATGAAAACAGAAAGGTATGTCATACAGCTGTCATACTCTATCCAAACAGCTGTTACTAAGTGGTTCAAGTACTTTGGATCTTCTATCAAGATGGATTTGTTACCAAATAAAACATGATTGGGGCCATGAAGGGACACTGTCAACCCACTGTACGTCATATTATTTCTAGCTAAAATCCACATTTCGTAGTTCCTTATCTTCTCTAAAATTGATTTATGTTCCTGGCTGTTACATCTGCTTTCTTTGATAGTAGAACTGAAATTCATGCTAATGGTGCTGTTATACACAGCCTTATTTTTTTTTAATCCTTGGTCAACTCTTATTGCATACTTCCTGAACATTAGAAACAAACCCTAAACAGTGCAGACACTCATGATGCAACAATCTCCTCTCATCCCGCTGCATCATGACTGCTCAGACTATGTTGGGAGTGTTCCCAAATCCAGGAAAGATGCAATTAGAGTTGATCAAATAATATAAACACGTTTTTGTTTGGTAACACCAGTATTGTGGGCAATCGGTTTTTCACTTTTACAAAGAAAAAATTCATCAGAATCAAACTACCAGCTACATCAGCACTCTCTGCAGAATGTATATGGTCATAGCTAAATGTACTCTGCCTCCTTGATCTGTGTGGGTGGTTGTTTGTGTCTGTGTCTTTAGATTAGTTTTGTTGCTCTTTTATGTTTTTCTGCTTGAGTACCTATACCAATTTTGCACATCTTATCTGTAAACATTTTCTGGACAGAATTCTTGCAATGCATCACTGCAAGGTATCAGCATTTTCATATAAAATCTATTTTTGGAAGCACTTCCAAACCAACCTAAGGTCTGCTGTCTTTCAATACATTGGATTACAGTATATTGGTAGCACCTGCACAAATTGCATTTTCTTCAGGAATATACAGCACTGTCTGATGTTGGAATCTTCAAAGATCTACACCTCCCTTCCTGAGGCAGTAATTTATCACCTCCATAGAATGGATTCTTGTTAGTTGGGGCTATCCACCACCCTTCCCGGATTCTCCTGGATCCAAAGTCCTGGTTATTTTCTGATAAATTCTCCCCTTTGAATTGTGTGGAAAGCTGATCCTCAACTGAACCAATTCTAAATTTCCCAGCTGGGTTCTTCTCCTTTGTTAAGTAATATTAGCACATATTTGGGTATACTGCTCTGTACACAGCACACCCTTGTTCTACCATACTGCAGTGGAGGGGAAGGGGAGGAGACATCACCTAGGCATTTTAGGTGGTAGCCTACCCCTTCTCTTTACTGGATTGGAATATCAGGGTACTCCATTTCTCTGAATTATCCACAAACTGAGACATCTCGGAGCTGCCTGGTGTTGGTAATGGATTGCTGTTTCCTTGTCTGAGCCCCATCAACCAATGCTGCCAAGGACACCTTCACTGCTGGACTCCAACACCTGCTGTAGGGGGTCTTGATGAGCTATGTCTTGGATGTGAACCCCCCTCATCCTCCACCAATCAACATCACAGTAGCCCCTGTGATGCTCTGCCCTCAGTTTATGGTTATATATATGATATTTGTAATATAAAATATATAAAATGTGATTGTCCGACACCCAGGCTGCAGTGAGTGACCTCTGAACACAAAAGATGTCAGTGTGAGGAAAACCAGAGGGTGTGTGAAACTGACTAGTGAAGGGAAATCCTAATCTAGAATTTCCTGTTCTGTTCTTAAAGGAAAACACCACGTTAAAATCAGAAAAAGATATGTAGTGGTCTTTTTTTTCTGTATTCTAACCAGTTCCCAGCATTTTCTTTTCCTCTGGCTGTGAGAGATGTTTTTTCTAACTTTCCCTAACTGTTTTATTGCCCTTGGAGGTTGCCATTCTGGTTTCTTTTATGGCCCCTAGTCTTCCCAGAATGCCCTTTGGTGTGATGTCTAATTGCCCCTGCAGGAAGCCAGTGTCTTGTTACAGGGTTTGTCACAGCTCAGCCACAGAGAAAATATTTCTTCCAGAGAAGACAAACTGCTAGATTTTGGGTGAGTGTAATCATTATTATTTTTTGATATCAGTACCTTATCCTACTATGCTCTGCTGTGTGTGTGTGTGTGTGTGTGTGAATCATGTCACTGTTTACTCTATTCCTCTCAGTCACTTTCAGTTTTTGCACCAGTACTAAGTAGCAAAAATTAAACATCACCTTATAGGTTGTAACATAGCAGGACAAGGTACTAATATCAAAAAATAATGATTACACTCACCCAAAATGTAGCAATGTGACTTCTTCTCTGAAAGAAGTATTATCTTTGTGGCTGAGCTGTGACAGACCTACAAATCTAGGGGCATAGCTACATCACTGTCACATGAACCAGGGTGCATCGTAGGAGAAAGAAAGCCAATAAACCTATTTGTGATGGAGATCCCCAGGGGTCGAAAAACTACCATACAGCTAGCAGGCTAATTTAGGAAAAACTCCTAATAGCAGACAGAGGGAAGGACACACTAGGACTTAACATACATATCAAAACACTCAAGATAACATATGTTTTTGCACATTCTGGGTGGACTTCTCCTTTAATTAATGCTCTGACCATCTGCCAGAGGATATAGGCTTCATAAACATTTCTGATTTCCTAGAGGAACAGGCTATTTGATAACAACAATGTGTTAAAAGTCATAACCCCTTTGATCTTCCTGGGAACAGGAACCACAACCAGTTCAAAGAAATGTCTGATCCCAGACTGTCATATTTGGGAAATGGCTTTTTGCTGATGTTCACATTATTTAAAATACATCCTTGTAGATAACTATGTTAGAAATTGGACTTATGGGAGGGTCTAGACTGTGATCTCACTAGGGGAGGGGAGATGGAGTTTCAAATGATCATCCATCTGGGGAAAAAGCATCATATCATTTTGGACTTAGACTCTGTCTGACTTGGAAAGCACTTAGAAAGAGAGTAGAATTCAATGTTTGTGGTAGGAGTTTATATTCTGTAACTTCCCATTTTTTTATACGACTGTAAGATTTGTGATATAATTTATGTACTTTATTTTACCTGTTTTAAAACTTTTTTCAGTAAACAACATTTTCTTTATTATACTTCCTGTGTCTTCTCAGTCCTTTTTGCATGTGATTGCGTGAGCCTGTATTTAGTCTGACAGCTGTAGGGCTTGCATGGTGTTACTAAGCTTACTTAAAAGGTAAGAAATACCTAGGTCTCATATAGAGTTCTAAGGGTACATTTTGGAAAACCGGACTGGGTTCCCTTGGGCAAAGGATTGTACTGCATCCCCCAAAGAGGGTACATATCCTAGTCTGTTAATTGGTATGCTAGCGTAAGGTTCACAGTTTGAATCCCTCCAGAATTTGAGGCTAACAGGTGATTCAGACCCAAAGCAGACAGGAGGGTTACCCTGTCTGTTACCTGTTCACAGTATTGAACTCTGAGGTTGGCACTATGGGAGCAGAGGGCCTGACCTGCGGAGTAGATTTGTGACAGCCCCTGCCAGACCTTCGGGCCCATCTTCACTCCAGCAGCCAGGACACAACTCCAACCAATTGGGAGCCTCCAAGAAAATGTCCTCTAAGCAATCCTAAAGTGGCAAGCTGTGGGCACCAATTTAAACAATGGTGAACGCAGTCAGTGCTCCTTTTCACTGCCGGACTCTAACGTCTTCAGTAGGGGGTCATGAGGGGTTTTGTCCTGGTTGTTCACCCCCTCTACCAATCATCATCCCAGTGGCTTCTGCCAAACTTTGGGCCCAGCTTCACTCTGGCCGCTAAGACATCACTCCAAGATTAATCACCTCCTCCTGGGCATCTGCCAAGGGTGTGTGCCAAGGAGACAGCTGGCAGCATGCCATGCTTCCCATTCTACCCTGGACTAAAGGACACTGATAGGTAGCAGGATATCTTGTAACTGTTCATTTGTTCTGCAAATGTATCAGTATGTGTTAATATAGACAAAACCATGCGTCTGTGATACAGTATATCTTTGAGACCATGATGCTGTAAGTTATATCTTACTGCAGACTTCAGTGCTAAGCTCTAATTAAGCTATTATATCACGCAATCTTTTGCAACTAGTGGACTTGGTGAGGAGTCAGGAGGGGGCACAAAAGGAAGTGGGGTAGAGGGTGGTAACATTGAACACTAGGAATCTGGGGAACAAGATAACAGAATTACAGGCCCTCATGGCAGATGGAGAAGTGGATATGGCAACCATAACTGAGACATGGGCCACCCACTACCATGATTAGGACCTGGCAGTACCAGGATATAAGCTATTTAGGAAGGACAGGGTAAAAGGGAAAGGAGGAGGGTTGACGCTGTATGTGAGGGAAGGACTGAAATGTGTCTGGGAGGAGGGGGAGGAAGGCAGCACAGAGGCATTATGGGTGCAGATCCAGGTCTCCAAACATAGGACGCTCAGGATGGGAGTGGTTTATAGGCCACCCTCTCAGACCAAGGAGTTAGATAGGGAGCTAGCAGGACAGGTCAGATGGATCTGCAGAAAGGGAAGTACAGTGATTGTACATGCCTTCAACCTGCCAGGGGTGGATTGGGGTACCCCAGCTACAACAAATAGGAGGGAGCAAGTATTTCTGGAAGCCTTCCAGGACAGCTTCCTATTGCAGATGGTCAAGAGCCGACCAGATTAGGGAACACCCTTGACCTCGTGCTATGAAATGGTGAGTTTGTGAGGGGGCTGAGAGTGGAGGAACCACTGACAGGGAGTGACCATTACTCAGTGTGGTTTAGGATAAACATGGGGAAACGGGGTTGGATCAGTCACAGGGGTGGTAGACTTCAGAAAGGCTGACTTCGAGAAGATGAGGGATATAGTACAGGGGGCTCTAGCAGGGATTAACCCAGATATGGACACTAATCAGAGGTGAGAGATCATTAAAAGGGGGATAGGGGGAGGCCATAGCAACATGTACAAGGGTCCAGAGTAAGAGGGCGAGAGCAAAGAAGCCTAGTTGGGTGAACGGAGGGGGTCATGGAGAAAATAGGAAGAAAAAGAGCCAACTTTGGGAGGTACAAGAGTATGGTGGGGTGGACAGAGAGATATACCTAAAGGAGTTAAGTGAAGTGACGAGGGCAGTCAGGGCAGCCAAGGCATCCCGGGAACTCAGGCTACCACAGGGAATCAAAGAGGAGGAGAAGGACTTCTTTAGGTACATCAGGGAGAAAAGGAATTACAGAGACCAAACTGTGAGGATTAAAAAGGGAGGGGGTGGGTGGACACTAAGACAGAACAGGCAGAAGCATTTAATGAATATTTCTGCTCTGTATTTACCGAAGAGACAGGAGGGGAGGTACCGGAAGGGGTTAGGGGGATAGCACTGTGGGGAGGTGAGGAGACAGACAGGAAAATCATAGTGTGCAGCATACTGGAGGGCTTGATGGCACTGAGAGTGGACAAGGCACCAGGCCCAGATGGCATACACCCCAGGGTGCTAAGGAAACTTGCGGATGTCCTGGCTGAACCTCTTGCAGACCTGTTTAATGCCTCTCTGGACTCAGGGTGTGTACCACAGGACTGGAGGATGGCACACGTGGTGCCCCTCCACAAGAGTGGCCCCAAGGATGAGCCAGGGAACTACAGACCAGTAAGCTTCACATCCATCGTGGATAAGCTGATGGAGATAATCTTGAAGGAGAGGCTGGTTTCTCATCTGGAGGTAAATGGGCTGCAAGACAGCAGGCAGCATGGGTTTGTCTCAGGCAGATCCTGTCAAACTAACCTGGTGGAGTACTATGATTGGGTAACCAGGCAACTGGACAGGAGCCATGCAGTGGATGTCCTGTATCTGGACTTCAGCAAGGCATTTGACTCAGTGCCACATGGGAGGCTAGGTAGTAAGCTGGAGGGCACAGGTGCAGGGGCAAAGCTGGTGGGATGGGTAGCGAGCTGGCTGAAGGGGGAGGCAGCAGAGGATGGTTGTGGAATGTGAGCTCTCATCACCCACGGCAGTGACAAGCAGGGTGTTACAGGGATCTGTGCTGGGGCCAGTGTTATTTGGGATCTTCATAGCAGACATTTTGATAGGCATCAAGAGCAAGATCAGTCTGTTTGCAGATGACACCAAGATGGGAGCAGTAGTGGATGACCTAGTGGGGTGGCAGGGGTTACAGGACGATCTGGCAAAGTTGGAGGCCTGTTCAGACACTTGGTAGCTGGGGTTCAATGCTAAGAAATGCAAGGTGTTGCATTTCGGAGCAAGGAACCCAAGGAGGAGCTATCAACTAGGGGATATTCAGCTGACCAAGACAGAGGAGGAGGAGAAGGATCTATGGGTAATTATAACAGGAGCAATGAACAACTCTGTGCAGTGTTGAAAGGCAGCTGCCAAGGCTAACAAGAAGCTGGGGCGTATTGCCAGGGGCATATCTTCCGGGGGGGTGATTCTGCCATTGTACAGGTCACTGGTTAGACCACACCTGGAGTACTTTGTGCAGTTCTGGAGGCCGTACCTGAAGAAGGACATTAGGCTGCTGGAGGCAGTGCAGTGCAGGGCAACAAAAATGATCCATGGGTTGGAGGACTTGTCCTATGACAGTAGGCTGGAGAAGCTGAACATGTATTCCCTGGAGGAGAGGAGGGACAGGGGGGACATGATTGAGACCTTCAAATACATGAAGGGGATCAATAGGGCTGATACAGGGGGACTTTTTCAGTTAAGGAGGGGGAGGGACACCCAAGGGCACAGTCTGAGATTGGAAGGGGGGAGGTTCAGGAGGGAAATGAGGAGACACTTTTTCACGGACATGATATGTTAGAGCCAAATAGCCCTGAGTCTAAACCTGTGTTGTTGTTTTTTTTATATAAAAATGAAAACAAATCACCTAGTGCGCTTGGATAGGTTTACAGTGATAAGATGTACCACTAGCAGTCAGGATGTGAAAATTCTGTGTGTGTGTATGTGTGTGTGGTGCTATTAGTCCCTGTATAGGGGGCTTATTAATGAGTACCTGGTATGCTGCCAGAGTGGCAGGTTTGAACGTATTACCAGAGGAAGTGGTATCCTGTAATACAGTGTGATCTTTCAAAAGGAGATGGGACAGGGTAAGGGGGAGGGTCACTGGAGAGGGAGGAGAGGGAAGGGAGGGGCAATTGCAGTATAAGGGCTGCTAGCTGCACATTTGAGCAGACTCAGTAGACCATATGACCTTTATCTGCTGGCAGGTTCGTGTGTTCGTTTGTTCATAACCCTAGATGACTGTTCTGCCCATTTCAATGAATTTCCATGACTTGTGCATGTTGCCTCCTGCTTACCTTACTCCTCATATAATACAGACTGCTGTTGGGTAGTGCTACCTCCTTGTTGTGGTCTTGACTAGACAACCAGACTTTTGTTTACTGCTGTTATTTTGTCTGTTGCATATTCTCATACCAAAGCTAATGTACCAATGTCTCTGCCTGCTGCATTTTAGTGTCATAGACATGGTAGTGCCTGCATATTAGGGTTGAATAAACACTTCTATGTTAAACCCTGATTTGTTCACCTTTTTTAGTAGACGTGGAGTCTGGGACAGGGTCTCTGGATCCTGAAAATTATGTGTCAATTGCTTTAGAGGGGCAAAGTTACAAAGGTGCAAAAATGCTACAATTCATCCAGTTTAAAGAAGCAGTGCAACGAAAATGGGTTAAAATCTTACCCCACCTTTTTTTCTTCCTAAGTAATGCCAGATGTCTTCTAGTTTACTTTGGTGGTGAAATTTTCAATTTTCATTGTCATTTAAAAATTTTATGAACGTTTTAAAGTAATTATTTCTCAAGAAAAAAAGATGGCCGCCTCATTTTTGCATAGAAATAATACTGAGGACCCGAGGAGGATAAGAGTCCAGACAATAATGCAGATGTACCGTACACAGCATAGGAAGCATACAGAAAATCCAAATCAACAGTTCTACCAATATTTTTTTATAACCCCAGCAGAAAATTAGCTTTTTGGAATAACTTTTTTCATTGCACTGCTGCTTTAAGACCCCCCTTTTTTTTGTTGTTCTTCTGTAGATAAATGGCTTTTTTTTTAAACCTGAAACTTACAAGTTTGACAGAGTCTGACCCAAAGTACATGATTTCGGAAGTTTGGACTTCCAAAATTATATAGTTTTAAAAAAAATGTAAGTTATAAACTGTTCCATTTTCTGAGCATGCTTAGTTCACAAAATGGACATTCTAAGGATAGCTAGGTTTTTGCGTTAGTGAAAACCAAGGAAACAAATTGTTTTCATCATTCAAAAATCACTTTTTTTTTTAATTTATTATTATTAGATCTCTTTATCCTCCCCCCACAGACCCGACAGGGGCTACGTCCCCCCTACAGAGCAGTGCGTCCTTTGGCCCCAATCGCCTTGCCCTGCAACCCCCAGCAGGGCCGGGATCTGGGAGCACTGGCTTACTCCCATCCCCCGGAGGCAGTAATCCAGAACTGGGGGATGCCACAAGGGTGATCGGGCCATAACTGGTCCTGTTGGGCCCCAGTTTTCGTCTGCTTTTTCTCCCATGCCCCCATCCATGCAATGGGTGCAACCACTGTCTCTACCTCCACAGAGGCAGCCTGGTGCCCAGGATGTGGGTCCTACCCCTTATGTGCCAACGACTGTCACAACAACACCCAACATGTTCCTCCCTCCCCAAGGAAGGAGAGCAGTCCTCTGGACACTTGATCCTTACCTCCCCCTGCCGACCCCCGAATAACCCAAGTCTGTTCCAGGACCGGGGTTGCCGGCATGGTGCCAGGTGTGGGCGTCCAGCACCTCAATCCTCAGGACCACCATGCTGGCTCAAAAGTCACTTTTGAACATTTTCATTAATGAATGTTTTCACTAATGAGAGAATCACTTTCATGAGAATTGCTTTCATATTGTGGTAGTGAAACATACGAAAGTGAAAAATTTGGTAGTGAAAATAATATTGTTGAAAAAAACTATATCATTTTGAAACTTACAAGTTGTGAAAGCATGTAGCTTAACTGGCTGTGGTTCTTGTGAGTCCATGCAATTACAGATCCAGATGAGCAGGGACCTCAGTACGCTGCGTCAAAAAAAAAAAAGAGTCTGCCTGGCTGTAATGCAGCAACGGTTGCAATGCATAGGGCAGCAAGACAAGAATCTGAGGGGCTGTTCTTGGATTTCCATATGACTACAGATTGAGACAAGTAGGGCCATCTGTGCCCTGTGCCAAGGGAAAAATTGGTCCAGGCCCTGTCCTTCCATGTAGCTTTAGGTGCAGACCTGCATTTTTCTACTAATGTACTTTTCAGTAACATTATTTTCACTTTCATATTTTTCACTACCGAATTTTTCATTTTTAACATTTTCACTAATGAACATTTTCACTTTTGTGAGAATTGCTTTCGTGATGCAGTAGTGAAATTTACCAAAGTGAAACATTCGGTAGTGAAAAATATGAAAGTGAAATTTCTGTTACTGAAAAGTATTTTAATGGAAAAAAAACATGTAACCATATAGGAAAAATGATTCTTCTCTTGGTACCCCTGCATATCTGCATCCATAGCTGCATGGAAGTGCAGAATCTAGAGGGCTCTGCACTTCCACAGCCAGATGGACTCTTCCCTTTGCACAGGACCTGGATGGCTCTGCTTGTCTGAATCTGTAGCTGCATGGAAGAGCAGGGCCCAAATGGCCCTTCAGTTCTGCAGCCCCATGGACAACCCCATAGACAATCCACAGATTCTTGCCTTAGGGCCCTGCACATCTGTTCTGTAACTTCACTGCAGCCAGATGGATCTTGACTTGATGTAGGGCCATGCGGCACCACTCACAGCCTGGGGAGGTACAGTGCACTGTTGGCTACATGGGCAGTAAGTAGCGTATAGTGAAGGGAACTCTTCTCTTCTCTTCTCTTGGCATACTGTCCAAAGGGCCCTGTGCCTCTGCATCCATAACAGCATGGAAGCCAAGGCCCAGAGGGCCCTGTATTTCCACAGCCAGATGGACCCTTGGCCCTGTGCATGTGAATCTGTAGCCACATACAAGTGAGGGTCCCAGAGGGCCCTGTGCTTCCACAGCCCCCCAACTGCCTCATGGATTCTTTGCATTTTTAGCCACATGTAAGCACAGGGCCTTGTGGGCCCTGCACTTCCACAGGCAAAGTGACTCTTTCCTTGGTGCAGGGCACAGAGGGTTCTGCACATCTTGATGTGTTCACACAGGTCCTGAATAGACATGCATGAATGAGGATAAGAATCAACTATTACAAAAACTTGCAAAAAAAACCCTACCTTAATACATACATTAGGGTTGAGGAATGCAAAGCAGTCAAAGTAAGGAAATGAAAAACATTAGGGTTTGGAGTCTCGGGAGTCTTGGTGAATTGGTGCCGTGATGTTCCTTGGGGCTGTCAATCCAAATGCCTACCCTCTCCCCTGAGCAAACAAATATGATCTCTTGCTTCATGTAGGACCTGCAGGAGAAAGCTAAGACTGATTCTGTTAGTCACAAGTGGTGTGACATACTTGTTTAACTTATAAGAGTATATGCCTATGAGGCATTGGCTTGGACCTGTACCTTGCACCTCAAACAGGAGGCTATGGGCTAGGGGAGGGTCTGGGCATTAGGGTTGACAACCATGTCTGCATTAGCATAGTTGTTTGCAGTGTGTGTGTGTGTGTGTGTGTGTGTGTGTGTGTGTGTGTTCATATTTAGCTATTGATTCTAATAAGACATTTATAACAAGGGTTGAAAAAAGTGAGAAAGCTAACTGGCCAAACGCCATCATCTGACTGTGGATTAAATTCTCTATTTGATCCACAGTTGGTTTGAGATGGCTGTCAAGCAATATCAGTGGGCAAAGTGGTACTTGTTATGTGTGGGAAAATTCTCTAGTGAAAGGCAGCCATTAAAAGTGTACCAAAGCAAGAGAGACCCGCAGCACTGTAATGTCTTGCAGAGTACAGAAGAAATGGAACAGCTTGGTGTCTGCCTGTCAGTGCTGTACCCATGGTAGGGATAAAAATGCCCAGTGAAAGTGACACATGCCATCCATACATCATGGCTCATAGAGAGAGTGAGAGAGAGACACACACACTGGCAGCCAGATCAGGACATATAATGCACAATTCCTGCAGTGTGCTCTCTGTCTCTCTCTTTGTGGTCCATTTTGTGTGCATGGGGGATGCCAGAGGGCACAGTGAGACAGGGAAATGGTGAACAGCAGTGTAACTCATGTTTTACAAAGCACTTCCCCATTCCAGAAGACACAGTCCCCCACCAGAGTCCCCTTATGCCACAGTTAACCTGCTTGCTTGTAGCAACCTGTTCAGCCATCGATCCGTATGGTTGCCAACCTATGTTGTAAAAATCACTGCCATGTCCCATAACAGACAGTGCCCTGCTAACACATCATGTTTGCTAGCCCATGTTTTAGAAATCAGTGGCACGTCCAAGAAGAGACAGTGCCCCATTATGTGGCAACTAACCCGCCTACTTGCAGCAATTTTTTATGCCGTCAATCCACGTGGTTGCCAACCCATGTTTCAAAAATCACTGCCGTGTCCCATAACAGTCAGTGGCCCATTAACCCAGCATGTTTGCCAACTCGTGTTTTAGAAATCACCACCATGTTCCATAACAGACAGTGGCCCAGGAACCCAGTGTGTTTGCCAACCCATGTTTTTGAAATCAGTACCGCATCCCAGAAGAGACAGTCCTCTGCTACAGTCCCATTATGCCACAGTGCACCCAGTTGCTTGCAGCAACCTGTTGAGCAGCGATCCACAACTGGCTGTGCCATTCACTCTTGACACAGAGTGAAAGACAGTGAGATTTGTATGCAGTCAGCAGGGTCGATATGGTCCACAATAGGCAATCTTGTTTAAAGTGTCCCGAGCGTCCCTTACACAGCTGCTTCACTGACATACACAGGGCAAGAGAGAGAGAGAGAGAGACAGAGAGAGAAACACACACACACACAACATAATTCCTTTTCTCTATCGCTTTGTCTATGATTGGCAGCTGTATTCTATCTGTCTGTGGCATCAGGAGCTGAGGAACTTCAGCAGTCAGCAATTAATTCCCTTTGCACTCCAAAGTGTGTGTGTGGGGGGGCAGCAAAGTAAACCGCGTTGCAAGCGTAACAAACAATATTATGCACAAAAAATGTCAGAAACCATCTCAGTACTGTATTTCTGAAATTTGTATGTGCATAAAAGCAATCACATATGAATTATTTGTTGGGGACTATTTTTCAAGGTGGCAGGATACAGTCACCTTTTTGCTATTTAAACAGGGAGGAAAACCCCTTTGTGTTGTTTTTTTTTCTTGTTTTGAACATAACTCATGTTATGTTAGCAATAATCCACTCCAGGGTATTGGGTTATAGGCATTTAATCCACACCTCAGCCTCACAACACACCCAAGGCATGGATTAAATGCCTATAACCCCATACCCTGTCATGGGTTATTTCTAACATAATAACTAACTGGATTTGTATATGTGCTCTAGTGCATTGGGTTTGGCAGGATGACAAAGGTCAGATTCGAGATAAAATCATGTCAACATGAGCTATAAAAAGAAACTAGCAAGAAGTGGTATTGAAATTATGCTTTTTTCTAAAACAATGTAACACATATGCTAAATATTTCCAGATTTTATTATATTAATTACTGATACAAATTTTTTTTATAGTATCAACATATATTTACATACAAATAGTAAGAATTTAATGGCATAGAATGAAATAAATGTGTTTATGTATTACACATCCAAATACATTAGTGATATTCTATCAAGGAGAACCACAATCTTTTCTCTACTTAAACTTGTAAATCATAGTACCTAATGGACTGAAAAACTCAATCCCACATACCTTCCGGGCACAAGATTATTAAAGCCCAAATGTTTGTAATTTATCCTTAAAGCAAATAAATGGCACATTAACCTTAAAAACTAATGTAGGCTCTCCACAGTCCCCAGATGTCTTGTAATTTTTGCAAAATCTGTAACCTCATGCTTCTTCTTAGTTAAGAAGTTATGAAAAGTTTGTGGAGACAGGGCATAGGCACATTCCTTCATGTCAGCATATAACACCTGCAAAAAATGAGTAAGGCTGATGTAAAATTAGATGAGGATATAATTACCCTAAAATGTATATACAATATCTAAAAGACCCATTTTCAGACCTGACCGGCTGCGCGCACACACAGGTGTATCATGCAATAAAATAGGGCTGGCCAGCTGTGGCACAATATTCAGTCGGATAGCATGATCCGAACTGATGAGGCTAACTGTCTGAAAATCAGGCCGTGGTGGCATGGTGCACAGCAGGCAGTCACCATGCGTTGTGCCGTGCTACCAGAGTGCTGCTCTGAAGACGACCCATGGGAGTAAAGTGTGGCATACACTGGTTAGTGCCATGGCCCTCATGGGTGATATTCAGCCCAAACATGCAGATGAGCCCATTGGGCATGCACAGTGCTGGCGGGCAATTTGCATGTCCATTATGAGCACATCTGCATGCCGCGCATGGCCAGAGTGTGCCGGGCCAGGTCCCCCCTCCCCATCCCCAATCCCCTCCCTGTTATCATTTTGTAAATCCCTGGTGGACCAGTGGCCCTTCCCCAACCCCAATCCCCCTCTCCCTATATCTGTCTGTAAATCCTGGTTGTCTAGAGGTCCATCCCTAGCCCTGATCCCCTTTCCCTATATTTATATGTAAATCCTGGTGGTCTAGTGGTCTCTCCCTACCCTGATCCCCTCCCTGGTATGTTTTTGTACATCCTTGGTGGTTCAGTGATGCCTCCCTAGCTCCGTTCCCCTTCCCAGTATCTGTGTGTAAATCCCTGGTGGTCCAGAGGACCCTCCATAGCCCCAATCACCGCCTCAGTATTTGTTTGCAAATCCTTGGTGGTCCAACAGTCATTCCCTAGCCCTGATCCCCACTCCCTAAATACTTAAGTAAGTTGTGGTCATCTATAGATCCCTCACACCCTCCAGCAGGTACTATGGATGGCCATGGTGGTGACAGAAGGCTGTGCCAGTTGCCAGCTCTCGGGTTGGGTCAGGAGAGGTGCAGGGTGGTGGGACAGTACCTACAATGGTGGGGGTTCACTAGACCACCAGGACTTTTTTAAATATATAGGGAGCAAGGATCAGGGCTAGGGAAGAACCACTGGACTACCAGAGATTAACACAAATACTGGGGAGGTGATCAGGACTAGGGAGGGACTGCTGGACTACCAGGGATTTACAGTCAAATACTGGGGAGGAGATCAGGGCTAGGGCTAGGGAGGTACCGCTAGACTAGCAGGATACCCAGGCCTTGACGGTGCATGGACGGGATGCGGGGCACCCACCCCTTCTGCGGACCATTAAGGGTTGGGTTTCAGAAATGTTAAACTGTGCCATGCTTGCTGCTGTTTAGTGCTTCTGAAAATGTTCAATATCATGCAGTGCTGCATATGCATGGCAGATCTCTCATTTGCATATGTGCAGCATGATATTGTGCACCATGGCACTCGGTGGTGCACCATGCATAGTGTGCCTTGAATATGCACACTCAGCACTAGTGCTATTCCAGGTTAGCATGGCACAAATCTGGTTTGTGCCATGCTAACTATTTGAAAATGGGTCCCAACGTCCTGAAAAATCACTACTTTTATTCATTACTGTGACAAGAATTAATGCCACCCTCAGCCAAAGGCAGTGGGCTTAACCTGGCTGAGGTGACAATGTTGGGTTGTTGGCCTGACAGCTGGATGCCCAAACATGCTGCGGAGCCAGCCACTGGTGGGAGTGAAAAGTGCCTTAATAAGGGGGAGGCACAGTTCCCCAGAAATGATACATCTGCCACCACCCAGAACAGCAAGAAATGAGACCTGGTGCTCCACTAAAAAGCTACAAATTAGTGGTGCTACATAAATTCAAATTGCAGAAATCAGCTCAAAGATAGGAGCACTCACTAATGGCTATAAATTCATATATCAGATGCTAACACACAGAAAATATGAAAAACCGCGAAAGAGATATCCAGTTACATCTTTTTTATTTTCCAGTAAAAGGTTTTTTCCCCAGTTTAAAAAACATGCATCCAAAAAAGCAAAACTTACAAGTATCACAAAAAAGGGGGGCGGAACAGACAGACTACTGCTATAGCTACACCAGCAATCATAATGACCTTACGTTTCACTCCATCTAGGTGGGGCTTCTCCAGAGGTACTTGTATAAATGTATGAATTTATAGTCATTAGTTAGTGCTCCTATCTTTGAGTCCATCACCACCCAGAGGAACAGATTAAAAAGGGGCACCAAGATTTACTACAAATAACTATCAACAGACCGACTTAAGTAAAATAAATAACCTTTACTTTATGATAAATAGCAAAGCAATACAAAACTTTCAGTGCAATTGGCAAATTCTAAAAATCAAGCTTATCACTCTAACATCAGCAACAAAAGGCTTAGCACTCTAATATTAATGGCAAAGGCTTAGCACTCTAACTTTAGCAACAAAGGCTCATTCACTCTAATATTAACGACATAGCTTATCACTCTAATATTAACAACAAAAGCTTAACACTCTAACATTAACGGCAAGAGCTTAGCACTCTAAAATTTATGGCAAGGGCCACCCTCTTAAACTCAGAGAAAAAGAGGGGTAGGCCTTACCTCTATCAGCCTGGAAAACTGCAAGCCACAACTAAAGGCGATGTACCAGCCCTGAAAAGGGCTTTGTGAGGGATCAGACTCAACCTGTAACTCTAGCCTCAATAGCCAGATGGCTAGGATTGGTCAATTTTGCTAGTCCACCCCAGCACTAGAAAAAGGGCACCTAAAGTACTGGTACCGCACCACTTCCCCAGGGTTCCCTCCCCAGGTGCCATGCCTCCCCCAAAGGGCTGCAGCTGGTTTTGAAAAAGGATATAGGCCTTTGAAGATGTTGTATACCACTAGCTTACCTGCTAGTTGAGTGTCCCAAGGCTTTTCGCTGCTAGCCAAACTGCCAGCTGAGTTTCCCAAGGTTGTTCATCGCTAGCTGACCTACTAGTTGAGTGTCCCAATGCTCTTTGCTGCTAGCTGACTTGCTAGCTGACTGTTCCAAGGCTCTTCAACGCTAGCTGACCTGCTAGCCAAATGTCCCAAGGTTGGCCACCTCTAGCCAATCTGCTAGCCGAGTGTCCCATGTGGCAGGCCACTCCTATCACCACTATTTGAGTTCCTAGCTGATCCCAGGGACATCTGTGAGGGTTTGGGGAAGGCTTCCTGAAATCACCAGCCCCCTCTTTGCTGGATACCCAAGCCCACTGCCTCTCCTGATTATATAACTCTCAAGCCCTAAAAAGGGCTACCAGACTGGCAAGGCTCTACCAGCTTCCCCCTTACCAGTCTCACAAAACTCTTCCTGGGTCTCCTCAGGGTCACCCCAGGTTGAAGCTTTTCTGACCCTCCTTGAACTCTCCTTTGAACTTCTCTTCAGACTGCTCCTCCAAACTCCTTCTCCAACTTTCCTGCTGGAGCTCTCCTTCAGGAACTCTCATTCAAACTCCTCTTCCAGGAGCTCTCCTCCTCAGACTGATCTTAACTCCTCCTAGCAGCTTCCTTTTATGCTGTTGGGAGGTGGCGTGGCTACCCCGGGGGGCTCCCTGACTGGCTGGGAGAGGGGGCAATGCTGATTGGTTATGTAAATCAAAGACTTGACTACACAATCAATCAGTGTCAAGAGCTGTTACTCAGCCCTTGAGCTGCCTCCTCAGTATGAGTGCAACTAACAGCTTTAACTGCCGTTTCAGATTTCAAACACAGAAAAAGAACCTTTGAAGTGCCACACAGGAACCTCAAGATTGTGACTCCTGCGGGCAACACTTTCAGTTTTAAATTAGGAGATTTTACCAGAATATGGAGGTTGAGGAAGGCAAAGGCAGTCCTTCCTAACCTTCATAATCACCCACATTAACTTTTATTTTAAATAAATAAAACAGTAAATGTGGCAGCTGGAACCAGAGCTGCCTGCTGACAGGACGCTCACCCAAACTTCCGATGAAGCGCCCGATGTGGCTGTGACTCCAGTCACTATACTACACCCCTTATTCTGTGGACATGTTCCGTGTCCTGGCACAACTTTAAATGTCCATTGCAAAGTCTTTGTCTTCAAGGAGTACCAGAAGAACAGTGAGGCCACCTGTGAGGCACAGAGGGGACTCCAAACCCCTGCCTGGATCAATATCCATACTGCCCATTGCATCCATTCTTTGTTCAAAATCTATTGGACAGTCCATAACAGCTCTTTCTTGCAAAACTTCTGCTGACTGCTGCATCTCTTGTTGTAGAGGTCTGCCATCTCAGCTGGCTGCATCAAATCGAGGCTCTGGGGCAGTATCTTGGTGAACAGGCTGCACAGGTAGAACATAAACTGGAGGAATTCTCTGCTGCTTCCTTCTCCATCATAAACGGTTGCTTGGGGTCCTCACTTGATGCCATACAGGAACTTCATCAGAAGGATGAGCTGGCTGTACAGCTGGGATTTCCATCTCAATTCTTGGTGCTTCTGCTTGCTCCATCTGAGCCACAGGAGGTGGGCCTATGTACAGTTTCAGCTAGTTGTAGTGCACAGTTAAGGATGTAACCCTATCAGCAGATTTAATAATGTACAAAATATTACTTACCCTTTCCGTAGTTTTGTAGGAGCCAGAGAACCTCCTTTGGATCTTTGGGGAGTGGCCTTTCCACCTCCTGCAATCACAGAGCCATATCTTCTTCACATGGGAGCACAGGTTCAATTTCTGGAGCCAACAGCGTAAATCAGTCCAAACTAAAGTCAAAAGAAGCTGGGCTCGACAGTTCAAGCAGTGCAAAAAAAAAATCCAAAACTTTGGTTACAATTTAAAACATTTATTAATTAAATAAAATTCACAGCATGGGTGGCGGCAGGATGGCTCCCTGCTGTGAATTTTATTGAATTAATACATTTTTCAAACCGGATCCAAAGTTTTGGATATTTTTTTGCACTGCCTGAATGGTTGAGTCCAGCTTCTTTTGATTTTGATATCGCAGAGCCATACCCACTCCCCTACTTTAAAGGTGCAGTGCATGACATCCATGCCATAGAACACCTTCTGACTTTGGGATGCCTGCTGCTGATGCCACTGAATGGCTTCTCGAACTGAGCTGAGGTACCCTGCAGTCTCCTGGACAAACTCAGAAACAGAGATGGCTGCTGGATCTGCAAACCTCCCAAACACCAGGTCGATTGGAGGAGTTATGGGCTGGCCAAACATTACTTCATGTGGGCTGAACCCAGTAGATGCCTGAGCGCTGCTGTGGTATGCCATCATAACATATGGCAGCAAGGTGTCCCAGTTATTCTGATTTGAATTTACAAAAACAGCCAGCTTATCCAGGAGCATTCTGTTCAGATGCTCAACCAACCCATCCATTTGTGGATGGCAGGGGGTGATACGGGTTTTGCTTATTTCCAACAGTTCCCAGAGTTCTTGGAAAAGGACAGATTCAAAGTTCCTGTCTTGGTCAGTATGGAACGACTGTGTGACACCAAACCTGCAAATAAATTGAGTTATTAGTATATTAGCCACAGTCTTAGCTTCTTGATCGGGTAGTGCATAAGCCTCTGCCCACTTGGTGAGTTGTCTGCTATGACCATAACATACTTGTTCTTCTCCCTGGTAAATGGGAGGGGGCCCATCAGGCTACTGGTGTGAGAGGTTACCAGGGAGCCCTGGGGGTCTGCCTGCTGAGTTTCCTGGAGGCACAATCTCTGCATGCTCTCACACAGTCTCTTACACTTTTCTGCCAGAAAGGCCAGAAGAATCAGGTTCTTACTTTCTCCATCACCTTCTCAATCCCCAGGTGTCTAGCACACCTGCCATTGTGGAGAGAAGAGAGGACTTGGGGAACCAGAGAAGAGGGCAATACAGTTTGTTCCAAGTGCTTGCTGGTGCCAGCGTGGCAGAAACTGCAATCCAACAGTCCATCCCTGGATATGTGCAACTCATCCCAGACGCCTTTGAAGTATTGGCAAACAGACTCTTTCCAGGTCCTGTCATCTGGCTTAGACCTGCCACTTGCCTTCCAAGTCTTTAACTGACTGATGGTTTTATCTTCATCTTGGCTCCTACCAATGTCACAGCTTATATCTTCAGTCACCTCTGGCATTGTGATGGGCATGATGGTCGTGGGGAACTCCAGAAGGTTGATCATCTGTTCATGAGGCCTGTGGGAGAGGGCATCAGCATTCTGGTGGACCATACCCCCACGGTGTACGATCTCGTAACTGTATTGGCTGAACTGTTCTAATCATCGGGCCAACTGTCCATCAAGTTGCTGGAAATTGTGAAGCCAACATACAGACCCATGGTCTGCCCAGAGAATAAATTTCTTGCCCAAGAGATAATGTTGGAAATATTTCACAAAAACCACCACAGCTAGGAGCTCCTTTCAAGTAGTGGCATACTTTTGCTCTGCCCTTGACAAGGCTTTATTAGCAAAAGCAATGACTCATTCTTTCTCCCCAACAGTCTAGGACAGCAGCATTCCGATAACTTGGTCACTGGCTTCAGTATCTAGAATGAAAGTCTTTTCAGGATCTGGCTAAGCCAGGCTTAGTGCCATCGTTAACCATTTCTTTAGCTCAACAAAAGCTTTGTGACACGTTTCAGACCAGATGACCTTTGCCCCTTTGTCGGCTAACCGGTGCAGAGATTCTGCAGTTTTTGAGAAGTTCCATATGAATCTGCAGTAATAGGAAGCCAGGCGCAAGAAACTCCATAGTTCAGTCACTGTTTTGGAGTGGGCCAACTCCTTACACTTACCACCTTCTCAGGGTCCACAGCAATCCCCTTGGAATTGATGATGTGGCCTCGGAATCTGACTTGGGTCTCCAAAAGATTGCAATTTTATGGTTTCACCTTCAAGTGGTCCTGCTCCAGGTGATGGAAGACTTCATCCAGCAGGGTAAGATGTTCTTGTACAGTCCTACAGAACACTACAATGTCATCAAGATACACTTTCCAGGTAGTCCACTGCAGATCTGCTAGAACCAGGTCCATGAGCTGCTGAAATGTTCCTGGGACATTGCAGAGTCCAAAAGGCATCACATTGAACTCATAGAGCCCCAAATTGGTGATGAATGCTGTCTTAGGCTTGTCCTTTGGTGCCACTTTTACCTGAAAGTAGCCACTGGCCAGGTCCAGAGTGCTGAACCACTGTGCATTGGCTAGTGTCCAGAGTGCCATCGATCCATGGCAGTGGGTAGGTGTCCTTTTTTGGTAACTTTGTTCAGCTGGCATAGTCCACACAAAAGCTCAACCCTCCATCTTTCTTGCAGATGAGAACAACCGGGGTAGCCCATGGACTGGTGGAGGGCTGGATTACTCCCCGCTTCTTCATGCCATCTAGGTCCTGTTAGACTTCATCTTGCAGGTACATAAGGACCCTTCTCAGGCCTAACTTCTGAGGTCTTGCATTCACAGTGTCTATATGGTGGTGTGTCAAGTCTTTTTTTGCCAAGGTCAAACTCTCCATGGCTAAACAAGGACAAATGTTGCAGAAGGATCCCTCTTACAGCACACTCATCACAAGGTTGAAGATCATGGGTGAAAAGTCCCAGTTCTTCCATTAGGTCAACTGCAGTCTGAGGGTGGCTGCAGGCAGCTCAGGCTCTGGTAGTGTCCTCTCTGTCCCAAGGGTAGTGCTGACCTCCCAGCACTGAAATTCACTAACATGGTTCTTCTTCAAGGTCCAGGCTTCTGGCTCCATATTTAGAATTCTCACTGGTAATTGTCCATCTCTGCTGGTTACCAAGGTTCACCCCACCATCAGTCCAGACTGATGTATTCTATCTGATGGCTCAATGAACCCTGCTAGTTCCTGGGGTTTGTTCAAGTTCCTGATGACACCAGATATAATGATCTTACTCCGTGCAGGGATGGTCACTCTATCAGGCACCATAACCTGTCGGACACCTCCATCTTCTCTTGTCAAAAGCAAGAGTAGCTACCACCCAGTTACCTGACACACATTGTTCTTTTGGTCCATAATGATCTGAAATTCAGTGAGGAAGTCACTACCAACCAGAGCCCAGGCACTAGCCTCACTGCTGACAAGTACCTCCCATTGTACCTGGAGCTCTCCAATCTCAAGGACAGCCCCCCAGATGACCAGAACACTCAGAGCCTGTCCACTGGCCACATTCACAGTGCCACAGTAAGGTCAGAGCTCTGGGTTTGGATTGTGGGTAGCACTGGTCCACATGTCTCGATGAACCACTGAGATCTGTGCTCCTCAGTTGACTAGTACTTCACAAGAAATCCCTCTGATCCTTTCTGCAAGGTATACACCTTTCCCAACAGCATTAAATGTCAGTCATGGATTAGTGTGGTCCTCTATCTTCCCGACAAGTGTTGGGCCCCCTACTCCTGCGACCTTCAGTTTAATGGTCTCTGTGGGCATTCCCGAAGGATGTGTTCTGGACTTCCACACCCCTAGCATTCCTTTGTCATCTTGTAACTTCCTTCCTCCCCTCGAGGTCCTGCTTATCTATTGCCTGGGTATGTTTCTTCCCATCCTTTAGCTTGGTGATCCCCTTGGAATTTTTGGAAAGATGGGATGTCAGTCATGGTCTTCAGGGTCTCCATTTCCTCTGTCAGGTATTCCACAACCCCCACTATCTTCTGTATAGCATCATTCATTTTGGCTTCCTCCACTGGCACACCATGTGTTTGGGTATGGAGCGTTGCATGTCATTGCTTTTTCAGTTTGCAGATTGCCTCAAGCTCACTTGCAAGGTGTACTGCTTCCACCAAAGTTCTTGGTTTTGCACTTCAGAACTGTACACAGACTTCTGAGTTCCCCAAATTGCTTACACAGTGGTCTCATGCCAACATTGTTCTGGGCTGCCAGATCTGCTGTAGGGTACGCCTTGGCGACTAGTCAGTGGATAACATTCCAAAATTCACAGAGAGTTTGTTCTCCTGTCTTCTATGATCCAGGAATGTGACCAACACCAGTCTTCTAGCTTGGGTGGCTCCAGATACTGCTTTATTGCCTGTTTCAGTCTCTGGTAATTGATGTGATTTTCAGGTGCCAGGCCCTAGTATACCTCACGAGCCTGTCCCTTGGACAATAGTCATGAAGGGAATCCAGTTATCTTCGTCCCAACCATTCATTTCAGTGGACAACTCAAACTGCTCTGCCCAATCAGACCATTCACTATCACATCCTGTGAATGTCTCGGGCATTTAGACAGGTCTGGGCATCTTCCCCCATCTTGTTGGAAGCGTTGCACCCCACTAGAACCACTCACCTTCTAGGATGGTCCAAGTCCCAGGTCATTCATACTGACCAGATAAAAAGACAGCTACTTTCAGAGTCTTGGTTAGTCTGTCCTCTGGGAATAAAAATTTAAAAAGAGAAAAGACATCCAGACAGAAAATCCACCACATGGGCTTGAAAATCCCACCACTACCACCAGTGCAACAAAAACTAATGACACCCACAGTCAAAGGTAGCAGGCTTAAACTGATTGAGGTGACAGTGTCAGGTTGTTCAGTCTAACAACTAGACTCTCAAACATGGTGCAGAGCCAGCCACTGGCGAGAGTGAAAAAGTGCCTTAATAAGGGGGTGGCACTGTTCCCCCAGAAATGATACAGCTGCCACCACCCAGAGGAACAGACTAAAAGGGTCTCCAAGAGCTACTAAAAATAACTATCAGCAGACATAATTGAGTAGAATAAATAACCTTTACTTTATGATAAATAGCAAAGTAATACAAAACTTTCAGTGCAATTGGCAAATTCTAAAAATCAAGCTTATCACTCTAACATTAGCAGCAAAGGCTTAGCACTCTAACATTAGCAGCAAAGGCTTATCACTCTAACATTAGTGACAAAGACTCATCACTCTATTATTAACAACAAAACTTATCACTAATATTAGCAACAAAGGCTCATTCACTCTAATATAAATGACAAAGCTTATCACTTTAATACAGTGGAGCCCACTTATAAGAACATCGAATATAAGAATATCCCATTTATAACAACATTTTTTGGATGTCCCGAATTTTGCCCAATATTTTCAGTGGTGGTATAGCCCATTTATAAGAACAATCAGCCTGTTTATAAGAACATTTTTTTCCAGAGGTAGTGGTAGATTGTCATTATCAGCTCTGAGTGTGCCAAGCGTGGACTGAATCATCTAGTCTCCTCATTAACAGTTACTTAAGTAGTAAATGGATGTGTGAAAGATGCCCCATGAAGAAGACAGCACATATTCCTTTATGGTTAGGTGAGACACTGAATGAATTTCACAACATTACACTAACTTTTTGAGCAAGAGCCCTTTTAAAAAGCTACGTTATACTACTTTTAATAATGAGTTATCTAAAAACTAGTTTGAGCCTGTTTTCATCATGTTAACCATAGATTTTACATGGATGTTCACTGTTCAATAAAGCCTTCTTATAAGAATATTCCAGTTATAAGAACATTTTTGCTTGGCATTTAGGATGTGCTTAACAGGGCTCCACTGTATTAACGACAAAGGCTTATCACACTAACAATAATGGCAGGTGCTTATCACTCTAACATTAATGACAAATACAGGCAATTACCAGCCTTGAAAAGGGCTTTTGTGAGGATCAGACTCAACCTGGAACTCTAGCCCCAATAGTCAATTGGCTAGGACCAGGCAATTTTGCTAGCCCACCCTAGCACTAGAAAAAGGGTACCTAGAGTACTGGTACCTCACCACCTCCCCAGAGCTATCTCCCTGGGTGCCGTGCCTCCCTCAAAGGGCTACTGCTGTTTTTGAAAAAAGACAAAGGTCTTTTAAGATGTGGTTCACTGCTAGCCTACCTGCTAGCCAAGTGCCCCAGGGTTGTTCACCACTAGTCAGCCTGCCAGCCAAGTGTCCCATGGTTGTTCACCATTAGCCAACCTTCTAGCCAAATGTAACAAGGCTGTTTAACACTAGCTGACTTGCTAGCCAAGTATCCCAAGGTTGTTTGCCGATAGCTGACCTGCTAGCCAAGTGTCCCAAGGTTGTTTGTCACTAGCTGACCTGTAAGCCAAGTGTCCCAAGGTTGCATTGTGGCAGACCACTCCTCCTATCACTGCTAGCTGAGTTGCCAGTAAATTCCAGGGACACCTGTGTGAGTTTGAGGAAGGCTGCCTGAAATCACCAGCACCCCCTGTTCTGAATGCCTGAGTCCACTGTCTCACCTAGTTATACAGCTCTCAAGCCCTGAAAAGGGCTACCAGACAGGCAGGGTTCTACCAGCTGTCCCCTTACAGGTCCCAAAAGGCTCTTCCTGGGTCTCCTCTCCTCTTCTGGGTCACTCCAGGTTGGCACTTTTCTGACCTTCCTTGAACTCTCATTCAAACTCATCTGAACTCCTTCTCCAACTCTCCATTTGGAGCTCTCCTCCTGGAATTCTGCTTTGAACTCCTCCTCCAGGAGCTCTCCTCCTCAAACTGGTCTTGGACCCTCCTGGTAGCCTCCTTTTATGCTGCTGGGAGGGTGTGTGGATACCACTGGGGGCTACCTGACTGACTGGGAGAGGGGGCAACACTGATTGTTCATGGAAATCAATGACTGGTTATGCAATCAAGGACTTGAATGTACAACCTATCAGTGTCAAGAGCTGCTACTCAGCCCCCAAGTTGTTGCCTCAGCAAGAGCATATCTCATGGCTTTAACTGCCATTTCAGATTTCAAACCCAGAAAAAGAGCATTTGATGTGCTGCTGCAGGAACCTCATGATCAGGACTCCTGCTGGTGGCACTTTCACTTTTAAATTAGGAGGTTTTCCCAGAATACGGAGGTTGGGGAAGGCAAGGACAATCATTCCCAACCTCCATAATCACCCACATTAACTTTTATTTTAAATAAATAAATAAAACAGTAAAGCTGGTGGCTGGCACCAGAGCCACTGATGGGATGCCCCACCCAAACTTCTGGTGGAGCACCCAATGAGAATGTGACTCCAGCCACTACATTACCCTTGGAGGCTGTACCTGTAGCCTTAATGAACAGAATAATAGGATATCATCAGTAGCTAGGCTGGAGTTCCATCAAGGGATTCTGGTGGCATCATAAGTCATGACAGTGATGCTTGAGTGGTTTATGATGTCACCGGAATCACAAGATGGAATGACAAGACTAGTTGCTGATTGTTTTCATATTTGTTTTTTTTTTGTAATGTAGAACTTTCTGAACATGCCATCTCATAATACCATTAATCTGAAGTCAAAATGATGGTATTTTGACTTTCTGTTGTCACAATGATGGTATTATGAGTTTCAGATGTTACTGAGTCCCTATATGAAAAAATAATCAACCATAGATACAACACCATCCTGCTGTAGAAATCTAGCAAGTTAGTGCCACATGTTTTATCTGCTCTCCATGGGACAGCTCCATCTCTGAATTCATAAAGGATGTTATTCTACTCATGTTTAAATCTAGGAATCATTCTGCATCATCAGAGTCTCTGATGCAGTGATAGCATCAATCTCATTAACTGAATATTTAAAGGCCACCATATTCATGAGTCCCCTGCAAAATCACGCAAGTGCCTGTGCCACGCATCTGAGATATGCAGGCCCAAACATATGAGATATTCAGAAGATGTGCCATGAGGTGCATTCATGCATGTCTGGCTGAATATCCCGAAGATGTGCGATCACGCAGTGGGAGATGTGCGGCACAGTAGGTGACCTGAGCCGTATGTGGAGATGGGGAAATGCGAGATGCAAAGCCACTTGCGCGGTACGCAAAGTTGCAATATTCAGCCGGGATATGCAAATGACCTAATTGCACATTCCAAGTCCGTCTCCCACATTTGCATCTCATTACTGGAATGTATTCAGTCCATTTGCATACCCTGGACATGCTCATTTCCAGCTTTGCAGGGCTACCCCACCACTCCACAAAGGTGAACGGGAGAAACTGCAGCCTAGCAAGCAGGTGTGACTGAATGACGTGGGAGGGTGGACTGCATTGGCCTGGGTACAGTGCTAAACCCCATAGCCATGTACAGGGTCAGACAGGGGTACAGGAGGCCCACCTGGACAGTAGCTACAGGGGCCACCTGGACATGCAACAGGGGTGGCACAGGGTGACACAGGCTGCTCAAGCTACCACATGCATGTGATACACCAGCTCCATATGCTGCATACAGTCACTTGCAGTGCCCCACACACCCCAGTATGGGAGGTACCTGATGGGTACCACAAGGGATGGCAGTGTGCAGACAGTGACTGGGTACCAGGATTGGTGGATCTTACCTGTATGCACCCATGGCTTACCACCACGTGTGTGTGCTACTGAATGGTCCCTGACCCATATCATGCAGCTACTAGTACCACCGGACAACATGGGTACTGTTGCCACAGATGCCACCATGGGTGCATGCCACCACCAGATGGCACCCTGCAGGCTGCATGAGTACTGGCCATGGCCCCTGGTAGATATGCTGCAGTGTGACTGTCCACCCTGCTGGTGCAACTGGGGGTCACACAACAGCACTGGTATGTGGCTGCTGGGTGTCTACATCCAAGGTGTGGTGTGAAGTGTTGCTTCCTGGATGGTGCAGGTGGTGACATAGCACCTGTGGCTCAGAGTTCATCCATCCTGGCTTGACTGCTGTGTGTGGGTGCTTGGAGCATGTCCTGGTGCACCTCCAAGGGCTGTCTTTGGACTGCTTGCCTGCAGTTCTGTGAACTGCCTGTGGGTGGCTGGCCATTTAGGCATTCTTTTTCCATGCCTAACTTTGGGCGGCTCATCTCTGAGATGTGCAGCAGATGTGTTGCACATTTTGGCTGAATATAGTGATGCACAGCACATTCATGGGAACGCCCCCTCTACATGTGATGTATACATAATAGATGTGTGTTGGCACATCCAGAGATACGTGACACATCTCTCCCTTTTGAATATTGTGGTTCTGCTCATTTTCCAAGATGTACAGTGCATCTCCACTTTCAGCCGTGCATCTCCTTCGAAAATGTGGCCCTAAATGACCAAATTATTCTTTTTTACCACAGCAACTCCCACAACATACCTTGAAACACTCTAATGACAGTCTCTAAAGTTAGTAGTTGTGATTTAAAATATGATTTTGATCCATGATTCAGCTGAATGTGAAAAAAACAGTTGAAGACACTAGAACATTGTTCTGACCATTGTCTATTCAGGCTGCTCCAGGCAGATTGAGATTACCATTTGGTGTGCTTGTAGCCTTCTTGTTAGTAACAGAAAAAAACGTTTGTTTCATGATCTGCTAGTTGGGGTAGAACTGTCACAGCAATTGAACCACTTAACAGTGCAATGTTTCTGTTGTCCCAGCAGTTGAACCACTGACCACTGCAGGGATGCCTAAAAAGCATAAAGTTCGAAGCTACAGGTGATTATCAATCATGTCCATCATTTTCCATACATGCATATTGTCCTGCACCACTGCCAAAGAAACTGCCTCAAAGGAGGTAATTTTATTTGCTGCAGTCTTATACATTTACCTCCTTCCTCAGAGGTTTTCTCCAATGAGGTAATACTACAAAAGAATATCTCTTGTTGTGATAACAGCTCAGAAATCTGAACTTTTTTATTTTCCCCAATAGCCTTTTCAGTTCTTTCTTTTAATGCTGTTGAGAGTCTCCAAAATTGTTGTATTTGAAATCTCATCTTCTCTTACTTTTGGAATTGCACACTGCTGGTACATAGAACTGGTGGTTCACTTTGAGTCCAATACCAAGGACAATCCTCAGTATCAGTCATTAGGCACTGCTCCAAAGCTATATTGCTCAAAACTCATCCAGATTACTATGTGTACCTTTCCTGTGAAGTCTGTGTTTATCTTTTTATGCGTAGAAGCTTTGTTCTGCCTTGAGGCATGAATGCTCTCATTTTGAGGTTTAAATGTCTGGAAAATAATCAAATTTGTGGGAGCTCCAGTCCAGACACACACATATCTTTCCAGCAGTGTTCCGCAATCCTCAGTAATGTACTTCCTGATGAACAGTGGAAACAGATTTCTACCAATATTCATTCCGTTATAAATTGAGGAAAATTTACTTGAAAAACATGCTACTAAGATTTTTGAAAATCACATATAAAGTTGTATTAAAGGCAACATAAATGTTGTTCTTTTACATTTCATATTTTAATAGGACTTGAAATGTGGGCATTTATGAATGCGCTTTAAACAGCCAGTGTATTGCTCTGTGTGTTTGTTTTGAAATAATCTTCTAGTTCTTGTTTTGGTTTCCTTGTTAATGTTGTCCTCTTCACTCCCAGTATTTATTATTTTTAATTACTTGTGAGTGCCAGAATCTAGTGACATCAGTTAAACAGAAGACTACAGTGAAACTTTCTGTGCAGAGCTTCCACTTAACTGATGCCACTGTATTTCAGAATCGATAAGTTATTCAAAATTATTATTCACCACTAGGTTAGATACAGGACTCTATAGTTAACTAAGAAAAAAAGTGGTTTGGCCATGCTTGGAAAAGTACTACCAGGTGGTATATATAAGGACTTTGATATATAATAATGTTAGACTGAGAAAGAATATACACATGCAACACAACCAATTGACAGCTCTGTTTATTGAAATACAGACAATCCACCATGAGCAGAAATTAACCTCCAAACTGCATAAACTAATAGGTACGTTGAGTAAAGACACAATACTATTTGTAAAACACAGATGGGAACAGAAAATGACTCCGAGATGAACAATGAAAGACTGGCTGTGAACAGCAACACCAATTGGCCCACTCACCTCAATGAGGAGAATATGCCTGAAGAATATGATATTCCTTATACAGAAACAAACTGTTGTCTGCAGGCCTCAGTCATGGATCAGCACCTCAGGTTCAGTTTCATTTAGTTTCATTTAATAAATGTCAACCCTTGGGAGCCCAACAATGGATAAATCTGCTTTTATTCATAGTACAAATATACATGTCTAGGCTCCAAAGGGTACTTGTAAAGTTTCATATGTTACTTGCATACTTTATTATAGTTCAAGAAGTTATTTTTGTTTAAAAGGCATACCACTCCCAGATACACAGTTTACACAGCAAAGCGGCAGGTCCAGTGTCAACAGGTACAGGCAGGTAAACACATATCCTTCTTGTTGCAATACCAATTCACCCAGAAAAGCCATCTCATATATTCAGAACTGCTATGTGGCTCCAGCTGTGAAAATAACTTTGAAATTTTGACATGCAGACATACCTTGCTAGCCTTACTAACCTACTTGCCCGTAGTATGTAGCCACGCCCTTAATGTTTCAATGTCATACTGATTACAGTAATCATGGGACACACTTGTAGGATGGAGATTAAGCAGATGCTAATTGGGTTCCCACAACCAAATCTAAAGGACAACAACAAAATAGATTTAATACAGATTATTCTGGTTGACCACAGCAAACAAACAAAAAAACAATAACAAGATTATGGCTACAGGCATGGACACCAACACTAACTGAGTGAAATGCACAGGTAACAGGAATATATAAAATGGAAAATATCACATACCTTAGACAACAAAGAATTCAGACATCCAATGATATGTGGAACTGATTGATTCTTTACATAACGGAAAAGCAGGGGACTTTTGTGCCATGACCACTACAGCCCCCCACTTGCACTCCAAAATTCTAGTCTTAATTCTATAAGAGCATACTGTTTCTATCTAAGTTGTTGGTTAACTTGGATCTGCAGCCTATCCAATAGGTAGGGAAATGGGCAGACTGGGTGGACCAAGCAGTCATTATCTGCCATCAAAGTCTATGTTTCTATGTTTCTAACACCACCAATCTTGAAAATGCCTACACAAATCAGTTTGTTATTGATTTGTGTCAAATTAATTTAGTTATGTACTTAATGAAACATGGATAAAACTACTAGTGAAGGCAGTTTGTGTACTGGATATCAGTGTGAAAACTGAACTCACAAGGCGTAGAAGTTCCTTAGTGTATCCCAACAGGAGTTGAAAAATGATAGCAGTAATGAAATGTTGCAATGCAATGACTATAACCATACCATGGAAACATGATGTAAGAAAGAAATGTCTCTGAAAATGAAAAACATAAAAAATAAGTTTTCAAAAATGAATACTGAGCAGGAAAAAGTAGTATTAACAAGAGACCTTAAATTAGGAAACTAAGACTATTTCAAAACAAACATGCAAAACAATAAACCGGGGAGAGGGGGGTTATGAAACAGCCTTTATACATGCCCAAATTTTCAATGATATTAAAAAAATACAAGGACAAGGTTTATGGTTTCTTTTAACAGAGTAATTAAAAAATATATTTGGGGAAATGCTGGAGAGACTTTGATGTATGTTATGTTTCAATTAAGAGTAGGATAAGCTATATTCTGGGACATATGGGAAATAATGTGGCATAAAGGAACTAAACCACCCATACAGAATTTGAGTATGTAGTAAGATAGAAAACTATAGCAAGGAGAAGGATGTAGATGAGATATTATGAACTGAAACAAATTATCAACAAATCTTACCCTGTGAGACTTTGCACAAGATAAACTGAACAGACTATCCAATGTTTATTTTCTTTTTTATACCTTTTTTCCTTATTTTACATAGTTCATTTAAATACAAATAAGGTAAATAGCTGATGTATATTTAACCACTAAGTTGTGAAGGTATCATGTGAAGATAGTGACTGAACATGAGCGACCATCAAAACAACGACTCATCACAGCGCTATTCTGATCTGCTACCCTGCAAGGGTAATGAGTGTATGTGAAGGTGACCGTAGGGAGGGGCGACCAGAAGGGGAGAATAGCAACAGGAAGGGGAGGGATAGGGAAGAGGGTTTCTGAAGGGGTAGTGTGCCTGCTGCAGCCGAGCTAGCCATGTGGTGTGGTAGTGAGCATGGCTAGCTCCAGAGCAGCAAGTACTGGGTTCAGGGCTGGGGACCATGGGGAAAACATTTGCCGCTGGCTGCCGGTACTGTCTTTTTTTTCCCCGATCTGGAGTGTCACCAGCTCCGTGACATGCACCTCCCTGGAGGTAATAATCCTTAAGCAGGGGGTTGCAGGGGGTGCAGCCCCCCTTGTATAAACACTTGGTCTAGTTGCTGGATGTTTAGTCACCAGCATGTGTATATCACCGATTTGCTTTTTCGGTGATATACACTCACCATAATAGCAATCGCTGTTTTGCGATCGCTATTATGACATGGAATCATCATGAGAAGGCATGGGGCATTGTGGGATTTATCCACACCTTGTGTAGTATGATATGAGCCACAGTTGAGTACATTACCATAATCTACGTGAGAAGTGAGCATATTGCACAGTTGCCCATGCTCTGGCATGTCATACTACAGATACAAATAGGGCCCATATGAAAGGAAAATATTAAAAAAATGAATAAATAAATTCTAATTAAATACATAAAAATGTAATAGCTAATGACATGCTGCATCCATTAATTTTTTTTTTCTCATGCAATAGTTACATCCAGCTGGCAATAGTGTATTTGTGTCACAGATGGTGATTCCTGCAGAACAGTTCTACCCATCCCTTGTTGCAGTACTTGTGCTTTTATGAACTATAGGATAGGGACAGCCCACACTGTCAAGAAATGGAATAAATTTGCACTTCCAGCCCTGAAGCTGACTTTAGCCATGTATTGGAGGGAGTACACCTGGAAATGTAGGTATAGGTTTTTTCACACACCACATTTAGTTGGGAAATATACCAGTCTAGACAGAGGATGTGCTGGAGGGGCTGCAGGCAGACCCAGGCCAACCTGAGATAAGTCTGTTACGTGCAAACGATACAGGTATTTGGGACTCAGCTACCACAGTCAGGGAATTAGAGTTACTTCTACAAAGGAAATATGATGTTCTGGCACATTGGCTGGAGGTAAATAATTTGGTTGTCAATGAAGGTAAGACAAAGGTAATGGTATTTGGAACTACCCAAAGACTGGTAAGGGTAAACAATACCCTGACTATTAGGGGTAAGGAAGGGCATGGTCTTCCACAAGTGGCAAATTTTAAGTATTTGGGGATTTTGTTAGATTATAATCTAAGTATGGTTCCACACATAGAGGGGGTGGGAAAGAAAATAAAAAATTAGGATTTTTGTATCGTAACTTGGGAGCATTAATAGATGAGGCACGTTTACTTATTGCGAAGCAACTGTTGATACCAACATTAGACTATGGAAATGTTGTATTTGTTAATGAAAACAGAAACTTCAGATTAAAATATAAAGTAATATCTAATAATATTTGCACATTTGCACTTTGGACTTCACAAAGGATGCATCACCAACTCATGTACCAAATGTTGGGGGTTCTGTTCCCCACTGAATAAAGTACAATGTGACAATTCTTGCCTATAGAGTAGCCACAACTAAGGTACCCAAATCTCTCTACAGTAAGTTAAAGCCAGTAGAAAATTTAAAGACATTAGAAAAAATGTAAAAGGAGTGTATCAAATACCTCTGAAATCACTGGAGATGAGTAAAAGGGCATTTTCTTAGTTTGGGCCCATTATATTAAATGAGGTAGGGGGTCTGTGTAAGGTGGCAAGAAGTGAGACCAGTTTTAAAAACATGCTTTTGCAGTATTTAAGAAATGATATGTGTATTTTTGTGAGAATGTTGTATGCATATGTAATGTAAATATAAATATTGTATTGTGATGTGTGTAATGTTATGGGTCAGGCATGGCTGAAAAAGGACTGTGCCCAGTCCACCTCCTGGTAAAAAATAAATAAAAAAAACAGACACACATCATGTGGGCTTGTCTTTGTCTGCAACCATAATGGCAGGATGTGATTTCTGAACTGGAAAAAATCCTGGACTGTCATGAAGTAATAACCCCATAGTTGATTCTCCTAGCTCTCCCACTGAGAGGGCAGGGCCTGAGGAAAATAACCCAATACCTGCCCCGGTGGCCTTTCTGGCAGCAAAAAAAAAAGCCTTAGCAAGGCTCTGGCACACAGACAAGATCCCCATCTTATCAGATTGGCAGAAAATAATGCTGGATATACAGTATAGTTAATGGAAAGTATGGTCTTTAAATTTAAGAATAAATTACCAACCTTTGAAATCAGATGGCATAAATGGGTACTTTACCAACTTGACAATGACTGAGATTTTGTCCCATGAAATTGGACTGCCTGACCCATTTTTAACCTGCCTTCCTTTTTTGCTCACTGATCTCTCCTTCATTTATAATAGGATTGCCCAACTTTATCATTATCAAACCAACTTATTTTTGTTTTCTGAGTATATCCCACCCATCCCCCATATATAAGGTGGGAAAGGGATGAGGAGGGAAGGAAGGGAGAGAGGACGTGTTTTTCTTTTCTCTCACTCTTCTATCCCTTCCTTCCATCTCCTTTCACTTCTTTCTCATCTCTCTCTCCACCATATTCCTTCTACTAGTTTGGATTGGATGCATCAAAATGTTAAGCACAGATTAGTGTTACTCTTTACTGACAACTTATGGCCTGTTTAGATAATTGGTTAACAAATTCAATTCAATTTTTATTTTACCAGGAAAGACACCATTGGGAAACTCGTTTACAAGTTGGTCCTGAATGGACCAATACACAAATGGTCATGGATAACAGACGATACAAGTACTGGATATATAACAATATGCTACACAATATTTACTTTATCTTTTTACATTCATTACGTTCTACCAGGAACTATCTACATCAGATACAGTGACAAAACAAGGTTCAGAGATAGTATGGAGAGATAGGGCACAGGGTAGGGGCAAGTAAAGCTTAATGAGGTGAGGGGCCAAATTACAATAACATTGTTACATAGCAATGTCACTCTATATAGCCAGAACTAAGATCATCAATGTCCAACTTGTACTAGAATTTATTTGTATTGCTAGAGCTCAGGGACCATTTGGGTAACAGAGTTGTGATATCTCCTATTATGAACTGAGGATAGTAAATAGAGGAATCTGATTGGCCAAGAGCTTTTTGAAGCCGTGATGATATCGGGCTACATCATCACAGCTTCAAAAAAGTTTCGGGACCACCAGCCTCCTTGCTCTCTACTGTCTGAGAACTATTTTTTCAAAATGTATTCCTACACCACCCAAAAACTCATTCATAAAATGTTTTAAAACCTGTTTTTGGTTTTTTTTATTCATAAAACTTCAAACTCGGTTCATAATAGTAATAAGTCACTCCAGGGTGTGGTATATCATGGGATATTGTCACTTCTCAGGTCATTGGATGCACTCGGCCAGCGGCATCGTGCCCAACCACCCAAGGTATGACGATATCCCATGATATACCACAACTTGTCATGCCTTATTGCTTAATTAGAGAATCATGTGTAGTCCTTCTAAATGGATGTATGATATAACTGTAATGCTACACTTTATGAATAATGGCATTTTTCCTGTTGTATTGAATTCTGCCGATATTGCTTTCTTTATTTTGTTTGTAATCATGATTTGTAATAAAAATAAAGTTTTAAAAAAGAATGAACTACAGGATTATTTTTAAAGCACTTACACTATGCTTTTCTCTTCAATTATGTTTCATTTCTTCTCTGTCTTTCCCATCTTTAATTGTTGGAATGATTGTTTTACCATGGAATAAAAGAAACCAATATTCTGCATAATTCTTCTGGCAAAATGTTTAATCCCCCCCCCCCCCACACACACACACACGCAGAGATAATATTTACAATGGAATACAAGAATTCAATTTCCTGCATAATTTTGCTGGTAGAATGTTCACCCCACCAACACACTCACAATTGAATGCCTAATATTGAGCTAGGGCCACAACTGTTTTTCTGGCAATGTAAGCAGCAGAAATTTCTCTGGTAAGCAGGTAGGAGTGGGAGGAGGAAGTTAGTTTCATAGTAAGCAAATGAACACCAGAAAACTGACTAATATGTAATTTTTTTTTCAATTTGTATGTGTGTGTAACAAGGGGATGATGGGTGGAACAAAAAATTGTTTTGTTTGTTTGCTTTTAAGTTAAAGAAGATTTATTTTTTTTACGGCCTCTTAAAACTGAAGGTTTTTAGCAAGGAGAAAAATGGCAGCTATTCAAAATAATAGGTGGAAATTTCAAAAGGCAGGTGTAAGGATTTTAATCAAGTAATGAGGCTTACTGGTCATTTTACTGTGGGTCTTTGCAGGATTTACCCATGGGTAAAAAAAACTGGCTAATCAGATTGCAGGCTTTTTTCTGTCGATATTATAATTAAGGAATGGGTCACAACAATATATGTTGTATCATGGAATATTGCTATGCCTCATGTGCATTATGAGTTGTAAGGCTGCAGGCCAGGTGACTTAAGCATCCAAGAAACTGAGATATCCCGTGATATACCATACCTTAGAGTGTATTATTACAATTATCCAAAGGTTTGTTGTGTACATTAAAAAATGTAAAATATTTCAGTTCAAGAGTTCATTTGGAATAACAGTTCCCATACTTTGTTATATGGTGGCACTGTAGTAGTAGTAGTAGGTACCACAAGAGAGGGGAGCAGTAAACAGTGTGATAATGGTAGGAGGAGGGACATCTCTGAGTTTGGATGGTAGCTGGCCAGCCCGTTCTTGTTGTGTGGTAAGAGGACAGAGTCTGATAGTGCAGCAGCAGCTGAGGTTGGTTGGAAACCTGTGCAGCAGTGGTTGCACTGCCTGAATCAGGGCCTTCAGTAAAACACTGTGGTGAGAAATTGATGTCAGGGGTGTGTGGACAAGCTGTAGAAAGAGGAGGGTGGAGTACAATAAAGGCAGTCAAAAGGGCTGATTAAGTTTGTGTTTTTAATGTGGGTGTGGGCAGGGATGCTAATCAAATGTATTTGTTTTGGCCATTTGGTAATACATATTATGAACTGGGTACGATAAATCTAGGAAGCTGATTGGCTGAGAGCTCATCTCAGCCATGACTAAAATTCCACAACATAGTCACAGTAAAAAAAGAGTCTTGTAATAGCCCTTTTACTTTCCTTAAAGGGGAACTGTCAGCACTAAGAGCCTCACCCCCAAGTTTGAGGCTGATCTTAATTTGCACTTTGTGTACAAAACATTTTTTTTTAAACTTACTGTTTACTGCGATATAGTAGAATGTATTAGGCTAATTTTGTTGACTTGTAAGATGACATTTTCTGTAAACAGAAATTCCAGAATACCCTCCATATGATATCAGAGGAGGGCTGCAGAACTGGGAGGTTCAATAGCCTATAGTGTACATGTTAAAGATTGTATAAGATGAAATCAGATGTTTGCTGGTCCCACTGTGCTCATGGGGCTTAGTACAGTCCTCTATGAATGTACCTAGCACCAGGAGAACAGCAGGCCAGCAAATGAAAGATCACAGCTTATAAAAAGTCTAACATTCACTGCAGGCTATTGAATCTCCCACTGCTGCAGCCCTCCTTTGATGTCAGCTGCAGGGGGTCTGGCATTTCTAGTTACAGAAAATGTCAACTTACATTAGCCTGATACAATCTACTGCACTGCAGTTAACAGTAAGTAAATAAAAAGTGTTTTTGCACACAAAGTGCTCACTGGGACCACCCCCCACACTTGGGTGTGAGACTCTTAGTGCTGACAGTTCCCCTTTAATATCATGCTGCATGAGATCAGGCTGACATTACTGCCACTGCCATGAGCTACAATTTTTTTTATAAATTACAGCTCTACTATCATTACTTTTGCTGCCCTCCACATCTCAGTCCTGCTAGCACTAACTGCAACGGCCAACAGAGCCATCAATTTCAATTTGACAAAATGCTGCCGTGAAGCCATTACTCACTCCAGCTTCTCAAACCACAACCTGCTGCCTCACGCCAACAGCGAAACCAAAATGTGCTCACTCGGTAAAATTTTATGATTGAGACCGCAGCTATTAAAAACAAACTGCAATCTCTCGATCACTTACTACCCCAGTCTCTTCAACTTAAAACCATGGAGCATAGCAGACAGTCAATGCAAACCCTTGGATTCACAAGAAAAGAAAAACATTTACAGCACCACTTTGAAGCCACATGCATGGTCAACCTGAACCCACAGTTTCACTAAAAAAAAAGTTATTGCACCACTTTGAAGTCAATACTATACAAACTATAAGTTCTACACTTACATGCTGCAATGCTCACTCCATTCATGGAACTCCATGTTTCTCCACAACACTCTTGCAGGACAGTTGAGGGGGGGTTGAGCAGACAAGAGCCTCTTAATACTATTACTGTATTCTCTCTAAAATTCTGATACCTAATGAACATAGTAAAAAGTTACAGGGCTTATTTTTTAACATGTGCATATACTCATTTAAAAAAAATTATAAAAAATTGAATTTAAAAAATCTTTAATATTAAATTAAATTGGACCCAGTTCAAAATAGCAGTAATACACTCCAGGGGGTGGTATATCATGGAATATTGTCACTTACCAGATGCATGAAGCACTCAGCCTGCATCCTCATGCTTCACAATGCACCTAACGAGTGTCATATCCCATGATAAATAATACACATCACTTACTGATAATTAGAAAAAAAGGTTCCTATTTAATTCATCCAAGTCCACAAATGGAGATTTGATTTAAGTGGTAATATAAACTCCTAAAGATTCTGTACCCATGCAAGTTATCAAATGTTAATAATCCAAACAGAGGTTCAAGTCTGAGTGTAATTAAAGACTTTGGGCCAAATATTCAAATGGTAGCACCAGCATGAAAGTGGCTAGTCCTGGCCAATCTGGGTTTGTGGTAGTACTCTGGACGGGGCATGTTCAGAGACCCCAAAGCACTCTCCTCAAACCCAGCAGCACCAAGGTGCTAAATATATCACTGTATCTATGCAAATGTCGGGGGCTTTAGGTATACCAGTGCAATTTCATATTCAAAGGTTTATGGGGGCAGTAAATGCCCTTCTGAATGGCACTATTTACCGCCACTAAAATCTGCATCTTAACTGGGTGCTAAGCCAACGCTTCCACCTTCCTGAAGGCAGGGTGACTGTACTGCAGCAATCTGCACTCATGCCAAGCTGCCACCCACCACCCAATCACCTAGCAGATATGTATTCTAAAAGTACCTAGTTTTCTAGTGGTTCCCCCACTCCTGATCTCCTGATATGTATTTGAAAAGACCCTGGTGGTCCAATGGTTCCCCCATCCCCCGATCACACTGTAGGCATATATTTTAAAAGTCCCTGGTGGACTAGTGGTTCCCACAATCCCTGACCATACACACACACACACACACACACACACACACACACACACACACACACACACACACATAAAACCACTCACCTGCTGAGGACCCTCATCCCACACCCCTTTACTCTGAATGCTGGTCCTGTGAAAGTGGTGGCTGGCACAGCCCTTCTCTCACTTCCTTGGCTGGCCACTATCTGACAGTCATGGAGCACATACATGATCAGGCTCCATGATTTTCAGATGGTGCCTGACTGAGGATGTAAGAGGAGGGCTGTGGTGGCTGCTGCTTTAATGAGACCAAACAATTGATGTGTAAGGGGGTGCAACACAGGGGTCTTTGGTGTCAGGGTGCATATATGGTTGGGTGGAACCACTAGAGCACCAGAGATTTTTAAAATACATATCTACTGGGCTATCAGTGGGTGGGGGGAACCACTGAACCACCAGGGATTTTAGAATACATATCTACTGGGAGATCAGGGGTTAGGAACCACTGGACCACCAAGGACATTCAGAATACATATCTACCAGTTGATCTGGGGATTGGGGGAAACCACTGTCCCACCAAGGAGTTTTAAAATACATCTCTACTGGGTGATCAGGAGGGTGGAGGGAACCACTGAACCACCACAGAGTGATTTTGACAGTGCTAACAGGATGCTGTGCCCCATGCAAATGAGCTCATAATGGGAATGCAGATGATCACTTTGCACCTTGCATGCCTAGTGAGCTCATTTGCATGCTTAGACTGACTATGACCCACAGGGGACCTGGTGCTGTCTCGTTTTAGGCAGCGCTTTTCCGGTGGGCCAAATACAGCCCTGGTCTGTGTCAGGGCAGCACAGATCCACTTAGCACTGTGCCGACATGGACCAATTTTCAGTCAGATAGTGCCACTCCATCTGCAAGTGTTGTCCATCTGAATTTCAGCAGAGCCAGGAAAGTGCAGCACAAACAGTTGTGCTGCACTTGGGCCAAGCTCTGAATAGTGGGGCCCTTATATTTCTCAAAATCAAAGATGGGGGAATACACAGATATTCCACAAATCCATATTAAATTTCAGATTGGGTTGAAGATAACATTATCTTTTACAGCCCAAATACAGCCTCCTCAAGTGTGTGTTTTAGTACTTGTAATCTATATGCGTATAATTTACAAAGTCAAAACTGAACCAAATAATAGGCAATAATGCAGAAAGTAGTATGCTAAACCTAATGCATTCTAATGCAATCTTTAATTTTTAGTAAAAAATATTTTTCTGTTATTTCTTAAATTTCAGATCGCAAAACCTCTAGCTGAACAGCCAGAGATCAATCTTGAGTAGGTACTGAAATATATGAATCTGACTAATGTGTTCTGCATTAGTTGCCATTTCATTTATTTCAGCTTCCTTAAACATTAAAAGTCTTCCAGCTGCTCTAGCTCAAACAGCAGATGCCTCTCAGTAAGCAGTGTAAACATACATTTTGATAGAAAGAGTTTGAAAATTGCTTCCACATCCTATTTCTAATACCTCTTTGCTAAAATGAAGAAAACCTTTCATTCTTTTCATAGATGTTATGGACTGATCTGGGAAGATATGATGGTAAATGTTTCTGGAAATCTTTATTTTTATGCTGGTCTTTGTAGCAAAGAAATGTATCAATAGAAAGTGATTAACAAATTTCCATTCAGAGAAAAAAAGAGGGACATAGTGAATGATTATTATCAGATTTTTTTTTTATTCTTTGATTACCAGGTAACACCTACTAGGCATAAGTGCTTCTTTTTCAGGGCAACTCGGGGGAACTGGGGAGGTTAATTGACTTGATCAGAGTCACACAGTATGCAAGTGGAGGTTATAGGAATCAAACACAGGTCAGCTGGATGTACCAAGTTCATTCACAGCTTGTTACTCTAACCTGTAGTTCATATTGCCAGCCCTAGATTAAGAAGTTGCCAAACATTATGAGACATTAGAATGATACTATTGCCGATAAATGCATAGTACAGGTAATATGTATTGCACCCAGGGTAATGAATTGTTATCCCTTGAGAAAAATACATTGGTTTACAGAAGTAACCTAAAGACCTATTCAGTGCCAGAGGAGTAATGGGACAGACAGCTTACATGAAGCTTAATAGTTCAGGTGTAGGCAAAGGACATTTTTCCTAATATGTGTGTAGAAAATAAAAATGTAACTAAAACATAATTGTAAATATTGTACAACTTCTGATTAAATGTGCCAATAAAGAGTATGTGTGATAAAAACATGTACATTGGGACAAATAGAATAGCAGTTGTAGACTACTTAATATTGCATTGAAGTTCACTATGAGGAAAGAAAATGTGTTTCTGCTAAAACTGGATTTGGAACAAAAACATTTAACGGGGTCATTAGGCCCTTCCTATTTGAAGCATCATACTGGTTTAGTTTTGGTTATCAATTTATAGAGAGGATCTCAATATAGAGAATAATGAATGGGTAGCACGTTATAACGAGCATTTTACACACCCCTGAGTGGGGATGCCACATATACCCAGAGAGCGAATCTCAAGGGGTTTATTAAGGCATCCCACCCCGAGGGTGTGTGTAAAATCTGAGTTTTAACTGGCTACCCATGTTTTATTTTATATAATTTCTGGTTTCTAATTTTTTTGCCTGAGCAACTTACAGTTTTACTTAGAAAAGAGAATGTCGTTATAACCAGCTGATTATAATGACCGAATTATAACCAGCTTTTCCTATGTTAAAAAATAGAAACCAGTTATTGTACTGTATTACTACCACAGGGCACCAGTTCAGGAGAACAGTAACTTTTTTCAAACCAGTTTGAAGTTATAGGGATTTGAGACACCACTGACTGTTATCACCCCAAATTGTTCTCACATGCATACAACTGCTTGCATAATATTGTTTATTAGTTTGTCAATATCCACAGATATTTATTTATTTGAAATTTATTTAAACCATGCAGGCAAGCAGAGATAAAAAATACAAATCTAATTTCCAGTACAGATAGTAGGTGAAGGAGACTGTTACACATCAGAGAATAAACATTACAAGTAAAATGCTAATGTTATTAAGTCACAGACACTGAGGCATGTGACTGATACATAATTATCATTGACCAGGCAATTATGCACATTTAGCAGAGCAATAAATACATATTACAGCATACTCAAGCAGCAAAAAGAATAAAATGTGATGGTGTGAGTTAAAAAAAATAAGCTTGCCATGATATAAAAGTGCAGATGTATGCTGATTATATAGTAACTTACTGTGGAGGTAATTCCACTGGTTGATTACCAGATAATTTCGGTTGGATTTTACTGACCTTAAGAAATAAATACTTAACAGTGACTTGTTACTGAAAAAAAAACTTAAGTTTCACTATTTGGTTCCAAACCTAGTTTGAAAAAAGGTAGTACCTTGAATATTCAGTGTATTCATGGCATCAGCCTGGAAAATACTTAAAACTATAGAAACTTGGACATGTATTTCTACACATCTTAAACATTTGATTTGTACATAGGACACATCGCCAAGATAACATGTAAACTAGTTGTGCGCTAGTAAACTGAATCTTGCTTATCTAACTATGTAATAAAAATTATTAGAAGTTATTAGCTATTTCCTATTCTGCCATATAGTAACATCCTGTTACAAAGCATCGATGAACCTGAAGTGTCTAGGATTGACAAAGATTATAATAATATACATTTTGCTTTACTGTGACCGTGGAATACATACCACTGTAAAGTCCAGTATACACTAAGATGACAAGCATGCCACCAAGGTTTAGACAGACCTACAGCTGGAATATGCAATTATTTAAAGGGAGAGCTCTTTAGACATCCATGTGGATCATGAAGTACCCTCATCACTCCACTCACAGATTATGCTGTGCAGCAAACATTTCTGACAATATTCTAAGGTTTAAACATGAGGTTAGAATGCACTCCAATCCTAGGATCTTTAACACTATAATTTCCTTGAGTCCCCTCTGCAACCTATAATCCTGTTCTTTAGATGTCATCGCAGTGTGGTCCGAGTGCAGTGACAGACATTAGTGAAGCAATATACATATTAATGGTCCTGAGTCAGCTACTTGGAGTGGGGCACTAGCTGGAGCACAATGATGCAGGTATGAGCCTTTAAGCATTATTCTCCTTTCTTTGAAAAAAGTGCCTTATAGCAGTCATTGTCACTCGATGATGTTCCACTCCCATTACAGACATCACTGTGTCCAGATCACACTATGATGACTACTTAAGAGTGATTGTGAGTATCAGAGGAGATTCTACGTAATAATGGTACAGGCAGCAGCACTGTTCAGGGCACTTTCTAACTTAATTTTTAAAAACCTTATAAATGCTATCAAAAAATCTTGTTGTACAGAACAATCTGTGGATCTGGCAATGAGGATTCTGGCAGTCAAACTTGGAAGTTATGAGCCCTTCCCTTTAACATAATTATCAAAGGCTTTCCTGAAGCCCTAGCAAATGTATTGGTCCCAGTGTATGAACCACATTCTTTAAGTTTTCTGACTGTCCTGACTCTTCAGGTGCCTATAGTAAAGATAGAAACAGAATGTTAAAAGCTGATGAGGACTGGAAACTAGTTTTAAAATGCCTTTTCTCCACTCTGTAAATATGGAAAATTTATTTTTAAAGTAGGACCCACCTGAAACCCATCTAGACTGCCCATGTGCAGAAACTACTAGCAGTGACATGGTCCTCCTATTTTAGATGATGCATCCTGTAGATGCCTCATTCTTAGTACCATGATCCTCCCCCTTTTTCCCTCCCCTAGATCCACTACCATCTGTTCTAACTGGATCTGAATCCAGCTATAGACTCATTGTTTGCCACACTGCTAAGCAGCCTGTTCCATTTGTCTACCACCCTTTCTGTGACAAAGTGCTTCCTCGCAACCAGCCCGCTGGTGCAGGGGTTGGATTTCCACTACAGGCACCAATGCCCCAGGTTTGAATCCAGACTCGGGACATCAGAGGGCCAGCCAGGGGGGTGGGGATTGAGCATCCTAAGGACTGCTCTCCTCCGGTTGGAGGGTGTATGTGACTGGCACGTGATTAACCACTGGCGGAGGCTGGGAAGAATACAGCTGCCAATGCTTCATTGCACAACACACCTCCTGGGGAGAAAAGCTGTGAAAAATTGGAGGTTCAGCCTCTGCAGGATGACATCCACCCCACGTAGTGGACCTTGCACTGTCACCCAGGGTCCTGCTCCTGTGCTACTTACTCATGTCCATTGGGGGGAATGACTCTTCCCCCTCAATGGTCCAGCCCCTGGGTGGGTAAATCGGGGTTGTTCATGGGTAGGGTCTGTCCCATGGTGAAGGGTGCCAGGTGGAGCATGCAGGTCACTGATGGCTGGGGGAGGTGGTGCCAAGCCCCCAAAAAAGTGCTTCCTCATGTTCTGCTTGAATCTGCCCCTACAACTTATAATTGTGTCCACTGATATTTGAGCTACCATTCCTTGTAAACTACTCTGAAGGGTCTACTCTGTTGCTCCCCTGTATAGACATGAAAGTTTTTATCATGTCCCATAGAAAATGCTATAGAAACTTAGAAAATGCCAACAGAAAAAGACCATCAATGTATCCACTTTGCCCTGTTTTGTCCTATCCTACCCAGGACCCAATGTCTAGTAGGGGTTATTTCCCTCGCCTCTTTCTCATCTGGCTACAAGAGAATACATGTTCAGGTTTTGCAGCCTTTCCTCAAATTATTTCCCCAGTTGACCTTATATTATTTTTGGCACACTTCTTTGGAGCATGTCCAACCCATCGCCATTCTTAACAGATGTGGGGCCCAGAACTGAGGACAGTTCTCCAGGTGAGGTCTCACCAGGGACCAATACAAGGGCAGGATCACCTCCCTTTTTCCAAAGGCAAAGCCCCTTCCTATACACCCCAACATTCTGCTGGCTTTCCCATATCCCTTGCAATACACCAAGAAGAAGACTTCAGAGAGTAATAACTGATTACAACCCCAGCCTTTTTCCCCATGTAGTGTGCACCACTGTTACTCCATCAGTCTAGTACTGTAATCCATTTTTGGATTTTTTCCCCTATTTGCATTACCTTGCATTTCTTAGTGTTGAACTTCTGCTGCCAGATGCTTGACACTTTTCTAATCTTTGCACATCCTTTCACATACTGGAAATATTTTCCTGTACTGTCCACCCTCCCACAATGTTTTTTGTCTGTTGCAAAGAAACACATCTTCCCTTTCTCCCCCTTCCCTATTTTGCTGTTGTAGATACAGTATTAAAGGGTGTAGGTAACAGGACAAACCATTAAAGGACCCCACTCATGACATCTGAGACTCCAGATCATTTTTCATTTAGGACCACCCAGAGTCCTTCCCCACAACCAATTTCCTATCCACCTAGTCAGCTCTTCCCATCATCAGACTACCCACCTTGTTGATTAGTCTCCCCTGGGGCACAGAGTCAAAGGCCTTGTTGAAATCCAGGTAAAGGATATTAGCTGGCTGTTCCATATCTACAGCCCTTGTGACTGTATCAAAATAGTCTACCAGATTAGTCTAACATGATCTGCCTCACATTAATCTGTGCTGCCTTTTTTCCTGCAACCCATGTTGTTCCAGGAAGTCTACAATTATTTCCTTGATAATGGTCTCCAGTAGTTTTCCCATGATGGAGTTTAGACAATGACCACAAGTTTCTTGAGTCATCCCTATCCCCACTGTTATGCAGCAGAACCACATGTGCCTTTCTCCAGTCTGCTGGCACCACACATGTCTACAACAAGCAGCTGAACAGGTCAGCCAGTGGCTTCACCAGGGCATGTCCCCTCTTCCTATGCACAATGGACTGCATATCATCAGGGCCTGGTGATTTATTTTCAAACCCTTTAGATACTTATACACGTTTTCCACTGAGATTTCTGCCTCCTGTAACCTTTTTCCTCCAGGATCCCATCAGTTTTACCCCACTCTCAAGTATCAGACTCCCTGCCTCCTTCATAAAGCCTAAGCTGAAGTAGTCCTTAAGGATGTTTGATTTCCCTTTATTACCCTCTGTGCTCACCTCATCCTTTTTATTATTTTAATGTCCACCTTAGTTTTTTCCCCATCCCCATAATCTGTTCTTCCTTGTATTTTTTTAAATGCATTTTTCCTCTGTTTTACTTCCTTACTGAACCAGATTGACCTCTGATACTTTTGCACTTGTTTACATATCTAACACATTCCTTTGTCACCCCAATACCTCCCTCTTTTTAACTGCCTACTTATTCTCCAACCCTTATGCTTCCCCCAGCTCTTTCAGTCTATTCTTGAGAATTTAACCCATTCTGCCACTGTTCACCCTCCTAAAATCAAGGACCGCCACTGTCAAGTTGAAGTACTGGGTCCCTAGTGACATATCAAATCCCACTGTTTAACGGTCACTTGTTCCTATAGGTTCCTCTACCCTTGGGTTACCTAATCTGATTGGACAATACAAGGTCCAGGATAGCACTCCCCCTAGTTTTGTCCCTCTTTCATTGCAGAAGAATGCAGTCCTGAAAAACCTACATGAACCCTTAACTTCTGCTGCTCTTTGACTCCAAGATGTCCCAATTTACCTCTGGGATCTTGAAATTCCTCATTTTAACAATTGCTCTTGCCTCATTTGCTTTACTAGGCTCCCTTATTAGCAGTTGATATACTTCCCCAGCCTACCATGGTGGTTTGTAGACCACTGCTACCCTCAGGCATTTGCTGCCCCCATCCCACAGCAGTTGTAGCCATAGAGATTCAAGTCTCACCCTCCTCACCAAAATGACAAGCCTGGATTCAGTGCAGGCCATTATTTTGAGAATACACATTTACTCTGGAATGTAGTGACCTCATTTTAGTGAGGTCTGACTAAAGTAAGGACTTCTACAATGTCATTGTTATAAACTGTATTAATAGATATGTTTATGTATCAGTGTTTATCTGTTATCTTATGATACCTCATCCATGTGCTGCCTTGTCATTCTTGCCATGAACACAACTGACATTGGGACTGCCATCTCAGTTTACCATCTCAGAAACTAGTAAATAAATAATATGTCTCTATTCATGTTTGTTGCGTTATTTCATGTTACTATAACCTACAAGACTCAGTGTTACTTTATTTTGTTATAATCAACAAGACTCATTGGCATGCATGAGGAAAGATACAGAAGAATACAGTTGGGTATTGAGATGTAAGTTAAGTTCAGATAAACTAGAGGTGATGTGGCTTGGTGAATCTTCCATACAATAACAAAGGAATAAGTTCCTTTTTTTTTTTTATAGTACTTTTTTCCATTCTTGTTTTCCATTTTCTGCCCATACACTTCTTCCCCCTCATAAAGTGAACGTGCATGTGTGGAGGCACATGCACGTCATGTAACCACAATTCTATGTCTCCTGACCTCTGGCACTGCCCTCTGGCCTCCACTAGGAATCAGCCAAGGAGCGGGATGACAAACCTCCCCTTCCCAGGAGAGGAGAGCAGTCCTTTGGATGCTCAATCCTCTCCCTCCCCTGCTGACCCCCGGCAACCCAAGGTCACTCCCGACCCTGGGTTACTGGCATGGTGCAAGGTGTGATTTCCAGCACCTCAACCCTCAGCACCTCTGGACCAGCCTAGGAATAAGTTCCTTTTTAAGAAGCAAACGTTATAGCTTAAATTGTTGGGTGGGGGCTTGGATAACCTCTCAGGAAGTAGGAGTCAAATCAAGCTAGTTAGTACAAAAATCATCAAATAAGAGGGGACTTAAAAGGGGTAACATTATTCCTATTTCTCTAAGCAAGAATTAAATCTTTTAATGATGGACATGTTATCAAAGGTTTTTAATTTTAACAATACCCTGCCACTACAATGCTTGAAAACAGTTCTGTTGTTTATGATTATTTAAAATTTAGCCAGTCCAGTGTTACAGTAGCAGGGCTACCCCACACCACACTGGCAACCCAAGATGGGAATCATCTCAGGTTGCCGAGGTCAGCTGGGGGGGAAGGATGAGTATCCCAGAGATGGCTCTCCTCTCCTGGGGAGGGAAGGAGGACTTACTGGCACACAGTCACTATACAGCTACCAGGTGAAGGCCTGGTATCAGTGCAAGTCAGGGCCAGGAAGAGTGGGGAGCTGCAGGACTACACGGTGCATGCACACCTCCACAGGCATGTGACAGAATGCACACCCCCAGCTCTGGGGACTCCAGGAAGAAAACACATGGAAACAAGATGGCATGCAAGGTATGGGTAACATACTGCATACTTGCATCCCACCAGCAACTGCACCAGGACACCCAGCCAGCAAATCTGGATTGAGTTGTCCTGGGCGGGTGGCCCTCCCCCCCAGCACTGAAACAGGGGGAAATATATGGGGAATACAGCTGAAGGTTAAATCCTGGGGAGGTGGTGCCAGTGGAGGGGCAGTAGGGAAAGTAGATGAAGGGAGCCTAGCTAGCCCCAGCCATGGAGAGGATTGAAAACCTTTGTGGAAAAAATGTTATTTCAGCTAACAGTCAGAAGTTAATCAATGAGCCAGACAATGAAAGTTAGTACACTTCTGTGCAATAGTACCTGGTTAATATCTGGAGGCTAATTGAGGAGTCTTTTTGTCTGTAGTCTTCGTTACTGGTACTTCATTACTGACTACCAGTTTGCTGGTGAATGCCAAGAGGAAGCAAAAAAAGCAGTGTGGTTCTTGACAGAATACCATATACCATCACCACAGTGACACGATTATGGTGCAGAATCAGTACAGCACCAGATTATGGCGACAGACATACTTTGTGAACTCTCTGTGTCCCCCTTCCTGAGGTCCGCCCCCCCTCCTCAGAGTGGGTATATTTAGTAAGGTTGGGTGCAGAGGGCACAGACCCCTGCAAACAGATAGGTCATTGAGCATGTCTGTCACCATAATCTAGTGCTGTATTGACTCTGCACCATAATAGTGTCATCATGATGCTGTGGAACCCAAACCACTGAGCCAAGGCTCATTTTCAATATTTCAGCACAGTTATTTAGGGAATTATCACTTTTCACATTTTTTGCAAAGGATCATAACACGCTTAAGATGGCTAAATGATTGAGCTGGCATAGCTATTGGAACAGCATCATAAGGACAAGTCCTATTGATATACCCTGTAGTTTACATACGTCAATATACATCAACACACTTGTATCCAAGTGTAACATGCTACTGCTGAAAGAATGGGTAAGTCCATAATGTAATATTCTTACGCTGCATTTGTCATAGTACTGTACATATTTCATTTATTTGTCCTAATTGTAAACTGAGAAACCTTAAAAAGTTAAACTTATTTACATTTTTAAAAGTCCTGAGAACATACCTATCAATAAACTTTTAAAATAATCAATAATATTTAAACATATCTATAAATGAAAGCTGTATTGATATACTATATCTATGTTGTCCTGGGTCTAAACTTTAATTGGGGAAAAAAGGTTTTTAGCCCCAGTGGCTCCATAGGTAGCCTGTTCAAAGAAACACTCTTTTGAAAGGGCTGACTTTGGAACCATTGATGCTACATAAACTTCATTTTGTTTTAAATGAAAACTTGTAGTCAGAAAAACATACAGCAGTTATAGTGATACATTTTTTTATTATATTTTAAAATATAGATACAACCTGCCTGCAGTGTTGCTAAGGTCAGAGCTGGGGTCCATGTTAGATAAATTAATCAACAGAGGGAGGGAGTGACAAAGGGAGGTGGAGTTTCAAAAAACAACAACAGACTGGAACAGTATGAGGAGTGATGGGATGAAGCCAAGAGAGGGGAGGAGTGGGAGGCATTAAAAAAAATTAGACCAGGATTGGGGGTGGCATGCAAAAGCCATCAGAAGCAGGGAGTCGGAAAAAATCCTGATTGGAAATTAAATCAGGGAAGAGACTGTAACTAGCATGTAGAAGATACAGATGATTAAAAAAAGCACTGAAATGGGGTTGACAGCTAACCTGCCATCCCAGTAACAATATACAGCTCCCACATGTGAAGGTGCAGGAAACTGTTTTGGCACTGTGTGCCATAACAGGAGCTGAAACCCTGTGAAACTGCTGCTGTAGTACAATTATGGCTTAAATGTAGGGGCTACAGAATAACCTGAATTAGAATACACCATTTGTCTCACAACAGAGAGGGCAGGACCAAAATTCATGAGTAGCAAAGCCACAAGTGAGTGTTGAAAGTCTGGACCTATCATAACTGATGATAAATATCATATCCTGAGTCAGACCATCATGTTTAAAGTTTGTACAATGTATTTTAAATTTTAAAAGAGTTCCTTTTTGTGAAGATTTATCTGTTCCTGTTTGATTCCACTGCTATATTTTGAGTGCAGCTGAAGCCATTGTGATTTCATCAGCTATTGACTTGGCTGCAGTCCCATTTAATAGGGGTGCATTTGTGACTGTTCCAAGTTGAGATAAATGCTGATGATGCTTCTAAATTGAAATAAATGATTCAGCTTGATTTAAAATGTTTCAGTTGCAAAAATATATCATTTATCTGTACAGACTGACTCTTACATACTTTGTGTACATGTACATACAGTACAGATTACAGTGTATCTGTTCTGGGACTTTATTATCCCATTTCTCTTTAACTATAGTTTTGTAACAAATACTGATACTGCTGCTGCCTCACTTACCCTGTAGGATCCTTTTGTAAATTACTGCAGGTGTTGCACTAAGGAGAAAGATGCACCAATGCCTACAGGAAGGAGACAAGCAGCAGGAGGGAGGGGAGCACAGAAGTGGTGGTAGGGGAGGATAGAGTGAGGGAGGGTCTGGTAGCATTGAAGATGGACAAATCACCAGGCCTGGATGACAGACACCCAAGGGCACTGAGGGAACAGGCAGAGGAGGTTGTGGGGCCACTGGCAGGCCTGTTTAATAGTTCACTGGAGTTGGGTGTGGTACCACAGGATTGGAGAATGGCACATGTGGCACCCCTCAATAAGAGAGGTCCAAAGAATGACCCAGGGAATTACAGACTAGTCAGTCTGACCTCAGTCATGTGCAAGCTCATGGAGACCATGCTTCAGGAAAGGTTGGTAGAGTATCTAGAGGAGTATGGTCTCCAGGATGTGAAGCAGTAGGGGTTTATGGGAGGGAGATTGTGTCAAACAAATCTGATTGACTTCTTTGACTGGGTTACAAAGACAGTAGTCAGGGGCCAAGTGGCTGAAATCCTTTATCTGGACTTCAGTAAGACCTTTGACTCTGTACCAAACAAGAGGTTGATCAGGAAGTTGGTGGATCTTGGGGTTGGGGAGAAGACGACCAAATGAGTAGAAAGCTGACTGAAGAGGAGTATGAAGAGAATGGTGTGGGGGGGAGAGTTGTCTAGCACCAGGGAGGTCACCAGTGGGGTCCCACAGAGCTCAATGCTGGGACCATTGTTGTTCAGTGTCTTCATCAGTGATACTGGGGATGGCATGAAGGACAACATGAGCCTATTCACAGACAACATGAAGGTCTGTGGGAGGATGGACACAGCTGAAGGGATACAGGATGATCTGAAAAAACTTGAGAGGTGGTGCAGGATTTGGCTGCTTGGCTTCAATGCTAAGAATTGCAAAGTAATACACATTGTAGCCAAGAATCCCAGGACAGAGTTCTTCCTGGGAGGGGTCCAGTTTTCTGCAACAGAGGAGAAGGATCTGGGAGTGATGATTACTAGCAATTTGAAATACTCAACATAGTGCAAGAAAGCAGCAGCAAGGGCAAACAAGATGTTGGGATGCATAGCCAGAGAGATCAGCAGTAGGCAAGAGGAAGTTATACTGCCCTTTTACAGGTTACTGGTCAGGCCACATCTAGTGTATGTAGTACAGTACTGGTGCCCACGCCTTAAAAAGACATTAACCTGCTGGAGACAGTCTAGATGAGGGTAATAAAGATGATCGTGGGACAGCGGGGTAGACCATATGAGGAGAGGTTGGGGCCCTGAACATGTACTTACTGGAGGAGATAAGGGAGAGAGGGGATGTGATTGAGACTGTCAAGTACTTACAAGGGATAAATAGGGTGGTTGAGAAGGGTCTCTTTAAGCTAAGTGGCAGCCAAAGCACAAGAGGACACAGTCTTAAGCTGGTGGGGAAGTTTAGGAGGGAGGTTAGGAAGCACTTCTTAATGAAGAGGGTGGCGGCCAGTTGGAATGTGCTGCTGGAAGAGATGTTCTTGCTGAAGACAACAGGCAGCTTCAAGAGAGGCTGGGATAGACATGAGGGAAAGTAAGGATCATGGGGAAGGCAGATGGAAAGGATGAGAGGACTGGGGAAGGGGGTCTGGGTCAGTAGCTTAATGCTGTGTACCCTGCGAGATGAGCAGACTAGATTAACCAAATGGCCTCATTCTGCTGGCTTCTTCTTATGTTTGGATGTTCATATAATGCCCTGAATGGATTGGGCCAACACACACTTGTGTCCCTCTGACCTTCTACAGTCTGACCAGGGTGACAAGGTATATGGGTACCACTGGACACCAGGAATTTGTCTGGGGCAGGGTGAGGGAAGATGTACCACTGAATACCATGGATTTGTTGTCTGGGGTATGGAGAGGAAGAGGGTACCACTGGACACCAGGAATTTGTTGACTGATGCAAAGTGAGGGATGGGGTACCACAAGACACCAAGAATTTGTTAACTAAGGAAGGGGAAAGAAGGGGTACCCATTGGACACCAGGGATTTGTTGTCTGGGTCAGGGTGAGGAATGGGGTACCACTGGACACAGACAGCTGTTGTCTAGGGCAGGGTGAGGAAGGTGTGCCACTGGACACCAGGGATTTGTTGACTGGGTCAGATTGAGGAAAGGGGTACCAGTGGATGCCAGAAATTAGTTATTTGTCATAAGGTGAGGAAAAGGTATCACTGGGCACCTGGAATTTTTTGTCTGAGGCAGAGTGAGGGAAGGGATACTACTGAACACCAGGAATTTGTTGTAACAGGACAGAGTAAGGGAGTGTGTACCACTGGACACCAGCAACTGCTTGGTGCAGGTGTAGAGTAAAGGAGGGTGTGCTACTGTACTGCCAGGATGATTTGTTGCAGTGCTGGCTATGAGCAGAGAGTGCCACTGGGACTGGATGCTGATTGTTATTAAATGTACACAGTTTTGACAGTACATAGTAGGGAAATTTCCTTTCTAAAAAGTAAGGAAATTAACTGCAAATAAAAACAACAGCATTAAAATTTCAGTTAGTATTTAAGATTAACACCACAAAAGTAAAGAATAGCAATGTTAGGGTAAAAAAAAGGCCCGTGAGCCTTGAATATGTGGTGTGGTATTTCTCAGGGTTTGAACAACCATGATGTAGAGATGGTCTTATTCTAACTTCTGCACCCTCTCTCCTGGCATCTGTGTATATTTTTCTGTGCCTGGAAAGACAGTGCCAAAGTTAAGGCAATATGCATTCATTCAGACTCCCAGTAATACCGTTCTTACCTTTTGTGGCATTAGGCTTTAACTGACACTTGAATATAGTTTTTTGCTATGAAGTTACACTAGCAGCATAATGAGATATGAATTTATAGTGACTTTTTTATATATGAAGTGGTCCAAATTGCTTCATGCTAATAAGAGAATATGGTGCTGAGACTAATCATATCATGCTGCTTTCCTCTGAATGTTCTATCTCTGAGAACCAGGAATCGAGGCAACAGTGGTATATTTCAGTATTTTGTTTAATTTAATATTGTTACTATAAATACACCTTTAAAGTGAAAATTAAGTAAAAAATACAGTGTATGTTTCCTGTGCTCTGTAAGATATTGTTAGGGTCCTAAATTGATTTACCAGCTGTATGAAAATAAAGTATTAAGGCCTTTGAATCCCTTAAGTAGGAATATGGGCTCCAGAGAGAAGATGTCTATTGATATTTAAAAGTAGAGAATTACTTATAGACAGCACAAGCTGTGCAAAGAATAGACACAATAATAAGATGGTTTAATACAATGTCTATTAATTTAAGAAATGGAAACACTAGTACATATAAATATAAATATATCTATATCATTTTGTAGACATCAGGAAAATGCAATACAGATAAAAACAGAAAAGAGAGAATGGGCTCCCAGTTGCGATAACTGAGGATGAAAGGATGCAAAGTAATCCAAATCTACAGAAAGTTTTTAATTCATATACACAAAGGGAATATGCATGGAAAATCAGTTTTAGATTATTTTAGACTCTGGTTAGGTAGTCAAAAAACTAATTAAAAATTTTCGGAATAAAGTTCAGTATAGTGCTGAGTGACAGAAGCCATATATGCACATACGACTTGGCAGTGTTCAGTTATTTCTAATATTAGACTGAACTGGTTGACTTTTTGGGAGGATGTTTATCTGTTTATCCTCACCCCCACCACACATACAAACATTCAAGCACTGTTCCCCTGTATTTCTTTGCAAGCTCAAGCCATAAAGATGCTCCAACTCCCCACTGACACTTCTCCAGACTCCTGGATCTTCAATCCAGACACCCCCTCAACCTCCATACTCCTGTGCACCCCCCACCACCACTCAGGCAGGGCCCTTGAGAGGGTGGGGAAGTAGGGGGATAATTCCCAGGGCCCAGTGCCATGAGGGGCCCAGGCCACCCATTGTATTGTATGCAGGGAAGGGGCTGCGAGCTGCTAGGGGCCTCTAAGTCTGAACTCTCCCCAGGGCCTAGAATTCCTCTCAAGGGACCTGCACTCGGGACATGATTCCCATCTAAATTGAAACACAGCTGCTATGAATGAACCTCACCTCCCCACCTGTAACTGTCCTTAATTGTACCTCCTCCATACCACCACCACCCCCCCCCCACCTACCAGCTCCTGCTCCTTATTATCTTTCTCTGGTATTTTAAATGTGTACTCTCTGCAACCATGCCAATCAACAAATGCACTTGCCACTTTGTAATGCTTTTGCCATGTGTTTGAATATGTTATACTGCGAATGTATCTATTATTATTCTACCATGTTGCTACGGCATGTTTTGTTGTTATTACCCACCTCCTCCTCCCCCCAGGACACATCTGGAAATGAGCTGTTAGCTCAGTATGCCTTTCCTGGTGAAACTTTTAAATAAATAAATAAATGAGGACAAAAGGTGGGTCCCATGGTGGCCCCAGGCTGTGAGGAGGGCAGGCATGCTGTGGTTGTCATCCAAAGGAGGTGGGATATTGTTTTTCTATGTTAGGCTCTCCCACTACTTTCAACTGGAGGTCATTTGCTAAAAATACTTTTGAGGGTGGTAACAGGGGGACAGCCAATATTGTGTGGCTGCCCACAGTATCAATGATGTGCCATTTCCCCTCAGTAGGAGGTGTTGTTAGAGTTGGTGAACATGCTCCTTCCCCAAGAATCTGATTACACTGCCTCTGTAGCACACCTGAGACTTTGGCCCGATACATCGAAGTCAGGCTCAGGACATGTTTCCATGTCTCCAATAGGTAACTAACCACTTTTAAAGGGTAACGTCAGCTACTACTAAAATGGCAGCAGCTACTGCAAAAACACCCAATTAGGGCTTTAAGCATTAAAGTAAAATTTTTCAGTTCCTGTTCCTCTTATTTAATATTGAAAGACCCTTGTGGACTATCATGTCAGACAAGGTGCTTGTGACCATCCCGTGCACACCAGGCAGTTTCTGGAATGTGGGGTATGTTAATGAGGGATACCCACTAATGGTAGAGTTGGTAGTCTTCATTAGCATACCCCACACATTGGAAGCCTCATGTTGTGAGCAAAATGGCCACAAGCAGCTTGAGCTGACATAATGGTTGGCGCAGGTCTTTGGAGATTTTGAGAAACAGGCACTGAAAATTATTACTTTAGTACTAAAAGCCGTCTCTGGGTGCCATTTTAGTAGTATCTAGTGTTTCCCTTGAAAAGAGGATAGTTACCGTACCTCAGTTTCAATCATGGACCCAATTACAACCAACCACAACAGACTTGCACTTTTCCCACCTCTAGCACTTAGGTTACTGACCTCTCTATACCCCTTCCTTTCCCTTCTCTTTCCTGCTCTCCATATGTTACACACGTAAATGTTCAGGCCGCTCTATGTGTTTCTCTCTTTTTACTTTATTGGAATCGATTGCCTCCTGTTTTTCAGTTTATGAAAATTGCTGGAACTGTTAGACAACTGTTAGTCTTTGACATTGTTCTATATATCTAAACCACTTGTTTGGATTGTTTCCCCTGTATAGATCTTGTTGCTGTTAGACTCTGTTTTGCATTGTCATACCTTCTTGGTATCTCCTGCACTGGACGTTTGTGAAAACGGACATTTTTGCTCACATACCTTTCAGTATAGAAAAAAAGATTGATTGATTGATTGATTGATTGATTGTCTTCTTTTGAGAAAGTAGTGACTGCACAGCTGGAGGACCATTTGACCATCCATGACATCTATGAACGCCTCCAGTCCGGATTTCGAAAGAGACATAGTACTGAGACAGTGCTGGTTTGGGTGTTCAATGATCTCCTGATGGCTAGAGACCGGAAGAGCTGTTCCATCTTGGTTCTCTGGATCTCTCATCAGCGTTTGACACTGTGGACCATGGGGGTGCTACTGGACCATCTGAGGTTCACCTGTGGACTGTCAGGTACAGTTCTCAGGTGGTTTATATCATTCCTCACTGGAAGAACTCAGAGTGGTGTCCGGGGTTTATTCCTCGGACCCAGTTCCGTTATCATGTGGGGTACCTCAGGGCTCAGTGCTGCCCTCATGTTGTTCACAGTGTATATGCTGCCCCTCTGAGACATTGTAAGAAGGTATGGGCTGAGGTTTCACTGCTATACTGATGATACCCAGCACTACCTTCTTTTGCACTTGACCAGGATGGTGCTATCTTGGTCATTAATAACTGTCTCACTGAAATCCAGGAGTGGATGAATTCCAGTTGGTTGAAGGTGAACTTAGAAAAGACTGAGATGCTGGCTGTGGACCCATGTCATCAGATAGGAGGGTTGGGGGTTGGTTTGCCCTCTGGACTTTTTCTTGGGGGATTGTCACTCCCTACCTCTGAACAGGTGCGAAACCTGGGGGTAATTTTTGATGAAAGACTGACCCTGCATTAGCAGGTGTCGGCTGTCATCAAATCTTCCTTTTACCATCTAAGGAATATCTCCAGGATTAAGCACCTTGTTCCATCTGGTGACCTTCCTACCCTGGTTCATGCCTTTGTGTCCTCGCACTTAGATTATTGTGACTCCCTTTACCTAAGGCTATCAGGAGTGGAAATCCATCGCTTGCAGCTGGTGCAGAACACGGCGGCCCGGCTTTTGATGGGATCATCTCAGTCCTGTCATATTTCGCCGGTTCTGCGCTGACTGCACTGGCTGCCTGTTCAGTGGCAGATTATCTTTAAAGTCAGTCTTCTGACTTTTAAAGCCCTATGTGGAGTGGGCCCGGACTACCTGAAAGAGCTCCTAGTTCCTTACTGCCCTGGGCAATCGCTCTGCTCAGCCAATGAGGGGTTGCTAGAGATTCCAAGAGTGCCTTTGAAATCTTCTGGGGCCAGAGCATTTTTGCATGCGGCCCCAACCCTCTGGAATTCTTTATCCTGTTGGTTATAGAAGTGTGCGACTGTAGAAGGATTTAAGCAAGCCTTGAAAACTTTTTTAAGGCACCAGGCATTCGGTGACTGATGCTATGATGTTATTACTGCTTTTATATGATGTATGTTGTTGATGTTTGATTTTTGATTTTAAATTTGTTAGGCGCCTTGGTATTTGAAAGGCACCATAAAAATAAAGTTTTATTATTATTATTTTCTTAGTAAAATAAACAATACAATAAAATATGAAAACATGACGAGGTTTTTCATACATCCCATCTATTGTAACAAAATAAGAGGTGTTTTATGGCATCACATGAATTGGTGCAAAAAAATCTGTCACACTTAATTGACAGATATGAAGCAGCAATGATGCAATATTAGTAAGTAAGGTAACATAGATGGTGCGCATTAAGAAAATCCTGCTTGTGTTGGGACTACAAAGGGAAACAATTTAATACTCGTTGGATCCATTGGTGCAAAGCTGTCAATGATATGAGTATTCATTATGACATAAATGAATCGATCACTTTAGACATACTAACACAATAATACAAGGTTTGAAGGTACTCTAGGTCCATCAAGTCTGCCCCTTCCACCCCACAAACAGGGACCAACAAGTATGCTGTGCAAACATGCACCAGTTCACAGGGATTCCTCATCCCCCTGGGTGCCCTATGACCCTGCCACCAAGAAGAAAAATGTCCAGGCCCCCCTGAAGGGGACCCAAAGGGAGGAAGACAGGGAGGTGTTCCTTGAATGTCTAAGGGAAGCAGGGAAGGCTGTTAGGAGAGCTAAGGTGCAGACAGAGGAAGGTTTAGCATGATCTATGAAAAAAGGGGACAAGGCATTTTATAGGCACATCAGCGAAAGAAGAAAAAATTGGGGGTGGATTGTGAGGCTCAATGGGGAGGAGAGAGAGAGTGCAAGGAGGGGGAATCTGGACAAGGCAGAAATACTGAACAAATACTTCTGCTCAGTATTCACTAGGAAGGTTGAGGGTCAAGGACCACAGTTGGGTAGCAGAGGCAATTGGGGGGAGAAGTGGACACCAGACCATTCACAGTGGAGAGAGTTCTGGAAGAACTCACAAAGTTGAGGGTGGATAAGGCCAATGGACCAGACGGCATCCACCTGAGGATATCAAGGGAGTTGCAAAGGGAACTGGCAGCGCCACTGGTAGACCTGTTCATGGAGTCACTCAACATGGGTGAGGTTCCAGGGGACTGGAGGAGGGCACATGTGGTCCCATTGCATAAAAGGGGCAGTAGGGAGGAGGAGGATAACTACAGGCCAGTCAGCCTCGCCTCAGTGGTGGGAAAGATCATGGAAACACTGCTGAAATAAAATATAGTGGCACACCTGGAATCCAGGGGTGCCCAGGATCTGAGACAAAATGGATTCACAGTAGGAAGGTCATGTCAAATGAATCTGATAGATTTTTTGATTGGGTGACTAGGGAAGTAAATCAGGGAAAAGCAGTAGACATTGTCTACATAGATTTCAGCAAAGCCTTCAACACCGTCCCACACAGAAGGCTGGTTAACAAGATGGGTAGTCTGGGCATGGGAGACAAGGTGGTAAACTGGGTTAGGAACTGGTTAACAGACAGGAGACAGAGGGTGGTGATAAACTGGGTACAATCTGGGGAGAGGGGGTGACCAGCGGGGTATCACAGGGACAAGTACTGGGACCAGTCCTATTCAATGTCTTCTTTAGTGAAATTGTGGAGAGGCGGGAAGGAAAAGACTGCTTGTTTGCAGATGCCTCCAATATCTGCAACAGGGTGGATACTCCAGAAGGAGTGCAGAAAATGAAGAGGGACCTGGAGAAGCTTGAAAGATGGTCGGAGATGTGGCAACTGAGCTTCAATGCAAAAAAGTGCAAAATAATGCAACTGGCTAGAGGGAACACTGGGGAGAGCTATAGGTTTTTATTAAAGCAGTGCACAAAGGTAGTAGGGAGGGCCAGTGGCATGCTGGTGTGCATAGGCAGGGATATCACTAGCAGGAGGTGGGAGGTGGTGATGTCATTGTATAAAACATTGGTAAGGCCTCACCTGGAGTACTGTGTGCAGTTCTGGAGGCCACATCTGTGCAAGGACATAGATAAGGTGGAGACTATCCAGAGAAGGGTGACAAAGATGGTTCAGGGCTTGCACCACAAAACATATGAGGAGAGACTAAGGGACCTCAATATGTACTCACTGGGTGAGACTAGACAGCGGGGGAACATGATTAAAACTTTCAAGAACCTCAAGGGCATAAACTAGGTGCAGGTGGGGAACCTTTTCCAATGTAGAAAAAGTACTAGAACAAGGGGGCACAATAAGAAATTGGTGGGGGGTAGATTAAGAGGTAATGTGAGGAAGTTCTTCTACACAGAAAGGGCAGTTGACGCTTGGAATAGTCTATCACAGGAGGTAGTGGGGGCAAGCACAGTGGAGGGGTTTAAGCATGCCTAGGACAGGCACAGGGGAACCTTGAGAGGGGAGGGAGTGATGAAAAGCCATTGATCACATAGGGTCAGTGGCCACTTACAATATATAGGGCCTATGGGCAGACCGGATGGGCCTGGCGGTCCTTATCGGCCACCAATTGCCATGTTTCTATGTTTCAATGTTACACCCACATTCACTTACTCACTGGCAGGCCTCCCTACTGGTTCACCACCCCTGGAAGAAGAAGCACCCCACCTAATGCCACCACTAAATTCACCACTACTGTGCTTTTATAAAATACCATCTCAAAGTAATGTTTAGAGCACTGTACAAATCAATAAAGACAACATGTTTATGTATTTATTTGTTTGTTTGTTGTGTTTGAGCAGATGTGCCCATTTTCAAAGGTTTCATATCATGATGCTTTGAATAGAGTACAGTACCTGATCACAGGATAAGACTTTGCATTATGTTTACATAAGGTGCAGCACAGAATCCCATACAAGTCAGTTACAAAGTTACAAAGCACCAATCAGATTATCAGCAGTTACATGAAGCTTGCTCAGAAAGAAATGAATGTAGAGAGCTGTGACAGGTTTGACATGTTATGTAATTAGTCAGGGAGAGCACTCAACCACTCCACAGCTCTGACTAAGAAGGTACATTGGCCCTATTTTGTTCTTCAGGAAGGTTTTTTAGACTATTCCTAGACATATTCCTAGTGTGGTACTGATTTTTAAAAAAGCTTAGACAACCTTTAATGTTGGGGAGGATTAGTCCCTGCAGAACCTTTTTCCCTAACATGTACAGTAGATCTGAAACTTGATTTTACCAGGAAGAGGCATCCATATATTTTGAGTTTAAAACTAGCACCTGTTGGTGAGCTTGTCAATGTCAAGGACAAATCTACTGAGTTTGTTGTATAGAACCTTGTCACAGGTCCTGACTGTGTCACATGCTGCAGAATATACAATGAGGCCATAGTCGACAAGTGGAAGGATGGAGCTAGGTACAGTTAGGTGTCTTGCCTCTGGGGTGAAGTTAGTCTGGTTATTAAATGGGGTGCCTAACCTACCAGTGACTGTCTTAATGGAGTACTACAGTCAAAATCAGCAAAACATATGTTGTGAAGAGTGTTTCAATTTGTGTGTGTATTCCTAGTGTGTCCTTCCCTTTGTTTGCTGTTAGGAGTTTTTTCACAAGTGTGTGTACTAGTTTTATGACCCATGGGAATCTCCATGTTCAAATTGTTTTATTGATCTCCTTTTTCCTGAATTAGAAAAAAAGTGTATTTAGACAATACAATACAGAGACTGCACAAGACATGTAACAGACCTGAATGAGAGTGTAACTTCTGCAGGCTTGTGCATGTGTACATAATAATCTTCCATGATGCCTTGTATTAGTGGTGTCATGACCTTTGCGATGAAAACAAACAGGTTTTCACACCAGGGCAAAACAGAGTGAAGCAACCTTATTTATATTTACATTAGGATGAAATAAGAGTGTGCAAGAGAGGAAATCATTGTTCATGCCTACAAACTACACAAGTATTCAGAAAACAGGTTGAGGGGACTTTCCCTTTAAATCACAGCTCTTCTGCTTTAAAATTGAGTCTAAATCAGTACTTGCTGAATCAATGTTTTTGGATGCATCACCATCACATGGGACAGGAGGCACTGTAGGAAAAGTGGAGCAATAAAAATCTCAAATATGGAGATCCCCAGGGGCCATAAAAGTAGCAGGCAAATTTATAAAAAAAAAGAAAAATTCTAATAACAAACAAAGTGTGGACACACTAGAAACACACACACACATTGAAACACTCTTCACAACATATGTTTTTGCTGATTTTGACTGTAGTATTCCTTTAATTGGTTTTGTCACATGAAGAGCAAAGGACAATTTATCATCTTAGTATAGCCCTAGGTATTTGAAGTCTTTAGCTTGCTCCAATCTGGAACCCTTGTCATTGTATATTTATTTATTTATTGGTACTAGGATTAAGACCTTTGAGCTAAAAGCTCATTTACAAAGGTTCTGCATCATACAGTTGACAGAGCAATTCAACACATGTACAGACAAACAAAATTGCAAGAGAATTCAATACAATAATTGCAGAGAGAGTTTAAACAGTTTAACAGATTGAATAAACAGAGAATTAGTAGGTGCATAAAAAAACATGGTACTGGGACAGTAAGTACAAAAAGAGACAGAAGAGTTCCTACTACCATTTTAAGAACTCAGTCAGGCAGGCTTGGCAAGGGCTGCTTTTCTAAAACATTGTCATAGAACTGGGGGGGAGGGTTATAGTGCAGCTATGGAGTAGTGTTGTCAGAAGTAGTGGGGGACTACAACAGGATAGCATTGCTGGGGGAGGTGAATAAGTGGGAGGAGGAAGAGGGGAGAATAGAGGTGAGAGGTGAGAGGTGAGGGAGGGGAGGGGAGAGAGCAAGTAAAGTGACAAAGTTGGGAGGGCCTTAGTTGTGAGTTTGGAGGTGCTGTGCCAAGGGTTAGAGGACACAGTCACACTTGGAATTGGTAGACACCAGATGATTCTTCAGGTTTGCCTTAAAAAAGGCCTATGTTGGTACAGGACTGAAGGTCTGGGCTGAGCAAATTTAGACATTTTGGGGCTCTGTACTCAAACAAGCACTGACCCTGAGAGGTGCTGCAGAAGGGGATAGTTGACGTGCAAGATGTATCACTTCTAGTTCTCCTGCTTGTGTTATTGGGTCGGAGGAGACCGAGAATCCCTGGTGAGGTGAGTCCCAGAATGGACTTTTTGGCAAGTAAACAGATCTGGTATTGTAGTCTGCAGTCCAGATTTAGCAGCCCTGTCCATGTATATAGTTGGCAGGTGTGTGTCAGATGATTAGCCCCAGAGATAAGCCTACAGGCTTTGTTAAGGGCCATTTTAATTCTTTGTAAAGTCATCGCCATTGCTGATCCATAGACTACTAGACCATAGTCTTTGACTGACAAAATGGAACTTGTCACTGCGAGCAAGAGGGCTTCTTCAGTAAAACAGTATTTATGTTTATAAAGTACACCAATTCTGGAATTTACCATTTTTGCTATCCGGTTGATAGAAACATAGAAACATAGACTTGGACAGCAGATAAGGACTGCTTGGCCCACCTAGTCTGCCCTTTTCCCTACCTAGAGGATAAGCTGCAGATCTTATTTAACCAACAGCCTATTTCTTCCTACCCCCCACAAAAATTGTCTTATGTCTGTCCCATGCATTCTTGAATTCTCCCACAGTTTTAGAACCCACAACCTCCTCAGGAAGGCTGTTCCATGCATCCACCACCCTCTCTGTGAAAAAATACTTCCTCACATTGCCCCTCAGCTGTCCCCTCTGTCTTCAAATTGTGTCCCCTTGTTCTTGCACATCTCTTTTTCTGAAAGATGCTACCCTCTTGGACTTTGTTGATTCCACTGAGGTACTTAAACGTTTCTATCATGTCCCCTCTCCTCCTTTTCCTCAGGGTATACATATTAAGCTCCTTTAGTCTCTCCTCGTGATGGCTTCTCTTGCAGACCCTGCATTATTTAGTTGCCTCTGAACTGCCTCCATCCTGTCTATGTCCTTGTGGAGATGGGGTCTCAGAACTGGATGCAGTACTCCAGATGGGGTCTCACCAACTGTCTGTACAGGGGGATAACAACTTCCTGCTTTCTGCTGGTGATACCTCTCCCTATACATCCCAGTATGCCCCCAGCCCTCCTTACCGCCTTCTCACACTGCTTGCCAATCTTAAGATCATCTGACATGATTACCCCCAGGTCCCTTTCCATTTTTGTTGTTGTTACTACCTCCCCCCCCACACTGTGTAATCTTCCCCTGGGTTTTTGTTTCCCAGGTGCATTACTTTGCACTTCTTTGCCATTGAATCCAAGCTGCCATACTTCTGACCATTCCTCTAACCTTGCCTAGCCCCTTCTCATCCTTTCCACGCCTCCTTGTGTATCAACCCTGTTGCAGATCTTTGTGTCATCTGTAAAGAGGCATACTTTTCCTTCCAGTCCCTCTGCAATGTCACTTATAAAGACATTAAAAAGGACTGGACCCAGTACTGAACTCCTGGTACCCACTAGTAACCCTCTTTCTTCAGAGTGGACTCCATTTACAATTACCTTCTGTGTACTGTTGTTCAGCCAATGTTTACTAGGCTACCACCCTGGGACCCACTCCCAGGCTGGTTAATTTGACTACTAATCTTTGGTGTGGGACTGTGTCAAATGCCTTGCTAAAGTCTAGGTAAGCCATGTCCACAGCCCCTCTCTAGTCTACTACTTTGGTCACCCAGTCAAAGAAATCAATTAGATTCATCTGACATGACCATCCCACTGTGAACCCACGCTGCCTTGGGTCCTGTGCCCCACTGGCCTCTAGGTACTCAACAATTATTTCCTTCAGAAGTGATTCCAACACTTTCCCTACCACAGAGGTCAAACTGACAGGTCTGTAGTTCCCTGCCTCTGTCTTGGTCCCACTTTTGTGAAGGGGAATCACATCTGCCTTCTTCCAGTCCTCAGGTACCACACCATCCTCCCATGATTTGTTAAAAAGGGTAGTCAGTGGTGTCACTAGTTCTCTGCTTAATTCTTTTAGAATTCTGGGGTGAATTCATCTGGCCCCATTGCTTGTCCACCTTCAGTTTTAGGAGTTCTTTCAGAACCCTTTCTTCTGTGAAAGGACTGGGATCGACCCTCTCTCCAGAGTGCTTCTGTTAATTGGATTAGGCACCTCCCCTACTTCCTGTTTTGTGAATACTGAACAGAAGTACTCATTCATTATCCCTGCTTTTTCACTGTCACTCTCTGCCCACCCACCATCCATTCTATTCAGCCTCACTATCCCTCCCTTTGTCTTTCTACGCTCCCTGATATACTTAGAAAAGGTTTTATCCCACTTCTTAACCGAGTTAGCTATCTTTTCCACAGTTTGTGCCTTTGCTATTCTGACTGCCCTTCCTGCTTCCTTCTGCCTTAACTGGTACAGTTTCCTGTCCTGCTCCTTCTGTGTTTCCTTATACTTCCTAAATGCTATCTTTTTCTCCCTAACCTTCACCGCCACCTCTTTTGAGAACCATAGTGGCTTTTTCTTTTGTTTTGATTTGTTTATTTGCTTCACACAAAGGTTTGTTGCCTCTGTGATGAAAGTTTTGATATTTCCCCATTGTTGCTCCACCCCTCCTTCCAGCCTGTTTGCTAGTGCTTTTCTAAGGCACTCTCCCATCTTGCCAAAGTCAGCCCTCCTGAAGTCCAGAACCCTCACTTTTGTATGGCTTGACTTTGTAGCTGAGTTTATCGTGAACCACACTGTTTGGTGGTCACTTGTTCCCAAATGGCTACCCACTTCTAGATCTGAGATCCTCTCACTGTCCCCATTTGAGAGTACGAGGTCTAAGATTGCTCCCTCATGAGTAGGTTCCAAAACTAGCTGTTTGAGGCATGTCACCTGAAGGGCATCAAGAATGGCCCTGCTTTTGGATGTGGCTGCTGCAAAGTTCTCCAGTTAACATCTGGCATGTTAAGGTCCCCCATCAACAGTATCTCCCCTTTCTCTGCCATCCTAAGTATGCCTTCTATCATATCCTTGTCCATTCCCTTCCCCTGACATGGGGGTCTATATACTACCCCTGTGCAGATTGTGGTGCCATTTCTAGTCTCTAAGGTGACCCACAGTGCCTCCTCTCCTACCTGTTTACTCTTTTGTTCAGTCGTTTTTATCCCTTCCCTTACATAGAGAGCTACCCCCCCTTCTGCCTCCCTGCCTCTCCTGTAGGTTGTGTACCCTGATATGTTAGCATCCCAGTCATGGTTCTCTGTGTACCATGTTTCTGTGACTGCTACAATATCCAGGCATCCCTCTTCCATCAAGACCACCAGTTCAGGGAGCTTGTTGCCCAGACTACAGGCGTTGGTACTCATTACCCTCCATTTCTTGATGACCTTACCCCTTTTTGCCCCATCTCTGTCCTTATTTCATTTGCATTTTCTCCATTTACCCCTGCGCTTCTCCCTATCGACATCTCTATGTTGGTGTCTACCTCACTTAGTACCCTGATATTTTGGGGCTAGGATTTCCCTGCTCCTTTCCAGTGCTTCTCCCCTTGGCTAGTTTAAATGCTTGTCAATGAAGGCTTTAAACCTATCACCTAGGATCCTGGTTCCCCTCCTGGACAGATGCAGACCATCATGCCAGTATAGGCCTGCATATCTCCAGGTGGACCCCCAGTCCCCAATGAAGCCAAATCCCTGAGCTCTGCACCAGTTTTTCAACCACTGATTGAGTCCCATGGTGTGACGCACCCCAGCCTCACCCATGCCATAGACAGGCAGCACCTCTGAGAAGGTTACCGTGTGTGCTATTTGTCTAAGGCCGCTCCCCATCTCCACAAATGCTTCTTGCACTGCTCCGATCCCTTTCTTAGCCAGATCATTTGTTCCTAGATGGACAATGACATCCAGCACCCTCCCCCATGCAGCTGCTCCCATGATCCTGAGGATTCGCTCCCTGTCCCTCCAAGCCATGGCGCCAGGCAGGCACCTTATCTCCCTCTCCCCTTCCTCCCCCAGTTCTACCTTCCTAACAATAGAGTCCCCCACCAGGAGTTGTTTCCTTCCCTGTGGGGTCCCATGCCACCCTCCTGTGGGTCTCCTTTGTGGAGGTTCCCAGTATCCTCCTTGGTCTCCACTGTGGGTGCCTCCATAGAGGAACCACACTTTTCCAGAACGGCATAGAAATTGTGGAGAGGTACAACTGGAGGGATGTGCCTCTGTTCCACCACCCTCACCCTTCCTGAGCCCACTGTGGTCCAATCACTCCTCTTTCTTGGCAACCTCTGAGGCAACAGCAGTGACCCTGGTGGTCCCTGGGTGGGAGAGGAGGTCCCACAAATCCTGGCCAACTCAGCCTGGAGATGAACAACCTCCTCCCTCAGCCCAGAGAGGTGTCTGCAGATGGGACAACACTGCATCCTCCAGAACATCTCCTGGAAGAGTGCTGCTTCACAGCCACTGCACTGCACCACTCCCATCATGTCTTTTTTCTAGCCCCCTAACTGTTATTTGGAATACTTACTCTTTCCTCTGTTTGTTTATTTCTTTTTTTTTTCCTTCTCTCCCTACTTACTTACTGCCTCTGCACCTTTTTAGCTCCTGGTCTTCCTGTTCTGGGACAAGAAGTTTCTATATTTCTCAGTAGTCTCCTTACTTGCTCAGAGTCAGACCTCCAGCAGCTGGGGGTGGGACGGAGAGCTACTCTTTCCCTTCTAGGATGGTGAGTCTTTGGTGGCTCTTTGATCACTCACTTCCTGCTCCCAAACAGGAATTTCCTGTTGTCAGTTAAATCCTGTGCCTATAAAAGTAGAACTGGTTTAGGGTGGTGGGGGGAAGGGAAGGAGGGCAATATAGTCCCAGTAGAGAAGTTTTAATTATACCAGTAGCTCCTTCCTCCTGGTGTTCTGTCTGTTCTCTGGCAGAAGCTATCTAGGGCAGTGTTTATATCTGGTCTTAACCTGGCTCCTTCTAGCTAAGCCACTCACCCTACTTTGCAAATGTTTCTACACTTAGTTAATTTCACAGATAACAATTCCCTTCTGACATCTGTGACAAGCACCTAGATAAGTACACAGATAACATATAACAATTTACTTCAACTACCTCTGACAAACACACCAACTCCTTCTTTTTGTTTTTTAACTTAAATTGAAGGTCTCAGTACAAGAGATCTAGTTCTTAGTCCCAGTAGAGAAGTTTTAGTTATACCAGTAGCTCCTTCCTCCTGGTGTTCTGTCTGTTCTCTGGCAGAAGCCATCCAGGGCAGTGTTTATATCTGGTCTTAACCTGGCTCCTTCTAGCTAAGCCACTCCCCCTACTTTGCAAATCTTTCTACACTTAGTTAATTTCACAGATAACAATTCCCTTCTGACACCTGTGACACCTGATGTGCTACACATAGGTGAGGGAGGAGTCTAGGGTGACACCCAAATATTTGAAGGTGTGAATCATGCCCAGAGCTTCTTGTCTGTTGTTGTGAATTTGTAGCTGGAAAGATCTGTGTTTTTTCTGAGGGGTGGTGAATATCATAGTCTATTTCTTCTTATAATTGAGGAGAAGCCTATGTTGTACGAACCACGTTTCAACAGTGGTGAAACTGGTTTGCATATTCCCTTCCAGGGTAGAGGGGTTAGGGTGGCTTGAGAACAGCATAGTATCATCTGCATACAGGAGAGCTTGGCCTGGGCAGGCCTTAGAGAGCTCATTGAGAAATATGCTGAAGAGGAGTGGTTCCAGTATGGATCCCTGGGGAACCCCAGTAGAAATCAACCTGTGGTCAGAAATGGTGCTTAGTATTTTCACCTGCTGGGTACGATCTGAAAGGTTGCTTTGGAACCATTGAAGGGGTTCACGGGATAAGCCCAGGGATGCTAGCTGTTGAAGGAGGAGGCCATGGTTGACCGTGTCAAAGGCTTTGGTTAGGTCAATGAACGTGGCTCCAACCAAGTGCCCTAGATCCATAGCTTCATGTATGAAGCTAGTGAATTCAACCAAGGCCAATATGGTACTGTGCTGTTTCCTAAAGCCATGTTGTTCAGGGCATTAGAACTTGTATTTAGCCATGTAATCAACAAGCTGGTCGCAGACTATCCTTTTGAGTGCTTTAGAGAGTAGTGGAAGTATGGAGATAGGACAGTAGTTTGAGATATTGGTTCTATCACTATTTTTAAAAACTGGGGTGACCACTGCCCTTTTCCACAACTTTAGGAACTTTGTGGAGATGAGGGACAAATTGAGGATATGGGTTAAAGGATGGATAACCTCATTAAACTTGAGATTTATTAATTTTAGGTCCAATGAGTCATTATTGGCTCTTGATTTCCCTATGGCTTTTGAGATATACTTTTTTGCCTCTGTGACTGACATGACTTTAAGATAGAAGGGGGAGGTGGGCATCATGGGCATGTCCTTCCTTTTTGGTGGTTTTGTCAACTTGGGGGATGAGAAAGTTAGGTGGAAGCACACTGCTGAGATCAGTGACTGCCTTGTTGAAGGAGTTGGAGATTTCTGTAGTGTCTCGCATAAGATTTATTTATTTATTTATGGCATTTGGATAACCAGGTGAGCCCACTGAGACTAGAGGTCCCTTTTTAGAGGAGACCTAAATTAGTTACACTCAGTGCAAACAGGCAGTTCATGTCATGTAAGATTACACAATACAGAAATGGGACAGCTGTGAAGGCATGAAAATGACATACAATGCACGGGGAAGTTAGTTACATACATCAGTTACACAACAGTAGCAGGTTATAGGCAATGGCTGTTGAAACCAACTAATCTTAGGTACATGTTTAGTATACAGTTGCAAACCATTCTCTAGGTATAGGGGATAGATAAGGGTTCAATGATAGCAGTTACATTGACAGTGTTCCAAAATATAAACCTTTAAACCTGCATTAAAGCCTTCAATAGATGTGGATTTAGTAAGTAAGGGAAGTTAAGTTAAGGAAGGGAGTTCCAATGATAAGGGGAAGAGTACATAAAGGACCTTTTTCCCTGGTCCGTCCATACTCTAGGGCTCTCTATCAAGCTGGAATCAGATGACCGGAGGGTGCACCTCATTGGTTTCAGGGCCAGTAGACCCTGCAGGTGAGGGGGGTGTATACCTTGGTAAACTTGAAAGTAAGGCAGAGGAGGGGTTGAATGAGCCAATGTTCTAGGGGAGGCCAGTTTAGATCGGAGAATACCTCACAATGATAACTCCATGGTGATGAATCTGATGCAAATCGACTAATCTTGTTATAAAAGACATTCAATGTATGTGCTTCCGTTTCCCAGAGGAACTGTAGAACGGGAGCACCACAGACCAGGGTGGGGAGCAGAGTACTCGTGGCAATTATCCTCTTTGAGTCAGTCATCAGTGATTCTCCTAATCTGTAGAGGAGACCCAGTTTCTGGTGCATGGTCTTTGTGATGTGGTCAATATGTGGCTTAAACATCAAGTCTTGATCAAGGTAGACACCCAGATACTTTACATTGTCCACTACCTCAATGTGAGTTCCTGCCATTGTGAATATTGGAATCAGATATTATCTGTCGGCTCCTAAACACCTCAGACCAAATAAGACAGCTTTGGTTTTCTTGTCCTTTAGGACTAGCAAGTTGGAGGTAAACCATTCTTCAAGTGCATTCAGACTGTTAGAGAGTTTAGTTGTGATTGCGTTGGAGTCAGTGTCGCTCCAATATGTCACAGTGTCATCTGCGTATGAGAGCAGTTTACCATCTCCACAATGTTTGCCTACATCATTAGTAAACAAAGAGAATATTAGGGGGCCTAAAATGGAGCATTGGGGGACTCAATCAGTGACCTCAAGACAACTGGACTGGACCCCTTTCCATTTAACCTTTTGTGACCTTACAGTCAGGTAGCTTGTAAACCATGACAGAGAGTGTTTATCCAGTCCTAACAATTGTCATTTAGACTAGCAACTTGGAGGTAAACCAGTCTTCAAGTGCATTCAGACTGTTAGAGAGTTTAGTTGTGGTTGTGTTGGAATCAGTGTCACTCCAATACATCACAGTGTCATCTGCAACGAGAGCAGTTTACCATCTCTGCAGTGTTTGCCTACATCATTAATAAGCAAAGAGAATAGTAGGGGGCCTAAAATAGAGCCTTGGGGGACTCCATCAGTGTCCTCAAAGCAACTGGACTGGGCTCCTTTCCATTTAACTTTTTGTGACCTTCCAGTCAGGTAGCTTGTAAACCATGACAGAGAGTGTTTATCCAGTCCTATCAATTCAAGTTTTCCAAGGAGTAAGCCATAGTTGACCAAGTCAAATGCCTTGGTTAAGCCTACAGATATGGCTCTTGTCAGCATCCCTTTATCCATCATGTTCTGCCAAAACCTGGGTGAAGAATTCAAGGGAGGAAGCAGCATCTCAAGGGGGCATGTAGACACAGCCCACATAGATTGATTTAGTGTCACCTAGCAGGAGTTTGACAAAAAGGGACTCATTCATAGAGGAGTCAAAAGGAGAGATGTTAACAGGAGTGGAACTCAGTTTGTTGCTAACATATATGAGGACCCCACCCCCTTTTTTACTGATCCTATCCTTTCTATAAGCAAAGAGTCCTGGTAGGTCCACTTCATGTGGGAGCACCTACAGCTTGAGCCAAGTTTCTGAAATTGCGATTACATCTGGGTTATACATATCAGCCCAGCTCTCAAGTTCTTGCATTTTTTGCCTCAGGATGTTGATATTCATATGTATCAATTTTAGACCACTGGTATGAGCCCAGCCTGGGTTAGTAGGGAGCCTAGTGGTGGCATTCAGGGGAACAGAACCGGGGTTAGGTTCAACATCCCCACATAAGGCCAGTTTTAGGTCACCCAAGTAACTTAAGGGTATAGTTGGATAGAGTGTGTGACACTTTTTCCTTTTTGCAAAGCATTCATAGAGAAGGTTGTAACAATTGCCCCTTTGGGTCAGCCCATATGCAGCCATGAGCAGGAGATCATAGGTGCTGCCACCTGTGGGAGGGTGACAGTAGGAAGTACTGCAGGTGGACCCCTTCCCAGAACAAAGCAGTGCATACCTCAGTGGTACTTTGTCCACTAATAGCACAATTATAATATAGGGTAACATCACAACAATGCCGTAACACCCCATCATGGTATAGGTTGTTAAACTCGGCAGCAAAAAATGGAGCCAAAGGAAGACAGCCCCAGAAATATGGAAGTAAACAAACCTGTTGGTGAGGCTTCAAAGACAATTTATGCTTACTCCATGAAAAAAATAATAGTAGCTCAGTAGAGGCTTCAGGCAATAGTTACCTATACAATTTGTGAATAAAATACACCCCACCTACCGTCAGGAGGTTGGTAGCAGCCCCAGAGGTAGTATAATATACAAAGCTGTTTCATACTCTATTGATCTCAGCAGCAGAGAATGTAGCCATAGGTAAACAGCCCAGAGATTCAGTAACAAACAATCCTATCAGTAGAAATTCATTGAGTATCTACACATATTCCCTAATAAGACAATATCAACCCAGCTAGAGGCATATGGCTTTAACTAACCATACAATCTGTATTAGAGCACAGTCCACCTATAGTCACGCGATTAGAACAGCCCCAGAACTGATACAACAGCACTGACAGACTAGGAAAAGTAGTGGGTACCCAGTTAGAATAGCGTTACCAGAATAAGCACCCACACTGCTCAGTGCTAGTCTAGTACGTGCTCTGAAACAGTGACCAGGGATTTACAGAGCTTACTATAAGAGCTCACCTAGTCGCTGTCCATAGTCCTGAAGAGAGGACAAGAGCAACAGAGATCAGGTTGCTGGCTATGCTGCTCCCATGGTGTGGAGGGCTGAGGCATGGAACAGCTCAGTTGACAGGAATAGAGACCAGGGTTCTAATCCTAGTCTCATGAATTTTGCCACCAGCAGGACTTTATTTTTTTTTTTCAGGACCGTGGAAACACTTTTCCATGGCCCCACACATTTTAACTTTCTCCATGATCTGCTCCCCCCAAAGTGAGAATCTAAAAGACCAGGAGTTGCGTGGGGGGCAGAAGGGTGCGTGGGGCACAGCCCCCTGCAAAAAAGAAATCAGCACCATTTTTGTGCATGCACCTTGCATGTGCTATTTTGAGAGGCACTGTTTGGACCCAGTGCCAAAGTAGTACAGCCCTAAAACTGTTGACCAAGATCAGGGCTCTGACACTTTAAAAGGTGGCCCTTGTCTAGCATACTCTGACACCCAGTGAGCTTATGGGTCAGCACCCTCTGGGAGGAGCACAGCAGGTAGGAGATTTAATAACTAGAGGAGGTGGGGTTTGGAAGGAGGTGGGGGTTGGGAGGGTGGGCCAAAGTCTGCTCCCCAAAGGATGCCTCCCTAAGTGCAGCAGGGTGAAAGTTCCAGGACTGCAACAAGATGCACAGTAGCAGTTCCAGAGCCACTTCTGCTCTGCAGCCCTTTACTTGATGCTGCAATGTGCAGATGAGGATGCTTCTGTCTCTGCTAATGTGGCAGTGGAGACTGTAGAAAAAACATTCCTGTAGGTCCATTGCAGGGGGAGGGCAGAGTCATGCTGTCCCCGCTCTGCCCTCCGACTCCCATCATCCGTTGCAATCCCATGGAGGTGAGAGGAAAGGCAGCCCAAGAGTCAGCTTTTAAAGGCAGCCAGGGATTTTAAATTCTGGCACCTTTTTTTCTGAGCAGTGATTGGCTGGGGCAGGATTACTGACCCCTGCTCAATCCTGAAGGACAATTCTCCTGGAGCACAGGTTCAAGTTTGAGTTCTCCAAAGGATGCCTCTCCCTAAGTGCAGCAGAGTGAAAGTTCCAGGACTGGAGCAAGACGCACAGTAGCAGTTCCAGAGCTGCTTCTGCTCTGCAGCCCTTTAATTGATGTTCCAATGTGCAGATGTGGCTACTTCTGTCTTCCAGCAGTGCGGCAGTGGAGATAGTAGAAAAAACATTCCCAGAGGTCCATTGCAGGGGGAGGACAGAGGGTATGCCAGCCCCACTCTGCCTTCAGACCCTGCTGTCTGTGGCAACCGTGGAGATGAGGACAGGCAGCCCAAGAGTCTGCTTTTATAGGCAGCCAGATTTTAAATTCTGTGCCTTTTTTCTAAGCAGTGATTGCTTGGGCAGGATTAAAGACCCTGCTCATCTCCCTGAAGAATGATTCTCCCAGAGTGCAGGTTCAAGTTTGAGTTCCCCAAAGGATGCCTCTCCTTAAGCGCAGCAGGGCGAACATTCCAGGACTGGAGCAAGATGCACAGTAGCAGTTCCAGAGCCACTTCTACTCTGCAGCCCTTTAATTGATGTTCCAATATGCAGACGTGGCCACTTCTGTCTCCCGGTAGTGCAGCAGTGGAAACAGTGGAATAAACACTCCCGTAGGTCCGTTTCGGGGGAGGACAGAGATATTCCTGGCCCTCTCTGCCCTCAGACCCCCATCGTCTACTGCAATCCCATGGAGATGAGAGGAAAGGCAGCCCGGGAGTCAGCGTTTAAAGACAGCCAGGGATTTTAAATTCTAGCGCCTTTTTTACTGAGCAGTGATTGGCTGGGGCAGGATTAAAAAACCCTGCTCATCTCCCTGAAGGACAATTCTCCTGGAGCACAGGTTCAAGTTTGAGTTCCCCAAAGGATGCCTCTCCCTTAGTGCAGCAGGGTGAAAGTTCCAGGACTGGAGCAAGACGCACAGTAGCAGTTCCAGAGCTGCTTCTGCTCTGCAGCCCTTTAATTGATGCTCCGATGTGCAAATGTGGCTACTTCTGTCTTCCAGCAGTGTGGCAGTGGAGATAGTAGAAAAAACATTCCCAGAGGTCCATTGCAGGGGGAGGACAGAGGTATGCCAGCCCCACTCTGCCTTCAGACCCCCGTTGTCTGTTGCAATCCGGTGGAGATGAGAGGACAGGCAGCCCAAGAGTCTGCTGTTATAGGCAGCCAGGGATTTTAAATTCTGGTGCCTTTTTTTCTAAGCAGTGATTGGCTGGGGCAGGATTAAAGACACCTGCTCATCTCCCTGAAGAATGATTCTCCCAGAGTGCAGGTTCAAGTTTGAGTTCCCCAAAGGATGCCTCTCCTTAAGCGCAGCAGGGCAAACATTCCAGGACTGGAGCAAGATGCACAGTAGCAGTTCCAGAACCACTTCTACTCTGCAGCCCTTTAATTGATGTTCCAATATGCAGACGTGGCCACTTTTGTCTCCCGGTAGTGCAGCAGTGGAAACAGTGGAATAAACACTCCCGTAGGTCCGTTTCAGGGGGAGGACAGAGATATTCCTGGCCCTCAGACCCCCATCGTCTATTGTAATCCCATGGAGATGAGAGGAAAGGCAGCCCGGGAGTCAGCGTTTAAAGACAGCCAGGGATTTTAAATTCTAGCGCCTTTTTTACTGAGCAGTGATTGGCTGGGGCAGGATTAAAAACCCCTGCTCATCTCACTGAAGGACGATTCTCCTGGAGCACAGGTTCAAGTTTGAGTTCCCCAAAGGATGCCTCTCCCTTAGTGCAGCAGGGTGAAAGTTCCAGGACTGGAGCAAGACGCTCAGTAGCAGTTCCAGAGCCGCTTCTGCTCTGCAGCCCTTTATTTGATGCTCTGATGTGCACATACAGCTGCTTCTGTCTCCCAGTAGTGTTGCAATAGAGACAGTAGATAAAACACTCCTATAGGTCCATTGCAGGGGGAGGACAGAGGTATGCTGGCCCCGCTCTGCCTTCAGACCCCCATCGTCTGTTGCAATCACACAGAGATTAGAGGATAAGCAGACCGAGAGACAGCTTTTAAAGGCACCCGGCTGAGCTCTGCCGGCGCCCTTCACCGCTCATCCCACGAGGCTACAATGGGGAGCCCAAAAAGACAAGAAGGATTTGGGGTTTCCCTCCACCCCATCCCTGCCTGGGGGGATAGCCAAGGCTACATAGGGGTGCCTGACTGGTGGATTGCTGTGCAAGACGGTCAGAGGAAGCCTGGCTGGATCCAGGGGAATAAACAGTAAAAATAAATGCAGCTCACTGATTGGCTGCCATGCTCATCTGAAATCTTTTAATAGTGCCCAACATGGCAGCCACACAGCTGATCGCAATCTCTGTGCTGACAGCAGCGGCATCAAAACAAAATGTATCTTTCAGTACTCAGGAGGATTGTGTTGTGAGGTGGTTTAAAGTGGATATCCTGAAATTGTTTAAGAAATAATGGTCAAGACTGAGAAAGCGTTCCTTTTTTTCTCTTATTTTATTTGACAAATTTTACTCAGTAAACTGGTTCATCAAGAAGACGCTTATCGCCATAATGAATATGCAATAACAACACTTAGTAATCAGACCATTCGCTAGTGACGTTATTGTTGAATAATTCATGACGCATCTCGGAATGTCACTAGTGATTGGTCAGTTTACTAAGTGTTGTCATTGCATATTCATTACAGCAACAAGAGTCTTCTCGCCAAGCCACTTTACTGTGTTAAATTTGTCAAATAAAACGAAAAAAAAAGGAACACCGTCACAGTCCTGACCATTATTACTTAAACAGTTTCAGGGTAGTCACTTTAAACTGCCTCACAATACAATCCAGAATACTGAAAAGGTACGTTATCACAACCAACAGCTGGCAGAACGCGATAGTGTGAGCGCATGCTGCAAGGGAAAAAAAAACAGCAAACTAAATTAAAAAAGTCCCCCAAAAATTGCATTACTGCAATTAGACTTATAATCATAATACTGACCTCACAGCCAGTCATTTCCAGGGGATTAATGACTAGTTGGTGGGGGTTGGCCCTTGGCTGTGCTTCGGTCCAACCTCGTGGCTGGTCATTAATCCCCAGGAAATGACCCACTCTCTGGTCATTATTGCTTAAGTAAAAAACAAAAACAGCAGGCCCAGAATCAAGCCTGGGGCACTCCATCTGAGACAGACCTATTCACAGAGGTCAGTCTCTCAATTTTAACTTTCTGTGTTCACTTACTTAGGTAACTCTTAAACCAGAGAACAGTGTCCGAGGACACAACCAGCTGCAGTAGCGTTTCATGCAAGACCCATGGTTGACAAGCTCAAAAGCCCTCATCAGGTTGACATAAATTCTATCGACCATATCTTCACTGGCTAATGCCTTGTGAAAATAATGTATTCTACTGTAAATCTGTATAAAAAGCAAACCCTTGTGAATTTGTGTTCTAGTGGGTAATGACACACCAAGAGACACAGTTGCAGCATAGGGATACTTTATTATCAGCCATGCAAAATACCTCCCAGGGAATCAGAGGTGTGGCATCCCCAACTTACAGAGTGGGTTCTGAATTCACCAGAGACCCTTTACAGCCCATCTTATATACATTCCTCAACTGACCTTGTCTGCTTACAAGGAGACAAATACATAGTCTTTCTTTCTCTCCACACAGTACAGTCTTGTTATACACTACTATGTGAAGTAGAGAGCTTCTGCTCCACACCGGTACTCCTGTGCCTTGCAAAAAAGGTAAATACAAACAGCAGAAAAATGCTGGCACCAGGCTACAGTATTTAACACAAAAGTTAATTATTTAAACATACAAGAAAATCACTACTGTATACCTGGCAGTTGAAAAACCGTAGTAAGATGCTCCCGACCTAGTTTCACCCAAAAGGCTTTCTCAAGGGACACTGTTCCAGGTGAGCAAAGTGCATTTTAAAGTACAAACAGCCAATAATATTAAGGTGCTCATTTAAAGGTACAGTGCATAGAAAGACAATGTAAAACACAAAGTGTAGAGCAAAAACTCATATCCCACAGTTTCAAAACATACTCAAAAGAGTAGGCACATAATTCATCACTACAGTTCCTAAAATTATTTGATTAAATACCAATGCAGCTAAAAAAAAAAAGTTTAGAAAAATGTTCCATGAGCCATCCACTTGTACTTAGAACCATAGAAACATTGACTTTGATGGCAAATAAGGACCGCTTGGCTCACCCAGTCTGCTAATTCCCCCTACCTACTGGATAAGCTGCAGGTCCTAGTTAACCAACAGCCTGCTTCCTCCTACCCCCCCCAATAGAATTGCCTTATGTCTGTCCCATGCATTCTTGAATTCCCCCACTGTTTTTGACCCCATGACCTCCTCAGGAAGACTGTTCCATTCGTCCTCCACCCCCTTCATGAAAAATTACTTCCTCACGTTGCCCCTGAGACATTCCCCCTCTATCTTCAAATTGTGACTCCTTGTTCTTGCACATCTCTTTTTCTGAAAGGTGCTACCCACTTGGACATTGTTGATTCCCTTGAGGTACTTGAAAGTTTCCATCATGTTCCCCGTTTACCTCCTTTCCTCAAGGGTATACATATTAAGCTCCTTTAGTCTCTCTTCGTATGGCTTCTGGTGCAGACCCTGTACCATTTTAGTTTCCTTCCTCTGGACTGCCTCCATCCTGTCTATGTCCTTGTGGAGATGAGGTCTCCAGAACTACATGCAGTAGTCCAGATGGGGTCTCACCAACTGTCTGTATAGAGGGATAACAACTTCCTCTTCTCTACTGGTGATGCCTCTCCCTATGCATCCCAGTGCATCCCAGTATCCCCTAACCCTCCTTTCTGCCTTCTCACATTGCTTGCCTACCTTTACATCATCTGATGTAACTACCCCCAGGTCCCTTTCCATTTTTGTTGTTGTTAGTACCTCCCCTTCCCCACCCATTGTGTACTCTTCCCCTGGGTTTTTGCTTCCCAGGTGCAGTACTTTGCACTTCTTTGCATCTAAGTTGCCATACTTTTGACTATTCCTTCAACCTTGCCAAGCCCCTTTTCATCCTTTCCACTCCCCCCGTGTATCAACCCTGTTGCAGGTCTTTGTGTCATCTGCAAAGGGGCATACTTTTCCTTCCAGTTCCTCTGCAATGTCACCTAAAGACATTAAAGAGGACCGGTCCCAGTACTGAACCCTGTGGTTCCCCACTATTAACTCCCTTTTCTTCTGAGTGGACTCCGTTTACTATCAGTCTATCACCCTCTGTGTCATGTTATCCAGCCAATTTTTTACAAAAGCTACCACCCTGGGACCTACACTCAGGCTGGCTAACTTGTTTATTAATCTTTTTTGTGGGACTGTGTCAAATTCCTTACCGAGGTCTAGGTAGGCCACGTCCACAGCCCCTCCCTGGTCTACTACTTTGGTCACCCAGTCAAAGAACTCTATTAGATTTGTCTGACATGACCTTCCCAATGTGAATCCATGCTGCCTTGGGTCCTGTGTCCTGCTGGCTTCTAGATACTCAACAATTATTTCTTTCAGAAGTGAAAGAAAGAATTGTTGAGTACCTAGGCCTAAAATGTACTGAGTTTGATATCTGCCACCCCCTATGGCTGGCCTTCCCTTCCACTCTAATGGACATAGTGAAAAAACATAATTTGGAACCTGTGTAAAGAAAGGAAAAAGTGAGAGCTTAAAAGGGCATCGAAATATACTCAGTGGCAATTTACAATTATAAGCATTTTCTCAGAGTCACAAATTCCTTATTTCTTCTTTTTGATGTGGCATTAAATTCAGCCTATTATTCAGCCCTGGCAAGTAGTAGCCCCCCAGTTGAAAGATTCATAGTGCATCCCTTTCGAGGAGCAAAGCCTCCACGTCTTCACCCTGCGTCCTAAATGGTACTTTCTCAATTCCACAGAATTTAAACTCATGGCATTCAATTGATGATGATTCTTTTACATGTACAGACAAAGCACTGGTAATATCACCATTTGCAATAGCCCTCATATGCTCCCCAATCCTGAGTTTCAGCTTCCTAGATGTCTTTCCTATATTCTTATCTACCAGAATTGCTCACTTGATACCAACTTGTTTAATACCTGCTATCGATTACATGTACCCTGTACCCAATTGTATCTGTCTGACCACAATGTGACGTGGCACCTCTGGTGAATGCCTACTGATTTTTGGCAAATCTTTGCTATGTAACTGAAACGCAATGTATGTCTTTATGTGATGAAGTACCTTTGTAAACGAGCCTCTGGCTCAAAGGTTGTAAACTGATTCTTAAATAAATAAATAAATAAATAGAAAGCTCCACAGTTGCACCATGATAGATAGTTCACATGTGTGGAATCACAGTTAATGAAACTCCTGATGTCAAACAATTTAGTTGCATTATTGCTGGTAGAGTGTGTTATTTTTTCCATTGCTGCACAAAATTTACAGTGGCCACATTTAAGTTACCCTTGGGCAAACTGGGGAGACAAGTGTGTGTGGTATCTGTGGTGGGTATCTGTGGTGGGTTGAAGGCTATGTGTCAAGGTGTCAGCTTAATTCCTAGCCCTCTTGTAACTAAACCTGGGTGGAATGGAGCCCAAGTCCTTTAGGATAGGGTCAGAACAAATATTACCCCAATTCCTTAAAATGAAATGTTTGATGACCGTGGAGTTCCTACCATAAGTACCTACAAAATTCAGTTGTGATTTTCTTGTATGTTTAAGTAATAAACTTTTATATTAAGTACTGTACCCTGGTGCTGGCATTTTTCCACAGATTCCAACATGTGGTCTATCTAGCATGGTGCAACCGTGGAGATTCTATATAGGGAAGATGTCTAGGAAGCTGAAACTCAGGACTGAGAAGCACATGAGGGCTATTGCAAAGGGTGACATTACCATTGCTTTGTCTGTACATGTAAAAGAATCATCATCGACTGAATGTCATAAGTTTAAATTCTGTGGAATCGAAAAAGTATCATTGGGGAAGTGGGGTGGAAATCTGGATACTTTGCTTCTCAAAAGGCAGGCACTGTGGATCTTTCAATTAGGGAGGGGGGCTACTAGTTGCCAGGGCTGGATTTAATGCCACTTATCAAGAAGAAGAAATAAGGACTGTGTGACTCTGAGAAAATGCTGATAATTGTAAATTGCCACTGAATGTATTTCTATGTTCTTTTAACCTCTCACTTTTTCCTTTCTTTACACAGGTTCCAAATTGTGTTTTTTCACTATGTCCATTTGAGTGAAAGGGAAGGCCAGCCATAGGGGGTGGCATATATCAAACTCAGTACAAGTGATGGCCCATGGAACTTTTTTTATTTTTTATTTTTTTCTTAGCTGCATTGGTGTTTAAACAAATAGTTTTAAGAGCTATAGTGATGAATTATGTGCCTACCCTATGTTTCTAAACTCTGGGATATGAGATTTTGCTCTACACTACTTTGTGTTTTACACTGTCTTTCTATGCACTGTACCTTTAAATGAGCACCTTAATAGTATTGGCTGTTTGTACTTTAAAATGCACCTTGCTCACCTGGAATGACATCTCTTGATAAAGCCTTTTGGATTAAACCAGGTTGGGAGCATCTTGCTATGGTTTTTCAGTCACTGAGTATTGTGATTTTCTTGTATATTTAAATCATAAACTTTTGTATTAAGTACTGTACCCTGGTGCGGGAATTTTTCTGCTGTTTGTTATACATTACTATAACCCTGGGCACTCCCCACTAGCAAGAACACCAGTCTTTCTGCCTAGATCTGCAAGTCTACATTCGGATCTAACAGTCCATGCACAGTTAGTTAGTCTTTATCAGTGGTGATTTGCATATGTAGCCCATGGTGCTTTGCATTGTGGGGGCATGTGTGATTTTGTCTTTTCTTGAAACTTGGCTTCCCAGCCAAATGCCCTTTGGGGTAACCCTTGCCTCAGTGTTTATGCACAGAGGTTCTTTGTCTTTTAAATGTTTTTTTATTTTAATGGGTTCACCACAATATATCCCAGGCACACTGCCCTAGGGGTAGCTGGTCCATTCCACTGGGGTGTCAAACAGACGAGGCATACTGATGAGTCCTGGTAGGACGAAACACGTGTCTATGTCTTCTGTTAGCACCCTTTGCAAACTGTGTGAGAGGCCTTTTGGCACCATGCAATTCTGCTTAAATTTGGACCAGCATAACATTCTGTGGTGGTTTGCATATGTAGCCCATGGTGCTTTGCATTGTGGGGGCATGTGTGATTTTGTCTTTTCTTGAAACTTGGCTTCCCAGCCAAATACCCTTTGGGGTAACCCTTGCCTCAGTGTTTATGCACAGAGGTTCTTAGTCTTTATCAGTTCTGTATAATCACAAACCCAGTTGTATAGCAAACCGAACTTAGTAAATTTCTAGAAGTAATGTTTAGCTAGCCCATCAGTAAATGTATAATCCGTAAGTTTCCATCATGAGCACTAAACTATGGCAGCATGTTCTACTAAGAGAAAAATATATATCATGAAATAGTTGCCTAGGCAGATCATAATGCTTTCTGCCAACACTACCAATGCAGTACTGGTACTGTGTAGTTTCCTAACCTGAATTGTTTGGTGTGCTAGACATTCTATGTGCCTAGATCAGTGATAAGTTAGTCACTTGCTATCTTTTTCAAGTGTCTTGGACAGAGGGGAGAGGATGGAGAGTGACCTATAATTTTCTAACTTTGTTCAAGTACTGCTTTCAAAAACAGGAGTAACCAGTGCCCACTTCCATTTATCAGGGAACTGGGAGTACCGCAAGGAGGTGCTGGATATTTTGTGACTGGATGGGTTAGCTCATTCACAACCACTGATAACAGTTTTGTATCCCTAGTATTCACCCCAACCCTGGTTTTACCTAGCAGTTTTTTGACATATTTTAGGATGTCAAATTTGGAGATTGTTCTAAAATAAGATTTTGGATGGGCATGATCGGATTCTATTGGCAATTTTAGGTCAGGCCCCATGTCATCACAATTTAATGAAGAGCCTAGGGGGATAAAGGTGATAAGATCAGTATAGAGCTCATTAAACCTGTTTGCCTTTCAGTAGTGTCTAGGACCTCTTTCCTTTCAATACGCAACATGGTAGGGGATTTCATTTCCTTTTGCTTAAAAGGCTGTTTACATTATCCCAGAACTTTTTTATACTTGCACCAAATACATGTTTAAAATGTAATACAAAAACATTACAAATCATAATCCTTTAAAAACGTGTGAGAATATTCATGTGCTTTGATTAGATCAATCCAGTCACATGACTGTGTGTTAATCCACTTAATGCACTGTGCAGTTTTAAAACAGTTATACAATGGCTGTAAAATTTAAGAAATCTGATCGGCTAGCTGGCACCTCCTAGCCATTGTAAATCCTAGCATTACCAATGGAAAGAGGTGCCAGCTAACATCAGATGCCCATCACCTCATGTTGAGTCACTCCATTGGAATGTTAACATTGCCACCAGATGCCATCTTGATTGTTGCCAAGATCACGGTAAAAAAAAAATTCAAAACAGTACTGTTCCCCGTGGCAGATCTCGTCCAACAACATAAAAAGTCATGTTTAAGCATACAGTAACAGTCTTACAGAAATCATAGATCTTTTTCTATTTCCCCAAACAGATCCCCAACACAGCTTCCAATGGCAAAATTCCATGAAACTCACAGCTAGATTCACTCTAATGTAAATCTTCAAAACAGACAATGGTAAATTCATCACCTAAGACTGCAGGTATTCATTTGTTTGTGAAAGTGACCGTACAGCCATTAAAGCATTTTTTTTTTTACTTGCAGATTCCAAACCCTGTAGTGGTCAGCAAAGAAAATCTGCCTGCAAACAATAAGACAGGATGCAACCAGCAGCAAAAGACCAAACCCACTAAGAAAGTCTTAAAGAAACATACTCTCCCTAATAGGCAGTTGGTATAAAATCCATCTAAATTCAGATTGCTCTTTTCAGTTTAAAGTGTTGCATAAAAGCATTAAGTAAAAACAAAAAAAAAACTTTTAAAAATAACCTCTCCAGTCATTTTAAAAGTTGAAATAAGTCAGTTCAGTTAAGTTTTACAGTTGAAATAAAGGCAGTTTATTTAATACAAGTACAGTTGAGCTTATTTTTAGTAGAGTTAAATGAATTATCCAATTCATAATGTAAAACTCTGAGTGACTAAATAAAAAGATGAATGTTTGAAAAGAATACAAACGGTGTGGCATTGTTTTATACAGTGTAAGAATATCTACAGTACATCGACAGATTTTAGCTTTAGAAAATGTTTCACAGTATAAAGTAAAGTTTATAAGCATATGGGGCCATTGCATAATTGTAATAAACCTCTCCAGGGTGTGGGTTATGCTGGGATTTGCCCATGCCTGACCTGGTTTGGCCCCTCGGCCTGTTGGCCTTGTGGCCGAACCACGCCAGGGGTTGGTAAATCCCAACATAACCCACACCCTGTCGTGGTTTATTGCTTAAATAAATATAATACTAAAAAGCCATTTTATAAGTGAAATAACTCATTCCAAGGTGTGCATTAAGCTAAATTAATGCACTACCAGGATGCTTAAAGCAGCAGTGCAACAAAAAATGTTTTTCCAAAAAGCTAGTTTCAGCTACAGTTAATAAAAATAATAGCAAATCCATCAAAAATACTTTGTTTAGATACCTCTTATGCTGCACACTATGAGTTGTTTTCATTTTCTTAGTCCTATCTCTTGCCAAGTCTACAATGCAAATTCTAAGCCATCATTTTCAAGAGAAAAAAACTAAATATTTATAATATACACACATATTTTTAGAACTAGAAAAATTTGGCATCAATTAAAAACTGAAAGAGGCCTGGAATCTTTTATAGTGAAAAAAGGTAGGGTTAAAATGTTTCCCCAATTCCGTTGCACTGCTGCTTTAATATTCTTGCTGTTGCCTTTTCCCTCTGTAATCAGGGCAAGGGTAAGTTAGCTTAATACATATTCTATTATATGTTACTGCTTACTTAAAGCTCAAATAGAACTGAATGTCAAAGAGTAAGGTGCATATTATATGAGCGTAAGCTTTCCAATGAGAACTCATAGCAATATTTCTTTGGTGGGCCTAACATCCAGAATGATATCGACACATTTCTGTTTTGTACAGCTTATTTGAATGAACATATGCTCAGATAGTGCATTAACCACTCCAGATCATTATCTATTAATAGCTCAATAATCCGTAACCATGCAGATAGAATATATAATGGAGAATTTGGCTCAACAGTCCCAGATAATATGGATAATATATCAGGATAATGCTTTGATAGCTTGTCTTCTGCACCAGACAAAGTAAATTCATGCTTAAAAATTAAGCAATAAATGCATGACAAGGTGCATGTTGTACTAGGACAATGTTGCACCTCATGAGGTTGGGCACAAGGCCATCCGCCAGGTGTATCCAACACACGAGAACTGGCATTATCCCACTGGCACACGCCCTGCAGTGCAATTATAAAATGTCTTGCTTGTTAAAAAAAAAAAAGGTTAAAAAATACATTTTCAAACTCATTTTTAGCTGCTTTTTGAATAGCCATAATGTGCTGGGATAGCATCTTTGTTGAAGATCAACACTGACCAATCAGAGCCCAGGAATTTCTCTTGCCATTTTAAAACTGCCATTATGAAAAGGGTTGTAAAATTCATGTGTTGTGATTAGTGGAATCAGATCACATGACCATGTGCTATTTGAGCCCAATAGCACAAGTCAGAAATGCTTGAAGGAGCCCTAAAGTAAAATAAAAAAAAATTAAAAAAGATATGTTTTCCATTATCTCCAGTTGAGTCACTCTATGCTCTCTGTGCCAGTATAGTGTTTTCTTAATGGACATTTTTTAAGAATGCATACCTTCATTTTTAGTGTGGGGCTCTCAATTTTATAATTGTTTCTGCTGCTGTTCAATGATCCTGCTTCCCAGGGTGCAACATTACAATAAGTTTACTAAGTAGTAATTTCTATCCTTGTTTTATTACACAGACAATCTGTTAGGCAAGGGCATATTTTCAAAGGATCTAGAATCAGATGTACAAACCTTTAATACTTACAAACAGAAGTTATATGTGAACTACACAGTTTAAAATTAAAACTACAGGTATTAAGGCATACAAGACAACATAAAGAAAATTCACCTACTTCTGTGCATTACCAGGTTTCATGCCATAAACATCGCGAAGGAAACAACACAGGCAGAACAACGAAGAAGTAATGCCACAAACAAAAATATTGCGGTGGACCCAACAACGCTGAGCACAAATGCTGCCGACCCACAAGCAAAGCGGCGCAACACAGCGGCAGCAGTGGAGGCTTGCACAAGGAACCACACAGAGTGGGACACCCAGCACCGGCAAAACCATGAGGCAGCCACCGGGGCAGCACAACTGGACACACAACAGGGCCGGCAAGATGGAAAACAACACAGGTGCCATTGAGCAAGACACACCCGGAGCACAGAGGGAGGCAGAAGGTGCACACCGTGGCAGATGGACCCTGAGAAAGGGGGGCAAGCAAGCTACAAGGCCAACAGGTATGGAGCCAGACCACACCTGGGGTATGATAGTCTGAATGCCACCACAGAGCTACAAGGGAGACCCAGCCACACAAGGGGCATGCAGCATGTGGAGAGAGGGGCAAAGGGACAGGGGCAGGAGGTGGCTCCCAGGACAGGACACCTGCACCCAGCAATGCACCACACACAACAGCAAGGGTAGAGGGCCACACACGGGGAACACCAAAGCATGTGAAATGCTTCTGCTCCTACCCAGACAAGTGAAGCACACAATGCTGACAGACAGCAGGACACACAGGGGGTGGGGCGTGGCACCACAGCATGGATATAGGGCTAAGAGGACACACCTGTGAGCCAGGCGTGTGCTGCCAGGGCAGGTGCTGTCACTCCCACACCCAGCGGCACTCTCATAAGGCAGCACAGCACACAGACCACGCTACAGTGCATGGGAGAGCCATGCAGGGGACAAACACTGTGTGGGAGGCACATGCACAGTCTGCAGAACCATGCCACTGCACTATGTGAACAGCCAAAAGGGGAAGACCCTACTACAACATGAGGGCTACCTGTACTACAAGGAGTGGAACCTGGTGTAAAAAACATATTGGAAATGCTCAGAGTATTACAGGGTGAAATGCCCTGGGCACATCTACACCGCAGGGAAGGAGGTCATCAGGGTGGTGAACAGCCACAACCATGTACCCGACTGTGGGGCCATAGGTGTCCGGGAGACCATCATAGACATAAAGCAGAGGGCCCTACAAATGATGGAGACACCCCACCAGGTGGTGGCAGCATGCAGTAGCAACATAACCACTGCTGTATCTGGTAGACTTCCCAGCACACACCTCCTGAAAAGGAGTGTCCACCATGCACGGACAGCTGTCAGCCAGTCACCACCCCTGACAACCTCACTAGAGGACCTCACCATACCAGACATGTACACTGTGACACATGATGGAGCTCAGTTCCTGCTCCATGACAATGGCGGTGCATCACAAATACTGATATACACCACAGACAGGAACTTGCAGCTGCTGTCACAGTGCCATGCATGGTATGCAGATGTCACATTCAAGACAGCACCACCACACTTTACACAGCTCTACACCATACATGGGGAGCAATACTGCACCGTAAGACCCACTGTGTACCTCCTGCTGCTGAACAAGACAGGGGTGACGTACACAAGGATGTTCACTGCAGTGAGGGAGCTCTGAGAGGACCTCAAGCCATCTGTGATAATCACAGACTTCGAGCAGGCTGCGATAAAGTCCTTTGCCACTGTATTCCAGAATGACAGTCAGCATGGCTGCTTCTTCCACCTGTGCCAGGCCCTGTGGAGGAAGGTCCAGGAGGTTCCTGAGGTCATGCACTGCTACACAGAGGACGAGGACTTTGCACTCCATGTGCACCTGCTGCCTGCACTTGCCTTCATCCCCCCAAGGGAGGTGTCCACCGTCTTTGAGGTATTCAGGTCATTCAAGTTCTACATCACACATGATGAGCTGCTGGCACCAATAGTAGACTACTTCAAGGACACATGGGTAGGGCACCCCATCCGTGGTGGTGTCCGCAGGCACCCCCTGTTTCCCATTGACCTGTGGAACTGTTATGATGCAACCAGGCCTGGCAGTGCCCACACCAACAACTCTGTGGAAGGGTGGCACCATGCATTCAGCACCCTAATTGGTGTATGCCACGCCAGAGCTGTGGAAGTTCATTGATGCCCTGAAGTCGGAGCAGCAGCTCAATGAGCTGAAGACTGAGCAATGCATCATTGGGCACTATGCACCACCATCATGGAAGCGGTTCAGGGACTCGATGGACTGCATACAGCACATTGTTGGGGAGTACAGCACCAGACCCACGAATGACTATCTACGCAGCATCACCCATAACTTCCAGCTGCAGGTCTGACCAGGACCATGCCAGTGACTGCGGCTGCTGGGCGTGGACTGACCACCACTGTGCCATTTGAGGGTGTCAGTGACTGCTGACCACCTGTACAGTGTGCTATCACACACGCCTGGAGGGGTACTGTGCCAATATGGGGAGATGTACTGTCAAGGTGGGGGTACTGTGCTGTTTTCAGGGTATTGCCCTGCACAAGGCGGGGTACTGTGCCGATATGGGGTGATACACTGTCAAGGTGGGAGACTGTGCTGTACTAGGGTTGATGCTCTGTCAGGGGGGGGACTGTGCTGATCTGGGGCATTGTTGTGTCAAGAGGGGGTGCTGTGCTGTACTAGGGTTGATGCTCTGTCATGGGAAGGACTGTGCTGCTGTGTGGTGTCACTCTGTCACAGGGCGATGGCTGTGCAGGTGTTGGGCTCCTGTGCTGTCTGTGCTGGGGGCGGTGCCTCTGTTACCATGGGGGTTGTGCACCACTGGGAGGGGGGTGCACTGGGTAGTGTGGATGTCTGCACGCAGGCTGCGGTGCAGTGTGGGGTGGTCACTGCCACTGCGGGTACATGTGGTGTCTGCAGTGGTGCTGTGACAATGCCATGTGCAGGACCGGTATGCCAACCCTGGGGTGTGTGCTCTGTGCAGTGCATGTCTGCATCTGTGCCATGCTGAGGCTGCATGTTACGCAGGTCACTGTCCTGTGCACCACTTGGCTGTGCATTGGTGGTGTGTGTGTGCCATTGCCATGGGTGTTGTGTTGGTCATGCCTGGTGTCTGCTGACAGGGGCACTGCGTGTGTTGTGTTGGCATGGACCCCTGGCACTGTCAGTGGACACTGTGTGCATCGCAGTTCCCACAGCCGGTGGTACATCAGTTGTGGCTCATCCACTGGAGTATACACCGGCTGCATCTTGTCCCTGGGCTCCAGCAGGCTGGCATGTGTTAGGGCCCCTGCAGCCCATGTCTGTACAGGTGTGCCGGCACTGTACATGGCCCCTACTCATCCTGTGGCCATGTTTGTCTGTGGGATTACTATCTTTGCATGCCCATGTGAGTGGCAGTGTTCACCTTCACTGCCCAATGCCTTTTGACCGCCTGTGGCTCGTCCAAGTCATGCTGTCCCCCATGGGTGTGCCCATGTGCATCACGGTCGTTTTATGGTTGTATCACCCTCCTACCACACTGTTGTATGTTCTGTGGAGTGTGCACATTGTACTGGGTTGCAGCTGCATCTGGCCACCGTGCTGTTGCATGGCAGTCCTACGGCAGCTGGTGGTCCACCAGTTGGCACACCTGGCCTCAGTGCCCTGTGTACATTGTGGGGGTTGCTATCTGGGGCCTTCTCCCTATGTGCATCCATGCATTTGGGGCATTTGAGGCAGCATGCTGGTCTCCCACTGGGGTGCCCAACCCCTGTTGCCATACCTAGTTCTGCCACCCTCTGCTGTGCACAGGCACCAGTGCCCCCTACTGTGCAGGTGTCCTTGTGTGTGCCGAGGCCATTGCTGCCCCCCTGCGGTGTTCTGCTGGACACTGTTGTTCCCTGCCCCATGTTGTGCAACAGCATGTCCGGCATATGTTCATTTGTCCGCCTTTGTTTGGGCGTTCTCCATTTGCCTCTGCGGTCTGCGTCCCCTGCACTGTTCCAGGCCCTGTTGGCTGTGCCATCAGCATTTGGGTGTGTGATGTGTTTTCCGCCCTTATTTCTGCGGTCATTGTTTGCCCATGTGGTCTGCATCCTGGTGACATTCCTGATCACTTTCTGTTGTGCCTGCGCTATTGCTGTCGGTGATGTTCTTGCCACCACGTTCCTGTTTGTGATGTTTTGTCCTGCACTGTTCATGGCCCGAAGTCATTACCAGTTTGCCCATTATTATATGAATTTTTTTACAATTCCCTTAAAGGTCATTTGATTTTCTAGTGAGTTTGTCTGTTATGCTTGCTTGCATAGCTGAGTCTGTCTCATTAGGCACTTTTACACTACTGTTTCTGTAACGGAATTCCCGTTACAGAAGCAGTTTACCATTACCCTCCTTGCACGTAAAGAACATTTGTTCCGCTTCCTTGGTGAACATTGGCCCGAACCGCTTTCCCTTCTCGACATGGTTCATCTCGATCTCTTCCGTTTTGTCCCATTGTGTAAAATGGCCATTCCATTTACTACCCATCATCTCCAGTGGAAATAGTGCATTGTGAGGGAGCCGGAATGACAATTCAAAACAGAGAAGCGAGTATTCTGGCATACTTGATGTGTGTAAAGTGAGCAGTCAATGGAACGGACTGCAACGGCGCCACACAGGTAATGAATATTTCGTTTAGGAAACCTGTGTGTAAAAGCACCTATTGAGTTGCTTGTGGGAGCCACTGTTGCCATAATCTTGGGAAAACACATTGAAAACAATTAAAATGACAATTAGATGTTTTAGTGCAGTATTAGCCACTGCTAAGCAATTTAAATCACAAGTTGCAGGATATGCAATACCAGAAAAAGGAAGTGTGTCAGGGAAACTTTGCCTAAATACTGAAAGAACTCCCAAAACTAGCAGTAACTAGTTCAGTGTTGTACATAATTGACTATGGGCTAGTGGTCTACGGTGCTGCAATGGACTCGGCCCTCAAACGGATAAAAACAACCCTCAACAAGGCTTGTAAGCTATTGTTTGGAGCCCACTGTCTTACTCACACATGTGAGCTGTATGCACAATCAGGTTGGCTCAACCTGGAATGTTGAATACAGTACCAAGTCTGCCTTCTAGCTAAGAAATCAAGCTTTGGCTTAACTCCCCCAGGAGTGCAAAACCTCCTCTGTATGTCCAATAAAACCAGGTGCACCAGGGGTACAAACAGACAGCCACTAAAAGTCCCTTTCCATTTGACCACTACAGGACAATAAACCTATGAGTGCCGGACACCTCACTGGCTAAACTCGCTCAGTGATGATATACTTACGGAACTCAAAATTGGCCCTTTTAAATCCAAGCTTCTGTCCTTGCTAGCCTCAACCAGCAGCTGTGATTGTGGGATCTAATCTCAACCTTTTCTCTATAAATCCTAGCTATACCTGTTTTGTAGGTACACCCTGTAACTTCCCTTCTCCTCTCCCCCCTCACTTTGCGATCTCCCTCCCCTTCCCCCATCCTTCCTATCCAATGACTTCCCTGCCCAGTCACAATAATCTTTCTCTGCCTATGCAGTGTCACTAGGAATCCCACCCACTCTCTGTTCCTAATACCCCCTTCCTCACCCCCTCACCTCCTGATTCATGTCCCCTCTGTCTACCCCACTTCCTAGGAAGCAATGGGTGTCTCTGGTCAACATCCCTTCCTCCCCTTGTTTCAACTTACTTACCTCCTGGTTCATTGCCCCATACTGCACTTATCTTTCGGTCAAGCAAACTTGAGCAAAGTACTATACAGTATTGTGAAGCACTTTATGACAAGAACTGTTTTCAAACATGTTTGCTATAATTTCACCTCATGACATTGTTTTTTTTTTCAAACATTGTTTGATGTTAATTTCTCTCCACTGTGAGAACTGTATTGTCTGAACCCTATTTGTGTAACTACTCTGTTACCTGAATTTGTTCTGTCTATATATGCTGATGTGGAACGTCTGTAAACGAGCCTCTGGCTCAAAGGTATTGTAATCCAAGATCTAATAAATAAAATGAAAAATAAATAAGAACTGAAGGCGGACAAAGCAATAGGGACAAAAGGAATTCACCCCAGAATTCTAAAATAACTAAGGGGAGAACTAGTGACACCACTGACTACCGTTTTTAACAAATCATGGGAGTATGGTGTGGTGCTGGATGACTGGAGCAGGGCAGATGTGATTCTCCTTCACAACAGTGGGAGCAAGGCAGAGGCAGGAAACTACAGATCTGTTAGTTTGACCTCGGTGGTAGGGAAAATGATGGAATCACACCTGAAATAGTTGTTGAGTACCTAGAGGCCAGCGGGGCACAGGACCCAAGCAGGATGGAGTCACAGCGGGAAGGTCCTGTCAGATGAATCTAATAGATTTATTTGATTGGGTGACCAAAGTAGCAGACAAGGGAGGGGCTGTGGACATGGCCTACCTAGACTTTAGCAAGGCATTTGATACAGTACCACACAAAAGATTAATAAACATGTTAGCCAGCCTAGGAGTGGGTCCCAGGGTGATAGCCTGGGTAAAAAATTGGCTGGACAACAAGACACAGAGGGTAATAGTAAACAGAGTCCACTATGAAGAAAGGGGGGTTCCTAGCAGGGTACTGCAGGGTTCAGTATTGGGACAGGTTCTCTTTAATGTCTTTATAGGTGGCATTGCGGAGGGACTGGAAGGAAAAGTATGCCTCTTTGTAGACGACACAAAGATCTGCAACAGGGTCGATGCACAAGGGGGGTGGAAAGGATAAGAAGGGACTTGGCAAGGCAGCAGGAATGTTCAAAAGTATGGCAGCTCAGAGTCAATGCAAAGATTTGCAAAGTAATGCACCTGGGAAACAAAAACCCTGGGGAAGAGTTCACAATTGGGGGAAGGGGGAGGTACTAAAAACAACAAAAATGGAAAGGGACCTGGGGGTAGTCATATCAGATGACCCAAAGGTAGGCAAGCAATGTGAGAAGGCAGTAAGGAGGACTGGGGGGATACTGGGATGCATACCAACAAAGACTAAAGGAGCTTAATATGTATACCCTCGAGAAAAGAAGGGAGAGGGGGAACATGATAGAAACATTTAAGTACCTCAAGGGAATCAACAAAGTCCAAGAGGGTAGCATCTTTCAGAAAAAGAGATGTGCAAGAACAAGGGGCACATTTTGAAGATAGAGGGGGGACAGCTCAGGGGCAATGTGAGGAAATATTTTTTCACAGAGAAGGTGGTGGATGCATGGAATGGCCTTCCTGAGGAGGTTGTGGGATCATAAATAGTAAGGAAATTCAAGAATGCATGGGACAGACTTAAAGCAATTCTAGTGGGGGGTAGAAGGAAGTAGAAACATAGAAACATAGAATGTGACGGCAGATAAGGACCGCTTGGCCCACCTAGTCTGCCCATTTTCCTATCAGATAAGCTGCAGATCCTAGTTAACCAACAGCTTACTTCCTCCTACCCCCCACTAGGACTGCCTTATGTCTGTCATATGCATTCTTGAATTCCCCCACTGTTCTTGACTCCACGGCCTCCTCAGGGAGGCTGTTCCATGCATCCACAACCCTCTCTGTGAAAAAATACTTCCTCACATTACCTCTGAACCGTAACCCCTCTATCTTCAAATTGTGCCCCCTTGTTTTTGCACATCTCTTTTTCTCAAAGATGCTACCCTCTTGGACTTTGTTGATTCCCTTGAGGTACTTGAAAGTTTCTATCATGTCCCCTCTCTCCCTTTTTTCTTCAAGGGTATACATATTAAGCTCCTTTAGTCTTTCTTCGTATGTCTTCTGGTGCAGACCCTGCACCATTTTGGTTGCCCTCCTCTGGACAGCCTCTACTCTGTCTATGTCTTTGCGGAGATGGGGTCTCCACAACTGCACACAGTACTCCAGATGGGGTTTCACCAACTGTCTGTACAGAGGGATAACAACTTCCTGTTTTCTATTATTGATGCCTCTCCCTATGCATCCCAGTATCCCCCCAGCCTTCCTTACTGCCTTCTCACATTGCTTGCCCACCTTTAGGTCATCTGAGATAATTACCCCCAGGTCCCTTTCCATTTTTACTGTTGTCAGTATCTCACCCCCCACTTGTGTACTCTTCCCCTTGGTGTTTGTTTCCCAGGTGCATTGCCTTGCACTTCTTTGCATTGAATCTGAGCTGCCATTCATCTGACCATGCCTCCAACCTTGCCAAGTCCCTTCTCATCCTTTCCACTCCATCTTGTGTATCAACCCTGTTGCAGATCTTTGTGTCATCTGGAAAGAGACATACTTTTCCTTCCAGTTCCTCTGCAATATCACTTGTAAAGACATTAAAAAGGACTGGTCCTAGTACTGAACCCTGCGGTACCCCGCTAGTAACCCTCCTTTAGTAGGCTGTTTAACTGGGATCTGCAGCTTATCCAATAGGAAGGGAAATGGGCCGACTGGGTGGGCCAGGCAATCCTTATCTGCCGTCAAAGTCTATGTTTCAACAATGTGAGCCTATGGCCGAGTGGTTAGAGTACTGGGACAGTATTCCAGGGCCCTAGGTTCAGTTCCGAGTAGGTCACATTATTTCCTTCTCGCTATAATCTGTAAAAACAATTACCAGGACATATACTGATTTACCACTATTAAGTTTTTTCAGCTAACTGTAGGTAAACAGGATATTTCACACCTTTGCAGCTGCCTGCTTTGTTATTATACAGTACATTATCAAACATGCTGTAAAGTATTCATTTATTTTATTTATTTATATTCACATCAGAATTATAACCCTTTGAGTCAGGGACTCATTTCCAAAGGCTCCATGTCAGGTAAACAGAGAAATTCATGAGAACTTCATAGTAACAGACATTACATAACAATGACTTAAGTACAACAATAGTAGGTGCAAACAGAAGTTTGACATAGAATCAGTAATTATTCACAGTTAAAGTTGTAGGCCTATACATAGCGGTCGGTAGCTAGACAATTTATCACAGTAAAACAAGCAGTGTCCAGAATGATGAAGTGGATGCAGTCTCAAGAGAGACTTTGTCACAGGAGGAGAAACTATATTCTAATGGGCAGGTTGATGTCATCTTCTCATATGCTAATTCAGCATGCAAGAGCAAATGAGTTCTCACTTATCAGCAAATGGAGGCACCGAGGGTAGGGTTATTGTTGTCAGTAAAAACTAACTACTCCAACTTTTCAAACCCCTAGCATCTACAGACATGGTGATGACAGGGGACAAATAACTATATCAAATTTACAATATGTGTGGGTTTAGGTCTCATTTAACTGTCTGAGTCTCATTACATGACTTTAAAATAAAAAAATGAATCAGGAATACCATTTCATAATCACAATAATCACAGTAAGGCACTCTAGGGTGTGTGTAACTGTGGGATAATGGCACTTCTTTGGTATGCAAGGCACTCAGCATTGCCTTGCACCTCATTTCCCAATGTGTGCCATTATCCCACAATGGCACACAGGCTTGTCTTGCCATATTTCTTAATTATAAAATAGCCAAGTAAATACAGAACAGCCACTGGTCAAAAGCCATTACATGACCATGCATTGATGTAGCTTGATACATGGTCATCCTGGTACTTGGCCTTATCACAAATTTATATGCCACCACAGAATTTTAGAAAGCTACCTGGCAACCATTTTTTTTGCCTCACTTAACTTCTTATCCTCAGACAGTTGCAGTAAAATCTGTGTCTGAATTACTCCTCCTAAGCACACACATCTTGAGTTCAGCATTTTGCCAAATTTCATGTAATGTATGCTCCCAAACCAGTATGATCAAGTTCATTTCTTAATCAAGGAAATCTCCCCCACTGCTGCTGTCCATGCACTGACACCTTCACTATCAACACTCTTCACAGCCATCACAACATGCATAACACTACACCCTGGACTCTGTTTGGTCACAGGCGTCTCTCTTTCCAGCCTTAGCTCTGTTTAATTTACCCATGTGCCTATTTCACGTTTCAAGCTCCACACTGTTTTCGCCCCTACCACCTCTTCACCACACCCTGTGGAGGTGCAGATTCCAGAACTGGGCACAATACTACATGTGGGGTCTCATGCATATGAGTGTTACGAGGCAACACCACCTCCCTTTTCTGCTAGAAATCCCCCGGTATGCACCTCAGCATCCAGCTCGCCTTGCCTGTTGCCCTATCACACTGCTCTGCCACTTTGAAATCACCAGATATGATCACCCCAAGGTCTCTGTCTTGCTTGGTAGCTGTAAGTACCTCCCCACATCTTATACTCAGCCCCCAGGTTTCCCCAGGTACATGACGTTGCACTTTTTGGCATTGAAACCCAGCTGCCACTCCCTAGACCCCAGATCCCTTTGTATTTTCTCCACCCCTCTTGGATGTCCACCCTGTTGCAGATTTTTATGTCATCTGAAAAGAAACATAGACTTTGACTTTGACGGCAGATAAGGACCGCTAGGCCCATCTAGTCTGCCCATTTCCCTACCTACAGGATAGGCCGCAGATCCTAGTTAACCAACAGCCTTTATCATCCTGCCCCCCACAAGAATTGCCTTATGTCTGTCCCATGCATTCTTGAATTCTCCCACAGTTTTAGACCCACAACTTCCTCAGGAAGGCTGTTCCATGCATCCACTACCCTCTCTGTGAAATAATACTTCCTCACATTGCCCTGAACCGCCTCCTTCTATCTTTAAATTGTGTCCCTTGTTCTTGCAAGTCTCTTTTTCTGAAAGATGCTACCCTCTTGGACTTTGTTGATTCCCCTGAGGTACTTGAAAGTTTCTATCATGTCCCCCTCTCCTTCTTTCCTCAAGGGTATACATATTAAGCTCCTTTAGTCTCTCCTCATACGGCTTCTCTTGCAGACCCTGCACCATTTTAGTTGCCCTCCTCTGGACTGCCTCTATCCTGTCTATGTCCTTGGAGATGGGGTCTCCAGAACTGGACACAGTATTCCAGATGGGGTCTCACCAACTGTCTGTACAGAGGGATAACAACTTCCTGTTTTCTGCTGCTGATGCCTCTCCCTATACATCCCAGTATACCCCCGGCCCTCCCTACTGCCTTCTCACATTGCTTGCTAACCTTAAGGTCATCTGATATATTACCCCCAGGTCCCTTTCCTGTTTTGTTGTTGTTACTACCTCCCCACCCATTGTGTATTCTTCCCTGGGTTCTTGTTTCCCAGGTGCATTATTTGCACTTTTTGCATTGAATCCTAGCTGCCATCGTCTGACCATTCCTCCAACCTTGCCAAGTCCCTTTTCATCCTTTCCACACCTCCTTGTGTATCAACCCTGTTGCAGATCTTTGTGTCATCTGCAAAAGGCATACTTTTCCTTCAGTCCCTCTGCAATGTCACTGATGAAGACATTAAAAGGACTGGACCCAATACTGAACCTCGGTACCCACTAGTAGCGCCCTTTCTTCAGAGTGGACTCCATTTACAATTACCTTCTGTGTCCTGTTATCCAGCCAATGTTTACCAGGCTACCACCCTGGGACCCACTCCCAGGCTGGTTAATTTGACTATCAATCTTTGTGTGGGACTGTGTCAAATGCCTTGCTAAAGTCTAGGTAGGCCATGTCCACAGCCCCTCCCTGGTCTACTACTTTGGTCACCCAGTCAAAGAAATCTACTAGATTCTGTCTGACATGACCTTCCCGCTGTGAACCCATGCTGCCTTGGATCCTGTGCTCCACTGACCTCTAGGTACTCAACTATTCTTTCCTTCAAGTGACTCCATCACTTTCCCTACCACAGAGGTCAGACTGGCAGGTCTGTAGTTTCCTGCCTCTGTCTTGGTCCCACTTTTGTGAAGGGGAATCACATCCGCCTTCCTCCAGTCCTCGGGTACCACACCATCCTCCCATGATTTATTAAAAAGAGTAGCCAGTGGTTTCACTAGTTCCTTCCTTAATTCTTTTAGAATTTTAGAAAAAGAGATCCATATTCCCTTCCAATTCCTCAGCAATGTCACTTAAAGGGGAACTGTCATCACTAAGAGCCTCACCCCCAAGTTTGAGACTGATCCCAATTTGCACTTTGTGTACAAAAGCATTTTTTTATCTTACTGTATACTGCAGTATAGTAGACTGTATTAGGCTAATTTTGTTGACTTGTAAGATGACATTTTCTGTAACCAGAAATCCCAGAATCCCCCCCATATGACATCAGAGGAGGGCTGCAGAACTGGGAGATTCAATAGCCCACAGTGTACATGTTAAAGATTTTATAAGATGAAATCAGATGTTTGCTGATCCCACTGTGCTCATGGGGCTTAGTACAGTCCTGTGTGAATGTACCTAGCACCAGAAGAACAGCAGGCCAGCAAATGAAAGATCACAGCTTATAAAAAGTTTAACATTCACTGTGGTATATTAATCACCGTTGCAGCCTTCTAATGTCAGCTGCAGGGGGTCTGGCATTTCAGTTATAGGAAATGTCAGCTACATTAGCTCGATTCAATCTACTACATTGCAGTTAACAGTAAGTAAAAAAAGTTTTTGCACACAAAGTGCTAACTGGGACCACCCCTACACTTGGGTGTGAGGCTCTTAGTGCTGACAGTTAAGAAGACACTGAAGAGGACAGGGCCCAGTACCTATCCCTGTGGTACTCCACTGGTCACTCTCCCATCCTCTAAGTGACTGCCATTTACCACCACCCTCTGCCTCCTATTGTTCAACCAGTTGGTTACCAAGCTCACTACCTTCTCCCCCATCCCCAGGCTGTTAAGTTTCTTTATCAGCCTCCTGTGTGGTATGGTATCAAAGGCCTTACTGAAGTCCATAAGCCACATTCACTGCTCTCTCCTGATTCACCTCCCTGGCTACCCAGCCAAAGAAATCATTAAGATTTGTTTGACACAACCTCCCCACTGTGAAATCATGCTGTCAGTGGTCCTGCAGACCATATGTCTCCAGGTACTCCATCAGTCTCTCCCTCAACAGGGACGCCATTAACTTCCCCACCACTGATGTGAGATTGACTGGTCTGTAATTGCTGGCCTCCTGTCTGCTCCCACTCTTGCACAGAGGGACCACATCAACCCTCTGCCAGATGGATGGCCAGCACCATTCTCACTTCCTTAAGTACTCTTAGGGGTATCCCATCTGACCCCATTGCCTTGTTTTCCATTAGGGCTTCCAGCACCCAGTGGACACTCTCTTCCATAGATGGACTTCTGTCCATTCCCCCCGGTGTCTGCTAATGCATGTGGGCCTGTTCCCCCACCTTCTACTGTGAAGACCAAGCAGAAGTGTTCATTTAAAATTTTCACTTTTTCTTGGTCTTCCTCTGCACAGTCATCCCACCCCCGTCACCTGATTTGCACTATGTCACCCCTTGCCTTCCTCTGTTCACTCATGTAACTGCAGAAAGTCTTGTCCCCTTTATTGTCCTCCTGAGCAGTCTTTTCCTCCATTTGAGCCGTTTATGTCCTTCCTTCCTTTCTGCCTCCCTTTGTTTCTCTAGATACATCTCCCTGTCTACCTCCATTTGGGTCTCCTTATACTTCCAGTAAGCTGTTTTGTTCTCCCTTATCTCCTTAGCCACCTCCTTTGAGAACCACAGTGGCCTCTTTCTCCTCTTTCCCATGCTTATTACCTTTAAACAGCTTGCTATCACCTTAGTTATTCCCTCCTTTATTCTGTTCAATTGTGCCTCCATTCCCCACCCCCCCAACATGGCTATTCCACTCCTTCAAGTTATTTACTAAGGCAGTCTCCCATTTCTTTGAAATCTACATTTCTGATGTCCAAGACCCTCATCCTTGTTTGTTTTTTCTCCTCTCTAATCCATATGCCAAACCACGCTGTACAATGATCACTAGTACGCAGGGGGCTAGTGACTGTGACATCTGCAATGCTGTCCCTGTTCATAAGTACCAGATCCTGCATTGCCCTGTCCCTAGTGGGATCTGTAACCAGCTGCCTTAGAAATGCTGCCTGTAGGGAGTGTAGGATGACCCAGTTCACATCCAGCATATCAAAGTCACCCACCACAATTACTACTTCCCCTTTTATTACCATTTTGTCTATGGCCTCCCCCAAAACACTGTCCAGTTCCTCTTCCTGGGTTGGTGGCCTGTGCACCGCCCCCCCTCATACAAAGGCCCCGGTCCCCATCTCTAATCCAACCCAAAGAACCTCCAGCTGCTTCTTTTCCCCGCTGTGTCCTTGTATTTCCATGGCCTTTATATCTTTCCTTACATATAAACAGCCCCCTTTCCTTCCTACCTTATCTTTTCTAAACATGTTATAACCTGGTATGGCCAGCTCCCAGCTGTTCTTGTTGGTGTACCCTGATTCTGTTATGACCATCAGATCCATGTCTGGCTCTGCAATGGTAGCCTCATGGTCAGGGATTTTGTTTTCTATGCTCCTTGCATTGGCACACATGGCTGTCCACACCTTTTGTCCCTCCCTGCCCCTACTTTGCCCTTCTTTCCTTCCTTCCTTCCTTCCCAAATCCATCCTTCACTCTTCTCTTTTCACTGGTACTGTCCTTCCCTTCTTGATCCTCCCTCTGCCCCCCTCCCTAGTATTTTTCTCAACTCTCATTCCACCTCTGGGCCTCTCCATCCCTTCCCCCCTTGCCCCTATTCCCACTACACTTGGGGAATTTACTTCCCTAGGGTTTTTTCACTGCTGCTCCATTGTCTGCGGGAGTCCCTCTAAGCTGCAGTGACAGTAATCCCATCGACCTCCAATACATCAACACCAAGACAGTGACAACCACAACAATGGTATGGAGAAAAATTGGCAAACTGCCACACCTACAAGCACCACTACACATGTTGCAATGCGGGGGGCTGTGCTCCCCACACCTCCAGAACTAAAAAATAACAACCTCCATGATGCACATACAGTGGAGAATAGGGCAATCACCACAGTTGCACAGACACTGAAGAACAGCACCATGACCTGTTGACCACTAGCAGCTGCTTCCCCCTAGCATTTGGGACGTACCCATGGCATCCTTTGCATTCGTGCAAATGCCCACACTGCCCGAACACATATAGCCCAGCTGACTTGATTGGCACACCTGTCGACAGAACACACTATTGACATTAAATCCTCTCACTGCACTTGCTGTGGTTGTGCAGCAGTTGATGTAATAACTTTGATGTTCTGTCTTCTGTTATGACAGTATACTATCTGTGTGGGGCATTCAATGCCCTCTTCATTTCTTCTGCCTCTCCCATGACTAGTTTAAATGCCCATCGAAGTAGCAATTAAACCTTCTACCCAGGGCTGCCATTCCTCTCCTGGATGGATGGAAGATATCCCATTTCTGTTGGTTTTATCCCTCCAGGTAGGACTCCAGTCTCTGATGTGGCCAAACCCCTCCAGTCTCTGATGTAGCCAAACCCTTCCTCCCTTCACCATTCAAACAGTTGTTGAAGATCATGGTGCAGTATTTCCTCTCCTCCACTAGACTTGCACAGGTAGCACCTATGGGAAGGCTACCATACATGCCACCTGGTTTAGGCCCCTCCCTTGCTCCATAGACCTGTCCTGCACCACCCTGGCTGCATCTCCTGCCAAGCATTTGTCCATAGTGACAATGACATCCAGATATCCCTCCTGCCCCATCACCCTAGTGATCCTAAGAATCCACTCTCTATCCCTCCATGCCAAGGCACCTGGTAAGCAGCTCACCTCCATCCTTCCCTCCCATGGTGTTTCCAAAACTACCCCCCTGATGACTGAGTCCCCCAACAGAAGCTGCTTCATCTTCTGCTGGAGTTCTCTTCATCTCACCTTGGGGCCTCCACTCAGAAGGACCCCCACATCCTCCCTTACCACTACCATGGGTACGTTGTCTTTGTAGTCCCATTCCACCAGTTCAGTAAAAGAGTTCTGTAGTGGCACTGGCTAAGGAATGTTTTCCTTACCCCATCCCACCCTCCCAGAGCCCACCACAATCCAGCCAACCTGCCTTCTAGACACCCTCTCGGACAACAGTGATGGATTTGGTAGCCCCTGTGTTGGGAAAGATGTCCCACAAATCCCAGCCAATCTGGCCCACAGTCTAGAGACCTCCCCCCTCAACCCAGAAAGATGCATACAGATGGGGCAGCACTTCAGTTTCCAGAAGGTCTCCCTGAAGACTGCTGCTCTGTAGCCACTGTACTGAACCACTCCGAACATTTCCAAATGTACACCCTTTCTAATGTGAGATAAAACAGATGCCCTTACCTCAGATAGAGTTTTTCTTGGTTTCCCTCTTTTTTTTGTTTAGGTTAAGGCTTGTTTCTCTAACCTAGGTAGGTTACTGATTTGCTTTCCCCATAAGCTTTCATTAGACCTTCCTAACTTTCTCCTTTTGTACCCTTACCTTAGATAGTGTGTTTTTAGTTTTCTAACTAACAGAAGAGAGAAAGAAATGTGTTCTTTCTCTCTTCTGTTTATTTGTGTTCCATAAATGTGCACACTGCTCACTTGTGATTGAAATTTTTTTTTTAGCTTTGCCCTATTCCCTACTTAATTGCTTTGTAATCCTATCCTAGATAGGGTGTTGCATCATTCCCAGTTATGACCTACCTTTGGACTGCCACTCATCCCTTCAGTGAATGTCAGAACAGGAGTGAACAGGTATCTTACCTTAGTCGACCAGCAGAGCCTCCTGCTTTCCTGCTTCCTCTTGCAGGTGCCTGCCGACAACTAAGACACCAATCTGACACCTGTTCCACTCCTGTGTTGTTCCACTCACATGCTGGGACACAGATGTGTGCAGGATACATTAGGAGTGCTGCCTTTTATACACCAGATAGGATAGGCCCCAGGCGGAATTTTCTGCTCCGGCTACAGCTGGTTCATATCAGTCAAGTGACCTGCCTCCGACCTCCATCCTGAAGCTCCCAACCTGCTGGCTTCCAAAAAGAAACTTGTAAAACAAGTTAGTGTGTTTGAAACTATTTCATTCCTGGTCCTGAAGAACCTCAAACAAACAGCCCAAAAACCTTTACTCAGCTTGCTGTGATTTTTATTTAAGCTCTCCTCTCTTTGTCGATCCCTTGTTAACCCCACTCAAAATCCAGAATGAACTACTACACTTTAAAAATTGTGCCAAAAATATCCTAGCCCAGTCTTGACTTTAAAAGTAGTTCACAGCTTGCTGTTTGCTTAACTTGCCCTTATTAAATTTTAGCCTTGCTTTACAGTCTCTGCTTTATTCACTGTCATTTACCCCAAAAAACTGCTGGGTTAAAGCATTACACTTCACAATGCAGTTGTAGTTTTGGTATCCCCGAGTGACCCCACCCAACTGCTTCTGTACCCAGGTGTTGGCATCTCTGAGTTTTAGAAGTGCACTGATGAATTATTCTGCCCTTTACTTTTTTCCTCTTCTATTTCTCTCCTGGTGGATGGGTGGCGGATATACCCCCTATCTGCACCTGGACCACTCTCCCAATATCTTCATCTAGACCACCTGGCAGGGTAGTCCGTAGTTTGCCCCTACAATGGGGTTTCCCCGGGGGCCTGGGGGAGAGACCAAGATCAACCAGAGACCCGAGCTGAGGCTTACGCCTGGGGTGTCATTAGGGAGGCAGTCTGGGGGCTTCACAAAGCTCTGTGAAACAGGGATTTTCCATGGTTACTCCCAGGAGTGCTGATGCGTAATGACATTGAAGCAGGTTGGGTGCACTCCTGCACCCATTCCACAGATGTCCACTAACGCTTCACATGCCAGGTGGCCCTGGGTGCTGGACTGGGTTTCACCAGCATGCTGGGAAATCACAACCCCCCCCCAGAGGTGGAGAGCTGTCCCTGGGATGCTCTACCAACCTCTCCCCATCTGACCCTCTAATGCACTGTGCTCGCCACTGAACATGGGTCATCAGCGCCACAAGCAGTAGCACTATCACTGTGTCAGCAGGCCAGTTCCTGCCCTTTACTTTTAGATTGTGCCTTCTGTAGTGCACTAGATAGCTGAGATAATAATTGCAAAACTACCCTCCGTTTGTGTCCCAAATTAGCAGTGGTTGTACTTAGTGGAAGTGCACCAAGCCCTTACCTCATCACCACAACCCAATGCCTCAGTCTTATCTCCACTGGCTGAATTAATGTCCTATCTACAATAAGTAGTGCTTGTAGGACTGAAGGAAAAGCAAAAAAAAAAACTAGCAAAAAAGATCCAACAGATGGAAGAACTATTTTATCAAAACTTTGCCCAATGATTTTTATTTTTACAGATTTTAAATCTAGTTATTTTAATTAACACACAGTTTAAGAAACAAAAAATAACCATCTTAAAAAAACAATAACACTCTCCAGGGCATGTTGTGCTATTTCAACACACTTCTCAAGAGCTGTAAGGCACTCAGACATCAGTCTCCTGCCTTACATACCATGCACCTGGGGCTTGCACAAAAGCACAATGCACATCCTGTTGTGTGTTATTTACTTATGCAAGGTATCCAAACTAGAACACCATATTATCCGAGCATCACTATTTCAAAGTAAATGTGTAAACAGTTTGTAAAAGAAATGATTGCAAGATCCTGAACACTGAATAGAAGCATGGAAACAGAATTTATTGACAGAAAAGGGCCTCTTGGCCCACTCAGTCTGGCCAGCTGGTCCCTGCCCAGTGTCTCTCCACAGACTCTAACTGGTCTCCGGTGACCCTCTCTCTTCCCTGCTTACTTAATGTTTATCCCATGCATACTTGAATCTCTGTATTATTTTTGCCACCAACATGTTGGCTGGCAGTCTGTTCCAAACATCCACTGCTCTTTCAGCAAAGTAGCACTTCCACATATCCCTCTTTAACTCCCCTCCCAGCTTCATTGCATGCACTCTGGTCAAGATGCTCTCCCTCATTTAAAAGAGATTTCCCTCCTACATTATGTTCACCCTCATGTGGTACTTGTAGGTCTCTATCATGTTCCCTTTTTCTCTCTCTCATTTTTTTACTGGTCATATATGTTGAGATCCCTCAGTCTCTCCTTGTAGGGCTTTTGGAGCAACACCGGCACCATTTTAGCTGCCCTCCTCTGGACTACCCCCACTCTGTCTATGTCATTTCTGAGGTGCATCCTCCAGAACTGGATACAGTACTCCAGGTGTGGTCTCACCAGTGAGCAATACAATGGCAACACCACCTCCCTCCTCCTGCTAAAGATACTTCACCCAATGCATCCCAATATCACAATGGCCCTACTCACTGCTTTGTCACACTGTCCTGCCACTTTGAGGTTATCAGATATGATAACCACAATGTCCCACCCCTGCTTAGTGACTGACAGTAGCTGGCCCCATAATATACTCAGCTGCAGGTTTCCTATGCCCTAGGTGCATAATGTTGCACTTTTTGCCATTTTGCCATGTTTTTGACCACTTCTCAAGTTTCGCAAGATCCCTATGCATTCTTTTCATGCCTTCCTGATTAATTTGACTTCTTTATTTAAAATCTGGTAAATCCATCAGCTAAAAGCCTGTTTTCATGGGCAACTGCAATAAATATGTCAATAATTATACAAATATGCACACAAAACAATAATAGAAGGTACGGATTCAAAGTAATGCAAAACATTCAAATGAAGTACAATGACGTTGATCATCATCAATTTGAAACTTTTAAGGTCACACTTGAAGCCAGAAATACTAGTTATAATACTAGTTAAGTACATTATTTATTTATTATTACATCAGAATTACAACCCTTTGAGTCAGAGGTTCATTTCCAAAGGCTCCACGTCAGGTTAAAGAGTAAGACAGGATGAATACAAACAGATATGACATATAACAATAGACATTATACAATGGCAAAGAAAAATGTTAGCCTCTGATTGGTCAAGCTGGCACTGGACCCGTGATGTTATCCTGGCATAACATCATGGGTCAAGTGCCAGCACAGTAATGACTGCATTCAAATTAAAAGACAACATCGCTCTGCTGCCTATGAGCAGCTTCACTGGTCTCCGCTTTCCTGACAATCCCGCTCCCAACCCCGCCTCGAACTGTAAAACACACACATAATTCAGCAGTTTATTTCAGAACCAAAAAAAAAAGAAACACAAGAGAAACAAAATATGACTTCCCGCCACATAAAATTATATCAGACCCATTCACAGACCGAGCGGACTTGGCCGAGCGAGCGAGTGAGAGCAACCACTGTCAACAGTCACCACGCCGCTCTCCCTCACTCACTCCTAAAAGTCACTTTCTCCTGTTCTTTCTTTAACAAAACCTTCAGAATTTTCTCCTACTTCTATCCAGTTATCCTCACAGGACTATGTCACCAGCCTTAATCATGGAGGGCAGGAGGCAGTGCATGCGCAACCTTCTAAACAGCAGCAGCATTATTAGCCAGTTAGGAAAATAGAAACAAAACCTGTAAACTCTGAACATAAACCATGACGGAATAAGACAGATTCGAGAGGCTAATTTACAAAGACTAGCATTAGTGGCAAAGATTGCTATCGGGAGACCACAGCCACACCAAACAGAGCAGCTCCATCTACTGGCTGAAGCACTATTTTTTATAATGTATCCTACCCATACCAAAAATTACAAAATATCTACTTTAATCTATTTTTATTTTTGTTTTGTTTGACACTTGAGTCATTAGAATACGATATCTAGTCGGCTGGGATAACGCCACTTCTGAGGCGATTAGTCACACTCAGCCCGCGGCCTCGTGCCTAATCACCGCAGGCGTGACGTTATCCCAGCACGACACACACCCTGTTGTGCATTATTCCTTTAATAATCAATGATCCTATATACAATTAGTCAGTGTACCTATACAGAGTGGTAGCTAAGACACATTATAACAGAGTGCACAATGAAAGCAAAATATATGCAGAAGCAGTCTTAGGTATTAGACTTTGTTAGAGGAGGACTGTAAGGCACAGGCAGGGCAGGCACAGTGAGTAGGCACTGTAAGCGCTGGTAAATCACAAAATTACATGATTACATGGGAAATTACACGAGTAATGAATTGCAGAAATGTGGAACTTCATACAACAATGATTTCTGAACAAGACTTTTTCTTATTGTGAGAATGTGCAAATAATTATGCATAGCTGCATATGTCAAAACTATGCAGTTTTGACTCTGAAAGATGGAATGAAATAATCTAGGTACATTGCCATAATGATTTTCATAGCCAGAGTTCCAGTTTGAACATGGAATCTTTGGTCCAATGATGGCCAATGCAAAGTGCTGAATAATAAACAATAATGATTGTGATACAGCAGTTAAATAGCAAATCTGGTGATTTGTTTGTAAAGGGTCCTAACCTTGGACAGTGGACCCTCCCCACTGAATAATAAAATAGAATACCATAGTCAATAATGGGCAGTAAAAAGCTCTGGGAAAGCAGCAAGCTAGCTGAAGGAATTAACAAAAATTAAATCTATAAAGAGCCCTTAACCTCTGATGAACAGTTTTTATCATGTTAGTGTAGTCACTCCCTCCCTTCCCGATGTCTAAGGGCCAGATGGAAAGTTTAGGAGAGAGGGACACTACTTAGCAGCAACACATCCAGAATAAGAAAGCTGGCACATACTTGGGTTCATCTTCATCTCCCAGAAGGTGGTTGCTGGGCATGGCCTGAAACAGGGTGCAGAAAGGCCACATAACCCAAGGAAGTGAGCGTAATATGTTAGCTGGAAGCAAGGGTTAAATTCACAAAGCAACCAGAGGCACACTCCAAAGTCCATTTTAACAATAAGAAAAAAATTAATTTAAAATGCAACATAAAACATTACATACTGCTCCCAGGAGTGGGGGGCATTGCTTTGAAGAAAAGAACAGTCTTATGTGGCACAGAGCCACAGCACCAAACATACAGCCATTAAAGTCACAATGCTAAGTCCCGGCAGAGCTGGAGTGACTCCCAAACAAGAAATTGATGGCAGCAGCACAGCCTCGGACTTACCAGAACTCTTAGGCCTTGACACCAGCTCAAATATTGGGCCTACTGCTTCCTCCTCTCACACATTTGCGATGGCTGTAAGCACAAACTGCAGCGCCTCCCTTGATTTTGCTTCAACCTGCCAAATAGGGCTTAACTTGACCGGGACCCCGGCATTCCAACACATCCAGGGCACAGGCAATCTGGGGGACTCACCATCCAACTTCTTCACTCCCCGCAGGCCATCTTCACTTGGGCAGAGTGCCACAAGGATAAGAGGAGGTGGGCTACCATTACCACACACACCCCACAACGCAGGCTGCCACGACTACACTGCCCCCTCCGCCCAAGATTCCATACCTGGCACTACATCCTACTGGACAATAGGCCTACCCCTCCCCAGTACCAAGGTGCTCATGGGTGGGCACCTGAATCCCCAGACTGCAGTTCCCAAATATAACAGGCCCAGCTCCAGACATGGTACAGTCCCCAACACTGGTCTGCACTTCCCTGAGTGGACTTCCCCAATTACGAACCGCTGAGCCCGAACCAGACCAGGGCCAATGCCCGGCTCCACTATGCATCTTCATTCTTTCTCCCAATGGCCTCCTCCAAGCCCAACAAATAGCTTTCTTTAAATACTACCTCTAGGGCACTGGTTCCGCCCAACCAGCGGGCGGGCTAGCCCCCAACTTCTAAAAAAGGGCAAACAGAGCAGAGAGGGTTACAATAGTAAGCATCCCCAAAAAGGGGCGTTTACATTAGAAATATGTAACTTGTAAGAGAGTGTACTGTCCAGGAAGAGGCCTAAATATTTGAAATCTGTAACTTGTTCAATGACAGTTCCCTAAAGAATTTTTAATTCTGGTGTTGACATTGATAGTATCTTCTTTCTAACATTGCAAAAAAAAAACATTGATTTTGTTTCTGTGGTGTTCAAGGCCAACTTATTTGACAAAAAAGTAGTTCTGAATAGTATCATAATCTTTTGGCCCGACAATGATAAATCAGAGAGACTGGGCCCACTTGTGAAGATCACTCCATCATCTGTGTAAAGAGTATTTGCATTTTTACAGATCTGGAAAAGATATTCCAAAATAAAGTAAACATAAAGGGACTCTTCAAAGACTGCCATAGTAACAGGGGCCAGAAGGAAAAGAAAATAAACTATTTTAGTTCTTTGTGAATGCCTCTAAAGATAGTTCTGACACCAGCCCACCATATCATTGGACAATCTAAGTCTGCCCAGAGACCCAAATAGAAGCCGATGATTAACCAAATCGAAGGCCTTGGTAAGGCCCACAAAGATGGCTTTTAAATAGAGGCCCCTGTCCAGGGCCTCATGGACTGCCTGCATAGAAGCCCCACCAAAGCTGTCACTGTAGTATGACCAAGGTGAAAACCTTCTTTGGCTAGCATCAGAAAATCATATTCGGTGAGGTATTCAATGAGTTGCTCAAAAACAATAAGCTCCAAAATCTTTGCTATTGGCATCAAGAGTGATACTGGATGATAATTTTGTATATTGCAATGATCACAAAAGGAACTACAACTGCACTTTATCAAATTGTAGGAAACTGACCCAAACAAAGGGAACTGCTGAATATTTTAGCTAACAGAAAACAAATAGTATCAGTGGTGATCCGCATGAACTGGTAGTCTATCTTATCAGTTCCCACTAATGATCTAGGATTCATTTTGATGAAGAAATGACAGACCTCAGAAGGGGACAGAAGTCTAAAGTAAAAATTAGGGATAGTGCTACTTGAAGAGGTAAAAGGGCCATTGATATCTTCTAAACAATTGACAGAGCCCTCAGGAATATATGTCATCAAACCTGTAAAGAAATCATTACATTCTTTGACTATAACACATGGGTCTATAAATATATCAGAAACTGTAGAGAGCATATTTGTGCTAGCCTTATGTTTTTTGCTCAACATCTAATTTATAGAAACATGGAAACATAGAAATTAACAGCAGATAAGGACTGCTAGGCCTACCCAGCCTGCCCATTTTCCCTACTTGCTGCAAAAACCACAGACTCTACTTGATCTCTGTCTTTATTCTCTTTTCTATCGCTAGGGTTCCCCAACGCCTATCCCATGCATTTTTGAATTCCACTACCAAGTTAGCCCCCACCACCTCCACTGGGAGGCTGGCCCATGCATCCACCACCCTTTAGGTGAAGAAATACTTTCTTACGTTACCCCTAAATATACCACCCCACCCCCACCCCCATTTTCATATCATGGCCCTTTGTTCTAGAACATCACTTTTCTGACAGATGCTACCTCCTGTACCTTATTTTATGCCCCTGAGATATTTGAAGGTCTCTATCATATCCACCCCTCTCTCTCTCTCTCTCTCTCTCTCTCTCTCTCCCCTCTCCAGGGTATACATATTGAGGTCCTCCAATCTCTCCTCATATGACTTTTGGTGCAGAACCTGCACCATTTTTGTTGCCCTTCTCTGAACTGCCTCCACCCTATCTATGTCATTACAGAGATGCGGCCTCCAGAACTGGACACAGTACTCCAGATGGGGTATCATCAGTTATGTTTGTCCACCCTATTACTCATGTTGTTATCGTTTGCAAAAAGGGATACCTCTCCTTCTAATTCATCTGCAGTGTCACTTATTAAGTCACTGACGAGGACTTCTCCACATACTAAGCCCTACAGCATCCCACTGGTCACTCTTCCATCCTTAGAGTGAGCACTGTTAACCACCAGCCTGTGACACCTATCCATTAGCCAGTTTCTAACTCAGTTCACCACTTTGGATCCCACCCTTACGCTGCTCAGTTTCTTAATCAGTCTTCTGTGGGCATTGAAGGCCTTATTAAATTCCAGATAGGCCACATCCACTTCCCTTCCCTGATCAATTTCCCTGAACACCCAGTTAAAGATATCAATCAGGGTCATTTGGCATGAACTCCCTCCCATGAGTCTGTGCTGCCTCTGGTCTTGCAGCCCATTTGATTCAAGATATTCTACCAACATTTCTTTTAACAATGTTTCTATTAATTTCCCCACCAGTGAGGTGAGGCTCACTGGCCCATAGTTGCTAGCTTTTTCCATGTTGCCGTTCTTATGTTGAGGAGCCATGTCTGCTCTCCTCTAGTCCTCAGGAATCAGGCCCAGTTTCAGTTAGCTATTGAATAAGGCCATCAGCAGGGTAGCCAGCATCTCCTTGAGTTCCTTTAGTACCTTTGGATGTATCCCATCTGGTCCAGTCATCTTGTTCAATTTCAGAGCTGCAAGTCCTTTCAGGACTCTTTGCTCAAAATGGACTTGAATCCGCCTCTACCCCATTCATTCCTGTTATTCCCGGGTGGTCGATCCCCCCCTCTCTCCACTGTGAATATGGAGCAGAAGTACCTCTTCAGGATATCTGCTTTTTCTTGGTCCGCTTCTTCTCAGTCTCCCTCTGCCACCCTCCTTATCTTAACTATCCCTCCCCTTGCTTTCCTTTTGAAAGTCTTATCCCCATTTGCTACCCCTTTGGCTATCCTTTCCTCTGTCTGCACATTGTCCCCCTCCCCATGCCTTGCCTGCTTTCCTCTGTTTTACCTGGTACATCTTCCTGCCTTCTGCCCTCTGCATTTTCTTATACCTTTTGAATGCCACCCTTTTTTCCTTCACCATCGTGGCCACTTCCCTAGAGTGCTGTAACAGTCTTTTTTTCCTTTTGCGTTTACTCACTTCCTTCATGCAAAGGATGGTTGCCATAAATATGTCCTCCCTTATTTTCCCCTTGGTTCCTCTACCCTTCCCTGGCAGACCCCCTCCCCCCACCAACTAGGCAGTTTCTGAGGCAGTCTCCCATTTCTTTAAAATCCACCATCCTAAAGTCCAGGACCCTCATTCTCATGTGGTTTGTCTCTGCTCCCATCTTAATCTTAAATCACACTGTACAGTGATTACTGGTACCTAGGGGCTGCCCACAGTGACATCTGCAATACTGTCTCTGTTTCCAAGCACCAGGTCCAGCACTACCCCATCCCTAGTGGGTTCATTGACTAACTGCCTAAGAAAAGCCCCTTGTAGGGAGGCAAGAACAGCCCTGCTCCTTACTGAAGCATCATCTGGAAGGCTTCAATCCACATCTGGCAAACTGAAGTCCCCAACTAGCAGCACCTCACCCTTATTTGCCATCCTGATGACGTCTTCTCCAAGTGCCTTATCCAGCTCCTCTTGCTGTGCTTAAGGTCTGTATACCCCCCCCCATACAGCAAGCAGCCCCAGCTCCTGTCTCCAAGATGACCCACAGCTTCTCCAGCCATTCCTTTCCCTCTGGGCAACCTGTACTTTCATAGCCTAGATTCCCTCCCTTACATATAATACAATCCATCCTCTGATCCTCCTTTTCCTGTCTCTCGTTAACACAGCATACACTGAGCCGGCCCAGTGGAGAAGAGGGCTGAGGTGCCTGGCATGCCTTACCTTTTTCCATGCAAGTGACCTGGGTTTGCAAATGAGGTCAGGTTGCCAGGGGTTGGCCAGTGGGGGAGAGGATCGAGTGTCTAATTGACAGCTCTCCTCTCCCGGGGTGGGGAGGCACATCATCTCACTCCTTGGCTGCCACCCTGGTGGGGGCCAGGTGGCAGACCCAGAGTATGAGTGAAGTTGAAGGGAGGGGCTGTGGTTCCATGCCATGTGTGCACTTCTGCGCACACATACTTATGTGCTGCCATGGCCGGGGACAAGGGAGAAAATGTAAAAGGGCTGGCACCAGCTTACTGAAGCCGTGCTTGCCAGTCCCGCTTCCTTCATTGCCAACTGACCACTGACCCCTGGTTCTGGATGAAAGTCATCAAGTGGGAGGGAATACAGCCCTCCCCTTCCTGGCCTTGCCATGGGGGGGCAACTCATGGGGGAAACTTTGGGGCAAGGTGAGTTGGGGATGATAGGTGTTGGGGGAGGGAGGCAGGGACAGGGCTGAATAGCCTGCTGGTTGCCAGCCCATGTGAGAAAAGCTATGTGGAAACAAAACAGAGAGTAGCCTGGTATGGCCATATACAGTCATGACTGTCAGTGCACTATGACTGTTATTTCCACCATATCCAGGATATTCTCCTCCATGATGGCCTCCAGGTCCTGCTTGCATTGGTGCACATGGCTCTCTATATCTTATTCCCTTCCTGCCTGCCTCCCTGATTTCTCCCCACCACCTGTGCTGTTCCCTGTAGCTCCCCTGACCCCTCTTTTCCCTTGTTAGCCTCTCAGTTACTTGTCCTTTTTACTCCTCTTTTCTTGCTTTCCCAATTTATCCCCCCTTGGCCTATGCCTTGTCCCCACCCATTTCTTCTTGCACCCCTGCCCTGGGGGAGCTTTCTCCCCTCATGTCATCTCTCCTTGCTGTTTCATCATTGGGGAGGGCAATTGTTGCCTTCCTTGGTATTACAGTAGAAAACTACTAAAGAAACTACACCCCAAGCTAGGTGCTCTATATAGGAACAAGGATAGCATTCCACGAGATGACCACAGGGCAATCGTGCAGAAAATGATCCTCCCTACCTTTGACTATGTTGATATCGTCTACAGTGCCACTCTTAAAACTACACAAGTCAGGTTGGATACCATCTATAACTCCTTTTGCTGCTTTATTCTATCCTGCCCTCCTTGCACTCATTACTGTTAACTGTATAAAGCACTATCTCTCCCATCCCTGGAGTCCAGACGTCTGTCCCATACTGCCACTTTCATGGCAAAATTCTGGACTGGGAACCTACCCTCCTGTCTCTCCTCCTCCATCTTCACTTCCCCTCTATGCCCTTACTCCCTCCACAACTCTGACCTAAGATCCTTCACTTTCCCCCACCAAGCCACCACCACTGTCCATTACGCCTTCTCCTTTCGCTGTCCTCAGCTGTGGAGTGCTCTTCCCCCTTCCATCCGTAATGCCACTTCATACTTCTCTCTCTCCTCCCAACTACATGTCTTCACAGCCCCTACCTGCTCCTGCCAAATCCTTCCAGACTCACTTCACACACTGCCTCCTCATATCCCCTCCAAATCCATACCCTCAGGCTGTGGCTTACCTAGGCCTCTGTTCTGACTGGGTTGTCACCCTACGCAATGCAAATTCACCAAGGCTCCTAAGGGCTGGACCTTAACTAGGCCACTCCAATTGGTGCACTTCTGTTACCCATAGCTATTATCTTGGCTTTCTCTTGGCTATTGTATTTTGTATTATTGTCTGAATATGATCACCTACATCTACCATGTACTTATTCTGCCTGTATTATTTTTGATGTAACTATTGTGTAAAGTTGATGTAATATTTAGTGATGTATGCCTATTATGTACACCTACTCTCATTGTATTCATGTGACTTGTACTTGCACTACTCCCATTCCCCTTGCCCCCAGGACGCATCTGGAAACAAGCAGTTCTGCTCAGTGTGCCTTCCTCATGAAACGCTTGAATAAATAAATAAAAATAAATACAGTTCCCTCGGCTACTTAAATGCTCATTCAAGTAACATTTAAACCTCCCACTAAGGATTATGACCCCCTCCAGGAAGGATACGGGCTGTTTATCCTATAGAGGCCATATCCTCCCAGGCTGGTCACCAGTCCCCAGTGTATCCGAAGCCCCCTCCATACACCATACCTTCAACTAGTTGTTAAAAGCCCTAGTGTGAGGTACCCTTCCATTTCCCTGGCTGTACACAGGTAACACCAGGGCAAACATTACTGTGCATGCTACCTGCTTAAGGCCCCTCCACCAACTCCTTAAAATTACCCTGCACTACCCCTATTCTATCCCTTGCCAGTTCCTTTGTTCTGAGGTGGAGAATGACATCTAGTTCCCTCCACTCTTCTGCTGCCCTAGCAATTCTCAGGATCTGCTCCCCATCCCTCCAAGCTGAAGCACCAGGGATGCATTTCATATCCCTCTCCTTTCCACTCCCTGCTCCCAAGTCTATCCCCCCAATGACAGAGTACCCCATCAACAGCGGCTTCCACCTCAACTGGGGCCTCTTCCTCCCTCCTTTTGGTCTCCCCTTCTGAGGACATCCACATCCTTCCTTCTCACTGCTGCAGGTTCCTTCTCCTGGCTGCTCTGCCCCACTAGTATGGCAAAGGAATTGTGCAATGGTACAGGTTAAGGCAGTGTATTCTTTCCCCCACCCATTCCCTCCTCTAGTCCACCAAGGTTCAACCGCTCTGCCTCTGCCTAGACATCTTCTGGGGTGCAGCAGCAGACTTGGTGGCCCCTGAGTGGGGCCAAAGGTTCTTTGCACCCTTGCCAGTTTGGCTCAGTGTCCATCAACCTCTGCCCTCAACCCAGAGAGGTGGGTGCAAATGCTGCAGTGCCTCAGTCTCCAGAATGCGTCCCAAAAGACTGTCTCCACACCCATTACAATGCACCACTCCCATGCTCTTTCTTTCCTTGACCTTTTTGTCATGTTGAACTTTTCCTGTATCTTCCAATCTCTTTTCTATGCATGTTGACTTCCTACCTCTTCCTTTACTTTTATGAAATGCATTTGTTACCCCACCCTGGATATGTGTCTCCTAATTTCTCTCCTGCCAGTAGCTATCTTTTCCTGATGTCTACTATGTGTTAACCATTAGTTGTTACCCCACTTTATGTAGCTACCTAAAACATATTGTTTGGCATCACTGTTCTAGGTACATTTTTAAGATACAAAGAAATTCTGATGTCACAGCCCTTTGTTTGTAAAAGTACTTAGTCTGGAAGGTGTAACGTATGACCAGTAAGACCATTAACAGTACATCATCCCAATAGTTTCCTCTTTGAATTTAAAGTATGGTATTTTACTGCTGTGATAGGAAGCAGTTTTGTTACCCTGAATTCATTTTTGTTTGTCCTATATTCATGCTTTAGAACCTTTATTGTTAAATGAATATATTGCCTTTGTCACTACATTGATTCCCTCACTCCTAAGTCTTCGACAGCTACTGCTCTTGTTTCTCATATAATCTGGAAATTCGTCAATATCATTACACGATTACTGGTCATTCAGATGACTAGCATGATGGAATGGTGTGTCTGACATTGAGAAATGTCTTACAAATATGAAACGAAACAGCAGTAGCTGCTGAGGTAAAGGGAGCACAATGCAGAATTAAGGGCATCCTAAATCTATATAAATTCATAAAAAATTGGTCAAAGCATATCAGAATGCATGAGTGACATGAAAAGGAAAATGGAAGGGAGTTTAAAAGGGCTTAGAGCAATGAGCTGTTAACAAGCTTGATATTTACTGTAGGCCTGACTTTAAGTTCCACAGTCTCCACTTACATACTGTGTGACCCTGAGCAAGTCACTTAACTCCCTTGTGTTCCCAGGTTACCCCCTGTATTTTACCTGGTTACCCAAAATGAAATTTAAAAAATAAACCAAGAAACATAAAATTTGATGGCAGAATAAGGACCACTTGGCCCATACAGTCTGCCCGTTTCTTTCTACCTACATTATTACCACAGACCATGCCCACTCTACAACCCCTTCCCCATCCTTTCCACTGTGAATCCCCTTTGCTATCCTATGCATTTTTGGACCCCACCACTGTTTTCACCCCACTCCTCCTCTGCTGGAAGGCTGTTCCAGGAATACACCACTCTTTTTGTGAACAAGTACTTTCTCACATTTCTCCTGAATCTACCCCCCCTCAGCTTCACAGAATGTCCCCTTGTTCCTAAGCAACTTTTCTTCTGGAGAATACTTCCCTCCTGTACCTTATTTACTCCATGAGGTATTTAAAAGTCTCTATCATATCCCCCTCTCCCTCCTCTGTTCCAGGATGTACACATTGAGATCCTTTAGTGTCTCCTCATAGGGCTTGTGATGCAGACCCTGCACCATTTTAGTTGCTCTCCTCTGGACCACCTGCATTCTGCCAGTGTTCCTCCAGAGATGTGGCCTCCAGAACAGGATACAGCACTCTAGGTGGGGTCTTACCATCAATTTAAACAGAGGCAACACCACCTCCGTCTTTCGGCTGGTGATATCCCTCCCTATACACCCCAGCATCCCAGTAGCCCTCACTACTGTCCTATCACACTACCTGACCACCATTAGGTCAACCAGTATGATTACCATCAGGTCCTTATCCTGCTTGGTGGGCATCAATACCATTCCAGCCTTTTTGTACTCTGGCACTAGATTTCTATGTCCTACGTACATGTTTTTGCACCTTTTCGCATTGAAACACAGCTGCCATACCCTTGACATGCTCTCTAGTATTCTCAGGTCTCTGCTTATCCTTTCCAGCCACCCCCCAGAGTGTCCACCCTACTGCAGATTTTGGTGTCATCTGCAAAGAGCCAAACCTTCCCTTCCAGCTCCTCTGCAATGTCACTTATGAAGACATTAAAGAGGGCCGGTCCCAGCACTGATCCCTGAGGCACCCCACTTGTCATCCTCCCTCCCTTCCTCAGAGTGAACTCTGTTTAATACCAGCCTCTGTCTCCTATATCATAATCAGTTTCTTATCCAGTTTACCACCTTTAGACCGACTCCTAAGCTACCCAACTTGCTTACTAGTCTCCTATGTGGAGCAATGCTGAAAAATCTGCTGAAATCTAGGTAGGCCACATCAGCCACTCCACCTTGCTCTAAATACTTTGTCACCCAGTCAAAGAAATCTATCAGATTCATTAAACACAGCCTCCTCCTGTGAAACCCTGCTGCCTCAGGTCTTGTAGCCCAATAGATTCAAGATATTCCACAATATTGTCCTTCAGCAGTGACTCCATTAACATTGCTACCACCGATGTTAGGCTGATTGGCCTGTAATTGCCAGCCTCCCTCCTGCTACCACTTTTGTGTAGTGGGACTACATCCACCCTCCTCCAGTCCACTGGAACCACTCCTGTTTCCAGTGAGTTGTTAAACAGAACTGTCAGAGGTTCAGTCAGTATAAATAAGCAAATTAACACATAAATAAATAGCAGTATGAAATTGTTTCCTATCACTTTTACAGTTTTTTTCTGACATTACAAAACTCTTTAAAGGAGGAATGATATACTAATCAGTCATATACACAGAATAGAGCCGGGGTGGAGTTTGGGGTATGCTGCAGTATTCGGTTTTCATTTCATCCAATGGTGGCCCCCCTAATTACTTAACCTTAAGCTGTCTATCTATCAGTGTATCTGTACACAGTACTGAATTATATCTAGACTGGGAAAACAAAGCATTGAGTACAGGCCACTGACAGAGCAAAGGCCGATGGCACATTTATAAGGTAGAAAAAGAAATGGGCAGACTGGATGGGCCTTGTTGTCCTTATCTGCCGTCAACTTCTATGTTTCTATGTTTAACAATGGTCTAAAATCAGGCCACATGAAGAGGGGGTGTAATATTGCCCTTTTACATAGGTACTTAGGTTGCAATAACTTAGCGTGAGACCTTGTTTACGTGACTTGTTCTCACAGTGCTTCAGCCCTACCAGCCATAAAACTGATTTGAAGAAGGACTCCACTGAAAATGAGATGTCACCTCTCACTTGGGATTTCTTGGTTAAATACATCCCACAACTATAAATAAATGTGTTTAAAAATGAATACTAGGTTATAATGAGCTAACTGATAGAACTGAGTTCATGTTGTATGAAACATTGCATTATTGTCTAAGTTTTTCTTCTCTTATGCAATACTCCCAAACGCTCAAGTTCTGGGTATATTATTGAATCCTAGGAGAAAAAAAAACACAGTGCACAGCTGTTAAAACTAGCAATACAGTACATAATGTAATACAACAGTATTATAATACCAGCCTCAGCTTACTGACAAGTGACCTTTAGAGTTTATCATATTAGGACTAAACCTTGTCTGGAAAGCCTAGAGGAATAAATATTCTTGATTCACAAAAGAAGATCCTTTCTTATAGATTTTCGCCATTATTTGCTTCAATACATCTCAATGTTTCCCCCATCATATTACAGTCGCATGAGCTTTTTCGCAGAATAGACCTTGTCATCTGCTTTCTCAAAAGCAGAGCAACTGATTTTATCAGTTAGTCTGGACTCTCAAGGAAGCAATTGGACAAAATTGTGCTGTAGGCCTTCAGGATGTTTCTTTTTTTTCTGTTGTAAACTTATAAGAATAAGATAGTTCATACCTTTCAACCTTTTGTCACTAAAATGAGGGACATGGGGACATGGCCACTCAAAATCAGGGACAGTGAAGGACACAGACTCTCATAATGAGGAACACTTCCTCAGGTATGGAGATACAAGCTCAGAGCAGTGTGGAAATCTTTGTGGTTACTAGTACAAAGTGTATTTGTGATGTAGCATCTTCGAATAATATGAATGTGTGCTTTAAAGTCTGAATGTGCAGCACATCCGCTGCATGGGCAGCACCTTTCCCATAAGCAGCAGATGAGGGACACAGCAGTTTTGAGGGGTATGATGAGGGACGTCCCTCGTAATTGGGAACAGTTGAGAGGTATGGGATAGTTCGTAAAATGTGTTATTGTTTGTGAATAAAGAGTATATTCTATTGCAAAATGGCTACTTTAATGCAAACCAAGTTGTTTTTGCTTAAAACTAAGAGTAGGTTGCAGCTTGTTTCTTACATTTCACATGCTATGCAGTAACCTCTAATCAAGTAGCAGGAGGGCAGGCAGTGAAACAATGGCAATAATTTATTTACATTGTTATGTTGCATAATTACAGAGCCAGCCTAGTACAAATGATTGGTTCCTTAGTTTCTGTGCAGAAAAGCTGTAGTGAAAAATTGCACTTGTCTTTTGTTTGCTGTTGTTTAAAAGGAATTGCCTAATTTGCAGTTATTGCATATTAGCATAACTAAATAAGAATGCCTGGAAAAAACACATTGTCACATTGAATATAGGGTGATGACTTCATGCAAAGGCAAGGCTGGGTATGTGACCAGTGAGAGATCAGCCTTAATTAATTTGAGTGCCAGTGCTTTATATAATTACACAGCATGAGAGTTTGCTTACAACTGCTGAAATGCTGATTGTTCACATACTTACCCTTATTCATTAGTGCAGAGGGACTAAGCAGTGCTGGCATGTCAGTAGGTAGGGCATAGTCCTCAGAGTGCCTGCAGGCTACCTTGTCTCATAAGTTAAATAAATAGAATTGAGATGTGTCTTCTTTTCCAAAAAAAACATGCTTAACTGTATTTACCTTAAATCACTTTTACATGCTGCATGCTGTACTATTTTGAAAGTTAAATTACAAGTGGAAGCAGTACTTTATTTGGCTGTACCTACAGACCCATAACAAAGCTATTATTTTAAGATTGTATACAGAATCTGCAAATTTGTATCTTATTAGCACAATTTACAATTATAATACCATTAAATAATGATGATCATTACTGATCAACTTTATCCGAAATTGAGGTAGCAGAGCAAAGAAACCATTATGTAAGCAAAAACCCACAACAGGGCTTGCATTTCTAGAACATTAATGCATGCCCTGGGTGAACTGGAATGCATGAGGCCGACGGCCAAGTGACTTTTAACGTACCCAGGCATTGCATTAATTCTGTGCTAAGGCTCACTCAAGAAGACAAAAAAAAAACACTTTAGGTTATCTGATTCAAAAAAAAAAACTTTTATTAAAAACTACGTAGTGGCAGCACCCCATGACTGCCAAATGTTTTCTGGGCAGCTCGTACTCTTCTTCAAGGCGTCTTCTTGAGTGAGCCTTAGCATGGTCTGTTTGTTCTACTTAACAATTTTATGTCTGGGTCTTGGCACACACATCCTGCAGCCATCTGCATTTTACAAGTACATTAATTCTCAAGAAACCCATGCCCTGGAGTGAGTTACTGCAGTTATCAAATGGAAAATGTTTTATTGTAATCAGTGTTGGTATTATACTTTATGAGCTTTGGGGCTGGGGGGCATAAGGGTCCTGTCTTTAAATTGGGCTCCCATTTCCATTATAAGTCCATAGCAGTGATATGTGAGCTACTAGGGCCAAGCCCTGGCAAGCCCCCTGTAATTCCAACACTGACTGTAATGGTAAAATATTGTATTTTCCTTTAATATGATTATTGCTAGGTAGAATAGGTGAATTTGATAACAAAGGTCGTGAGCCTTTGAATGAACCCAGGAACTGCATTTATTTTGAAGAAACCTATGCTCTGATGTGGGTTCTAATGTTTAAAAAATTGGGGACAAATTATTTTAAGGGGAAAAGGTTTTATTTCCATTTAGTTAGGTTGTTGCTAGGTTGATTAGGTCAAAAGGTTAGAGCAAAACATATTGCATGGTGGTGAAACTGTTCTAACTAATCCAGTAAATAATTTAGTAACTTTGGGACTACTCAGCATTCATGTGGACTTTCTTGACAATCTCGATGGGATCTGTTATATTTGTTATTATCTGTTACATTTTTCAGGCAGTACTTCTTTACAGAAAGGGTCATAGACCCATGGAATAGCTTACCTCAGGAAGTGGTGGAATCCAAGACAGTATGCAAGTTCAAACTCACATGGGTCATACATTGTGGACACATCAGGGTGCAGTCTAAATAGGGAGGGGGGCAGAAACATCGGCAGACTAGATGGATCTTGTGGTCCCCATCTGCCGACATGATTCCTATGTTCCTAGATTTTTTACTGGTTTCTATTGTTTTCACTTCTCACATCAATGCTGTTGTTTTTAGGATGACAGGTAAAAAGAAAAAAAAAGGAGAAAGGGGGAAAATTAATTACTAAAAATTCTACTGATGATTCACCAAACTAGGACACTTGTAGAATCACAAATTATTTTTAACACTGGGTGCACAGATGGAACTGATGTGTAATGAAGAGTTTGTCAGGATGTGTGGCTTACTGTTGCCACAGTGTTCATCTTCACCTATTAAACAAGCATTGGTCAATACCGAATGTTTGCTTGCTGGCATTGGCATTGGTAGTGTAGAAGTTACAGAGCTGCATAATATAAATGGTAGTGAAGTATTGAACTGAAGCCAACCCCACCACCACCTTGCAGAGAGTGACAGGCATTGGGGGTGTGCCTTTGGGTCATCAGGCATAACGACCACGCCATTTCACCACACCCCCTACCCTGCAGACACTGACAAGTGTCACGGTGTGCCTTGGGGTCTTTGGCCCTTATGCACACCCCATTCCATCAGGAAATACGGTGAGATGGATGTGGTATAGGAGAATGGGGTGAACTTTGGGGCCGAAGAGTCCAAGGCATACCTCGATGCCTCTCACTGGCTGCAGGATGTGGAATGGTATGAGCATTACAGGCAAGAATCCCAAGTCGCACCCCTGATGCCTGTCATTCTCTACAGGGTGGGGCGTTATGGTTGGAAACCCTAACACTTCAGGCATTCATTGGTATTTTCACTCCAAATTTTAACATGGTTTTTTTGTGACCCCACCTCATGAACAGTGGCAATATCAGTTTGTTAGCCGAAAGCTGCTTATGCACAGCGACTATGGCATTTAGCACCACAGGTGCAAAAAACACATTCCGAACAGGATGTTAAAAATGACAGCTGCACTGTTCATGGGGAGGTGTAAAAAATGGCATTGTTGCAAATCCGCAGTCAAAATATTAAAAAAACTGGTGAAGTCAGGAGCGTGCATAGAAACTGGGCAACGCACACCCGTAATGTAATTAGGTTGGGGATTTTTTACAGCAGATTGTCAACACAGGTATTTTGGGACCTCCAATCATGAACAGTGTCACTGTGATTTTCTTTATCTGTCCTGAACAATGATTTCCCACAGCGACCACGCATCTCTGCGCTGAAAGTGTGAAAACACATTTCGGCCATGTTGTGAAAAATGACAGCTGTACTGTTCATAAGGAAGTGTGGAAAAATGCCACTGGTGAAAATCTGGACTGAAAATATTACAAAGTCATGAACTTACGAGGGTGCGTGAAACTGCACAATGCTCACTGTAACACAGTCATTTTATGGACTTTTGTCACCAAATTTTCAACATAGCCATTTTAAGACCTCTGCTTATGAACAGTGTAACTGTGATTTCCTTAATCTGTCCGAAACATTGCTTTTGCACACCGACTGCACCATTGTGCGCTACATGTGCAGAAACACATTTGGGGTGACATGTGAAAAATGGCAGCTGTACTGTTCAAAAGGAAGTGTAATAAAATGGCAATGTGGAAAATCTGGAGTGAAAATATAGAAAATTTGCAAAGTTACGAGCCGCAAGGAACTGCACAACGCACGTCAGAAACAGTCATTTTTAGGAATTTTTCACCAAATTTTCAACATAGCCATATTTTAAACCTCTGCTCATGAACAGTGTCACTGTGATTTTCTTAATGTGTCCCATACATTGATTTTGGTTACCGATCGCGCCATTGTGCGCTACATGGGCAGAAACACGTTTTGGGCAAGATGTGAAAATGACAGCTGTACTGCTCATAAGGAAGTGTAATAAAATGGCAATGTTGAAAATCTGGAGTGAAAATATTGAAAATTACAGAAACTTACGGAGAAGCTGAGAACTGCGCAACACTCGTCAAAACAGTCATTTTAGGAATTTTTCACCAAATTTTCAACATAGTCATTTTAAGACCTCTGCTCATGAACAGTGTCACTGTGATTTTCTTAATGTGTCCCATACATTGATTTTGCACACTGACTGCGCCATTGTCGCTACATGGGCGAAACACGCTTTGGGCAATGTGAAAATGACAGCTGTACTGCTCATAAGGAAGTGTAATAAAATGGCAATGTTGAAAATCTGGAGGAAATATTGAAAATTGCAAACCACGAGCTGCAGGAATGGCAATGCTAGCTCATAAAACAGTCATTTTAGAATTTTTTCACTAAATTTTCAACATAGCCACTTTAAGACCTCTGCTCATGAACAGTGTCACTGTGATTTTCTTAATGTGTCCCATATATTGATTTCGCACACCGACTGTGCCATTGTGTGCTACATGGGCTGAAACATGTTTTGGGCAAGATGTGAAAAATGACAGCTGTACTGCTCATAAGGAGGTGTGGTAAAATGGCAGTGTTGAAAATCTGGAATGAAAATATTGAAATTCGTGAACTCACGAGCGTGTGTAGGAACTGTGCAACGCACGCTCGAAAAACAGTCATTTTTAGTAATTTTTCCACCAAATTTTCAACATAGGCTTTTTGAGAGCCCACCTTATGAACAGTGGCAGTGTCATTCCGTTACTCGGTCCCAAAAGGTGATTTCATGCAGTGACTGCGAAATCACCCTTCGGGCCCGATGAATGCCATGGCAGTGACATTATTCAGGAGAAGGGGGTCCCAAAAACCCCATGTTGAAAATCTGGTGCAAAAATTCCAAAAAATGGCTGAGATATGCAGCAAAGTTGAAAAAACCCTATTCATTACATTATACAGCTTACCAGCATTTCCTCAGTTCGCGGTCGGCTTTGAAGAGTGCAGACATGTTCCCGGTCCACCGAAGATCGCTACCGGAGTCCGGAGGTAAGTATGGGGTGGGGGTGGGGAGGCAGGATGATCAGTGGGTGGGTGCGGGTTGTGGGAGGGGGCAGGGAGAAGCACAGAGGGACAGTTTTTGATTTGCAGGTTTTTTTCTTTAGGTGACGACGCGATGCTTGCCATGCTGGGGTGGGTCCTCAGCATGGCACAAGGACGCAGTGTGGGGGCATGGAGCCGATGGGGATTGGGCACCCTGTCGGCAATAGCATCTATTGCCACGCTGGGGTGGTCTCCCAGTGTGGCACCCCTGTACTGGGGGGACAATGGAGCTGGCCGGGGATTAGGCACCCCGTCGGCTATACAGTGTCTTGGCCACACTGGGGTGGAAGCGCAGCGTGCTATATAACTCTGCTGGGAACAGCACAGCCAACTGGGATTGGGCACCCTGTAAGCTACACAGTGTGCGTGGAGGCGAGCCATGGCGTGCTCGTTTGTGTGTAGGGGGAGCGCAGTGAGCAGGCGATATCTGATTGCTGCTCACTGAAGCATAGCTCCCCCTTTCAACTGTACTCCACTGCATTTTGGAGCTGTCATAGACAGCTCCAGCAGGCATTGGAGAACTGCGGCCGCACCTGCAAACACACTGACTGAATTGGAAGAGGGCTGCCACACCTCTGAAAACTCGAATGATGGCACTATGTTTCTTGCACATGCGTGCAAGCAAACATAAAAAGGGGCACTGAATAAAAAAAGGAACACCCACTCATGAAGGAAATTAGAAAATGGTGTCACTGGAGAATGTTAAAATAATTCATGAACCAGCACAACATACCCTCCTGACATTCCATGTCTATGGCAAGATGAGGAAGGAAATAATCCCCCAAGGAAAGGCAGCGAAAAAGAAAGGGAACAAGCTGATGATTATAGAATCATTTAGGATCCCGGGGGGGGGATTCCATAAGAAAGAAGTGGTCAACAAAGGAATTCACAGGGTGGTCAACCCCAGAATGCCCAGCCTACAAATATGGTAATTAGTCAAAATAAAGCAGACTTTAAAGAAAGACTTGACTCATTCTTGATGCAGAAAAATACTATATGGCTCACATTTTCAAAATGGATGGGCGATGCAACTCTGGAGCAGATGGAGATGAGCTGCCCATCTCAAAAGATGCTCCAAGCCCCCCTATACAAAGGAGGGAGATGTGCTGCCCAAATTGAGATGGGCCACAGCCCAAAGTTAATGTATGCAGCCCAAGTTGAGGGGGTGTGCCCATGAATATCCTGCACAATGGGATATTCAAAACAGATGGGCTGCCCAAGTGCAGGAGATGAGTGGAGCAAAGTTAGGCAAGGAAAAAGCATGCCTAACTTCTTGCAACCCACAGGCAGGCTGTGGTACAGCACACAGCAGCCTGCCTGCCCCTGCAGACCAGTGGCATGCCCTTCCCAAGCCCCCTTCCCCAATGCCAATGTACTGTAATTGCATACCTCTCCAGCCCTCAGGATGGAAAATCATAGCACTGGGCTTTAAAAATCATAGCAAAGGGCCAGAATGTGTAGCACCTTCTTATTTTAAACGATGTTTTGTCTACAAATAGCAGGTCCCATATAGTCAGTGTTAATGAATGTGTCTATCTACTGAGTGCAGTCATGTAATAGTCTGTGTCTCAAGAAATAGATCTAACAGTAGGAAGAACATCAATAAACCTATGTGAAGCCAGGGTAAATGTGAGTGTGAAAAGCATAGCGCGTTGATAAAGTCATAGCAGCTGAGAGGTATGTAAGTGATATCCCTCGTCCCATACTGTTGTACCCCCAAGCTTCAATCCCAAATGCCCAAGAAAGAACTGTAAACCCCCTTTCCATAGTGTAGGACACCCACCTCCCTGCCTGATCCCCTATCCCTGTACAGGAAAGTGTAATCCCCCTCCTCTCCTGTAGTGTAAGGTCCCCCCACCCCATACCCGATCCAGAATCCCCATTTGTAAAATAAGCTCCTTCCAAACACTGTCCCAGTTAGCATAATACACCCATGCCACATCTGTGCCATATTAGCAAGAAACCCCCCGCTACATAATTTTCCATAGTGTAGCGGCCCCCCGCCCAGAAAGCAGAACCCCTTCCCAGCACCACCCCGCACCACCCGTGCCAGCAACTGGAACAGACCTCCACATTCTGCCACAGCCAGCTGCTGACTGATCATATTGTGAACTCATACTGTACAAGGTACGTGCTCATTGGTGACAGCCAATTACTGTACAAGTTCACGATATGATCGGTCAGCAGCTGGCCATGGCAGGGTGTGGTGGGCTGTGCCAGTCACTGGCACAGGTGGTGCAGGGGTGAGAGGAGGGGGTTCTGCCTACCGGGTTGGGGGATTAGGGGGGGCTAATACACTATGGAAAATTATGTGGCAGGGGATTTTCTTGTGAATATGGCATGGATGCAGCATGGGTGTATTATGTAAATGAGTCCGTGTTCAGCAGGAAATTATTTTACAAATGGGGATCCTGGATTAGGTATGGGGTGGGGGGACCCTACACTATGGGAAAGAGGTGACTGCAATTTCCTGTACAAGGATGGGGAGCAGGCAGGGGGGTCCCCTACACTATGGAAACAGTGGGGATAATGCTTTGCTGACAGTGTCAGGAATTGGGCAGGGGGTACCCTACACTATGGGTAAACAGGGGGTTATTGCTTCATTAACAGTGATGGGACTCTGGTGGTGGGGTCGGACTGGAGCATCCAGCCTGGCGCAGGCATGCTAATGACCCCATAATGGGCATGCATGAGGGCCGTTTGCTCCATTCATGCCTAATGGGCTCATTTGCATTGCTTAGCTGAATATCACCTTTGGGGGTGCAGCGCATCTTGGAAGCACCAGCACATCCCCCATTGGTGGTATTCAGCCCATTCCGGGAATGTGCCAGTGCACTGTCAGCCACCCCCCATTTGCGCCGCCTGCCCAGGTGGCAATAGTCAAACAGGATGCGCAATCCATTGGGATCGCACATCTTGTTTGAATATACTATTTAGTTGTGCCTGCATGACAATTTGGGCAGTGCAACAAGATGCACCATGCATTTGAACCTTTTGAATATGGGGGGTTAAATTATTATCCTTAATGGACCAATAAGGGCATCTTGGGCCAATTAGCTCCTATTACTCTTTGTATTAAGTGACACTGTTTGATATCAGAAATAAATTAATTTAAAACAATCTGCTGCTAAAAGAAATGGTAGAATTCCTAAAGGAGTGGAAAGCAACAAAAAACAAAAGGGAAATACAGGCAAATATTGTATAGGCTAGGGGTGAAACTATCAAGCAAATAATGGAAGAGATTGCAGAGCAGAAAGCTAGAGAAATATAACTTTAAAGGGTTCAATTAGAAAAGAGGTGTGGAGGGAACAATTGTGGCAAGAAAATGGTTCAAGGTATGGAAAATCATAATCAACTGATTGATGTGACGCAAAGCAAGAGAGAGACTTTATAAAAGGGAACTAAAAGTCATAAAAGGATTGGAACTAGTGACTTGGGCACTCAGGCAGCTAGAACAGTTAAGAAAATTAAAATTCATGGGGAAGTGAAGGATAAACAGAACGTTGAGTAGACTACTCCATCCTCTATTAAAAATAAATGACATAAAGATCAGGAGAAGAACAAAGGTGATAGAAAAGATATGTCCCTAGTAAGGACAAAAACTGAATGGCAAAGGAAAAGTTACTAAGGAAACAGAAAATATTACAGGCTGATTTTTTTGTATGGGTTGCCCAAAACTAAGTCAGAAAATTGTATGTCACTAAAACTAATGAGTTTCAATAGCTGCAAAAGGGCATTAACTCCCAAGTTTAACTAGAATGACAGACCAGTTTGCAGATTTGCAGCCCCTCATAATAAACAATAGATTTGCTTAACCCAAGGGTCAGCAGAAAGTAGGATTTTAATTTATTCTAGACAACAATTTAAAGATTTAGGACTACAGCTATATGATACTATTTTATATAGCTTTGGCAATAAGGAGCAAAGGGAAGCCAAAAATCATTAGTACCAAAAATCAAATTGCAGGAATTAAAGATAAGCCTAACACGAAAAGGAACCCAGTAGTTAATAAAATCCAATCAAGAATAACTATGTTTTTAAAACCAGTAGAAACTGAATATTCATTTGGCCCTACAGAGGAAACTTCAGATGTTACATTAATTAGAGGTAGAACTAGAAAGGGGGTCAGAATTAACACAAGTGTGATTTTAGATACTGGCAGCAAAGGTAATGAAATACTGATATCTGAAGAATCCATAGCTTTAAAAAAGTGAACACTTTGGTTGAATCCAGATTAGAATCAGAAAATGAGCTTTCACATTGGCAGGCAAATACCAGTGATACAAAATCAAGCATTTTATCATGGAATATAGCAGGTTTGGTTGACAAACTTAATGATAAAGAATTGGTAAAAAGGGTTAGTAAATGTGACATCTTGCTATTTTTAGAAACCTGGTTGACAGATGAAGAGGATTTAAAATTGCAGGGTCATCAGTTGTTGAACTAATTAGCTTGTAAAGAAGAAAGATGTGGAAGGGTGTCTGGTAGTAACACAGCACTAATTTCTTGTGACTTGAATCCGAAAGCAAAATTATCATCTTTAGTGAAGTCATATTGCGTATGTATTCTGTTATTAAGAGATGGTGGCTCTATGGGATTTGTCATGAATTCATAGATTCCCCCAAAATAATAAAAAGGGGCTTAACTAAAAAAAATAGAAGCCATTATAAATGTAATTGTTGAATTGCAGAAGAGTTTTATTGGTATCACACTTATCTTGGCAGGTGAAATAACTAAGAAATAAGCAAGACCTGGAGTCCTAAAGATGGACATTAGATGATGCCCTTGGTATTCCATTAAGGAACTTGAAAGAAAAAATCATATTGAAAGAAAGAAAGATAAAAAATCATATTGAGAGAGAGAGAGCAATCCTAGTACTGGATATGGCCATGAATTTAAATATCAGACTCCTAAATGGATGCACTAAGGAGGATGGGTGTGATAATATTACTTTCCCTGTCTTTGTAGGTGAGTAGTTTTATTGATATTTGCTTGATAGATATTTATTCATTCAAGTACCTTGAAATCCCTCACCATCTTGAATGGTGAGAGAGTGACCATCTCCCACTTATGAAAGTTCTGAACTCCCCCAAAGGTTCTGCAGACACACCCAAACATGTTCCCTATAGGACTTATATCAAGGAAGATAACATGATTGTTTATAGTGCCAAGAGACTCAAATGGTGTGAATCAGTAAATGATCAGATATGTGAGCTTCTGCAAAGTGAGTATTTGAATCTAGTAAACGGCAACATTTTAAACAGAATATTGTAACATACTGTAGACAATCTGTTTGCAGTGTTTGGAAATTTATCAGAATGTATTTCAGAAGTGTACATGGGACATGTTGAAACTATTGAATTCACTAGGGGTGATCAGATATGTAAGCTTCTGCAAAGTGAGTATATAAATCTAGTAAAAGGCAACATTTTAAACAGAAGAATGTAGCATAGACAATCTGTTTGCACTTTTTGGAAATTTATCACTGCATATGAGACATGTTGAATGCCTGGAGTCTCACCAGCTCCTAGCCCCCTCCCACCATGGTTTTCAAACCAACCATGGAACAGACACTGCCCTTACCAACCTCACAGTTGACGTACTCAGAGCAATGGATAAAGGGAAGCTGACTGGTGCAGTTTTCATAGATCTGTCCAAGGCATTTGACCTTGTGGACCACAACCTCCTGCTAATAAAGCTAGATAAAATTGGACTACACCCTCTGGCCCTCAAGTGGTTCAAGAGCTGTCTATCTGGCTGCACACAGAAGGTCATCTGGAAGGGTTCGCTGTCAGACCCACTACCCCTAAAGGAGGGAGTACCGCAGGGCTCAATCCTCTGTCCCCTCCTGTTCTCTCTGTTCACAAATGACCTAAACCTCCACTGTGGGGGTAGCTTGGTCATTCAATATGTGGATGACACAGTTACCTACCGCTCATTGGATAATCTGTCAGATCTTGATCCTCTCCTCCAAGCAGACCTAATGACACTTGAGGCCTGGCTTATATCAAACAGAATGGTCCTCAATGCAGGCAAAACAAAAGCCATGCTGTTTGGTCCCAGATCCCTTGGACAAGATAGGACCAAATCCCTACAGCTTAACTCACTCTCTGGTAAAAACATTGATGTAGTGGCTTCCTTAAAACACCTAGGGCTCACAATTGACCATGGTCTCACCTTTAAGAACCACGTTGACCTAGTGACCAGGACCATCCACTGTAAACTTGGCACCCTGTATCGATTAAAGGACCAGCTTATCCCTGAAGCTAGACTCTCAATTGCCTCCAGTGTCCTGCTCCCCACTTTTATCTATACTGCCCCAGTAATACAGGGCATGGCTAAGCAAGAGGTTAACCAGGTGCAGATACTGTACAACAAGGTAGCTTGGTTAGTGACTCAGGGTCTCACTAGAAGCCACCACTGTGACACGCTGGCCCAACTACAGTGGTCTTCATTCTCTTCTTGCCTCCAATACCCCCTGCTTTGTCTGGCTTTTAAGTTACTCAACTTGTCTGCTCCACCCAGCCTAGAAGGAACTATTACTCTGAAGCACAACCCTCAGAGGCTTAGGGCCTTTGCTGGAAGTTCCCAGAGTCTGGGCCAATGCGGGTGGCAAGTCTTTCTCCTAATCCACCGCTTAGCTGTGGAACAATCTTCCACCCACAGTACAGGAAGCCCCCTCACTTTTGAATTTTTGTACTAGGCTCAAGGCCCACATGATTGAATCCAGTACTTGCCACAGTCATGGCATCAGATAGCCCCCCCCCCCATTATCTATGCCAGCCCGCTCACTTGTTCTTCTCTGCTCTGCACCATTCTCTAGTCATCCTAACTAACTACAACACTAGGTTTTTATCATACAGTCACAGCTGGTACACCTTAATGTTTCTGAAAAATGCTATTAATGACTGTAACCTGCCAATTATCTGTACTTACTCTGTAACCACTCGGCTCAGTTTTTTTCACCTTGTAATGTTATTCCTGGTCACCCCTGAAAGAGGGACCTTCGGGGCTCAGTGGTCCTACCCGGTCATCAAAATTTAATAACTAAATAATAAATAAATAAAACTAATTGAATTTACTTGGGGTGCTGTTTTAGTATGACAGAGAGTGTGCCTATTTGAAAAAAAAATTCTGTTTACAAACTTGGGAAAAGATTTAAGAAGGATAGGCCTACCGAAGACAGGAAAGAATTTATCAGCATTAAAAGAGAATATAAACAACTAATACTATGCACAAATAAAGAATTATAAAGCTGAATTATGGAGTAAATTACAAGAGGTAATTCAAAACAAATATATTGAGACATTTTGGAATATGGTGGCCAGTGGCTTAGTTAAATCAAGAGATAACACTGATACATAAATCCCAGTGTGTGAATGGTTATTTCATTTCAATGGACTTCATGGTACAAAAATCTAAGAGATCAACCCCTGACATTAATATCCCTTACTCAGAAGTTAATTTGGGCAGATGTGCCTGAGCAGGAAGTAAAGGAAGTTATACTCATGCACGCAAAAAAAAAGAATAAAGCTCTGGGGCTGGATGGACTATCATGCAAAGTCTTTCAATGCAATGCAGATTGGTGGGCTGAAATTCTGGTCAAATTATATATGGCTATTTTATTTAAAAATCTTAATATCCCTGAAATTTTCTGGCCAAATTATGTACAGCCATTAATAAAAATCTTAAAATCCCTGAAATTTGGAGAATTGGGGTAATTGTGCCACTGTTCAAACAAGCCTTTGTGGTAGCCTGTGATGTGGGTGACTGAATGTTGGTGACCGGTCATAAGGGCGACTGCACAATGGCACCGACAATGTGGGCAACCTTGGATTTCACCTCTTTGCCCAAGTTGCGCCTCGGAGTAGGAATCCTAATTAAGGGGTGGAGGTGAAGCCCCCATGAGTGGGGGGCAGGGGTGAAGCCCCCCGCATTAAATAACATACTGTTTTTCAGTCACCCTTGTGGTTGTGTGCCCTTATGACTAGTCACTGACATTCAGTCGTTGTTGTCACATAGAACCGCATTTGTCAATGTCGAATGTTGTCTTGCTAGCATTGGCAGTACAGGAGATAGACAGATGCATTATAGGAATGGCAGTGAAGTATTCAACTGACACCAACCCCACCCCCACCCTGCAGAGACTGACAGGCATTGGGGTGTGCCTTTGGGTCATAGGCCATAATGCTCACACCATTTCACCTCACCCTACCCTGCAGACACTGACAAGTGTTGCGGTGTGCCTTGGGGTCTTCGGGCCTTACGTTCACCCCAGTCCATAAGGAAATACACTGAGATGGGTGCAGTATAGGAGAATGGAGTGAACTTTGGGGCCGAAGAATCCAAGGCACACCTCGATGGCTGTCAGTGGCTACAGGGTGGGGGTGGAGTGGAATGATGTGAGCATTACAGCTGGTAGTCCCAAGTCATCCCCTGACACCTCTTTAAAGCAGCCACGGTCTTTGATCCCACCACCTCGGCCTGCAGTCTGTTCCATGGCTCAATGACCCTTTTGGTGGAATAGAGCTTCCTCATATCCCTCTTGGAGTTACCACTCCAAAACTTCCATTCATGTCCTCTAGTGGTCCAGCCATCAACCCTCTTAAAAAGTTCAGAGTAGTGCATTTTATTGATGCCTTTCAGGAACATGAATATCTTGATAATGTCCTCTCTCTCCTGCCTAGTCTCCAGAGAATACAAGTTCAGTGACTTCAGCCGCTACTCGTTGGAGAGCCCCTGTAGGCCCTACACCATCTTAGTCACCCTCTTCTGCACTACCTCTAGCCTATCCCTTTCTTTCTTCAGGTGAGGCCTCCAGAACTGGACACAGTACCCCAAGTGAGGCCTCACCAGTGACTTATACAGCATGAGGATCACCTTCCTTTCCCGGCTGTCAAATCCTTTACCTATACACCTTAGCATTCTATTTGCCTTACTAGAAGCTCTGTTACATTGATTTGACTGTTTTAGGGTGTCACTTATGATGACCCCTAGATCCGTTTGTTCATGAGATACACCTAGTTGGACCACGTTAAGCCAGTATTCTGCCCTTGGGTTCATTTTCCTTAGATTCATTACCATGCATTTCTTCTCATTAAACTTCAGCTGCCAGATATTGGACTATCTTTCCAATCTCTGGAGGTCTTTCTGCAGGTCCTTCACTGCCTCTAGGCTATCAACCCTTCCTCCTAGCTTAGTGTCATCTGCAAAGAGAGCAATCTTGTTCTGAATGCCTTTGCTGATATCACTAATGAACATGTTAAAAAGGACTGGACCCCACTAGTGACCTCCCCCTCCACTGACTTCACCCCATTTACTGCCACTCTCTGACATTTGTCCTGTAGCCAGTTGCCCACCCACTAACTATGCTTTTTGCAGTACCTAAGTCCTCTGAGTTCTTAAGCAGGTGCCTGAGTGGTACTGAATCAAAGGCTTTACTAAAGTCAAAGTAAAGGAGATCCACTGGGTGGCCCTTGTCCACTTCCCTTGTCACCCAGTCAAAAAAATGAAATGAGGTTTGTCTGGCATGACCTCCCTGCAACAAACCCATGTTATGTCCGTGTTTTATGTCCGTGAGACAGTTCCCTTCTTGATATTCTACTAGGTCCTGCTTTATTAATGTTTCCATTACTTTCCCTACTATTGATGTATGACTTACTGATCTGTAGTTACTGGGCTCCTCTCTACTCCCTCCCTTGAGGAGGGGTACCACATCTGCACTTCTGAAGTCCCATGGCACAGTTCCCATTTGCAAATAGTGGTTGAATAAATGTGCCAAGGGTTCTGCCAATTCCTGAGCAAGTTCCTGTAGTACCCTAGGGTGAAGTCCATCAGGCCCTGGTGCCTTGTCCACTTCTAGGTGTATCAGTGCCTCCCTGACTCTGTCTGTGGTAAATGATGGCGTATCCATTTGTGGGATCCCCCTGTAAGCAGCCTTGATGCCACTATCTGGAATTTGCCCACCAAGTTCCTTGGTGAATACTGAACAGAAGAAGCTGTTCAGTGCAGCGGCCTTTTCTACATTGTCTTTAATAATCCTCTTACCATCTTGTAGCTGAACTATCCCCACTTTCTTCCTTTTCTCCTGTATGTAATGAAAGAATTGCTTGTCCCCTTTTTAATCCCCGAGGTGATCCACAGCTTGGCTGATACTTTTACCTTTCTTACTGCTCTCTTTGCTTCCTTGCTTTTCTTTGTGTAGTCATCCCATTCATTATCTCCACAGGCCATTTTGTATATGTGGAAGGCTTCCCTTTTGCTTCTAATTGCTTCTCTGACCTGGGTGGTGAAACAAATGGGTCTCTTGTGTGTGTTCTGTTTCATTATTGACCTTATGCACAGCTTTGTAGCTTCTACAACAGTTTGTTTAACCTGTTCCTAGATGCCTCTAACCCCTATTTTTTGTGGACCCCTGACAGGTTTTCCTTAACTAGCAGCTTCATTTTTTTGAAGTTTGCTCCTCTGAAGTTCTAGACCACAGCCCTGGATTGAGATTTTGACTTCGTCAAGGGATAGCTCAAACCAGATGGAGTTGTGGTAGCTATTAGCCAGTGACTCCCAACTTTAATGTCACCCACCCTTTCTGAGTTTTTGAGGATCATGTCTAGCTTGGCCCCAAGCTTAGTTGGGGTGTTAACCAATTGGGTGAGTAGGTGGTCCTGCAAGGCTTCCACTACATTCTGGCTCCTCGAGGAGCTGGCCAGTGGGGATAGAGCAGCATATCCAAGCTCCTTACTGTGTTTCTACCTGCCGTTTTGCCATTTGACTGAACTGGCTGTGCCTATGCTCCTTCTTTGCTAACTGTTAAAATTTTGGAGCTGTGAACTGGTGTGTGGAGCAACGGAAGTTCATATCATTCCCCGTGGTACCGGGACAAGGAGGTAGAGTTCAGCAGCACTAAGCATCAGCAGAGGAGAAGGGGCAGAATAGTTCAAAAGAGCCGCACTGCTACTGCACGAGTGCCACTCTGTCCCAGAAAGGAACTTACAAACTAAACATTGGATTACTCTAGGGATTAGTTTACATGTGGGTAGAAACAGTAGTTAGTTGAATTATTTTTAAGTAACTGACTGGGGAGTTTTTATTATGTGCTACATTGTATTTATAGTGCTTTGTTAGCCACAAGGTTTTTTAAAGTTTAAAGTCTTTTATTCCTACTACAGCTTTAATATGTAATAGGGAGGATAGGCAGTTAAGGTTTTTGAGATAGACTGGGTTTCTAAGAACAGTTTTTAACCCTTGCAGGGTCACAAACTGATATATCAGTCCAAAATTCCAATACGTTCTAATTCTGTCGGAAGCCAAAGGGTTAACAGTAGTATTGCAGTCCTTTGTGTCTGCAATTACCTGTGTATTTAATACACTGATTTCACTTGGTAATATAACGTGCTGTTGGAAAACAATTGCGGTTTCTTAAAGTGGTATATGTATAAAGCATAACCATGATTAATTGCGGTGTTTTTAGTTTTGTGGCCTATGTGGCCATTGTTTGCATGACAGGCTGTGTTTTACAGAAAATTGATTAGGTAGAAAAAAATGGTAGCTATGATAATAGATTACACCTGGGGCAGTTTCAAAATGGTAATAAAGGTGAAATGGGAAAGATAGTTATTGGATTTTGTTCAAAAAGGTAGATAATGAGTTTGGGGGCTTATTTGTACTAGCTCAGAATTTGTTCTCATCTGGTACATTTAATCCAAAAAATGTTATCTGAATCAGGGGATGTGGAGGCTAACCCTGGAGCCCTAATTAAAGAAAATGTTGATTGGTTTACAGCAACTGGGCTAAGACTGGAACACATAAATATGTGTAGTCTAGTGTCCAAAAAACATGAATTGGAAGCTTGGATCTCAGCCTATGACTCAGATATGTGTATAATCCCCCAGACTCTAGATTAAAGGGGCTGTCTGACCTGGTAAGTTTAGCTGAAAGATTTAAAAACAGAGAACTAATAATCATGGGTGATTTAAACCTAAATTGGTTTGGCCAGGAGTTAAACCAATACAAAAAGGTTTTTGCAAAAGATTAATCTAGATCAAATGATCATTGAAGGAACTAGGTTAAACAATAAAACTAAACAATCTACACTAATTGATTGGGTTCTGGTAAATAATGTTTTGAATAAAAGTTTATCAGGTGTTTTTTCAAATGCCATTAATGACCATTCACCAATTTCTGCAAGGGTCTGCAAGAGAAGCCGTATGAGGAGAGACTAAAGGAGTTTAATATGTATACCCTTGAGGAAAGAAGGGAGAGGGGGGACATGATAGAAACTTTTAAGTACCTCAGTGGAATCAACAAAGTCCAACAGGGTAGCATCTTTCAGAAAAAGAGACTTGCAAGAACAAGGGGACACAATTTAAAGATAGAAGCAGGCCGATTCAGGGGCAATGTGAGGAAGTATTATTTCACAGAGAAGGTAATGGATGCATAGAACATTCTTCCTGAGGAGGTTGTGGGGTCTAAAACTGTGGGAGAATTCAAGAATGCATGGGACAGACATAAGGCAATTCTTGTGGGGGGTAGGAAGACATAGGCTGTTGGTTAACTAGGATCTGCGGCCTATCCTGTAGGTAGGGAAATGGGCAGACTAGATGAGCCAAGCGGTCCTTATCTGCTGTCAAAGTCTATGTTTCTATGTTTCTATTACGTATGGAGCAATAAAAGACCCAAGGGTAGACATACAGTTGTAGAAACAAGGGCCTTGAACAAATCTAAATTATTGGGACTAAATCATGATTTATCACAAACTATTTGGCTCTCATTATTGCAGAAAACAGATGTAAATATGGCAGTAAAAATTTTCCAGACACAATTAGATAGAGGAATTCATAAAAGGGCACAGAAAAATAAGAAAAGAATATGAGGGGTTAGTAATAGTTGGATAAATAAGGATTTATTTGACCTAATGAAGAAAAGAGAGAAGGCAAATTTGATCTTTAAAAAAAAACTCGATTAGAGAGTGGTTGGAACCAATTTCAGCAACTAAGAAATAAGTGCAAAAAGGAAATTAAAAGGGCTAACGTTGAATTTTATAAAACCAAACAAGGTAACAATTTTCAGGATAGAAGAAAATGTTGGCAGAGTATGAATAGCTTAATTGTCCCTAGGACTTCCAGGAACATAACTTTAACTAAAGATGATCAACAATTGACTGATCAAAAATATATAACCGATTATTTTAATGAAACATTTATGTGTTTATCTGATTATGTTCAGGATTTAGCTCAAGTTTCTGCAGTTTTTAGTGAATGTGAAGTTGTAACTCCATTGATGACTACACCTAATTTTTATTTTAGAGAGATCTTCTGGGTCAAAGTCTATTCAGAATTACTTAAAATAGATGAGTTTAAAGCATCTGTGCCAGACATGTTAGACACAAGAATACTGAAGTTTGCTGCAAGGGAAATTGCTTGTCCTCTCCAGATCATATTTAGTAAATCCATAAATTCTAGTGAAGTCCCAAGTTTGTGGAAATGTGCAGTGGTCTCCCCAATTTTTAAGGGTGGACAAGTGGAGTTCCCCTCCAACTATTGACCAATATCTTTGCTATCTACAGTTGGTAAAATCCAGGAAAGGATATAATATAATTAGAATGTGGAATATCTAAACTAGTATGTTCTGTTGACAATAGCACAACATGGCATCAGGGAAGGATGTGGCACATTGACAGCCTTGATCAGGTTCACAAACAACGTGCAAGTTAGCATGGATGGTGGTAAATACACTGGAGCAGTGTTTGTGGACTTGACCAAGGCCTTTGATTTGGTGGCTCATACGTTAATGGTAGATAAGCTTAAGAAATTGGGTTTGGGGGTCCCTATAGTGCGCTGGTTCCACAGTTATTTAACTGATAGAACTCAACAAGTTTGAATTAATAGTATTTGATCTGATTCAAGAAAGATGGAATACGGCATACCACAGAGCTCAATTTTGGGACCTTTGTTGTTTTCACTTTTCATAAATGAGTTACCATCTGTCTGTACAGAATCATCCATCATCCTATATGCTGACAATGCAGTGATATATGTTTTGGATGGATGTACCGACATAAACCAGCAAAAGTTAGGTAGAGAATATGCAAATTTGGCAAACTGGTTAAGCAAAAATTGTTTAGTGATAAATAAAAAGAAAACAAAGGGTATGTTATTTTGTTCATTAAAAAAAAACATAAGAGGGCAATAGACACATTTTCCCTTGCAGCAAATGATGGTACACCAATTGAAATTCTTACTGAGTTTAGATATTTGGGGGTGACCCTAGGCTGTCATCTTAGTTTTCAGGTACATATTAAAAATGTGACTAAACAACTACATAAAATGTTAGCAGCTCTATATGTAGTAAGACCTTTTCTTACTGATGAGTCTAGGAGAATAATAGAAATGGAATGTCTAATGCCTATATTAGATTATGGTAGTATAATCTGGGGAGGTGTGTCTGAGAAAATTGGGCAACAAAGAAAACTCTGTATAATTCAATATGTCGATTTGCCCTCAGGGCTAAATTTAGGGAACATCACTGTAGCCTGCACAGTAGATTAGGGTGATTACAGCTCTCTAGTAGAGATATATTACAGACAGACTGTTTTGTTTATAAGGCAATTCATCATACAAATACAAATCCAATGTATAATTTTTTTACACAACTAACTGTTATGAGATCATTATGTTCTCAAAACTCAATTTGTTTGACCATCAATTTGCAAAACCATTAAACTTCAAAAATCTTTTATGTACCATGCTATAAAAATCTGGAATGATTTGCCAATTGATCTACAACATGCAGTTAGTTCACATCAGTTTAAGATGCATTTACAAAATTTTTTTATCAACAGTCTGTATGCACTTGTATATGAACGTGTTGTTTTTATTATTTTATAAAATTTTTGTACTTTTTGTATTTTTCTGCTTCGGTCTTGTTTGTTTTAATTTAATGTTATAAATGTATTTGAGAGTCCTTGACCCTCACCAGGTCAAGCCTGTAAAAGGGTCATGTGGCCCAGTTGCTTTTTACCCAGTTGTCAAATAAATGAATGAATGAATGGAATAACCCAGTCAACGTCAAGTAAACTGAGATCACTGCCCATCACTGTATCCCTTTTCTGTGTTGCACTCCTGATCTCTTTGAAATGCTTTTTATCCCTATCTTCTGCCTGTCCAGGTGGCCTGTAAATTACTGCAAAGCAGATCTTTTTTCCAGATGCTGAACTGAGTTGCACCCACAGGGATTCTACACCTTCATCTTTGGTGATGTTGAGTGTAGTGGTTATCAACCCCTCCTGTACATACAGTGCTACCCCTCCTCCCCAGCCCCCTTCCTGTCCTGTCTGTAGGGTGAGTAGCCTGGGACTGAGAGAGCCCAGTCATTATTCTCCGTAACTCCTGTTCTGTTATTGCTGCCAGGTCCAGTTGGGCCTCTGCCATTACTGCCTGTAGCTCGCTCATTTTGTTTCCAATGCTTCTTGTATTGAAGCATGCTCCCTTCCAAGTTTCAGCAGACATTCTTTTTTTCCCTTCCCTTGGTTCTGACTTCATCTTTTTGGTTGCTTGGCCGCCTTGCTACCTCCCCAAGATCTCTTATGCTTCCTATGCTTCTTCACCAGTTGTGTGGAGTTATTCAGTGTTTGTGGGGGAGTGTCTGCTAAGTTCCAATCTTCCCCACTGTAGTCAACCTACAGTAGCTGTGAGCGCCTGTCCACCTAGTTTAAATGTCCAGCATAGACATCAGATTTCTGTTCGAGAGCACTGGGTCCTTCCTTGGTTAGGTGCAGTCCATCAACTCTGAAGAGCTTCCCTTCCCAGAAGTTCTCCCAGGCTCCAATGAAATGGTAACCTTTTTCCTTACACCTTCCTTGTAGCCACTCATTGAATGCTGTAATCTCTTTTTCTCTGATCCTGGTAGTTTGCTGTCTTTCACCCCACAACCAGGAGGACCTCCGAGAAAGTCAGTGAGAGCAAGGAAGCAGTCAGACATTCACTCAACTTGATAAAGCTTTGTCTGGCCTCTTCGACCATCTGGTTCACTGGTTAATTTGTTCCTAGATGTACCAATATTCTGAGTACCTTGTTCTCTCTGTTCACCATTCTCCTGATACATTCAGTGTCTCTCTTCACTGATGCTCCTGGGAGGCATCTGACTGCCATCTTTGCCCGTTTATCTTTTCCCAGGTACCTCTCCACTCCTCTTACCATCGAGTCTCCTATAACAAGCAAATGTTTACCCTTTTTAACTGCTATGTGCTACCTTTCTGCCCTTGGATGACATTGTCCTGTTTTGCCCAGTCTCCCCTCCTAACATGATGTGCCCCCTAGTGGAGAAAGGATACTGAACCTCCACTAGGGGTGCACAATGGTTTGCAGTCAGAGTGACCTGGGGCCCAGCAGGGTTATCTGTTTCATCCTTGTGGCTCTTCCATCCCCCTGGACCAGTGGATCTCTTAGGGAGTGGATGTGGATGGGGTGAACTCCAGTTCAGCTCATATTGCAGCCAGATTATTTCTTTCCATGCTGCATTCAACTGAGTCCCGAGCTTGTTTAGAGTTCTACATATGGGGCAATGACCCACCTTCCAGAGGAGTCCCCAGGAGATGAGTGCCCCACAACCATGACAACCTATCACCTCCATTCAAATCTGCAACTTAACACGTACAGGAGAAGGCCTGAGTAGTCTGTTTTGGTCTCAGCTAGTGATGCAAAGGGTGATACCTATTATCTTCTGAAGGCTCCTCCATCAGCTGACCCCTGCTCTGAGGTCCTAACCTTGATCTTTGTACAGATGCAATGCTTCTGGTTTTCCTTGTATGCCTCCTTACAACTCCGCCTACCCTGCTCTGAGGTGGAAGAGTGGTTTACTATTTTTCTGCAGGGACAGTAATTCCCTGTGTTTTAATAATCCAGCCCTTCCCACTTCAAACAGGAAGTAGCTCTTGTAACTCTGATCCTGTAACCTTAAATAAAGGACAGGATCTGGGTGGGTGAGAGAGTTTGATTAGCCCACTCTGGCTTCTGCCATTAGCTCTCCAGTCTCCGCTGTCTCTCTGCAGTCAGAGTGCTCTGTTCTGTCCAGCAGACAGCTCTCCGATGATATCTTCCCATCCTAAAGTTAACTTTCAGCTTCCCACGCTGACTATGCTCCTTGCAGCACTCTGATCTCCTTGCAGCTGAGTCTGCACCAATCTCTTGCTCTATGGAAGTTAAATTTAAGGCACCAGTACAGGGCTGGCTACAATAGCGAGCTGTGAGCCCCAGATGCCTCTGCTGAAAACAATCAGCACTGATCTGCTGACCATTGTGGTTTGTTAAAGCTCAGTTACTCCATCGGGTTCTTAAAGTCGCAGCCGACTTTTCCATTCTAAGACTATTACACAAAGACACTAATGCTATGATTAGGGCAAATGACAGTGGTGTGCTAAGTGCTCCATTTGAAATTTCCAGTGGTGTGAGGCAGGTTTGCCTCTTGGCACCCTATCTCTTCAACTCGTACATTGATACAGTGGTTAAAGAGCTGTATAAAATAAATACTTTTGCTGCTTCAATTTGTTGATAACCACTTCCTATTTTGTTATAATCTGATGATATTATTTTAATTTCAGATACTTCAATGGGTCTGAAAAGGAGTTTATCCAGTGTAGCTGAGCAGCTATTAAAATGTGGCCTTGAAGAAAACACCAGCAAATTGAGTATAATGGCTTTTAGCAATAAGAAAGGAACACTTCAGAAATGGCAACTTGATATTAATTTCATTGAGGAGACAGAAAACAATAAATATTAAGGCATATTTTTAAATAGGAAATTTAACTGGAAAGACCACATATAAATGTTAAAACAGGAAGTACAATGGCAAAAGGCATATCATATTTTGTATACAGTTTTGCAGGGAACTTGTTTAAAGCCATAAGGAGGTGTTTTGAGTCCGAAATGCATGGTCAGCTATTATACGTGTCAGAAGTTTTGGGCCACTGTAATAAAATAAAGGAGTTAAAGGTTGTGCAAAATGTCTTCTTAAGAAGCACCTTAGGCCTCCAGAGGGGCCTGCCTGGGGCTATTTGCCTACAGAGCAGTATGTGGAGCATTCAGTGTCACATAGTAAAGCAAATGGTTAACCACTGGGTTAAAATAATTTAAAAGGAAGAAAATAGACTACCAAACCTGTGTCTAGTGGAATACTTGAATGGAAGTGTGGATAGTTCATGGTTCTCCTTCCTGAACCTGACCCTCAAAAAAAAAAAAAAATGAAAATGAACTTAAAAGACATCAACAGTCAAAATGTACTTCAGTGGCCTAGGATTTATAGAGACTCGGCAGTTTGTAGAGTACAAGTTACACTAGCCCAGGATGAATTTTCTAAATTGTCATCTTTACTTTCATTTAACATTTATACATTTTTATGTTGGCGCGCTTGCGCAGCCAACATCTTGTGACAGTGGGGATTTGGAGGCACGGTCGCTGTTGGGCGAATGCAGGGCACGCATCAGTAGGTGCGTCCCTCATTCCCCAATCAGCCTGCATGCCGGCACCACACCATGCATACTAATGTGGTGAGCACATCTAAGTAAAGGTCCACTGCAATCTGAGGAAAGCTCATCAGACGCAGCAGACCCTTCCTGTGTGCTCACCACATTGTCAGCATGGCAGGCGGGCAGCCTCACAACTGCCGACTTTGGGGGTACCCAATCCCCCTGCCGGCTTACTCTGGCCGCAAAACTTTGCCGATGGGGGAGCCCACTCCCCGTCAGCATAAAGCAGCCCCCCCATTTCTTTTATGCCAAGGGGGTGCCCAGTCCCCCTCGGCTCTTGCCTCCCCCTGGCTTTCCTTGTGTGCCGACGTGGGTGCCCAATCCCCATCGGCCTAAATTATCCCCCCTTTTGGTGTGTGCCGACGAGGGTGCTCAATCCCCCATCGGCTGCAACAACCCCCCCAAACAGTTAGGTGGCATGCTGGGAGCCCACCCCAGCATGCCAAGTCCCCTGAAAAAAAAAAACTGTCCCGCGATGTTAGTTTTTTTCCCCCGTAACATAAAAACGGTCCCTCGTAGTCTCCCTAGAGTCCCTACCCACCACTCGCACCCACCCACTGTGCACCCTGCCTCCCCACACCCCCTCCACCCCATACTTACCTCCGGAGTCCGGTGCAACAAACTTCGGTGGACCGGGAACATGTCTGCACTCTTCAAAGCTGAACACAAACTGAGGAAATGCCGGTAGGCTGTATAATGGGATAGATAGGTTTTTTCAACTTTGCTGCATATCTCAGTCATTTTTTGGAATTTTTGCACCAAATTTTCAACATGGGGTTTTTGGGACCCCTCCTCATGAATTCTGTTACAGTTATGACGTTAATCAGTCCCAAAAGGTGATTTCACAGTCACTGTGCGAAATCACCTTCGGGGCCGACTACGCAAAGGACAGTGGCAGTGTTCATGAGGTGGGCTGATAAAAAGCCTATGTTGCAAATTTGGTGGAAAAATCAAAAAAATGGCTGTTTTATTAGCTGCAGCATTATGCAGTTGCTACGTGACGTTTCAGAATCTCAAGGATCATAATATTTTCATGCCATATTTTCAACATTGTCATTTTTCTGCACCTCCTTGTGAACAGTACAGCTGTCATTTTTCACATCCTGGCTGAAATGTGTTTCCGCACTTCCGGCGCACAATACAGCAGTTGCTGTGGAAAATCAGTGTTCAGGGCAGATTACAAAAATGACAGTTACGCTGTTTATGAGCAGAGGTCTTACAATGCCTATGCTGAAAATTTGGTGACGATATTCCATAACATGACTGTGTTACAAGCGTGTGTTGCGCAGTTTGCATGTATGCTCGTAAGTTTGTGGATTTATAATATTTTCACTCCAGATTTTCAACATTGCCATTGTTCTGCACCTCCTTATGAACAGTAGAGCTGTCATTTTTCACATTCTGACCAAAATGTGTTTTCGCAGTTCTGGCGCAGAATAGCATGGTGCTGTGGAACATCTGTGTTCGAGACACATTATGGAAATGACAGTGACACTGTTCATTAGCAGAAGTCCTAAAATTCCTATGTTGAGAATTTGGGGCCAGCAGTCCATACAATTAGTGTTTTACGAATGTGCGTTGCGCAGTTTGCACGCACACTTGTGACTTTGTGCATTTGTAATATTTTCACTCCACATGTTCAACACTGGCATTTTTCCACACCTCCTTATGAACAGTACAGCTGTCATTTTACATATCCTGCCTGAAATGTGCTTTCACACGTCCGGCGCAGAATCGCACGGTCGCTGTGCGAAATCAGATTTCGAGGCAGTTTGAGTGAATGACAATGACACTGTTCATGGGCAGAGGTCCTAAAATGCCTATGTTGAAAATTTGGTGCCGAAAGTCCAGAAAATAACTGTGCTGCAAGTGTAGTTTCCATGCAGCCTTGTAACTTCATACATTTGCAAAATTTTCATGACACATTTTCACCACTGGCATTTGTGCACACCTCCTTATCAACAGTACAGCTGCCATTTTTCAAAGCCTGCCCAAAACGCTTTCCCACAACTGTGGCACACAGTGGCATGCTCACTGTGGGAAATCACCTTTTGGGACACATTAACAAAATCACAGCACCGCTGTTCATGAGGGGCGGTCCCAAAATACCTATGTTGAAAATGTGCCTAAAAAACTCCCACAAATAATTGGGTTGCGGATGTCTGCTGCACAGTTTGTATGCATGTTCATTGCTTCACCAATATTTCATATTGCCACTCCAGATTTTCATCAGTGCCATTTTTTACACCTCCTCATGAACAATACAGTTGTCATTCTCCACATCCTGCCCAAAACTGTGTTTTTGTCCCTCGGTCACTTAAATGGCAGAGCCACTGTGCAAACCCACCTTTCAGCTAACAAACTGATTGTGCCGCTTTTCATGAGGTGGCCTGACAAGCAGCCCATGTTGAACATGTAGAGTGAAACTACCACTACACACCTACAGTGTTAGGGTTTCCAGCTGCACCACCCCACCCCACAGACTGACAGGCGTCAGGGCTGTGACTTGGGATCATCAGATGTAATGCTCATGCCATTCCACCCCCACACCACCCTGCAGCCACTGACAGGCATCGTGGTGTGTCTTACACTGTTTGGCCACAAACTTTGCCCCACACTCCTATACTGTACCCACGTCTGCGTATTTCCTTATGGAATGGGGTAAGTATAATGCCCAAAGACCCCAAAGCACACCATGACACTTGTCAGTGTCTACAGGGTAGGGTGAGGTACAATGGCATGAGCATTATGCCTGCCTTATGTACCACTGCCAATGCCAGTGCGACAAAATTCGGCATTGACAAATTCTTGCTTAACGATTGTTGGGGTATGGAAACTTATTTGCAAGTCTGTGAAAAAGCCCAACACAGGAAAGCTTACTGACAATTTAAATTAAATCTGTTAGGAGATAATTCATTTGATCCACTGTGCAGGCCTTTTTTTGAATGTAATAGATATATATATGTACCTCAAGCACTTGTATAGGGCCTAGTCATATTATATGTGAATGTCTTAGGTTTGAATAATTGAGGGAAAATTCTTGATGTTAAGGGCCTAAATGTTTTACAAAATGTGTCTGTTGTTGATGTCTGATATCTGACTGGTCACTTACTGTTTTCATTCAACATCAAAATCATAGAAACATAAAAACATAGAATCTGTCAGCAGATAAGGACAATATGGCCCACCCAGTCTGTCCATTTCCCTACTCACTTCTGCTGCCCCAGATCCTATTAGATCTGCGGATCTCCTGCTCTGCACATCTCCAGGGTACTCTTATGTCTAACCCATGCACTCTTGAACCCCCGTACTGTTCTCACACCCACCACTTTTGCTGGAAGGCTGTTCCATGGCTCTACCACCCTCTCCATGAAAAAATACTTCCTAACATTACCCCTGAGCTTTCCACCCTTCAGCCATCATCTATGCTGTATCTTCTGTTGCACATCTTGTATAATGCACCCTTAGAAATATTAGAAATGTCAAATAGCTGGTATTGTTATATATTTATTGTACTTATGTTGTCTTATGTGTGCCTTTTAATTGAAAGTGAATCATAAGTTCACAGGAAAATATGAGTCTGTTAGCCGAAGGCCTTTGTGACTTAACTGGTCCTAAGAAGAGAGCAAGACGGTTTTACTTCCCATATAATAGTATAGCACTTTTTTTAAATGCATTCAAGGAATTACTTTGAACCACATGCTCTGGTAATTCATTCCACAGCTTGACCACTCTTTGATTAAACCACATTCCTCTTTTGTTTGTTTTACAGAGTTCACCCTTAAGCTGAAGGCTATGGAATCTTGTCTCTCTTTCTATTACTTTTCTCGTACATCCCAGGCATTCCCATAGGTCCTCATCATGACACGCCCTGTACACTAGATGCAGATCACCTCTGTGTCTCCTGTACTCTAATGAATACAACCTTGAGTCAAGTAAACTCTTCCCGTAAGTCTTGTTTGTCAAAGTCCTAATGCTTCTAGTGACCTTGTGTTGTATTCTTTCAAGTCACCCTATATTATCCTATGTGTAAGGTGCCCAAAACTGCACACGGTACTCCAGATGCAGATGAACCAGGGCCCTATACAACAGCACTATCACCTCACCCTGCCTGCTCCTGATATTAGGTAGGTACAGCCCAGTATCCTCTTGCCTTTTCTGGCTGCTTCCCTACACTGCTCATCAGGCACTAGTTTATTAATAATAATCACACCAAGCTCCCTTTCTGTAACAGTATCCTCTAATAGTTTACCGTCGAGGATATAGGATGCCATCATGTTTCTCTTGCCTAAATGTAAAACCTTACACTTTTCCTAGATGAAGAATAACTCTTGCTTTCTTGCCCATTCTTCCAGATTTAGGACTTCCTTCTGGAATTGCTCTACAGCTGTAGTATTATTGACAATAGCTCCCAGTTTTGTACCTTATGCAAATTTACATATCCATGCATTTTATTGTGTCTGCATTGATGCTATATAAACATTAAATAAAGTTGGCCTTTGTGGGACCCCACTAGTTACAGTCCCCCACTCTGAGACATAACCTATTATGGCAACTATTTGCCTTCTACTGTCTAATCTACTTCTTAAGTTCATTGTGCATGCACGCGCAGATGAACTTGTTTATATGAGAGTTGTTGTAGAGGAGTGTGAAGGGGGTGCCTGCTGGACAGCTCTGTTCAAGGGGCAGGTCTGTGGCAGGCGAATCAGTAGGCAGGCTGTTTATGACACACTTTCTGGTTTTGGGGAGGTGTCAGCAAAGATTTCAAAGGACAGAATCAAACCAACTGTGGCATGGCTCATCCTTCGATATTAACATAATCGCCATTCTCCGTCATCAGCTGAGAGCTGTTGTAAAATGCAGATTACACCTATATTACAATTCTGACAGTATCCCAGGAGGTGAGATCCCAAATAAAAGGCCCCAATCCCTGACATTATCTGAGAGCTGTTATCAAATTTTATGATTAAGGTCATAAGCAAAAAGCATTGCAAGATGGCATTTGCCTCATCCTGGTAAAAGTAAACGTTTGGGGTTGCAGCACCTTTGTAAAGTTGACCAATTGTTTGCCCATTTGACCCATAAAAAGAGAGTCAGCATCGTACATGGACAAATATCCTGGTTAAACTATTTCCCCTTTCCTTTTCCGACACAGGGATGCCCACTCCCAGGTGTCAGATGTGTCCCCCCAAACCCATCTATAACCATTGCTGAGATCAGGGTGCCCAATCCCCATGTCGGCATCCTCCACTATTGTGGTACACTGGGAGCCCACCCCAGTGTGCCTAAATGAATTTTTCTCTGTAAATGAAGAAAATTGTCCTTGCAGTCTTTTTTATTAACCTGTAAATAAGAAAATGGTCCTTGTTGTCTCTCCCCATCCCCCTTCCCCATCCCCAACCTTCCACTGCACAACCACCTCCCTCCCCATCCCATACTTACCTTTGGAGGTTGAGGGCTGTCATCTGCTGTGGATCGGGACACGTCTGCAGTCTTCAAAGCCAAACTGCAAACTGAAGAAGGTAAGCTGTATAATGGGACTTAACTTAGGTTGATATCTTAGCCATTTTTAAGAATTTAGGCCCTAAATTTTCAACATGGGGTTCTTAGGACCCCACCTGGCGAACACTGTCACTGTCATTTCATTTCTCGGTCCCAAAATGTAATTTTGCAGTCGCTGCACAGAATCAACTTTTGAGAACAATTAACAAACTGACAGTGCCACTGTTCATGAGGTGCGGCCTCAAAAAGCCCATGTTGCAAATTTGGTGAAAACATTCCACAAATGACTGCGTATGAGCGTGCATTGGACAAGTTCTATGCATGCTCGTAACTTCATTTTTAGTATTTTCACACCTCCTTATGAACAATACAGCTGCCATTTTTCACATCCTGTTCAAAATGTGTTTTCACACCTGTGATGCCAAATGTCACAGTTTCTGTGTGAAATCAACTTTCAGGATGGATTAACAAAATCACAGTGCCACAGTTCATGAGGGGAGGTCCCAAAAAACCCATATTGAAAATTTGGTGAAAAGCTGTACTGTTTATGAGGAAGTGTAAAAAAATGGCAGTATTGAAAATGTGAAGTGAAATATTCCAAAACATGACCACGTTAGGTGTCGTTGTGCAGTTTTCCTTTTTCGTAACCGTCCAATTTACAGATTTTTCAGATTTTCAAGCACTGCCATTTTTTTTACTCTTCCTCAAGAACAGTACAGCTGTCATTTTTCACATCATGGTCAAAATGTGTTCTGGCATCTGTGGCACCTAATGGTGCAGTTGCTGCACGAGATCACCTTTTGGGATTGGGTAATGAAATGATAGAGCCACTGTTCATGAGGTGGGGTCCTAAAAAGCCCATGTTGAAAATTTGGAGCAAAAATGTCAACAAACATCCGGACCATTAGGGTTTCCAACCATAATGCCCCACCACCCCACCCTGTAGAGACTGACAGGCGTCGGGCATGTACCTTGGGATCATCGGCCGTAATGCTCACACCATTCCACCCCCAACCCCACCCTGCAGCCAATAATAGGCATCAGGGCATGCCTTGGAGTCTTTGGTCCTAACATTCACCCCATTCTCCTATACTGCACCCATCTCAGCTTATTTCTTCATGGATGGGGGTGAGCATTAGGTCCAAAGACCCCAAGGCACACCACGATGTCTGTCAGTGTCTTCAGGGTGGGGGTGGAATGGCATGAGCATTACAGCTGATGACCCAAAGGGACACCCCCAACACCTGTCAGTGTCTGCAGGTTGGGGGTGGGGGGGGCATTAGGGTTAGAAACCCTAATGCCTCATTAAAGAAGTAAATCAGGGAGGGACGGTTCACATCACCTACCTTGATTTCAGCAAAGCCTTCGACAAAGTTCAACACAGAAGGCTGATTAACAAGATGGGTAGTCTGGCCATGGGCACAAGCTGACAAACTGGGTTAGAAATGGGCTGATGGACAGGAGGCAGAGGGGGGTGGTGGTAATGGGATCCAATCTGAGGAGGGGGATGACCAGCGGGGTATCTCATGGATCAGTCCTGGAACCAGTCCTCTTCAATGTCTTCATTACAGACATTGTGGAAGGTCTAGAAGGAAAGGTCTGTCTGCCTGTTTGCAGAAGACACCAACATCTGTAACAGAATGAATACTCCAGAAGAGGTGGAGAAAATGAGCAGGGACATGGAGAGGCTTAAAAAATGGTCTGAAGAGTGGCAACTGAGGTTCAATGCAAAGAAGCACAAACAATGCACCTAAGATAAAGGAAACCTGGGGAAAGATACAGGATGGGGAGAGGTGCTGACAATTACCAAGGAAGAAAGGGACTTAGGAGCAAGGCCCCTGGAATTCTGCGGTTCTGCGGTTGTGGAATTTGCCGCAGAATTTGCATCATGCCACAGAATATATATAGTGCAGCAGAATTCATTGTTTTTGGTGAATTTTCATATAAATATACTGTTTTTCCATAGTGTCAGGCTTTCTTTCCCACCTCATTTATCCTGAAGCCCCTCCTCTATGCTCAGCATATGATGTCATCGATGACATCACATCATATTTAGCCAATGACAGGACTGCATTCTGCCAGAGAAATGAATAAATCATGCCGCAGAAATCAGAAAATTCTGCCGCAGAACAACAGGGGCCCTGCTTAGGAGGTATCAGTTCTGATGCCACTGTATAATGCCATAGTCAGGCCTCACCTACAGTACTGTGTGCAATTCTGGAGGCCACAAATGCACAAGGAGATTGACAGGGTGGAGGCAGTCCACAGAAAGGCAACCAAGATTGTACATGTCTTGTAACATAGAACGTTTCAGGAGAGATTAAAAGGACCTCAATATGTACTTACTGGAGGAAATGAGGGAGTGTGGGAACATGATAGATATGTTCAAGTACCTCAAGAACATAAACAAGATGTAGAGGCAGACAGCTTCCAATGCATCAAATGTTCGGCATTGACAAATGCTCATTTTTCATAGTGAAAAAAAGAAAACTGTCCACCATTGTCTGCTGTATAACCCCCCACCCAAACAGTATACGGACACTGGGGGTGCCCAATTCCCTAGTGTTCTTATCTGTCCGTCCATTGTTGTCAGCTATGTAATGCCCCCAAACGATATATAGACACTGGGGGTGCCCAATCCCCCAGTGTCCTCATCTGTCTGATCATTGTTGTCCATTATGTAACCCCCCCAAACAGTATACAGATATTGGGGGTGCCCAATCCCCCCAGTGTCCTCATCTGTTCAGCAAACTGCCTGTAAAAAAGAAACTGTCCCTCATCATTTTTTTTTCCTTTAAAAAAGAAAACTGTTCACCATTGTCTGTTGCGCTGTTACCCAACCCCCTACCTTCCCACCCAGGACCCACCACCTCACACACCCCCTACCCCATACTTACCCACTGGAGGTCAGTCATCATAATCTTCCTTAGACTGCAGGCACGTCTTCGATCTTCAAAGCCCAACCACAAACTGAGGTAAGCGCTTCAATGTATTTCAATGGGGTTTTCAGCGTCATTGTATTTCAATGGGGTTTTCAAATTAATGGCATAACTTGGCCAATTTTAAATATCTTTTCCCCACATTTTCAACATATGTTTTCTGGGACCCCATCTCATGAAAAACTTCACTGAAAAAATTTTCAAACACCTCCCCTCCATGACACCAGTGCACACGATGAACTTTCTGCATTGACAAATGCTTGCAATAAATTCTATAACTATGTTTTATGCATTTTGGTAAGTAAATAAAATTTGAAATCTGAATGTGAAATCTGGTTATTTTATCTGCCTCTTTTCTTAGTTGAACAGAAATACACACTAATGGTATAATTATACTCAGCCTTGTTGTGTTTCAAATGCTTGTTCTACTCTTACTGCATATAGCCTGAACATTAGGAACACCCACAAACAGTGCAGCCACTCATGACATAGAACATAGAAACATAGATACATAGAATTTGATGGCAGATAAGAACCGCTTGGCCCACCTAGTCTGCCCATTTCCCTATCTAATGGATAGGCTGCAGATCCTAGTTAACCAACAGCCTACTTCCTCCTACCGCCCACTAGAATTGTCTTATACATTTTTGAATCCCCCACTGTTTTTGACTCTATGATCTCCTCAGAAAGGTTGTTCCACGCATCTACGACCCTCTCTGTGAAGAAATACTTCTTCACATAACCTCTGAGCCACCCCCTCTCTATCTTCAAATTGTGCCCCCTTGTTCTTGCACATCTCTTTTTCTGAAAGATGCTACCCTCTTGGACGTTATTGATTCCCTTGAAGTATTTGAAAGTTTCTATCATGTCCCCCCTCTCCCTACTTTCCTCAAGGCTATACGTCTTAAGCTCCCTTAGTCTTTCTTCATATGTCTTCTGGTGCAGACCCTGCACTATTTTGGTTGCCCTCCTCTAGACAGCCTCCACCCTGTCTATGTCTTTGCACAGATGGGTCTCCAGAACTGTACACAGTACTCCCAGATGTGGTCTTACCAACTGTCTGTACAGAGAGCCAACAACTTCCTGTTTTCTACTGGTGATGCCTCTCCCTATGCATACCAGTATCCCCCCAGCCCTCCTTACTGCCTTCTCACATTGCTGATACACCTTTAGGTCATCTGATATGACTACCCACAGGTCCATTTCCATTTTTGTTGTCAGTATCTCATCCCCCATTGTGTACTCTTGCCCTGGGTTTTTGTTTCTCAGGTGCATTACTTTGTACTTCTTTGCATTGAATATAAGTTGCCATACATTTGACCATTCCTCCAACCTTGCCAAGTCCCTTTTGATCCTTTTCACCCCACCTTGCGTATCAACCCTGTTGCAGATCTTTGTGTCATCTGCAAAGAGACATACTTTCCCCTTCCAGTCCCTCTGCAATGTCACTTATAAAGACATTAAAAAGGACCAGCTCCAGTACTGAACCCTGAGGTACCCCACTAGTAACCCTCCTTTCTTCACTGTGGACTCCATTTACTATTACCCGCTGTGTCCTGTTGTCCACCCAGTGTTTTACGCAAGCTACCACCCTGGGACCCACTCCCAGGCTGGCTAATTTGTTTATTAATCTTTTGTGTGGGACTGTGCCAAATGCCCTGCTAAAGTCTAGGTAGGCCATGTCCACAGCCCCTCCCTGGTCTCCTACTTTGGTCACCCAGTCAAAGAAATCAATTAGATTTGTTTGACATGACCTTCCTGCTGTGAATCCATGTTGCCTTGGGTCCTGTGCCCCACTGGCCTCTAGGTACTCAACAATTCTTTCCTTCAGAAGTGATTCCATTATTTCCCCACCACTGAGGTCAAACTGATAGGTCTGTAGTTTCCTACCTCTGTCTTGATCCCACTTTTGTGAAGGAGAATCACATCCACCCTCCTCCAGTCCTCAGGTACCACACCATCCTCACATGATTTATTAAAAAGGGTAGTTAATGGTGTTACTAGTTCTTCCCTTAGTTCTTTTAGAATTCTGGGGTGAATTCCATCAGGCCCCATTGTTTTATCTACCTTCAGTTTTAAGAGTTCTTTCAGAACGCTTTCTTCTGTGAAATGACTAATATCAACCCCCCTTTCTAGAGAGCTTCTATTGACTGGATTAGGTATCTCCCCCTGCTTTTCCATTGTGAATACTGAGCAGAAATATTCATTCTGTATCCCTTTTTTTTCACTGTCAATCTCTGCCCATCCACCTTCCTCTTTATTCAGCCTCAGTATCTCTGCCTTCATCTTTCTTTGCTCCCTAATGTACCTATAAAAGGTATTATCCCTCTTCTTAATTGAGTTGGCTATCTTTTCCTTGGTTTGGGCCTTTGCTATTCTGACTGCCTTCCCTGCTTCCTTCTGCTTTAACTGGTACAGTTCTCTGTCCTGCTCCTTCTGTGTTTCCTTATACTTCCTGAATGCTATCTTTTTCTCCCTTGCCTTCCCCGCCACTTCTTTTGAGAACCATAGTGTTTTTTCTTTCATTTTGATTTATTTGCTTCACACAAAGGCTTGTTGCCTCTGTGATGGTAGTTTTGATGTTCCCCCATTGTTGCTCCACCCCACCTTCTTGCCTGTTTGCTAGTGCTTTTCTGAGGCAATCTCCCATTTTGACAAAATCAGCCCTCCTGAAGTCCAGTACCTTCACTTTTGTGTGGCTTGACTCTACAACTAAGTTTATTATGAACCACACTGTTTGGTGGTCACTTGTTTCCAGATGGCTACCCACTTCAAGATCAGAGATCCTCTGTCTGTCCAATTTGAGAGTACCAGGTCTAAGATTGCTCCATCCTGAGTGGGTTCCAAAACCAGCTGTCTGAGGCATGCCCCTTGTAGGGCATGAAGAATGGCCCTGCTCTTGGATGTGGCTGCAGCAAAGGTGCTCCAGCTAACATCTGGCATGACGCTATATACTTCTCTCCTCCCACTCAATAAGGAATTTCTACAGTGTTTTCGGTGTTTCCAAGTCCATAATTCCATATTGTGGACAACAGTATTCAGTTTAGTTTATTTTAGTTTAGTTTACTTTGTGTAGCGGGTAAATTCTCTAAGACAGAGATAGATTCATTTTTTAGGAGCAACCCAGGCTTAAAAACACAGGTAAGTACAAGCAACACATTGAACATGATAAAAAAAGCTTCACTTCAATGCATACATTTTGAGATGTTGCAAAGAAAAATGACCCAGTGGAGTTGTGTCAAAATGGCATACTTCACTCCTTTGCAAAGCATGGAGAAGCATTGGCAATTCACTAACTTTGCCAGAATAATTTGCAAAGCATGGCAAAGTGCCTTTGCCGGCAACATTTTACATTAATGACATGTTTGTATTTATTGAATGTGATGATGTTTTTATATGTTTTAATTGCTCTGATGGTTATGCAACTTGGTTTTGAAAGGCGGAATATAAGTAAAGAAATATTATTATTAATTTGTCCACAGGGCCAACTGTCAAGCTTGCTGTAGGTCCACGTATGGATGAACTTGACTCAAGCTTTGCTTTGGCTTATTTGGAATTTTAAATTTAAATACAGTATAACCCTGATTATTTGAATGTACTGGGGGGGACATCAAAATAATTTGGATAATCATGTGTTTGGTAAATCGGAAGAGCACTTTTGTAAACAGCATCCTGCACTTTTACTATCAATTGGCTGTTAGCGGTAACTTAAAACAGTGCCCAGTTTCTGAAAACAACACAGACAGCAATGCTTATAGAAAATACAGATAAAAACAACCACATTAAAAAACATCTCGGCAAAACCATATCTAAAATGCAACAGTAAAGTGCAACTATGAAGCAGCATTTCATTTCAGTTGTTGTTGCCCTTGTCAGTAAAACAGTAAAATCGATAAAATCAGTTAAAACAACTTTAGTAAAGTAAAAACATTTCGGCAAAGCTGCATTCAAGTGCAACATTAAGCATTTAACTTCACTTCACTTCAATTGTTATTGCTCACAACAGTAAAAAACTTTGTTATGGCTAGAAGTGGGTGAAGAGGCCAAAATTTGCTCCGCGAAGCGATTCGCAGAGTAACACGGAATCCGTGAAGTAATCCACAATGCAAAGCAGAGTACTTCGCGTCATAATGAGGAATGCAAAATCCATTGAAAACAATGACTTTGCATTACTCCGCCTTCCCCCAACCACTTCCGCACCAATTTTAAGGCAAAGTACATAGAAATCAATGTACTTCGCTTCACTTCACCTTGCTTATGAGCTCCAAGGCAAATTTTGCAGTGATTCATGAGATTGCAGGTTACATGGGCTCTAGATTGTTCTGCACGGCCTCAGTTCTGTGTAGTGTGTATATAGTGGTAGTTGGAGACAGTTTGCTGTCAGAGCTGTGTGACTGAAACACTCTAAAAGCTGTTAAAAAAAAAAGCCTTTTTGAATCATTTTTTTCTGTCAAAATTTAGTACATCGATTGTAGGAAACCCTCCTATGCTCATATCATCAAGTGTTTATTGTTTGTGTGTGGATTTTGAATGTTAATTTAGAACATTCAGTCTGTATACTGACAGACACTTGAAGTGTGCTTTGAGGGAGGGACATATCTGTGGTGGAGGTAGATTAACTGGGAGAAAAGGCAGTCTTTCTGTTTTGGTTATACTTTTCTTATATAACTGTGTTAATGTACACACAGTAATATTTTCAGTAATTCTTGACATTTTTTTTTGCTGATTGTGGTGCAGCAGTGCATAATTTCAGTTTGTTTAAAAGATTTGGTTATGTTACTGAAGTTTTAATTTTGCTCTGCATTACTTGTAGAGTGTGTGTGTGTGTGTGTGTGTGTATGTGCAACGTGTGCCATCAAATCAGACATTTTTTATTGTGCCACAAAGTAACTGCAGCAGTGCAAACATGCTATCCACTGCACCTGCGTTATTTTGTACTGCTTTGTGGCATTTTGGTAGCGGCCTATTACTGCAGTTCACTGCCCCCCCCCCAACCAACCAGCAAAAGGTATTCTTTCCAGACTTGGATTTGTGACTTGTGAGCACTGGTTAAGGTGTCGTTGTGCCTTTGCATCTGCATCTCTTGAGTGCACAGTGCAGTCTTAATCTGTCTGTGCATTTGCATCTCTTTAGGGCCTAATCTCCATCTGTAACTTAAGTCACAGTTGTTTATTTGACTTCCCTTCAGAGTACTTTGAGGTGCATATCTTGGCATGAACATTGTACTCATTAATGTATGTTTTTAAGTCAGGGTGATCATCATCAGTCAACTCACGATACAAATCATGTTCTTCATCTTCAGGGTCATGATGATTCATGAATTATAAAACTTTAAGTTTTTGAGTTGTAAGTTGCATGTAACCCTGTTTTGTAGTATCTCGGCTTGATCATTGTACTCATTAATATGTGTTTTCAAGTCAGGGTGTTTGGGGTGGTACAGGTCAGGAAAGTAAACAAGTGGAGTCCAGAGGCAGTGATAGGCACAGCCCTCCTCACAACACCTCACAACACCTTGACAGGACATTATCTGAATGAATGCATTCTTCCAGTGCATAAATGGAAGGAGGAAGGTGAAGGAGGGGATTGGGTCCTTGAAAACGGGTTGGTGGGGAAGAACCTGTGAGACAGCTAGAGGCAATGACTGAAATGCTTAATGAATACTTTGCTTCAGTGTTGAGTCCTTGATGGAAAGACAGGGCTTATAGGGAGAACCCATATCATCAATAGGCATGGTTCAGCCACAGGACGTCTTACCTGCCCTGGTAGCTGACAACCTGGCAAAGATCAAGTTACATAAGTTCCAAAGGATGGACAAGCTATACCCCAGGAACTTAGTGAGTCTAAAGAAGCAATTGGTGGTGCCACTTACAATAATCTTCTAGGAGTCTGTCTGAGCCAATGTGGTGCCAGAAAACTAATATGTGACTAATGTGGTCTCCATCATCAAAAAGGGGCAATGCCAGACCTAGACAACTACAAACCAGTCAGCCTGACATCAGTGCTGGACAAGGTACTGAAGGCCATTAACAGCGGCAGAGTGAGGGAGAACTTGGCTTACGCAATGGTTCTTGTTCCCTCTCAACATGACCTTATCATAAGCAAATCATATCTGACCAACCTGATCCCCTTCCTCGAGGGGGTGACCAGAGAGGTGGACAGGGGCAGGACCAGAGATGTAGCCTATCTGGACTTCAGGAAGGCCTTTGATACTGCAATACATGAAAAGCTGCTGGGCAAAGTAAACCAATGTGATATACACAAGACATATGCAAGGTGGACTGTCAACTGGCTTGGATGGCAAGAAACAGTGAATGGTAATGGACTTGCACTACTCAAAGTGGTGAGGATAACTCAGGAGTATCCCTCAGGGATCAGTGCGGACGCCACCACTCTTCAACATTTTCATCTATGATCTGGAATCTGGGAACTATAACAGGCTCCTTAATTTGTGAATAACACTAAGCTAGCCAAAATGGTAGACTCCCTGAAGAATGGGAACAAACTTCAGCAGCAGCTGCACAAGCTGGGCAATTAGTTTGATTCTTGGAACCTCAGATTCAAGTACCCAAATGCAAGGTGCCACATTGGGGAGAAAAAAAATAGAGGTAGGACCCAATACTGTGTGGGGCTCATTTTGCTCCAGTGGAGGAGGAAAAGGACTTGTGGCCATAATAGGAAAGAGGCTGAAGTGGGCAAACAGTGTGTGGCTACTCTCAATATGGTCAGCAGTATGCTGGGATGCATCAAAAGGGGAGTGGCCAGCAGAGCAAAAATAATCTTGTCACTTTATAAGACCCTGGTTAGGACCCACCTAGAGTATTGCATGCAGCTTTTGACTCCTTAAAACAGAAAGAATACTGAGGCAGCCAAGCTGGCGTCACAAAGGGCGATCAAAATGATCATCGATATGGGAGACAAAAGCTATGAAGACAGGCTGGAGGCCTGTAACATAGTCAATGTGGAGAAAATGAGTCTGAAAGGGGACATGATCCCTGGCTTTCACATACTCAAATTTATCAACAAGACTGAACAATCAGATGTTTGATTTGGTGTTCCATAGCAGGATGTGGGAAACACTGTGAAGCTCAGGAGTAGTACATTCAAGGGTAATGGTAGGATGCACTTTTTCTCCAAGAAGTTGGTGAACCTATGGAACAACCTACCAATGGAGACCATGAACATGAAGACAGCACATGCCTTTAAGATAACATTGGACACATTTCTGCTTACCAGGGGAATCACTGGGTACCATGGGTGGCACAGTGGATAGAGAATTCCTATAAACTGGTATGCCTTTGCACAGCATACTAATTTCATCCCTGCTTTAGAAGTGTGCTGGGAACATAATAGACCTAGAGTCCCTTCCAATCTTACACTACTACTGTATGTTAGCATGATAAAATATTATTCCAGCCTCTGAGACATTGCCACAAGCTCTCTTGTAGGTTCCTCCCCCATTCCCCTGTTTTCTGGGACCTAGCACCCTCCTTTGCATTTCTTTTCTCATTTATGCACAGGAAGATGCTTCTGGTGTTGTCTGCAGTGTCTACTGGTATCCTGGCTTCCAGATCCTCTTTGGCTTTCTTAATTCTAGCCTTGTAGTCCTTTAGTGCTGCTCTGTACTCCTCTCTGCCCTAAAGGGTAGCAGTCATAGACTATGCATTGTTCTGATCAGTTGCCTTAGATCCCAGTTGCACCAGGGAGGGTCAATTCTTTGTTCCTTTTCTCCTAGACCTGTGTGGCTGCTTTGAGCAATTTTGTTGACACACTTCACATGTGTTGGGCATTACCAGCATCTTGCAGCCACACCTGACCCTTGGACAGAGAAACATAGAATTTGACGGCAGATAAGGACCGCTTGGCCCACCCAGTCTGCCATTTCCCTACCTGATGGATAAGCTGCAGATCCTAGTTAACCAGCAGCCTACTTCTTCCTACCCCCACCCTCTAGAATTGCCTTATGACTGTCCCATGCATGCTTGAATTCCACCACTGTTTTTGACTCCACAACCTCCTCTAGAAAGGCGTTCCATACATCCACAACCCTCTCTGTGAAAAATACTTCCTTAAATTACCTCTGAGCTGCCCCCCTTCTATCTTCAAATTGTGCCCCTTGTTCTTGCACACCTCTTTTTGAAAGATGCTACCCTCTTGGACTTTGTTGATTCCTTGAGGTGCTAGAAGTTTCTATCATGTCCCCCTCCCCTCCTTTCCTCGAGACTATACATATTAAGCTCCTTAAGTCTCTCTTCATATGTCTTCCGGTGCAGACCCTGCACCATTTTAGTTGCCCTCCTCTGGACAGCTTCCATCCTGTCTATGTCTTTGCAGAGATTGGGTCTCCAGAACTGCACGCAGTACTCCAGATGTGGTCTCACCAGCTGTCTGTACAGAGGATAATAACTTCTTGTTTTCTACTGGTGATGCCTCTCCCTATGCATCCCAGTATCCCCCCAGCCCTCCTTGCTGCCCTCTCACATTGCTTGCCCACCTTTAGGTCATCTGATATGACTACCCCCAGGTCCCTTTCCATTTTTGTTGTTGTTAGTATCTCACCCCCCATTGTGTACTCTTCCCCTGGGTTTTTGTTTCCAGGTGCATTACCTTGCACTTCTTAGCATTGAATCTAAACTGCCATACATTTGACCATTCCTCTAACCTTGCCAAGTCCCTTCTCATCCTTTCCACCCCACCTTGTGCATCAACTCTGTTGCAGAGCTTTGTATGTCATCTGCAAAGAGACATACTTTTCCTTCAGTCCCTCTGCAATGTAAACACTAAAGACATTGAAGAGGACCGATCTAATACTGAACCCTGCGGTACCCCACTACTAACCCCTTTTTTTCAGAGTAGACTCCATTTACTATTACTCTCTGTGTCCTATTCTCCAGCCAATTCTTTACCCAGGCTGTCATCTTGGGACCCACTCCCAGGCTGGCTAACTTGTATATTAATCTTTTGTGTGGGACTGTGTCAAATGCCTTGCTAAAGTCTAGGTAGGCCATGTCCACAGCCCCTCCTTGATCAACTACTTTGGTCACCCAGCAAAGAAACCTATCAGATTTGTCTGGCATGACCTTCCCGTTGTGAATCCATGCTGCCTTGGGTCCTGTGCCCCTCTGGCCTCTAGATACACAACAATTCTTTCCTTCAGAAGTGATTCCATCATTTTCCCTACCACTGAGGTTAAACTAACAGGTCCGTAGTTTTCTGCTTCTGCCTTACTCCCACTTTTGTGAAGGGAATCACATCTGCCCTCCTCCAGTCCTCAGGTACCACCCCATCCTCCATGATTTGTTAAAGAGGGTAGTCAGTGGTGTCACTAGTTCTACCTTAGTTCTTTTAGAATTCTGGGATGAATCCCATCAGGCCCCATTGCTTTGTCCACCTTCAGTTTTAAGAGCTCTTTCAGAACTCTTTCTTCTGTAAATGGGCTGGTATCAACTTCTGTATCCAGAGTGTTTCTACTGTTTGTTTAGGCACCTCCCCTCTTCCTTTGTAAATACTGAGCAAAAATATTTGTTTAGTATCTCTGCCTTTTCACAATCACCCTCTGCCCACCCTCCCTCCCCTTTATCAAGCCTCACTATCCTCCTTGGTCTTCCTTGGCTCCCTGATGTACCTATAAAAGGTTTTATCCCCCTTCTTAACTGAGTTGGCTATCTTTTCCTCGGTTTGGACCTTTGCTGTTCTGACTGCCTTTCCAGCTTCCTTTTGCTTTAACTGATACAGTTCTCTGTCCTGTTCCTTCTGTGATTAATTGTACTTCCTGAATGCTTTCTTTTTCTCTTGAACCTTCACTGCCACTTCCTTTGAGAACCATAGTGGTTTCTTACCTCATTTCGTTTTGTTTGTTTGCTTTACACAAAGGCTTGTTACCTCTGTGATGGCAGTTTTATTATTCCCATTGTTCTTCCACCCTCCTTCCTGCCCATTTGCTAGTGCATTCCTTGGCACTCACCCATTTGGCAAAGTCAGCCCTCCTAAAATCCAGTACCTTTGTCTTTGTATGGCTTGACTCTATTGCTGTGTTTATTGTGAACCATACTGTTCAATGGTCGCTAGTTCCCAGATGGCTACCACTTCTACATCTGTGATCCTCTCTTCATCTCCATTTGAGAGAACCAGGTCTAAGATTGCTCCTCTCAGTGGGCTCCAATACTAGTTGTCTAAGGCATGCCCCTGTAGGGCATCTAGAATAACCCCACTCTTAGAAGTGGCTGCTGCAACTGCACTCCAGTTAACATCTGGCATATTCAGATCACCCATTAGCAATATATCCCCTTTATCTGCCATTCTAAGTATACTTTCTATCATTTCCTTGTCCATTTCCTCCCCCTGAGAGGGGGTTTCACAACCCTATGCGGATTGTGGTGCCATTGCCTGCCTCCAAATTGACCCACAGTGCTTCTTCTCCTCCCTGTTTACCCTTTTGTTCTGTTGCTTTGATTTCTTCTCTTATGTAGAGAGCTACTCGTCCTCCTCTTTTACCCTCCCTGTCCCTCCTGTAGATAGTGTATCCTGGTATGTTTACATCCCAGTCATGGTTCTGTGTGTACCATGTTTCTGTGACTGCCATGATATCCAGATCTTCCTCCTCCATCAAGGCCGCTAATTCAGGAAGCTTGTTACCCAGACTACGGGCATTGGTACTCATTGCTCTCCATTTTTTGATGGCTTTACCTTCTGTAGCGGCAACCCCCACTGACCTTTCTACCTTGGTCTTTTTCTCATTTAGTACCCTGTTTTGTAGGGGGAGGCTGAGATTTTCCTGCTGCTTATCAGTGCCTCCCCTCTTGACTAGTTTAAAGGCTTGCCAATGAAGCATTTAAACCTATTGACAAAAAGACTTGTTCCCTTCCTGGACGGATGCAGACCATCCTGCCAGTATAGGCTGGTGTCCCTCCAGGTGAACCCCAGTCCCCAATGAAGCCAAACCCCTGTGCTCCACATCATTTTTTCAACCATTTGTTAAACTGCATGGTGCAAAGTACCCTCGCCTCACCCATGCCACTGACAGGCAGCACCTCTGAGAAGGATACTGTGTGTGCTACTTGTCTTAAGCCCCTCCCCAGCTCTACAAAGTCCTTCTGCACTGCTCTAATCTCATGATGAGCCAAGTCATTTGTCTCTAGGTGGACAATGACGTCCAGCTCAGACTCCCGTGCAACTGTTCTCATGATCCTAAGGATGCGCTTCCTGTCCCTCCAAGCCATGGCACCAGGCAGGCACCTTACTTCAGTTTTCCCTGCTCCTCCCAGTTCTATCCCCCTAATAACTGAGTCCCCCACCAGGAGCTGCTTTCTTTCCCTGTGGTGGCCTCTGCCTCCTTCCTGAGGGCCTCCCTTGTGACAGTTGTCTGCACCCTCCTTAGTCTCCTCTGTGGGTGCATCCATAGGGGAACTATGCTTCCCCAGAATGGTGTATGGATTGTGGAGTGGAACAACTGACTGGGTGTGCCTCTGTTCCACCACCCTTACCCTCCCTGAGCCCACTGTGGTCCAACTGCTGTGCTTTCTTCGCAACCTCTGAGGTAGTGGTGGTGGCTCTGGTGCTCCCTGGATGGGGGAGGTTCCCTTGCCACTGTCCAGTGCGGCCTGAAGACGGACAACTTCCTCCCTCAGGGCAGATAGTTGTCTGCAAACAGGGCAGCATCTCAGCCTCCAGAAAGACTCCCGGAAGACTGCTGCCCCACAGCCATTACATTGTACTACTCCCCACATAACTGTCTACCTTGTTTAGTTTTTTTTTTTTTTGTGCGTGTGTGTGATTGGTGCGTTATATAGAAATATATGTATTTATATAATGTGTATGCTTATATTGTCAGTGCAGTGTGCTAGACAGGATATGACGGTGATCCGTCCTTTATCCTGGCAAAGTCTGCCATTCAGAAATTCTGTGTCCTGGTGACTGAGGCCTAGCTAGTTATCCCTCTCACCAGGAAGAAATGTACCCAGTTATGGTCACTGCCTTCCAGCAATTCTTTGACATTCACAGCCAAGATAACTCCATCTTCACAGCTGAATACAAGGTCAAAAGTGGCCTCAAACCTAGTTCCTTGTTGGACACATTGCTGTAGGAAGCAGTCCTTGAAGGTGGCCAGTAACTGGGTCTCAGCCCTGCTATTAGCTCTATCATGACACCAGTCTATGCACAGGAGACTGAAGTCCTCTGTGATTGCCACCGCATCTAACTGGGCTGCTTTGGTGATATCCCCAACCAGCTGGGCATCCTGCTTTACTGAACTGCTTCGGCCCTGTAGCACAACGCCAGGATCACTTCTTCCTCATTTTCCTCCAAGCTCAACCCAATTGGACTCTGGGGCACTGTTTACACCTTTGATGTCCTCCTTGTTTCCTACAGTGATTCCTCCCTTACAAAGAGATCTTTCATTTTCCATTTAGGCCTATCCCTTCAGAATAGTCTGTGTCCCTCTTTTCTAGTATCCCAACAATTTTCTTTCCCTGTCAGGTCTCTGTGGGTACCATTAAGTCTTGGTCCTGGATATGCATCAGGCCCTCAAGCTTGCCTGTGTTACTGGGTGTATTTCTTGTATTGGCTTACATGTGTGAATAGTTGCCTTTCTATGCTTCATCACTCCTGGGGGTCAAATCTCCCTATTCATTTCCTTGCTCTGCTGTCCTTCCTTTTTTGATCCCCTGCATTTGTCACCTGTCCTTGTTGATCTCCTGCACCAGCCCCTATCTACTCTATCCACTATAGTTAACCCCTCTAACTGTCCTGTCCACTCTCCTGGTCAGTATCCCTACTCACTCCTGGCACAGGTACAGCCCATCCTAGACATACAAGCATTCCTTGCACCAGAAAACTCTCCAGCTAGCCAAAAAAGGAAACCCTAATCGACTGTTATCATGCTTTATGGGCTGCTAGTGCTCTTCAAAAGCCCCAGGATCAGGAGGATCTATGAAAAGGTCATCCAAGGTACTTTTCCCTTAAGAAACATACCTAGTTTCATGAATGGCCCCCTCAGGTCCTGCAGACTACTATTAGCTATGTCATTCAAGCTAACTTGGGAAATGACAGTAAATTCCTACTGCCAGCTGCATCATTTGGCCTCAAATAGCCTTCATTCTGGCAGTTCTTCAGGTAAGCAACCCACCTCACGTAGGCACCAGACTGATCCAGCAATGCTGCTGGCAACCCAGTCACTGTCCTTCCTATAGAATCTCCAATGACTACTGTTTTCCTTCCTGTCTTCATAGCCTTTTCCTTCCTCTCCTCCTGGAAGGTTGGGTGTCCTGGTACCTAGACTGCCCCAACTGCCCCAGTTTCCTGTTGCACCCCCCACCTCAGCCTGGCTTTCCAGATGCTGTTACCTGTTGCTGGTGCCACTGGCAATGGGGCTCCTTTATAACCACAATTGCTGCCTCCCTTCTCCACTTGGATCCATCTCCCATTGCTACCACTGGAAATCACAGCTCCTGCCACACTCTTCCAAGCTCTGCCTGTCTCTGTCAAGCGCACCAGCTCCTAGGCCAAGCACTTAAGTCCCTGGCCTCCTCTCACCTCATCCTCTTTAGCTGACTCACCTGACTGCTTACCTCCATGTACTCAATTGGTGCTTCCAGCTGTCACACTAGCCTAACAATATACCTCTTGAGAGCACTGACTTATCTGCAGTAGTAGCAGTTACAGTATATCCACCCTGCCCTACAATTGCAGGGACTTGTACTCAACACAGCCCCTGCATTGCATCTGGTGTGCTTCCTTCTCAAAGTTCTGGCTAGCCTCTTAGCCCCACTCACAAACTCCTCCCCATAGTGTCCTTCCAACTGCAAACCCTCCTTACCATGCTCCCATGGCACAACCAGCTGCCATTTCAGATTGTCAGTGTGCCTCTTCAGAGTAGAGACCACCAAATAGTGGCTACAGATGTATCCCTCCACTGCTCTTTGCATGCAGAACAACTTACTTTACTCTATCCTCACAGTGCTCAAAGTACACTTTCATTCTTCCTAGTGACCTATGCTGTTAGAACCAGTGCTTAGCCTCCTGACCCACCTCTACTCAGCCTAGCTCCCACTAAGATAACTCTGTTCACCTCATGTCTTTCAACACTGAGACTCTTTGCCACGGGCTAACACAGTGTCTGAGTTCTATAGATCCTGCTGGAATGCACTAAATCTGTTCAACTCCTCCCCAAGCAGACACCCACAAGAGGTTGTAATATTCTGACCTGCAAGTTTCCCCACACTGTACGCTAAAACTTAAAGAAGGAGGTGTCTTATGGGGGTGGGGAGACTGAACAGGCTTAGTACAAATTCAGGAGGGATGTGAGGAAATCCTTCTTCACAGGGAGGGTAGAGGACAGATAAAATTGTCTACTCAGGGAGTAGGTTAACACTGAGACACTTACAGATTTTGTGAGCGAGTGTGGGTAGTGACAACACTTGACACAAGTTTTCTCTTGAAACTACACCAATTGATGTAGTGACTTTTATTAAAGCAAACAAAATAAAGAAAACTTCAGGAAAACAAGCAAATAAACTTAATTCCAAAAGAAATAGCTTCAGATACTCTTCTCTGAAGAAGAAAAAAAAAATGTCACAGAGTGGTACTAGCTCCCTCTCAGCATGACCACCATCATCTGTGCTCCACAACCTATCTGACCACATACTGAGTCCAAGTCTTTTTATATACAGAAAACTGTGACATCATCAATCATGTGATCTGCCCCCTAATCTAATACAGATAATAATCCTATACTAATACAGGAAATGGGGCTTCAGACTCTGCTAGATCTACCACACTTGAAGAGTACTGCAATAATCTTTACAAACTATAAAACAGCATTATTCATAGGAGAAATAAATAGAGATGAATAAGCAAGGGTCCTATAATGACCCTTGTCTCCTCCTCCAAATCATGACATCACCATAAATGTATAATAAATAGAGTCCACTAGGGGGCCTACAGCCCTTAAGGAAACTCATTTTCATCTGAGCAGACATCAAGGGCACATCTGAGCAGGCCTCAAGAGCATACAGGTACCTCCTTGATTTCTTGCTTAACATTGTCTCCTAGCAGATGCCTGTAGGCATCAGTAAAATACACTGGTGTGTCCTGATGACACCTACAGAACTCAGCTACTGACTTCCTCTGTGCCCTGGCAACATCTGGAGAAGTCACTTACATTCTGCTACATTATATATTAAAATACATAATACATATTTGACTGCATAGCACCATTGGAAAGGTAATTTTGTGCTGAACAACTTTGTCACTGATATTTTGTGTATATCATGTATACTTTAGGAGTTATTCATATTTGTTTATGGTATGGTGTGTATTTCTTATGTTGCCTGTTTTAGTGAAAAAATTTTTTTTTTTGCTGTTTCAACCAGCATAGAAAAAAATTGAAATTACATATTATTCCTTGCATACCACCACTGGAAAGGTAATTTTGTGCTGAATAACTTTGCCACTCATATTTTGTCTCTAGCACTTATGGTTCTTGAGTTATTAGGATTTGTTTGTGGCATGCTGACTATAGCTTGATTTTGCTTAGAAAGGCCCAGGATTTACTATTAACAGTATACAGGAAACAAGTGGTGCAACTTCAGAGAGCTCCTGTGGAGGCAATGAGTTAAATTAACTTGAAAACAAAACATATATTAAGTGTGTCCTGAAGCAGTTCCTACTAGAGCTTTAACATAAACTAACAACTGCAGTACACTGGCTTATTTCCAAGAAGAATTTTACTTTAGTTTTAAGCCCCAAAAGCCTCCAAAAGTGTTAGTCTGCATGCAATACAATTTAAGCCCTAAACAAGTGAACAGCACCACATTAGCGGTACAGATATGGGAGGTATAAGGCAAGGGAAAAGTACTGATGAGAAAGTGTGCACATAATTAACAGGGTCTGTTTGGGAATTTGAATGCATTTATCAAGTGGTGCAAAGCAACCACCCCTTTTCTATTTTCCAACCAGGCTTTGCTTTGCTGCATTTTACTTAAACAGTATGAATTCTTTTCCAAGCTTCCCTTTTAAAAACTGAAAGGGATGTGGCTTAATTTGATTACTTCCCAGTATTCATTTAGCCCAAACAGGCAGCTAGGTCAGCCTCTACAGTATCACCACCTAGACAAAAAGTAGAAAATTAGCGGGTTAGAAAGAGAAGAATACCACAATAGGAGGCCACCCCATTGTGGTAGAAAGGTGAAAAAAAATCAAGGGAGACCTATAGAGAAGACAAGTACTACTGCAGTAGATTTATTTAGAAATAGGCTCCAGGGTAGAGAGGAGTGTCTAGTGGTGATGGGGGGGTCCACAAAAACTGTCACAGATTTCAAGAGATGGTGGGATAGATACATGCACATGGGGAAAATGACAGAGAGAGGAAAGGAGGATTGAGTGCAGGTCACTTGACTAACAAAACAGAGGTACAACTTGGGAGCACTGTATAGGAAATACCAGCAGCTGCACTGGAGATGGTGCTGGATGTCATTGTCCACCTAGGGACAAATTACTTGGCTGGGCATGGGATTAGAGCAGTGCAAGAGGAGTTTGTGGAGTTGGGGAAGGGCCTTAGACAAGTAGCTCATACAGTATCCTTCTCGGAGGTGCTGCCTGTCTATGGCATGGGTGAGGCGAGGGTACTCCACACCATGCAGTTCAATGAATGGTTGAAAAACAGGTGTAGAGCACAGGGTTTTGGCTTCACTGGGGACTGGGGTTCCACCTGGAGGGATAACCACCTATATTGGCATGATGGTCTGCATCTGTCCAGGAAGGGAACCAGTCTCCTGAGCGATCAGTTTAAATGCTTCATTGGCAAGCTTTCAAACTAGCCAAAGGGGGAGGCACTGATAAGCAGCAGGGAATTCCCAGCCTCCCCCTATAAAACAGGGTACTAAATGAGGTAAAGACCTAGGCAGAAAGGTCAGTCGGGAGCAGGACTGGGGTAAATGGAGAAAGCAAAGTCAGTAAGGGAAGGGATGGGGCTACAAGAGGTAAAGCCATCAAAGAATGGAGAGTAATGAGTGCAAATGCCCATAGTCTAGGTAACAAGCTTCCTGAACTAGTGGCCTTGATGGAAGAGGAACATCTGGATATGGTGGCAGTCATAGAAACATGGTACACACAGAACCATGACTGGGATGTAAACATACCAGGGTACACTATCTACAGGAGGGACAGGGAGGGTAAAAGAGGAGGAGGAGTAGCTCTCTACATAAAGGAAGGAATCAAAGCAACAGAACAAAAGGGTAAATGGAGAGGAGAGGAAGCTCTGTGGGACAACTTGGAGACAGGCAATGGCACTACAATCCGCACAGGGGTTGTATACAGACCCCCATTTCAGGGGGAGGAAATGGACAAGGAAATTATAGAAGGTATGCTTAGAATGGCAGAAAAAGGAAAGATATTGTTGATGGGGGATCTGGATATGCCAGATGTTAACTGGAGTGCATTTGCTGCAGCCACATCAAATAATGGGGTCATTCTAGATGCCCTGCAGGGGGCATGTCCTAGACAACTAGTAGTGGAACCCACTCAGGAGGGAACAATCTTTGACCTGGTACTCTCAAATGGAGATGGAGAGAGGATCACAGATTTAGAGGTGGGTAGCCATCTGGTAACTAGCAACCATCGAACAGTATGGTTGAAAAATAAACACAGCAGTAGAGTCAAGCCATACAAAGGCAAAGGTCCTGGACTTTAGGAGGGCTGACTTTGACAAAATGGGTGAGTGCCTAAGGAATGCACTAGCAAATGGGCAGGAAGGAGGGGTGGAAGAACAATGGGGCATAATCAAAACTGCCATCACTGAGGCAACAAGCCTTTGTGTGAAGCAAATAAACAAAACAAAACAATATAAAAAACCACTATGGTTCTCAAAGGAGGTGGCAGAAAAGGTTAGGAAGAAAAAGATAACATTCAGGAAGTACAAGGAATCACAGAAGGAGCAGGACAGAGAACTGTATCAGTTAAAGCAGAAGGAAGTGGGGAAGGCAGTCAGAACAGCAAAGGCCCAAACCGAGGAAAAGATAGCCAACTCAGTTAAGAAGGGGGATAAAACCTTTTATAGGTACATCAGGGAGCGAAGGAAGACCAAGGAAGGAATAGTGAGGCTTAATAAAGGGGGGGTGGGCAGAGGGTGACTGTGAAAAGGCAGAGATACTAAACAAATATTTTTGCTCAGTATTCACAAATGAAGAGGGGGTGGTACCTAAACCAACCAATAGAAACACTCTGGATAGGGGAGTTGATACCAGCCCATTCACAGAAGAGTTCTGAAAGAACTCTTAAAACTGAAGGTGGACAAAGCAATGGGGCCTGATGGGATTCATCCCAGAATTCTAAAAGAACTAAGGGTAGAACTAGTGACACCTCTGACTACCTTCTTTAACATATCATAGGAGGATGGGGTCTTACCTGAGGACTGGAGGAGGGCAGATGTTATTCCACTTCACAAAAGTGGGAGCAGGGCAGAGGCAGGAAACTACAGACCTGTTAGTTTGACCTCAGTGATAGGGAAAATGATGGAATCACTTCTGAAGGAAAGAATTATTGAGTACCTAGAGGCCAGAGGAGCACAGGACCCAAGGTAGTATGGATTCACAGTGGGGAGATCATGTCAGACAAATCTAATAGATTTCTTTGACTGGGTGACCAAAATAGAAGATCAGGGAGGGGCTGTGGACATGGCCTACCTAGACTTTAGCAAGGCATTTGACACGGTCCCACACAAAAGATTAATATACAAGTTAGCCAGCCTTGGAGTGGATCTCAAGATGGTAGCCTGGATAGAAAATTGGCTGGAGAACAGGACACAGAGGGTAATAGTAAACGGATTCTACTCTGAAGAAAGTGGGGTTACTAGTGGGGTACTGCAGGGTTCAGTATTAGGACCGGTGGGGTGGAAAGAATGAGAAGGGACTTGGCAAGGTTGGAGGCATGGTCAAACATATGGCAGATTAGATTCAATGCTAAGAAGTTCAAAGTAATGCACCTGGAAAACAAAAACCCAGGGGAAGAGTACACAATGAGGGGTGAGATACTAACAACAACAAAAATGGAAAGGGACCTAGGGGTAGTCATATCAGATGACCTAAAGGTGGGCAAGCAATGTGAGAAGGCAGTAAGGAGGGCTGGGGGGTACTGGGATGCATAGGGAGAGGCATCACCAGTAGAAAACAGGAAGTTGTTATCCCTCTGTACAGACAGTTGGTGAGACCCCATCTGGAGTACTGTGTGCAGTTCTGGAGACCCAGTCTCCACAAGGACAGAGACAGGATGGAGGCAGTCCAGAGGAGGGCAACTACAATGGTTCAGGATCTGCACCAGAAGACATATGAAGAGAGACTTAAGGAGCTTAATATGTATACCCCTGAGGAAAAGAGGGAGAAGGGGGGCATGATAGAAACTTTCAAGTACCTCAAGGGAATCAACAAAGTCTAAGAGGGTAGCATCTTTCTGAAAAAGAGGTGTGCAAGAACAAGGGGGCACAATTTGAAGATAGAGGGGAGACAGTTCAGAGGTAATGTGAGGAATTATTTTTTCACGGAGAGAGTTGTGGATGCATGGATCGGCCTTCTTGAGGAGGATGTGGAGTTGAAAACAGTGGGAGAATTCAAGAATGCATGGGACAGACATAAGGCAATTTTAGGAGGTGGGGTAGGAGAAAGTAGGCTGTTGGTTAGCTAGAATCTGCAGCTTATCCATTAGGTAGGGAAATGAGCAGACTGGGTGGGCCAAGCAGTCCTTATCTGCTGTCTAATTCTATGTTTCTATGTTTCAGTACTACACTAGTCAGCACTAAGGTAGAGACAGGACAAATTTGATAAACCAAGAGTCTTTTTCTGCCTTTCAAATTCTGTGTTTCAGAGCTGCTCCAGAAGCACTCAAAAAACTTACCTCTACCTACCAACACAGCCACTTTAAGTATTAAATAAATTGAAATATGTTCTGAGTTGGTTAGGAAGTCACTACAACTTCTTGGGCTTCAGCTGGCCTAGTTGTAAACAGGGTAAAAGCGGAACCACACTGAAAAGAGGAGGTGGTATATCAGGTTATTCTAGGAAAATAAATCCATTATAAAAAAGTTAGCAAAATGGTTTTCCCTATGTATATTCAGTTCACACTAAGAATTTTGCAACTTGGCAACACATTGTAAAAATATTTTTTTGACAAACATGCTAGTTGCTGAAATTTTTCAAAACAATGGATGTAGGCTTTGGATAAAGTGTATTTTAGCCACAGAATGTTTTTTAACATTGACAAAAGGCTTTCAGGCTACAAAATGGTTTTCATTGTGGCAGTTTCTGGCAGTCTGCATTCCATTTTATTCCCACTTGAATCCCAGTTGAAATCTGACACCTACTCTGATGGTGACAGGCGTCTATATGCCTAAAGGAGTATTCTCAGCACCAAGCTGAAAGTACTTTTTTAATGTTAAAAATAAAGCATGTGGAAATAAAGTGCAATAACCAAGGCAAACAGATTTTAAGGAGCAGTGCAACACATTTGGGACCGATTGAGGTATCACTGCAGTCTAGGCCCCTCATTCCTGCTGCTGAATAGCAACATTTATATCATTTGTAAAGCATGTTAAAATGGTAACATTTTGAATTGAAATGCATTTTTGGTCACATGTGATAAAGATGAGACTGTCCTTTGATATTACAATATCCAGCTTGCTCCAGCACACTCTCGATGGAAAATTATTAAAGGCATATGGCACATTCATAAGGTAGAAAAAATGGGCAGACTGGATGGGCCTTGTGGTCCTTATCTGCCATCAATTTCTATGTTTCTATTAAGAGCATGCCTAAACAGGCTGGATGTATTAGAGGTCAAGGGTCAGTGCTTCCCTATTACGTGTGTGATTTCAAGATTAGGGTTCACCTGATTAGCAAGGTGCTGGAAAGGAACTCATTACTTCCAATAGCTTCATATGAAGTCCTAACTATCCATTGTTTACCAGACACAAAATGGTCGCCCAGGAGGTAATGAGTTAAGGTCCAGCTTGTCCACCTCTCATGTCTCACAGTATTGAATATAACAAATTTGAGTATAGACATACATTCAAGCTTTCGGCCAGAGGGTTGCATCTGCTCATGCTTCCTACACCTTAATTCCATTTTCCTTCAGAATTCTTTCTAGTCCCACTTTGAAGACCTCAGCTGTGTTAGGTTCTGCAACTTCACTCATCAATTCCACATCGTAACCATTGTTAGTGCAAGGTAACGCTTTCTAAAGTTTCTACTATTATGCCTCCCCTCAGATAAGGCCCTGTGCAGTATCTGGCCCAGTAAATGCCAGAAAAGGTGCATAACAGGCCATGCAGCTATGCACCATGCACCCAGCCCTAGTTAAGCACATGAGGCCATGATGCACTGCGCCTTGCTGGTCCAGTGAATAAGCACATATCTTCATGCAAGCAGAGGAGTCAGCCAGGGGGGAGGGAGAGGGAGAGGAGGAGGAGAGAGAGAGACAGATTACACAGACGTAGTCTATGGCACTGCCCCAGTCACGTCCTACTCTCCTTAACTCCTTCTGCCACTTTGCCATCGCCTCCCCTCCTCTTACCCATCCCTGTCTCCTTTATGCTCCATTCTCCGTAGCTACACTCTCACACAGGAGAACTATCCACTGTGCCTGCCTCATTGCTAAGTACTGCTTTGGCTCCCTTCTCCCCTATCTCTCTTCCCACCTTACACCAGCCATCTCCACTACCTACTCCCTTCACCACAGAGACTCATGTACCTTCTCTATCCCTCACCCTCACTCGGCTGAAGGTCAGTCTGCCTTCTCATGCCATCTTCCTCTTCACTGGACTAACCTACCCTCTGACCTTCGTCTTGCTTCCCCATTTTCATCCTTCAAAAAACTCCTCAGACTCCTCCCCTCCCCACAGTGCCCCCGATGCTCCCAATCCCCCAATTCTTCTTGCCCGGCCTCTGTCAGGAGCTAATTCCCTCACTATTCCACCCTGGCGGAGTGCAGGGTACACTTTCTCCTTTATCAGAACCTTGTTTCTTTCTTTCTTAACCCTCCCATTCTTGAGTAATAGGGCTCCACAGGCTAGAGCTGGCTACTCTCCTATCTGCAAATTCAGCTCCCCATGCTCCAGAAGCCTTATTATTGGGGCTTCATGTGTTCTAAAATTAACTATAGCTACAATTATGTATTACTCACCTTAATTTTATGTGTCTTACTCTTTGTAAATTTGTGCCTATTTCATACTATGCATTTGTAAATATTTTTTGTCAATCACTTCTGTTGTAACAATGTTCATCTCCTGTGTTTACCTTGCCCCCGAGACACACCTGGAAACAAGTCTCTGCTCAATGTGCCTTTCCCAGTTACCAGTTTTAAATAAATAAATAAAGCGTGGACTATGGACTTCTAGCAAGAAGCCTTGACCTGGACCAGGGCGGATACCATGCTCCACAGAAGCAGATGATCATGGAATATGGCAGTCCACCAAAGGACAAATTTATCTGAATTGGCATGCAAGCAGAAATCTTTTTTTTTTTTAAGAAGGAATCACACCAGGAAGTGCCATGGCCAGCCTAGCCCTCCATGACAAAGAGAAGGGGTGAGGGTCCATAGCAGTTGAACCTGAACGGGGCCTCGGGACACTTGCTGGGGAATGGGCACACCAAGTACTGCCTTTCTCTGGCTGGCATAATCTATGCCTCTATGCCCCCCCCAACATTGAGCCTGCATAGGACAGAAAGCTTAATGCATGCCACACTCTGCCAGCCCAGCTCTGACATGCCCTTAGCCCCAACCTTCAGCACAGCTGCTTGGGCTTGTGGCTTCAGAGGGCAATGTAGCAGGGGAGGGCTGTTAGTGCATCTGTGTGTGTCTCCAACTGACACCAGGGATGTGTGTAACTTGACTCTTTGCACTGCATATCATGGCTTCTAGGGCAGAAATCGGTATGCCCCATTGAGTTCATGTCCTCTTGTTCTACTTGCAGTCATCAGTTCAAAGATCTCTGTATCCCCTTTAATATTTGGAACACCATGATCATGTCTCCTCTCATTCTTCACTTCTCTAGGTTATATACTTTGATTATGTCCAGCCTCTCCTCATACCTCTTGTCCCCTAAACCATTAATCAACTTGGTGGCCCTGTGGAGGGACACTTTTGATCTCTTCATTGTCCTTTCTGTACTGCAGTAACTAGAACTAGGTGCAGAACTCAAGGTTTGATCTAATCAAGCCATTGAACAGGTGAAGGATCACCTGAACTGCTCTGCTCCTTGCCACCCTCCTACTATAGCAAAACTCTATGCACAGACCCCCCCAATTGTGCAGCCCTTCCATCAGCTAATTCCATCCACTCACTCATCATTCCAATTTTGTGTCATCTGCAAACATAAGCAGCCTGCCTCTGATGCTTTCTTCAAGGCCATTGACAGATATTTCAAAGAGTAATGGCCTCAGTATGAGACCTGGAATACTCCATTCCTTGCTCAGAATATCTCTCCACTCAGAGTAATGACCATCCACCATACTCTCTTCTTCCAGCCTGTAGGCCAATTTGCTATCTATTTCATGTACACCTAATGGGTTCGATATTGTGTTGCATGCTTTCTCCATGGTATTCATGCAGTACAGTGCTGAAGACCTTGCTGATGTCCAGATATACTACATGTGCCACCCTGTCTCTATTTGCCTTCGTCCCTAGTTTCCTCCACAAAGAAAGCAATCCGATTTATTTGGTATGATATACAGTACCTTTTGTGATGCCACATTTTGTTTTAGAGAAAAAACATTATCTGCCATGTGCTCAGCCACTGCATATTTTGGGATTTACTCTAATACTTTGCCAAGCATTAGGGCAAGGCTCACAGGTGTACAGTAACCTGGGTCTGACCTCACCCCATCCTGAATAAGGAAGTGACTTGGGCCACTATTCTATCAATTTGGCACTGTCTATCTGTTTATAAGGAATTGTTAAAGATATTATCGAGGGGCCCAATTCAATTCCCTTTTAACTGTGCTTTTACCCTCAGTTGGACATCATCTTTGCTCTGTGATATTCTTGGATTCACACCTACTAATTCTGGCATGAATTAGTGGGTACAAAGTCATCTGTACAGTGTAAATCCAGGAAAATTCAGGGGTCCAGATGGTATCCACCTAAGGACAGAAGTGAAATTAAATGGGTTGTTCCTGCCCCCCTTGCAGCTAATACTAAAACAGTAACATCTGACATAAAGAACATATAAAACAATCTCACCAGTTAACTGTTTAATATTGTTTTCTAGTCGAAAGCTATAAAACTGCAGCCCAAATGCAAGTATTCACTCTATAATAAATCAAAGAAACAGAGAATCTGACAGTAGAAGGAGGCAGATGGCCCATAAAGTCTACCCATAGTTGGAAGTACTTACTCCAAAGCCTAGTGCCTCATTGGGTTATTCACCCCTCCTCCCTTCTGCTTCCTCCCCCATACTGGTTCCCTCAAGTGGGATTATGAGCTCCCTGGTCGTGTTCCACCTATGTTTGAACTGATTAATGGTCCTTGCCTCTACAGCCTCTGTATGTAGTTTGTTCCATGGCTCCACCACCTTTTCCATGAAGTAAAGCTTCTTCACATCCTCCCTTAATTTACCTCTCACTAATCTCCCATCATGCCCACTCAAGACTGTGTCTCTATTTCTAACAAACAGGTCCTTGCAATTAACTCTGTTTATACCCCTTAGGAAATTATGCAAGTAATTATACCCAACAGGGTGGGCGGTATTGGGCTACACCCACCCACCCAGGGGTGTAATGAGGCCCAATGCTGCAGGCTGATGGCCTTATAGCCCCTGGAAGGGTGGGTGTAGCCCATACCACCCACCCTGGAGGGTATTATTGCACATAGAAAATAGGTCTAGGTCAGATATTTTAAGAAATAATTAAAATAAAGACATTGAGTAAAAATGATTTTTAAGTCAGTTTTCTTGCTGTGTGATAAAGTAGTCCCTCTACTGGGATACTACTGTATCAGTCTTTTTTTTCCCTTTAGACTGGAATGGTATCCTGTAGTGGTATCTACTGCTGGTGCCCCTTCTCCTGATGCCCCCTCATGTCTCCTCCTGGTGCTACCACCCCCCCCCCAAGAGGTATCACTTGTGATTGCTAGGACAGGCTGTACAGGAGAACTGAGGAAGGTATGCACAGTGATGACATTTCTATTAACGAGCATGACGCTGGGCTGGCAATCAGGAGCTGTAGAGATGTTGTGACTGGAACAGGCATGCTGTTTTTTACCCCATTTTTTATTTTCAACAGTGTGTCAGAGTGGGGGGGGGAATGCATGTGTGAAGCTACTGGTAGTTTCTGAATCCCAAAAGGAGACACCCTGAACTGCCGAGAGAGATAGGTGCGCTATAAGTTACATTGTTTCATATTTATGCTGATTGCGGTGTACCTTATTTTTATCTCAAAATTTAACTGTGCAGCAGCACTTACAGTTTTCTCTTTTTTTCCTGCAGCGATAGACAGGTTAGCGGTGACAGCTTGCTCGCTGGTAAATTTGTCAGCATTTCCGTGTGTTTGGTGCTCGATTGACAGCGGGGATGTCTGTCACTGAGAGAGCGGGAGTTCATTTTTCAAGTAGCTGCACCAAAAGAAGTCAGTTTTTTAAATGTTAATATTTACTTAATATAATCAAGATAAAGTGAGATGGAGTGGGGTGGCTTGGCCAGATGCCAGCTCGCCCACTAAGCGAGACAAAAAATGGTGGACATTTAAAAATAAAATGAGGGTGGTTTAGCCAATTACGGAGGAAGGGGGGCAACAGGATTCTGGTAATGGGGCTGGCTAGACTGGCACTTTTAATGGGTGGGCATTTGTTGTCTGATAGATGCCCACCTAGAGAAGTGTCTGAGCCAATCAGAAGGCTCAAATAAGTTTCCCCATTTTCTAAGTCTCAGTCATGTCCCCCTCTCCTATCTGCCCTCCAGCAAGTACATGTTCAGGGCCTTCAGACATTCCTAATGTAATCTACCCTGCTGGCCCTGAATCAATTTTGTGAGTCTTTGCTGCACTGACTCCAGCCTATTAATGTCCTTTCTTAAGTGAGGACTCCAAAAATGCGCACAGTTCTCCAGATGAGAGCTCACCAGTGATCTGTAAAGGGACAGTATCACCTCCCTCTCCTACTGCCAATCCCCACTGTACACACCAGCATCCTAGATGTCTTGCTATAGGCCTTATTGCACTGGCTGGTTTGCTTAAGTGAGTCACTGATGAGGACTCCCATATTTCTCTCCGCTGATGAAGTGGCCAGCTTAACCCCTTCCATCCAGTAATACGTGCATGGGTCCATATTCCCTAAGTGCATCACTTTGCATTTAATGACACTGAATGTCAACTGCCAAACCTTTGGCCACCTCTCAAGCCTTTCTAGATTCCTCTGAGGCTCCCTCACCCCTTCCTCACTGTCCACCCTCCTGCAGAGTTTTACGTCATTAGTAAAGAGACGTACTGTACCATACACTGTATGCCTTCTTCTGTGTCACTAATGAACATTTTAAATAGAACAAGTCCCAGCCAAGACTGATCCCTGTGGCAACCCACTTGTGACCCTCCTGTCCCCTGATTTGATCCCATTAACCAAGATCCTCTGCTGCCTTCCCCCTAACCAGTTCCCCACCCACTTGACTAATCCTTTCTCTACTCCAAAGTCTTCCAGCTTTCTGAGAAGCCTCATGCGTGGCACTTAATCAAAGGGTTTGTTACGTTAAAGTAGAAGAAATCCACCACCTGGCCTCTGTCCAAAATCACAATCATGTTTGTCTGACACAGTGTTCTGGACATAAACCTGTGCTGCTTGTTGTCCTGCAGCTTGTTATTCTATTCTATAAGCAGGCCACTAGTCTTTCTTTTACAATAGTCTCTATCAATTTTCCCATGATGGAGGTAAGGCTTACCAGTCTGTAGCTGTCTGGATCTTCATTGCAGCCCCTTGTGGAATGGGATTATGTCTGCAGTTCTCCAATCATCTGACAGTATACCTGACTCCAGTGAGTTGTCAAAAAGCTGTGACAAGGGCCCTGCCAGCTCAGGATCAAGTTCCCTAAGTACCCTTGTGTACAGGCCATCCAGGCCTTGTCCACCCTAAACATAGAAACATAGAATCTGATAGCAGATAAGGACCCATCTAGTCTAATTTTTTTGTGATCTGCACTACACACAAAGTTTCTTAATAATTATACTTTTTTTTTAAATTTTGACCCCAAATGTTCAAGATAGTTGTTCAATGATTCTCCTTATAAACATGACATGTGGCATTTATAGTATACTGGCCAAAACTTCATCTCACACCAGAAGTGCAAAAACATGTCATGTCTAGGATTTAAAAAATGGCACCTGTCACATTTATGAGGTGGGGCGAAAAAATGGTATTGTTGAAAGTTTGGAGTTAAAATATTGAAAATTATTGAAGTTATGTGTGAACCTGAAATACTGCAACTTTCACTCATAACTTGGTCATTATACTTGCACACCAAGGCCCAGATATTCAAACTGCACCCAGAAAGTGCGCAACAGCAGGAGCAAGCTCAAGTCCATTGCACCCATACGCAAGAGGCACGATATTCAAAAACTGTGCTGGCCAAGATGCGCCTACAGCCGACGACTGAATTTTGCACCACCTGCACCATAGCGCAACTAGGGAGGTGAAGCTGAGCATATCTGATGCACCATAGCACAACAAGGGACGCCTCCCAGCAGCAGGGCAGCAATGCAACAGCACAACCAGGGATGCAGGGGCCCACCACCACCAATGCCACAGATGGGCAGAGGAACACACAGCAGAACAGACATCATCCCCCCACACCCCATGAACTGCACAACTGGGGGAGGGCTGGAATAACCACTGGCCCATGGAGACCAGCAACCAACCCACAGCTGGGCCATGGTGCCCCATCACACTCCCTGGCAAGCTGTGACCAGCACACAAGGAGGGCCGACCATCCAGTGCCACACCATCCCACCAACGCAGAGCACACCCTGCACTGTGACCCCCAGACACCCTGTCCAGGAGCAGCGTCCACCAGTGCAGGATACCCCATGCATGCCACCACCCCCACTGTGACAATGCAACCCTGTGCACCACAGAACCATGCAAGGCAGCCCCACCATGAGCACCCATCAGCGGGTGGCAGCACACAGCGATGCAATGACTGCGTACACAGTGCCCCCATGCACAGCCCCACCGAGGTACAACTGAGAGACCGACCATGTGTCGGCACACGAGGTACCCCACACATGACAGGGCATGCCCCAGATCCCACCACCAGTGGTACAGCACCCTCCACACCCTCCCAAGGACACACCCCGACCCAGCACTGGCCACAACAGCCAGCGCAGACACCCAGAGTGGTGCATGGAAGCATGCACCACACCGGATGCAGCACAGTGCATGGACAAACACCCACCCATACCCAAGGGCACACCAACACAGGGACGCAGTAGCGGGGCAAACAAGCCCCCAGCATGTGGCCATAGAAATCATGTACACACGGCCTGCACTCCTCCATGGCACAGGAGTGCCAGCCACCCTGCACAGCCACTGTGGAGCTGTACGCCACCAGCATTTGGCCGGAGCACAAGTGACAGACAGTGGTGCACATCCCCTGCAACACACACAAGCCACAGCATGGAGGTGGGACAACAACAGCGGAGGCCACAGTGTCACCCGAGGCAGACATGCACCACACCAGTGACAGGAGGCAACCCAGCATTGTGACGGGTACAGTGGCTGTCCTGCATGGACAGCCACCACTGACATGCCAGCAGACCACAAAGGTCACAGACATGCAAGGGTGTCAGCTGCACAGGCCATGGACGGGCTGACAGATGCATCATGGACACAGAGCATGCACCATGGACCACTGCACACAGTCATCCAGTGCCCAGGGAACAACACACACACCACAGACAGTGACTGATAGCTACTCCCACACCACAGTCACTTCCCCACGGCCACACACACATGCCCATGACTGCACCACCCCTGACGCCATGCACACCACTGCAGCTGAGCACCTATAGCCCGCTGCAAATCAGAGACCACCACAGTAGGCATATCAAAAGAAATGTATTTAAAACATCAAACAAAACTATGTACAAATATTTACAAAAGTTTGGGGAGGGCCACAAACAAGGTGGGGGTGGGTAAGGAGCAGGGGTGAACAAATGGTAGAGGGAAGGAGGGTGTGAGGGTGGTCCAGGGGTAGGGGAAATCAGGGGCATTGTTAAGCTCAGAGGGAGCCCCGCTTCCTGCTCCGGCTGCTCCTCCTGCCATGACGCCGCCTGACACCCAGCCTGTCGATACCTTTGCAGGATTTCCAGCGATGCCCTGGCAACATGTAGTATCTCCTGCAGTGCCTCCCTGATCACCTGCAGCTTCCATCCACCTAGGACAAGGGAGCAGAGTCAATAGGTGTGAATGCACAGCCCCATACAGCCCACCCACTGTGCATGGCATACGGCCGTGGGACATGCCTCTGTGATGGTGTGTGACCACCCACAGTGATCGCGTCCACAAGACCTGCCCACCCAGGCGCACACAGCCATGCGGACCGCTGCACACACCCACCGGCCAAGTCCTGCACAGCACCACCGTGGCTGTTTAGTGACATGGCTATGTGGTGTGAAGGCAGTGGCACAGCCATGTACCCAGTGCATGCATGGACCACCATTGATGCACTCCCAGACATGCAATGCCACTGGGCAGTGCTGACTGTAACAAGTTTCGTGCATGGCAGTGGTGTTAGTGGATGGTGGTCATGCCCTGCTGCCTGCCCTGTTACACAGCATGCAATAGTAATCATGGATGTAAGACACTCACCATCATCAGGCTGGTCCCTCTGCCTCTGTGGACCTTCGTCCCTCCTGGAGTGACGGTCTTCCTGCTGGCGCTTCCTCTCCCTCACCAGCCATCGCTCGTCTGGGCCTAAGGTGCAAACATGGAGAGAGGAACATCAGTACAATCCTGTAGCAAAGTCTCCTTGCCCCCATGTGTGTGCAATCCCACACAGCCAGACCCACCCACCCCACACCCTGATAACACCACCACAGCTAACACCAGACGGTCCCCCCATGTTCCGGACACATGCAACCGTGATACCCATATGGAAGATAAAAGTATATGGACATTACACCTACCTGGCCGTGGCACCATGCCCCTCCTGGCACATGCCCGCAGGCGGGCAAGGATGTCCGGGTCCCTCCACCTCAGGTCCCCATATCTGTGATGGCACTCCTCCGCTGTACACCCCATTCCTTTGGCCTCCTCCAGGGCATCGACCACCTCCTGCCACACCTGACTCCTGGACCTGTCCAGGGGTGCCTCACCAAACAGTGGGCCAACAAGTGGCTCCACAATGGCAACCAAGTTTGCCATTTCTATCTGGCTGCACTGGGCAGCTCTCCTCCACGCCATCTCTCTTGCTCGGTAGGGTCAAAATGGCGCTCTGCAGCGTGGTTCTGCCACATGCAGATGCTGCATGGTACAGCGCTGTCATTCCCTATAGCACTGTCACCAAACAGCGCGATAGTGGTGCACCCATGCCTGACGCATGGCACCTAGGAGGTAAAGGTTGGGCACAGGGTCAAGGGTCTCTTGTGCACGGACAGCCACAGGGCGATTGGAACCCAATGCGTGTAGCGCGATTGGGTGCCTGTGTGTCACCTCCAGTAGTGGCCTACTGCGCTGTTGCCTCAGTGCACACAGCACCAAATAGGTGAACAGCACTGTAACGCTACTGGCACAATGGTGGCCGTGCCCTGAATTACTTCCCACGCACAGCACGTCAGCAGCGTGGCAGGCGCCTGCATCATCAACCCGAGCATGCACAGTTCGCAGACTATGATAACACAGAATCATGCCTTGGCTCAGCACGCTCAACACAATTGCGCAAAGTGCAAAAGCGCGATATTCAGCAGTCATATGCAAATCAGCTAATCAGCCATTCAATGGTGCAGTCACTGCAATTTGCTTCCACTTAAAGTTGCGCCTCACCTCATTTGCATGGGTTGCGCTATAAAAGTGTGACATTGGGCTGCACTGGCCATAGTCAGTTACTGCAGTCGATTGGTGAGTTGCATGCTGTTTGGGAGTGTGGACTGTGGATTTTGGGACATGCATGGGACTGCACAGTCACAGGTAACACCTGTCATTCTCACAGGCTGAATCATGACTGAGTGAGTTGTGGAGGAAGAGGAACAGAGTTGTGGGAGGAGGAGGAGGCCAAATTTCACAAAGGCCGAGACGGATGTCCTGTTCGAGGCCTACCTGGACCAGGAGCCGCTTCTCAGTGGATGCCAGGGAACACCACAGGCCTGTGCTGCTGCATGGGAGGAAGTGTTGCGTGCTGTGAACCTGCATGGCAGCCACCAGTGCTCCGTGCAGGAGTGCAAGAAGAAGATGGGCACAGACAGGAGGAGGAGGATTAAGGAGAAGGTGTCTGCCTGCGACAGGTGGGGACAGCCGGAAGTGCTATGCCTGACCCCGCAGGAGGAGAGGGTTGCTGGCAGCATGCAGCGTTGCGCCACTGAGGGTGTTCCAGGTGGTGGATTCCAGATCGGTGGTAGCCTGTCACTGCATGGTAGGTCGTGGTCTGTCTATTGGGGGGGACAGGGTAGGTCACATGCAGTAACGTGACTTTGTTTTCCCTTACAGCTCCTGAGCGTCTGCATGGGTCAGCGGTGTTGGGCCTCTCCACTGAGGCCAGTCAGATGGAGATGGAGGAGGGCCCATCCACCTCCACAGGAATACGCGGCTCAGTGTGACAGTGGTCCCGCCTGGATGTCCAGACTGATGTTGTTGGAACAGGTGCGGAGGAGGCCCTGCCCATGTCCCAGCATGCCAGCGTCCATGGATCCCAACATGCTGTGACTCGGACTGGTGCCGGGTCCATCACCAATCGCTAACATCATGGGCAGTGACATGTGTGTGCCACAGGATGGCCACACAGCAGGTAACATTGCGGCCATGGCTGTGGTGGTGCCGCCGTGGAGGCCTGCATGTCATCACAGTCCCAGTCTATGCCTGTCAGCACCGGTGGGGCAGCACTGGTGTGTGTACAGGACAGTGGGACTGTTGTGGCCACTGTGGTGGCACCAGTGAGCCCTGGGGAGCGGCAGCTGGAGGGGCAGCATCAGCAGTCGGCCAATGGGCTTGGGGGTACAGTGTCAGGGGGCGGCATCAGTGCACAGCCTGTGGACATGCCCAGGCCTGGTCCTGGTGTGCATCGCCCACCCTCAAGGGGTGCTGAGCATCAGGGCTGCGCACACCCTGTGGGACAGAATGCCAATCAGGCAGATGACCTCTTGGATGAGCACACCCGCATACTGCAAGCATCAGTCAATCAGCAGATGCGGCTTGCAACGGCGGTGGATGCACTGAGTGTGGCTCTGGACCGGGCAGAGGAGTGCTGCAGCAGAGAAACTGCTCTGCTCCTGGCAGGGATGGACCAGATGCGGGAGGATGTGACCACTGCCATTGACAGGCTGACACATACAATCACAGCTGCCATGGCCACAGGGGGTACACAGTTATTTGCCCATGCGGTGCAGACACCGCGCAGTGCAATGTCCACCCCCCATTTCTGGCATTGTGCGACACCCTCCTTGTCGACACCGGGTTCAGCTGTGGGCTTTCTGAGCACGCCTGGCGCAGCCATGTTCGGTGTGCTGAAGACCCATGTGCGAGCATGGTTGCGTTCACACAGTGGAACCCCTGGGCCAGTGGTCAGCCGGTCAGTGTTGGCAGTTCTTGGCAGGGCCGCTCACGCATCTGTGGCACGTGACTGACCTGTCTCCAAACATGGCTACTGTCTGATGCTGCCCTGTGTGCATTGTGTCATTCAGCAGGCAATGCATGGGTGGGTACCTGGCCCTGCATGCAGACACACAGTCCATCTGCACACCCTCCCAGCTGCTGTACGCAGTTGCATGTGCATGATGATGCCTGCATTGCCCTGTACACCAATGTGCAATGGTGCCCAGCATCTGACACACGCACAATGACAGGCAGTGGGCGGTGGTCTGTGGACATGTGTATGGCTAGGGGTGGTGTTCTGGGTCAGTGTGCCTCCTACCCTTTGTGCATGTCTGGTGCATTTTGTGTGTGTGTGTGTGTGTGTGTGCGTGTGTGTCTGTCCACGTGCCATGTTAGACCTCACCCATCCCTGGTGGTGTGTGTGGTTCCATGCCCAGTCACTTCCCTTGATGGCATGCACCCCTGGTGTGTCCATGCAAGTTTGTGGGTTGTGCCTTAGTCACTGGTGGTTGCACATGGCCCCATGACTTACCTGGGTTGGCTGAAGAGCTCCTCCGTGATGGTGTCCCGGTGCAGCTGTGTCAGCCGGAGCGGTCAGGGGTCCCATTGCCCAAGGGGGGGCTGCCCATCACCATTGTCACCGGCGTCCTCATCGTCCCCATCGCTGTCCCCCTCTTCGACCTGTATGGCTATCCCACATTCGTTGGCCATGTTGTGCAGGATGCAACAGGCCAGGAATAGCCTGCAGGCCTTTGAGGGGCTATACTGTAGGGCACCGCCAGAGGTGCCCAGGCAATGGAAACATGCCTTCAGTATCCTGAACACCCATTTGATGACATTACGTGTGATGGCGTGTGCCTCATTGTAGCGTTGCTGCGATGGGGTCGCGGGCCGTCGGTATGGTGTGAGCAGCCAGGGACAGAGTGGGTATCCACTGTCACCTATGTGTAGAGGGTGGAGGTTAGTTTGGTGATCAGCATCGCCCTGCCCCGGGCCATGTAGGCTACTACCCATGTCACCTCTGACCATGCCCCTCCCAAGCCCTATGTTGGTCTGTGTGGTTTGCATACTCACCCACTAGGTGGCCAGGGGGGATGTCCCCACTCTTGAATCTGTTGCACAGTGCCGACTGGTGCCAGATGAAGGCATCATGTGCTCCCCCAGGGTGTATGGCACAGACACTGATTATGCACCCTCTGGCATTGCACACCACCTGGCAGTTGATGCTAGCATAGCCCTTGCGATTCATGTATGCAGCCTCCTCGGGGCCAGGTGGTGTGCAGATGGCCACATGGGTGCAGTCTATTGCCCCTAGCATGCCAGGCATACGTGCTACGCTGTGGAACTCATGTATGTTTGCTGTGCGCTCCGCCAGTGTGCTGGGGGAAATGGCTGTACTCTGCAGCATGTGGCAGCAGTGCGCTGAGGAATTGGGTGAGGTGGCGTGACGTGGCCGACTGGGTTATGCCTGTGGTGTCCTCTGTTGGTCTCTGGAAGGTACCCGTGGTGAGCAAGCACATTCAAGCTGTCACTTTAGTCTCCACAGACAGAGCATGGCTCCATCATGTGGGTGCCTGCATCACATCACTGCAGAGCTCACAGAGCCGCCTCAGAATTGCCCAATTCAGGCGGTACCAGCCCACGATCTCCATATCATTATACAGATCAAAGCTGGTGCGGGCTCGGTACTGCCTGTTGGGGGCATACCGCCGATGGGCCCTTCCATGGCCGCGCCCCCCCTGCTGCCCGCCTTCTCACCCCCCTCATTACTGCCTCCATCTGGATGGTGGCACTGGCCATGTCCCTGGCTTGTGTTCACCCCCCCAGCAGCTGTTTCTGTGTTCCCCCCACTGTTCTGGCTGCTACTTCCCCTGAACTGGGAACACCTGACTGTGCTGGCCTCACTGCTGTGTGGCACTTCCCCTTTCTGCACTGTGGCTCCCCACACCTTCCCCTGAGCCTGTGGGTTCCAGGTGCCCTTTCACTGTCCGGCCCTGTGTGTGTTTTGCCTGTGTCTCTGCTATAGTTCAGCAACTTGTGGCTTCCCTGTAGCGTTCTTGTGCCTCTCCCTTGCTCCTTTTTATTTTGGCTCATTTCTGCTATGGCACAACTTCCGCTTGCTCCCCTATTGCGCATGGTGCATGTTGTTGAATATCGCACTGCGCCATTTATGCAGGTTCCTCCCGCTTCACTTGCGCATACATTCATTATCATTGCGCTGTTGTTCAGCGTGATTTGGGGGGGTGCAACTGCCTCCCGCTGAATATCGCAGAATGGCGCATTTTCGGACTTGCGCTGGCGCAGCCTTATTGCGCATGGCAAAACTGTTCTGAATATCTGGGCCCAAATGTTCTACATAGCCTTCTTGTGACTCCACCTCATGAATTCAGTAGGTGAAAATTTGCAAATCCTCACTTAAATGCTTAAACGCCATTCCAAGCCACAGGTGTGAAAACACATTTTTACTAGGATATGAAACAAGCATTTGTCAATGCCGAATGTTGTCTCGCTGGCATTGGCATTGCTAGTGCAGGAGTTAGAGATGCATAATAGGAATGGCAGTGAAGTATTGAACTGACGCCAATTCCACCCCCACCCTGCAGACACTGACAGATGTTGGGGTGTGCCTTTGGGTCATCAGCTATAACGCTCATGCCATTTTACCTCACCCTAACCTGTAGACACTAACAAGTGTCATGGTGTGCTTTGGGGTCTTTGGGCCTTATATTTATCTCATTCCATAAGGAAATACACTGAGATGAGTGCAGCATATGAGAATGGGGTGAATGTTAGGGCCGAACACTCCAAGGCTCCAAGGCACACCTTGATGCCTGTCACTGGCAGCAGGGTGGGGGCAGGGGTGAAATAGTGTGAGCATTACAGCCAATGATCCCAAGTCACACCACTGATGCCTGTCAGTCTCTACGGGGTTGGGTGTTACAGTTGGAAACTCTAACATCATAGGTGTTTGTTGGTATTTTCACTCCAAATTGTCACCATAGGCATTTTGTGACCCCACCTCATGAAGAGCGGCACAATCAGTTTGTTAGCTGAAAGGTGGTTTTGCACAGCTGCTATGCCATTTGGCGGCACAGGGATAAAAACACATTTTGTGCAGGATGTTCAAATTGACAAATGTATTGTTCATGAGGAGGTGTAAAAAAATGGCAACGTTGAAAATCTGGAGTGAAAATATGAAAAACTGGTAAAGTCTTGAGCATGCATAGGAACTGCGCAACACACGTCCATAGCCCAATTATTTTTAGGATTTTTTTTAGCCACATTTTCAACATAGTCATATTGGGACCTCCCCTCATGAACAGTGGTGCTGTGATTTTGTTAATCTGTCCCAAAAGTTGATTTCCCACAGCGACGACGCCATTGTGCACCACAAGTGTGGAAACACATTATGGACTTTCGTCACCAAATTTTCAACATAGGCATGTTAGGACCTCTGTTTATGAACAGTGTCACCGTCATTTTCTCAAACTGTCCCGTAAACTGATTTTGCACAGCTATTCTGCGCTGGATGTGCAAAAACACATTTTGGCCAGGATATGTAAAATGACAGCTGTACTGTTCATAAGGAGGTGTGGAAAAATGCCAATTTTGAAAATCTGGAGTGAAAATATTACAAATTCACAAAGTTACGAGCATGCGTGGAAACTGCAAAATGCATGCTCGTAAAGCAGTCAGTTTTTGAATTTTTTTTCACCAAATTTGCTACATATGCTTTTTGAGAGCCCACCTCATGAACAGTGGCACTGTCATTTCGTTAATCAGTCCCAAAAGTGATTCCATGCAGTGACTGTCAAATCACCTTTTGAGACCAAATAACGCCATGACAGTGACTGAATTCATGAGGAGGGGCCCCACTAACCCCATGTTGAAAATTTGGTGCCAAAATTCCCAAAAATGCTCAAGATATGCACCAAAGTTGAAAAAACCCTATTTATGCCATTATACAGCTTACAGACATTTCTTCAGTCCACGGTCCACTTTGAAGAGTGCAGACGTGTTCTGGTCTACTGAAGATCATCGTGCAGGGCTCCAGAGGTAAGTATAGGGTGAGGGGGTATGGGGAAGTGGGGTGCACAGAGGGTGGTGCGGGTTGGGGAGGGAGCAGGACAGACCGCGAGGGACCATTTTCTTCTTTTACAGGGAAACAAAAAACATTGTGGGACTTTTTTTTTTTTACAGGGGCATTTGGCATGCTGGGGTGGGCTCCCAGCATGCCACCTGAGTGTTGGGGGGGGATAGCCGATAGGGGATTGGGTACCCCGTTGGCACATAGCAAAGGGGGGGAAGATCCGAGGGGGATTGGGCACCCCCCTTGGCACAGAACACATGAGGGGGTCATTATGCCAACGGGGAGTGGGCTCCCCCATAAGCACATGAACTGAGTGCTGGCATGCCAACAGGGGGATTGGGCACCCCTGAAGTCGGCTTTCCACACAGCGGCAGTCAACGGCGCCATGTCTCTGGAAGGGTTTCACCAAAAAAGGCACGTTGGGAGGGCATGCTTTTGTTTGATGTGCTTGCCACTATATGTATTCCTGGTGTGGCACCTGTATGCTGGCTTATTGGGGAATGAGGGACGCACCTACTGATGTGTGTCCTGCATTCTACCAACAGTGACCGCACCTCCAAATCTTCCACTAATGCAATATGTTGGCTGGCACTCAAGCGTGAGCCAACATAATAATTATGCAGACACTTTATGGATATTGGTAACCCACTCTGACAGAGTAAAAGATGTTAAAGTCCTCCTGATAGCATAAGTAACTATTCACTGGTGCAGTGTAAATGGATGGTTAAACAGTCAAGGACCCTCACTGGGTTATTCTCAAGGCCACTGATTTATTACAATTAAAATAATGAAATTCCATTTTCAAGACTTGAAATTCTGTGAATTGCACCGGTGACTGCTAGTCTAATTTCTGGATTTTAGTGGGATTCTACTGTCATTCTTTTACAATGTGTATAAATAATCAGAATAAAAGAAGGCTTAATGTACAGAACATTAATTGAAGCAAATTAGAAATAGTACAGGAAGCAGTCATAAGAAAAATAAGTTCTGCAAATTTACTGGTCTGGTCAAAAATGCCAGTTTCTGTGAAATTCTTTGTTTTTACTGGTGTGCAGGCAGTCCAAATTCTGGAATTTCACTGTGTTTTCTGTTAAAACAACCAAAAATCAGTGGCCTTGTTTATTCTTGGTCACATCCTAAAAAAGGACAGGGTGACCAAGTTTAATAATAGGGTGGACCAAATTGACTGAAGTTATCTTGAACTTATCCTGGACGTTGATTTGACCCTAGACTTTCTAATTACTGAATTTAACAAAGTAGGCGATCAAGTTTCCCCAGTTAAAAAAATGTAAGGTTAGGGTGTTTCGAATGCCTGGCTCTCCCCAGAACTGGCCCTAAATAAGGATAGGGGAAGTGGTGGATAATAGCCAGGAAATTAGGGTTTTGAAACACTTACAGATATAAAGGAAACTAAGAAATAAATGCAAAAGTAGAGTACAAACTGCAAAGTCTGAATTCTATAAGACCCAACAAATCCTGAACTGCAGCGATGGTGCAATCATCCCAGGACCATTTTCAGACATGACCCAGGCCACAGAGATGGCACAAGAATAAAGTGATACAATACATCAGGGAACAAATACATCGAAGTCAATACAATACACTAGGTAAACAAAAATAATGAGGAAAATTATACAGGTGCACGTAAAATAAGTTAAATTATAAACTTCCTATTTTGGCAGAGACATAGAGCTCATAAACAGGGTAAAGGCTGCATCGCCCAGGGGAGCAAGAGCAGGTAGTATTGGTCAGTAGGTGCATCCTGAGGAGACCACAGGAGTGCCATGGGGAGTCAAGGGCTCTCAGGGAGGGTGGCAGGCTGTTCCAAAGGGTAGGGACAGCAGAAAAGAAAGTCTTTTTGACTCATGCAAGTGGAGACTTGCAGACATTCCAGCATGAGGCTAGCAGAGTGGTGGAGTTCCCGGCTAAACATCTTCCTTCAAAGAAGGGGGGAAAAAGGGCATGTTGTAGGGTTACATATCACCGTGCCTATGGTGCAAGCCAGGAGGTAGCTTTATCTGGCTTGAGGAGGGAGCCATCCGAGTGTCTGATAAAGGGTGCAGTGGTGGGAGGAGTAAGGAGCCTGAAGGGCAAAGTGGCAGATGTTGTTGTAAGTGATATTTAGTCTTGCTAGGTTAGTAGAGGAGGTTTGTGAGTAGATGGAAGAGCCATAATCTGTAAGTGAGAGGAGATTGCTCTCGGCAATGGTGAGGCGGGCTTCAGGAGTGAGGTAATTGATTAGTCGGTAGCTGATTGCCAGTTTTTGATTTATGCGATGTATTAAAATTTCAATATGGTCAGAGAAGGAGAAGGCAGGGTTGAGGGTGACACCCAGGTATTTAAAGGAGCTAACGTTCTCAAGGGGTGAGCCATTGGGGGAAAGGATGTTGAGTGTGTTTTTGGCTAGAGCAAATTGGGTGAGTTTGGGCTTGGAGCTAAACACCATTGCCTTTGTCTTCTTGGCGTCAACTGGCAGTCTATTTGTGGTGAACCACTTGTGAGCATTACAGTAACTGGTGGTGAGTGCAGAGGAGAGGTTGGGCAAGGATGAGTCATTATGGTAGAGGATTAAATCAACTGCGTATAGTAGGGAGTGGTAGAAGAAAGAGGTTCTAGACCCCACTGAAACTGCAAACAGATTTAATGAGGCTTTTACAACCCTAAGCTCTTTCATCCCTCTGGTCCACCATCATTAAAACAAAATTGCTCAGGATCTGACCTGAATCTGCTGAGAGAATCTGAGCTTGCCCACCCAAAACGTTAGTTCAGGACCATTTCTGAAAGTGTCTTTAAAATATATCAAAAGAGAGCTGGGAAAAACATGGATGGGGTCAATTACATTGACATGAAGTTGTTATCCATGGCTTTGTATGAAGTAACATACCTGATCACCAAAGTTTTTAACTTCTCCCAGCAGTATTCCCAGTTCCCTGAAAAATGGAAACCAGCACTCATAATGCCTGTTTTTAACAGTGGTGACAGAACAAATATAGCAAGCTACATGCCACTTTCTGCCCTCTCCCTGCTGTCCAAGGCATTAGCTTGGGTTGTAAAGGACCAACCTGTCTCCTACCTGATACTTACTGTATGACATTCAAAGTATCCAAGAACACCGATTCAGGAAATTATATAGTACCAATACGGCTTTGGCTGAATACAATAACTTCCTTCACAAGGCTTTGGTCAGCAGAGCTATGGTTGGGGAAATCTACACTGACCTAACGAAGGTCTTAGATCTCATCAATCCAAAACTTCTGCTTAAAAATTATTAACCTGGGTCTGTCTATGGACCCTGTCTCCTGGTTTGAAAGCTCTCTAGTCAAGTGAACCCAGAGGGTAAAATCTGAGGGTGTGACTTCTGTGGACAGGATGGTCTCTGTTGGGATGCTTGTTTTGGGCCAGGGCCAGATTTACATTGCCATGGGCCCTATGCACAGTAGTAATAGTGCCCCCCCCCCCATTGCACAGCAGAACCTTGTCACGCCAACATTCAATACTTAATTCTGATTAGGCAATGAAGCTTTTAACTGTACTGTGGTTGGCAGTTTCAACACAATAAATAACTCACAATAAGAAACCATGGTGCCCGCCACCCAAATTATATACATGAAAAACATCATAAATCCAGGTACGGGTGAAAACTAGACCTCCAGAACCAGAACAGAAAAATAAAATCTGGATTGTCTGGTCCTGCTTGGATGGGTGCAAGTTGCATGAATATTGTTGGTCCGGCCACTGTGAATTGATGGACTAATCAAGCTTGCATCTATCTGGTCCTGTCTTGCTTTAGTGGTCAGGTCTTCTCCCCTGCCCAGGATGGGGTGAAATCCAGACTGCCAGGACCAGATCAGACAGGTAAAAGCCAGATGGGTCCATCCAATCAGAGTGGCTGAACTAGCATTATTTAGTTATTTAAGCCTTTGGTAACCGGGTAAGTGCACTGATCCAGGGTACTGGTTTCAGGCACGACCCAGGCCACGCAGGCAGCACTTACAGAGGCAGTGACAAATAATACAATGAGTACAAGCCATGTGGATAGACAGACATCATTGGTGAACAAAGTGGAAATGCAGACATCATACGTGAACAAAGAAAGTAACATAGGAAAGAAAATTAATGAGATCCTGAAAAAGGAAAGCAATCAGTACATCATGATAAGCAACAATTATAATACAATTATTTACAAAGGATAAGTGTAAATTAATGCATGATGTAAAAAAGAAAAAAAAAACATACAAGACAATAGCCAAGTGGGAGAGCCCAAGAAGCAGGTAGTGAGGGATGTAAGAAAGGAGTCCAAATAAATCAGAGAGAGGGCAGGGGAGGCCAACGCAGCCCAAGAGAGAAAAGTCAGAAAGGTGGTGGTGGTGATGGTGGCTGTGGTGGTGGGGTTATCCAAGCTAGCAACAGCGTGTGGCCTCATCAAGCAACCAGTTCATGCAGCTTGTGCCTGGTCTGGCTCGTTCAGCTCACCAGCCAATCAGTATTTTACTGATCTGGTCCTGTCTGGCTCCAGAGATCCAGTTTTCACCATGTCCCACAAGTCCCTTGCATGTGAGGCTCATCAATACATTTTAAAAAAACACCACACACACACACATATACACACACCAAGTCCTGCACAATTAAATTCATCACATTGCTTCATTTAAAACATTACATTAGATGCACTTGCACACCAACCATAAAATCAAAGACACTATTTAACTAAAAAGTATTAGGCAGCAATTATTTTATTATGTTTGCTTGCACGCATGCGCAAGAAACATGTTGTGGCAGCTTATTATTTTTGCTTGCACGCATGTGCAAGAAACATATTGTGATAGCTTAGGAGAGAAGTGGGTTGTGGAGGTGCGGCACTGTGGTGGCCAATGCCATCACTGCATTTGCGGGCTTGGCCCTCTTTATCCAATGCGGTGGCATGCTGCTGCTGACACTAGTTCAGCAAGCGTGTCACAAACTTGAAAAAAATTGGTCACTGCAATGAGAGAGCACCCCATCATTCCAGGGCATGCCTGAAAGTAACTAGCCACTGCAATGAGGGAGCACGCTGTCATTGCAGGGTGTGCCTTGCCTGCCGAGACATTCCTGTTCACCCCACTCCCTCCATTGTCCATTGTGGGAGCAGGAGTGCAACTAAACCCTCCTGCTTCCTCCCACTCTGTGCTGTCCACCCCGCTCCCTCCATTCCCCATCCAGGCACCCATCCCACACTGTAAGTAGACCCTCCCACTCCCTCCCACTGCGTGCTGTCCACCCCACTCCCTTGGTGCCTTGTCCCGGCAACCAAGAGGAAGTAAACCCTCCCACTCCCTCCCATTGCATGCTGTCTGCCCTGCTCCCTTCATTCCCTGTCCCGGCAACCAAGAGCAAGTAAACAGTCCCACTGACTCTCACTGCATGCTGTCCTCCCTGCTCCCTCTGTTCCCTGCCCTGGCAACTGGAGTGCAAGTACACCCTCCTGCTCCCTCCCACTGTGTGCTGTCCACCTCGCTCCCTCTGTTCCCGGCTCCTGCATGTAAGTAGACACTCACGCTCACTCCCACTGCCTGCTGTGTACCCTGCTACCTCCGTTCCCAGTCCCGGCAAGTAATTAAGCCCTCCCGCTCCCTCCTTCTGCATGCTGTCCACCTGCTTCTTCCGTTCCTGTCCCGACAACCAGATTATTAAACACAGGATCACAATCAGACCAGCAACAGAGGCAGAATGGTTTCTTTTGATGCTCAAAATTCTATTATTCTGTCATCTGTAAGTATTCCTAACATGCTGTTGTGATGGTCTTCTTGACTCCCTATATTAAGTGAGATATGATATAAGCTGGCAGACGTGAGATATGAAAAATATATTTTTACTGTTATCAGCCCACTTGTACAACAGAAAAAGATTTGACTTAGGGTGAAATTTTCCAGAACATTTCCCTGTGCACTTTGGTTGCTCTATCCCATTTAAAAACACATTTTGCACTGAAAGATGCCCTCCCCATAATATCTAGGGATGGCAACAGAATTAATAACTTATGCAATAATTGTAGTGATGCCTGAAGAAATTCTAGGCAGTCATAATATTTCTGCCAGAAAAGTGGGTAGTTCCAGGGTGCCAGCTTGTCTGCTGAGGAGAACAATGTATCGCTGGGGGAGGGGACTCTTCTAGGTAGTGGAAATCCTCAAACTGTTCACAGAAAGAGATAGTTCAACCCCTGTAAAGTTTGCAAATGTGAATTTTGATTTGTTTTTCCAGCAACACGAGTACTGATCTTTCATGGCAGACACTACTTTGTCTGGGCTATAGGGGAAACTATTTATTGTATGATGTGCCAGCTTCATATGTTTTGAGGCTAACTCGTAGAATCTGTTTAACTGATACACCTTCTGTGACCTTACTAAACTCCATATATTATGTTCTCCAAACTAGACAGAATGTTTTCAAATGTGAAAGGGAAGCTGCTGGCTTCTGTGCTGAAACAGGAGTCCTGATTAAAAGATTATAATATATGGATTTAGGGAAGGCCTAGTAAGCTGCAGCAATTAAAACAAACTCGTACCACCAGATGAAAGAGGTGTCTACCATGAAACGTCAGCTCACTCCTCATGTTGGTGGAAAAGACTAGAAAATTTGCATTTGTGAAAAATAAAGGCATATTTCTACCAATAATGCATGTTCTAAATGTTGTCAGTACAACCACAGTGCACATGCAAATGTTATTAAAATCTAGCCCAAATGGTTGTTGCGGAGCCGAGTACTGCTATATTCTGTCATGTGCCCAGTCAAAGTAAACTGTCAGTGCCTGTAGCAGGAGTGGAAAATCAGAAACATAATTACAATGGAGCCATACTAATACAGAGCAAAAATAAATTACCAGGTTATTCTAAGTTCTTGTCCAATTTATTGTATAGCAATATCCATGAAAATAAATTTATATAAGAACTATTCTAAATCAAACACATAGCTGTAGATGCAAAAGAATTTGCCTTCTGCCATTAAGTGACTCAAAATATGTCAAGTTAGGCATAAAAATAAAGCAATGGAATTCTTCCTATGACAGATGTTTTAACAAAGTTCATTATCAAAAAAGCATTTGTCAATGCCGAATGTTGTCTCACTGGCATTGGCATTGGTAGTGCAGGAGTTAGAGATGTATAATAGGAATGGCAGTGAAGTATTGAAGTGACGCCAACCCCACCCTCACCCTGTAGAGAGTGACAGGCATTGGGGTGTGTCTTTGGGTTGTCAGCTATAATGCTCATGCCATTGTACCTCACCCTACCCTGTAGACACTGACAAGTTTTGTGGTGTGCTTTGGGGGTCTTTGGGCATTATACTTACCCAATTTCATAAGGAAATATGCTGACAAGGGTGCAGTATAGGAGAATGGGGTGCATTTTGTGGCTGAACAGTGCAAGGCACACCACAATGCCTGTCAGTGGCTGCAGGGTGGGGTGGAGGTGGAATGGCGTGAGCATTACATCCAATGATCCCACATCACACCCCTGGTGCCTGTCAGTCTGTACTGGGTGGGGTGCTACAGTTGGAAACCCTAACACCATAGGCGTGTGGTGGTATTTTCACTCCAAATTTTCAACATGGGCTGTTTGTGAGCCCACCTCATGAAAAGCGGCACAATCAGTTTGTTAGCTGAAAGGTGGTTTTGCACAGTGGCTATGCCATTTGGCGACACAGGGATGAAAACATATTTTGGGCAGGATGTGGAGAATGATAACTGTATTGTTCATGAGGAGGAGTAAAAAATGCCAACGTTGAAACTCTGGAGTGAAAATATGAAAAATTGTTGAAGTCATGAGCATGCATAGAAACTGCGCAACACACGTCCGTAATCCAATTATTTTTTGGAGTTTGTTAGCCACATTTTTAACATAGGCATTTTGGGACCTCCCCTCATGAACAGTGGCACTGTGATTTTGTTAATCTGTCCCAAAAGTTGATTTCACACAGCGACCACGCCATTGTGCACCGCAGGTGCGGAAACACATTTTGGGCAGGATGTGAAAAATGATAGCTGTACTGTTCATAAGGAGGTGTGACAAAATGCTAGTTTTGAAAATCTGGCATGGAAATATTGCAAATTTGCGAAGTTACGAGGGTGCGTGGAAACTGCTCAATGCATGCTTGTAACACAGTCATTTTATGGATGTTCGGCACCAAATTTTCAACATAGGCATTTTAGGACCTCTGCTCATGTACAGTGTCACTGTCAATTCCTCAAACTGTCCCAAAAACTGATTTCGCACAGCTACCATGCTATTCTGTGCTGGATGTGCGAAAACACATTTCAGGCAGGATATGTAAAATGACAGCTGTACTGTTCATCAGGAGGTATGGAAAAATGGCAATTTTGAAAATCTGGAGTGAAAATATTACAAATTCACAACATTACGAGCATGCATGGAAACAGCACAACACAAGCTCATAAAACAGCCATTTTTGGAAGTTTTGTCACCAAATTTGCAACATAGGCTTTTTGAGAGCCCCCCTCATGAACAGTGGCACTGTTGTTTCGTTACTTACTCCTGAAAGGTGATTCCGCGCAGTCACCGCAAAATCACCTTTTGGGACCTAATAATGCCATAACAGTGACTGAATTCATGAGGAGGGGTCCCAATAACCCTATGTTGAAAATTTGGTGAAAAAATTCCAAAAGATGCCCAAGATATGCACCAAAGTTGAAAAAACCCTATTTATGCCATTATACAGCTTCCCGGCATTTCTTCAGTTCGCGGTCAGCTTTGAAGAGTGCAGACATGTTCCCGGTAAACCAAAGATCGTCACGCTGGACTCGGAGTAAGTATGGGGTGGGGGGATGGGGAGGCAGAATGTGCAGAGGGTGGGCGCGGGTTGTGGGGGAGCAGGGAGGCAGGCGAGGGACTGTCTTCTTTTTCACAGGTTTAAAAAAAATTGGGTTTTTTCTTTGCAGGAATGTGGCATGCTGGGGTGGGCTCTCAACATGCCACCTAAGTGTTTTGGGGGATTCTGTAACTGATGGGGATTGGGCACCCAGTTGGCACATACTGGGGGACACAAGCTGAGGGGATTAGGCACCCCTCGGCAAGCACCAAGCAGGGCACATTATGCTGATGGGGAGTGGGCTCCCTGTTGGCAAAATACAAGGGGATGGGGATAAATGCAACGGGGATTAGGCCCCCCGGCAAAGAAAAACTGTGTGGGGGCACATGATGCCGAGGGGGACTGGGCACCCCCTCGGCATAAATTGTACATGGGAAGGGGGTAATTATGTCAACAGGGAGTGGGCTCCCCCATCGTCATTGTGACAGGTGGTGGCAGCAGTCAGTGTCGCCATGTTGCCTGCACATAGGGAGGCGTATTGTGGTCCCGCTGCATGAGAGCTTCGTTCTCATTGAAGCGGACCTTTTCTTAGATCTGGTGACCTCATTAAGGATGTGTGAGGTCACCACCTGCTGCTGGCTGATTGGGGAATGAGGGACACACTTTCTGATGCATGCCCTGCATTCGCCCAACAGTGACCATGCCTCCAAATCTGCTACTACCACAAGATGTTGGCTGCGCAAGTGCAAGCCAACATAAAAATGACAGCTGGCACATTCATGAGGTGGTGCAAAAAAATTACTATGCTTAAAATTTGTGGTCAGAATATTGAAAATTACCAAAGTTATGAGCAAGCATAGACACATTTAAAAGTATGCCCATAACTTTGTTGTTTTTTTTTTTTATATTTTGACCCCAACTTTTCAACATAGCTTTCTTATGATGGTAAATTTTGATCAGTTATACAGAAAAAAAATGCAAGCCAAGAAATACTCTGATTATTGCACATTTATCCTGCCCCAGCAAAATAAAACTGCAATGCCATCATACAGTGCACCCCCTCATTGTTTTGTACCATGGTCTTCTCTCTTCCTCTTTCTGCTCTCTGTCACAGCAAACTACAGGATACCACAACAGCAAATGTTAAATCAAGCAGTCCTAGCTATGTACATAGGACAGCTGACATCATTATACACCTCACATCACTCTCACCACCACCCACAGGGCAATGAACAGAGTTAGACAGAGAAGGACACCCTTAGCCCCCACCTTGTGATCAGCTGGAGACCTGCACTTCTGGAAGTTTTCGTACAGTGTCAAGTGAGCCAGGAGCATATCTAGGATTTCTTGGGGCACACAATCCTAAGGCGCTTGGAAACAGAAAACTTTATGACATGTTTATTTTTAAAAGTATTGCTTTTAACATGGTCTGCCACAACAATAACAGATTATTTTAAAACATTTTCCTTTCATCAGCCCAAGAGAAACAGTACACAGGCATGATGCTATATTACCATTGTTTCTATATACTGTAAGAAGATCTATGCACCCCAGGAATATGTATTTTCACCTTTCAGATTATGTATTTTCTTAATGTTTATTTTTGTACCATACATGCTCCAAAGCTTTGCTTTTAGAATGAAGGGACATGCTGGGTGGGTTAAGGGTGCGACTGTATAGATGGCATTGGCTGGCATGGTCCAGTTAGAAGAGTTGGGGACCCCTTTTATTTGTCAGCAATAACAGTTGTGGATCTATGGATGGTCATTTCAGAATCTGGAGTGCAATGGTGTCCAGGGAAAGTACAGAGTTGAGAGGTTTGGCGGGGAGATGGAGCAGCTATGGTGAGGCTGGGATAATACCCACCACCTGCAGGACAGATCCTGTATACCTCTTAGCATTTTGTCACTGAAATGTTGGATACAGATACTCAAAATGTAGGGAAATGAGGGGCACTGGTTTCAATAATGTGGGACAAATTTTCAGACAGATACAATCAGAAAACTGGAAGCTAGTGACACCACTCTACCCTTGATCACACCCTGGACAGTTGCAGAAAGTCCTAACAGTGGAGTGATGTCTTTTGTGAGAAACCCCTCTTGAACTGCTAGATAATTGCAACTCTTAATGAGCTGATATCCACACCAAGCCATCTGGAACATTAAAGGAAAACTGCATCCTCATATCTTCTATATATTGTTTCCATGTCAACAGACAACTCTTTTCATGTAGCTGTTAAAGATGTATGCAACTGCTTCAGTTAGTTTTCACACTTCATACTAGGCCCCATCACTGTCCTGGGAGGGTCCATTCCATGGTTGTTGAAATCTCACTGGGCATCACACATGCGGATTATCGGCATTCTGGAAGGCAGTGAAGAAGAGAGCTCCTCACCTTCCTTCAATGTTGGCTACCAGAAGCCCTGCATGTGCCCAGGGAGGAATTGACCGGGCAGCTCTGTAAGACATTTAGGATTACACCCCAAGCTGCAGACCCATGTGGAGAAGCACTGCAAGTAATTTTGCTGGTGACGGCCAGCTCCGTTGTTAGGGATCGTATTTTGCAAGCTGCAAGGTCATTGGATGGCCTCAGTTTTAATTGAGTGACCATATCCTTGTTCCCAGACCTCTCATATGCAACGCACCTCAGATGGAACAAATTTGATGCTAGGATGGATAGGCAGGGGTATCACCAGCAGAAAGAAGGAGGTGGTGATACTGCTGTATAAATCATTGGTGAGACCTCATCTAGAGTACTGTGTCCAGTTTTGGAGACCACATCTCTCGAAGGACATTGACATGGTAAAGGTGATCCAGAGGAGGGGCAACTAAAATGGTGCAGAGTCTGCACCAGAGACCCTATGAGAAGAGACTAAAGGACCTCAATATGTACACCCTGGAAGAAAGGAGGAAAGAGGGGATATGATAGACTTTTAAATACCTCATGGGTATAAATTAGGTACAAGAGGGGAGCATTTTTCAGAAAAAAAGGCTCAAGAACAATGGGGCATACTATGAAGCTGTAGGGGGGAGGCTCAGGGGAAACATGAGGAAGTACATCTTCACAGAAAGAGTAGTGAATGCCTGGAACAGCCTCTCAGAAGAGATGTTGGGGGAAGAAACTGTAACATGATTCAAGAAAGCATGGGATAGGCAAAAGGGAACCTTAACGATTAGGGAAGAGAGGGCTATGCCAGAGATTAAGTAGGGTCTGTGGTAGGAAGGAAGGTAATACTGTTTAGCCAGTAGTAGCACACTAAGCCAAAGCTTCTTTTCAGATGCAAACTGGGAGCACAAGAAAGTTAAGTGACCTGCTTAGGATCACACAGTATGCACCTAGGTGGCTGTGGGATTCAAACCTAGGTCCCCAGATGTGCAGCTCAGAGCCTTAACCCACTGCACTATACTGCCGGTATTATAGTAGGTAGGAAAAATTGGAAGACTAGGTGGGCTAAGCAGTGATCCTTATCTGCAATCAATTTATGTTTCTATGATCCCACCTCATGAAGAAGGGTGGTGAAAATTTTCAAATCCTGCCTGAAAGAGGATTTCACAAAGGAATTGCAAAACTGCCTTTCGGGACAGATTTAAAGAAGTTCACTGCCCTTGGTCATGAGGTGGGGTCTCAAAAAGGCCATGATGAAAATTTGGTGTAAAAATATAAAAAGAAAGACAGATATATGAATAAAAGTTTAAACCTCATTTAAATACATCAAACCAGACTTATCTCATTTTTTAATATCGCAGTCACCAGTTTCAGCAACAAGACGCGTCTTTGATCGGACAGTGGATCTACATTGTGGGACATGTTCAGGTGAGTTAGGGTGTGAGGTTGCTGAGTGGGGTCAGGGTGGAGTGGGTGGGAGTCAGATCAGTGAGGGACCATGTTCTTTTCTACAGGGTGAAAAAAATAAAGACATTGAAGACATCGAGGGAATTTTTTTCTAGGTTTTACAAAAAAAAAGAAAGTAAAGACATTGAGATACAGTTTTCTTTTTCAATCGTTTGCAGAATAAATCACCATTTGATCTGTGACTGGTGATCGGGTTCCCCAGTGTCAACTAAACTCCACAGCAGTACAGGGGTGGGCACCACCATGTTGCCACCTATTCATGGGGGGACCTGGGGGGGTTGGCAAACAGTACCAGAGGTGGGCACTGAGGTCTGCTTTTAGAAATAAGCACTTCAGGAGGGAGCGCTGGCTGAGCTGGGATGAGGAGGGATAAGCAAATCTTAATAAGATAGATGGATGGATGGATGGCTGGCTGGCTGGCTGGCTAGACAGAGAGAAGGAAGGAAGGAAGGAAGGAAGGAAGGAAGGAAGGAAGGAGAGAGACAGCAGGGGATCATTGGTTTACTGCTCCAATTGAAGCCAACAGCATAATTCCAGCTGCAGCTTCACAATTCAAGAAAATCCTGCTGCTCTCATACTGAGAATGTGGATGAACAGCTCCTCTAAATAAACTGGGCACCCATGATTTTTGGGTGCCCAGATACATTATTTCCAGGGCAATTTTCAAAAAATAAACATCAGAATCAAGCTAAACGGGTCCCCTTTACTTAGGTTCAAGTGTTTATTTTTTTTAAATACATCATTTTTATGTATTTTTAAAGTTTTTGAGTAAAAAAAAGATGGCTGCCACTATGATCTTTTTTCCTCATGACAAACAAATTATGAAAATAAGCACCCACAATCAGTGTTTTTTACCATTCAAGTTTGTTGGTTATCCAAATAATCCTTATAACTCGGGAACAGTAAAATATTTTTTTCATGAAACCTTCAAAAGGTGCTACCTCAATACAGGCTACTTCTACCCTGAAAGTTTCATGAAAAACATACTGCACCATTTAGACTATGCCTGAGAGCAAAACAAAACCATAAAAACATGTCAAGTATAGGAAAACCAAACACTGTTTTTTTTTGTTTTGTATTTTTGAGGTTCCACATTTTCAAAACTGAACAAGATAACATCATGCAACTTTTCATGAATTGAGACTCTGCCATCCTGACTGGGCTTGCCAAATATTGTGGTATTTTGTCAAACACCACCAAAGTTATTAAGATGCAAAAATTGGAGTTTAACATTAACCAGCCTACTCAGCCCTAACTATAGGGACACTACTGCTCCCCTATAATATCTAAATTTATATACATATACACCCACATGCTCTGTCATAGCTGCCTTCAAAAGAGCTGGGCATGATCATCTAACCCTAGAACTACTAGTGAGTCAAGAAGCATCTAAAGGGACAGTCAAGCTGGTCCACTTCTCAAGGGTGGGGGTACTGTACCTCAAAAGGGCAGATATTACTTGGGTGAGAGCAAGGGTCAGTGAAAACGTACTGGGGGTAGACAAGATCAGGAGGTAGAGGAAGAGTTGGGAATGATCAAGGGGTAATTCTGAAGGAAGACTTGTACCAAGAAGGCCACAAGGAATTGTAATCGCTGGACCCCTAGTTCCAAGACTGCCACCCCACCCACCACCCCAAGGGAGGTGGATACTAACTTGAATATGGTGTCTTGCTGTGGGGGTTCCATAACCAGCTGCACCAGCAGATAGTTCTGCTTGACTCCTGGAGTTCCTGGCTGCAGGGTATCATAGTCAATATCTAGCAGATTCAGGTCCCCTACCATAACTGGGTATCCTTTTGCCAATCCCCTTCTAATTTCCTCACCCAGTTCCCGATCTTCCTTCTCCTTTTGTCCTGGTGGTCTTAGACTAGTCTCATCCTACCCCTTTTTACCAGCAGCCATGGATAGTTGTACCCAAATCAACTCCACTCCTTCTCCTTCCTTCTGGATAGTCCTGTCTTCCATAGCTTCAATACCTTCATTAATGTAGAGGACAACTTCACCCCCTTTACCCCTGTCCCCATTTCTCTCTTACAGTGGATACCCTGGAACTGCCAAATCTCATTCATTGTACCCTGTGGCCCGTGTCTCTCTCTTGGCTACCAAATCTTACTTGGCCTCAGCCACTATTGCCTGTAGATCACTAATCTTATTATTCACAGTCTGATTATATTAAAATTAGTGTTTGGGAGACAGAGCTGACAGTCCAGCAGCTGTCAGCTTTGTCAGAGGGCTTCATTGCTTATTTTTGTTTCTCAACCTGTTTCTGTATTTTTTGTTTCAAGCACACCACATTTTCTAATCCTCAGGTGTAGCTGAGTGAGCAAAGTTAAAGAGCTGAAAATGGGGGAAACATGAATTCTGCTGCAAAAATTGCTGGCAGCTGTGGTGACTTCAGTGGGTGCAGTGGCCTCTTTGGCTTCTGACCCAGTGATATTGCTAGAGGCACTCTAAGCATCTATTCAGGAGATTTCTATGTCATTAATGGCAACTGGACAGAAAAAATGATGTTTTCAATGATAGAGTGACCAAGGAGGAAGCACATTTGGATACAACGCAGGCACTTACTGAGGATAATTCAACTCAAGTGTCATGAGTCATAGTAGTGAACTCCATCAGTACGGAAAACTCAAAGCTGAAGGCCAGAGTTAAGCATTTGAAAAATGGGGTTTGTGCTAATAATAAAAGACTTATCAGACTTCCTGAAGGGACCAGAAATTCTAGGTTTTATGTAGGAATGGCTGCCAAGAGATTTGGACATTTCAGAGGCAGATATAACAGTGCATATGTTAGGAATCTATAGGGTGGCTTTGTAGAGAGCAGTTGCTGCTTTAGATGTCCCTAGAGTGGTGGTATTAATCTGCTCAACTATTCATCAAATAAATTTCATTTTCTTCATTGCTTGAAAGAACAGGGCTTGTTTGAGGATAACTAAACACTGTATTTTTATTTTCACAGAACTTAATTTTATTACTTTCCAGCACTGGAAGGCATTTGATTCTGTGAAATGGTGTAATACACCATGACAACACCACAGTCGCCGACATCCCTGATCATGCTGTTCCCCGACACTGACAGGAACAGAATGACACTGGTCAGGAAGCATTGCAGGGGGGCTGCACATCACCCAGACTTAATGATTGTCAACTCCGGGGATGCGGATCATGGAGGAAAGCAGCTTACAGCGGCATCGCTGTAAACATTCATCACTGCAACAACCCATTTGACAATGTGGATGTCGAATGGGTGGTTGTCTCTGTGATGGAGCTGCTGTGGGGGGATCGATGTTCGAATGGCATACGGGTGTTTTTAGGATATGAATATGGATATACAGTAGTATACCATATATTGTTTCCAGCACATCATTGTTTCCCCATGGATGGTTGATTGCATCAGTTTCCTGAGCTAATGATGGTAAGTAGATTACTTTTGAAATGGGAACATAGCAATGATGCTGCAGAGTAGAATCAGCATGAAGAGGCTGATAGCAGAGCACACTTTTGATTTATACACCTGAGTATCAGATCAAGAAGTTTATATAAACTTGCTTTCAGATGATGTCCCACTGTCTTTCCTTCAGCTGCGTCTCTTAACTTGGGTTAAGAGGAGAAGCTGATTTTATGACATTGAGCCTGATTTTCAAAACAGTCTGTTTGATGTAAGGTGCCTGCGCCAAAGATGTATGATGCAAGTAGCACCTTGCATCAAAGTTTGCAGCAATTCCGATTTTTGAATGCAGCCTGCGTTGAAATCAGGATGCCTTGTTCCCAAGTCACCCTGCATATCACCCTTGCAACAGAAGCACCCATGCACCAGGTTGCAATGGGGCTTGTGCCATGGCTGCAACATCCCCTTTTTTGCTATTTTAGAAGCCCCTCTGTGGATGCAATAAGGAGCTCAACTTAGACCAGCCAGGAGGTAGTCTAAGGGACTTGCACCACTGCCACACACTGTGATGATTTGGGGGATATGAAAGTTGGGGGCCAGGGTCAGAAGGGGCATAGGGGGTGTCCTAGGTGGTGTCAGGGAGGCAGCAGGCATGTGTGGAAGTAGAGGTGCATCTCAGGAATTCCAGTGGGTGCCCAGCTGGGAGGGGGACCTATTGTGGGGCAAAGCACTGGGTCAACATCCTCTACAGTCTGTATGAGAGCAACTATCTTGGAATAAAGCATTTGAAACTTCCTATCAGAGTTCGGAGATTTGTTTGAATCACTGGAGTGCCACATTCTTTACAGACGGCGGGCATGACAGAGAGTAATGTAGCACCCAGCAGGGTTGCCATGTGCAGAGCCATACAGCTGATCGAATGGAACTGCTTCATGGGGGGTTGCCAGGGACAGACAGTGACATGGCCACAGGTGGGCATAGCCCTGGCAGCTGCCTGACAGGTGCACAGAGTTGGAACCCTGTAAGCAGGAAGCTGGAGCTGCAGATTGAGGGCTGGTGGTGGTAGAGGGAACCATTCTTCAGGCACTGCTACAGTCCCCTAGTACCCACCTTCCCATGTTGTGGCTGGCTGCCTCCCACCTACCAGGTTCTGACTTTATGCACCTACAGGGCAGCTATGAGGGCTGTGCCTACCTGGGGCCATGTCACTGTCCATGCCTGGCCTATGAGCAGCCCATTTTATGTGCAACCACCAAAGGCACCCTCACCGGGTGCCACATCGCTTCCCTGGCATGCCTGCTGTCTGCCTGATGCCTCTAGTGAACTCTGTACCCCTTCTGCTGTGGCCCCCTCCTTGCATGCAGCTTCACCCCTCAAACCCTTGTAGCACCTTTAGTGTTGTAGTGTTGTGCCAGTTTGGGGGCAGCAGGATCCTTATGGTAATTCCTACTGGTGCACCAAATGTTTGATGTAAGCCTGCAGCTGTGGCAACTCCTTTGTTTTAGTGCAAGGACCCCCCTTTTATAAAATTTGGGCAAAGGGTCCCTGACACACCCGGAGTTCACCACAGCCCTAAAGCAATGCAACTTGCATTACTCTAAGGGCTCTTTGAAAATCGAGCCTATTGTCTCATAGATTCATAGATATGTGATGGCAGAAAAGGACCTTTTTGGCCCATCAAGTCTGACCATTCCCCCCCTCTTTACTTGCCCCCCTTACCCATAGATTCCATATATTCCACCCTCTGCTCCCTAGTCAATCCCTTGTGTTTGTCCCATGCCCTCTTGAATCCCTCCACAGTTCTGGCCTCCAACACTTCATCCAGCAGACTTTTCCAGGGTGCCGCCACCCTCTCAGTGAAGTAATACACCCTCATGTTACCCTTAAACCTACCCCCCCCTCAGTCCATGCCCTCAAGTTCTAATGCCTACCTTCCTTGCGAATAAGCTTCCCCCATACACTTTATTAACCCCTTCACATACTTGAATGTCTCTATCATGTCCCTCCCCACTCCCTCCTGGTCTCCAGCGGGTACAAATCCAACACCCTCAACCTTTCTTCGTATGGCTTCCCACTTAGCCCATGCACCATCTTGGTAGCCCTTGTCTGTACTCTTTCCATGCCATCTATATCCTTGTGTAGGTGAGGTATCTAGAGCTGAACATCGTACTACAGGTGTGGCCTCACCATGGATTTGCAGAGTGGCATCAGCACCTCCCACCTTCTACTAGTTATCCCTCTACCTATGCAGGCCAGCATTCTGTTCGCTTTGCCACCGCCTTGCTGCACTGGGTCCCCACCTTAAGGTTGTGATTAGGATTCCTAGATCCTTCTCCTGCTCAGCTGATCTCACTTCCTCCCCGTCCAGTGAATAGTTTGCTTGTGGATAATTCCGCCCCATGTGCATCACTGTGCAATTTTTGGCATTGAATTTTAGCTGCCATGTTTCCAACGACCCCTCCAGAAACCTTATATCTTCCCTCATAGCCTCCACCCCCTCTGGGGTATCCACCCTGTTGCAGATCTTCGCATCATCTGCAAAAAGGCAGACCTTCCCCTGCAGCTCATCCTCTATGTCACTGATGTAGGTGTTAAATAGGATTGGTCTTAGCACTGACCCCCCTGTGGGAACCCACTCATCACCCCTACCTCCCCGGAATGCACTCCATTTACCACCACCCTCTGGCTTCTACCTGTCAGCCAGTTCTCCACCCACCTTGTCATTTTCTATCCCACCTCCAAACTCTCCAGTTTATTTATCAGTCTTCTGGGGGTACAGTGTTGAAGGCCTTTCCAAAGTCCAGATAGGCCACGTTCACTGCCCCTCTCTGATCAACCACTCTCGTCATCCAACCTAAGAACTCTATTAGGTTCGTCTGGCATGACTTCCCTCATGTGAAGCCATGTTGACAGATGTCCTGCAGCCCACTATCCTCCAATTAGCTAACCACCCTCTCTTTCAGTATCGCCTCCATCACCTTACCCACCACCACTGTGAGGCTGACCGGGCGATAATTGCCAGTCTCCTCCCTGCTACCACTTTTTTGAAGTGGCACCATGTCCACCCTCTTCCAGTCCTCTGGCACCCACCCTGTATCTAAGGACAGGTTGAAAAACCTCACTAGTGGTCATACCTCTCAGCCTCCTGCCTCTTAAATCAGGGACAAAGCTTAAACAAATCAGGGACAAAGGATCAAAATCAGGGACACATCTTCAAAATTGGTGATATCAACTGAGGAAGTAGGTAGAATAAGGTATTTAGTGTAAAATGCATTTTCCAAGGAAAAACAAGTCTGTAACTTTAATGTTTGACATTGTTTTGTGTTTGCAACCCCTACTGTTTAGTCACCCAAACACAATTTTTAGGAGGGACATAATAAAATTTTGAGACAAAATCAGGGACATCCCTGAAAATCAGGGACAGTTCAGAGGTATGCTAGTGGTGACACCAGCTCCTCCCTTAGCTCCCCGAGCACCCTAGGATGCAGGGCATCCAGCCACATAGCCTTGTCTACCCTCAGTTTACCAGCTCTTCCCTGACCCTGTCCTATCCTCACTGATTGGACTAGGATCCACCCCTCCATCCCCCCTTCCCTTTCCCCCTAACACTGGTCCCCTTCCTTCTGCCTCTATCGTGAAGACCGAATCGAAGTATCTATTCAGCACCTCCGACTTCTTGAAGTCCCCTTTCACCTGTACTCCCCCCACTCCCTTTACCCTTACTATTCCCTGCCTTGCCTTCCTCTTCTCCCCTATGTACCAAAAAAAAGTTTTATCACCCTTTTTGGACTGCCTAGCTATTTTTTCCTCCATTTCTGCTTTCGCCTTCCTAATCTTCTGCCCCACCATCCTCAGCTTCTCCCTGTAAGTGTCCCTGGCCTCCTTCCTCTGCATCCTTTTATATTTTCTGAACATCATTTTTCTCTCCCCATTACCTCCTTCACTTCTCTGTTGAACCAAAGAGGCCTCCTCTTTCCTCTGCTCTTCCTCACCTTCCTTTTACAGTCCTCTGTGGCTTTTAGTAGCCCCTTCTTGATCTCATTCCATAGTTCCTCAACTCTCCCTATTTCCATTTATATTTTCCTACTGTTGGTATGAGTAACAATTTAAATATAGACTCTTGCTACACAGAATTTATATCAAAAGCAGTGGGTCGGAGTATGGGGAAAGACTGAAGAAAATGTCTCAGTTTAATTTTCACTATTGATTTGACACTGATACACAATTTAAATTTGCTGATAGCATCTTGTGGACCTCCCTATTATGATAGTGAGATAACAAGATAGCTAGTGAGACAGATAGATAGATAGGTAGACAGGTAGATAGATAGATAGATAGATAGATAGATAGATAGATAGATAGATAGATAGATAGATAGAGAGAGAGGATGGATGGACGGATGGACAGATAGATAGTTATAAATATTTATTTCAAACAAAAACTAGATTACTACATGCAACAGAGCTGATGCAAAGCATAAAAAATAGAAAAATTATAAATTAGGGTAAAACGTTCTTGGAACCTTGGCTAATCTGTTGTTTGAAAGATCAAGTGATGCATTTTTGGTGTTCATTTTTTTACACTCTCTATGAAAGCATTGCTGTGTCAATATTTTACTTTATCTAACAAGACAGTGCTGAAATTAGAGCAGCACCATCACTGTGTTGCATGATTGTTCAAACCTGAGGAACATCACACTACACATCAGACTGGATAACCTCTGCAACGCCTTCTGTCGCTTTGCTACAAACTCCATCTTGCACCCACCACTGTTCCCTTTACTCCTCCCTATCCATTGTCCGGCTCTCCACATGTCACCAGCTCCACTGTGCTTCTCTCACCTCTAAATACTGGTTTGGGTCCCTTCCCTCCTACCTATCCCATCTCATATTCCCCATCCCCTCCTCCTCCTCCTCCTTGCACTCCATGAACAAGTGCACATTCTCCATTCCCTACCCACACTCCTCAGCTGGGAAATCTGCTTTCTCATATCATCTCCCATCCCTCTGGAATCAGTTACCCTCCACCATTGGTCTCTCTGCCTCCCTTTCCTCCCTTAGATGCCAACTAAAACTTCACCCCCCCTTGCTTCTGCCAACCCTCTTTCTGAGCCCTTCCTTATCTTTAACAGCTCTCAGCAATGTATCAGCTTCCATCATCTGTGTTCTCTCACCGTTTTGAATTTACCATATTTGCTCATTTGTTCTTGATTTTGTTGCTGTTTATTAGGAACTTTTTGCAATTTTTGGGATTATTGTCTGAACTGTACTCACATTATGCACTTTCTGGTATTGCTTTTGTATTATTGTTTTCAGACTGATCGTATCTCTTTGTAATTGTGCTCTACCCAACCCCCCAACCCCCGAGTCACACCTGGAAATAATCCTTGACTCAGTGTGCCTCTCTTGCTTAAAAATTTTCAAATAAATAAATAAAACTTGTAACCCAAAGCCACACCAACACCAGCCCTGCCACTGCAGCTGACTGGTGGGAATGGACTAAACAGACGCACCAAAGCAAGTTAGTAGTATCATTGATATTTAGGGGACTGTACCAAAACTGATGAGCAGATGCTTACAGCTCAGCACATTTATTAAATCAGAATTTTAGCCACCCTATGTTCTTATGTAAATGAACTCTAATGATACTAATTTAATGATAAATTTATATCCAACGCTTCCACCCACAGCAGCCCTGCCACTGCAGCTGATTGGTGGGATTGGGCTAAACAGGTCCTCAGAGAGCAGATCAGTATCACCAGCATCAAGCAGAGGAGGGACTGTACCAAAGTTATAAGCAGACAATTAAGGCTCTACACAATTCAATATGAGAAAAAAGTACAGTGATATTAATAATCCTAATAGCACAGGAATTTCACAGTAATACAGCTTAATTTGATTATTGTTGAGATGCTACACACAGTATGATTTAGAGAACAGTCTTCTGAGAGCTCAATTAAAAGTCTTTATATCCTAGGCAGATACAAAATATAGAAACTTGCAGTCTTTAAGTCTCTCTCAAGGCAATAGATGCAGGTCTTCACAATTTAGACTGGGACCCTAGGACTTTTCAGAGTATCCCAGAAGTAAGGCGCAGTCATCCACCACTTATAAATGTATAGCAGTGTTATCCGAATGCAGAGTTCACAAGCGTTGTCCCAAAGTGCTCTAACTTCAATTGTTCAGACTCATAAAGTTCAAAGATGCCTCTGGTTACAAAAACAGTGCTTAGTAAAAACTTAACAAACTGTCCATAGGGTTGTCAGCTTACAGGGAGAATAATTTAATTTTATTTTGAGTGGCAGTTTCACCACTCGTGTGAGCACTGCACGGTGGCGTGGGCTTTTGTTGTTAGTGGCCTGCCCCCTTCAGTGCTCACTGGCCATTGGCTTACCCATGAGCCCCCTGTCTGCCAGACAGTATTGTAGCCACCACTGACAGTCTTTTAAATATCAGCACAGAAAGCAGAACTGCAGGTCGGTAGAACATCATCTCACCTTGATGTTAAATGGTGATAATTTGCACCTGGCTAGGTGCACATCTCTGTGGGAGGTCTATTTAAAAGACAAAGAACCTCTGTGCATAAACACTGAGGCAAGGGTTACCCCAAAGGGCATTTGGCTGGGAAGCCATGTTTCAAGAAAATACAAAATCACACATGCCCCCACAATGGTTCTTTGTCTTTTAAATAGTTTTTTATTTTAATGGGTTCACCACAATATATCCCAGGCACACTGCCTTAGGGATAGCTGGTCCATTCCACTAGGGTGTCAAACAGACGAGGCATACTGATGAGTCCTGGTAGGATGAAACACGTGTCTGTGTCTTCTGTTAGCACCCTTTGCAAACTGTGTGAGAGGCCTTCCGGCACCATGCAATTCTGCTTAAAGTTGGACCAGCATAAGCATAACATTCTGTGGTGATTTGCATATGCAGCCCATGATGCTTTGCATTGTGGGGGCATGTGTGATTTTGTATTTTCTTGAAACTTGGCTTCCCAGCCAAATGCCCTTTGGGGTAACCCTTGCCTCAGTGTTTATGCACAGAGGTTCTTTGTCTTATAAGTATAATATGCTGAACGCTATAGATGTTTACCAGTATCAAAACCCATTGCTGTGGCTTTAATAAGTTTTGTTTTTGCAAGGCTATCAGGTAGAATCTGAACAGTAGTCATGGCAGATTTCCATGGCTATTTTGAAACAAAATCATGTAAGCTCTGTAATTTGAAATGTGTATCCCCAATGTGTCAGAGGCCTAAGTTTGCTTGCCCATGATATCCAATCTTCTAGATTCTTCGTCAGGAGGCAAAGTACTCATGACTCTATGGGACGCAGCATCATCATGTGCAGCCATGATTACCACAGACTCAGTTTCTGCCTGGGAAGCATATAGGGGCTTGACAGATGAAGCAGGGTGCTGCTTGTCAGCCATTCTGGGGACTGCAGATAAGTGCTAAGCCTGTGCGAAGCAGCAAAAGTAGCATCCTCCAAAGCAGGGTAAACAGAAGACACCACAATAGTAGATGCTGCTGTGACTTCCAAGAACTCCATTAAATTTCTCTTACAGAAATCTTCCTCTTCACCCTCAAATCCCATTCCATCCTGAATGTGCTTGAATAAAGATTGGAATGAGGGATCTTCAGGAGGAGACCTGGGGTTGTAAACCAGAGTCTTCACTGTAAGAGGAGAGGGTAGAGTTGGAAGGAAATCCCCTTCATAGGGATATACTTCCCTGCCTTCATCCTTCAAATCCTCCTCCATGTCCAGGAGGTCAGGACTGTATACTGTCTTATCATCATCCTGAATGATGATGGGAAGATGGAGCCAATGATGAAGGTGGCGGCTGCACTGGAGGAGCTATAGGCATGCGTCTTAGTCCCATCTACATAGACAGTGCCAGCAGCAGCTGCCCTGTTGATAAGAAAACTGGCACCAACATTGTCAGTGATGTGGCGGCTGCACTGGAGGAGCTATAGGCATGCTTTTTAGTCCCATTCTCACAGATGGTACCAGCAGTGGAGGCCCTGTTGATGGGATAACTGGCACCATCATTGTCAATGATTGGAAAAGGTGATTTCACATTTCTGAAAAACAACACCAGCATAACCTGGGAGTGTTTGAAGCAAGCTAGGACTCACTTCTGGTTTTGTGCAGGACCCAAAGGGTCCAGAGTGAAGCAAGTTAATACTCACCTGCTGGTTTACATAGGGCCTAAAGAGCCCTGCACAAAGCGAGTTAAAACTCACTTATTGTGTATCTTGCTTCATGTGGCACAGCCCAGGACCTGTAGCTTGGCTATGGGTCAAGAGGTTAGGGGACAAGGAAAGCAGATGGTGTCTTGGCTAAAAAAAAAACTATTGCTACATTTCCCTATTTCTGTGGTTTTGGGGCCATAATTATGCATAAATGTATTTTTTTTAGAATGAATAGATGTAGATATAGATACTGTACATACTCATGTACTGTATAGGTTTAGATTTTTATGCTGAAAATAGGCCCTCAAGAAGATGGATGCCACTTTTCTGTGAGGTTGACCTGTCTGCAGGGTTTACAATAGTAATCCATTTATGCAACAGTGTAAACTAACTGTGTGTCCTGTTTCAGCCACAAAGACTGATTTCATGTCTGATGTTGGTCACAAAATATATTTTTCCATCTAGTGTGGGCAGCAAAATAAAATGTGTAATTTTGCTGAAATTGTCAAGTTAAACGGTGGTCAGCTTATATGCAAGGTCATCTTATAGATATATATGGTACAGTACCCAAATGGTTAAGAGTATAGTTGTGAGAAAAGGTCCCTGTAACAAACTGGGAAGGAGCAGCACAGGAAAGTGGGGTACAACAGAATATATATATATATATATATTTCTATATATGTACATGTATATGTGTGTGTGTATATATATAGATAGATATATATATATATATATATATATATATATATATATATAAAATATTATACTGGTGAGGTAGCGCCATTACAGTTAGAGTTGACCAAGAGGTTTTATGTTAAATCCATACTTTGTAGCTTAATAGCTTTGGTGGTGTTTAACAAAACTGCCTCAAATTTGGCATGCATTGTCTAGGAGGCAAGGTCTAAATATGTGGAAAGTTTTGTGATGGCAGCTTGTGCTGTTTCTGAGATCTGCATATGGGGCAGGATTCACAAAGCAGATGTGCTGGGTACAAATGAGATGCACCTGCACAACTCGAAAATGCACCATGGAGCCATTCACAGACATCGCGGTTGCCCTGGTGCAAGCCAGATGTGCTGCACTGAACAGGATGTGCCAAAGCTGCAATGAAATGATATGCAGTGCAAATCGAGGGGGTGTACACCTGCATACGCAGTACAGAGCCATTCACAGTGCAAAATGAATGCACAGTTATGGAGCATCCACAATGCAAGGCCAAAATGCACCATGGGGAGATAAGTATAAAAGAAGGAGATTTAAGTCCAAGCCCCTAGCAGGCCAATAGCAGCATAGCAGGAGCAAGCAGGAGGAGCGAGACAACTGAAAGGCAAACATGGATGGTACACCATTCCTGATGGTGGGCATGATAATGGGGATGAGAAGATGGGCAGAACAGCAATATGGTGGTGGAAGGCACTGTAGGCGGCCAGCCCCATGGCAGTATCATGCCAGACTGACATTTGAACAGCTCACCGACAAGGAAACAGTAGGATGATACTGCCTCAACAGTGCAATTCTGAGGCAGCTCTGTGAGCTGTGCCATGATGAAATGCAGGCACCCACTGGACAAGTTCATGCCATAGCTGTGGAGACCAAGGTGACAACAGTAATGTGCTTGCTCATCACGGCAACCTTCCAGACGCTAGGTGGGGACACCATAGGCATCTCCCAGGTATCCACCTCCTGTCACCTCACACAATTCCTCACCACACTGCTACCACATGCTTCAGAGTACATCCACTCCCCAAGCATACAGGCAGACCAGACAGAAGCCATGCAGCAGTTCCACAGGCTGACATGCATGCTAGGTGTCATAGGGGCCACTGACTGCACCCATGTGGCAATCCGCGCACCACCTGCTGAGAATGCAGTAACTTGCATCAACCACCAGGGGTACCACTCAGTAAATTGCCAGGTGGTGTGCAATGCCACAGGGTGCATCAGCAATGTCTGCACCACACACCCTGGGAGTACACATGATGTCTTCATTTGGCACCAGTCTGCCTTCTGCTGCAGATTTGAGGCAGGGGACATACCAAGCAGACATTTAGTAGGTGTGTGGGACATGCTGACCTGCAGAACAACAAGACGCCATGGTGCAGAATAGGATGGGGGAGGCAGGTGTGCAGGTAGCATGATGCACAATGTGCAGAGGGGGCAGCAGAACTGGGACAGTGGAGGGGGGGACAGTGCCACAGGCGTGCACACAGTGGGACAGTGTGGCACAAGTACAATGCATGGAAGGAGAGGTGCAGTGCCATGGGGGGCATATATGGCAGGGCCTAGCACACCACATGCAGACAGGCAGGCGCAGCTGCCAGGCACACTGGGGTGGACAATGGGGGCTGGGGCTCATGTGGAAAGCAATGGCATGGGCATCCAGGGGCAGACAGCAGCAGCAGCAGAGCCAGACACCATCAGGTGGGAGGAAGAGGTAGGAAGGCAGAGAAGGCCAGAACACAGTGGTGTACCCACACCACACACAGCAGAGTGCCATGGTGCAGTGGGAGGTCATGTTGCACATGTGATCAGTGGACTAACAGCCACCCTTGCTCCTCACAGGTGATGCAGCATACCCACTCAGACCCTGGCTACTCACCCCCTTCAGACAACCTGGAACAGAGGCGGAGGAGTGATACAGTGAGGCATACAATGCCACATGCACCATCATCAAGCATGTCTTTGCCATGCTGAAGATGTGCTTCCAGTGCCTGGATAGGTCGGATGGAGCCCTACAGTATAGCCCTGAGCATATTCCTGGCCTGTTGTATACTACACAACATGGCCATGGCCCATGGAATAGTTGTTCAGGTCATGGAGGGTGACAGTTCCGGGGAAGAGGAGGAGGGTGGGGATGAGGTAGCAGTGCCACAGGAGTAGCAGGCCAGACCCCCACTGGTGCATCATGACCCACGCCTGGCTGTGAGGGCCAGGCAGTACAGGGACACAATTGTGGAGGAGCAATTTGGTGACCACAGCTGAGTAACACAGGTTGGTACTGTATGGAGGGCAAAACACACCACACATACAGCACCACACAGCCACACACATGCAACACAGGCCATGCCGTAGTGGCGATGCCACAGTGGAATACAGCCATGCCAGTGTCCATGCAGCACACACCCACACACGCGTGCATGCCACAGTCAACATGGCCATGTGCCACAATGTCAGTGCCAGGGATGGCATGGATCAGTGTACAGCTGCTGGCACACATGCACATCAGACACAGAACTGCACTCATGATGCCTGTGCCAGACGGCACAACAGTGGTGCACTCAGACATGCAGGTGGCACTGCACATGGGGCCCACGATGGCAATGCACTGGGGCAGGTGCATGCCACCCACACCACCCCAGGCAGTGTTAGCCAGGCAAGTGGGACACACAGGTAGCAGGTGCAGTGGCTGTTGAATCAGGGACCTGGATGTCACAGAGTGGCACCACAGCCACCACAGACACATGAGCGGCCATGCCCATGGCTGGAGGATGTTGCCTCAGCAACAACAGCAACAGAAAATTTAGTGTGGAAATCTGTTAAAATGACCAAGTTATGAGTGAACGTTGAAATATTTCAATGTTCACTCCTAATTTGCTAATTTTTAACATTTTTCCAACAAACTTTTGATATGGCCTTTTTGGGACCCCACCTCATGAACAAGGCAGGTGAGAATTTTCAAATCCTGCCTGAAAGGTGATTTCATAGTCACTGTCAATTTTCAAATCCTGGAAGAGATGTATTTTCATAGAAGTAGTGCAAAATGATGTTTCAGCAAATATTCTGTAAATGCCACATGTAATGTTCATAAAGGAGAGTTATAAAATAACGATCTTGAAAATTTGGGGTCAGAATAAAATACAAAAAAATAATTATTAAGAAACATGTGTAGTAGCAGTCTTTACCTCAGCAAGTGGTGCTTTGTGATCATGTGCCGGTGAGCTGAGTTTCGAGGTGAGCTCAGAGAATCAACTGTATAGGCTGAGCCTGGGGGGAAGGGATGTCATGTGACACCACCCCTCAGCCTGGGAAGAGCAAGTGCAGGGTTGCCCACACAGGCCCAAGTATCATATAGTGAAGAGAATTCTCTTGGCATAGGCCCTGCAAATCTGCATTCATGGGTGCCAGAGGGCCCTGGGATTCAGCTGATTCAGCTGAGAGATGGATACTTTGAAGAAAACACTGACGTCTGGATTCCAAAGCAATAATAACGAATTGCTGGTCAAAGCACCAGGGCTAAGGTTAATGTCTTCTCACTGAGGAATAAACCATCTTAACTGCATTAAGCATTGATCTGCCATATTATTGCTTTGGAGTACAGGAGTTGGTGTTTTTCTTCTAGTTTTAGGCGAGCGCCTTTTCCTGCGCCACCCATATCCTGAGTTACGTTGCTATTTGGGTCAGTTTGAGATGGATTCTTTGCCCTGTGCATCAGTGTCTGTGGGTGCACTTTTACAGTCCACCAGACAGCCCCAAGAATTCTTGACATCCGTCCTTCAAAGCTGCATCTGTTCATGCAGGCCCTGAAGGGACCAGCGTGAATGAGGATACTATTCCACTATCTCAAAAAGAACATAGAAACATAGAACATAGAAACATAGAAACATAGAAGTTGACGGCAGATAAGGACCGCAAGGCCCATCCAGTCTGCCCATTTGTTTTTCTACCTTATAAATGTGCCATCGGCCTTTGCTCTGTCAGTGGCCTATCTATTCATAGTCATTTGTATTGCTCCCTTATGCTTATCACATGCCTGTTTGAAGCCTGCACTGTATTCATAGCCACCACTTCTGTGGTAAGCCATTCCATGCATCCACCACCCTTTCTGTGAAAAAGAATTTCATTCCCCTTAATCGCCCCTCTAATCTCATGCTGTGTCCTCTTGTCCTGCTATTTTTCTTATATTTAAACATGTTAGACTCTTTCACCTTGTTAATGTCCTTAAGGTGTTTGAATGCCTCAATCATATCACCTCTCCTCCTGTGCTCCAAGGTATACATACTGAGCTCTGTTAATCTGTCCTCATATGTCTTCGATGCAGTCCCTGCACCATTTTGGTTGCCCTTCTCTGGACTGTCTCAATTTGGTTAATGTCCTTGTGAAGGTGTGGCCTCCAGTACTGCACGCAGTACTCCAGATGGGGCCCTAACCAGTGTCTTGTAAAGAGGATTATTACTCCTCTTACGACTTGTGATACCCCTACTAATACACCCTAACACCCCCTAGCCTTACCTACTGCTTTAGAGGTCTGCTTGGATGATTTCAGGTCATCAGTGATGATGATGCCCAAGTCTCTTTCTTCCTTTGTGACTGCTAGCAACTCCCTCCCAGCCTATAGGTGGCTTCAGGTTTCTCTTCCTATGTGCATGATTTACACTTCTTTGCATTAAATCCCAGTTGCCACTCTTCTGACCATTTTGCTAGTTTATCCAGATCTCTTCTCATTCTGTCCACCCCATCTGGATCATCTACTCTGTTGCAGATCTTGGTGTCATCTGCAAACAGACAAGCCTTACCCTCTAGTCCATCTGCAAGGTCACTAATGAAGATGTTGAAGAGGACTGGCTCCAGGACTGATCCCTGAGGTACCCCACTTGTGACTTGCATCTCTTCTGACTGTATACCATTTACCATCACTCTCTGATTTCTGCCCGCCAACCAGTTTGCCACCCAGTTGACCAACTTCTGACCCACCCCGAGCCTACCCAGCTTATTTATCAATCTTCTATGTGGAACAGTGTCAAAAGCTTTGCTGAAGTCAAGGTAGGCGACATCAACTGCTCCTCCTTGGTCCACCACTCTGGTTACCCAGTCAAAGAAATCTATGAGATTAGTTTGACAGGACCTTCCTTTTGTAAATCCATGCTGTCTTGGATCCTGTGCCCCTATGGATTCCAGGTGTTGCACTATCCTTTCCTTAAGGAGTGCCTCCATAATCTTGCCCACTACTGAGGTAAGACTGACTGGTCTATAGTTTCCAGCCTCCTCCCTGCTACTACTCTTGTGGAGCAGGATCACATGAGCCCTTCTCCAGTCTTCTGGGACCTCTCCTGTGCTCAGAGACTCACTAAACAGTTCTGCTAATGGCTCTGCTAGTTCCACCTTTAGCTCCTAAGTACCCTGGGATGTATGCCATCAGGTCCCATTGCCTTATCCACCCTGAGCTTAGCAAGCTCTTGTAGGACCCTTTCTTTGTGAAGGGAGTAGTGCTCACCTCCCTCCCCTGTGTCCATGATGCTGAGCTGTGGGCCCTGCCCTACCTTCTCTTCAGTAAATACTGAGCAAAAGTATCTATTTAGGATAGATGCCTTTATGAGGTCCTCCTCCTCCTCCTCACATGCTCCTTTTCTCCATTAAGCTTAGCAACACCCCTCTGGACTTTCTCCTTTCACTGATGTATCTATAGAAAGTCTTGTCACCTTCTTTTACTGTTCGTGCTAGTTTTCCTCAGTTTGGGACTTTGCCTGCCTTACTGCCTTCCCTGCTTCCCTTAGGGCAGTTTGGTATGCCTCCTATCTTCATCCCGCTGTGTTCCCTTATATTTCCTGAAGGCCAGCCTTTTGGCTCTGACCTTTTCTGCTACTGTATTTGAGAACCAAAGTGGTTTCCTTCTTCTTTTGCACTTCCTTTTCTGTCTAACACAATGGGATGTTGCTTCAAGTATTGCATCCTTAATGCTTGCCCACTTTGCCTGTACCCCCTCACCTGTGTTTCTTTTAGCCAGGGCTAGCTTAACTCTGTTGGCCATCTTATCAAAGTCAGCTCCTCTGAAGTCCCATATTTTGCCTTGCAATGGGATGATTTAGATGTAGTAGCCAAATTGAACCATACCATGTGATGGTCACTGGCCCCCAGGTGACCTTCTACCTGGAGATCTGTGATCCCTTCCTTGTTAGTCAGTACTAGATCTAGGATAGCCCTGTCTCTTGTGGGTTGTTGTACCAGTTGTTTGAGGCCATCCCCCAGCAGGGAATCCATTGTGTGTCTAGTTCTGGTGGATGTTCCTGCTGGTATTGACCAATCTGTATCTGGCATGTTGAAGTCTCCCATTATCAGAGCCTCCCCTTTAGCTGTCATGTTTTGTATATCTTCTAACAGTAATGTGTCTATGTCCTCCCCCTGGTCTGGGGGCCTGTAGACAACCCCAGTTCTTATGGCTGTCCCATTTCCTGTTTCCAGGGTGACCCACAGTTCTTCTGGCTCCTTATGTGTATTCTGAATTTCTGTAGCTTTGATATTTTCATTGACATACAGGGCCACTCCTCCCCCACTTTTTGCACCTTGGTCTCTTCTGAACAATACATAGCCAGGTACTGAAGTCTCCCAAGTGTGGTTACTGGTAAACCACATCTCACTAATTGCTACTATGTCCAGTTTAGTCTCGGACATTATTGCCTGCATGTCTGGAATCTTATTTCCCAGGCTGTGAGCATCTGTGTACATGATTTTCCATTGGCCAGATTTTGGTGAGTTAGTTGTTGGGTAAGGTTTGGCATTACCCCTGTGCGACATATGGGGAGACAAACCTTTTTTCTTACCTGGTGATGCAAATGAACTGCAAACATGCTGAATCCCTGTTTGACCACTAGCTGAGGGGAGGGTGTTCTTCCATTCGACGATGGGGTGCTGCACCCTCTCCCATTTGCTAGTTTAAATATTCTTCAAAGACGCCAAACTTCTGCCCCAATGCACTGACTCCTCCTTAGTCAGATGCAGTCCATCAAATTTAAAGAACTTTCGCTCCAGAACTGTTGCCAGTTCCTACAAATCTGTGTCCTTTTTCCTGGCACCAGCCCTTGAGCCACGTGTTTAGCTCCCTATCTCCCTCTCTGACCTTCCGTCCATCTGCTCCCTCTCCCAGACTGGCAGGATCTCAGAGAAGGAGATGCCGGGCGAAATAGATGATAGTTTGTCACCCAGCCTGGTCAGGTGTTCCTTGGTCTCCCACAACTGACCGGCTGGCGAGATCAATAGTCCTATGTGTACTAGGACATCAATGTTTTCTCCTGCTTTGTGAGCAATTTTATAATGCGGTCAGTGTCTCTCCATTCTGATGTACCTGGGAGACATCTGACCATTACCCTGGCTGGAGATGGGTATCAACTCCCAATCATGGAGTCTCCTATGATCAGAAGTTTTTGGATTTCCTTTTTGCTTTTTTTGTTTTGGTTCCTGATTTGGGTGAGTTTTGTTGTGCTAGCTCCTGTGCTGCAGTGTCCTGCTCTGCAGTGTCTTCTGCCTCTTCGTTTGATTTCAGAGATAGAGGCAGATACCTGTTTGTAGTGTTTATATGGTTTTTGGAGGTAATATGTTGGAGAGCAGAGAGTGATGGGGCACCTGATTTGCCCCTCCTAACCACCTGCCAACCTCCTGGACCAACTACCCTCTGCGGTTGAGGCTTTTCTGTTGGATGCTGGGGAAATGGCGGGTGGTTCTTATAATATATTTCCTCTTGAATATGAAATTTGAGGCGTGCAATCTCTGCCCATGCTACCCGGAGCTGAGCCCTAAGATCTCCAAAGGCCCAGCATGTAGGACAGTGTCCTAAATCCTGTAAGACTGTCCTTCTGAAAATTGTTCCACAGTACCTGCAGTTAATGATATCCATTCCAGATAAGTTGCTGGCTTTATAACCTAGTCAGAGTAATTAGAAGAAAAAAAAGGAAATAAAATGCAAGTAATGGTTTGATTGTGTTTTGTTTAACTTGTTATAACAAGTTAAATTACTAATGCCCCTGTAAATGAGCTCACCTTTGTGGAGGCCCACTGATCCGCCCTTCCTGCTCTGCCACAGAAATGTCACAACTGTGGTACCCTATAAAAGGAGTGTAGTGTGGGTGGTTGGGATGGGGTGGGTGGCTGGCCCTTCCCGCCGAAAAGAAGAACCACGGATGAAAGAACAAGGAGGTAAGAGCAGAAACAATCAGTCAACAACAAATGCAGTAACCCTGAAAGCTTATCCTAATGTTAGATAAAACTGTAAAACCTGTAAAACACCACCTGTAATAATTTCAGAGAAGATATACACTGTAAGAAACACTTTGCTACAGAGAAAAATAAAACAATGAAATGTTAGCAACAAACAGTAGCAATCCCCGTGAGTAAAAAATAAAAACAACACCACACAGTAAATCTGCTTAGCCAAAATAAGTCATAATCCTTTTCCCTTGCTCTGGTAAGTTTCTCTACTCTGCCTTTCAAGCAGTCTTAGAAGGCAAGAGCTCAGGTGAAGCTAGGTGCCTTGGCCAGCAAACCAAGAAAGAAAATTCTTTGCAAAAAGCTGTGTTAATGCACCAGGTAGGGTTCAAGTTAACACCACAAACATAGGGAAATGTGGTGTTATGGTTTTCAACTCCCATATTTACTGTACATACTCCCCACCCCGACCCCCCAAGCAGCAAAAGATAAAACATTAGGGTTTTGGGTCTCTAGAGTCTTGGTGAACTAGTGGTGGGGTCTTCCTTGGCTTTGTCAATCCTAATGCCCAACCCCTCCTCTGAGCAAACAAGGTTCAATGTGATCATGCAGGGCCCTGCATGAAGAAAGCTACAACAGATTCTGTTGGAAACATGTGGTAAGACAAACTTCTCTACCTTTGAAGAGTATCACTGAGAGGCACTGGATAGGAGCTATACCTTGTGCTTTCGGACTGGAGGCTATGGCCTTAAGGAAGGGTGAGCATTAGGACTGACAACCCCAAGGAAGACCCTACCATTGATTCACCAAGACTCCAGAGACCCAAAACCCTAATCATTTTTTTTTCCTTTTGCTGCTTGGGGGGTTGGGTGGGGAGTTAGGATATTAATTGCAAAAGACTTTGTTAATGCAGACAGAATTGAAGAACACACATGTGGCCAACAAAATCAGTCACAGCTTTCTTCATGTAGGGTCCTGTGGGTGACTACAAAATCTTATTTTGGGCCAGATTTTAAATATTTCATCTACCTTGTTCATGAAGTGGGGTCCAAAAAAGGGCATGGCCATGTTAAAATTGTGGTGAATAAATTAAAAAATGACCAAGTTACAAGTAAAAGTTCAAAATGCTTTGAAAATACATTGACCGTACTTACCTACTTTGTTTCAGCCTCCTGGTCGATGTTGAAGGAGCAGGACATGGAGCAGTTAGGAGAGTGTAGGCCTGAGGAGATGATATGCCTGAGATAGGCAGGTAAGGGGTGTGTGTGTGGTGGTGTGCGCTGAGTGGCAGGTGGGTGGGTGGGTAAGGGAGGGGTCACCACAGCAAAATACATAAATAGACCATTTTCCTTAATAGGGCACTAACAACAACAAAAAAACAAATAAGGATTACGATGGAAAAATGTTCTTTTCTGGGTACCGACACTGGGCATTGGGTATACCAGTGTCAGTGTGGTTTTCATGGACACCAGAGTTGGGCACTCTTTTGTCAGTATGTGTGGGCGTGGGACTGCATAAAGGAATTGGGGGAAGGGAGAGTCTGAATTGAGAAAAAGTGCATGGGGAGAGAATACCAGCACCACGGGCTGGGCAACTCGATGTCAAAAAAAAAGATTGTATGTAATTATGCAGTACAAGCAGATGCATGTTCACCCCCTCCTGGTTTCTTATATTAAACAGGGTCAGGCAGAAGTGGGGATACCAGCAGTGGGATTGAAACACCCACCACCAGTTAAAAAAAACACAGAGATGTGTTTTCGAGGGGGATGCTGCCACTGTAACTGAGCACCCACCACTGGTTTAACATGTAAGGCTGGCAGCATTTTTACTAGTGTTGTGTGTTAATGATTTGCAGTATACTGCTTTCATTTGCCATGAATCACTAATGCACACTGCTAATGTCAAACTATGGCTATTCTTAGAATGCTCATTTTCTTTTTGTGCATGCTCAGTAATGGCATAGTTTTTAACTTATATTTCAAAACATATATACGTGAAAAACTTCCCAGTTAGAAAAGCATGTACTTTGGACCAAACTCTATAAAACCTGTCAGACTCAGGTTTTTGTTATAGGTGAGCAAAAAGCACCTCCTAATTTTTGGTGAATTGTACATTTTCTGGACCTTTATAATGTTGCCCTTCCTTAACCAATTGTCCCAAAATTTACAGGATCCAGAGATCTTGGCACTGACTCTGAGTCTACCAAATGTCATTGAAACTGGTGGAATGGCAGCAAAGGTAATATGGTGCAAGAATCAGAGTTTGACAATAAGTACTTACTCAACCCTACTAGATATATGTGTGTATACATACATTCTCTGCAAAAAACATTTTTTGTTAGTACACCATTAGGGTTCCAGCAACAAAAGTAGGAAAATGCAGACATAGGGTTCCCAACCCCAACCCCCCAACCCCCACCCTTCATGCAGGAACAGACATAAGGGGTGTGCCTTGGGGTTGTGAACCCTAATGCTCACCCCATTCCATGAGTAAAAGCTAATATGGTACAATATAGGAGAATGGGGTGAGCATTAGGGTTTACAACCCCAAGAAACACCCCTCATGCCTGTTCCTGCATGCAGGGTGGGATGGGGTGTTAGAGTTGGGAATCCTAAGACTGCATTTCCCTACATTTGTCACTGGAACCTAATGGTGCATTAACAAAGTTTTTTTTGCAGAGAATGTCCTTACTTTTTGAGAAAGCATAATAGTAGGCTTATTTGCTTGTAAGATGGCGGGCCTGGAATATTTGAGACATTGTAAGGGCCCTGTGCTCCCATCACTCCATAATTCTCTACGTATATGCATGTGGAAGTGCACGGCCCAGAAGGCCTTGCACTGGCATGTATGCTTAAAGCCTGCTCTCCCATCACTCCATAATGATATTCATATTTGCAGGTGGGGAGCACACAGTGCCATCCATCATTTTTGAAATACTGTAATCGTATCCCTATTTCCCTGTGGGAGTGGCTTCCATCAGTCCTTAATGGCATCCACATTTGTGTGGGGGAGTGCAGGGCTCCCATCCAAGCATAATTTTTGAGATAGTGTAGTACCACCCTTCTTTGCCTGTGGGAGGGCCTCGTGCTCGCATCCCGTAGTGTGCAGACCCAAAGAAACACCTGATATTGCAATGTGATCCTATAGAAAACACAGGAAAATGTAAAACCTGTGTAACTCAACACCAAATTAATATGTTTTCATGAAACCAGCAAAAAGGCACATCAGTGGGACAAATCCTTTATATCCTGAAAATTTCAGAACAAAATTGCAAACAGTTTCTTCACTGCAGAGTGACAAAGAAACAACTGTCTACGTCTCCCATTACAATGTTATACTATGGAAATTAAGCAAAATTTAGCCCAGCAGAACTCCAGGGGCAAGTAATACATTTTTCCCAAACCAGCAAAAGACACACCTCTTCAGTAAACCCTTAGTACCCTGAAAATTTCAGACCAAAATTCCAGACCATTTGTTTAATGTGAAGTGACAGAAAACAGTATATATATATATATATATATATATATATATATACATTCTTTTTTCACAAATTTGCAAAAAAATAATCCTTTACCATGGTTCCTTTTTCACTATTTTCAGAAAAAGAAAATCCTTTTTCACAAATTGTGAAAAAAGATCCTGTTTTGCAGAACTTTTTTGCGGTTTGCGTAAAAGGATTTTCTGCATGTTAAAAGGCACATTTCTAAATTAATAATCAAAAAATGAACCCCAGAATTCAATTATACGGGCCACGAGTAAGTAAACACAACTGTAGGTGTTTCCTAAAGTCCTCTATCTTTTTTGAGCAATTAAAATTTTTTTGTCACTGCTAACTGAAAACAAGATGGCAGCAGCACAAAAAAAGATTCCACATTTGCAGCAAAAGATCCCACATTTGCGAAAAAGGATTCTGCATTTGTGATAAAGAATAATTTTTCAATGTGAACATCTAACATTTCCCATTGGAAATAATGGGAAGCTTAAATTTAATAACTTTGGAACAGATTAATGTTTTTTCACCAAACCTTCAAAAGGCATCACTGTGACCCAAGACCTATATACCATAAAATTTCAGACTAAAATTCCACGCCATGTTTGCACAATGGCATGACAAAGAATTTGACAAAAAATGGTAATTTACACATTTTTTGACACTGTATCTCTGCACCCACATATTCAACTGGAACAAAACTTGCCACACCAAGAAATCTTCTGTCCCTGATGATGCATGCAACATTTCATGTGAATCACTTGAAAGGTTGCAAAGTTATTAAAGTGCAAAATTGTCAGTTTAACATAGAAATGCAGAATGAACCCTAATATAGGGGTGCAACCATGCCCCTATAATATATTCTTTCAAAAAACTTTGTTAATGCACCAGTTAGTGTTCAGGTTAAAACCACAAAAGCAGGGAAATGTGGTGTTAGGGTCTAATCCCCCCCACCCCAAGCAGCAAAAGAAAAATAAATAGGGTTTTGGGTCTCTGGAGTCTTGGTGAATCAGTGGTGGGGGTGTTTCTTGATGATCACCCCTCCCCCACCAGCCTGTAGCTTTCTGTCCAAAGTGCAAGGTACAGCTCCAAGCCAGTGTCTCACAGTGATACATTCTTCAAAGGTTGAGAAGTATGTCTTGTCACATGTTATCAACACAGTCTGTTATAACTTTCTTCAGCAGGGACCTTTCCTCTTTGAAAAGAAAGGAGATCACACCTGATGTTATGTGCTCAGGCAACATGGTGGGCATTACAATTGATAACCGCAAAGAAGGATGGATAGATAGATAGATAGATGGATAGATGGATAGACAGACAGACAGATAGACAGATAGACATATAGACATAGACAGATAGACAGACACAGAGAAAATGGGGTCACTGGCTCACTGCTTCAACTGAAGCGGGCAGCATGACTCCAGCTGTGGCTTCAGAATTCAAGAAAGTCCCACTGTTCTCATACAGAAAACACAGGTGAATGACTCCTCTCGCTAAGCTGGGCACCCTGGATTTTGGTGTGTCCATAAAAGGTATTTCTGGCCTTTTTTTTTTTAAACTAACTCTGGAATCTAGCTAAACTGGTCCTGTTTAGCTAGGTTCAGGTGTTTGTTTTTCAAAATTACACAATTTTTATTTATTTTCTATGTTTTTTAGTTGGGGGGACAAGATGGCGACCATAACACATTTTTTTGTGCTGTGAGAAGCAGGTGGTGAGAAACCAAAAATTGTTATGCAACATGGAATTTTCATGTCATATCAGAATATTATCCAGAAAACCCTACTAAGCATGCTCAGAACAGCAAGACAAAGGAAAAAAATGTTAAATCCTTATAACTCTGGAACCATGTAATATATTTTCTACAAAGCTTGCAAAGGCACTACCTTGGCACATTATGCTTCTGCTCTGAAAGTTTCAGAAAAAAAAATTCCATTCTGTGTAGGTGTACTTGACAGCAAAACCAAAAACCCATGGTGAGTATAGGAAAAAAATGAGACGTCAGCAGGAAAATGACATATGCCGATCTCAGAAACTGTACAAGCTGCCATTACAAAACTTTCCACATATTTAGACTGTGCCTACTAGACAATGCATGCCATTTTCAGCTAATTTTATCAGCACTGTAAAAACTATTATAATTCAAAGTTAGGGGTTTAAGATGGAACCTATTGGTCAATCCTAATTATAATGGCAGTAGTGCAACTGTATAATATACACACATGTAGAAACACAAATCGTGATGGCAGAAAAAGTCTGTTCAACCCTATCTATTCTGTTAAGGCCCTATTGAAGAATATTACCACAATGGAAAAGGGGGGGCACATTCAACACAAATTTGTATACTTGATTTCTTCACACTTTATTTCAAACAGGCATACGATTCTTCTTCTACGTTTCATCCAAATTATAGGCTTCCTCAGGAGAATACCTAAGAATAGTTCATGGTAGCTGGCCCGGTGGTACTGAGGGTTGAGGTGCTGGATGCCACACCTCATTCCACACCGGCGATCCACATTCAGGAATGAGCACGGGTCGCTGGGGGTCGGCAGGGAGGAGATGGATCGAGCATCCGAAGGACTGCTCTCCATCTCTGGGGAGGGGGGATTCAGAGACTGGTGCTCACCTGACCCCTAGCAGAGGCTGGGGCTTGACAGCATGGAGCTGCACAACAGGGGGAAGGGACACGGCAGATGCTTGAAGGGGGGGTGCGCACGCTCCTGTGCTTGGTCCCAGTTGCTGGCGACATTGCACACCATGATCCAGCAAGGGGAGAAACAGCTAAAAATAGCCTGCAGATGATGATGGGGGAACTCACAGGCCTTGTACCTGGCTAGCCACAGCACAGCATACTGGATCCTGTTTGGGGGGGAGAGCCCCCTCTGCAACCCCACTGGGGGGGTAAGCCCTGGGGGCGACTGCTGTGTTGGCTGGTAGATGCCAGGGTGACAGGGCTGGGGTTCCCCCAGAGTGAGAGGGTTGCAGGGCTGGAGTATATATAATACCAAAAAAAAAAGAATAGTTCATGGTTACAGTGCACAATATCCACTGTTGCATTCTTAGCTATATACTTTCATGATTGAACCTGATTGCCACATCTCATGCATTTCAAAAAGTTAATTTCTCAAAGTTCTAATCCATTTGATGCTGTTTTATGCTGAAAGCACTATATTTGAGATGTGCTGGGTGTACGCAGTAGTCTGAGCCCCATTGCTTCCACCTCACTTTTCCCTCCCTTTCATCAGCATCTCCCACACTCATCAGGCACATGTGCCTGGCCCACCCATGCTTGAATCCACTCACTGTTTTGGCACAGACCACTTCCTCAAACAGTCTGTTCCACCTGTTTATTTGTTCATTAAAAAATTGTGACTGCAAGCCTGGCCAGTGGTGTGGAGGGCTGAGGCACTGTGCGCCATACCTCCTACCACACCAGTGACCTAAGTCTTGGAACAAGCTCAGGTTGCTGGGTTTCAGCCAGGGAGTGAGAGGATTGAGCATCTGCTAGACAGCTCTCCTCTCCCAATGTGGGAGGGTATGCCATCTCAGTCCTTGGCTGCCTCCTGGTGGAGGCCAGTGGTAGTGCTGGAATCATGACTGATACAGCAAGGAGGGGCTGCGGTCCCATCGCATTTATGTACCTCCACATGCACACACTTACGTACCTCTGCAGATGGGGAACATGTGAGAAAATGGAAAAGGGTTGGAACCAGCTTTGTAAAGCCCTGCCTACCTGCCCCCATGCCTATACTGCCATGTGGATCACTGACCCCAGTTCTGGATGAGAGACACTGGGTGTCAAGAGGACAGCCCTCCTTTTCCTGGCCCCACCATGTGGAGCAATCTGTGGGGGATTCGCGGGCATGTGAATCTGAGGGAGGCTGATGCTGGGCAGGGGAAGCAGGGACAGGGCTGAATAGCCCACCTGCATCAACCATGGAGGAAAAAGCTTTTTGGCAAAAAAAAAAAAAAATGGTGACTGACACAGGTACACTGAGCCAGGGCTCATTTCAAGGTCTGACCCAGTGGATGGAATACAGCAGGGAGTGAAACAGCAATAACATAGTGACAACAGCAGGTGCTTATACATGAACAATAAAACCACAGTACAACTAATGAATTTCAGGAAAAGAAAAAAAATACACAATGTAAAAAGTGTGCAAGTACATTTGCTGTGGGGGTAGCTAGGTTGTGAGCTAAGGCAGCATACTCCAGTGTATAGCAAGATAACTGTACAGACCCATGGTAGCATAAAATTCAAATTATGGAGTACACTGAGTTTTAACCTGTACAATGGAGTAAAAAGTAACAGATAAAACAGTGAGGGTCTGGATAGGGCATGGATTATTGTAATGTGGAGAGAAGATATATCAGCCTAACTGCAGGTGCATGCAATTGAGAAGTGTGTTAATAAGTATGGTTTGATAGAGTAAAGGGAGAAACAGAGATGGATTGGAATAGGGAAGCTGCTCTACAGTGTTGGAAGGAAGATAGAGAAAGCAGATTGGCCTGATTCAGATTTACTGTGAGGGATATGAAAGGAATGAGGAAAGAGGCTAGAGGAACTTCAATAAGGGTGGATAATGTGAGTGCTGACCAATCAGTGGCCAAAAGATTGTCTTGCAAGGATGAGAGGTTAAGAGACTTGAGCAACATACATCAGATACAATTTATTTATTTATTTATGTTTTTGGTAATCAGGTGAACAAACTGATCCAAAGGACCATTTTCAGTTGTGACCCGGGCCGTACAGTGGTACAGACAATAGGTACAAGTTATAATACAGTAGGTACATATAATACAGTGAGTACAGTGGTATCGGAAACAGTGATCCATAAACATCATATCTTAAAAATAGGGGTTAAGGACATAAAAAACAAGTTCATGACAAATAAACATAGAAACATAGAAACATAGAAGTTGACGGCAGATAAGGACCGCAAGGCCCATCCAGTCTGCCCATTTCTTTTTCTACCTTATAAATGTGCCATCGGCCTTTGCTCTGTCAGTGACCTATCTATTCATAGTCATTTGTATTGCTCCCTTATGCCTATCCCATGCCTGTTTGAAGCCCTGCACTGTATTCATAGCCACCACTTCTTGTGGTAAGCTATTCCATGCATCTACCACCCTTTCTGTGAAAAAGAATTTCCTCACATTTCCCTTAATCGGCCTCCCTCTAATCTCATGCTGTGTCCTCTTGTCCTGCAATTTTTCTTATATTTAAACATGTTAGACTCTTTCACCTTGTTTATGCCTTAAGGTGTTTAAATGTCTCGATCATATCACCTCTCTCCTCCTTTGCTCAAGGGTATACATATTGAGCTCCGTTAATCTGTCCTCATATGTCTTCTGATGCAGTCCCTGCACCATTTTGGTTGCCCTTCTCTGGACTGCCTCAATTTGGTTAATGTCCTTGTGAAGGTGTGGCCTCCAATACTGCACAGTACTCCAGATGGGGCCTAACCAATGTCTTGTACAGAGGATTATTACCTCCTCTCACGACTGTAGATACCCTACTAATACACCCTAACACCCCTAGCCTTACCTACTGCTTTAGAGGTCTGCTTGATGATTTTAGGTCATCAGTGATGATGATGCCCAAGTCTCTTTCTTCCTTTGTGACTGCTAGCAACTCCCTCCCAGCCTATAAGTGGCTTCGGGTTTCTCTTCCTATGTGCATGATTTTGCACTTCTTTGCATTAAATCCCAGTTGCCACTCTTCTGACCATTTTGCTAGTTTATCCAGATCTCTTCTCATTCTGCCCACCCATCTGGATCATCTACTCTGTTGCAGATCTTGGTGTCATCTGCAAACAGACAAGCCTTACCCTCTAGTCCATCTGCGAGGTCACTAATGAAGATGTTGAATAGGACTGGCCCCAGGACTGATCCCTGAGGTACCCACTTGTGACTTGCATCTCTTCTGACTGTATACCATTTACCACCACTCTCTGTTTTCTGCCAGTCAACCAGTTTGCCACCCAGTTGACCAACTTCACCCACCCCGAGCCTACCTAGCTTATTTATCAATCTTCTATGTGGAACAGTGTCAAAAGCTTTGCTGAAGTCAAGGTAGGCGACATCAACTGCTCCCCTTGGTCCACCACTCTGGTTACCCAGTCAAAGAAATCTATGAGATTAGTTTGACAGGACCTTCCTTTGTAAACCCATGCTGTCTTGGATCCTGTGCCCCTATGGATTCCAGGTGTTGCACTATCCTTTCCTTAAGGATGCCTCCATAATCTTGCCCACTACTGAGGTAAGACTGACTGGTCTGTAGTTCCCGCCTCCTCCTGCTACCACTCTTGTGGGCGGGATCACATGAGCCCTTCTCCAGTCTTCTGGGACCTCTCCTGTGCTCAGAGACTCACTAAACAATTCTGCTAATGGCTCTGCTAGTTCCTTCTTTTAGCTCCTTAAGTACCTGGGATGTATGCCATCAGGTCCCATTGCCTTATCCACCCTGAGCTTAGCAAGCTCTTGTAGGACCCTTTCTTTTGTGAGAGGAGTAGTGCTCACCTCCCTCCCCTGTGTCCATGATGCTGAGCTGTGGGCCCTCCCTACCTTCTCTTCAGTAAATACTGAGCAAAAGTATCTATTTAGGATAGATGCCTTTCAGGGTCCTCCTCCTCACATGCTCTTTCTCCATTAAGCTTAGCACTCCTCTGGACTTTCTCCTTTCACTAATGTATCTATAGAAAGTCTTGTCACCTTCTTTTACTGTTCGTGCTAGTGTTTCCTCAGTTTGGGACTTTGCCTGCCTTACTGCCTTACCTGCTTCCCTTAGGGCAGTTTGGTATGCCTCCCTATCTTCATCCCGCTGTGTTCCTTATATTTTCTGAAGGCCAGCCTTTTGGCTCTACCTTTTCTGCTACTGTATTTGAGAACCAAAGTGGTTTCCTTCTTCTTTGCACTTCCTTTTCTGTCTAACACAATGGGATGTTGCTTCAAGTATTGTATCCTTAATGCTTGCCCACTTGCCTGTACCTCCTCACCTGTGTTTCTTTTGCCAGGGCTAGCTTAACTCTGTTGGCCATCTTATCAAAGTCAGCTCCTCTGAAGTCCCATATTTTTGCCTTGGAATGGGATGATTTAGATGTAGTAGCCAAATTGAACCATACCATGTGATGGTCACTGGACCCCAGGTGACCTTCTACCTGAGATCTGTGATCCCTTCTTTGTTAGTCAGTACTAGATCTAGGATAGCCCTGTCTCTTGTGGGTTGCTGTACCAGTTGTTTGAGGCCCTCCCTGCAGGAATCCACTATGAGTCTAGTTCTGGCAGATGTTCCTGCTGGTATTGACCAATCTATATCTGGCATGTTGAAGTCTCCCATTATCAGAACCTCCCTTTAGCTGTCATGTTTTGTATATCTTCTAACAGTAATGTGTCTATGTCCTCCTCTGGTCTGGGGGCCTGTAGACAACCCCAGTTCTTATGGCTGTCCCATTTCCTGTTTCAGGGTGACCCACAGTTCTTCTGGCTCCTTATGTGTATTCTGAATTTCTGTAGCTTTGATATTTTCATTAACATACAGGGCCACTCCTCCCCCCCTTTTTGCACCTCGGTCTCTTCTGAACAATACATAGCCAGGTACTGAAGTCTCCCTAGTGTGGTTACTGGTAAACCACGTCTCACTAATTGCTACTATGTCCAGTTTAGCCTCTGACATTATTGCCTGCAGGTCTGGGATCTTATTTCCCAGGCTGTGAGCATTTGTGTACATGATTTTCCATTGGCCAGATTTTGGTGTGTTAGTTGTTGGGTGAAGTTTGGCATTACCCCTGTGCATCGTATGGGGAGACAAACCTTTTTCTTACCTGGTGATGCAAATGAATGGCAAACACGCTGAATTCCTGTTTGACCACTAGCTGAGGGAGGTGTTCTTCCCATTCGACGTATGGGGTGCTGCACCCTCTCCCATTTGCTAGTTTAAATATTCTGCAAAGACGTCAAACTTCTGCCCCAATGCACTGACTCCTCTTAGTCAGATGCAGTCCATCAAATTTAAAGAACTTTCGGCTCCCAGAACTGTTGCCAGTTCCCTACAAATCTGTGTCCTTTTCCTGGCACCAGTCCTTGAGCCACGTGTTTAGCTCCCCTATCTCTCCTTCTCTGACCTTCCGTCCATCTGTTCCCTTCTCCCAGACTGGCAGGATCTCAGAGAAGGAGATGCCGGACGAAATAGATGATAGTTTGTCACCCAGCTTAGTCAGGTGTTCCTTGGTCTCCACAACTGACCCGGCTGGCGAGATCATTAGTCCCTATGTGTACTAGGACATCAATGTTTTCTCCTGCTTTGTAAACAATTTTAGCAATGCGTCAGTGTCTCTCCATGCTGATGTACCTGGGAGACATCTGACCATCACCCCTGGCTGGAGATGGGTATCAACTCCCGAATCATGGAGTCTCCTATGATCAGAGTTTTTGATTTCCTTTGTGCTTGTTTAGTTTTGGTTCCTGATTTGGGTGAGTATTGTTGTGCTAGCTCGTGTCGCAGTGTCCTGCTCTGCAGTGTCTTCTGCCTCTTTATTTGATTTCAGAGATAGAGGCAGATACCTGTTTGATAGCGTTTATATGGTTTTGAGGTAATGTGTTGGAGAGCAGAGTGATGGGGCACCTGATTTGCTCCTCCTAACCACCTGCCAACCTCCTGGACCAACTACCCTCTGCGGTCGAGGTTTTTCTGTTGGATGCTGGGGAAATGGCGGGTGGTTCTTATAATGTATTTCCTCTTCAATATGAAATTTGAGGCGTGCAATCTCTGCCCATGCTGCCCGGAGCTGAGACCTAAGATCTCCAAAGGCCCAGCATGTAGGACAGTGTCCTAAATCCTGTAAGACTGTCCTTCTGAAAATTGTTCCACAGTACCTGCAGTTAATGAAATCCATTCCAAATAAGTTGCTGGGTTTGTAACCTAGTCAGAGTAATTAGAAGGAAAAAAGGAAAAAAAATGCAAGTAATGGTTTAATTGTGCTTTGTTTAACTTGTTATAACAAGTTAAATTACTAGTGCCCCTGTAAATGAGATCACCTTGTGGAGGCCCCACTGATCCGCCCCTTCCTGCTCTGCCACAGGAAATGTCACAACTGTGGTACCCTATAAAAGGAGTGTGAGCGGGGTGGTTGGGGTGGGGGTGGGTGGCTGGGCCCTTCCCCTGCCTAAAAAGAAGAACCACGGACGAAAGAACAAGGAGGTAAGAGCAGAAACAATCAGTCAACAACAAATGGAGTAACCCTGAAAGCTTATCCTAATGTTAGATAAAACTGTAAAACCTGTAAAGCACCACCTGTAATAATTTCAGAGAAGATATACCCTGTAAGAAACACTTTGCTCCAGAGAAAATAAAGCAGTAACAGAAGATATACCTTGCAAAAGACAATTTGAATCAGAAGATTACAGCAGTAATCTGTTAGCACAACCTGTAGGCACACCTTGTAATAATGCAGAAGAAGGTATACCAGCAACAACAATTTGAATCAGAGAAAAAAAAGCAATGAAATGTTAGCACAAACAGTAGCAATCCCTGTGAGTAAAAAATCAAAACACCACCACACAGTAAATCTGCTTAGCCAAACTAAGTCTTAATCCTTCTCCCTTGCTCTGGTAAGTTTCTCTACTCTGCCTTTCAAGCAGTCTTAGAAGGAAAGAGCTCAGGTGAAGCTAGGTGCCTTGGCCAGCAAACCAAGTCTTCTAAAGCAATGCTTCTCTGCTTACAGAGAACTAGGACATACACTTACAGCAATTCAAAACGTTATTCAGCCAGTCCAAGGTTTACAATAAAGTGCATAAGGGATTACACTATAGCAATTAACACTTTCACAATGGAGTCGAAAATGTGACAGTTGTGTATGTAGTAAGGCAAATGGTACACTGGGCCCCTAAGGCGGATTTCTGGCAAGGTTGTTTCCAAGGGAGCAGGCACAGGTGACATGAGACATGAGCCAATCTCTTCGCTTAAATTTGAAGGACTGATGAAAGGGTAACATACAGATAGCAGGTGGTATTCTTTTCCAGAGGTAGGGGGCAGAGACAGAGAAAGCCTTGCTCCCCATAACAGTAGATACACGGGGGACTACTAGGGGAAGAACGAAAGAGACCCTGAGACATTGAGTTACCTCCCTGTCGGTGAGAAGCGAGGAGTATGGGGACTTATTGAGTTCCTGAGAGAGGTGTCAACTAGACAGCCCATAGCATGTTCAAAACAGCCCTGCAGAGTGAGCCAGCCTAAGGACTGATAAAGAGAGCAGTGATGAGTGGAGGAAGGAACCTGATGGGCAAAGCAACAGATAGAGTTGTATGTGATATTTAGATGAGAAAAAAATCAGGAGAACACTGGGGAGCAATAGTCAAGTAGGGGCAGTAGATTTCTCTGGGCAATTGCAAGATGAGCCTTTAGGGTCAGGAGGTGGTTAACACGGTAGGCTGCCCCCAGCTTCTGGTGGACTCTCTTCATAGTGTTAGAAATGTGGTCATTGTAGGTAAGGGAGGGATCAAGAGTCACTCCTCAGTATTTGAAGGAGGATACAGTGTCAAGAGGAGGGCCTGCAGGGGTGACTATGTGTAGCGAAGTTTTGATTTGGTGGCCTTTGCAAGGTATGGCTCTGAGCCAAAGAGCTTGGTCTTCATTTTTTTCTCATTTACAAGAAGTTTTTTGGAGAGGAACCAATGTTGAGCTGATCCATAGTTTGTAGTTAGTGTAGAAGATATAGATTCGAGGGATTTGGCACTATGGTAGATGATGAGATCATCAGCATAGAGGAGTGCATCAATCAATCAAAATCTTTATCCAGGTGAACATCATTGAGCAAGGCTCATTTGCAAGATGGACCTGGGTATAACAAGGTCATGTACAAGAAGGGAAAAACCATACATAGGTATATATATGTATATATGATCACAATGAACTAATTATACATAAGGAATATGGTGCAACAGGTAATAGTCATACACAAGAGAACATGTCAAGGGAGAATCCTATACAAATTTCATTACCCATATATAGCTATAGTAATGGAGCATGACCCATAGGAGCCAGTTTCAAAATACTGCATGAGAACAACTGCAGCAGAGGGCAGGGAAGGGAAGAATGGGTGGGTGGAGGGTAGTAACCCAGTTTGAATTAATAAGTTAGAGTCCTAGGGACCTGAATTAGGAACCAAGATCAGGCAGCATAAAGCTCGAAGGGCGAAGGGATATTGGCATAAGTACAGAGGAAGGTATCCAGAGTGAGGGATACTAGGGGTAAGCTAAGGGATATAGAGTGATAGGAGTAGGAACAGGAGAGTGACAAACGAGGAGCTAAGGAAGAGGGATATGTAACTCAATCCACTATGTGAAATAGGGAACATCCACCATAATGGGCAAGAGGGGGAAATACACAGGAGAGCTGTGAAGGCTGGACAGGGAAGCTAAAAAGCAAGAATGAAATTCACATGAAGGATGAGTTTACAGATGTAAATAAGAACAGAGTAAGGAGAAAGGAAACCTACAACACAGAGTAGGTAGGCAATTGCAAGATTAGGATCAAGGGAAACAATTGCAAGATTCCTTAATGAGACGAGAGTAAAGGGTCTTGAAAGTAGTAACGCTGACAGGAGTACTCAGCTTCAGTGTTTTCTGAAGATTGTTCCATAGAGAGGACAGCACAAAGCTTATAGTCACTCTACCAAAGCGAGATTTGACTTTGGGGACTGTCAAAGAGATGGATGTATAGCTCCTCGGAGCATACTTGCCTAGCTGGTTTAAGGGGAGGCAGTCCGCAATGTATTTGGGGAGCTCATTGGAGATCGCTCTAAGAGTCCATAAAGCAGCATTTCTATTCCGTCTATACTGGAGGGAAGTCCAGCCCACAGTTACATATAGTGAGCAGTGGTGTATAGTGAAAGGAAGCCCTGTAATAAATCTCAGGGCTCTGTGATACAGCGTGTCCAGTTTTGAGAGGTAAGAGGCAGGACAATGACTGTACAAGAAGTCCGCATAGTCAATCAAGGAGAGAAACATTGTTTGGACCAAACGTAGTTTAGCATCCTTTGTTAGATAGTGGCTGATCCTGAAAAAAAGGCCTAATCTTTGTCGTCATTGTTTTAGTAAATCCTCTATATGCGCTATAAAGGAGAGCCTATGATCCAGCCAAACTCCCAGGTATTTGAATTTCGAAACAAATTCCAGTTTTACTATGAGTATTGTAGAAATATGCGGCACTAGTCCTACGTTGACCAAGTTAGCTTCATCTACCAGAGGAGAGAAAAGCATCGCTTTGGTTTTCTTAGCGTTGAGCAAAAGCTTTACCGTTGCATTACAGTTTATGCTTCCTGCAGGAAGATCATTTAGGAACAGTGAGAATAATAAAAGCCCAGTATGGAGCCCTGGGGGACACCAGTATGAACAGGTAATACAGCAGAAGTATCTTTGCCTATCAGAACAGACTGGGATCTGTTAGCGAGGTAGGTGATAAACCAAGTGGTGGCGTCCAGTGAGCAGTCTAGGTTTAGCAGAATGGATTGGAGAAAGCGGTGGTCAACAAGGTCAAAGGCCTTTGATAGGTCCACAAACACCACACCTGTGGCCAAACCCATGTCCATGTTTCTAAGGACATGGTTGGAGAAAAGGGTCAAGGCCGAAGAGGTGCTGTGGCATTTGTGGAAGCCGTGTTGGAGGAGGCTCAGGAGGTTGTACTTATCTAGATGCTCGGATAGCCGGGGGTGAATGATTTTTGCTAATAGTGTACTTAGATGTGCAAGGAGGGAGATGGGACAGTAGTTTTCCAGGTCAGCGGGATCACCATATTTGAAAATAAGCACTACGTGCGCATGCTTCCATGAGTCCGGCATAGTAGATGATGAGAGGGCAAGGTTAAATATGTGGGTCAGTATCTTTACAAGGGCAGGGGAGAGGAATTTCAGAAAGGTGGGATACAGACCTTCATTACCTGGGCTGCCCCTGGAGGGTAGCGTCTTTAGGAGTTTGCCAGTGACACTATGGTCGATGGCTCTGAAATAAAAGACAAGGCTTGATGTCTGTGGGCAGCATGGCTGGTTTTTCTGGGTAGAGGGAGGCTGTGGAGGGAGTTTGTTGGTGTAGGTGGTAAGGTCAGTGAACATTCTATTGAAGGTATCAGCGATCTTGCCTGGGTCAGTAATGAGATCAGAGGGGAGGTAAGTTCCATTATTTGTTTATTTGATTTTAGGTTTAGGAGGGTGTTAAATGAGGCCCAGAAACTGGGGGTTGCCAAGAGACTCATTTTAAAGGTTGGTGTAGTATTTACTCTTGAGTGACTTCACAGCCTGCTTGCAGGAGTTACAAAGTCACCTGTATGCATTCCATAACTGGGGAGAGGGGATGCCTTGAAGACTTACCAGGTTTTGTCCCTTACTTCCATTTGGGCCAGAAGTTCATTTGATAGCCAATGGGTGTTACCACCTTTAACCCACCTGGTGGTGATAGGGAAGCATTTGTCCTGAAGGCTGAGAAAAGCTTCTATAAAAAGCATCACTGCCATGGAGATATCTTTGAGTTGGTAGAGTGAGGACCAGTTTATGGCCCAGGCATCCCTTAGCACTAAGTCCAAATTCTGGGATTTAAATTTCCTAAAAGATAGCAATCTGTGGGAAGGAAGTATTGATCTGGTGGTTAGAGTGATATATGTAAGGGTGTGGTCACTGATAGTCAGCCATAGTGCCTGTTTGGAGGACTAGATTTGCACAGTTTGTGACAATATAGTCGAGGGTGCAGTGGTTGGGGAAGCGAGGGTTTTATCTGGTAGGGGAGGAGATGGCTTGTTCAAGGTGATGTGTCCTTAGCAGGTGTGCATATTCCGGTACTGGGGATTCTGTCCAGTGGAAGTTGAAATCCCCAAGTATGATGGTGTGCCTGGAGGAGGTGGCAGATACAAGGCCATCCAGAAAATTTGATAGTCCCTGTGCACCTCCTGAGGGAGGATTGTAGCAGCAGCCAATATACATTTTTTTCGATGTACCCAGGACAATTTCAGCAATAAGCCATTCAGTGATCGAGGAGGGGGAGGAGCAAGTAATAGTGGTGGCACTAATATGGTCCTGCACATATAATGCGATGCCACCACCCCTCTTTCTGCCAGGCCTGTCAATGAGTAGCCAGGGAGTTGGTAGAAGGCATCACTGTGGTATGGCTAAAGCCATGTTTCAGATAGACCCAAGGCATGTGGCTTGTAGAGGAACACCCAAGCTTCAGGTTCAGAGAACTTAGCTGGGAGGCTGCATACATTTAGATGTGCAACCCTGAGGCTGCAGCATCCTGTCCAGATAGCATTAGCATGTTTTTTTTTTCTTAATCATTACATATTTTTCCTCCCGCAGCTCACTCAGCAAATTATCTGGCTGCCACCCTCCTGCATCCCTCCAAACCTCAGCAGACCCATGCTACTCTGGCTGGCACACACACACAGTGCCCATGGGGGGGGTCCTACTCTCCCCACCAGGTCTGGATCCAACCCGAGCATGGCTCCTCTGGGTCCATGGCTGCGGAGGCATGGCTATCAAGCCGCCATGACCGACTGCCATTTTCCTCCGTTGTTTTCCCCTGTGGTGTATGGACGTGCCTTGATGTCAAAGGCACAGCATGCCAACATCTGTCGTATTCCAGCCCCCAAGATACTCTGCACCTGTAGTGCCCCCAATTGCCATCAGTGGCTGCTGCAGAGAGATGCAAGCCCCAAACCCTCCCCAGGGAGGGAGAGGAGAGCAGTCCATTGGATGCTCAATCCTCTTCCTCTCTGACCAATCCCTGATGACCCATGCTAGTTCCAGAACCTGGGTCGCCGGCATAGCATGAGGTGTGGTGTCCAGCACATCAACCCTCAGCGCCACAGGGCATAGCATGGTTAATATGCACATTTGAGGGTCCAGAGTTGGCTTCCACATCCCCTGTGAGGAGGAGAAGTGAGAGGAGGTGGCAAGTAGGAGATTGCCAATGTGGGGACTGTATAGTGAGGGAGTGGAGAAGTAAACCAGGTAGACGATGATCATGGTTAGTCAGGAGGGCCAGTATGACACAGCCCATGGAGGAAAGCTGGCAGGCTTCAGCTTTGTATGGGAGGATCACTGAGTGTAGGTGATTCTGAGAAAGATTGTAAGTAAGCCTGGTCAGCGGCGAGGATGATGGTACAGAAGTCAGTCATTAGTAACAGGCCAGTCATGGTGCATAACATAATGAAAAGCACAGGGGAGAACATTTTTGTATGTGAAATTAGAATCATCAGATAGTAAAAATTCTTCCTTACAGACCAGCAAGATGACAGCTGCAGAGAAAGTGGACTGTAGTTCTGGATCAGGTAACAAAGACACCGTGGCTACTATGAGATTAACACTGACAAGTGTTAGGCCCTATAACTATGTTCTGTATCTGTAAGGGGAGTTGCAATATTAGTAAGAGGGGAGAATGAAGATTGCCTGGGGGCAATGTCACTGAGGGAGGGAGAGTATTCAAAAATGGCTGGGGGTGGGCAAAAAAGTCAAGCTGGAAGGAGAAAGGGAAATAGAAATGGGATTAGTTGCAGGGCATAGCTTAGAACTGTAACACAATGAAACCTGTTCTAAACAGAGGAGTGTTTACAAAAGCTGTATCACTTTAAATGTAGTTTCTGATCCAGAGTAAAATGCCACAGGAGCTTAAGACAAAAAGAGCTGTAATACTTTAAATCCTGAAACCTACACTCTGAAAGATCCTGCACTTGAAACTACCCTTGGAATGCAAAATCCTGTAGACAAGGCTTAGAGTCACATTTAAATTAGGACTCACAAGACAATTTGGAGAAACTTAAACAGTACCAGAATCAGTAAATAAAATTAGCTTAAAGTCCAAAAGGATCAGGAGCAGCAAAGAATTAGAGAAGTAGCGCAGCCAATCAGCAGGCAGAGCCAGTGGTTCTGGCCAATAGGCGTGGAGGCACCAGAAATTTGAGCAGCGTGCCTTCGGTCTGGTGATTGGCGGACAGCAGAGTGAGGATGCAGCCAGCAGATGGTGGGGACTGCCGGGCTACTTGCTGCAGCAGAAGCACCTATGTCAGTGGTGAAGCTTCGGTCTGGTGATCAGCAGGCAGTAGAGTAAGGAGGCAGCCAACGGACAGTGGGGACCTGCCGGGCTGCTTGCAGCAGCAGCAGCAGCAGCACCCATGTCAGGGGTGAAGCTTTGGTCTGGTGGTTGGCGGGCAGTAGAGTGAGGAGGCTGCCAGCGGACAGTGGTGACCCACCAGGTTGCTTGCTGCAGCAGAAGCACCCATGTCAGGGGAGAAGCTAAGGAGAGAATCACAGTTAAAGCTGTGATGTATGTATAGAAGAACTCTACCAACATGCTTTCCAACATGGTCTGAATTGTGCAACCATACAGCCCAAATTTGGTGGGGCTTTAATGTGTTGGATCTTACACATGCAGTAGACCATGTGATGATCAGTTAAAGCATCCAGTAGGGTGCCAGCAGAAATAATGTGCTGGTTTGGGGGAGGGGGGGAGGACAGGACTCAGTCAAGTAGGGAAATATTCATGGAGTTGGGGTTGAGATGGATTGGCTATGTAATGAACTGTGTAAGACTGATTGGGGGACTCAATTTGGTAAATAGTATTTTTTGCCAAGGGGAAGAGTTTATTTATAGTTAGATCACCAAAGACTAAGGGTTCCCCTAAAGCAGAAAAGTAGGCAATGTATGAGAGGGTGGCAGGACAGGTGTCAGGCTTAGCTTAAAGGGAGGAGTAAATGCCACTGGTGAAAATGGGAAGTGAGCAGGGGAAGCAGAGCCTGCACAGTGGCTCATGGTAATAGGGGACAGAAGAACAATATATGGCATCACATTTAAAGCTGTGACACATTTGTAGAAGAACTCCACCAACATGCTTTCCAACATGGTCTGAATTGTGTAACCAGAGAGCCCAGTTCTACATCAGTGATTCAGGCAAAGTCAGGTGTCAGTAACAATAACACATCAGGACTATAGTGTATGGCCCACAACCTTAGCTGGTCAAGCCTGGAGAGTAGACTCCTAAAATCTATATGAAAAACATTAAGCTCTTTGGGAAGGGTGGAGGATAGGAAGGTGAGGGAGGGGCTAGGGTTTAACTCCACTTCACCTAGCAGCAGTAGAAGAAGTGTTGTGAGGATCATAAGGGCCTATGCCTACGAACGGGTTCTCTGAGAGTGGGGGGTGGTGGGGTGGGGTTAGAGGGAAACAATGCAGGAGAGGATCCTGATTGAGACAGGGGGAGGTGAGGAGATCAGCTAGAATAAGGACAAAATTGGGAATGAAAGGTGGGGAAAGGAAGGAGAGGGGATAAGGGAGGAAATGGGGAATAAGATGAGGATAAGGGAGGAAATGGGGAATAAGATGAGGATAAGGGAGGAAATGGGGAATAAGATGGAGGAAACTGTGAGGGGGAAGGAGAGGAGTAGAATGGATAGAATGTGCAAAATAGAATGGAAGAGGAGGGACTGAAGTACGGTACAGTCAGTAAAGCTTGTGAAGACAAGTGGAAAGTGCAAGTTATAGCAGCTAGCCAACAGGGGTAGTAGGGGAGCGCTTGCCCCATGAGTTTAACAGTCTGTGTAAATAGTACTTATTTAATTGCAGATACAAGGAGCACATTTGGCTACCAATAAAGTGAATTACTAAAGCAGCTGCGACTGCACATTCCACCAGCACAAACAAGTATAGCAATAGTCAGCACCAACTAATTAATTCATCAGAGAAAAGCAAAACAAAAAAATGTAATTAAAGAAACCAGAGGGGCTAACTAAGCTATAAAAGTACAATGGAAAATACGGTTAGGCAAGACGGGGCTAGCTAAGCAAAAAACAGGGCTAGGAAGGTCTAAGTATGCAGATGGACTGCAGCAATAAACATTCAAGTACTGGGGTTAATTCCAGTCTGAGTAGGCAGGTGATACAGTGTGCAAATTCACAATTCAGTAAGACTGAAACATCCTACATCAGAATATAAAGAAGGGAAATTAGAGATCTTGTTTGTGGCTGTAGTGGCTTGAGAAAGATATACATGACTCCTCGTAGTGGAAGGCTGTTTACAATCCAGTAGGGGTGAGAGAGTCCTGCAGGTCAGTGTTTACTGGGTGGTGACCCACAATTCAGTGTAGCAGAGTCATGCAGGGTCAAGGTTGTAAAATCTTGGTAGCAGGCAGTGGTGAGTCTGCAGATAATGGTCCTGGTAGGTGTCCTGCAAGTCAGTGTCTGCCTGATGTAACTCAAAAGTTCAAGTACTAGAGGCAGAACAGGGTCGATGTGGTACACAAAAGTCTAAGACTTAAAGAGCAGCTGACACTTTCTGGACAACTTTAACAAAACATAATGTTTAGACACAGTCCAGTCTGTATTTCACATTAGTTCTGTACTTCTCCTCCCCATTATTTATTACTGAGGTCATTTGCATGCAAACAGGAAATCTGATCCCAAAGAGTTCATCTATTCCTATTGCTTTCTCCCTACTTGAGGTCATAATGCACTTTTGTGACATCACAGTTACTCCCATGGCAACATATTGTGATGTCACAACACAGGATTATTACTTGAAGTAGGGAGTAAGCTACAGAGGCAGGTGAACTTGAAGAGACAAAGATCATATATTCACGCAAATGCACTCGATAATAAATAAGCTGGAGGAGAAATCTATAAAATATAAACAGAATGCAGGTTTGAATGCACCTTAGTATTATGTTTTTCACAGTTTTCTTTGAGGCGCCAGCAGCTCTTTAAAGACGAGCAGATGAGCAAGCAGGTTGGAATCCCAGTGGCAAGTGAAGACTACTGTCCGAGTTCAAGCAGAGGTTCAGCAAATCTGACTAAATAGAATAATAATGCTTCCCAGCATGCTAATGCCCCGGCCCTAGTCCTAAACTAAGCCATCAGATTAACTTCAACACTGCACTAATTTTATAAGTGTCAGATGGGAAAACAAGTCCAGCAGCCTAGACCGGAAGACTCAACAGGATGGTACAGGATGCAGGAATCAGGTTACTGGAAAGCATCTCAGCAGCCATTCACAGCATGTTGGAGAACCTGTCCACCACTCTTTCTGTGAAAAAGTAGTAATGCACATCTCTGTTGAATGCCTACCCCCAGTCAGCTGCAGTGGATTACCCCTTCTGCTTGTGTTTATACTTAGGGTGAATAGTTCATTACAGTTCCCCTTATTTACCACATAAAGATTTTTGTATGTTTCTATCATATCAGCCCTCTCGCTCATGGTCACCAGTGTGTGCATGTTAAGGTATACTATCAAGATCACACAGGGAGAGATGCGGAGACAAAAACCACGTGGTCAAAACAGCATGCGCAAGGTCAAAGTTTATTGAATGTAGCACAGTTTTCAAACACGCTACGTTACACTGTCTGCGCAGCACATGTTTACACCGTGCAGGTTATGACTGCGTGATTTTAAGGGTGACCCACATGTTAACATCCCTCAACCTTTCCTTGTATGTGTTTTTTTCCCTCCAATCTCCTTGACCATGCTGGTCACTCTCCTCTGCACTTTTTCCACCCAATCATAGTCTCTCCATAGGTGTGGGCTCCAGAGCCTCATACAGTATTCCAGGTGAGTGTGAGCCAGGGGCCTATACTGAAGAAGGATCACCTCCCTACTTCTACTACTGCTGCCCACTCCTATGTGCCCAGCATCTTGTTTCCCCTACCCACTGCTCTACTACACTGTGCTGTTGCTTTCCGACTTCCCAACATTATCACTCCCAGTCTCCTTAGCAGTGCTGTTTATTGCTGCCCCCCCCAAACTGAAATCCCTTCTCCTTGTACCACCTTTGAACAGGTACAGAATTTATGTGTTGCCACAGTAGCACATCTGAAAGGGTTACCACTGCTGCCCTTTCTGACTACAATTCCTAGAGCATGAAAGCTTGCCTTGACCTCCTTAATGCTCCTTCTACTCAGAGTATTTGTGCCTAGAGTGCATACATAATCAGATCTGGTTTCTACCCCTTTTTCCCTATGAGGTCCACTACCTGTGACCTGGGTTTGCCTGCTGTAGCCCTAGGTGACTGTGCCTAGTTCTGGAGATCTCAGCTGAAGAAAGATAAGGTCAGGCCGGAGATGGTGAAACATAGGGTAACCAAAATGATTCAGCACCAGCAGGGCAGATCTTATGAGGATCGGCTTAAGGCACTGAACATGCACTTGCTGGAGGCCAGATGGGGGTGATATGATAAAGAACTTCAAGTTCCTGCAAGGAATTAATAAGGTGAACTGCTAGGAACTATTCAGCAGGAAAAGTATCTCAAGAACACAAGGACGTAAGAAAAATTGCAGGAGATGAAGCTTAGGAGGGACGTGAAAACATTTTATTTTACAGAGAGGGTGGTTGAGCCATAAAGCAGGCTGCCAGCTGATATGGCGGGTGCCAGAACCATTAATAGTTTTCAAGCATGGCTGGAACAGAGTGAAGGACATAGTAGTTACCTAGAGTGGTAGCAGTAAAATGGGAGCATGGGGGTGGATAGCATGGGATAAAACCCTGTATAGATGAAAGGTCTTGGGGTATGATAGGGTGTTACCAGCAGACTGGATTGACCAATGGTCGTTTTCTGCAACCATTATCTATGTTTTTATGTAACAGCATACAACCTCTTGCCCATCCAGCGTGTGACCCACCTCCTTCACTGTTCCGTTCACTCTCTGTCGTTAGCACATTTCTATTGCCCCTCCCTTTGGCACCCTCCTCCATCCTTGGTATGTCCCCATCTGATGATGCCTATTGCCTGCCTGCTGGGCATGCCATTTCCTTCCCTCACTGTGTGAGCTTCTTGGAACACCTGGGTGAACAGTGGTAAATACCTGATGACTGCACATCCCTGATTCCATAGACTTTCTCCTGCCCTTTCTTTCCCCTCCTCCCCCTACTACTGTCCATTTGCCAGCTTTTGCCTGGATAGGACATGGTGCGTGTGGGTGTACCATCCTAAGGGGCCAAGCAGCTGTGGCCATCAAGTTGTATGTTTCAACCCTTGCTTCCTCTGGTTCCAGTCTCAGGGCATGGAATCTCCTGCAGTTCAGGCAGTGACTAAATTCTCACAGTACCCTCTGCATCACCACTGTTCGATATCCTCCCTTCTGTCATCCCACAGGCCTTTCTAGTGACCCCCCTTCCCCATGTTTGTGCAAGTTATGATTGCAGTATGGTTTGTTTACATATTTACAGCACCATTCCAGTTACCATGGTAATGTTCCCTGTGGGGGTACTCTTGTTAAGTTTTTACTCCACTATCACATTTTTTACCCTTTTTTATTGCAACCCAAGGCAGCTGAGCCTCAAAATTCTGCTATTATAATTAAATCTTATTAACGTTATGTTTATCTTACTTCCAGTTATAAAGTTTCACTGGTACCTTTGGACTTACCTTACTTCTTTTCCCCTTTGCTCTATTTTCAGGCAGAGCGCCCTGTGGAGAATCCTACAGACTTCCTATGGACAGCCCTGCAGACACACACTCCTACTCCATGGCACTCATGCTCCAGCATGATCATGTACAGGGACACTTGAGGTGGGTACTTTTATCCTAGTAAGCACTTTCTGCATGCTTGCTACTGCCCCCTCAGTCACATGTTCCCCCTGCCATACTTGATTGCCACTCCACCATTGCTAGGATGGCAGTCTGACCCCAGACCTGAGAACAAGCAGTACTGATATGAACATACGAAATTTGCCAGCAGATAAAGGCCTAGAGGTCTATCAAGTCTGCTCGAATGTGCAGCTAGCACCCGTTATTCTGCAGCTGCCCCTCCCTTCCACCCTTCTCTTCATTAACCCTCCCCCTTGTCCTGTCCCATCCCCTTTTGAAGCAGTCCACTGTTCTACTGGATACCACTTCTGCAGGTAAAGCATTCCACCCAGCCACCACACTCTCTGTAAAAAAGCGTCTCCTCATCTCCCTCCTGAACCTTCCTCCCTCCAGTCTCATATCATGGCCCCTGGTGTCCCTCCCCTCCCCTTCCTTACTTTGAACAGCCCCTTTGTACCTGTCTTGTTTAGTCCTTTCATGTACTTAAAGGTTTCAATCATGTCCCCCCGACCCTCCTCTCCTCCACTGAGTACCTGTTCAACTCCCTCAGCCTCCTCTCGTATGATAAGTCCCCCAGCCCCTTGATCATCTTTGTCATCCTGCGCTGCACCCCCTCCAGTAACTTAATGTCCCTCTTCAGATACAGGCGCCAGTACTGCACACAGTACTCCAGGTGCGGTCTAACTAATGACCTATACAGTGGCAGAATCACCTCCTCCCCCCTCAAGGATATACCCCTTGCAATACATCCCAGCATTTTGTTGGCCTTTGCAGCTACCTTCCTACATTGTGCCGAGTTGTTCATTGACCCTGTAATAAGCACCCCCAGATCCTTTTCCTCCTCTGTCTGGGCTAGCTGCACTCCCCCTAGCTGGTAACTCCTCCTTGGGTTCTTCATCCCAAAATGCAGCACCTTGCACTTTTTGGCATTAAACCCCAGTTGCCAGGTGTCTGACCAGGTTTCAAGCTTTGCCAGATCATTCTGCAACCCCTGCCATCCCCCTAGGTCATCCACCACCACTCCTACCTAGGTATCATCAGAAAACAGACTGATCTTGCTCTTGATGTCCCATGATAGCTTTTTGTTTAGTGTTTATGGAGTACAAGTGTGTTCATGGTTGCCATGACTGTTGCCTGTTGCTTGTTAACTGTAAGCTGGATACAATTTAGTATGCAAATGATGTGCCTGATGGGTACATAGGAGTAAAGCCAAGATGGAATCTTAATTTGTTTTGCATTAAGCTGCTGGCTCAAAGAACTGAGTTTTAAGTGACTGTGCCAGTTCAGGTTAGAGCCTTTATTGTGTGTTTTGTGGTGAATCAAATTATTTCTATTGAGTTTAAATGTTTCTTTTTAGTTTTAACAGTGTGTGTGCCGAGTTAAAATGTTTTTTAGAGCCTTACTTTTTACTAGTTTTCTCAATTGGTGTAATTCTTGCATTTTGTTTATTAAATGTATTTATTCTTATTTAGTTATTTAAACATATTTCACCTGGTTAATAAGCAGAGCCCTGGAAGGCATGTTTCCAGTTGTGACCGGGTGGAAATAAAGAGTAATTTACAGGAGAACATGCAACAAGAAATGATCACAGCCTAGGAGACAGATAGCAAATTAAACAGCTACAAATGCCAATAACTGTACAGGAATCAGAGTAACAGCATTTACAAGATATACAGTACAAGTGCCAATCATATCCATGGACACCAAATGCAGCATAAGGAATTCAAAATCCAAAAGCAAAATCAACAGCAAGGAATTGGCATATGCAGTACTTTAGACAGCAGAGTACTTGCGTAAGCAGCAAGTAGCACATTCAAGTGACAGGTGGGAGAGGGCAGTTGTTGCAGGATCACATAGCCCTACAGAGCCACTGGTCCTTACAAACATTTACCCACCTGCCTCATCGATATTGGTAGCATTTATTCCTTTAGCTTCATGCTTTGCCAACATATGTACACCTGCCCTAACCTAGCCTCTTTCTCCTCTCACAGTTCCTTACCTTCCTTACCGAATATTCTTTGACTCCTGGGCTGTCCCTCCAGTAGTTATCCTAGTATCATACCTTTATCTAATTGTTTTCTTCACCTCCTTCACCCTAAGTACCTGCTTGTGCTCTCCTTAGACCCTACTGTGCACAGTTCTACACTACTATTGTAACCCTGCTGCTACTGTATGTAAGATGCCTGTACCGTGCTGGTCCGGTGGCACTGAGGGTTGAGGCGCTGGATGCCACACCTCACACCACGCCGGTAACCCAAGTTTGGGAAAGGGCATGGGCCACCAGAGGTTGGCAGGGGGGAGAGAGGATTGAGCATCTGAAGAACAGGTCTCCTTTCTCTCTGGGGAGGGATTCAGGGCTAGTCTGGCATAGCAGCGGCTCCCAATGGAAGCCAGAGGCACTGCACAGCTTAAGGCTGAAGTAGAGGGGCATAGGGCTGTGGTGGACATTGGAGGACGTCATTGCATGTCCGAGCTCTGGGAGGGAGAGGGCAGGGGCAACAAAACAAAACCCTGTCCACCAGGTGAGGTGACAGCGACCTCCATGGGCTGATGCTCCACAGGCCCTATGCCAGCCACAACTCTGACTCTACCCCCGGGGATCCTCGGCCAACTCCACTGGGGGCCTGGAGGAAGGTGAGGATCCTGATACCGATGTAACTGTCAGAGGAGTGGTTCAGGTGGGAGGTTGTGGGGGAAGTCGAGTGTGTAGCCTGAGAGATGCCCCAGGAAGACAGGTGAGAAAAAGAGTGGGGGAAAAAAAAGATGCCTGCACCATGATATGTCTTATGTCAATCTTTACCTTGCTGCTACTGTATACATCCCCTCATTTGTTATTTTTTCCAATGTAAATCTGTATAATGCCTTGGTCAAGCCGCACTTCAAGTACTGTGTACAGTTCTGGAGACCACACCTTAAGAAGGACATAGCACTGCTGGAGAGGGTCCAGAGGAGGGTGACCAGGATGATTCAGGGCATGGAGGGAGGCCCTATGAGGAGAGACTGGAAGAGCTCGGGCTGAACACACTGGAGGAGAGGGGAGACATGATAGGGGTGTTCAAATATGTAAAAGGAATAAAAAAGGGTGGATCCAAGGAGACGTTCAGGCTAAAGAAGGGGGGAACAACCAGGGGGCATGAGTTGATGCTGGCGGGAGGAAATTACAGGGGGAACGTAAGAGACACTACTTCACTGAGAGTGTGGTGGAGCCATGGACTGCACTGCCCAGGAGTCTGGTGGAAGATGGCACAGTGGAGGGCTTCAGGAAGAGGAGGGACAGGTACAAGGGGAAAATGAAGTTGAAGAAGACCCTCTCTGTGGTGGTGGGGGCTGGGAAGCGAGCACCCATTAGGTGGCTGGTTACCAAGCAGACAAGACAGACCATGAAGCCTATTCTGCTGGCTTTTAGTATGTTAGTATGTTATGTTAGTATGTTTGCATGGTATTGCTTGTTTGTACTGTTTTTATGTTGTCTTGCACATGCAGCACAAGCTACAGTTTGTGACAGCTTGCTGGAGTAGAAGGTTGTGGAGGTGCGGCCATGTTGTGGACAATGGCACCACTGCTTTCTTGGGCTGGTCTGTGTGGCGCCAATGAATGAGCACGGTGTCTATGACAGCACTTGAGAAGCATGCCACCAACTTGAAAGAATTTCGCCACTGCAATGAGGGAGTGTTCCATCATTGCTGGGCATGCCTTGCCTGCTGAAACATTTCAATAAACATGGTGACGTCTGTCACCGTCCACCTCTCACAATCCCCAGCAAGCCAACTTCAGGGGTGCCCAATCCCCCTGTCGGCATGTTTATAATCCCCCTCAAGATTGTGTGGCACACTGGGAGCCATCCTCAGTGTACCTGCATGAGTTCTGAAGCCAACCATGTCGGCATTTTCCTGCCCCCGCCCACCCCCATTGTGAGCCACACTGGGAGCCCACCCCAGTGTGGCAAACATCACACCCCCAAAGTCATGGGGCACAGTGGGAGCCCATGCCAGTGTCCCCAATATTTGTCATACACCTGTAAAAAAAGAAAACGGTCCACATTGTTCTTTTTTTTAGAACCTGAAACAAAGAAATCGGTCCATCGCTGTCGGCGGGGCCATCTCCCCAACCCACAACCACCCTCTGTGCACCCCACCTCCCCACAGTCCCCCCCATTCTTACCTCTGGAGGTCCAGCACTGCAATCTTCAGTGAAGCAGGAACACGTCTGCACTCTTCAAAGCCGACCGCGAACTGAAAAATTGCCAATAAGCTGTATAATGGCATCAATGGGGGAGGTTTCAACTTAGGTGGATATCTCGGCCATTGTTTTGACTTTTGACTCCAAATTTTCAACATGGTGCTCTTGGGGCACCACTTCATGAAATCTGTCCTTGTCATTTCATTATCCAACCCTGAAAGGTGATTTCACTGTCACTGTGCTGACCTTTTGGACCAATTTACAAAATGACAGTGCCACTGTTCATGAGGTGGGCTCCCAAAAAGCCTATGTTGCAAATTTGGTGACAACATTTCAAAAAATGACTATGTTTCTAGTGTGCATTGCACAGTTTCCATGCATGCTTATAACTTTGAGAATTTTTTATATTTCCACTCCAGATTTTCAACATTGTCATTTTTTCACACCTCCTTATGAACAGTATGGTTGTCATTTTTCACATCCTGGCCGAAATGTGTTTTCACACATCTGGCGCTGTGGGAAATCAATGTTTGGGACAGATTAAGAAAATCACAGTGTCACTGTTCATGAGCAGAGGTCCCAAAATGCCTATGTTAAAAATTTGGTTACAAACATCCCTGCAATAATTGCTTTACAGGCGTCTGTTGCCCAGGTTCTAAGTACGCTCATGACTTCACCAGTTTTCCATATTTTCACTCCAGATTTTCAACATTACCATTTTTTTACATGTCCTCATGAGCAGTACAGCTGTAATTTTTCATATCCTGCCTGAAATGTATTTTTACAGCTGTGGCGCCAAATGGCACAGTCGCTGTGCAAAATCACCTTTCGGCTAACGAACTGACAGTGCCACTGTTCATGAGGTGGGGTCACAAAAAGCCCATGTTGAAAATTTGGAGTGAAAATAACCAACAAACACCTGGGGCATTAGGGTTTCCAGCTGTAACATTCCACCCTGTAGAGACTGACAGGTGTCAGGGGTGTGACTTGGTATTTTCGGCTGTAATGCTCACGCCATTCCACCCCCATCCTGCAGCCACTGACAGGCATCGAGGTGTGCCTTGGACTCTTCAGACCCAAAGTTCATCCCATTCTCCTATAATGCACCCATCTCAGGGTATTTCCTTATAGAATGGGGTGAGCATAAGGCCCGAAGATCGCAAGGCACATCGCAACACTTGTTGGTGTCTGCAGGGTAGGGTGAGGTGAAATGGCATGAGCATTATGGCCGATGACCCAAAGCCACACCTCAATGACTGTCAGTCTTTGCAGGGTGGAGTAGGGTTGGCGTCAGTTTAATACTTCACTGCCATTCCTATATGCATCTCTCTAATGCTTGCACTACCAATGCCAATGCCAGCAAGACAACATTCGGCATTGACAAATGCTTGTTTATTACTAAAGTTACTGTTGTGTTTTATGGTGCTACTTACTATTAGTCACTTCCATTGTCTTATTTGCATTGCATTATGCTTTTGCCACTTTTTGTCCCCCTCCCCTGGGTTGCACCTGGAAATGAGCTTTGGCTCAGTGTGTCTTTCCCAGTTACCAGCTTTTAAATAAATAAATAAGTCTGCACTGCATCTGTTACTCTACGTCCTAAGACTGCTTTTTTGTTTTTATTGTACTCTCAGTTTATTGTGATGTTACTTGCCCTGTACCATTTGGTTTAGGTTGTAACCTTCCTGTACAAAAGTTTATTTTATTGCTGTAACCTGTATTTATTGTGATGTTGTCTGCTCTGTAACTGTACCTTTCTGTATAACTTGTCACTTGCAGAGAAAGAGCTATGTAGCTCACCTTGCACTCCAGTATAAAAAAAATATAAAAATGAAAGAAATGAAATGACTGAGGGGCCTGGCATTAGCAGACCAATGGCTCAGGCATCTGGACAGGGTAATGAGTAGACCATTCTACAAGTGGGGGAGGCAGCAACAAATGGAGGCTTGGTCTGCATAATATTTGCAAAGGAGTATGGACCCCATTTCCCGATTCAGATCTGAGGGAATAGGAGGCCTTAGAGGTGGGGTCAAGATCCTATTTAGATACCCTGGGAGTTCCCTGCCCAGAATTTGGCACCCAGGAAGGCAGTGTGAAGAGCATACCTCGATTCAGAAGGAGCCCACCCCACTCAATCAAGCACTGTGATGGCAAGATGGACACGCTTCTTTATGAAGTTTGCTTGGGAGGATTGAATCATTTGTAATATGTTGACATGCTTTTACAATGTTGTTGTTTGCAATCATTGCTATCACTACTGAATTGCAAGGCATTATTTCCAGGGGCTACTTGTTTCAGACTCACAAACAGTCCTTTATCAAAGGCCTTTGATACAGGACCATTTGTGAGTCCAAAATGCATCAGGCAGGTGCTGTTTTGCCATGGGGTGAGCTTATACCCCATTCAACACTTTATTTGTGATGTGCCAATAAAATACTAGTTTTACCTGAAAAGCTGGCTGGAGCCTGTTCTATGCAGTATGAGTGCCCGAATTTCTGTGAATTTCTGTGTGTTTGAGCTTGATATACAATATTGTAATACTGATATTGGGAGGAGAGTTATCTGGCAACAGGGAGGTAACAAGTGGGGTCCTGCAGGGCTCGGTGCTGGGACCGGTGTTGTTCAGTGTCTTCATCAGTGACATTGGGGATGGCAATAAGGGCAAAATGTGTCTATTCATGGATGACACCAAGCTCTGCGGGAGAGTGGACATAGCTGAAGGGGTACAGGACCTACAGGATGATCTGGAAAAGCTGCAGCTTGGCTTCAATGCCAAGAAATGCAAATTTATGCATATTGGAGCCAAGAATCTCAAGACAGAGTACTACCTGGGTGGAGTCCAAATATGTGCATCAGAGGAGGATAAGGACCTGGTAGTGATGATCGCTAGTGACCTGAAGCACTCCATGCAGTGCAAGAAAGCAGCAGCAAAGGCAAACAAGATGCTGGGATGCATATGGGCAAATGTCCGACTGGCCTTGACTACAAACTACTCTACTTGTCAACCCCAGCCATCGCCACCCCCCCAGCAGCCCTTTACAACCTCTCTTTCTCGCTTGCCGCTGTCCCCACTGAGTGGAAACACGCCACAGTCATCCCGCTGCAGAAAGGTGGTGACCCCTCGACACCCTGTAACTACCGTCTAATTTCCCTGCTTTGTATCCTGGCCAAGATCCAGAAAAAAACAGTTCTCTCTCAACTCTCCTCCTATCTTGATTCCTCTTCCATTTTCACACTCTACCAGTCTGGTTTCAGGAAGGATCATTCCATCACCACCTCCTCCCTCCTAAGACTAACTGACTCCATTCTCACTGGTATGGATGAGGGCCTAATCACCTCAGCTATTTTTTGTTGACCTGGCTAAAGCCTTCAGCACCATCTCCCATACACTCCTGCTATCGAAACTCTCTCAAGCAGGACTCTCAGACATGGCCACACAGTGGTTCCAGTCCTACCCGCTAGACTGCTCCCAAGCTGTCAGAATTGGCAATGCCACCTCTGCTTCCCTTCCTGTCACTTCCGGGGTTCCGCAAGGGTCAGTCCTGGGCCCTCTTCTGTTCTCCATTTTCCTCAACGACCTGTCTGCCACCTGCCCCAGCACATCCATTCACTTGTACGTGGATGATACAGTTCTGTACACATCTGGCTCCTCGATTACTGAAGTAGCAACCAGACTCCAGCAGGACTTCAGTGAAGTTCAGTGCTGGTTTCGGCTCAAATCAGCTGTTTCTCAACACCAAGAAAACCTTCTCCATGACCTTCAGTACAAGGCAGAGACTTTCAAGGCAACCCCCCCCCCCTTTCCACACCCTTGATGGGTCCATGATTGAAAGTTGCTCCACATTCAGATATCTTGGGGTCTGGCTCAAACAGCACCTTGACTTCTCAACGCACATTGATGCCATCCATAAAAAACTCCACCCCAAACTCGGAGCACTGTACCATAATCGTGGCTGCATCCCATTGCCAGCTAGACTTGCCATTGTTCAGAGCATGATTCTTCCCACCTTTGACTATGGGGATATAGTCTACAGCACCACCCCAAAGTCCACCCTGGCCAGAGTGGACCCCCTCTTCCATTCCTTCTGCTGCTTTGCTCTTGGCTGTTTTCCTAGCATGCATCACTGTGCCCTTTACCAGAATCTAGATCTCCCACTCTTTGCAGGGCCAGCGTCTATCCCATTGTGCAAGTCTCATGGCCAAATTCTGGTTACAGTCCCTCCCCCTATATCTCACCAGCGTCCTTTTGGCCCATACCCCCCAGGGCTATGCACTGAGGAATAAAGACTCTCATCTACTGGCCATCCTGCACATGTCTACCTACACAAGCCAGTCAGCTTTCAGATTCTGCATGCCCAGCCTCTGGAACTCTCTCACATCGGACATCTGGCATGCCACATCAGGGAGGCACCTCAACTCCCTTCTTAAAACAATCTTCCACCCTACCTGCACTTGCACCCCTGGGAACTCACTGAGCAGGACTCCACTAATCCCTGGTGACAGGGTAATTACCCCCAGTATTCACCTTTCCCAAAGGTCACTGCTCCATCCACCTACCTGATGATGTAACCTCACAGAAATATGGATTGTCCTCTTTATTCACAAAAGCTCGCCCCTGTGTAGCTGGCACCTTGTTTGCATTCCTCTTGGAGCTATGGCTATGTACCAGCCTGTAGTGGTTGTACTCTGCCTTACTTGTGTTAAATTATGCTTAACATGTAAATCGACCAAACTGCATATGTTGTAAGTTCTCCTATTTTTGATGTACCACATGTAATGAACCTTACTGTTTATGTTTGTATTTTCTCCTACTTCCCCCTTCCCCCAGGATGCATCTGGAATAGAGCAGTAGTCTGCTCAGTATGCCTTCCTGATAAAACATTTAAATAAATAAATAAATATCTAGGGGGATCAGTAGTTGGAGAAAGGAGGTTATACTGCCCTTAAACAGGTCCCTGGTAAGGCCTCATCTAGAGTATGGGATTCAGTACTGGTGCTCACACCTCAAAAAGGACATTGACCTGCTGGAGAAGGTCCAGAGGAGGTCTACAAAGATGATAGTGGGTCAGCAGGGTAAGGCATATGAGGAGAGGCTGAGAGCACTGAACATGTGCTCCTTGTAAGACAGGAGAGAGAGAGAGAGAGAGAGAGAGAGAGAGAGAGAGAGAGAGAGAGAGAGGACATGATTGGGATAACGAGAAATAAAACAAAATTTTCAATTAATAAAAAGAAATATGAAATTCCAGAAAAATAACAATAAAAATGATAAAAAATAAAAAGAATTTTGTGGGTCTCTATTTATAACACCCCCTTTTATCTTTACTACTTTGCATTTGTTACTTTGGTTGTGCACATATGCAAGCCAACGTATTGTGGCAATAGGGGATTTCTGGGTGTGTGTCACTGCTATGCCCATTGCAGTACAGAAAACTAGGGGCTTGGAATGGGCTCAGCAGTGTACACCAATGACCACTCAGCGTGGTCATGATGCAACTCTCTGCTGGGTGGGCTGAAGGGTCATGCACTTCAAAAGACCAAAGCCACTCCAATCAGAGAGGCATTCAGTCCTTTGACTTGCATAAAGCAGAGGGCTACCAGACAGATGGGGAAAATTAGTGCCCAGCCATACCTCTCAACTGTCCCGAATTTTTGGTGAAGTCCCAGTTTTCTGCTGTTTCTCTTGCATCCCAAATCCCCTTACCTATGTACTGGTTTCACATAGCTTTCAGAGCCACGCGGTCCATGCCATCTCTTCCTCTTGTTTCCTTATGTTCCCTACTGTGCAGCACAGACCAAGTGTGTTTACATCATAGGTGGTGATGTATATGCCCTTCCAACCAATCACAGGGCTCCACTCAGTCCATTGCTGTTTGCCACACCTCCAACCCCTCAGACCTGAACTTTTCTGTCCCTGCTCAGGTCTGATGCTGGAGAATAAAAGGAGTGCCTCCGGCACTCTTAGAACTCATACAGCCGAGGAGAGTTCCAGAGCACCATAGAGAAAATCGCAATTGAAGCCGCTACTGCCCATCCTGTTCAGCTGGTGCAGCCAGCCAAGACAGACAACACAGTCACAGCTGCACTACTGTAAATCAGTAAAAACTAAAAGAATCTAAGCAGCAGCAGCAGCAGCATCACAATTCGAATGGCAGTGCAGCAGGCTGCCGGCCCCGGAGCAGTAGAAATCTGAGAGTGTGAGTGAGCAGTGAGAACTCCTGTCATCTACCAGTACCTGACAGAATAAATTCTTGAGTCGAATGTTGGATCAAGCCTTCCTCCTTCTTTTTTAGGTATGTAATTTTTTTGCTTAATTCCTGGACGGTGGTACTGCCATGGTGGTTTTGGTGTCAGTGGACTGACAAGTGGGCAGTGCTTTTCAAGTTCCAGCATTTTAATTTGGCTAAATGCCATTGCCACTAACCTGAACATGTTATTAGTAAATAACTAACCAAATGACAAAGTTCACTTCTTAAGTCAGACCTTAAAAGGGCCATTAGGGGTGGGGGATGAGAGGGCAGGGAGCTGTTAAGGGTATCATTGTGGGGGCTTTATGTTTTGGGTGGAAGCTGTACATTTAGAGAGCATTCAGGCACCAGTCTCCCTCTGTCTCTCTCTTTATGCTGCACATATAATATTTTTTTCCAGGAAAACACCCTTCAATGTTGCAGGCCAGTGTAGCTCGGGATACATGATGGATGCAGTGAATACAAATGCAAAAAATCTCATTGTTGCATTGCTCTTTGCATGGGGGGGGTGTTGAAATATTGCATTTTGATCTGACCGCAGCGATGACATTGCAGTAGCAATTTGTCTAGTTGAGTAAAATTTGTACCTAAATCCCCTGGAAGTGTCACCCATACCTAAATACAGAAATGTTTAAGTAATTGCTAATATAGCAAGACCTGTCTTAGATCAGACAGTGGGTGCTCACACTGGGTCAGTTCAGGAGAGTGCAGGTGTAGGAAGGGGTCAGGGGGATGCGAGCTGGTGCTGCAATATGGGAGGTCTTGTGGGTATGCAGACTAGACTCATTAGACTTTTTCAGAAAAACAAATTGTTTAACAAACAATCAACATTCGGCACTGACAAATGCTTGCTTCTTATAATGGTGCTGTTGAGCGGGCATGAGATTTCCTTCAGCCTTGATGATGAGTAGCTGGCAGTCTGATATCAAAATGGCATATCAGCAGCTGACTGCATGTTATGGTCTCCTCATACCTCCCTTCCTCACTGCATCCCTAAGGCATGAACACCCTTGCCATGACATGCAGGCTTCAGCTTGCAGCTGCTTGCTCTGCTCCTCCCCACCTCACCAATTCCTATATCAGTCAGTTGATTTTTATCTCGTGAGTCCTCCACTGCAGTATAACTCAGTACCATACATTGATCTATCCTTGTCCCCCATTAACACCATAATTGCCAAAATCAACGAACTCTGGGACAGAACCTTCAGAATGGAAAACAGTGTGGCTAATGATTTTACAGCAGAGGTCTGGAAAAAAGGAGACTCAGGTTTAAATCCTTCCAGCAAAACTGAGATATGTGTGGTCACCATAACCAGCACTAACTTCAGGAGAAGACAACGTTCCAACCATTAGCTAAGCAATCTACACACCATTTTGCTAACCACAATGATGAGCTGAAAAACAAATACCACAGAAAAGACTAGCTGAAGTAAAATTTGTAACATATGTTGTTCTTGGAAAAATGATTACTGCTTTAAAAATGTCTTGTCTTCTGCAGTTCCTGTAAAGTTTGGCCAAATATACCGTAGAGTAAAACAACTGCCATTTAAAACATCTACGCAGTTCACTTTAAATATTAAGATTCTCCAGGCCCTGTGTCTTATACATTCAGCTTCATCACTTCTAATTTTGAAGTTAATCACATTTTTCATTAAAAAGGAACACCATATATACATCTTAGCAGCCTCATAGTAACATTGTACACAATCATCAATGAAGTGTAAATAAATTTCAGCATACAATATGAAGGAGGGAAAGGAAGAAGAAAAAGAAAAAAAAACTTTCTGGATGCCAACAGTCAACTTCTATTCTTTGCAGTAATTATAAGTACTCATACACAAAATTTTAACAGGGTAATTCTAATATAATTTTATGAAATATGAACCTGTTATTACTTATTGCAAAGAAAATGTGTGAGGCTGCTTAGAGTAAACATGAACTACTGCTATACGGTACCAACAAACTACTCATCTAAACTATAAAACATTAGGAAAAAAAATGAGCTGTGCAGACCTGAAACAGGGCTAACATTAGGAGAGAATATTGGTACAGTACTTATTCTGGAAACAAGGGACAGTTCTTAAAGCTAGAGGGACTTGATGAGGGATGAGGGGCCTATCCAGCTTCACCACCTACTCCGTGAAGCAATACAAAAGGTGCTGTGCCCCTTTCCTGGAATCTCCTTGCTGCCTTCCAGATCCATACTAATCACTTCTAATTAATTACTTACCCTTGCTGAATATTTTCCTGTACTTGCAGAGTTCCATGGCAACAGCCCTTCCCCCTTGCAGTAGACAGCTTTTGGTTTGTCCTGTTTGGAAAGCGAGCTGTCTTGCTTGTTTTATAATCCCTTATCAAACAAGACTCCTGCCTCTGTTTAGATAATGTAAATACCTAAATAGTTGGGTCAGCTTTGAAAAAAAAAAACAACAGAATGTTGTAAAGTTGACAAATACTGTAGGCTCTGTCTTCAGTGTAGAATCCTGACAGCAGCATACCAGCAGCATAGCTCTTTAACAAGTGCTGGGGGGCAGGGGAGGGCAATATCCTAACAGCAGTGTTCGAAGTTTTGGGACGTGGCACTCAGCATAGTGCTAGGAGGGAACCAAGTGTTTACTGTGTGTTTGCTATAGGTGGAGAAGCAAGCAATAATACCCAACAGGATGGATGATATTGGGTAATACCAGACCATCCAGGGGCATAATGAGGCCCAATGCATAGCGGAGGCCTTATAGCTCCTGGGTGAGCAGTGTGCCCATACCGATACCCTGAGGGATTATTACGCTTTAGAAATGGGCACTGTGGTGTTTTCCTATGGGATTTAAAAAAGAGAAGAAAAACAGTTAAATTATTTATTAATATAGTTGAAATGTCTGCATGGTAAAGTACTCCCTATTTCTGTGCTGTGGCATGTGTTGTTCCCCCCCACCATAAGCATGAAGTTAGCTCTCCCAAGTATGAACTTTGTACTTACTGTCTCAAGAGCAATGCTTTTTCTTTTTGTCGTGGTTTAAAAAATGTATACTGTGTGACTGAATCAAAGTAGAGTTATTTCGGTGTGCCTGATGACATCATATGCGGAAGTAAAATAGACGCTTTGACCTAAAAGTAAATTCTTTCTTTTTTTATTTCTGTTTTTTTTTTTGTTGTTTATTGGGAAGACAAGTTATGCTCAGCGATTGTTGTGTGGGGTTGGAGAGTGCAGGAAGTAGAAGTTAGACAAGCTGCACCACGGACTAGCGAGGACAAATGACTGGCTAAGAGCGGGGGGGGCGACAGCAAGAGAGGTATCTGCCACACTCGCTCAAGGAAAAAAAATAAATAAATAAATTGGGTACTGGTACATGAGAAGGCACGCTGTGTGGTTCAGTGCTCAAGAGCTCTGCTGAGACAGTTGGAGGTGGGAGGTATGTGTGTATACGGAGCTGTTTTTTTTCCTTTTTTTACAGCTCTCGTCTCGAGAGGGAGGTGTCACCGTTACAGTAGAAAATACTCAAGTCATGTCTGTTTCCTTATGGTTTAAGTGCATTTTTATGTGGACAGCCATTGCGTTTTCTTTATTTTATGTATTTGTGCTACGTTTTGTTTTGTTTTTTTCACTTTGTGATGGGTCAACTACTCAGTTAGTTGCCCGCTAAGCGACACATACAAATGGCTGACACATGGAATTCAGCTAAGGGGTTTTGGCCAATTGGAGAGCATGCTGGGCACAAACATACTGGTGATAGGGCAGACTAGTCTGGCACTTTTGATAGGTGGGCATCTATTGCCTGATAGATGCCCAGCTAGAAAAATGTCTGAGCCAATCAGATGATTAAAATCACGTTACACATTTTCTAAGGTGTGGTAAAGAGGATACTTGCAGAGTTGGTGAGGCTAGTTAATATGTTAGCGGACGGGTACAGCAGGATGGCCTTAAAGTCATCCTGTTTTCCATCCCTAACTTTAACTGGAGCGTTTGCAGGTGCACTTTTGCAGATACACCCTGGAAGAGAGGAGAGCAAGAGGTGACATGATAAGAGATCTACATGTACCTTACAGGGCTGAAGAGGGTACGGGTGGGGGGGTCTTTTTCAAATATGAAGGAGCACTAGGATGGGGGGAGGGCATGTGATGAAGCTGGAGGGAGGAGAGTTTAAGAGAGATATGAGGAAATATTTCTTCACTGAAAGCAAGGTAGATGACTAGAACAGACAGCCAGCAGAAGTGTGGGAGGCAAAGATAGTGGGAGGCTTCAAGCATACATGTGATAGATGTAGCAGTCAGTGTATTAGAAAACAAGCAGGGAGAAGGGATGGTTGCCAGAGACCAGTTAGGATCTCCAGAGACAGAATAGCAAGGAACATCTGGGCATACTGGGTAGGACAAGTGGTCTTATTCTACTCACAGATTCTACATTTCTATGTTACTTACTTCTGTACATTGTTTTATAAATATTGCCCATCTGGACTGTCTCCCCACAAAGCAGGATTGTCCCATCGAATCTCTGAAGCAGCAGTACTAGTTAACAAAAATTTAAATAATTTGGTTGGCAGTTAAGACAATCCAAAACATCAGTATATCTAATGTTCATGGTGCTTTATTTCATTTCGGAGGAAAGATAGAGGATTTTAAAGTTCTTAAGAGTTATTGGTCCTTCGCCAAGTCCACCATCATAGATTCAAGACATTAGTTCTCAGACTTTGTCATAGTGAGCCTACCCGAAGCCATGGGAATGAATTAACCTTGGAAAATAGCATACTTTGCCCGCCTGGACAGCGTCCCGGAGAAAAGGCTGCCAGAAACAGCCGCTCCTGCGGCCGCCGCTGCCACCAACACCATCCTGCAGCCCTTGCCGGCATAAGGGCCTCAGGGCATGGATCCCAGACAAGGATTCTGTGCCTGGATGGTGCCCCGGAGAAAAGGTGGCCAGAAACAGCCGCTCCTGCGGCTGCCGCTGCCACCGACACCATCCTGCAGCCTTTGCCGGCATAAGGGCCTCGGGGCACGGATCCCAGACAAGGTATCTTCGCTAAACTTATTTTGAGAAGCCAGCACGCCTGGGCGCCTGCGATTGGTGTGGTGCTGAGCTAGGGGGACAGTGATTGGTCCACCCACTCGCCACCCTTGCTCCGATTGGTGCGCTCTCCCCATAGACTTTTTTGGCCGTCTCTGGCCCTTTGCTGCCTCAGCTGTACTTGTAACTGCTCAAATTTTGTCCTGAATCCCGAAACCGCCAGTGCCGTACAAGCAAAGGTCTCAAGTTTTGCACTGTATTTATTGTTCTGAGCATAGACTGTTCTTTAAACTGCAATTTAAACTGTAGCCTGTTTTATGATCAGATTCTGCCCTGAATCCCGTAACCGCTAGTGCCGAATAAGCAAAGGTTTCAAGTTTTGCACTGTGTAGTGTTCTGAGTCTAGACTGTTCTTTAAACTGTAATCTAAACTGTAGCCTGTTTAATGATCAAATTCTGCCCTGATTCCCATAACCGCCAGTGCTGATCTAGAGAAGGCTACAAGTTGTGTACTGTGTTTTTGCTCCTAGCTTAGCCTTGTGTTAAACTGTAGCTTGTTAATCCAAGCAGTGTGAGAGAAGCAAACATGGACTGTGTTTCCCACCAAACGAATTATAGTTTAATGTTATTGCTTCTGTCTACAGAACTTTCCTTTAATATACAGTGCACCCTGAAGTATTTCAATATATCCCAGATCAGCATCACACTGTCTCAACTCCTTATGTTACAACAGCTCTCTGTACTTCATCAACCTCCCCCCTTCTAGCCTATTCCCCCCGGTATGACACCCTCCCCTTACTACTGCCTTCGCCTATGACCATACGAGCACTCACAGTGATCACTTTAAACTGCAACTTTAGTGGTACTACTCCCTGTGCAACACATCATGGGCGATCCCAAAGAAAAAAAGCCATCTCCTTCCTAAAAAGCTCCCTAAAGAAAATGCTATTACTGCTTGTTCTCTGCTCAGGTAATGTGGAGCTAAACCCTGGCCTCCCTCTGCAACTCCCTCGCCGACAGATTTTGCAGAGGCCACAGGTCTTAAGATGATGATGGTCAATGTTCTAAGCCTGACCAAAAAACTTGTACAGTTGCAAGCTTGGGCTACACATACCAACCCAGACCTTATCATAATTACTGAGTCTTGGTTAAAAAAGACTAATACTGACCAACAAATCTCCCTTCAGGGATACAAACAATTTAGGGTGGACAGGGCTTCTAGAGGTGGAGGTGTGGTTATATACGCCAAATCCAAGTACGCAATCACTAATATCAGCTGCAAATCCTTAGTTAAGGAATTTGAGATTGTCTCATTGAAGCTTCATCTCCCCTCCTCAGAATGCATTACTATCATAGGTGGCTATAGGCCTCCGTCTGGTGGCGATGAAATCCGTAATCTTCTGAAATCCTTATTCTTAGATGCGAAAACAGAAACAATATTTTTAGGGGATCTAAATATGGATTGGCTAACCCATAAATCTCATTGCCTCAAATCTTTTTGCGACGAGCTAGGTCTAATGCAAGTACTTAATGAACCCACAAGGAACAATGTCCTAAATACTGCCAACAGCTCTATCTTAGACGTGGTATTCACTACTCACCCACATAAAATATCACACTCAGCTGTGTTTCATAATGATATGAGCGACCACGGGATTGTTGCTTGCATAAGATCTCAAATCAAGGCCCGAATACAGCCCATCTTTATAACAAAACGATCCTTTCGTAAGTTCAGTGCAGCAGACTTCCTTTCTGACCTGGGCACGATCAGTTGGCAAGACCTTTACCATGCCAAAGACGTCAATGAGGCAGCCTCCACCCTTAATGCCAATCTTACTAGACTGGTAAATAAGCATGCCCCCTTTATCAAAGTTAGGGTACGAAACAACTCTAACCCCTGGTTCACCCCAGATCTTAAGGCAGCCCTCACAACCCGTGACAAGCTCTGGGCGAAAGCTAGACATTCTAAGAAATCTTCCGATTGGCAGGCTTTTAGAACAGCCAGGAATATCTATGTGAAAAATATCCATTCTGCCAAAGCTAACTTCTACATCTCCACCCTTGAACAAACGAAAGGTAACCCACACAAAATATGGAGGACAATTAAATCTATAGAAGGGCGGCCTACTGCCCCTTGCATTCCAGCTAAGTTAATCGCAAATGGAAAGATAGTGGAAAATAAGTCCTTAATTCTGGAAGAACTTAACTCTCACTTTGCCACAGCGGGTCTAGCTTTCGACTCTTCACCTTATGCTGGCACTGCGATGAGCCAACCTAATCCCTCCCCAATACCTGGCTCCGCACCCAACCCATTTCAACTGCGTGAGATACATTTTAAAGAAGTTGAAGATGCTCTCCTTAATTTAGATATCAAAAAAAGTGCTGGGGATGATGGTCTGGAACCCTTCTTCCTAATGATAGGGTATGCCCATCTTACTGCCCCCATTCTTCATATCTTTAACCTCTACATTACGTCCGCTATTGTGCCGTCCTGCTGGAAATCAGCACACATCCTCCCTCTGTTCAAATCTGGTGACCCTTGTGATGTGAATAACTGTAGGCCTATTGCCATCTTGCCTATCCTCTCTAAAGTTTTTGAAAAACTGATCCACAATCAGTTAAAATCTCACTTGGAAACCTTCTCTCTCATTAACCCATCTCAATCTGGCTTCTGGGCAAATCACAGCACAATCTCTGCTTTAGCTAAAGTAACCAATGACTGGATCTCTGCTATGGGTGCTAAGAAGGTAACTGGAGCAGTCTTCTTGGATCTTAGCAAAGCTTTTGATACTGTTGATCACAACTTACTAGTCAATTGCCTCACTAATTTGGGGGTCACGTACCTTACTACCTAGTGGTTCTCTAGTTACCTATCAGGGAGATCCCAGAAAGTAAAAGCAGATGGATTTTACTCTGCTTCCTTACCAGTTATTAAGGGTGCCCCCAAGGATCCATCTAGGCCTATCTTGTTTTCATTATACTTTAATGATCTTGATTCCAATATATCCACGTCTAATCTGAATTTCTTCTACAGATGACACTGTGCTATATATACCTCTGGCTCAGCTATCGAAATTAAAGGGAGTGCTTCAAGCAGACTTTGCTCACTTTCGAACATAATCTAATAAAGAGCAAAGCTCCTGCTTAATGCAAAGAAGACCAAAGCTATGATACTCTCTAATAGTACCGTCACAGGTATCTCAGCCCGCTCAGCGACTTTATTGTTACCACGTTAAGCAGACCCTTGGAAGTCGTCTCCAAATTCAAATATCTGGGCATCTGGATTGATAACAAACTCTTTTTCAGTGACCATATAGAGGACGTTTCCAGAAGGCTTAAAGCCAGGTTAGGTTTCTTCTTTAGGAATAGGCCCCTCTTCCCTCTTGAAACTCGAAATAAGCTCGTCCAGGCCACTTTTCTCCCCCTTCTTGATTATGGCGATGTAATTTACCCCTCTACTACCCTTGCAAACCTAAGTAAATTGGACATCCTCTATCACCGCGCGTTATGGTTTATTACCAACTCCCCCTTACCGTTCACACCACTGTGACCTATATGCAGCTGTTGGATGGACATCTCTGACTTCTAGACGCCTGCTCCATGCTGGTCTTTGGACCCTTAAGCTACTCCTGCACAAACTACCAAGTTATCTTTCATCTCTCATTAGTATTTCGCATAGTGCATACTCTCTAAGGAAATCTGATTTCACACTGCTCGATATACCTAGGACTTGGACCTCCTTTGGTAAACGTGCTAGTGCGCATGCCCTTCCCTCTATTTGGAACCAACTGCAAACCATGCTGAAACTAACTAGCACAGTTTCAATTAACTTCTATAAAGTGCTAAGTGCAGCCAAGATAAAAGACAACTGCAAGTGCCATTAAACCCCTTCTTATCTGTATGTGGGCTTGCACATTCCGCGTAAGACCATAATTTGCTTTGTGCAGGTTAACTGCTTATTGTTTGCACTATCATTTAAACTAAGACACTATTTCATTCTCCAGCATCTGAACTTTACTGCAGCAATCCCACTCCTGCTCCCCTCTACCTTACCTACTCTATATTTTTCTGTTGCTGCTCAATTTTCTAAAATGTATGTATTGCAAATATCGGTTACCATGTCTTGCATTGTTAGTATACTACCTAGAAATGTTCATCACTTAAACCAATTGTTGCTCATAATCCAATGTGTTCTAGTATGTATTATCCAGCTTGTATTATACGATTGCATGCATACATGTTATATTACTGTCTATCATTTAATTTCCATTTATTTTTTTCTATTTTTCTTATTTACAGTATTATGTATGTTCATTATCAGTGTATATGTCACAGGACCTTCTTGTGAATGGGCTTGCTCAATGGAGTTTTCCTGCAATAAACTTGAACTTGAACTTTATTCAGCTGATTGTAACCCCTACCCCAGCCTACCTGATCTGTTATTTTGACTCTTAAACTATTGCTGCCCCTTGTTACAATACCTTCATGGATCAGACTGCTTTCTCTGTCTGTTTCCCTTCTATCTGGGATGACCTCCCTACTCACATTTGCCTGTGTCCCTCTTACCCTGCTCTTAAACAACTTCTCAGAGATCCTTTTGCTCCTTCCTGCTCTTGTTCCTTATGTTTCTCTGCTAAACCTTTGTATTTGTGCTGTTCTGCCACCAGTTTAACTGGTCAGTCGTTACTGCTCATTATTTATTCATTGTTCCTATTTGTTTGCACTATTGTTCAGTCTGTACTGCTTGAATGCTTTGCAGATACTTTTTGAATTGTATTCACTGCCTACCCTTTCCAGGGTACACATGGAATGACCCTTAACTCAGTGTGCCTTTCCTGGTCGTTGACTTGTAAATAAATACATAAATTCACTATTGGTGTCCTCTTTCAGTTTGCCTCATCCCTTCACACAAAATATTTAAAACTCAAAATTTAAATATAGCACTTTTTAGACTTGCTTGAGCCTCCCCTGGAACAGGTTGGGGCCTCCCCAGTGAGGTTAGCCTCACCATTTGGGAAGCCCTGATTTAAGCAGGTCCGGGTGGTATTGCACTCTGGGCCATCAGATACATGTGCTGGCAACACCCTGCCATATCTACAGTATAAATACAATGGGTGCAGGTGATGTACGATCTCTGAGGAGAAGATTGTTGAAAGTTGCTGGGGGCTGCCATCTTTATTGTAGATCCATGCAAATGTCAAAAGTTGCAATTAAACACGATCTCAAAAATAGCTGATTGAAGTTAAAATATCCAAATGAAGAATCTAAGATTATCAGGAATGCATTATTAACTCACACCAGGGCCAAGCACTTGTAATGTGATGGCAACTGATGATAACATCAGACAGTGAGAACAAACACTGAGGGCCTGATTTTCAAAAGGTCCCAAATGGCAGGAGCCCCAGTGTACTGAAAAAATGGCACACAGGGCCTGTGACACTCTACCAGCCGGCAATCAGAATTCTCCATCCCATGTGCCAATTGCCATGAGTTAGACCAACTTTTTCTGGTCTAGTTTGTGGCAATCCCAGGTACCATTTTCCAGGGCTTGCACCAAATATTGTGTGCAAACTGCCATAAATCGGGCAAAGTGTCATAATTACATCTGACCCACTAAAAGAGGGAGCAGTTGTGGCTAAGGAGTCTGGAGCAGCTGCCCCCCAAAAATAGGTTTGACACAGGGCTTGATGCAAGCCCTGTGTCACCCTTTGAAATTCTAGCCCCTAATGTTTCTCCTAGTAACTACTGGGCTTCATCAGAGTGAAAGCACTGTACTCATCAAAGCCCTTTTATAGATCACAGTAAAAGGGATTCCGACCCATTTGTGCAAATTTTCAGAGTTAACAAAGAAACATTTTTTAAAATCAAACATGCATCATGAGAATGCTTTCTCCACATAATCTATGGACAGCCACAATACTTAAATACATTCAGCCCTTTGAGATGGCCCTGATCAGTGCAAACCACATGTCAGTACTCTAAGGCAGTCTATAATATGTTAGGAGCTTTCAGAATTTCCTGATATAAAAATCCTAAATATCAAAAAGACAAATATATGCTATTATTATTCATTTTTGACTCATCTTGGAACCACAATATGATTTGATTAACCAAAATCACTTACAAGGCTGAACACACTCTACTCAGTATTACCAACTTGTTAAACTGCCAGATCCGAATCCCACATATACTTAAACCATGATTATACAATGGCAAGAAATAATCTTGGACTGTGATAGGTCAGTTTGGGGCTGGACCTATGGCATTATCCCAGCATAACGCCACAGGTCTAGTCTCAGCATTGTGACTCTATTGAGGATTGTGCAGATGCCCATTTTTTCCTCCTCCTCTTAGGAAACAAATATATTTTTCCACACTAATAAAAAAATTCTTTAAAATAATGTTTTTATTTTATGTATAACAACAAGCCATTGTATAATAGGAATAATATACTCTAGGGTGTGTGTCATGCTGGGATAATGCCATGCCTGGGGCATTGGACGCACTCAGCCTGTGGCCTCATGCCCAACCCCCCAGGCATGGTGTTATCCCAGCATAACACACACCCTGTCATGCATTATTCCTTTACCAACATTTATTTCCATCCCTGCACTAGCAGTGCATTATAACTGTTACCAGGCAGCATGTGTACATGAATATGGTAATCGGACATGCAAATATGAAACACCCCTAGCAGAATGCCAAACAAGAACCAAGGTGTATATATTTAGGCTGCATTCTAGGAAACAAAGCAACCATTAAGATAAAACCACTTACAAAATGGATTTGGGAATATTTTGTTTTAAAACATCTATGTACAGTAAAGACTAAGTGCGGAATGCTGAAAGTGCAACAAAATATAAGAATCGCGCAAAGCACCACAGCACTAAAAGAAGACACTGTTACAAATGAATATGACTGAGAGAAATGGTATACACCAATGTTCTAATACAAAAACAATAAATATGTACCCAGAGGTAGATAAACATAAACCGTCTGAAAGGCAACCACACTAGTCTTTGGGATGTGGTGTAAGCAGCAATGAGCTATACAAAAATAATTCTGATCATTTAAAAAGTTTCAGTTTGATAAATTTAAACCTGATGATAAAACACACAGCTGTTTGTGGGATATGATGTATTACTCGATAATGAGCAACATCACTGAGAAAAACATTATATTTGTAAAAACACGTTAGATAATGAAGAAAACCTGTCAAGTGTGCACATCTATAGAAAAGCAGTAGCTCCTGCTAACTGTAGAAAAGGGGATGGCTGTGTGTTGGACATTGTACTAAAAATCTGAGTCTAGCAATAGGTAGTGTTCTAAACTGTGAGCACGTGGATATCAATGAAAGTCACCAGATGTGTGGCTTGCTTATACTGCACCACCTGAACCACATCATGCATGATGGCAACAGTTAATGAAACTTTTGAAGTTAACAGATTCCACAAAGCTATTTGGTACTCTTTAACTCCACTTATTACATTTTCATTTAATCTCTTGCCACCTCATACTCCAACATTTCACCCCTTTATTATGGGGCTTTATCAAGGAGAGTGGTCCTGTAGCAATAAATATCAAACATGTTTTAAGTTAATCATTCTTTACAAATGTTGCTCAAGGCTCAAAACACAACATTTGCATTTCTTTTTTAAAGTCACTGTAGACTTACTCAGTAGTCAGTCAAGCACAGTCTCACAGCTTAGCCTCTTGTAGAGATCTGTGTACAAGAGAATTACAAGGATGCCATAACAGCAGACATGTGCTAGGTGTCGGTTCTCACTCCTTTAATCTGCATGCTGAAGCCAATGTGAGCGCATGACCACACGCTGCATCATGACGTCATGATGCTGCTTATGTCATGATGTCATATGCTTAGCACCCAAGATGCTCAAATGTAAGCCCCCCAGACAGTGAAACAGTCTGGGCTGGCCCAGTCCTCTACACAATAGTTTTAGATAGTAGCTCAATTCAGTCTTTCACTGTATAACCACCTGTTCAGCAAGGCATATAACATATTACAACAAGGCATATAACATATTAACCAATTCATATTGAACACTTCTGGAGGTCTGTGGGGCAGGCTCAAGTCAGGAGCTACACATCTCTGCCCAAAGGAAAACAGACAAAAATATTTGCCCAGGTGAACTGGTGCCACACTATGTTATGCTGATAAAGATACAAAAGTTCAACAGACCCATAGAGTCCAGTATAACAAACAAAAGCCTCCTATACTGGCAGGTCCAATCCATGACCTACATGGTCATAAGCATATCATTAATAGATATTAATAAAAAAAAATTACAGCAGAAATAGGATGCCCTATTTCAGGAAATGAGGTATACTGATCTCAAGTTAGTAAACAACTCATGTATTTTGTTTTTTAATTAAATAAAAAAAAGAGCTTTACTGGGCTTATGACTCTTACAATTTTACCAATTTCAGATATGTTCAATTAATCTGACATAGCAGCAATAACATAATATATAGCAAAACAGATGTACATATTGCAGAGCGGTGTCCATTCTATGGACTCATTCAAACCTATTTCTGGTTTGAGGTTATGAAATCTATTAATCCAGCAGGCTTCTCATTCTAACAGTCTATGCCCCCCGCCCCCAACATAGAAACATTTGCAACACCAAAGAATCTTAAAGAAGTGATAGAGTGTCTGTTAGCTTCAAAGTGTCTAGCTACACTTGCTCTATCATCTCGATTTCTGAATTTTTGAAAAACAATTCAGTTCTGATCCAACAATTAACATACACTATTTTAAGATTCTGGTTTATAGATGCTTTATAGATAATTTGTTAGAACAATTGTTGTAAACTGTTGATCGTTGTACTGTTACAAAAAAATTGTATGAAGTATGTTATACTGTGAACTACTGTACTGTCTATTTTATTCTGTAAATTTTGTACTATCTGTAATCAATTCAGGGTCACCCCAAAAAAGGGACCATTTTGGTTTCAGTGAGCCCACCCGGTTACCAAAATTAAATGTATAAATAATAAATAAATTTCTTTTGCAAAGGAGTGAGCAGGAACTCTAAAGTCCCATTATTATCTTAGTAACTGCAGGGAAAATTTCAAATTTAGTTTAGAGTAGAGTTCTGAGGTTATTGCATACTTAGACCTTGAAATCTATAAAGCGACTAGAATTTTAGAGACATAGTAATTCAGAAAGCAAAGCGAAATATGTCCTTGCACATCCAAAAAATCTTAAGAGAAAATATACCACTATGGCAGTTCCTGAGAGCCCGCTGAACCTGTCCCATTGATGATAGCTGTAATGGAGAGAACATTATGGTGAACAGACTATGTGCTAGAGAGTACCCTAAGAGCACTATAAAAATTGCAGCTCCTGAAGTCAAAAAGAGAAATAAAGAAAGCTTGATTTAACAATGTAAAACAGAAGACAGGTATGAGTGAGAGAGTGGTGTTTTTGACACCTTTTTCACTAAGTTGGGGGAAAATTAAAAATACTTTGCCTACGTACCGGGAGAGTACTTCGATCTACTGCAGTAGGTGAAAGGAGTTTGTAGTTGCTGAAAGGTGTGGAAGTTTGAAAGAAATCTTGATGCATACAGAACACACTTTTCCAACTGTGAAATAAAAAGAGTGGGACTTTGGCCAGCACCCACTAGGAATTTTCCCTGTGGGGGCTGTGCCCAATGCTACAATACCTAAAAACTTAACAAATGTTACTACTAAGTTCAAAAATGAAATGACTGAGATCAGGCAAAAACTAAAAAAACATCACTTGTACAACTTCTCATATCACATACCTACTCAAATGTCCATGTGACATGCCTTACATAGATAAAACCTCTAGGATGCTGAAGCAAAGGATATCTGAGCATAAATCTGCTATTCAAACTTGAGATAATAAATCAAGTGTAGCTAGACACTTTGAAGCTAAGGGACACTCTATCTTATTTTTAAGATGCTTTGGTATTGAAATGTTTCTATGTCAAGGCAGGGGTTGTTGGGAACATAGACTGTTGGAACGAGAAGTCTACTGGATTAATAGATTTGGTAGCCTCGAACCAGAAATAGGTCTGAATGAGTCCAGAGATTGGACATCTATTCTATAATCTGTACATCTATATTGCTGTTGATCATGTTATTGCAGCTATGTCAGATTAATTGAACATATTTAAAATTGGTAACGTTGTAAGATTCATAAGTCCAGTAAAGCTCATTTGTTTTTTTAATTTAATAAAAACATTGTTTGAATTATTTACTAAATTGAGATCAGTATATCTCATTTCCTGATATAGGGGCACCTATTTCTACTGTAAAAACATTGTTTTAAATATCTATTAATAATATGCTCATGACCATAGAGGTCATATAGTTTACCTCCCAGTATAGAAGGCTATTGTTATTTGCTATACTGGACTCTATGGATCAGTTGAACCTTTGTACATTTACCAGCATAAGATAGTGTGGCACTAGTTCACCAGGGCAAATGATTTTTGTCTGTTTGCGGGGGGGTAGCTCCTGACTTGAGTCTGCCCTCACAAGCCTCCAGCAGTGTTCAGTAACATTTCTAATGAAATGGTTGACATGCCATATTCCTTGCTGTAATACATTATATGCCTTGATGAAATAGGTATTTATAGAGTGAAGGACTGAATTGAGTTACTACCTTAAACTACCATATAGAGGACTGTGGCCAGCCCAGACTGTTTCACAGTCTGGGGACTTGCATTTGAGTGTTTTTGATACTGGGCAGTGGGAATATGATGTCATGACACAAGCAGTGTCATGATGTCATCACACAGAGTACGGTCATGCATGAACATTGGCTGCAGTAAGCAGCTTAAAGGAGGGAGAACTAAATGCTTAGCTGCATTGCTGCTGTTATGGTGTCCTTGTAATTCCGCTGTACACAGACCAGTGCAAAAGGCTAAGCTGTGAGACTGTGATTGACTGAACACTGAGTAAGTCCACAATGAATTTAAAAAAGAAAGGTAAATGCTGTTTTCAGTCTAGAGCAGTGTTTGTAAAGAATGATTAACCTAAAACTTGTTTTAATATTTATTGCTGCAGGACCACTCTCCTTGACAAAGTCCCATTGTAAAGGGCTGAAACACAAGAGTATGCAATGGCTACAGATGAAATAAAAATGTAATAAATGAAGTTAAAGAGTACCAAATAGCTTTGTGGCATCTGTTAACTTCTTTAGCTTAATCGATTGTCCAGCAACAGACCCAGAACATATGATGACTTTTATGGCTCAAGAGGGATCCTGGGAACATATTTTTGTCATTGGGAACAGTTAATTAACACCTACATGTTCAGTGTTATCATATTCAACACAAGACATGTGGTACAGTCCATTGCAGTCAAACACATATACTAGAATGGCACATGTGGAATGATTAAAGCTGCTTCAGACACTTAGGCACTCTCAGAAGATTTGTGTGCTAACACATCACACATACTATTCAGGCATACCATGTTTACAAAAATGCTGCTAGATCTATAGTCTCATTCAATCCAATACTATCTCTAGCTCCAAATTCAGACATTCAGAAACATTCCATCTACCCATTGTTTGTTCCCAGTCTCCACCCCTAGGTCCCAGGCTGACCTTTTCAGTGCCCAAGAATTTTATTTCAGGGGTTCCATGTTGTACAGCCAGCAGGTGCTGGACTATAGTATAGGAAGTGCCTCCCCCCCACTGGGTTGCCCTAGTATGTTCCACAATTCTGATTTGTAATTGGTGCATGGTCTGCCCCACATAGTATGAGTCAAAGGTACAGACCAGCAGGTAAACTACCAGTTAATGAAATCATTTATTGTGATTTCCTTTCCATTTCTGGGGTTTACAAACATCATGCACTGTTTTAATATGCGTAATGTAGGCAATTGCTACATCTAAAAGTACCTGTTGGGTGGGGCCAAGAAATATTCTTAGTGGTAGATCTCAAGTGATGGCTTGATGTCACTCTATATTTAACAGTTGGGGTATATGGAACACAACAGTAAAGCCCTAGTCAGAAATGCCTTTGAATGTTCAAACTATTGACTTTATGCTCAGTATGCCTCAAATCTTTTGGACAATGTTCCTGATTTTGTTTGACCTTATACTGTCTGTGGTCACAGCATGACTCTCTGGCTGGGTATTCTGGCTACTACAGAGTCTTGGGACTACAGCAGTCTCCCTTGTGATATTTTCTACATGTGTGCATGCATTTGCTATGGAGGAGGTACTACAGCTCCTATCAAGAAACCTTTATACCTATGCAGCTGGTTTAGTTATGAAATCCTCTTTCTTAGTACAGTTTGGCAACACGTGGATCAGTTGTCCCTTGGGGATGTTTCTTGCTGTGTGTGTGCTTGGGGGGAGGGGGACAACTGTTAAATAATAATAAGCTTTTACAATCTGTAGGTTTCTGAAATATGTGCCAGCATTACAATCCCCTAGTTTTTTAATCTGTAAATCAAGAAAGATTATTTACTCAAGGTAGGGGTGGGCCTTAAACTTCAAACACAGAGTTGTACTTTCCAACCATAACAAAAATTCATGAATCTTTGAAATGCTGCTCCTCCAGATGATGAATATATCACAACATAGCAATGTCAGAAATCCAAATATTGAGAAAATTGATTTGTAGTGTTTCTGTTTAGATGGTCCTATTCCCATTTCCCCCATGAACAGATAAGTGCAACTGGTGGCTTTTTTCCTTTTTTTTTTTGTTTAACCAGAAATCCCAGAATCCCCTGCAGCTGAACACTAGAACTGGGCTGCATCAGTGGAAGATTCAGTATCTTGCAGTGCATGAGTTTTTATAAGCTCAAATCATTTGAATCATGTACATGTGTAACTTCTACTATTACTGTATCCTGCCTATCTCATATTCCCCCAGGGCACATCTGGAATCGAGTGGTACACTGCTCAGTATGCCTTCCTGGTAAAACTCTTACATAGATAAATAAATAAATTTGTTTGCTGATCCTGCTGTCCTCCTGGAACAAAGTACCATTACAGAGGACAGTATTTATCCCTGGGAGAACAGCAGGGCCAGCAAACAATCAGATCTAACCTTATAAAATGTCTAGCATACGCTGCTGGCTATTGACTCAAACACTGTTGCAGCCCTGCTCTGATGTCAGCTACAGGGGATTCTGGGATTTCTGTTTGTAGAAAATACCAGCCTGGAAGTAAGCAAAATTATTTTAATGCAATTTGCTACACTGTAGTAAATGGTAAGTAAAAACAAAATGTTTTTGCACACAAAGTGCTAACTGGGACCAACCCCACACTCTGTTGTGGTCTAGTAATGCTGATTGTTCACCTTTAAAATGCAATTCTATTATAATATACAATATAATACTGTGTGTTTCATTTTGATTCATTTTCATATAATACTGTGCATTTCATTTTATTCCCATGCCCTTCTCTGATGATAAGAATTGGAAATGAGTTTTCTAAATGTTCAATATGTCTCCAACACTGTGCACGTTACTTTCTGCTAAGCTTGTTTTCTTCCATCCATTAATTCTTCCTTTGATAAAATGCAAACCATGAGTGTCAATAAAGATTATAAACAGAGAGTACTGTAAGACCTAAAAGTGCCTTACTTTTGAACTGTTCTGATCCAGCTAACCACATGATCTGCAAGTAATTTTGATGAAGCAGTATGCTAATAATTTGGGTCATTGTCCTGGAAAAAAAACAGTGGCAATTAGGAAACCTCTTACGTGTGAACTTTACGGCAGGCTTGGTTGTTATGTGTACATGGAAGAAACACCCATCCATGGCTCCTAGTACAAAGTTAAGCAACACTCATCTAATGAGTGTATACTGTACCTGACTTCAGCTAGTGCTTATTGTTCACATCAGCTTCCCTGATCCTCAAAGGTACAAACTGGATCACAGCCTCAATCTGAAATTGTGTCCCAGGTGTGCAGTTTGAGAGGATGTTTTGGTTGCAGTTTCATAGAAGACAGTCAGTTTTTCTTAAACACCATTGATGAAGACGTCATGTGCTCCCACTCTTTCATTCATAAAAGTACATCATCGAACAGCTTACCTAAAGTGATCCATTCTTTGACCTGCTTTAAACACTTCTCCTTATTCACATTTGCTCTTCAAAGAAAAACAAGCATTTGTGAATGCTGAATGTCCATCGTGTGCACTGGTGTCATGGGGTGGGGGGGGAGAGATGCTTGAAAATTACTTCAGTGAAGTTATTTGTGAGGTGGCATCCCAAAAAACAAATTTTGAAAATTTGTTGCAAAAATATTTAAAAATGGCCAAGTTATGCCACTAAGTTGAAATCCATATTGAAATCCATTGATGCCAAAAACCCTATTGAAATACACTGAAGTGCTTACCTCAGTTCACTGTTGGGCTTTGAAGAGTGTATATGTGCCTGCAGTCCAAGGTAGATTATGGCAATGGACCTCCAGTGGGGAAGTATGGGGTACGGGAGGTGTGGGGTAGTGGGTCCTGAGTGGGAGGGTAGGGTAATGGCGGAACGGACAACGATGGATGGTTTTCCTTTTTACAGGGAAAAAAATGCAGAGGGACAGTTTTCCTTTTTTCAGGGAGTTTGCTGAACAAATGTGGACACTGGGGGATTGGACATCCCCAGTATCTATATACTGTTTGGGGGGATTGCACAGCAGACAACAATGGAAGGGCAGAAGACACTGGGGGATTGAGCACCCCCAGTGTCTGCATACTGTTTTGGAGGGGTTGCGCAATGCACAACAATGAATGGACAGATGAGGACACTGGGAGATTGGGCACCCCCAGTGTCTGCATACTGTTCTGGGGAGGGGGGTTACTCATCAGACAATGATAGATTTTTTTTTTTTAGGATAAAATCAAGTATTTGTCAATGCCAAACATTTGCTGTATTGAAAGATGTCCACCTCTGCACCTTGTTTATGCCCTTGAAGTACTTGAACATATCTATCATGTTCTCCAACTCCCTTCTTTCCTCCAAGAAGTACATATTGAGGTCCTTTTAATCCCTCCTGATATGTTTTGTGCTACAAGCCATGTACCATCGTGGTTGCCTTTCTGTGGACTGCCTCCACCCTGTCAATGCCCTTGCACATTTGTGGCCTCCAGAATTGCACACAGTACTGTAGGTGAGGCCTCACTAGTGCATTATACAATGGCATCACCACCTCATGCTTTCTGCTAGTGATACCTCTGCCTCTGCACCCCAGTATATCACTGGCTGTTCTTGCAACAATTGTGCTCTGCTTTAACACCTTTAGGTCATCAGAACTGATAACTCCTAGGTTCCTTGCTTCTTTGGTGATCATCAGCACCTCCACCCCATCATGTAACTCTCCCCAGGTTTCCCTCTTCTCAGGTGCATTATTTGGGCTTCTTTGCATTGAACCTCCATTGCCACTCCTCAGACCATTTTTCAAGTCTCTCCATGTCCCTGCTTATTTTCTCCATCCTTCTGTAGTATTAATTCTGTTGCAGATGTTGGTGTCATCTGCAAACAGGCAGACAGACCTTTCCCTCTAGCCATTCTGCAATGTCTGTAATGAAGACATTAAACAGGACTAGTCCCAGGACTTATCCCTCAGGTACCCCACTGGTCACCCCCTCTCCCCAGATTGGATCCCATTACTACCACCCTCTGCCTTCTGTCCATCAGCCAGTTTCTAACCCAGTTTACCAGCTTGTGCACCATTGCCAGACTACTCATCTTGTTAATCAGCCTTCTATGTTGGACATTGTCAAAGGCTTTGGTGAAATCAAGGTAAATGACATCAAACATCCCACTCTGATTTAATTCCTTAATGAGGCATTAGGGTTTCCAACCCAAATGTCACACCACCACCCTGTAGAGACTGACAGGCATTGGGGGTATCCCTTTGGGTCATCGGCCATAATGCTCACACCATTCCACCCCCACTCTGCAGACACTGACAGGTATTGTGGTGTGCCTTGAGGTCTTTGGCCCTAACGCTCACCCCATTCTGTGATGAAATAAGCTAAGATGGGTGCAGTATAGGTGAATAGGGTGAATGTTTGGGCCAAAGTCTCCAAGACACACCCCAATGCCTGTCACTGGCTGCAGGGTTAGGTTGGGTGGAATAGTGTGAGCATTATGGAAGATGACCCCAAGGTACACTTCCGATGCCTGTCAGTCTCTACAGGGTGGGGGGGTGGAGAGTTACAGTTTGAAACCCTAATGCCACAGATGTTTGTTGGTATTTTCACTCCAAATTTTCAATGTGGGCTTTTTGGGACACCACCACCACAGGAACAGTGGCACTATCATTTCGTTACTCAATCCCAAAAGGTGATATAGTACAGTGAGTGCACCATTCGGTACCACAGGTGCTAAAATATATTTTGAGCAGGATGTGAAAAATAACAGTTGTACTATTCATGAGGAGGTGTGAAAAAATGGCAATGTTGAAAATCTGGAGTGAAAATATAAGAAATTGGCAAAGTGACAAGCGTGCATAGAAACTGTGCAACATACGCCCATAATGCGGTCATTTTTTGAAATGTTATCGCCACAATTTCAATATGGGGTTTTTGGGATCTCCCCTCATGAACAGTGGCACTGTGATTTTGCAACTCCATCCCGGAATTTGGTTTTGCACAGCAACTGCACCATTCTGTGCAACTGATGTGAAAACACATTTCAGGCAGAATGTGAAAAATGACAAAATGACATAAGGAGGTGTAGAAAAATGGCAATGTTTGAAATCTGGAGTGAAAACATTAAAAATGTCCATAGTTATGAGCATGCATAGAAACTGCCCAATGCACGCTCGCAACACAGTCATTTTGTGAAATTTTTTCACCAAATTTGCAACTTAGCTTTTTTGAGAGCCCACCTCAGTGACATTGTCGTTTTGCTACTCTGTCCCAAAAGGTGATTCCATGCAGTGACCGCTAAATCACCTTTCAGGACTGTGGAACAAAATGACAGCAACATGTTCATGAGGTGGGGTCCCAAGAACTCCATGCTGAAAATTTGGGGCCAAAATTCCTAAAAATGGCTGCGATATCAACATAACTTGAAACCCCCTCTGACTCCCATTATACGGCTTACCTTTCATTCTTTCAGTTTGCTAGTTGGCTTTGAAGAGTGCAGATGCATCCCACTCTGCAGAAGATCACATCTGCTGACCTTGGAGGGTAAGTATGGGGTAAGGGAGGGTAAGGGGAGGTGGGTGCACAGAGGGAGGTTGGGGATGGGGAGGGGTATGCGGGAGACAAAGAGGGACATTTTTCATTTTTATAGGTGAAAAAAAAAGACTGTGAGGGAATGTTTTCTTCATTTACAGGTAAAAAATAAATATAAATTTAGGCACACTGGGGTGGGCTCCCAGTGTGCCACAACAGTGGTGGGGAAAGGGGGATGCTGACATGGGGATTGGGCACCCCAATGTTGGCTAGGGATATAGACAGGTTGGGGAGCACATCCGACACCAGGAATGGGAATTCTGGTGTCGGAAAGGGAATGGGAAATTGTTTAACCAGAAAAGACACACTTAGTGGCAGCAGGGAAAGGGCACATTGTGTAACAAGGAAAGACACACTAAGCCGCAGCTGAAGAGCTCACATATCAAAGCACAGAGCCACGCTCAGCATTGGCTCTGTCCTTGGAAATGTTTCCCGAGATGAGCCTCCTCAACAAACCAGTATCATCAGGACACTGCCTGATGATTTGCTGGCCACAGCTTGGCCCCTGCAGCACTGCTGGCCATTGGGCTGGCACCCCTCACACCTCTCTCTAGCAACTCTCATATCAGCATGTTCATCATGCGCTTGCGAGCATGATGAACATTAAAAAGAGGAAGCCACTGTATATTTGAGTACTGTTTAAACATATAGAACAGTATTCCAAAATGCTGTACTTTACCATGCTCTCCCATAATCCAGCCCAGACTTTGGAGCATTTTTCACTGTAGATTCTGAAACTGACATCCCATACTGCATGACAACATCTACAGGCTTCTCTTACAGTGAGTTAATTATTCTGTCTCACACCAGCAACTGTGGAAAGACCCAGGCTACCCAAAACAGGTAATCTCAGGTGAGCAGACCCCAACAGTAACAACTCAGTTATGTCAGGGTTCCATTTCAACCAACTGCGAGCCATCCACAAATTGGGTATTCTCAAGCACAGCTATCAAGGAGTAAAGACCCAAACCATACATTTCGATTGCATCTCCAAGCAGTAATAAAGACACCATAAACAACAGCAGAGGCAAAATGGAACCCTGAGGGGGGGGGTCACATTCGATGTCATAAGGGGAAGGTAAAACATTTCCCATGGCCACTGACTACTGTCAAATATTGAGGAAAGGCTAGAACCAGCAAAGCACAGTTTGAGCCACCCTACAATCCTTCTCATATCCTCACACACTCCAGTCATTCTGTGTGATCAACATAATTCAGAATCCTCACCAGGGAGTGTCTTGGTACTGTGCTGTGGGTGTAAACCAGAAAGACTAGATGGTGCTGAATTCTCAAGATGCTCTCTTAACTGTGCCACCATCACTTATACGATAACTCTTCCCAGAAAGGGCAGGTTAGAGATAGTTCTAAAATTCTAAAAATTATGACGATCTAAAAATGCCTTCTTGAGGAGGGGTTGCACCAGTGCTTCCTTCAAAGTAGATGTAAATGACTCCTCCCTCAGTGAGGCACTCATGATTTCCACATAAATGGATACAAGTGTAACCCACCTGTTACCCGGGGTTACTAGAATCCCAGTAAGACCTAGTGGTAGGCAGGGAAGGCAGCTTGTGAAACTCCAGTTAAATAGATTTCAGACTGTCTCACTCTGTTCTCAGTCTCAGCTGAGACTGAGGGATGACATCATAATAGAACTTTCGCAGTTGCATAAGCCACACTGGAATGTTGCAGTTGGAGGTTAGAGTAGAACGTTGGGGAATTTGAAGTCATTCAGTCTGTGTGCAGTCTGAGTGAGACACTGTAGTGCAGCAGAGTGTGTGCAGGCTCTCAGAGCTTTAAGCTCTGTTTTAGAGCTACTTTTGGTTAAGGTGTGTGTTTCCACCTGAAGAGAAACACAGGAACTGGTAATTGAAGTGGTGGAGACTGCTTTCAATGGTTCAGAGCCCTATCCCTGAGGGGATAGGGGGAAGGTGTTTGCCTGTTTTCCAGGGGCAACCCTCCTGGGTCTGGCTAAGGCAAAGAAGTTGCCTGTTCAAGTTGTGCTGAGGCTCCAGAAGCTCTGAGAGTAAGATTCCTTGTGGAGGAAATGCCTGTGGGGCACCTGCAACCAAAAGGTGAGTTCACTCTGAAAAAGAGCCAAGTGTTTTCACCTGAACAGAAGGAAACTAAAGGGACTGTTACTGTGGGGTCAGGAAAAGACAGCCAAGTACAGTTGGAAAGTGGGGATTGGACTGCTTAATCTGTGGGAGGTCTAGAGTAATGGACAATGCCACTTAATTCAAGTATGTTCAAGTCCAGCACAAACAGTTGAAGGAAATTGGGGATTGGATTGCTTAACTCAGTGGGGGGTCTAGAGTAATGAACAATACCACTTAAAAGTATGTTCAAGTCCAGCACAAAGGGAAGCAAGACAAGTAGATGGAATGTGAATTACATTTAGTCAGAATCTACATTGCAAAGCTTTACAGGATGAGGTGTTTACTGTCCAGAGAAATGGCCGGGTATGAATTGTGGGAGCGAGAGGTGGGAGACCTCCCCATCAGTAGTAACCAAATTCACCTCTATGGATTTGCTCTGAGACACTTTTTGCTTTCTCTCAGGTACTTGGCCAGTGCCTGAGGAAAGTACCCAGACGTGGGATTGAAAGGAAGATTCCCTGATGGAGCCGTGGTGCTCTTAGGTGGTTTAGGGAGCCACCAGAAAATGTTTCCATAAAGTATGGAAGGTGTCCAAGTGGCTGGCAAGGAGCCGAGCCAGGAAAAACCCAGAACAGTGTACAAGTTCGGGCTAACTCAAAGCGGCGCGTGTAACCGGGCTGTGTGCCCAGTGGGTTCAGAGCCTGAGGGCTAAAGTGTTGAGGAAGTGTTCTGGTCTCTTTTAATCTGCATTACCAGGAGTGTAGCCCCTTGGGGTCCATCTATGCTTTGTTTATTCTGTTTGGATGTGAATAAAAAGCCACACTTTAGAATCCCACTTCTGGTATTGGACATTACAGTTATTACTTCCTGTGTTCGGAGTTACTTGGGTACCCTGTGCAGAGTAGCCAAACCTAGCCTTTGTGCCATGTGACCTATTCCTCCCCAAACCCAGCCCACCTGGTTTTGCTGTCAGAAACAAATGGTAGACTGGGTAGGGGTTACACAAGCACCTCCGCTCTGGCTTTCACCAGAGACAGCTGCTGTGTCCAAAACACAGCAGCTTGGGTACATATCCAATAGCACCCCCACAAGCAATCTCAATAATATCAGATGGGAAGAAACAAGTCCAAGCAACCTGAGATTCAGTCATCTCTAAAACCTGACTACTACAGTTGTGTCAAGCAACAGTGAAGGCTATCTCAAGTCTGATATCTGCAATCATGGTTGATAACAAATCAGAAAAACCCTCACATCTCCTGCAAAATCTCTCCAGATCTTTGTTAAAGACTTTCTGGGTGTAGGATTCTATTCCCCACCCTAGAAAGAGTAGAGGGTCTATTTATTCCAGCTACACTGATACTCAAGAAGAAGCTCCTTTTCATGTCAGTCTTTGTATCCAGGTAGCCTGGTAATGAGCCACCAGGATAAGCATATCAGACTTTAGGCTGGATTTCATCCACTTGCACTCTAACTTCTAACCCTGTGATCTTAATGAACAGAGATCCCCACTGTGCCATGGAACATTCCTTCTCAAGTGTGCAAATGCTATGAACTGGTACGAGAGAGTCTGCTGCCAACAGGAAGCTTTTATTTAGGGTTCTGCTGCCTCAGTGACAATCACTGGTGGAGGAAGCCATAATGCTAGAGATATCCACTGTCTCCTATAAAACATCATGACTGAGCCTACTCCAGACTCTACAATGAACAGTCTCCACACTGGCAGAAAAAGAGTAAAAGCCAACAGACTGAAAGATATGACAGCGTGCACCCAGCAGACCACAGGATAAGGTGTGAGGTATGTCAACCACTATCCCGGCAGTGAAAACCAAATCAAGCATGTGGCCACCCACATGGGTGGTGTACAAAATGTTTTGGGTAAAACTGAAAGACCCGATTAGTTAGAGAAGCCCTTTGGTGATTTTGTCTTCTAAAACCCTTGCAATACATTCATGCCTATGTTATCATTCACCTGACCCTGCCCGCTGAAAGTACTTATTAAAAAGAATGAGTTTTTATTGTGCGTTGCTCTCCTATAGTATATTTAAGCAATAATGCATGACAGCACATGTACTGGTAGGGGATTTACCCACACCTCATGATGTGCCATGAGTTCAAAGGCCAAGTGACTTTAGCCACATAAGAAGTGTATAAATCCCACATCTACATACACCCTGGGACGTATTATTGTGATTATGAAATGGTGCTTAAAATAAAAACAAAATATGAATGAAATTAAAAGCTGATTATTTTATTTTTAAATTGTGGAAATCAATTTTCATTTTTTTATTTGATCAATTTAATTAAAATAGTGCTTGAATGTCCACAATCCTGTCTGCTTGCACATTCTCACACTGTGTTTCTTAGCCCTGTCTGTTTTGTGCCTATTAGCTTTGTCCATGCTCCTGCCTATGCGCTGTCACAGCTCTGTCTTTGTGCCCACCTGATTTTCTACTTATGCCCGTCTGCTTGTGTTCCTACTACCGCTATCCACTTTATCGAGTTACTGCCTACTCGCTGTAGTGAGTCATAGTTCCGTCTGCTGTATTTGTCTTGCCTAGATCAGGGATGTCACAGCCACATTTCTATGGCTCGTGCAGTCCTGTCTACCTCACCCAGACAAAAGTAAGTAGCCTCAAATGCAACTGTTGCCACTGCCCTTTCTGTGTCTCCCTGCTGCACTAAATAGCAAACATAACATTGGAAAAGATTTAAAGTATGTAAGACTGTGAGTTTGTGTAGTACAAGTAAGCATTAATCCACGATGAAGGTGGCATCTAATGGGGAGTTAATTCATGGTTGGGGCCATTGCGGCCGAGTGCCTACAATGACTAACCATGCATTAACTCTCCATTAGGTGCCACCTTCGGAGTGGATTAATGCGCTTGTAACATGGCAAGTGCAAGGCAACTATTGCTTACATACTCATTTCTTTGCTACGAAAGACACATGAGCACAACTAGCTCCTTGCCTTCTGGTTTCTTGGTTTAGCTCTCTTACTTTGTAAGCATCTGTCTAACTACAGCTATGCACATGCAAGTTGTAGAGGCCACATGCAGTAATGTGGTGTGTACCGATTTCTCCAGACTTACAACTTTCCTTTAAATTCTAAGACTTACATTAAACAATCATTATAGCTACAAATTTCATCCTTCTTATCGGCTGCTATATTGCTGCCCATCTGTTTGGAGGTGAGATTTATGCCATGGTGACTTCTGGGGACATTCTTTATCCTGCATCTGTTACTATCTCAATTAATTTACTGCAGTTCTCTGACCGGACTCTGTTGCACATCCATCACTGTTACGACCAATAGATGGCGCTTTTTAAATTCCATTTCCCTTTTAGCATTTGTCTCTTTCCTATGCTACTACTTTGACTTTCCTCATATCATGTCCCCACTATCATATCACTCACTTTGCTACCTGGATATAAAGCAGCTCTTTTGTGCCTGCGATACATATATTCTGTGGTGTCCATGATTCCCAGTGCTGCACTATTCTACCCACGACAACAAACAGTGCTTTTCCCTCACTACTTCACTGTTTTTCCGACCAATAGGTGGTGCTTTTGACAGAACTAACACATTTTTCCTTTTCACTGCCCGATGTCTGTTCCTACCGCCACCTATTGGTCAGACTCTCGCCAATATTTCCCTTTTTCACTTCTTCTAAGGCACACTCCACATTTTTCATGCTCGTGCACACAGCCATCTATCCTCCACTCTTTGCTCCACACTTTCTTTCTGCAGACTCCTGATCGCAACACGGCGTTATTGTGCCATAATGCTGTGTTGCTCTTGTACCAGCTGATGGTGTTCTGCCAATCATTTTCCATGCTTTTTCTTGTCTTATTTTACCCATGTTACAATACTTTGTTCACAGCCTGAGCAGAAAAAAAATAGTGGCTTTTAAGTTTTTAAAAGTTGTGTGCTGAGCATTGATTTAACATATGTGTAGCATGTCAAATGGCTTGCAGGACCTTTTTTGATGGGACTGTTGTGTGTTGTGGGACTTACCCATGGCTGAGAAGACAAGCTGACCAATCCAGTTTTAGTATTTTTCCTGGACATATTATAATTCTTATTCCTTAACTTTACTAACTTTATTTTTGAAATGGATGAGGCAGTTCAATGAAAAATGTTGATCACATGAAGACACTGGGCAGCAAACAAGAACATTTATAATCAGAACTTATGTACCAGCAGCTGGAAAGCAGAATCATGTGCCAGCAGTGAATAGATGGCTTTTAATGCCTGTTGGAAAACCTGAAAAAGTTTGGAAAGTTCAAAGTTCCTAAAGTTCTAACACCCAAGGTAAACTGTTTTTCAATTTGTGTAGAATTACAAATAGTAAAGAACCATAAACCAACAGCCAAGCAGTTTATATAAGGGATATGTTTCATGGGCTGCAGTGGAATACATTATTTCCACTAGAGTGGTACATGTAATTATATAAAATGTAATAATAATATAATTTAAAAAATTAAAAAGCTGTAACTACTGTAGAAAGTACTAATTGCATAAAATATCCGCAGGTAAGTCCAGTAGTTTAGTACAGGGGAAGGCGCATTTGGACAAACAGCAAGGATGGCTTGACATTGACATTATTCATTGCATGAATTTATTGTGCTATGTAGTTAATGTTGCTTGACATCAAAGAATCGTGTCTGGATAATGAAGAGTCAGAGGAGCTGACCTCAGCTGGCATACAGCAGTCACTGTCTGATCCCTTCTCCACTACCGCAACCTCAAGGGGCAGCACCACAACCAGCATCAGCTCACCCAGCTGTAGGGAAGTAATGACTCGTACACAGGGGCCTCCACAGTTGTACAGTGCAGCAATTTAAAAGGAACAAACACAGATTGCGATGCATGCATGTACTTCTAGCATCAACCAGTTTTCTCTTTTTGTTCATCTCTGGTTACTCATTTGAAAAGAAATAGGATATGTCCCTGCTAATGTAAAGTTTTAAAACTGTATTATTGTTTATATGTTTGAAAGATTACATCTGTATGCATTCATCAGTCTTTTGCATTTTGATTTAGGATACCTAAGAAAAAAGGCATTTATGCTCATAGGCCTTTCCTTTTTTTAAATAAACTTGAAACCTGAAACCAGAAAGACATCTGGGGCCAGATATTCAAAAGTTAGTGTGGGCACTAAGATGTGTTTGCCTGCACCAACCAGGTTTTGTGTCAATTTTGTGGGTAGGATCTATATTCAGAGACCCCCACAGCAAGGGGAAAACTCGTTAGTGCCCATGCGCTAACATACCACTGCACCCATGCAAATGAGGGGGTCCTCCCTGCATATGGACACAGGAGCAAATTCAGTGGTTTGCATCAGCAGTAAATGGCACCCACAGGGTTGAAATTTATCATCTTTGCAAACCTAGTCTTAATGGGACTCAAGGCCCTGATGGCAGGACAGTGTTACTGCAGCCACAACCCCCCCTATATCTGAACCCCATACCTGTGTAACAATGGATGCAATGCTGTCCAATGGTACCCCCCACCCTTCGATCACCAATCACAGTGTGTAGCAATGTGTCCCTGGTGCCTAGTGGCACCCCCCAGGCACCCGTCCTGGTGTGACTCAACTTGTCCTGGGTGTTTAGTGGCACCCCCGCACCCTCCAATGACCTCTCCCAGTGCCTGCACTACTGTCTCTGGTGGCTAGTGGTACCTCCTACTCCCTTCCGAACACCTGTCCCCGGCCTGTTGTTGTGTGCACTGGTGTCTAGTGGTCCTTCAAAAGAATGCCAGTCACCAGATGGACCATGGAACTGTGGCAGTTCCAAAGCCCCCCACCTGCACCACCCACTCACAGCACCCATTCTAGCCTGCCCCTAATTGGGCATGGTGGGACCATACAGCATATTACACTACGGTGACCAGTACAGCCCTCCTCTCACCTGCACAACAGACTGCTGTATGGGCTGCAGTGAGCACACATGCTGGAAGAGGCCATACATTGGACACTAAGAACTGGACTGTGGCTCGTCATACCATTCATGCCACCTTTACCATACTACACCTACAAGCCAGAATAGTGCTGATGACTACTGCTGCCATGTCAGACACACAGGGTATGTGCACCAGCACAGTGACAGCTCATAGTGACAGTAATGAGCAATGTTGCATAAGGTGGTGCCAGGACTTGCTCAGGGCAAGTCAGTGTTAAGTAAGCAGTGGTGGGCTGCACACCTGGAACTGAAGAGCTACACATGCCTCTCACATAGCCCACCTCAGTGGCGCAGCACAGTCATGCCCCCAATGACACTTACTGTAGCCTCAGTGCTGGGATCAAAACACTGGTTCCCCCCCTCAGATTCAGTGTAACAGACATGTCAAACAGTACAGTAATACACCATAAATTCAGACTGCCCTGGCTGTTGGTGACCTCTGTAGCCGACACTACATGGACAGTTGTTGTCCTGCCCTGTGCCATCCTTGTTAATTATCCATCATGCCTCTGTGGCAGCTAGCTGCCACTCACTGCTAGATGCCCCCCTTCTTGCACCACTGTGTACATGGGTGAGCCATCTTTGTCAACCTACAGCACACTGGCTTTGGCATGACATGCCACGTTTATTCTGTACCTGCTGCTGTACCCCCTCCCCCCAGGATCTGGGATACCATAACAGAAAAGTTTGGGACTCTATGGGGATGATGGCCCTGCCAACCCCCATGATGTGGCCCATCCTGGTTTGCAGGTCCATGTGGGTCATGTGGAGGTGGCAGGCTCGAATGTCTCTGTTATGACATTCCAGATCCTGGGGGGAACGAGTACAGCAGCAGGTACAGAACAAACATGGCATGTCATGCTGAAGCCAGCATGCTCTAGACCAACAAAGACGGATCACCCATCTATGCAGCAGTTTCAAGGGGGGGGCATTGTGGTTTGGCCGCAGCTTGGTAAGCCAGCCACCAAGCCACCATTTCCAGACTGCTTTTGGGATCCAGCAAGCTGGATCCTACCCTTGACCGGGTCAGCCGAGTCCTCCGCAAGTGTGGCCGCGGTTTGGTAAACCAGCCACCCAGCTGCCATTCCAGGCCGCTTTTGGGATCCAGCAAGCCAGGTAAGACTCAAGCCCCAGCCAGGGAAGCTGACAGCCACTGTCATTGGTCCTCCACTCACCGCTGTGCTCCCTGATTGGACCCTTGCCTAAACAGCTGTTGCCTATTGGCTATTTAGGCTTGTCTGTAGTTCTCTGCTTTCTGGGCTGCTGCGCCCATTGAATTGAACTGTATATGGCCGAAATTTTGGCCCGCATAGCCTGTATTCTTAGCCAGCTGTTAAGGGCATAATTTTTTAAACCTGTAACTGTTTATTTTGCCGACTCCGAATCTGAGGATTTTGTTAAAGTCTGCTTGTTCTAATCTGTGGTACTGCTCTGACTTTGATTCCCGACCCCCTGAGTTTCAAACTTCCCATCCTTCCTTCTCTCTGCCTTCATCTCCCTTTCTTCCACCTTTCACCTCCCCCTACAATGGCGCCAAGCAAAGTATAATTTAAATTTTTTGTCTCTGGCCCCCCCCCACCTTCTGGCCTCTGCTGTATCTTCCTGTCTGTCATCTCCGGTGCTGTCTCCACACACCCCCGATTTAGCCACCCACGTCACTGTCTTTTGTTCACTCACCCTTCATTTGCTAATTTCTGCCCTCTCACATTCCCTCTCTTAGATCCTACCCTTGACTGGGTCAGTCGAGACCTCTGCCAGTGTGGCCGCGGCTTGGTACGCCAGCCGCCATTTCCAACCCACTTTTGGGATCCAGCAAGCTGGCTAAGACTCAAGCCAAGGCTGGGGAAGCTGACAGTTGCCACCATTGGTGCTCCGCTTACTACTGTGCTCCCTGCTTGGACCCTTGCCTAAGCTCCTGCTGCCTATTGGCTATTGGGGCTTCTCTGTATTTCTCTGCTTTCTGGGCTTCTGTGCCCATTGAATTGAACTGTATACGGCTGAAATTTTGCACCCACCCCCTTCCCCACTTCCCGACTTAATTAAATAGGCCTTAGCCCCTCCCTCCTCGCCAGAGGTACCTCTCTGCTTGAACCCCACTGGGTCTCTCGCTAGGTCCTCCTCTTTCCTCTCCTACTCTCTCTCCCTCTCCCTCTCCCTCTCCCTCCTTCCAACTGCTCTCTGATCACCCTCCCCCCTCTGCTGGTTTGCTCCACTCCATTACCCTTCCTCTTCAGCCTCTCTCCATCCACAGACCTTAATTCTTCTTTCTGGCTTGTCTTCTGTGCCCTCTGCACACCTGCTTCTACCCCCGTGTCTGCCTGTCTGCAATCCTCCTGACTATCACAGCATGTTGTACCCCCATGCACTGTTTCCTCTGCTTCTTGTACTCACATCCTTTTTTCCTTTCTTCTACCTCCCTGGAGCCTGCTTCCCCTCTCCCCCTGTCAGCATCCAACTTGACACCTCCTATCGTCACTCAGGTACACTCCATCATAAGCTTGCCCCCCCTCCCGAGCGCACCCCTCTGTAAATGGATGGCTGCCCCCGTCTACTCCTGCACACGGGCCCTGGAACCACTCATCTCTCTCTCTCTCACATGCCATTGCTCTGGGATCATCATCACCAACTCAATGTACATTCCTGCAAGAAACAAGCACATAGACTCTCACTCAGGGATTAATGTTGATGCACCCTGAAGCATGTGCTCCTCCTCCTCCTGCTGCTGTCAGGAAACATCCATTCTAACCCCGGCTCAAACACCTCCAGCTCTGTCTACCAGGAAAAACCCTCAGGAGCACTCTCAATAGTAACTCTCAACATCTGCAGTCTACTCCCTATGCTTGATGCTCTACAAATCTTTATCAATCGGCACAGCCCAGATATCCTGGCAGTTGTAGAAACCTGGCTTACACCCAATATCCCAGATCTGGCAATCACTCTTCCAGGCTACAATGTTTTCAGGCTGGACCAGAAGTCCGAAAGAGGTGGTGGAAGTGCAATTTACCTTAGAGATTCAGTACTGGGAAACCACATCACTACCTCCCTCCCGGCCACCGCTGCTCAGATTCTCCCTATCAGAATCTCATTAGGGGCCCACAACAAAGCCCTCACAGTTGCCTCTGTCTATATCATACATATAGTGTCTTGGATTTCACCAGGTCCCAACCTCCTGACTCCGAAATGATCCTCCTTTAATATAAACTGGCTTACGCCTGAAGCAGGTGTCCATAAGGATGCCATCTCATCAGCTACTTCACCCAGTTGGTCATCTCCTTGACCAGGAAAAACAACAAAACTGGCACCAGCACCCTTCTGGATTGGATTCTTACCAGCCACCCAACTCGTATCACGAACGCCTCAGCCCTTCCTGACTCATTTAGTGACCATTCCTCTGTCATCTGTGAATGGTCAAACAAACTCTGCAAACCCCCTCCTATAATCATCACTAGTTGAGTCCTACCACGTGGGCAGTTGTCACGCCTTAAATCATACCTCAGTCTGCAAGACTGGTCTCCTATTTACAAAGCAACAGATGTAAATGCTTCACTGGACTACTTTGTCAATGCTTTCAATGCAGCCTGTGACTCCTATGCTCCTTTTAAAAAGCGCAAAGTCAAAGCCCTCTACAATCCCTGGCTCTCGGCCAACCTCATACATCAACTAAAGTCTAGAGATCACCTCTAGGAACTGGCCAGAACCACCGGTAAGCAAACTGACATCCCAAACTACAAACGTGCATGGAATGATTGCAACAAATCTATCCGGCAAAAGAAATCTACCTACTATAAGAACGCTGTCATGGATACCTGGAGTAATGGGAGAGCATTTTGGAATAATATTAAAGAGGTCACTGGGAAGCAGCCTAAAACCTCCCCTATATTGCTAAACATAAATGGGACCACTACGCCTGACCCTAAAATCATAGTGAATACCTTCAACACTATGTTCATTGATCTCAGCAGTGTTCTCCCCGCTGACTTTTTCAAAGACTATGACTCTCCCTCTTCTCCCCCCAGTGCCTCCTCCTCTTCTAGCCACCCGCCTTTCTACTTCAAAGCAGTCAAGATGCATGAAGCCCACAAATACATTACCAAAACTATCATCAGTGATACTTGCTGTTCCTCACCCTTGATGAGGTGATACAGTCGCTGACAAGTATTTTCAGCCTCTCTCTCTCTTAGCCTCATCCAGTTCCCTGACAAATGGAAATCCACCACTGTTACCCCGGTCCATAAAAGTGGTGACAGGGCCATACATGGAAATTGCCATCCAATCTCCATATTGCCACCCCTCTCCAAGGCCCTTGAAGGTATTGTAGAAGATCAGCTCATGGATTTCCTGAATAAACATAGTATTTTGTGAACACAGCAATATGGCTTCAGAAAAGAACATAGCACCTCATCTGCCCTACTGGAATTCACTGGTGCCCTTCACAGCTCACTGAACAATGGTCAGTTAATTGGGTCTGTCTTTGTCGATCTGACTAAGGCGTTCGATACTGTCCATCACCACCTACTGCTTGCGCAGCTTCTGAAAGCTGGGTTTTCTCCTGACTCCACAGTCTGGTTCAAAAGTTACTTGGAGAACCGGTCACAAAGAGTGAAAATTGCAGATGTCCTCTCTGATGCCAGGCCTGTCCGCTCAGGTGTCCCCCAAGGATCCATTCTGGGCCTCCTACTTTTCAGCTTGTTCCTGAACACCCTTCTGAATTCCTGCTCTGAACAAATCATCCTTTATGCTGATGATGCTGTAATTCTTGCCTCTCATAAGGATCCCAAACCTCTACAAGACAACCTTCAGCTTGGCTTCACTTCTGTTGAAAATTGATTTTCAAATCACAATCTGGTCCTAAATCATAAAAAAAACAAGTCTATGATGTTCAGCAGCTCTCATAACATAAGCTGCACCCCCTATTCATCAAAACCAGCCATGGAGTCACCTTGGAACAGGTACAAGCCTTTAAGTACCTTGGGATCATGCTTGACCCTCATCTAACTTATGGTGCCCACATTGACTGTGTAGCCAAAGCTGCAAATACTCATCTTGGCCTTCTCTTCTGGCATAGGCAACATCTTACCCCAGAAGCCCTGACAGTCGCTGTTCAGAGCTCTGTCATTTCCATTATTGACTATGGGCTTATTATCTATGTCTCTGCCTCTGCTACTGCTCTTAGACACACATCCACCTCCCTCAATAAGGTCTGTGAGCTACTCACTGGATCCCACCTCCTCACACATACGTGTGACCTCTTTGCACAAACTGGATGGCTTCAACTCACCAATCAGATAAAGTGCCTAACCTATACTATGGTGAAGAAAATAACTATGGGCCTTGCACCACCTGGAGTCTGTGCTCTCCTGCACCCTAGCTATAACCCCTGCACAACCAGGGGGTCAGAATCACAGCTCCTGCAGGTTCCCCACTGTCGTACCTCACATGGTCAAAGATCTTTTGCCTATAGGGCACCTAGCTGGCTAGATGGTCTCAGCAGTTACATCTCCTCCACTCCCACACCCACATTTAAATCAAGGCTCCACCTCTCTCTCACTGCCTCTAGCTCCTGTGACTGCCTCAATTAGCTGACCCCTTGAATATTACGCTAACCTCATTCAGTTCTCTTTCCTATTAGTACTTGGCCACCACCTAGTATGCACTTCTTCATGTTACGTCCATGACAAAGCCCCTGGCTGATCTGACTCCTCTATTGCTCCCCCCCCCCTTTACTCCTCCTTCTCACTTGTCCCCTAAGCTCTCTACACCTCATTCGCTATTTCCTTGTAACCTAGCCTCCAAAACTTCCTTTGTAACTTCTTGTATTGATTACTGGTCTTGGTTAGCTTATACTGTTGTCACTTTGTCTTACGTTTTAAATGGTAACTGACGTGGAACCTTTGTAAAAAAGCCCTGGCTCAAAGGTATTGTAATCTTAGACCTAAATAAATAAAAAAAAAATTGTCAGAGAGGGGCCATTTGGCAATATGTGGCAGCTAGCTGCCACAGAGGCAAGGTGGAAAATTACACCCAGGATGGTACAGGGCAGGACTACAGCTATCCATGTAGTGTTGGCAAGAGAAGCAGCCACCAGCCAGGGCAGTCTTCATTTATGGTGTGTTACTGTACTGCTCAAAATGTCTGTTACACTGGGATTGGGGAGGGGGAACCAGTGTCTTGACTCCAACACTGAGGCTACAGTAGCTATCATTGGGAGCAGGGCTGAACCGGGCCACTGAGGTGGGCTACTTGATAGGCATGTGTGACTCTGCAGCTCCAGATGTGCAGTCCACCGCTGCCCAAGCCACACTGGGTTATACCGAGCAAGTTCTGGAACCTCCCTCTGCATCACCACTCATTGCTCATACATCAAGCTGTTGCTGTGCTGGGGGACGTGCACTGTTCGCCTGATATGGCAGGAGCAGTCATTCAGCCCTATTCTAGCTTGTAGGTGCAGTACAATACAGGTGGCATGAACAGTACAAATAGCCACTGCCCAGATCTCATCGTCCGATGTATGGCCTCTTCTAGTAGACACACTCACCACAGCCCATATGGCGTCCAGCTGAGGAGGTGAAAAGAGAGCTGTGCCAGTCACTGTAGTGCAATGTGCCTCATAGTCCCACCATTCAAGCTAAGTGGGGGGGGCAAAGTAGGTGCTGTATTGGGTACGGGCAGTGAGAGTGGTGGGGCCGCAGAGCTGCCACTGTTCTGCAGCCCATCTGGCGGCCACCATTCTGGGGAGGACCACTATTCACTAGGGCATACACCAGCAGGTTGGGGATGGGCATTCAGTGTGTGGGGGTACAGCTAGCCACCAGAGACAGTCATGCAGGCACAGGGATAAGTTATCAGAGTGAGGGTTGCAACTGGGCACCAGGGAAGATGTTTCAATTAGCAGGCTGGGGGATTGCTGGGGGGGGGGCTGCCATTGGATACCAGGGAATACATTAGCATACAAAGGATTGGTAATTGGGGTGTGGGGGGGCATTCACCACCATGACTGACATGGCAGATGATCATGGGATGGGCATAAGCCTGCTATTGCTTCTCATGCAAATGAGCCCATAATGGGCATGTACATAGCCCCTTTGTGCTTTGCATGCCCAAAGGCCTCATTTTCATTCTGCGACTGAATTTTACTCTGTGGCTCCTGGCACCATCCAGTCAGGGGGTGTAAATCCCTGTAGGCTGCATATAGCCCAGGTCCATATCAGGGCAGCACAGATTTTTATAGCACTGTGCCAACATGACCCTATATTCAGTTGGATAGCATGGGTGTGCTAGCTGACTGAATATATCACCCTCTGGGTTGGGTGCAAGCACAGTGTACTGCTTTGCACTCCACATTAGCACATTTTTGAATATCTAGCCCCTGAAGCCTTCACAGGTAAGTTTATGGAGGTATATGATGGTCCGTGCATATCAGAGAGCAGTTAATGTGTCATGCACAGGTATGCACCAGCTCCCTGAAAAGTTCTGAGAGAAGTATTGACATTTTTTAGAGCAGAGTTTGAAACTGGACCAGGTGCTACAGTTGAGCACATTCTCATTAGCCAGAACAACTCCAAGGACACCAACGATATCCTGTCCATTCACACTAGAGTTTGTTTTCTTAGGATGTTGACTATATTGTTTTCAAAAAACTCCATCCCTGACACTGATCGAGAGTGAAACATAACCTGACTCTAGCTTAACAGCATTAGTTTCCAACTCTGCTAAAATATGTTGGTGTACTTCCTGACATTGAACTTGTATTTGGGCTGGACAGTAAAGAGAGGGAGATGGTTCACTTGTGTGGCAGCAGACCCAAGTGTTTTGGCGCTCCCTTGTTCCAGTAGTTTATCCCCAGGACGGTACCACAGATGAAGGAACTAGGTGAACTAGGACAGAAGCACAGGTGAAAGGGCTATTCCCCTTAACCTCTGCACTGAGGTAATTTGGGTGGTCACCAGGCATTTAAGATTGAGCCATCTCAGTTAAGAAATGTAAGGGACAGAATAAACACCTGTACAGTCCCTTAAAAATTACAGTGCTTTCATATCTCTGAATAAGTGATGTTTCTGGACTATAATTGAAAAATAATCAAGAATGAAAATATTCAAAATATTGAAAATAAGTTAGAATTGTATTTATTGAATCTGGAAGCTGGGGTTATACATTGTGTGGGAAACTAAAAAAAAAAAAGAAACGGAAGTAAGCTCTAATAAACAAATACATTCATGACTGAGAGACCAGAACAACCTGTAGAGAGAAAATTAGTTTCAACATGTAGTATGTAAGCAATAAGACACAATGGGGTGTGCATGGAACAGATTTTACCACACGCCCAGGAGCATTGTGAGGCACAAGGTCACAGGCAGAGGGCCTTCAGCCCCTGTAAGTGCAGAAAAATCTGTTCCATAACACCCTATCGTGTCTTATTGCTGACATACACACCCACACACACACACACACACACACACACATATGACAAAGACCTCTTCTACAGCCAGAGACTCAGTTATCTCACTGTCAGGGCAAGCAGAAGAGATTCCCCTGATGAGCAGGTAATGATAGAAGAGGGATTTTTCATTGTCAGCAAAGAAACAGTTGTAATGAAAACTATAAACAATACTTCATGTTTCTGATTTGTTTATGTGTGTAAGAAAAATGTGATGATCAGGGAAACAATATTTAATTATTTTTTATTTTTTTTATTTAATGTAGTTTTATTTTGAGGGCCCAGTTGAAGGTTTCTACAGTGTAAAAGCAGCAGCCACGTTTGTGATGGAAGATCAATTCTGGTTGTAGGAGGACTGATTTGCTCATTGTGTGATGTGGTTTAGGACCAGGATGACTGTGCATGAAACTGATTTCATGCACAGTGGCATGATATATTTTGACCAATGAGACTTCTTTATTTTGGATGCCCAATTCATAAATGACATTATCCTTAAATGTATTACTGTTTACTAGATACTGTGAGGTTCTGTTAGTTCCTTACTTGTCCTCCTCAGCATCCACATGGCATGACCATTGCTGTCCCTCTTGAAAAGAAAGGAAATAAGACATGTAAGTCATCCATGGATGCCAAACCCAGTATGTTTACTGAACTGTAGGTCAATTAAAGTTGTACAGTCAACAACATAAAAAAAACACAGTGAGTCATGCATGGCCATTAACATCCCAGTACAGTTCCCAGACAGGATTAAGATAGACTACTGGTAAGTGGGGTGGAGAGAGGCAAGCATTAAGTCAATGATTTATTACACATATTAACAATCCTTTTGCAGCACTCCACATTGTTCACTCGAACTGCAGTGTTTAAAGTATTTAAATCTTTAAACTGGTGTCCAACAGAGCTTTGCCATTTTCAAAGGTCAAATAATGTCAGCACTCACTTTGTGTAAGAAATGCAGGTCAGTGATTGAAACAGTATTTCACACTGATGGTCTTAGCAGTAAATATTGCTGGAGCTGGTGGTGAAGAGGAGAACAGAGGCATCAGGATGATCAACCCAGTGCTTTGTGATATTGAATCATTTCATCAGGGATGACAAGATAAAACTGCCAAGTGCATGGGTCTTTTATATACACTATAATTTGCATTAAGTAATTATTTACACTTAATTTGACTTAAGCTAAAAGGAGTCACAGAGAAGTTACTGATGATTTAAATTAAGAAGCCAGTTCTAAATAGGGAATAACCTGGGTAAAGAGTATCAAACATTATAAATATTGCATTTTATAGTCATGTTGTCCAGGTACCCCTGTTTTATAAAAATTTCCAAAAACTAGCCAATATATACAAATCCTCAAGTGAAAGAAGGATTTTTAAACTGATCAAATATTCTATTGGCCATGCCACCTGCCTAGGGTATATGGCAATAATGGGCAAACAAGGATGCTAGACACACTTCTGGGGAGGGGGGAAGAGTTGGCATCTTTAGAACTTTGGTTAGGGGGCAAGTTGGGCTTTTTAAATTTTGGTTGGGGCTCGGTTGCCCTTATTCAATTTTGGTTGTGGGCAAATTGGGCTTTTTGAAATTTTGGTTAGGGAGCAGGACTGGCCTATTTCGCTTGGTTGGGGGAAGGGAGTGTTGGCCTTTTTACATTTTGATGGGAGGGCCAGACTGGTATTTTAACATTTTGAATAAGGGGGCTGAGTTGATAGATTTTTTTTTACATTTTCATTGGCAGCCAAGTTGCCTTTTTTTTATGTTGGTTGAGAGCCAAGTTGGATTTTTTTTAATTTTGTACGGTGAACAAGTTAACCTTTTTTAAAGTTTGGTTTGGTTGGGAGGCAAGCTTGCCTTTTTTAAATGTTGGATGGGGGCAGAGTTGGCTGTTTTGAATCTTTGGTTGGGTGTGTCTACCTTTGTGCATAACATACTGTGAATATATACATATTTATAAGGAGCAATCAGTTTCCTGTGTGGTCTGCTATCTGACAATCAGATCTGGCTGCATTAGGCCAATAAGTAAGACACATAGAAACACACAAGTCCTAAAATCTTATAGTCAAAGTGAATATAAATCATTTGAGAAATCCTATGACAACTATTAATAAAATGAACTACAAACAACGGATAACACTTCCAGGCACTTCCACAGCAGTAATGAGTACTTTACAGTAGGTCTCTTCAAACTAAACATCCCTCTTCCAGCTTCTGGTCCAGGACATGCTCACCATTATTATTTTTCTGTGAGAGACACAGAGAGGTGGGAGTTAATTATGCACAAGCTACAGACGACACTGGACAATTAAGCAATAATGCCCGACAGTGTGTGTGTATGTCATGCTGAGATAACATCATGCCTAAGGTGGTTGGGCACGGCAAGTGCGTTCAATACCTGAGGCATGCAATTATTCCAGCACGACACACACCCTGGAGGGCATTATTGCTATTATACAATGGCTTGTTGTTATACAGAATTTAAAAAAAAATAATTTTAACATTTTTTTTAATGTGGAAAAGTATTTTTGTTTCTTAAGAAAAGAAATGACAAACAATCCAATGCAATGCAATCAGTCAGGAGGTTCACAGTGCTGAAACTAGAGCCATGATGTTGTACTGGGATAACATCATGGGTCCAGTCCCAGACTGACCAATCAGAGGCCAGCGTTCTTTTTTGCCATTGTATAATATGGTGTACAATACACTTACTTTGTAAGACACAACTTTCAAATTGCACTTATACCAGTCTTTAAAGTGTCTCATGAAAGAGTACCAGTAATGAGAGGCAATTGGAGAGCCCTTAGACTCAAGGCAGGGGAGCAAAATGTTTCGGTAAAGGATGCAATGGTGGGTAAAGGGAGGAGAACTGGAGGCAAAGCAGCAGAAAGAATGAAAGAGAGTCCGGCTGATCTAGGAAGGACTTTGGAGTAATGCTATAAACCACATCTGCATAGTCAAACACTGGAAGGATCATTCTGAGGAGGCATGTTTGTTGCAGTAGAGGGCCCCAAGCCTGGGGCAGAGTTTCCTATGGGTGGCATCAATATATGTAAAGAAGTCCAGGCTTCTATCCAGCAATACCGAGGTATTTGAAGTGAGTGGCCTCTTCAAGTAGGGTGCCATCCAAAGTTTTGAAACAGAACCTGATGGTTAGCCTAGGAAGCTTTTGTCTAGTTCCAAAGGTCATGGTTATTGTATTTTTTGCATTCAGCACAACCTGGATTGAGTGGAACCAGCAATGGACATTGTTGAAGTCACTCAAAAGTGATGATTACGGCTCAGAGACTAAGGCATCACTGGCAAAAATGCAGTGTCAGCAGCATATATACGTACAGATTATTCTGTTATCCACATACTGTGAGACCAGTCTGCATGCTGATGAGACAGGTCTGACAATGGGGAGCTTCTTCAAAAGGTGATTAAACAGTATCCAGTAGTTGCTATATCATGGATAGAGGGAGATCCACGAAAACAGCTGTGGGATTTGTAGTCCAGAGGAGAAAGTACTGGACTACAACTTCCTGTCTCTAGCACCACGGTGCAGTATTTGTTGAGTGGTTGGGGGGTATTTTTATATCTGGAAGTGATTTCTTGTCCTTTTAAGGGCTTTGAAATACAAACTCCAGGGTTTTAGCCCAGTATTGTGAAGGGCTTGGTTTATTAGAGCTACAACACAGTGGTCACAAGACCCAGAAGACTTTTCCAGTAGTGGCACTATAAATTGAGTGCCCGGCATGAGTGGCTGTATTAGTCTGTTGTCCACATACTGTGAGACCAGTCTGCATGCTGATGAGACAGGTCTGGCAATGGGGAGCTGCTCCAAAAGGTGATTTAACAGTATTCAATAGATGCTATATCAGGGACAGAGGGAGATCCACAAAAAGAGCTGTGGGATTTGTAGTCCAGAGGAGAAAGTACTGGACTACAGCTTCCTGTCTCTAGACCACAGTGCAGTATTTGTTGTGTGGCTGGGGTTATTTTTATATCTGGAAGTGATTTCTTGTCCTTTTAAGGGCTTTGAAATACAAACTCCAGGGTTTTAGCCTGGTATTGTGAAGGGTCTGGTTTATTAGCGCTACAACACAGTGGTCATGTGACCCAGAGAACTTTTCCAGTAGTGGCATTATAAATTGAGCACCCAGCACTAGCGCCAAGCTGGTTATGCATGTGGTCTCCATGTGCGGAGACTCACGCCGAGACATGCACATCTACGCATGTTACACGTGTTAAGCAGGGGAGTGGCAAGACAAGTGGAAGACCTGATCTGGATCATTAGAGAGTGAGACTAGGGAAAACATAGAAAAGAACAGAAAAGTATATGAGAATAGATATCCTTAGTAGTTAAAGAAATGGACACAAATGTTATCAAACTTGAGGGTGGTATGTTGGGATTGAGATGCTTGGTTTGCCGAATGATTAGTGCAGATGTGACAAATGAAATGTTGATATTTACATGTGAACAATGCCATAGTATTAAAGAATTACTGGGGAAATTATTGTAGGTCGAAATGGAATTGATAGTATGCAGGCAGAAGTTACTGCTGCAAGATGAAACAAATGAGATACAATTTGAATGAACTACGGAGAAGGTAACAAACGATACAAGAAAGAGAAGGACAGAGGGCGAGCAAGAGGGAGATTGGGTTATGGTGGAAAAAAGGCTAAAAAGAAAAAAAAAACTAGAAAATGAGCTATGGAGTTTTCAGTGGAAACTACTAACAGTTTTAAGCCACTGATAATGTTGGATGATAATAGCAGCAATGGAAACGAGACACTGAATGAGACCAGAAATAACACAATAAATAATTCCCCTGACATGGTAAACACACCAAGCAGACACTGTTTGGAGCAAATGTGTAGTAAGAAACAACATGTAAGAACAGATGAAATGGAAAAAGAAAATATTGATAGAAACATAGACTTTGATGGCAGATAAGGAAAAATTGGCCCACCCAGTCTGCCCATTTCCCTTCCTATTGGATAAGCTGCAGATTCTAGTTAACCAACAGCCTACTTCCTGCAACCCCTCCACTACAATTGCCTTATGTCTGTCCCATGCATGTTTGAATTCCCCCACTGTTTTAGACCCAACAACCTCCCCAGGAAGGCGGTTCCATGCATTCACCACTCTCTCCGTGAAAAAAAGTTTCCCCACTTTACCCCTGAGCCGTCCCCCCTCTATCTTTAAATTGTGCCCCCTTGTTCTTACACATCTCTTTTTCTGAAAGATGCTACCCTCCTGGACTTTGTTGATTCCCTTGCGGTACTTGAAAGTTTCTATCATGTCCCCCTTCTCCCTCCTTTCATCAAGGGTATACATATTAAGCTCTCTCAGTCTCTCTTCATATGGTTTCTGATGCAGACCCTGCACCATTTTAGTTGCCCTCCTCTGGACTGCTTCCATCCTGTCTATGTCCTTGCATAGATGGGGTCTCCAAAACTGCACACAGTATTCCAGATGGGGTCTCACCAACTGTCTGTACAGAGGGATTACCACTTCCCTTTTTCTACTTGTGATGCCCCTTCCTATGCATCCCAGTAACCCCCTGGCTCTCCTTACTGACTTTTCACATTGCTTACCCACCTTTAGGTCATCTGATATGACTACCTTCAAGTTCCTTTCCATTTTTGTTGTTGTTAGTACCTCCTCTGCTATTGTGTACTCTTCTCCTGGGTTTTTGTTTCCCAGGTGCATTACTTTGCACTTCTTTGCATTGAATCTAAGTTGCCATATGTCTGACCATTCCTCTAACCTTGCCAAGTCCCTTCTCATCCTTTCTACCCCTCCTTGTGTATCAACTCTGTTACAGATCTTTGTGTCATCTACAAAGAGGCATACCTTTCCCTCCAGACCCTCTGCAATGTCACCTATAAAGATGTTAAAGAGGACTGGACCCAGTACTGAGCCCTGAGGTGCTCCACTAGCAACCCTCCTTTCTTCAGAATGTATTCCATTCACTATTACCTTCTGTGTCCTGTTGTGCAGCCAGTTTGCTACCCAGGCTACCACCCTGGAACCCACTCCAGGCTGGCTAACTTGATTATTAGACTTTTGTGCAGGACTGTGTCAAATGCCTTGCTAAAGTCTAGGTAGGCCATATCCACAGCCCCTCCCATGTCTATTACTTTGGTCACCCAGTCAAAGAAATCAATTAAATTTGTCTGACATGACCTTCCTGCTGTAAATCCATGATGCTTTGGGTCCTGTGCCCTGCTGGCCTCTAGGTACTCAACAATTCTTTCTTTCAGAAGTGATTCCATCATTTTCCCTACCACTGAGGTCAAACTTACAGGTCCGTAGTTTCCTGCTTCTGCTTTGCTCCCACTTTTGTGAAGGGGAATCACATCTGCCCTCCTCCAGTCCTCAGGTACCTCCCCATCCTCCCATGATTTGTTAAAAAGTATAGTCAGTGGTGTCACTAGGTCCTCCCTTAGTTCTTTTTGGATCCTGGGTTGAATCCCATCAGGCCCCATTGCTTTGTCCACCTTGAGTTTTAGGAGTTCTTTCAGGACTCTTTCTTCTGTAAATGGACTGGTGTCAACCCCCGTACCCAGAGTGCCTCTATTGTCTGGTTTAGGTAACTCCTCCTCATCTTCTTTTGTGAATACTGAGTAAAAGTATTAATTCAGTATCTCTGCCTTTTCATTGTCTCCCTCTGCCCACCTCCCCTTTTCTTTATTAATCTTCACTATTCCTCCCTTAACCTTTTTGTGCTCCCTAATGTGCCTATAAAAGGTTTTATCCCCCTTCTTAACTGAGTTGGCTATTTTTTCCTCGGTTTGGGCCTTTGCTATTCTGACTGCCTTCCCCAATTCTTTCTGCTTTAATTGATACAGTTCCCTGTCTTGCTCCTTCTGTGATTCCTTATACTTTTTGAGTGCAGCCTTTTTCTCTTTAACCTTCCCTGCCACCTCTTTTGAGAACCATAGTGTTTTTTTTACTCCGCTTTGTTTTCTTTATTTGTTTCACACAAAGGCTTGTTGCCTCTATGATGGCAGTTTTGATTTTTCTCCATTGTTCTTCCACCCCATCCTTTTTGGCCATTTGCTAGTGCATTCCTCACGTATTCACCCATTTTGCCAAAGTCAGCCCTTCTAAAGTCCAGTATCCTTGTTTTTGTATGGCTTGTCTCCATGGTTGTGCTTATTGTGAAACACACTGTGCAGTGGTCACTTGTTCCCAGATGTCTACTGACTTCTAAATTTGTGATCCTCTCTGCATTTGAGAGTACCAGGTCTAGTATTGCTCCCTCCCAAGTGGGTTCCAACACTAGCTGTCTAAGGCCTGCCCCCTGCAGGGCATCAAAAATGACCCTGCTCTTGGATGTGGCTGCTATTGATCAATTAAATATAAAAGACACATATACTGCTGAGCCAATGGTTGTAACAGATCAATTAAATATGCAAAAGGGAGAAAGGGGAAATTCTTTTAAAGATGGCTGTGATAGCTCAGCTGCATTAAATGATAATAGAATAAACTCCAGTTTTAGGGCAGAGGAAAGGATCACAGCAAGAGAAGCTGGAAAGGTCAATGAGAATAACGTGCAACATGAAGGGTGCAATACAGAAAAAATATTTATGTATTGGGAGACTCTATATTAAAATACACAGACAGATACACTTCTAGCAGTAGTAAAGAGAATATAACTACTGTACCAGTTATTTCTCAGGGGCCAAAATAAGGGACTTAAAGAGAACGTTGGGTGATATAGTGAAAGAAAAAGATGGATCAGCTACTTTAATTCTACATCTGGGATTAATGACATCAGAAACCAGGAGATAACTGAAATACAGGAAGAATTTGAGGAGATATGGATGGAGGCTACAACATTAGACTGTAAAATATACTTTTCAAAAATATTGCCAGCGCCTACGGAGAATGATTATTTTAATACAAAAATCAGGAAATTGAATAATTGGCTCTGAGAATGGACATTATGGAACAAGTTGGGATATATACAGCATTGAAAGAATTATATAAATGAAACGTATTTCTGTAAAGATGGATTACATTTGAGTAGGAAGGGTAGCAGGAAATTGGGGCAGGATATAAAGCAAATTGTGAATAGTAATTTAAACTAGAAGCGGGGAGAGGGGGTGATTTGATTGGAAGTAAAAGTAATAGTAAGCATCTAAATAAGGCACAAAATAAAACAATAAAGAAGATAAGTATGGGAATGACAGTTTGGTCTTTAAATGCTAGAAGCTTGAATAATGTTAAGAAGGCAAAGTTGGAAGTTAAACTAATTAATGAAAAGATAGATATATCTATAGTAACAAAAACATTGTGAGATTCAGATATTATGTGGAACACTGATATAGAAGGGCATAAGTCATATTCAAAAACAAGAAAGTATAAGAAAGGTGGAGGTGTGGCAAAATATGTCAGAGAAGATATAGAAAGCAGTCAGTGTAATAAGATAAATGAAGAAATAAAATCCCTGTTGGTACAAGTAGCAGGAGGTGTAGATAAAAAAAAATATTCTTTGGACTATACTATAGACCACCTAATAGTAATAAGGAAATGGACACCTTGCTTAGAAATGAAATTGAGCAGATGGCCCTATAGGGAGACGTAGTTATTACAGGATATTTCAACTACCCTGATGTAGACTGGGGTAAGTGCAATAATAAAAAAGGCAAATAGTGGGAACTATATAGAAATTATAGAAATGTTAGGTATGGAACAGTTAATTTTCAAACCGACAAGGGGAGAAAACATCTTAGATGTATTAATGACAAACTGTAGTGACATTATTCACAAAATAAAAATAAGGGAACAGTTAAGCAGTAGTGACCACAATTTTATAGAGTTTAATGTAAAAAGAAATTACAATATATGAGAGAAAAAACAGTTGCTAAGAACTACAGTAGGGCCAACTTCAACAGAATAAAAAAGAAATAAAAAAAATTGAATTGGAAATAGAGTTTTGAAGGAAAAGATGTAAATCAAATGTGGAAAGAATTAAAGGATAGTTTATTAGCTCTAGAAAATAAGTACATACCCAACAAAACAAAGTACAATAGACGAAGAAAAAAAAACATTATGGTGTACAAATAAGGTGATTAAAGTTTGTTCTAAATATAGAAGGCCTTTAATAAAATGAAGGAATTAGGGACAGATTAGGCTATAATGGATTATAGGACTAGTCTGAAGAGGGTTAAAAGCACAATTAGAAAAGAAAAAAAAGCAGAAGCAATTCTAGCATACAGAAAGGACAATGGTAAAAGTTTGTATGCATACATAAACCAAAATAGGAAGGATAGGCATGGTGTGGGGCCATTATATAAAGTTGGCATAGAACTTAAGAAGCCAAAGGAAATGCCTGATGCCTTAAATGAGTTTTTTGGAACTATATTTGAGAAAAGTGGGAAGGTACTATAAACGAGGTTGAAGAGAAGGATGGGCATAACTTAATAAATCTATTAACAATAAAAGAAGAAATTAAAAGTTTAATAAACAAATTAAAACTGTACAAGTCAGCAGGACCAGACTCTCTGCATCCAAGATATATCAATGAACTAGTACCATTGATATCAGAAATATTAGTTCAGATATTTAATAGGTCTTTTACAACTGGTGAGGTACCAGAAGATTGGAAACAGGCTTTTGTGGTACCATTTTTTTAAGAAAGGTAATAAATCTGAAATGGCAAATTATAGACCTGTGAGTTTGACTGCAGTATTGGGGAAGGTAGCTGAAAGCATATTTAAAAAAAGAATCGAGGAAAACTTGGAAATCTTAGGATTCACTGATAAGAAGCAGCATGGATTTAAGAAGAACAGGGCATGCATTACAAATTATTTATGCTTCTATAAAAATATTATTGAAACAGATAATAGAAATATACCTACTGACATCACATTTTTAGATTTCCGTAAAGCGTTTGATAAAGTTCCGCATGATAATCTAATTAAAAAAATAATAAATATAGGGCTGGATTGTTGAATTACTACCTGGATTAAGAACTGGTTGAGTAACAGGACCCAGAGAGTGAGAATAGCTGGGGAATTATCTGGCAACATAAGGGTGGAAAGTGGTATCCCACAGGGCTCCATACTGTAGCCGATACTGTTTTCTCTATATATCAGTGACCTGCAGCAAAATATTACTAACCAATATGTCAGATATGCAGATGACATTAAGTTAGGAGGCCCAGTTAGTTCAGAGGAACAACAAAGGGCACTAAAAATGGACTTAAAGAAAATTGGGCAAATAAAAACAAAATGAAATTTAATATTAAAAAAACAGGAATAATGCATTTGGGAAGAAATAATGACAAGAATAAATATATTTTAAATGGGGAAGGATTGCAGGAAGTGGAAGAGGAGAAAGGCTGTGGAGTACTTATTGACAACAAGCTCACTTTTGTTAAGCAGTGAACTCAGATCATACAAAAGGCTAACTACATGATTAGGGACATCAAACAAAGTTTTATGAATAAATCTATAGGTTGTTTATTTTTTATTTTATTTTTTTATTAAGAGAGATCGGATATTAACCTTTGAGTCAGGGACTCATTTACAAAGGCTACACATCAGAGTACAACACAGATCAGAGTCAATTAGTGTGCGATATAACTGTCTATAATTGTCAATATAAAGATCACATGTGAGACCATATATGGATTTTGGGTCACAGCTCTGGAATTCTTATACTAAAGGCAAAATAAAAAGGGTGGAGGCGGTGCAGAGAAGGTTCACTAAAATGATGTGGACCTTGGGTAGATATAAATATGAGGAGATACTAAAGAGGACCAGTCTGTTTTTTTTATTTAGTTAGTTTTTGTTGACCGGGGTAAGTGCACTAGACAAATCCTGCCTATTTTCAGGCACGACCCGGGGAGGGGGATACAGATGAATGCCAACTGGCCTTGAACCAGATTAAGCTGTTAGTGGTATTTTTAGTGAATGAGGTGGCCAGGACACCAGGGAAATTCCCCTACTCTTTTCGATAAGTGCCATGGAATCTTTAACATCCACCTGAACTACCACCAACCCAGGCAGATGGGACCTTGGTTTAATGTCTCATCCAAAAGACGGCACCTCAGAAGTGCAACACCCCCTCTCATGCTGCACTACAGTGTCAGTACTGGGATATTAACCCAAGTGCCAGATGTGGGAACTGAACCCACACCCCTCTGATCTCCCAGCTTCAGAGGTGAGTTTGCTACCTACTGAGCCACTGACACTGCAGTTTACTGTTTACTTTGGATCAGAGGAGATTAAGGGGAGGCCTAATGATGTTTTTTAGGATTATAAAGGATAAAAAACTAGGAGAGGAGGTAGGTCTAAAAATGCACGGTAAACCAGAAGGACTGAGAGGAAATGGGGTACAGATTAAATTAGAAACAGTAAAAAAAAAATAAGTTTTTTTATTCATTTAAAAACAGGACGTGGAGAGTTTGGAACACCTTACCAATGGAAAGTGTTGACAGTAAGTCATTAACAGAATTTAAAAGGAGGATTGATGAATGGAAAATGATAACTAGGGTAAAATGTACACACTAAGGTGGGTAACAGTTTATATGGACTTTTGGTCTCCTACCGTTCCAGTCCTAGTATAGTGTAAGAATGTTTGAGTCAAAGCAGGCAGAGTGGAGGTAATTTAGGAAGATGGAAAAGAAGATGCCACAATTTCTTCAGAAAATCAAAAGAGGAAATTCCAGGTGTCTGGTAATCTTTTTTGTTTTATTGTATCTTTTGATTGGGTTGCTATAAAAATGTGTTACTTCCTTATGCTTACATTAATTATTTTCACTCTGTTAATCTGAGTACTGTTTAAGCCTGCTTTTAATCAATGGTATTATTACAGCAAGCATATGTTTCTCCTAACATTATGTTGCTGGTTAATATAATGTTTCTGTATCACCTGCTTAGCTTCTCCTCTTTGTAAGATGAATCTAAAAAATTAAATAAAATATATTAAAAAGGAGACATGAAAATAGAAAATTTGAGTTAGATATGGCAACCCAAATGTAATGCCAAAAAGTGCAAGGTAGTGCATACTTATTTATTCATTTGGCAACCGGGTTGGGCCATTGATCCGAAGACCTTTATTTGGGCATGGCCCAGGCCAGAAACCTGTACAAACAGCATAAAAATACAGTGAGAGAACAATGTGGATCATACAGGGAACAAAACAGTGTAGGTTAAGCTAACAGAGAAAATACAAGGTAAACAGTACCAGGTACATCAACAATTGAGCATACCAAGATATACAACATCTAGATAAACAGGGTAAGGTTGCTCCATCATTCAGCAATAGGAAATATAATAGTATTCAGGCAGGAGATGACAGCAGAGTACTAGAGGTGGGAGAGGGTAAGGGTGGGCTGCAAGGGAGGTGTAGCTATGCAAGTGGTCTGAGGGCAGATGCAGGTCATGGAGGAGAGAAAGTGCATTCTTTTTTATATCTACATTCTTTACCTCCTTATCACTGCAGAGTGTGCTGACAGGTCATCTGGATGCCAGCACCCTCACCCCTGGACCCGGTCTGGTCAGTGACATGCTCTCCTCCACGCAGGCTGGCACACAGTATCTCCCCCCACGGGGATCTGGATCCAATACCTGGGGGGCACACCTCTCAGGTCTGGGGGCGAAGCGCATGGCCGTCAGCCACCACACTCACGCCACAATTTTCTGCCCGACTTTTTCTCCCCTTTGGAGCTGGACATGCAATTGTGTCAATACGCTACATGCAGACACACACCACGCTCCAACCCCCAGCTGTACGCCACTTCTTGCAATGCCCTGACTTCCATCAGTTGCCACTGCAGAGCAACGTAGACCACTTGTCCACTCCAGAAGGAGGAGAACTGTCATGGGATGCTCGATCCTCCCTCTCCCCTGCTGACCCCCTGTAGTCTGAGTCCTGTCCCCAATCCAGGTCGTCGGCATAGTGCGAGGTGTGGTATCAGTGCCACTGGGCTGGACAGAAAGTGCATTCTTATCAGAGAATTTAGATTTAGAGGGGGGCCCGGGGTCAGGCTGCAGAGAAGGCTCTTAGGCCCATCCTTGTAGTTATGTTAGAGCATTCTAGTTAAAGGTGGGAAGACTGGTGTAGATTGCGGCAGTAGGTTCTAGGCTTTATGATGCCAGTTCGACAACTATGTTGTCGACCGACACTGCAGTGACGGATTTATGTTGACCGCAAGTTGCTGTGGACATAAATCTGGCAGGAGACCCCAGTCTTTTTTTCCATCGGGGGGCTTTGCCCCCCAAACCCCCCCAAGCAGAGGGTTCTGCCCCCACCCCCCTGAAATAAAGGGTTCCAATTCCAAGTCAGAGTTGGTTCAAGTAGGAGGTGCAGGACCAGGGAACAGAGTGCCGTGGTCTCGGGCGGACCATTACAGTGAACTGTCAATGTTGTTGGCATCAACATGTTCGCTGTAATGGTGTCACCATACGGTCAGCATACCTAGGTTCCAGTGCAGATAAGGACGGACAGTGGAGAGTAGGAGAGATTGTGCAAGGTATCAGCAATGGTCTGGGCCAGCAGATAGAAGCATCATGCTTGTGGAGGGAGGCAGTTAAGAGACTAATATAGAGAGCAGTGGTGAGTGAGGAGAGGGGCACAGAGGACAAGGTGACATATTCAATTGTAGGTAGCGTCCAGGTGGTTCAGGTGAAAGAATAATATTGGTGAAATAAATCTCAAAACAGAGTACTGATTGTAAGAAGAGAAGGTGGAGCAGATGTCAAAAGAAATGGACCCGTGGATCATTATTAGCAACAGTCTAAAGTCCCATGCTCAATGCCAGAAGGCTATAGGGAAAGTAAACTGGATGTTGAGGTGCATAAGGAGGGGGTTTGTTAGCAGACGAATGGAGGTGAGTATGCCCTTGTACAGTTCCTTCATCACATATCACGTAAAGTACTGTGCACAGTTCTGAAGACCACATCTGAAGGACAGCATGAGGGTGGGGTGCTGCACTCCCGAGGTGCCGTCTTTCAGATGAGACGTTAAACTGAGGTCCCATCTGCCTGTTCTGGTGGTAGTTCAGGTGGATGTTAAAGATCCCATAGCACTTCTCGAAAAGAGTAGGGGAATTTTTTTATTACAAAAAAATACACAACATCAAGTATAGACATCATATGAAATAAGCGAATATCATACAAAAAAAACATTTTGAAACAGGGAAAATCATGGATATTATATCAAATTCAGAAAAAAGAGAAAGAAAGTATGAACTCATATTTAACTAAATACATTTAACTGAATCAAACAGGAATACCCGTCCAATAATGTGTAAACTGAGCATAAGAAAGACATTTTGCTTCCTTATCCTTAATGTTTTTTAGTGTTGATTCAATATATTGAATAATAGCTCGTGGACAAGTTGACATCTGTTGAAATACATATTTACATCTGGCTTGCCACATATAGTATTTACAAGCTGCAAATATTACCCTCAGAGTACTAGGATGATATAAACTCCAAAAACTGGGAAAAATCCCTAAAACAAGGACAGAATAAGTGATTCTGCTTAGAAAAGGCCATTTCCACTTATTCGCCAAAGTTTTCCAAAATAACAAGGCATCTGTACAAGTAAAAAAGAAATGTTCCATGGATTCTTCTACATTTACACAAGATAATTTGGGACAAAACCTCTCTTGTGTTGACTTGTGCTTTAAATTCCCCTGAACTTGTAATTTCCCATGACAACATAACCAGGAGATATCCCACATATGTGGTGGTATTCTTCTATCTTTGAGGACTTTAAGTGCATGTGTTTTATGTGATGGAGGACATAGTGGAAACTGTAATATCGGTTCCTCAATATGTAAGAGGTATACATATAACTGTTTTCTAGTGAGGCCTATAATAGAAGATTTGTTCACTTTCCAGGATCGAAGAAAACGAAAGCAATCAAATACATAGGATGGAGCGGAAGGTATCGAAGCTATAGGTGGATGACTAGTCCATGCTGCCATTAATGAATCCATTGTTTTGATACCCAAGAATCGCATGTTGTTAATGTATAAGTGTGACTCTGTAGAATATGGTGTAAAAAAAGAGAGAGAAAAATAAAGGGTTTATCATTCCTAAACCCCTTGATTTGTAGAAAGATATGTAATTTGTCTCTTAACAGGATTTAAACGATTACCCATAACATTTGAAAAAAAAGACTAAATAATCTAGTTTCCAGGTGTTTGGTGGACAATAGATATGGCTTAGAAACAAAAATCGGGGCTAAGAATTTTTTTATTACCATAACTCATTTCCTTTTACTTAATTTCCATGTCTTCCAAAAACGCACCTTATTTTCCCCTAAAGTTAATTGTTTGTCCCAGTTGTAAGTAGAATCATGCGATGTATTGAACCATATCCCTAGTATTTTCTGAGGGGTAGTGCAGACTCTTATTCCATATACTGCTGTTACATCATTCATGATGTGATGCAAGGGAATACATACACTTTTCTCTAGATTTAATGTACTTCCAGATATTGATGTAAAGGATTGAAATATTTGAATAGCTTTATTACTTGAGGAAAGGTCAGAAACCAATAAGACCACGTCATCTGCATAAGCAGATATCTTAATGGATTTTAAACTAGGATGCGGAGCTATACCTATAATGTCAGGATTCCCTTGTATGTATCGAATAATAGGATCTAGTGCGAAGACATATAATAAAGGACTCAAAGGGCAACCTTGTCGGAGTCCAATTCGTTGTAAGAGGGTCGGTCCACGAGAACCATTTATTATTGGAAAGAAAAATGTTATTGATAACACATATGAGATCCATGATATGAATTTATCAGGGATACCGTATAGTGATAATGTGCATAATAAAAAACTGTGCTGTACCAAATCAAAAGCTTTTGATTGGTCTAGAGCAAAAAGATAACCAGATATTTCGTTATGTGTTTTCTTTCAAAATTTCGCATTATCAAAAGAGGTTTGAGTAGATAAGCTCTACCTGGTATAGCACATGTTTGAGCCGTGTCAATTAAATCTGGTGCAACTAATCATAATAGAGCAAAGAATTTTGGAAAAGAGTTTGTAATCTGTATTTAACAGATGTAAAGGTCTCAATTTTAAGGAAGTTTATCTCCTTTTTATATATATAAATTTCAAAGCAGATAAGCCAAAACCCGATGATGTGTCCATTGTATCTAAAATATAGTTAAATACCTGAGTTAATATTTCTAGTAGATGTTCTTTAAACATTTTATAGAATTAGATAGTTAGACCATCTGGCCCAGGAGAAACTTTCAACTTTAAACACGAAATGCATTAGTAACCTCTTCCTCGAAATCCGACTAATTAGGTTGGGAATACAATGTGCTGGATATCTGGGAACTGGATTATAGGAAGCGAGGATACATTTCTGGGGCATCTAGGGATATTACAAAAATGGGTCTGTAAATATTTAGACATTACTGATATCATCCCTGAAATGGAAGTTACTATGGTACCCTGAACATCTTGTAAACCATGCATAACCGTGGATTGGAGTCTATCTTTAAAGGCAAAAAGGATCAACAGACGGAGAATTCAAAGTACCAGTTTTCATGATATAATCCAAAGACCGGGCTCTATCATATTGATGCGATAGCATACTGGACTTTATCTTGGAAATTTGTGATGAGTAGTCTATTGAGGATGTGGACTGAAGCGACATTAGTTTGTATAATTGATTACGGTACATTAAATAAGTAAGGTAATTGTCCCGAGCAGTTTTTTTCCCTAATGCTGTGAAATAGGTAGCTAGGTCTTGTTTTGTGTCTTTCCACCATTCCCATAGGGAATCATAGCAAACCATGACCGACAATGCTTGAAAAAATATGCATCTGAGATTAGTATAATTTGGAAGTAAATAAAGAGTTATTTAACTTCCAGAGATGGTGTAATATACAGGTGTTGGGGAATCTATGGAGAAATGACCAATTAGAAGGCAATGATCTGAGATCTCATTAGGACGTACATTAACAGAACGTGGGATGCAATGACGAGAAACAAAAAAATAATCTATCCTAGTACCATATATTGATCTATAATATGTATATCCCACATCTGAGTGTAGCATACGGTATGCATCAACTAACCCTGCATTTCTTACTAGATTGGACAGTGCTATGGAATCGCAATATATTTTTTTTCCCAATGAGACTCTGTTTTTAGCATCAATAGAACAATTAAAATCTCCGCCCCAAAAAATATATTTACGTGTACATAAAAATGGTTTAATTAACTCCAGTAATGCTATTCGAGCTGCTTTGGTTTGTGGACCGTATATAACTATAACTCTAAATGGCAAGGAGCATTTGATGAAATCAATGATAAGTGCTCTTCCCGGGAGTATATCAACTATTCGGGTAACCAAAATTTGGGTAGAATAAAATAGGATGGCCACACCGTCTGCTGAATCTGTTCCAAATGTCCAATAAGAGGGGCCTTTATACCATCCACTCTTTAATTGCTGAATGTCGTATAAACTGGAAACATGGGTTTCTTGCAATAATAAAATATCCAGGGTTAAGGAGTTTGCATAGTGTAAAAAGCTCATTCTCTTCTTGTAGCTTTTAAGGCTACGTACATTCAAAGAAGCAATACGAAAATTCATGATCAATTTCAACGTTAGCCACTACCATCAGTTATTGACATGTTTTTCTGTTTTTTCCCTCCTTTTTTCGTTTTCATCAATTTCTTTCTAGTGACATCAGGGGGTTTAATAGCAGGAGTATCAACATCAGAGGGCACTGCAGACACATCTGATTCCCCATCTGAGACCTCCTTGTCTCCTTTCAGGCAATCAAACATATTAGATGTAGGGGTATCAGGAGGTCTAAGTGACTTCCGAGCAGCAGCTCTGGTAACTCGTTTAATAGTTTGAAACCCTTCTTTATCAATAATAGTGGCAGAGGAAGATGCAAGGGATGAAGATTCAGGGGGGGAATCAATAGAGGCCTTTACTTGGGCAACCTGGTCCTGTGGTGGCAAAGGGGTTTGATGTGACATATTTTGTTCAGAAGAGGGGGACAAAAGATGATCTGAGGTAACAAGTGGAGGGGAAACATGTTCTTTTGCTTTATCTTGCGCTTTTTGCACTAGGGTATCAGAGTTCCAACCATCCGACCTATTCCTACTTGCCCATGGACATTGATGATAAGCATGTCCTGTTTCATTCATAAATTACACTTGAATACATTCATACAAGACATGCTGGAATGTCCATATCCCCCACATAAACTGCATTTAAGTAAATCACACGTACTACTCAAATGTGTAGTAGCACCACATTTGTAGCAAGCTCTAGGTTGGCCTCCATAAAAACAAACCCCCCTGTCTTTACCAAGAAAGAAACTATTTGGCAAGTGTACAACGTCTGGATTATTTTGAAATAATTTCACCTTGAACCTCCAACCACCAGTCCATAGACCCTCATCATCTAGGATAGCTTCAGGAGAGGATAGAACATTACAGTGATTTTGTAGCCAATGGTAAATGTCGCTTACGCTAACACCTTCATTTCTGAACATTATAGTCACAGTCCTAATCGTAGGTTTAGATAAAGGTATAATAGAAAAAGGGGTCCAAACAGGATCATTTTTCTGTAAGGTATATAAGTGCCAAAAACGGTCTAATCCTGCAGATGTTTTAAAACTGATATCAAAAGTTTCCTCTCCTGAAATGTGTATCAGGGCATATATGTCAGATGCCGTGAAATGTAGTCTGTCTTTTAAAAGGGTTCTGGCTACATAATATCTATCAGAATTCAGGAAGTCCCCTCTATAAGGTGGACTGCATTCCTCATGGGGCTGGTTCAAGTTTGTTTTAAAAGGTCTGATAGTATGGATGGCCGACCAGGTATCTGCATGGTGGAGCTTTTATTTTGAATAGAGGTTAGTGCGTAGAGCGTGCCTGGTTTAGGATCCTCTAATAAAGAAGTATTTTTATGTGGAGAGCCTAGTAAAGTATGAGAAGGGGTATAGCAGGTTCTTGAGACAAGGTGGTTTCGAAGTTGAGAGACCGGGGGTCTGGTGGTGTGTCTAGAGAAATTAACGATATATCAGCATGTTCCTGTGATCCCTGACTAATCCCTTGGTCAAACGTATCCATTATATCTCCCCATGAATTCAAAGATGTAACATTAGTTAATACATTATTATCAGAAATTTTTACAGTCTCTGCATTAAGCTGTGGTACCTCGTTGGAGCTCGTACTGATTGCAGGCCTGTTGGTGGAAGATAAAACACCGTGTATGGCTTCATTCCAATTAGGATCTGGCATCTAAGTCCCTGTCGACGATTTTGTCCATCCTGCTGTTGACAACGCTGTAGAAACTGACCATGAGTTCTCTGGGGTTGATTTCCCCTGCTGTGGTCCATAACGCAAGTGCAGTGAATCAATGGCGGCAGGAGGTTTGGTAGCGGTGGAAGCAGTGAGAGAGCCAGATTTCACAGGAGTAGAAGAATCTACTGCAGAAACTAAAAATAAATCCAGTTTCTGGTCGCAATGTTCCCCGCAATGCTGCGAAGCAAAACCGGAAAGCGGTGGGGGAAGAAGTGGTGTTACTCCCGTCGCGTCCCGAGAACTTTGTTCCTGCAGATGGATCGGGGTAACACCGGCAGAGACTGAATCATCCGCTGTAGTACGCAATAATTCACTTCGGGAGACTCCTACATCTAGTATATCATGCTGTAGCATTACACTCACAGGACGGTCAGTATCATTTTGATCAATCTTCCCAGCAGTAGCATCTGGCATTATCGGCAAAAAGGAAATCAATGAGTCAGTATCACAGGCAGGCAGATCTCTAACTGACTCACCCATTGTGTCAGCAAAGACGGAAACTCCACCCTACAGAGTAGGGGAATTTCCCCGGAGCCCTGGTGAAATCCCCCCCCCCCCATTCACTAAAATACCACCAACAGTTTAATCAATTTGTCTAGTGCACTTACCCGGTCAACAAAAACGAAATAAATAAAATAAAATAAACAAGGACTTCTTGGAAGCTGTGCAGATGAAAGCGATGAAGATGATTCAAGAGCAGTAGAGGAAGACAAGGAGAGGCTGGAAAGTCTCAATATGTACACACTGGAAACCAAGAGGGAGCGGTGGGGCATGATAGAGACTATTAAGTACCTAATGGGTATTGATAAAGTGGACAACAGTGCCCTCTTCACAAGAAATAATGGAAAGGCAATGAAAGGCTATGAATGGGAAGTAGTAGAGGGAAACTAAGAAGGTTATAAGAAAGCTTTTCTTTACAGCAAGGGTTCTGGACAAGTGGAATGCATTGCCAGAAGTGGTTGACATGGAGTTCATTGCTGGCTTCAAAAACAGGTGGACTAGGCATAGGAGAATAGCCAAAACCAGAGGAGGGAGTATGGGAGGGTGGGTAGTCTAGGGAAGGGGATTCATGGACAAGAGAGTGGGGTGCCAAAACACAGTCAGAGCCATAGTAGACTGGAAAAAAATAAGTAACAGCACTCCTAGCTTAGTGTTTTTTAGAAAAATATATATTTTTGTATCTTTTTCTTCATTTCAAAGAAAAGCAGTGCCATTTAACGCATGATATTTTACTGTAAACCCCCTACAAATGGGGGTTCCTAAAGAGTCTTCCTGGGCTTGCCAAATGCCCACTGCCAGGCTGGTGTTCTGTGTCCTAGCATTTTAAAAATGTTGTGCATGTGAGTGCCTAGCTAGCCTCCGTGCCTGTCTCCTTAAGAGGCATCATTTGGTGATGTATAATTAATCCGGGTAGGGGCTGAGTGTTTCCAGGCTCAAGTCCCATCTGAGCTGCAGAAATATTGCTCCATTCTGCCATTGCTAATTGTGCAGAGGGAGCTCTGTTAGAACTTGTAATTGTTTGCTGATTAGCTGCTTTAATAATAATGATATAGTTTGTCTAACCTGCCTTTCTTTTCAGCATGGACATTTCTGTATTACACCAATCAGTACCTTTTGGGGACCTTAAAAAGGAGTCTGTCCCCAGAAGTTTTGTGGGAGTGAATTTCTGTAGGAAGTGTAGTTTTTACATGTTGGCACCTAAATGGACCTGGAAGGGGAGCCCTTGCTTTGACAGACAGTTGGATCAACCAACCAAACCCTTTTTGGATGAGAAGGAAGTCCCAGTGCTGCCTGCGGCAGAAGTCAGTCTGAGATTGGAGTTGAGAGAGTGAACAGCTCAAGATATTAGAGCAGCTGCTCGTTGGTTGTAGCACGGGAATCTGGTGGGAAGACTGTGTTTGGTCTGTCTGCCTCATCATCCCTTGTGAGGGAATCCTTCAGTTAATGGTAAACCGGACTGAATCCAATCAAGTCTGTGACCATAATTACTGAATTGTGACTGCCTTTTTGCCTGAAGATTTTCTCCATGCAATTGGCCTGTCAGGAAATCTGAAACCACCGCACAACGTATAGTTTTGCCCAGAGACACTGAAACTGCAACTGGATTGTCATCCGAACTGTGGTACTGTGTTTTCTTTTACTATAGATGTGCTGAATGCTGTCAGTGGGTCACGATTTGGTTCCTCACTGCCTGCTTGTGTCACGCTTGCTGGAAGCTGAATCCAGCACTACCAGACTGTCATCCAAATTGTTTCACCTGGTCTGGGCCCTGCCACCTCAGCCCAGCCAGTTGCTCCCATCACAGAGAAGAATATCGACAAGAGATCTGCCTGGGGATCAGCCCCATAGAACTTCCGGTTTTGCTCAGAGACATGGATATTGTGACCAGACTGCTATCCGCTTGGTGGTATGGTGATTGCTTTACTATAAATGTGCTGTAACCTGCTAGTGGGTCGCGATTTGGTTCCCCATTGTTTAATTGTGCCTTGCTTGCTGGAAGCTGCATCCAGCACCTCCTGAACTGAATCCGCATTCATCTCCAATTGGTCTGGGCCTCCACACTTTGGCCCAACCAGCTTCTCATGCCACAGAGAAGACCATCGATGAGAGACCTGCCTGGGGATTAGCCCCTTGCTCAACGTCACAAACAGGAATGACACCACGGTGAATCGTGTGGGCCCTGCTTCTTCTGGCAAACCAGCAAGTCATCCTGAAGTCTCCATTTCATAACTCCTGTGTCCTGTACTGGGTAGCATGAGTAAATACCAGAGTAGCTCCCTGCAACAACAGCTCAATCAAAGTGTGTCATCTGATTTAATTGTTTTGTCTAATTATCTTGAACTGAGCCTCCTGGCTCCAGATTACAAATTGTGGGTTTTTGTGTATGACTTGTCTTTCCATCATAGGGCCCCGATCAGCGGCAATGCAGGCCTACCCTAGGCAACGTGTCAGGCTAGCCTACCTCGCCACTGGGTACCCAGAGTGTGTGTGACTGTGTTGATGGACTCTAAAGCGCATGCCTTGTAGCCTGATTAAATCAGTACCTAAACCAATCAACTGGATTACGCCCCTTCCTTGTTCATTCCCCCTGAATAAATCAGATCTGAATCTTTTTGCAATTAAACTGCCTGTGGTGCACTTTTGTACAAGTAGCACTGTGGTACTATTGTTTGCTGTGTTTAACCTTACTTTAGAGGGGTCTCCAGGGCCGAACAGGTGGAACCAGCCCTGGTGGTAAGTACAATCAGAGTGAGGATATATCTGCTGTTTGGGGACTATTGTACCTGTGTATTCTGTTCATTGTTTAGGCCACTAGAGGGGAAAAAGAGGGGTCACAGTGTCCCGGAGGGCTGTACCCAGGTCAGCTACGCTACCACTAACCCTGTCCTCTGGGTGGAGGCACCCGTTTTCAGTACCCAGGCCCCTTAACCTGCACTTAGTCACACAGGTAGGGGTAGTAGCTCTTGGGATAGCACCACCTAGGGGTTACATTACAACAAAATGTGGGTTCAAATACCACTAACAGTGCAGCCCAGCCCTTTGAGGCCCCAAAAACCTCTTCATCAGCGGCAGTGGCAGACAGCCTTACCCTGGATGTGATTATAGGGAACAGGTTGACTAGTTCTGGTCCAGCATTAGGCCATGTATGGACACAGGCAGTTACTGGGCAGACTTCATGGGCCATTGTGTTTTTTCCTTTTTCTGCCATTGACATCTATGTTTATGTTTTAACATTCTATGATGTACTAGAATGCGCAATGTTTCAAATGTTTTTTTTTCCTTCAGAGGTATGCTCCTTAGGCTCTTTGGTTTGCTTGCCTTACCCCAAACAAGCATGGTTTTACAAAGGCCATTTATTCCACTGGTTTACATGATAGTTCCATAGTACAATTAAGCGGTAAGGCACATTGGAGGGGTGGGTTATGCTCATGTATTGAACCCCTCAACACTGCAGAGATCACAAACTGAATCAAAGTACCATTGTGTCAGGGGTGTAATAAATTTATAAAGTGGGATCTGGTCCATTCTGGCTCCTCATTGGGCAGGACCCTGCCCCATGATACTATGTTGACCTAGCATATACCCCTGCTAAGAACACATGATGGGGTGTAGTAATTGAGACCACAACCAGCTGAAGTCAAAAAGAACAATATGCTAATTACACATCCTCAGGGTTGAAAAGGTCACAATGCAAATCAAACAAACCAGCAACATAAAAAAAGAAATCTTGCAAATAAAGCAAAAAAAAAAAATATGACCCCCACCCCCCAGCAACATTGCTCAGGAATGACAAACTGTAAAAGAAATCCATCCAACAACTTTGAGAAAACATACTTCTTAAAAATCCAAGCCCAAATAGCCTCAGGGCTGTTCGCACAAGAAAAACATTTTAGACAATTAATAAAAAAACAAATTCAAAATCTCGATTCTACACAGTAACGTACATGTGTATATGTACGCAACTAAACTATCAATCAATCAATCAACTTTATTTAATTAAGCACATTTCTCAATTATGACTCAGTGGGCTTTGCAGAGTTTCACACTTTAAAATGATACAGACCAAGATACAGACCAAGAAAATAACATGCACATATATAATATTAATTCACACTAGAACATACTAGCTGGTCATAAAAGCTTGATTAAATAGGAATGTCATTAGCTCCATCTTGTAAATGTCCACAGTCTGACTTTCTCGTATATGATGAGGTATGGAGTTCCACAGGATTGGGGCAGCAGGCACAAAGACACGGGCCCCAGATGTCTTTAAATAAATCCTGGGAACTCCCAAAAAGCCCTCATCTGCGGAATGCAGGGGGCAGGTGGGCTGGTAGGAACTAACAGGATCTTGCAGGTAACCAGGCCCCTAACTGTGTGGGGCCTTATAGGCCAGCAAACTGACCTTGAAGGAGAATCGCCACCTAACCAGCAACCAGTGCAGAGATCGAAGTACTGGTGTAATATGACATGATATAGGTAGACCAGTCAACCACATGGCTACCACATTCTGCACTAGCTGCAGGCAGTGCAAATCTACCCCCAGGTAGAGGGCATTGCATGGTCCAGGTGAGATGTCACAAAGTTATGGACTAGTGCTGGCAGATCAGCCAGGGGTATCAGGTGTTTAACCCTGGTGATGTTCCTCAGATGGTGAAATGAGGTCTTAACCACAGCTAACACCTGCAGTTTCAGGGTCAGGCCGCAGTCCAAAACAACAGCAAGGTTTCTCACCCGATCAGAGGTAAGCAGCTGGGAGTCCCCGAGCCTAAGCCCCAAGACTTGACCAGACTGCACCTTCATCCCCTGGTGACCAGGTTCCAGCACCATTACCTCAGTCTTATCTGGCTTCAACCTCAACCAGTTCACCCTCATCTGATCTTGGATCTCGTCCAGGCAGGTGTTCAATACTCAGACCAGCTCCTGCTGCTCAGGGGCAAAGGACATGTAGAGCTGAGTATCATCTGCATAGTAGTGAAAACTCAGCCCATACCGCCTTATAATGTCAGCCAGGAAAGCATGTACATGGCGAACAATATGGGGGACTTAACGGAGCCCTGCGGGACCCCACACAGCAGGGGCATGGGAGCCGAGGAATAAACCCCTGACACCACACGCTGCAACCTGGTGGTAAGATAAGATCTAATCCAATTGTGGACTGAACCTGTCAGTCCACAACATACCCGTAAATGCTCCATCGGCACCCCATGGTCCACGTTGTCAATGCTGCTGAGAGATTGAGGAAAACTAGAATGGAACGTCTCCCCCGATCACTCACTGCCAGGAGGTCATTCAACAACCAAACCAGAGCAGTCTTAGTATTATGACTTTTTCTAAAGTCCGACTGGAGAGGGATGTAGTGAGCTAGCCAACTTCCAGTATTAATTTACAGATATATACAGTTTTTTTCTGCACCAAGTTTCCACTGTGGAAACAGGACACAGGGCCACTGACCCCAGCACATCAGGGTTAAATCATGGCACCTCCACAATTGCCCATTTTAAACTCCACCTGACACACCTTCACCCCCATGAGCCACTTTTTCATCTCAGTAGTGGTACCCTGATTCTGGCTCAACTGTCATGCCACCCCACAAGGGCTAATCCATCCTATACAAGGGCCTACTCGAATAACAAAAGATGCAAATTAAAAATGATAGTACACTCCCTGACACATTTAGCCTTCCTTGTGCTGTTGCTCCTGGCTGGGGACGTCCATCCTAACCCGGGGCCAATTGGTGACAACCAGTCCAGGGAGAAGCATAGCAATGGGTTGAAAATCGTGGCTATGAATATCTGTAGCCTGCTTCCCAAGATGGTGCAGCTGCAGGCATGGACCCAGTTTCATGTGCTCTAAGACACCCATGCTCCCTGTGTCACTTGTTGGATTTGTGGAACTCAGACTAAGTGGCTTACCAAAGACCTACTCACCCAGATTAGGGCCAGGGACAGAATGTGGTGACGTTTCAAATCCACAGGGCTCCAGGCCGATTATAACAACTATCGATCCCTGCGAAACACATGCAAAAGACATATTCGATTAGCCAAAAGCTCTTTCTGTAAAGATCTGCTAACAAAAGCTGCAGGGGACTCTAAGAAATTCTGGTCAACAATAAAAACCCTTCTTGAAGCAAATCAAACAGCCCATACAAGTGACATGCTGATAAACGGCATACATTGCAATAATCCAGTGACTACAGCAAACTCATTTAACTACCATTTCTCTGACCTAATCAGCTACCAGGCCTCCTTCCCTCGTACACACTGCTTCCTCCCACAGCGATGTAAAACCTCTACTCACGCATCCTCCCTTTAGGTTCCAGAGTATTACAAGAACAGAAGTGCTAAAACTGCTCCTCTCCGTTCCTGACAGTATCAGCTCGGGTCCGACGGTCTGGAACCCAGGCTCTTAAAAATTGCTGCCCTGCTCATAGCCTCTCCCCTAACCAAAATCTTCAACGTATCTCTATGTCATGGTACAGTCCCTAATATCTGGAAAATAGCTAAGGTCACACCCATTCCTAAAAAGGGTGATCCTAAAGAAATCATGAATTACCATCCCATAGCAATCCTCTCTCTGCTTAGCAAAATCCTGGAAAAACTAGTGGCCACCCAATCCATAGAATATCTTCAGAAGTATAACCTTCTCTCTTGCTCCCAGCATGGTTTCTGCAAGGGCCACAGCACTTCCACTGCCCTCCTCAAACTCACAAACGACATCTTTGCTTCTATGGACTCGGGCATCCTGACAGGTGGGATTTTCATTGACTTAACAAAGGCATTTGACCTGGATAACCATACCCTTCTTCTTGCTAAACTATGCTCCCTTGACTTCTCTACCGATGTAGTGGCCTGGTTTAAAGGCTATCTGTCCAAAAGAAAACAGGCTGTAGTTTTCAACTCAGCCATACCTGATCTTTCATCTATACATGTTGGAGTGCCCCAGGGCTGCATACTTGGCCTCCTGCTATTTTCAATCTTCATTAACGACATCCTGTTGCTTACTCCTACCTGTTCATCTTTGCTTTATGCAGATGAGCTAGTCATTTACCATAGCGCAAGAAATATCACCGACTTAAACCAACCTCTTGCCTCGGACTTCTCAAGTATTCAGTCTTGGCTAACAGAGAACAAACTCATTCTCAATATTAGTAAGACACACTCTATGCTTTTCGGGTCACCTGCCAGACTTAAAGCAAACCAAAATGCCCTCAAAATCTCTTGTGCAGATGGCTCCCCACTGGTTAGCACCAGATCCTTTAAATATCTGGGCATTACTCTTGGCGAATCCCTAGTTTTCACCTACACATAGCTGCCATCTGTAAATCTGTCAACGCTAAGTTAGGAGGTGCCTACCGCACTAGCTATGCCCTTACCCCATTGGCTAGACTAGCTGTGGCACAAGGTTTTCTGCTCCCAGCCTTGGCATATGGCTCAGTCATGTACCTATCTGCCTCAAAATCCTCCCTCCATAAATGAGACACCACCTATAACAACATCCGCCACTATGCCTCTGCATCCCCATGTTACAAACACCTCTGCCAGCTCTATACTGACTTAAATTGGTCTAGCCCCACTGCCCATCGACTCCAGTCCTTTGGCTCACTGATTGACTGCATTGCCAGGTCAGGGCTCCCACTATCCCTTGCCTGTCAGCTTCACTCACAACCTCTCTCCTATGGGCTCCGATCTGCTGACCTAGCCCCTTTTTGCATCCCCAGATGTAAAACTAATATGGGTGCATGCGCTTTTGCATACATGGCTCCAAAGTACTGGAACTCCATACCTCAAACCGTTCGTGGAGCACCCACCCATGCTAGTTTTAAGAAACTTCACCGTGACCATCTGCGTACAACTAGCCCCTGCACTTGCTTTCATCCGCCTTAGACCATTTTTTTCTCCCTACCCTCTGTCTTCCCTAGGTAATCTACCTCTCTGATGCCACTTCCCAACCTCTCTAAATAACCTCCTCACATGTCTTCTTCTCTCATCCTTTACCCTTTTCCCCTGCTTCCTACCACTCTCCCTTCTTCTCCCCTGTTTTCATTAACCACAGATTTTTGGCACTTATTGTATTTGCTCTGTGTATACCTTTCTCTTGCAATGCCTGTTTCTCACATTGTTTTGACTCTTGTTGCTACTTGACCTAACTGTATTTTGCCTGCTTAATAGTGAACAATTGTCTCTACAGCCCAAGTGTGATTGTTATATTGAATCAATGTTTTCTCTATACCTTAAGTTTGATTGTATGTTGATTTCCCTCCTTACTGTGTTACATATCTCATGTGCTGCGTCACATGTATGCTCATTTGTATTTCAAACTGCCTTTCTCCTGGGTTGTGCCTGAAAATAGGCATTCTTATACCTAGTGCACCCACCCAGTTATCAAAAGCAAATAAATAAATAAACTACACAAAACCCAGATATCATCTGCCTGATGGAAACCTGGCTCAAACCCTAGGTTCAGGATAAATCCATTTCCTTAATGGGCTTTGAAACCTTTTGGCTCAATAGGCTGGGTAAATGCGGCAGAGACTGTCTCATCTATGTAAATAAAGGATGAGCTAAAAGGGAGTAGGCTGCCTGTTCCTGACATTGCCAGTGATTACAAAATGATACAGTGCTTAGGGGACAGGCATAAGGCAATTCTAGTGGGGGGTAGGAGGAAGTAAGTGTTGATTAACTAGAATCTGCAGCTTATCCATCAGGTAGGGAAATGGGCAGACTAGGTGGGCCATGCTGTCCTTATCTGCCATCAGTTTCTATGTTTCTATGTTTCTAGCTGTTAAGCTTCTCCTGTGCAGACAGAGTAAGTCTCTCACTGTCTTCTCTGTATACCTGCTGCTGGAAAAAGCCAAATCGGGGCTCACCCCTGCCCTGGAAACCATCTCCAAGCTGAAGGACAGCTCTGAGGTTGTCATTACTGGGGATTTTAATCTTAACTGGATCAGCAAAGATACTGGCCATCTTAAAGATCAGGTCACTAGCTATTATCTCACCCAAATGATCTCTGAGCACACCAGACTAACCCGGAACATGGGTAAGGGAATCCTCCTAGACTGGATTTTTTCCAGCAGTCCTAATAAGACAAAAAATGTCATGGTTCTCCCAGACTGCTTCAGTGATCATTCACCTGTGGCTTGCACCTGGGTGACAAAAGAAAAGATAGAACCTCCCATCGCTGTACATAACAGGGTTCTCAAGCATGGGGCAACCCAGATCTTTAAAGCTGCCCTGGCCAAAACTGACTGGTCTCCAATTGACACCACTGATGACATCAACCAGGTCCTGCAATTCTTTGTAGACACCTTCAATGGTATTTGTGATACCTTTGCACCACTGAGAAAGAGAAGGACAAGGGCAGCCTCCAATGGCTGTGTCTCCCGTGACCTACTCAACTGTATGAGGGAGCAGGATAACCTCTGGTGTCTGGCTAGAAATTCTGGCAACCTCACTGATTGGCAAAATTACTGGGCAGCAAGAAACAAGTGCACCCTGCTCATTTGGCAAGCCAAGGCAGCACATTACAAAGAGAAGCTAAACAGCAGTTGAGGGGATGGTAGATGCTTCTGGAACAACATCAGAGACCTGCTTGGAAAGAAAGACAGGAGACACCACACAATGCTCACCATTAATGGGACTCCTACCACTGACCTGCACATCATAGCTGAATCCTTTAACCTGTCATTCTCCGATCTTAGTGCTGTCCTGCCACCAGACTATTTAAATATCTCAGAACCTCCCCCTCCACAAGACCAACATAACCCCTCCTATCCAAAATTCTATTTTAAACAGGTCAGAATTAGTGAAGTCAGAACCTACGTATGTAAGGTGCTCGGAAAAACAAGGCTAGGTAGCAATGGTTTAGACATGAAGCTTGTGGTGGTAGCACATGAAGAGCTACTGAGATCAATTACCAGGCTCTTTAATAAAACCCTTGCCCAGGCGATATTCCTTTTGACCTGGAAGTTAGCCCTGGTCACCCCAGTTTTAAAAAGCAGGGATCAGTACAACACTGTCAACTATAGGCCAATCTCCATCCTCTCTCCTATCTCTAAAGCCCTAGAGAGGAGTGTGGTGGACCAGGTTACTGAGTACCTCCATAAGTATGGACTCCAATGCCCACAACAGCATGGATTCCATAGGAACCACAGTACAGCTACTGCCCTGGTGAAGTTCTCCGACTACGTGCACAAGGCCATGGATGGGGGCCATTTGGTGGGATCTATATTCATAGATCTTACTAAAGCATTTGACACTGTCAAGCACTGCATCCTTTTTACTGACCTACTAAACCTGGGTCTGTCACCTGAAGTGGTCCTCTGGTTCCAAGACTACTTATTCCATAGAAAACAAAGTGTCAAAATCAGGACAACTATATCTCCCTCAAGGGAAATTACACTAGGGGTCCCCTAAGGGTCAATATCAGGGCTTCTCCTATTTAGTCTATTTATAAATAGACTCCCTGAAGCCTGTGAGAGCAGGATCATCCTGTATGTGGATGATGCCATCGTTCTGTGCAGCAGCAAGCAGCATATTGCCCTGCAGGCAGAGCTTCAGAGCTTGTTCAATGGGCTGGAGGATTTGTTCTGTAAAAAAAAGCTGCTACTCAATCACAAAGAGACAAAGACAATTATCATCTCTAGTCCTTACAAATACCCTATAAATACCCTCTGTAAATAGAAACTCATGGCAATGCACTTTGGACACTCTCCTGACAAGACACAGAAAACCTGCCAGTGGTTGAAAAGAAAGAAAGGATTTTTCAGACTTCACTTATTCTTCTGGACTACAATTTACTATGAACTTAAAGTAGAACTTTAGATAACAGTTATAGTGCATTTTTTCATGTTTATTTTCCACCTTTGTTTGTGTTATTCTGTGACCAAAATGTTCTAAATCTTTTAGTAGTAACTGTATGAGTATCAATTATTTTAGTAAAAACATTGTTTTTAAGAAACCTGCCTGAGCAAGATTTTTCATGTAGTGTGTGGTTGTGGGAAGTTTAATAATAATCTGTGACTAAACTGTTATTGCTAAGGGGTGTCACCATAAGCTACCAATTGAACATGGGGATGTACAAGGAAATCTGGGTAAAGATAGGGAGAATATGAAAGTCTCAAGGAAGAGTCTGTGGGGATTTGAACCAGGTTATTGCATGCCCATGAGAGAAGATAAAATCAGGGTTACAAGGCTACCCCAAAGAGATTTTAATGCCTGGATATTCCCCCTTTGTGTAACAACCAAGAAAGGGTTCTCATTTGGCTATAAGACTCGAGACTGGTATTGTACCCTTATCCAGAGTAAAGAAGGAGCCCTGGGGCTTTGTGGCAGGTGTTCAGTCATGACCTTGATGAGTATTCTAGAAGGACACAGGGAGGGTATCCATGATTTCCCCCCTCCTTGTCATGGATTGCACTTAGGAGTGGGCACTGTGAGCTCAGTGGACCTTACCCTCAGGAGTGGGTTTGTGTCAAGGCTCATAGATATCGTAGGCTGTTAAAGAGGACTCCAGCTGCACAACCACCACCTTCTCAATAACCTTCCCCACAAAGGGAAGGTTATTTTATTTATTTATTGAAGAGAAATCATAATTACAATCCTTTAAGTCATATACTCTTTTGCAAAGACTCCACGTCAATACAAGAAAGCATAAAACATTACATTAAACAGTATTATACATAGATCATACAGCTCAGGGGTATATACATTGCTGGGTTACAGCATCCAGGATCTTAGAGAAGACCCTAGGTCATAGTTGTGAAATACGGCAGGTTACAGTTTCGAAGGACATTAACTGAAACAGGCCTGTAGTTTGCCAGACAATCCAGATTTAGTGAAGGTTTTTTAAGGAGGGGTCTTATGACCACCTCCCTCAAGGGCTCTGGAACCCCCCCATCACCAGAGGACATCGGACTGTCTTGGCTAGGGTTGGGCCAATGGTATCAACACACCCCACTAGGAAGCGTGTTGGTCCTGGATCTAATCCACAGTAGATTGGTAGTAACTCCCAGATAACCCTCACAACATGTACAACCGCAACCTGATCGAAGTTAGATAAGACAGACTGAGTGCCTACAACATCACATCCTTCACTGTAATGCCCATTCGAGGGCACTGACTGGATCACCGATCTGATGGAGGTAATCTTATTGGCAAAAAAGAGAGCAAGCTCATCACATCTTGACTGCAAATAAGCTCCCCCGGATTTAAAACAGGCTCGATTACAAAACCTGTCCGCAGTGCAGAAGACAATAGCTGGTCTGTTTACTGCTGCAGCAATCTCCTTGGACAGGAACTCTGCCTTCTTACAGGAGTTTGCTGATTGATAGTCCCTATAATGGGCCATTAATATAGGTTTGTCCACCCCCAAACAGGACCTCCACCAGTGCCGCTCTAACTTTTGACCCCTCCCCCATATCTCCCTGCGAGTCCCATTAAACCAGGGGCACCTCTGTTGTGAGGTGAGTGGTTGAACACTGACAGGTGCCATAGAGTTGAGGGTCTCGGTAATCACACTATTATAGGTCAGAACCAATTCCCCAGGCTCCTCACATGCACTCTTTGGGCCTGATAGGTCCAGCACCACCATCAGACCCTGTGGGGTCAAACCCCTTTAAGGGCGGTACTGGACCATCTCCATAGGGGAGGGTCTCTTCGGTGGGGGGGGCCTCAAATGAGAACCTCACAGTATGGTGGTCCAACCATACAACTAGTTCCACCATCAGGTCAAAGACCTCCATTCCCAGTAGGACGACAAGGTCCAACAAATGGCCATGTATATGGGTGGCCGAGGTAACAACCTGTGTCAGGCCCAACGAACACATTACTTGGAGGAAGTCTTGACCAAACTGTGAGAGTTCCTCGTTGATCCAGGCATTGAAGTCACACAGCATCATCCATCTGGGCAACTCCAATACCATCTCCATGATGAAGTCTGCAACTTTCTGCAGAAACTCCTTCCCATCTCCAGGTGGCTGGTAGAAGGGAAGAATTCTGCAACCTGCACCCACACTCCCCTGGATGGCTACACATTCAAAGTATCTCTTCTCTCCCACTGGGAGTGCTGTGAGGTTCAATTCTGATTTAAAACATACTGTCACACCTCCACCCCTACAGTTCTTTCTTGGGCAGTGTATCACTAAGTACCCAGCCGGAATAACCGATTCCAAAACTGGGCCAGCAATTTCATCCAGCCAGGTCTCGGTGCTGCAAGCCAGATCAGATGTTGCAATGAGATCAGCTATAATAGCTGTCTTGTTCTTAATCAATCTGGCATTGCACAACACTGCCCAAGAAGGATAGGTCAATGACGCTGGTCCTGTCATCTGCCCACCATTGTGGAGCCCTTGGGTATGGACACCAGGGAAGGAGGACCCCTCTCCTGGGCCCATTTCACCCCAGGGCATCTCCTGGTTCCCACCACCCCAATCCACCCCCCCACACTACATTTCCATCAGCCCCCCAAAATTCCCATTTCCTTCCACTACGCACTATCCCCAGTGTTCTACAGCGCCTGTATACCTCATGTGACAATGGAAGGCAGTCAAAGGGTCAGAGACTGTGGAGCCTGGAAGGGGAATAACATCTTCCGGTGGGAGCCACTGACCAACACATCCTAATAGCTTATCCACTAAAACTCAAACCCCAACAATTCAAACTTATTTGCAAATACTCACCAACACCGTACACTCTCACATACACACACACACACACCACTCACGCCCACCCAGTTCCACTCTTCACCCACTACCTTGGAACCAACCACCCACCCCTCTCAGCAACAACAATATTTAATAAAAATGATCACTATTCTCATTTCAGAGGAGTCTTTAAGTCTGTGAAGCACCAACAGACAGTTCTTATTGCTGTTAATTTCAAGGAGCAGTTCCTTCAAAGGGGAGCACAACAAGAGAGGCACCATAATCACATAAAATTCAGGCTCCAGATTCCTCAAGGCTCTCACCTCTAAGGTCTAGATCTTCAAGCTGGACCAAAAAATATAGACCCTTGACCCCTCTCACTAGTTGAGGACTGTTCTGGTCCTGCCTTTAAGTCCAGGTCCTGAAATGTAGTGTTGAGCCTATGGCAACCTTTCCGAACATTTGAGCTTTTGGTAGGGGCTCTCTCATGGCCCACTAACCCCTGGCACAATCCACAGTCCCCAGACAGCCATTCCTGGTCAGGTTGCCTTCAGGCTCAACAACAGCATCCCCCAGTGCAAAAAAATTCCCCCTTTGCCTCTGGCAGTCCAAAACTCAACCACAGAGCAATTCTTTAAGATATTACACCTCAAATCAAGAAAAAATGTACCTTTATATGGAAGTTGGAGAACTTCCTCAGTTATACAACAGTTCAAAACAGTTTGAAATTCTCCCAAACTCCACAGGATGTCCAGACAGTGCCCTCAGAAAACTTCTACAAACATTGCTCTAAAAGCTAATAAAACCCCACTTGCCTATTTGGCATACAGAAGGAAACACGAGACAGCTCAAACTCCCTCCCTGAACCAATGAGCTGTGCTGTAGTGCACCATAGTGAGGTGACATGACATGTAATCAACCAGATAGGCTTCCAGGCCTGACTCAGATCACATGAAAATACAGGAAGTATAATGCAGGCTTCCAACTTAGGCTTACAGATCAATGGGAAATCAGGAAGTTAAAAGTCAGTAATACCTATTTAAACAACAGGACCAACTATAACCATACAACCATAACCCACTTTTTACAGTGAAAATCACACCCAACTAGTGCAGTTTACCAACTGCAATCAAATCCCTATGCATAACTGATTTATTCTAATGCCATAAAGCCAACCATTTAAATATACAGCACCAAATTATAACACTACTACACTGCTAAAACACTAACATTGCTAAACATTTTAGAAGTGGAATAAGACAATTCCATTGGGTAATTATGCTATGTCAATGTGCCTCATGGTGTTTGAAGTCCATCTTCCCCTGGGGTCAGGACTCCACCCCACCACTCGGTAGATTAACATAATATAATCCTCCTTCTATCATGCCTTACTAATTATGCTCCAGCTTCAAGAGTGCCTTAACATGATTATAAAATGAGGTAAGGTGTTTCCTTTAGCAATTAATATAAAACAATTACAACTACTTCCCTGAGTAAACAACACTACTTCTCACAAAGGCAGGACACTCATACAACACTTACAGTTACCATGTAGTAGCTACACAGGGACCAGCCAATTTAAGGGCTGTGTTTTCATCTCCAGTTCAAATGATTTAAACATGCCCCCAATGAAACACAGTCTCTTGAAATAAGTAAGTTACTGCTAATTCACCAGAGTAGTCTACCAAATATTTAGATTTAAAGTGCATTAAGAACGGCTTCCAGAAGGCCACTCCATGAGATGACCGTTCTGTTAAAATATCTATGGGAAAGCTCTGTACTAGTCCCAACAGAATGTTGAAATATGTATTTATTTCAAGATATATAAACACCACGTAGGTGGGAAGCAGAAGGATTACATGTTGAGAGGATGTGAAGTTGTAGTTTGTTAAACAAACTCTGACTTAAGCCTCAGTAAAAGAGTATGTTTCTTCAAGCAGACTGCTCTTGCCATTAAGTAATACCATGTCTTACAAGGTTTTAATGATGTGTTTCATTTAGGCAGTGAGCTGTTTGAACATGTTTGAGAAACCTGTTATTTCAATTGTAGATTCACTTCTTAGATTGTTTTCCCATATTTTGTAGTTGGGATGGAATCCAAGGTTCAGTTGTATTATAAATACCAATAAATTAAGAGGATTCTTGTAATGATGGTGCAGGTGATGAAACAGACTAAATCCACATTTCTACCAAAGATAAGCATTGTAATGAATAATAAATAACAGTATGAATCCACTGGTTATTTTCTTTGCATTTGGCAAAAGGCTTTAGTCTTATACATTTGCATAGACATAGCCAAGGGTGTTCCTTGGGTTCCCAGAAAACCCCTCTTATCTCTCTTCTATTATGTTTTCATGAATTTTTATTTTTTGGGGGTTCACTGGCCCTAAACAATGGGATTTCTTTAGTGGAAACTCGCTGTTCCAAATTTTGTTTACAACCCCATTTAAGCAGTTTTGTGCCAAAAATATGACCTAAACTGTTCAGAATTGTAATGTGACTATGACAGAAGTAACTGAAAATACTATATGCACTTAAAATGAAAATCCTCTCTTAAAGCAGCAGTATTTGTTAGTCACCATATATATATATATATATATATATATATTTTTTTTTAACAATAACGTTTCTCTGGTAAAAATATTAAGATACCCATTTTTCTTTTCATTTTCTTTCATTCCTGAAGCAAGAGACAGGATAGAAGTTTTTAAAACCTCTTCCCCCAGGTCGCATCGGGAGACGGTGACTTGTTGCTCAGTGTGCCTTCCTGGTGAAACATTTCAATAAATACATAAAGTTTCCACTCTGGTGCCACACACATATATATATATATATATATATATATATATAGATACAGTATATATAGATATACATTGGTACAGTGCTTTGCTGTTTACTATCAGAAACATGTGGTGACTCCATCCTAATACATACACATTATGGGCCCAATTCTTAAAGACCCAAGAGTGACACAAGGTGCCTGCACCACACATATATGGTGCAAGTGGCACCTTGCACCACAAAATGCCCCTGGAGCTATTCTCAAAGGCAGCCTGCATCAACCACAGGCTGCCTGCCCCATACAGGCCTTGTGCTGCCCATGCACCCTCAAATGGGCTGCCACATGGTGCAAGGGGGAATGCAGCAGGTACAAGTTGCCACATCCCCAAAATCAGTATTCTAAGACCTCACCCAGAAGGTGAATATCTAGGTACCCTTAGACCAGCTAGGGCTAGTCTAAGGGTACTTAGAAAAACTCCATCTGGGCAAGCTGACCCGTATGTGGCACTATGCCCTTGGCCCCCCACTCCAGCCCTGATTATGCCACAGTAATTAGTTAACTAATGTATCATGCCCCCTGAACCCCGATTGTGCATTGCACTTTATGCAACATATCATGCCCCCCATCCCCAACTGTGCCAATGCCAGTAATTCATAATAATATGCATGCCTCTCTCCCTGATCCCCAATGCTGCCGTAGGCACAACTGACCCCATATCCTGGTGATCTAGTGGCCCCCTGAACCCATAGCCCAGCAGGTAGTGCCCACCATAGAGCTCCCCCCATCCCATAATAGGGCTCTCCTGTCTCCTCTGAGGCTGGTGCCAGCTGAACTGTCATTTTGATTGGTGTACTGTATAATATATGCAATGCATGTACACTATACAGTACAGCAATAATACTGACAGTTCAGTTGGCACTGGCCCGTGGAGGTGAGAGGAGGGCTATGCAGCTGCTGGCCTGGTGTGTGGGTTGGGAGGGTGCAGGTGGTGGGCACTTCTTGCCAGGCTGGGGGGATGCAAGACCACTAGGATAACTAAATGGGCATATTGGGGTGGAGGGAGGGACCATTAGACCAACGGGATAAATGAAAAGCTTTAATAATGGGTATATCGGGGGGCAGAGACTGCTAGACCACCTGGATAAATGCATATTGGAGTTGGGGGAGGGTCCACTAGACCACCAGGTCCAGGATCAAAGTAAGTAATATTGTAATTTCAGGCATATTGGGGTGGGAGGAGGGACCACTGGACCACCAGGATGACATGAATCATACAACCGGGAATATCAGAGTGGGGGGGCACTAGCCACTGAGGGTCCTGCTGGACCAGTGCACAACTGACTCAGAGCTTGTGGCAAGCCCTCTTGCTATGCTGTCTTTGGTGCCTGGTCTGGCTTGGTATCACATAATTATAGTGAGTAAATAATAGTGAATACATAAAAGTGAATTAATTATAGTGAGGCACACTATAGCGGCTGGCAGTAAATAGTGATATGCATTAAATAGCAACTGGCACATAAGAGCAAACATTGGCAGCATTTCCAGGGTGTTATAGACAGACATCCATGCCGATACCCCTACCATCAAGGAGTCGCATGGTGTTGTAGACTAAAAGAGGGGTAGGAGGGCACAGACCCCCATGAGGGGTGCGGGAGGCATAGCCCCCCATGTATGCCACAATGCATAACACCTTTTGTTTGAAAATAAAAGTCGGTGTGTTATGTGCTCTGCTGCTTACCTGCTCCAGTGAGGAGATGGCCGTAGAGTGTCATCTGCAGGTACTGTGATTTAATGGAGTGATTACAGCATATTGTGAGTGAATATGACATCCATAGTCACTATAATTACTAAAGCGGCCTTGCATACAATTTTCAACTGCAGGTCTGAGCTACGTATTCACTATTATGTGCTGTGCTATTAATGCCAGTCACTGAAATTGCATTCACTATTATTAATTCACTATATTGACATTCACTATTATACACTCACTATTTTGACATGAAACCATCTGGCTTGCCGCAAGACTAGGGTCTTAGCCACCGGGACCCTGCCTATTAGAGAGCCAGGCACAGGATCCGTGGCGCATTGGGCTTTGGCGCAAGCTGCTGTTTGCCACAGCTTGTGCCATTCCAAGCCCACTTTGACAATCGGGCCCTATGAGTTTATCATTTGTATTCAACAGGTAACCTAAATGGAAGAGATTTTTTAAGAATTGTGAGTGGTGGCCATCTTTAAAGACATGAGTCATTAATTTAAAAAGTACAGTAGCTATAAAATCTGTTTTAAAAATATCTGAGAAAACTAAAAATATACTGAGGATGACTCTAAGGATGTCAGAAATACATTTTTGATAAAAAGCTATGTGATGGAAATGTCTGCCAACTTACAAATACTGCTGCTTTAAAAGCTCCAAAAAATAAAGGAGTGGGAACAGACTGTCAATGCACCAAATAGTACAACTACTCATTGTATTTCAGACTCCCCATGCCACCACTATAACATTATTTTTCTGGTCCTTTTGCTATATAGAATTAAATTATCATATAAAGAGTATCAAACATCATGGAAAGTACTGGATAATAATATTTAGAAATACTTTGCCTCACTTACTATATGTTCTGGCAGTTCTGCATAACTCCTTCCCTCATTCTTTATGACCAATGATGTGTCTTCATGGGATGACTTGATCTTCCATATACAGTATGATGTCACAGTCAGCTGTGGAACTGTTTATGATGTCATGTGTACAAGAGCACTAGGAACAGATGAAGTCCATGGAACAAAGATGCTTTGTTCTGCCAAATCGTTTAGATATAAATACCGATGGGATAATAAACACAGGAAATGTATGAGATAAAGCTGATGTTTGTCTAAATACAAAAGTTCAACAGTAAGACAAGGCAAAGCAAAGTTTATTTATAAAGTGCCTTATTCTTGAGTCTCATGGTGCTGTACAATCAACTAATACACATGAAAATAACATTTTCAAAAATCATACTGCTTTAAAAATATGAATTATGCCAATAATTAAACGGAATCCCAATTTAAAATGTTTCAGTCCTTACAGCATCAGTGGCCAGTGTCAGACCTTTGCTTCCATTTTCATCATTCTGTGTTTGCCATTGTATCTGTCAACCCTTTATCACCCAGATATGGTACTCTGGCCCTTATTAATATGAGAGAATTTGAAAAATGTGGACCACATCTCCAAATCACAAAGATGAAAGTCAGAACACCATGAGAACTAGTGCAACGGCATGCATGACATTTGCTTTTCACATAGTATTATAGCCAAATACCACACTCCACTTTATAATCTCAGTGGGTTTGCCAAAATTCGTGATGGGCAATAGGCCTTTTGGTGGGAAAATGACAGACTTGACAAGTAATATAGAGCAACTGATTGATCTTGCAGCAAGCTGCCATCACAGTCTGCAGCCAATATCACAGCAGATACACTGGATAAGTCTTTCCAGTCAGTGGAGGCTCACTAAGACTGGGACAGAGGCCAAGTCAATCAAAAAAAAACAACACTTTAGGCAGCTGACCAATTGAGTTGGCTTAGAGGCAGGCTCAGGATTTCATCTTTCTTCTGTACCTTCCTCTTAGGCCTAGTTTTCCCACATGAGTGTCACACAGAGGGAGGGTGTCATACATGGGCATCAGCACTGTGTGCTGGCATGTCTGCATGCAATGCTGTGCATCCCCCTCCTGCTCTTCTCCACTGGGTGTCTGCTTCTTATGCTAATACTAATGCTTAAATCACTAATGTAGGTAATCCCTTGCTGTATCTTTCCTTTATTAGCCACAGCCCCCAAATTATTTGTATTTAATGCTAGTATGGTAGCCTGTGCACCTTCCCCTGGTCTCCTTGCCTAACTTGCTTTGCTTATCTGACTTGGGTTAGTAAGCATGCTCTAGAGTTGCTCTATTCTAAGATTGTTTTATTTTACACACATAGCCTACTGTTTTATCTGCTATGGTTTCTATGTTACTACTGCACTTAATGATGTGATTGACCTTGTATTGGATTATTTGATTTTAATATTGCTTATCTGACTGTCCTAAGCCACCCTCTCCCATTCCCTATGTCTCATCAGCCCATTGTTCTCCCCTAATGCTCTCTTACTCAAATCCCCCCCCAGTCTTCTTTGCTTGCTTCCCCATTTCTGCTCATTCAGTTTTTTAAATACTACCTTCCTATTCACTCTTTCCTATTTCTATGGCTAATTATTACCAATAACACTCAGTTCCCCCCTCTCCCTTCTCCCTCCCTCCCGACCTGTAACTCTCTCTACCCATTTTCTATTTTCTTTTCTCTTCTCCATGACCCACCCTTCCCCCTCTCTTCCTACTGTCTCCTTCCTACTTTCTTGCTTGCTATCCTCCCCAGACCTCTTCCTAAACTCCTGTGTGTCTCATTGCTTTCCCCACACCTTAGCTCTCAATATGCTACTCCTCCCATTTACTTCTCTTTTTCCTCCCTTTCATACACTATCTCTACCCACTCCCACTCCTGTCTTTCATGCTCCACATTCAACCCACCTCAACCACCTCTCTCCTCTTATCCTTACCTCACTTGTTGCAGCTCCTCCCCTCTCCTGCTCTCAATCGATAATATTTCTGGAGATTTATCTCTTGATCTCTCCTCCTTACTATCACTCCTCCTCCTCCTCCTCTTCTCCCTTTCCATCTTGCTGTTGAAAGTCCCACTCCCTTAGGTTTATCACCATACTTCTGCTTTTATTGGTAGGAAAAGTCACGCTAAGCCCTAGCCCTGTCTCCCTCTCCCACTCTCCTCTCCAAGGTTCTAAGGGTTTTCGTGCCAATGCCTGTAGTTTACTCCTTAAGTTACATCAAAGTAGACTGTGGACCCAGTAGCACCAGTACTGTTTTAGTTATCTCTATATCCAGGCTCTCAGCCAGAATCAGTGCTATAGATATCACCATTACTGGCAATGCTATCCACAAACAGGACTGTAGCTAGCAACTGAGTGGAGCATATTTGTCTCAGTCATAATTATGCCCTCATACAATAGTCTTCCATTCCCTCCTCAAATGAACTCCTCATGTGCAAGCTCTCCTTCCCCTCCTCCCTCACAGTATTCATTGGCAATGTCTACTGCTGCCCTAGTACCAGCCCTGACTTCTTTATGAACCTGATATACTCCCTCTCTACCCTTTCCTCCTTAGGGGATCTCCTGGTCCTTGGGAACTTGAGTACCAATTGTCTCTTATTTTATACTACAAAGCGAATTCAAGCTCGTAACCTACAATTTATCTCTGAACCTATCCATCTCAAAACCAACTCCTCCAACCATACCCTCATAGACTGTTTCTTCTCCTCTCATCTGTACCATGTTGTAGCATCTGGCATCCTCCCACATAACATCAATGACCACGAGATGATGTACTATGTCCTTAACCTCCACTGTCCACAAGCCCCCTTCCCACAAGTACATCTAATGTTGGTTGTTCAGGTTGATTAACATAGCTGCCCTACTAGATAGCCTTTGGGCAGCTGACTAGTCTCCCATTTTGGTATCTACTAACATAGGTGCAGCCCAATCTTTCTTCTCCACTAAATTTCCATTCATCTAGGACAAAAATGCCTTCCCCGTACATCATGTGTCTGAGGCTACCACCTCCTCTGGATCTCTGCAGACCTACTATAAAGTTTTTATTTATTTTTTTAATCAATCAATCTATCAAAAATCTGTTTATTAATAAACAGAATAATAGTAAGTCATATGAGCTGTCAAGCTTGTTTCCAATGACATCCTTGTTACAGTATTTCAGTTTCAATATATTCATTAATTAACATACAATTAAATATACATTGTAATAAAACATCATACACAATAGCCATCACATTATTTTATTTATTTAGTTTTTGTTAACAAGGTAAGATGTCATAGCCATAATTATGACTATTTTCAGACATTTGAATGCAATAAATCCATATTAAAATTAGGCAGCTATATAGTAAACAGTAGGTAATTAATTTTGGTACACACAAACCTTAAAACTCCCCATCTACCAGCAATTTTAGAACCTGGCTAAAAGGGACAGGGTCCCCCAAATATGGCCATAATTTCAGTATCAATGAATTCCACAAGCAGGGTGCACTTACAATAAAATTACCTCTGCCCTTGACACTTGTGATTGTGAACTGCATTCTCTGCGGCACTACCACAGCCATTACATCATGGGTTTCACCTGTTCAGCTCATAGGCTAGATGCACATGTGATGACTTTTGAGATGGCCCCTTACTTCCCTAGCCTTATGAGGTATCTTCAGTCTTTACTTGTGCATCATCTAGGCTGGCAGCACTCTGCATAGCTCCTGCTGATACATTTCAGAGAATCAACTAACTTCAAAAAAAGAAACAAGAACTCTCTATCACAGCACCCTCAGGTAAGCCTTCCTCCTTATGCAGCAAACTTAATTTGTCTCACATGTAAGAGATCTGATATGTAACTTGGGGCCAGATATTCAAAACTCAGTGCCAGGGGTAAAGCCGTTGTGCTGGACTATCACCAACTTTGCCGCCCGAATGCAATATTGAAAAGTACAGTTAGCGCTGGAGCTAGGTGTAAGCGCCAATGCTAACCATAATGTATGCAGGGGAGGGACAGAGGGGAAGGGGCCCTGAATGCTGGCACACCGGCATATTCAAAAGCATAGCACCACGCTACAGACATTAGCACGACTTGTACCGTGGTGCTAGTTCTTGCCAGGAAAAAGCTGCTTTTTATTGCAGCGCTAATAGTGGTGGTGCCCCAAACCCCCATCATGGAACCCAACCCCTGTGTCCAGTAACAGCACACCCAATCCCTGGTGTACTAGTGGTCCTCCCACCCCCCAGCACGATCCCTGACCCTCATTCAAATTAAATTAAACAATGTTTCTCTGGTAGTCCAGTGGTCCCCCCACCCCCCCCAGAACAAATACAGACCCCGTTCAAATTATATAAAACAACTGTTACCTGGTAGTCTAGTGGTCCCCCAGTGGTCCCCCCACCACATGTATCTCGACCCCCCAGTGCACATATTAAAATCAAATCTTCTCTGGTAGTCTAGTGGTCCCCCACCTCCACACACATATCCTGACCCCGGTGCACATATTAAAAGTAAATCTTCCCTGGTAGTCTAGTGGTACCTAGCTGGTGATGACAACCTCCTCCCAATACTGTCCAAGAATTAGAGCTGGCAACTGACTCAGCCCTCCTCTCACCACCACGGCCAGCTGCTGACTGAGGTAGGAAGGAACGCTATTTCCTACCTTAGTCGGTGGCCGGCCGTGGTGGTGAGAGGAGGGCTGAGCCGACCACTGGCTCTGTTCTTGGACAGTATTGGGAGGAGCGGGTTGTCACCGCCGGGTGGGGGGACCACTAGACTACAAGGGAAGATTTCGGTTTAATATGTGCACCGGGGGTCGAGATACGTGCATGGGGGTTGGAGGACTGCTAGACTACCAGAGAAGATATAGGTTTAATATGTGTACCAGGGGTCAGGATACATGTGTTGGGGTGGGAGGACCGCTAGACTACCAGGGAAGATCTAAGTTTAATATGTGCACCAGGGGTCAGGATATGTGCATGGGGTGGGGGACCACTAGACTACCTGGTAACAGTTGTTTTATATAACTTGAACGGGGTCGGATTTGTTCTGGGGGTGGGGACCACTGACTACCAGGAAACATTGTTTAATTTAATTTGAACAGGGGTCGTGATTCGTGCTGGGGGTGGGGGACCACTGACTACCAGGGAAGTGGGTGTGTAACAGGCACACACATGCATGGGTGTGTTGTATGCACCCATACCTCTCGACTGTCCCTGATTGTCAGGGACGTCCCCGATATTGCCTCCATATTGTCCTCTGTCCCTCATACAGGTTGTGCTTTTGTGACAGAACAGTGGGGAATAATCTCACACAACAGCATCACACATTAAAATTACAGACTTGTTCATCTTCTGAATATGCATCTTATCACAATTCCCCTTATTCTATCAGCATTCTGAGTGAATAGCACCACTTTTCATGATGTGTCCCTGTTTTGGGTCTTTGTCCCTGATGTTTTCATGCCTTGTCCCTGATTCAGGAGGCAAGGGGTTGAGAGGTATGTATGAACCGACTGTGCATGCCAGCACACAGTTCCTGCTGCTTCTAGCCTGTGCTTCCATTCTGACCAACAGGTGATGCTGTGGGCATGCCTTGGCCTGCAGTGTCCAGCCTGTACTGCCATTCCGACCGAAAGGGGGATCTGTGTGCACCGTGCAGTAGCACCGGACAAACTGCATGGTAATGTATGCTAAGCAACATGTAATGAGATGCAAATGTGCCTGTTTGCCCACGGATTACTTAAGTAGGCTCATTTGCATAGAAACTTTGAATATAGCTCCCGTTTGCCCCAGGCTAAACAGTTTGCACTGGGCTAATGTGTTAGCACTGTGCAATTAGGTTAGCCCCGGGCCAACCTCACTTTAGCATAGCACAGTTCTGCAGTGTGTGGCTTACATTGTTGTTTGCATTAGATGTGAGACATCTCTGTACAATCACACACAATGTTCTCCACCTGCAACACTGGCTTGCTACAGGGTCTAATGAGCTGCAGTTGCAGCATGCACTTCCCTGTTGCTATATTCAGTGCCGTCTTATTCCTGGGCAATTTTTGTACTGCATTCCTGGCCCTGTTTGCCTGGCTTCCTTTGCTTGCTATATTCTGCTGGTTTTGCACTGGGCTATTCCTTTTGAATATAGCTTGCTTTTTGCTCCGGGCTAGGTTTACCCGCCAGGCAGTGCTAATTTAGCCCCAGGGCAGAGTTCTGAATATCTGGCCCTTGGTACCTTATGTTTCAGACTGGTGCACAAGAGTTTTAAAACATGCGATTTCCTTCTAACGTTAAGGGAAGCCCATTCCAAGGGTTTATATTACATACATCTATCTATTTAGTGTTTGTTTACCAGGAAAGTGCACTAGACATAGAGGGTGGGATATTAAAAAATGCACCTGGCAGGGGCACAAGCAGGGTGCAGCGCAACTGGGATGCCCCAGGGCATGGACTGGGCAATATTCAATGGAGCTGCACCATGGATCAGCACTGTTGAATACTGCAACTTGGTCCCCCGCATTGCACATGGCGCAGTGGCACTGCGCCAGCACAAGTGGAAAGAGTCGAAGTAAGCAGCACAAGTGCATTTGCTCTAGTGTAAGAGCCGCGGATATTCAGCGTGGATATGCAAACGGGGCTATAATGATGTAAGGCACTGGGGCCATTAGCATATCATTATGGCCCCATTTGCATGGAGGTGCGCTGATCATCTGCGACTTGCACCTGGTGCCCTGCCAGGCTGCCACCGTTGAGGACCGATGCCCCCTACACATTGCAGCAAAGTGCCCCAATGCCCAATTGCGGGCATAAGTATATTTAAAAAACGTCCAATATCCCTGGTGGTCCAGTGGACCACTTCCAGCCCGATCGTGGGCATAAGTATATTTAAATCCACATCCTATATCCCTGGTGGTCCAGTGGACTGCTTCCGGCCCGATCGTGGGAATAAGTATGCTTAAATCCACGTCCTATATCCCTGGTGGTCCACTGAACCGCTCCCAGCCCAATCGCAGGCATTAGTATTTATAAAAACATTTTACATTATCCCTGGTGGTCCAGTATCCTCCCCACCCGCCCACTGAGCCCTGGCAACCCACTACCCCTCGACAGGGGTGAGCCGGGCAGCTCCCCACCCGCAGCTGCCTGGCTGCTCGGCTAACTGACTGCGTACTGTACGGTTGCACACCCATTGTCCATAGCGTGAGCCAATGGGCGGCAGACCATACCGCATCACAGTTCACATATTGGGACCGTGTAGCAATGGTACAGTCTGCATGCCCATTGGCCACTTGTGGACCAATGTGCATACAGCACAGACGGTACACAGTCAGTCGGTGGACAGCTGGGCTTGTGGGAGTTGCCACCCGCCGCTGACCAGGAGGGAGCGGGGTGGTGGGGCTCAGTGGGCTGGTTGGGAGGGGGGTACCGCTGGACCACCAGGGATAATGTAAAACATTTTTAAATATACTAATGCCTGCAATCGGGCTGGAAGTGGTCCAGTGGAACACCAGGGATATTGGACGTGATTATAAATGTGCTAATGCCCGCGATCAGGCTGGAAGTGGTTCACTTGACCACCAGGGATATTGGACATGAGTTTAAGTATACTTATGCCCGCAATTGGGCGTGGGGGGGCGCGATGCTGACAGACCCTGGCCCCAGAGCTCAGGTGGCCACCCACAGCTGGCAGCTGCCGTGTTGCACCATGCAATACGGCAGCTCACCTGTGGGTGGCCAGCCCTTGCTCCTATATCCTTTTGGCTCAACTTTGAGCATCAGTGTGCAGCGCAAGTAGGGGTTGCACCAGTATATGCACCGCACATCCCAGGCTGAATATCGGATGTGTGGAATATGAATGGCACGCCCCGCACATGCGCCTGCATACACATTGCGCGCTTCTGGCACATCGTGATCTGTGTGGCGCAACATCCCCTTCTGAATATCATGCGGAGGCACATCAGTGGGTTGCGCATGGCTCAACACTGTTATGCCATGCACCATCCCTTTGAATATCCCACCTAGAGTGCACATTTTCAGACACAAACCAAAAGAGTACAAGTTAACAGCCACACGTTACAGTAATTAAACTCACAAGTGCAGAATTACATACAATACATTTTGTACAGAATAACACAGCAGTTTACATACCAAATATCACAGTACACAAAAAATACACTGCTGCTTTGTACCAGTATAAGGCCTCCAGCTCCCCAGTAAATGTATTGCTGTATAAGAGACTCTGTAATGCCAGTACTAAGCCTATCAGAGACATCAGATCTAAACATTTCACCACCAGCTACTACAGTACCTTAAAGTCATCCACTAAATTCTGAAAGGTTATTCACTCTCTTTGTGATCCTCCAGTCTACCATCCAGTCCTCAAGCCTGAGGGTTCTTTTTTTTTATTTTTTATTTGTAACTTTGTCACCCACTGCTGGCGGGGCTCAGTGGCAGTTGTACTGACCACCCGTACACCCCCGTGGGGAGCGGTGAGGGCTTTTAACCTTCCGTTGCCCATGGAAGCCCTACTCCTGAGGACACCGATACAAGGACAGAAGTCCAAGCTGTAGATGTGCTGATGCACGTCTTTCAACCAAACTCCTAACAGTATCCTCCCCTCCTCATACACTGCTAGTTTTGAACCGCTGCCTGTGCATCCACTGATGGTGGGAACAAGTCAGTGTGACAACCTTCCCCCTCCCCTTGGAAGAGGACAGCACCCTGTGGGATGCTCAAACCTCCTCCCCTCACCTGCCCCCAATGATCCAGGCTTGTTCCCAAACCCGGGTCACTGGCATTGTGGACAGTAGCACTACCAATGTGCCAAAAGGTTGTCCAGACATGAGGGTTCTGCTCCTATTTCTCACCCTCTCTAGGTTGTTTCTGTCCTCAAGCAATACTTTACTTCCTGTGTGTTCTCACTTGTCTCTCTTTCCTCAGTCACCTGGCCCCACTCCCTCTGCCCCTCACTGTTCCCTATGTCTGCTCTCCTCCAACTTCTCCACACCCTTTCCTCCCACCCTCCTCTTTTCCCCTTCTCATTCATCAATCCAGCAGCCACACTATCTGCTCTGCTATTCCTGAACTCCTTCAAGAGAGCAGCCCTGATGGTCTTTACCCTAAATACCTTCCCCTTCCCAATATCTGCTCTTCCCCACTAAACTTCTTTTTCCATCATGACAAAGTTCCTGAGACTTGGAAACATTCTAAAGTCCTCCCCTCTGCTCCTTCATAAAGGGGTGACCCCCCTTCCTAGGAAACTACTACCCTATCTCCCTGCTGCCTTCCTCCTGCTCTGACTAATGTGCACGAATAACTCACACTCACCTCTTTTCTTAACCCCACCTCCTTTCTCCACCTTTCCGTCTGCTTTCCAGAAATCCTGCTACACTGTTTCTTCTCTCATACAGCTCAAGACTCTGTCATGAAGGGAATAGATGAGGAGCTGCTCCCCTCCACCATTTTTGTTGACCTTGCCAAGGCTTCTGATATAATTTCCCATTTCCACCTAGAAAGGTACGGCAAAGCTGCAAATTTTATGCCCACCCACCCATCTCCTTCCCTGGCCATTATTATATAGACCTCCTTGCCCCGCCCTCCTCTGCCATTGGCTTTCCTACAAATCTATCCTCCCCTCCTCCCTAGGACGCCCACAGACATATAAATTTTGGGCTGCCACTTCAGGTTCAAGTGTCCCATCCTAACTAACCCACTGCAGTCTCCCCTACTACTCGTCTCAGATCAGATTTGTGACTTCTTATTACTGTTCCAAGTCGCTGTGTCGTAGTAAATTCTCCTTGCTCCCTACAAGTGGATTCAGCACCTACATCCCTTTGCTGACCCTGTGGTGTGTAGCCTTAGCTGGTGATACTTCTTAGATCAGGTTTACGACTTCTCGTAACTATCTCTAGTCGCTGTGCCATAGAAACATCTCCTTGCTCCCTTCAAGTGGTATCAGCACCTATATCCCTTTTCAGACCCTGTGGTGCGTAGCCTTACCTGGTGATTTACCTTGCCCAGATTAAGCCCTTACAACTGTTTCTCTTTCTGACCCCCAAACATTAACCATGGAACTTGCAATCTGGCTCTACTTATTTACCACCTTATGCACCCTACCCTTATTAGTGTACACCCCAGATAGAATTTACCCCAAAGAGGACTTGTATCCTCCACTACAAGAATGTCTACTCATGGAGTCCCTATATAACTTGTGCTATGCCCCCAAGTTGTCGTACCCACTTTCAGCTGAGTCTTCCTCTCGGACAGCCACCGGCATCTTGTTACCTAGCCAAGGAATGTTACCTACTCGGCCCAGTACCTGCATCTACTAGTGTCATACAGCTAGGGTCTTAGCATGTGTATCACTAGGACTGAACAGTACAAAGAATAGGTCCTTGCATTCCTACGCCAATACTTCCACTAGCCAAAGAAGGCTTAATTCTTCCAAATTACCACTTGTTGCCCCGAGGAAAGTTGTACTCCTCCTCTTGCTATGCTCGGGTAATGTTAAACTTAACCCTGGTCCTATACAAGCAATTCCTTCACCGTCCGAAGTCACGAAGTATAAAGGTATCATCTTTATGCATGTTAATGTGTGTAGCCTCTTAAAGAAACTCACCTCAGTACAGGCTTGGACTATCTATCCACCCAGAGCCGGATATACTTGTCATATCTGAATCCTGGCTTCATCCATCCATGCCAGACAAAGAGGTCAATATCCCCAACTACCTGTTATTCATAGCCGATAGACTAACCAGAGGTGGTGGTGTAGCCATCTATGTTAAGGACAAGTTTACGGTCGCTACCCTCAACACTACATCAATTGCCAATGCCTTTGAATGCCTGTCCTTAAAAATTGAAATATCTACATCAATGGCCCTCCGTGTCATAGGATGTTATAGACCCCCATCCTCGGGGTCACAGCTCCTGCCCCACCTATCATCTACTATGAGTACCGACACAATAGAAACAATTATACTAGGAGACCATAACTACGACTGGCTGTCAAGCGCATCTCTTCCACTTAAATCCTTCTGTGACTCTCATGGGCTCACTCTACTTATTAATGAACCTACTCATATCAATAAGAAAAACCCTACGAAAAGCACACTATTAGATGTACTTCTAGTAAGCAAACCCCATTTCTTCTCCCATGCTGGGATCTTTTCTGCTGATGCTAGTGACCATTGTTTTATTGCTGGCGTAAGAGCAGTCCCTAAACCAACAGCCTCAGCAAAGTTCTCTACCAAAAGATCAAAACGGAGTTTTGACCTGCTTGCATATATCAATGACCTGAAAGCCTCCCTGCTTTGGCAGACCTTTTATTTAGCCAAATCAGTAGAAACAGCATATGCCATTTCCCACGAAACTGTATCCAGCGCTCTTAACACCCACGCACCATTAGTCAAAACCCACATAAAGGCTAGAAAGTGCCGTTGGTTTACAGCAGACATCAAGGCAGCACTATTAAAAGAGACAAGCTCTGAAGCTAGCACGCAAATTCCACAAAGCCGAAGACTAGCATCTTTTCAGAACAGCCAGAAACCACTGTACAAAGCTAATTCAGGAAACCAAGTCCAACTTCTATCGCTCTGAACTCGACACTGCCTCCAACTGCCCTACCAAGTTCTGGTCCACAATAAAAGAACTTTCTGGTAATACCACAGGAAACACTCTCCCCTCAAAAATTATTTCTGACAATGTAACTATCAACAACAATAAAGAGATACTGCAAGCCTTCAACAATCACTTTGCTACTGCAGGGCTAGCTTTTGATAACTCACCTGCATGTAACCTATGTTCCCAGTTTACCACGCAGCCTTCAGAATCTAGTCCCTCAGATGCAGTCTTTTCATTTTCTCCTGCCTCACTAAAAGAGGTCAAAGATCTCCTCCTCCAGTTGGACACCAGAAAAAGTGCTGGCGCTGACACCTTCGATCCATACTACCTAAAGATTGCATATCATGTCTTGGCCATACCTATTACGCATCTATTTAACTTGTCCCTTTCTCAAGGGACCCTCCCCAAACTGTGGAAGACCGCACATGTTATTCCGTTGTTTAAATCCGGAGACCCCTGTGATCTAAACAACTACAGGCCCATCTCCCTTCTCCCGGTACTATCAAAACGTCTGGAAAAAATCGTGAATGCCTAACTGAAATCTTTCATAGATGATACTAACCTGCTAAACCCAATGCAGTCTAGTTTCAGAACTGAACATAGTACAATCACGGCCCTGACCAAGGTGAGAAATGACTGGCAGCGCGAGCTAGAGAACAAAAAAAGTTGTCTGCACTGTTTTTCTAGACCTAAGTAAGGCCTTTGACACTGTCGACCACAGCCTCCTTCTTTCTTCATTAAAAGCTATTGGTCTAGATTCTACCTCCTTGCGTTGGTTCCACAACTACCTTTCTGATAGGCACCAACAGGTCAAGGCCGAAGGTGAACTCTCCCCCTCAAATCTGTTAAAAAGAGGTGTCCCACAGGGATCCATCCTGGGGCCACTCCTATTTGACATCTATATCAACATTATAGACTCAGGCATCAAAGAGGCAAAAATTCATCTGTTCACAAATGATACAGTGATCTACCTAAGCAGTACAACTCCTGAAACTGCCTGTAGCAACCTGCAAGCTGACTTCAACATACTTCAATACCAGCTCCTTAGTAAAAAATTGCTACTTAACTCCAAAAAGACAAAGGCTATGCTATTTTCACCTATTAACCATGCAGCCTACCCTGTTCTACCCCCATCACCACCCTCCTAGGAAAACCCCTGTAATTTGTGCCGAAATTGAAATACCTGGGGGTCTGGCTAGACTTCAAACTCTCCTTTGCAGACCACCTGGAGGATTTGTTAAAAAAACTGACGCAGAGACTAAGTCTCTTCTTCAGGTTAAACCACCTACTAACTACAGAGGCCAAGAGACAGTTAGTTCAGTCTACATTCCTTTCCCTAATTGAGTATGCCGACTTTATATACAGCCAAAGTGCAACTTCATAGCTCGGTAAATTGGACATACTTTACCACAGAGCCCTGCGCTTCATCACTGTTCATTATATGCCGCCATAGGTTGGACCTCCCTACACTACAGACGAAATAAAAATGTGGCTCTCTGGACATACAGAGATATCACTGGCAAACTTCCGCAGTACTTTGTTGATTGCCTGACTCTCAATATGCCTGGAACCTATGCCCTAAGAAGCTGTTCACTGATTTCTCTGAAAGTGCCCAAAGCCCTAACGCATTTTGGGAGAGCTGCCATAGGATTCATTCTACCGTCACTCTGGAATGTGCTACAGAAATCACTGAAACTGAGGACTACTGTTATTATTACTGTGTTTAAGACCTTATACTCAAAATACATTACAGAAGCCTGCAACTGCTTCCAATGTTCCTAGCTTACTTACACCCCCTTCCACATCCTTCCAGCTTTTCCCATCCTCCTTCCTTCTTGTATCAGTACATAACTTGTCCCTGAGCCACCTACTTACCTACTGCCCTAAATCTCACCCTCCTTCACCCACCTATTCCTTGTATACCCACAGCATCTCATTCCTTTGCTCCTAGTATTATCCCAGTTCCAGACCCCCTCCCCAAACTGGCTGCCCACTTCTCCCAACACAAGTCTCCCCCTTGATATGCCTGGGTCTTTTTAAACTGACTATGTATGTCTCTTCGCTTGTAGCATCCACTTCAACTAATCTCTTTGCTGGACTATAATGCCTTTACCTTACAGGAATACTAAACCATGTATGTTGTTGTATCTGCTATACATTTTTTACTGACTTGCTACCCTATTGTTATGTATACCCTTACTGACTGTCTTTTTACCTGAACCCAAATGTATTTTTACTTTTCCTGTCTATTGCAGGCCTACCTGTACTGTTGTACTCTTGCATTACTGTCTATTTGTCTGAATATAAATGCACTGTTACTTGACTTGTGTAATGCAGGTTCACCTTGTAAATGAGCTTGCTCAATGGTGTTCGCCTGGATAAATAAAGAATTTGATAATGATGATGGATTGACTTGACAAACTCACAGGGGCAGATCTACTTGACCAGTCCTCAATTAGTTTCACTTCTGACAGTTGAACAGACAGTAATCTGTCCAAGTAGGAGATGACCTCTCCCTACCACTTCATATCACTTCAGGAGTCCCCCAGGGCTCCATCCTGGGCCTCCTCTTGTTTTACATTTTCCTATCTGACCTCTCCTCATTCTGTATTACTACTGTATGTACATACACATGTATCTGGATGACAGCGACACTACATTTTGGTTCCAACTCTTCAGCCCCCAAGCTGGAGATTACATTGCAGCTTGACTTGGTAATAGCATACACTGGTTCTGCTTCAATCAACTCTTGCTCAGTGCCAAAATAAAATGGTCTCCATGATGTTTGGCAGCAAGGAGAGGCTTGCTAGGCTCCATAAAATGCCCTGGTGTTCATAACTCTTATAGCTCCCCCCCCCCCTAAAGAAATAGCACATGTACCTTGCTGTGTGTCTAGATAAAGTTGTTGATTTCTCCACCCACATCGATGCTATCCATAGAGAGTTTCTCACCAGGTCAGTCACCGTGCACTGCAGCAAGTCTTACCTTGTACTCCTGACCTGCTCTGTGATCATCCTCAGATGAAATGATGGTGCTTGGGTACATGTTCATGGTATATAGTACCATCTCCAATACAATCCATCCCTTAACTGGACTCCTCTTGCATTCCACCCTAAACTGTCCCTCCTCCTTTTATACTCACCACTACTCTCTCTCCACTCTAACCTCTCCTTCTCACTTCTGGAGGGCAGGCACCACTCCCACTGCACTTCCTTTCTTTTCAAGTACTGGTTCAGTTATCTTCCCTACTACCTGTCTTCCCTCTTCACCCCTTCCCTACCTTTCTATGATCATCCATTCTGCTAACAGCCACTCCTTCACAGTCCCACATTTCGAAACCTCTGCAGGGCAGGCAGCCTTCTCATATTAACTGCCTTTCCTCTAGAATAACCTCTCCCCTGCTCTCCATCCCTCTTCCTCCTCCTCCTCCCTTTCCTTGTCATATCTCCTCTGTGAGCTATCCTCGCATACCTTTTCCCATAACAAACCACCCTATCCATTCCCTGTCCCCAGTACCTTGCCTTTGCTCCTATACCCCCCACTTTACTATGCCAACCCCTATTTTCTACCCTTATTGTCACTGCATTACAGGTATTTTAGTTGAGCCTTTAACCCCCCACCCATTTCCTCATGCCCCACTTGATTTCAGATGTTTTTTTTCCTGTGGAAATATTCCTGTATTTAGCTTGTAATGCCTGTCTTACTCTACAAAAGGTTTGGCTTACTGTATATACTAGCGAACATATTTATTTGTCTAAATACTAACTTACATGCATTCGGTTGTTGCTCACTTTCGTATGTCTGTTTTAACTGTACTTCATTTCTCCCCCCCCCAAACAACAGGGTTACACCTGGAAATGAGCCTTTGCTCAGTGTACCTTTGCCAGACAATAAAATAAAACTAAAATAGTGCACACTGTGCTGTATTTCAGTTGTAGATACAGAACAAAGAGGTGCCAATGATATGTAATGAATTTCAGTCTTTAGCAACTGAGTTTCTGTTTTGAAGTCAGTTTTACATAGTAACATTGTAATTTATGTGCCTAGGATTTCCTTGGCAAACACAAATGTATCCTAGATTACCTTAAAGGACTGTACTGTCTTTGTCACAAACGCACTCAGCAGGTCAGGCCCTCTGCTCCCACAGTGCCAACGTCCGAGGGCAATATTGTGAACAGGTAACAGACAGGGTAACCATCCTGTCTGCTTGTGGCTCTGAATCACCTTTAATCTCAAGTTGGGGATTCAAACTGTGAACCTTATGCTAGCGTAACTAATGTAAAGGATCAGATAATATTCTCTTTAGGGGGATGCAATATATCTTTCACCTAAGGGCACCTAACCAGGTATCCAAAATGAACCCTTAAAACTCTATAAAAGACCTTAGATGTTTTCTTACCTTTCCCCAGTTTAATAATACTATCAAGCTTTCCAGAACAGCTGTCAGACTTAACCATCTATACATCACATGCAAAAATAACTTGGAGACACCCAGGCAGTCTTTTAAATAAAAGGTTTACTAAAATGGATAAAAATATGTAAAATATAAACACAGAACACTATATCAAAAAGCATACAATCACTTAAAAGAAAACAAAGAAAACTACAGACAGACTCCTACCAAAGTACTTTTAGATCTGTTCTATCTAATGTATTACCTCTAAGTGCTTATCAGAGCTGTGTCTTTCCAAAGTCCCAAGATGGTATATCATACCTCTCAACTGTACCACATTATGAGGAATGTTCCTCATTTTACTTCACAAAGCTCCCTGTTCCACATTGTGAGGACTTGTCCCACAATCAGTGTTAACATTTTAAAGCAAAAATCTATAGTAAATGATGCAAAAAATATACTATTCAATTAATAACTGACTTTCTGAACATAAATGCAAGCATTTTAACAGTGTTCTGAGCTTCTTAGGTAAAGATTTGATTAAGTGTTCCACATTTTGCTCATTTGTTCCACATTTTGAAAGGCAATGTTCCACATTTGGGGGACAAAAGTTTGAGAGGTGTGTGGTATATGTCAAAAAGTTTAGACACAGTATTCAGTTTAAAACTCTGTGTCTCCACACCCCTTCTATGAGACATCTAGCTCCTCCTTCTAGAACCAAAAAAATACAAACATGATTTCCTGTCAGGAGATATTTTAAATAATGTGACTGCAGCAAAAACTAATTTCTCAAATTATGACAGTTTTTAATCAAGCCTTTCCTTTGAACTGGTGGCTGGTTTCTTATTTTCCCATGGAACATCAAAGGTTTTTGCAACTCTGCCATACGTCACTTAGGTGTGAATATAGCCAGAAGGAATCAGCTAAGTTATATCCTGTCCTGTAATAAAATGCATATTTAGCTTCCCAACTTCAGAGGCAAAAACAGGTCATAAAAAGGCCATAAAATGCAATTTCTCAAGGGAAGTTAATTACATTACAGAAATCTCCTGGTCAGTTCCTGTAACTGAAACCTGGGGGGGGGGCACCTATGGCACAAGCTGCCTTATGTGAGACAATCACATACCACAGTTTTATATTACAAATATCATAGAACAATCATAACCAACTGGCCAAGTGTCACAGTCTTCATATCCATGGTCTCCACTAGTAGGCTGTTGCTTAGGTTCACCATCCTGTGGGAGAAAATGTGCCTTCTAATGTCACCCCTGAATGCTCCACTTCTAAGATTCAGGGCATTTCCCCACATCCTGCTTTAGGAAACCAGATTAAACATCTGTCTCTTTTTGATCTTGTTGATGCCCTTGAGTATGAGAAGACTGAGCTTATGTCCCCTCTCAGACTCCTTCATTCTAAGGTGAACATCTTACAACTGATTACCAAGTTCTGTGGCAGGATTACTTTCCCTGTCCTGCTAGTCATCTCCTTTAAATTCATCCCATCACTCAGATGGCTCTTGGCTGCACTCTGCTTGCCAAGTGAAGGAGTGACTGCTAGCACTGGATGTCATTGCTCCAGTTCATATACCACCCAGATCTTCTCACGTGAGATCCTTTTGGTTTGATAGAGATCTCCAGGTGATAAAGATCAAGGGTCAGAATTTGGAGTGTTGTTGGCAGAAGACCTGGCTTGAGGGCAACAAACTGGTCTTGTGTGCCCACTATGGTGAGTACAAGAAGGCAATCTCCCATAAGAAGGCAGAGGTTCTGTTCAGGGAGATTGCAGCAGGGAGGAACAGACCTGCTCAGCTTTTTCAGACTGTGTATAGGCTCCTTCATCCGGCATGTCTACAGCCAAAGAAGAATTTTTCATCCACCTTGTGTGAAGAGTTTGCTCTGTTCTTCTCTAACAGGGTGCCATCCATCTGGTTGGGGATTCTGTCAGGGTGGCTTATGCCTCACAGCAGCCAGACTGGTGGGTGCAGAGGCTGTCTGCTTGTCTGGGAGGAGTTTAGGCCAGTGGAAGTGCTGGAAGTGACTGGAATGATTTTATAGCTGAAACACACAATTTGTGAACTGGACCCAGCCCCGACACATTTGTTGATGGGATGTGCCGAGGCTGTTGGCCCGGTGTTTGCCGGGACTGCCAGGTGTTTGAAGGTGGAGGGGGTGTTCCCAGTGACCTTGAAAGAGGAACTGGTGAGGCCCCTCATAAAGAAGTCTCCGCCCGACCCAGATGTCCTGGCACATTACTGTCCTATCTCCAACCTGCCTTTTTTGAGCAAGGTTGTCGAGAAATTGGTGGCACATCAGTTTGAGGATCATCTCACATCCTACAACATCGATGAGCCATTTCAGTCGGGTTTTTGAGCTAGACACAGCACAGAAATGGCACTAGTGTGGGTGCATAATGATCTAGTCAGGGTTAGAGATAGAGGAGACTAGTCATTTCTTATACTTCTCAATCTCTCTTCAGCCTTTGACACTGTGGTCCACTTTGTGTTTCTTGATCAGCTCTGTGAGTTTTGTGGACTTGCTGGTACTGTCATCAGATGGTTTGAGCCATATCTCTCAGATAGGGAGTAGCGGATAATGATGGGGAATTTCTCCTCCTCTCCAATGCCTCTGTCTTGTGGAGTTCCACAGGGCTCAGTCTTGTCGCCGATGCTGTTCGCGGTATATATGCTGCCCCGGGTGAGATCATTCGGCAATACAGCATGGAGTATCACTGCTATGCAGATGATATCCAGCTGTAGTTGTCATTTGCTCCCAGAACATTCAGTGCCATTGACATGCTTAATATCTGTCTGGCTAAAATCAATGACTGGATGGCTTCCAGCTGGCTGAGATTTAACCCGGGTAGGACAGAGTTGCTGGTGGTTGAGCCAAATCATGGGCATGATGGGTTGCTGCCTGGAGCAGACACAGGTCTTTTCTTGGGGTCTGCTTCATTGGTTTTTCCCTGTGGGTGCGTAATCTAGGTGTGATCCTGGACAGCAGACTGATCTTTGAAAATCAGGTGTAGTCTATTGTTAAGATTAGTTTCTACCACTTACAGAGCTCACCAGGATGAAGCCCCTTGCTCTGCCTGAGGAACTACCAACCCTGGTACATCTATTTGTTACCTCCAGGCTCAACTGTTGCAGTGCTGTTTACTTCAGGGTCACAGGAGGGACCCTCCGCAGGCTGCAGCTTGTACAGAACACAGTGGTCTGGTTACTGACAGGCCTACCCAGGTCATGTCATGTGACCCAGTTCTGCATGCTCTGCACTGGCTGCTGGTCAAGTGGAGGGTCCTTTTCAAAGTGGGCTTGTTTACCTATAAGGCCCTATATGGACCGGGTCCTGGCTACCTGTCAGAGCTCCTGACACCTGCAACCTCTGTTCTCTCCCTCCACTCCTCCTTAAGGGGCCTCCTGAATGTTCCCAGGGTTTGGCTCAGGACTTCTGGTGATTGAGCTTTCAGTGTCTCTGGGCTGACCCTGTGGAACGCCCTTCCAGCTGCAGTCTGGGAGGCCCCATCGATTGGTGTTTTTAAGCAGATGCTTAAGGCCCACCTTTTCAGCCAGACATTTACTGAATAACTTATTTCCAACCCTGTCTTTACTATAATTAATACTATAGTTAATTTTACTAACTGAGTATTGAGTTTAATTTTTTGCTGCTTCTAAGAGTATTTCTATGTATTTTGTTATACTGGGTACGGTGCCCAGAGCCTCCAAGATTGGGTGCCTTACAAATAAAATTGCCTTGCCTTGCCTGTTATGATGGTTAGATCCCTCCTCCACTGCAACAAGAAGTGCACCACACAATGTTTTGCTCAAACCTCTCTTTTTCCATCCCATGTGTGGCAACATGCAGTTGGCTACATTGAATGTGAGACTCCAGGAGTCCAACCACATGCCCATCTTGTTAAGGTTTACCAGAATTGTGTCCCCATACTCAAGAAAAGTCCACCACCCTGGCCAACTTAATGATGTAGACTCCAAATTCCAGATCACTGATGAAATTGTTGAACAACAGTGGCCCTAGCACTGATCCCTCATGATGCTGACTACTCCTCTGCACTCACAGTGCCCAACCACCACAGCCCCCTGCTTCCTTTTGTTGCGACTCTTATTCCTTCTGTTGCTGCACTGCTTGCAAACTTGCAATAAGGTGCCACCATAGAAAATTATCATGTGTAAATACTTGTCTTGGAAATTATAAGAGCGTAAATCTAAAAATGAGTATGTCTCCAACATTTATCATGAATACATATGTAAGTTAAGAGGCTATGCCAGTGGTGTATCTATGAAAGTAAGATCTGTAAGCCAAAAACCCTTTGATGACACGTCACCACCTCTCTGATTGTAGGCATGCCCGTATTATTACCCAGACTCTTTGTGCAGGACATATTGCACTTCATGAACTGCATAATGAGAGCAAATACATATATCAGTACTTAGGTTTTGCATTTAACACTATTAATTCAGACAGAGCATAACATTCTTATCATAACATAAGTAGGGGTAACTAAAATCAATGGTCAGGGCCCAGAATGCTGCCCCCTCCCCAATTAACTTGTAAGCCATGGCTTACTTGTTGTTCCTACACCCATGATTCAGCCAGGCCTTCCTGATGGCCTAGCAGTAGTACATCACATTGCCATGCAGATGACTGGAGTTCAGGAGTGGATATCAGTCACCACGTTAGGAGGCAGGCCAGACTGCAGGGAGATGCTGGAAGGCATCAGGCCTCAGTCAGGGTGGGCAGCTGGAGGGTTCTGGCAGTGCAGCAACCACTGTGGGTGGGCCAGTGAGCTTGCTCCTTTTACAAGGGCATGCTGTGCAGCTGAGGTTGTAGGCAATGGCACATGCCAGAGGGAGGAGGAGGAAGATAAAGGGATGAAAATCCAGGGGAAAAAAATCCCAATTCCATCAGAGTGACTACAATCAAGTTTAACCAGTTAATAAAGTATTCCACTGTAGATGATGACAGGGGTAGAGAAAAAAATTATATGGGGAAAAAAGAGTCTACTCAGCCAGTAATATCATGCAGAAGGTTGAGTGGAGTATTATTTTCCTTAATATCTTTAGTGAAGCCATTGGAGAAAAGCTTGTATCAAACATAAAAGGGGAACAGAAACCTTACAACATGCTCAATTCATATTTACCAACTTCCCGAGCAGGGGCTTTATTTATTTATTTATTTATTTATTTATTTATTTATTAAAGTCTAGAAATTACAACCATTTGAGTCAGGGCCTCATTTGCAAAGGCTCCATGTCTGCAATATGTATCCTGAAAGGCACTTTTGATAAAAAACCGAAACATAAAATTATGTCGATAACCCCCAGCCCTCAGTGCCAACTCAGAGGGCAGGGGGCAACCAGCAATGGGACTAATCATGGACCAGATATGTATGTGAATGCCCTGGTGAAAATTACATGTGTAGCCAGCAGGCATTACTGCAGCTCCCTGGGTGATATAACACTGGCAGCCACTCAGTTCCCTCCTTGCTGTGTGTGGGCAGAGGCCTGTGGAAAGTGACTAGATGACAACTTAAACTTGTTTTTTTAAACTCAGCTTTAATAGCAAGATCTTGTCAGGATCGCCGTTTTCAACATTAATAGTTCATTATGGCAGTTCGTAACACTGAAGACACAAGCCTCAGGGGTAAACACCACATTGTTGCACAGAAACAATTGATTATTTGGGGCCTACATGCTAGGCAGTACCACAGATCATGCCAGGCTCTGCAATCTTACAACAATGGCGAAGGAGAAAAACTTCTTCAGGCAGTCAACCATGGAGCAGTGCAACCTTCCACCTCGGTTGCCTGGAACAAAATAAAAAAGAGAACCCCTCCCTGGGCTCATGATAGCCTTGTTATACATCCAAGGGGTCACCTGACTACCAACTAATTACCCCCAATTTAGTAATTAATTCCAAAAACCTACGTAAATAATGTTTAAAACTATTGCACATATCACGGACCCCTCTACCTGGACATCCACTAACATACTGTACCTAACATAATCCCACATGTAACTCTAAACAAAAAGAAAAAAATGGCCAAGATAAAAGACTCCATGCTGGAATGTAGGGACCTAACTTGAGCACATAATATGCCCTTTAAAGAACTCCATGCAGGAATGCAGAAACCTGCAAGCTCCATGCTGGAATGTAAGGCCCTAATTGAACACATACTATGCCCTTTAAAGAAAGGAAGGCTGGTGAAACCAGCCCCTTAAAGGACAGAAGTTACAAGCAGACCCCTGCCACCAGGACCAAAACACACAAAAACGTAAATAGTAAAAATGGAGGGGGGAGAGATCTCACTAACTTAAGTAGTAAAAAGGTGGGGCAGTTTTCCCAACCTTTCAACTTCCTAGTCTCATTCTTTAATATTAAAACAAATGTAATTGCTACCCCCTTTTATTATCTTGCCCCTCTGGGCATACTGTGGACCAGCTTTACATTTCATGACCCTCCCCTCTCTCCTCACCATCACCAGCACTGCCTGCCCTACTAGTACTGGGAGGGGGCATCCATGGCAAAAACCCTTCTGTTTAATCATATCCTATGACTGGTGTTACAAAGAACCCTTATCCTTTATCTCCCTTACCACCCACCATGGATCCAAATGGCGGGTGACTGGGAGACACTATCTAGCACAGCTGTGCTTCTATGGGCTCCACCAACTGCTGCTGCAGTCAGTAGGGCCCCCCCCCAAAAAAAACAACAACAAAAGTTACTGCAAATGGATTTAAGGGCACCTTTCTCATAACCCCCTACCCAAGAGGGAAACCCTTTTCCCGACAATCAATCTACTGATTCTCCCCTGAGAAAGAATCCTCTTCATTTGATTCAACCCTACTCCATAACAGAACAAAAATCAGTATTTTTATGTTGGCTACCAGTCTTATGTACCACCCGAAACCTAAAAGGTTGCGAAGCCAGATACCAACGTGTCACTCTTGCATATTTGTCTTTCATTTGATTCAACCAGACTAAAGGGTTATGATCCATAACCAGGGTAAATTCCTTTCCCAAGAGATAGTACCTCAATGATTCTAAAGCCCAGTTGACCACAAGGCATTCTTTTTCGGTCATTGACTACTTTCTTTCTTGGGGAAACAACTTAGGACTTATACAGAGCACCGGTGTTCCTCTTCACCCACCCCCCCGCTAAGAACTGTTCCCAGCCTCACCTCTGAGGCACTTGTTTGAACAAAAAACTCATGAGAAAAACCAGGATATTTCAGAACCAGATCAGAACACAACTGGGCCTTTAATGCCCTAAAAGCTTGTTAACATTCTTCAATCCAAGCAACTTGATTAGGCTTATTCTTGCTTATATGTTGGAATCTACTGTGGTCATATTTCAATCTGCCATAGGCTTCTTCAGCAACATCCTTTGCCTTATGCATCAAAATAGTCATAGCAGTTTTAGGTTTCAATTCTATCCATCATTTCAATAAATTCACATTTATTTATTTAAAAATTTGGTAACCAGGAAATGTACACTGAGCCGAGACTCATTTCCAGGTGCAACCCGGGGCAAGGGGTAAAGCAAAATATACATAGGATACATGTGATACTTAAGATACATTTGATACAGGAAAACACAATAATTTACAAAAGGTTCAGGTGAAGACACAGCAGTTTACAGTTGTAGCCAATACATAATTTACATATGGTATAGGAATGAGGTTCCAGTAGTTTACAATAATGCAGGAATGGAATCAGTAGCAATTATGATACTACATAAATAAGAGCAGGAGTTGGCATATGGCAAGAGCAGGTTGTTGGGGTTAGAATGAGAAAGGGATAGGAACCAGAGGGGGTCAACACAGAGGAGGCACGCAGCTAGTGAGGGCGGAAACATAGGCGGGGGGAGGGGGAGTTGACTGAAGTACTTTTTAATGGAGACCACGGTTGGCAGACTGCGTACATTGACATGTAATCTGTTCCATAGGGCAGAGAGCCAGTAAGCAAAGGCTAGTTTCCCAGCCAGTGAGTGCAGAGTGGCTAAGGCAAAAGAACATTGGTCTCTGGACTGCAAGGTGTACCCAGTACTGGGGGCAGGCATTACCAAGGAGGGGAGATAGGAGGGAAGAGTGTTGAACAAGAACTTAGTGACAAAGGATGCACAGTGTGCAAGATGGTGCTTTGCTAGAGGTGGAAGGGAGATGGAGTGGTAGAGGAGGCAGTGACAAGTTAAATATGGTAGGTCTGAAGCAAATCGACAGAAAACATGAAACAGTGGGTCAAGCTTGGTGAGGGAGGATGTTGGTGCAGAGATACATACCACGTCTGCATAATCGATGGAGGGGAGGATAAGCTTGGTGATTAATTCCTTCCTGATGGGGAGGGAGAGATTTTCCTTGTGCCTGTAAAAAATGCCAAGTTTAGGACATAGCTTATTGTGGATGGCATCAAGGTGCAGTGAAAAGTCCAATTTGGGGTCTAGCCATACACCCAGGTATTTGAAAAAGTCGACCACCTGGATTTTGGAGCCATCATGTGCATAGAAAGAGGGAGGGGAAGGCAGTTTGGCCAGTTTCTGGGTGGATATGAAAACCATAGCAGCCATTTTCTTAGTATTGTACTTGACAGATTTGGATTTGAGCCAAAGCAACATGTTTGCAAAATCAGTCTGGAGGATGGGTTCCGTGTGGGCTATGGAAGGACCAGAGGCAAAGATCATGGAGCCGTCAGTGTACATTTGAACGTACCTTCTTTCCCCCCGGTTTTCCTGGGGTAGCCACCTCATAATTAACAGGGACGTTCTTCCTCAGCACTTTGAATGCACCTTGCCATTTTCCCACAAACTTGCTTTCATGGCTTGGCAACAATAGCAATGCTAGGTCACCAGGTTCAAAGCTTCTCTCTCGAGGATGCTAATCATACCATCTCTTCTGTTGCACTTGGCTTTTTCCCCATTCTCACATGCCACCTGAGTAACCTGTTCTAGTTTATCTCGTAACTTTAGCATATACTCAGTCAGATTCTGTGAAGGCATTGATGGAACTTCCCATACCTCCTTGATCACATCCAATGATTTCCTTGGCTGTCTCCCATATAGGAGCTCAAAGTGTGAAAACACCATGAATGACTGAGGAACCTCTCTATAAATGAATAACAGGTAGGAAAGACAGTAGTCCCATTGTGTAGGGTTCTGCTTCACATATTTCCTGAGCATCAGCTTTAAAGTCTGGTAGAATCTCTCAACCAATCCATCTGTTTGCAAATGGTACGGAGATGTTTTCACTGCATTCACACCCAACAGCATTTATAACTCTTTCAGAAGGGTAGAGGTAAAATTGTCCTTTGATCAGTCAAAATTTCCTGGAGTATCCCCACCCTACTAAAAATTTTAGCTAATTCCTCTGCAACCCTAGCAGCTGTCACAGTCTGCATTGGAACTGCCTCTGGATAGCAGGTCACATAATCACATGCCACCAGAAAGTATTGATTCCCTTTTGCACTCTTTTCCAGTGGCCCTACTACGTCCATTGCAATATGGTCAAATGGGACTTTTATCAAAGGCACAGGTACAATCTTGTCTCTCTCTCTCTCTCTCTCTCTCTCTCTCTCTCTCTCTCTCGTATAGCCTGAGTTCTTTGACACTCTGGATAAGCTTGAGAAACTTCAACCACTTCTGTATGCACCCTTGGCCAGTAAAACATATGGAGGACCCAGGACAGAGTTTTTTCTCTTCCCTGATGTCCAGCCAATGGAATCTGATGTGTCACCCATAAGATCTTTTGCCGAAACCTCTTGGGTACAATCAATTGTTCCAAATGCCCCCTGTTTGGGAATCCTTTATTACCCTGCAAAGAATATTATTAGCATTCAGATAAACACACAGAATAGTAATTTCTGCAACATTTTTAACATTAAACTTTTCAGCACACAGTGATTTCAAAGTAATGTCCATTTTCTACTCTGAGGACAAATCCACTTCATGCCAGGGAAGTTTATCCTGCCTTGTGCCTGTACCATCTTCAGGACCTCCTCTCTTTTTGGTCTTTCTTTGTTTCTTAAGGGACATCTTTACCCATCACTGGGTTCCATAAATGTCCCAGAAAGAGAAAATCCCCCCCAAAGTCTTCCTGTCTTCTGGCTTGAGCTCTTGCGGTAATAATTGCCACTGGATTAGATACCCCATTCTGTAGCAAGCCTTCAAAATTGTGCATGTCATGGCCAATTACTATGGGCAAGGGCAATGTCTGTACCACCCCAACCAGCATAGACTGTGATAACTCCTCCAACCCCAAAGTAACCCATACTGTTGGGTAAGTTTTAGTCTCCCCATGCGCACAAGTCACCTTGGTTGGCACTTTTTCTCTGGCCTTCACTAGCACCACCTCAGGGCATAGTAAAGTATTTTGGCTGCCAGAGTCTAATAACGCTTGAACCTCCTGGTCACCAACCCAGACCTTTTGCAAACGTTGCTCCCAGCTGACTAACACCAGATGACATTGTGTCTCTTTTTCCTTTGGGCATTTACGAACTGTATGTCCCACTTCCCCACAGCCATAAGAGATAATTTCAGATTTTTCCTGTTTTACCCAAGTCGCGGGAATATTTGCCTGCCCAGTCTCTAAATGTCTTTTCCTAAAAATTTAAACAATCTTACCAGGTTGTTGTGGAGTCCTGCACCCTTTCTTGCAGCATATAGTCCTTAGCATGCACCACTGCTCCTGCACTCATCTCTGGTCTGTGTTCCATGACCCAGGTTTGGACATTCTAAGGCAAAACTTGAACAAACTGCTCCATCACTAGCTGTTTCACAATCTTCTCCACCGTATTAGTCTCAGGTCTAATCCATTTTCAGAACAAATCAGTGAACTGAGAGTATGCCTCTCTGGGATTATATCCTGGCTGAAATCAGAACCTCCTGAACCTCTGTTGATAAGTCTCTTCACTTATGCTGTAGCATTAGAGGATTACTTCCTTCACTCGACTATAATCTTTGGTCTCCAGGACACTCAGACTACTATGGGCAATTTGGACTTTTCTCATCAAATAGGGTACTAGCCTTATGACCCAATGAGTTGGTGGCCACTGACAGACACTAGCCACCCTCTCAAAGGTAGTCAAATAGGCTTCAATGTTGTCTTCTGGATTAAATTCAGTCAGCCTCAAGTCTATAATAACTGGAACTGCTGTGGAAATCTCTATGGCTCTTCCAGCACTCTCTTGTGAAAGTCCTGTAGTTGTCCTGGGCATCTCATTCCCTCTTCCTTGGAGAGCTTGAAAAAAGCTGCATGCCACTTTTCCTCTTGTTTTCAGAGTTTGCTTGGTGCCGTTCCTCACTTTCAACTCTCTGTCTCTCGGCCTTGGTGTGCTGAATAGCTAACCACCGCATGAGATCAGATATATCATCAGGAACAATTACTGCTGGACCTCCTCCCATCGCTATATCTGCCTTCTGTGCCTCCCCTTCTTCTGAGGTATTCAATGGAGCTGCTAAGTTAACCCCAAATCTATTCTTTTCATCCCCCATTTTATATCAAGTCATCACCTCTGCCTCCTTCTGTAACTTCCTTCAGAAAACCACCATCACCAGATCCCTAGGCAGCTGACTCTGACCTCAACTTCAGCCTTGGTCTGCCCTCTTCATTGGGCTAACCAAGAACTATCCAATCCTCATTGTCTCTTACTACATAAGGCACGTGTACTATCCCACTGCTGACACCAACTGTAAGTGGAGGCCTGTGGGGACCTGACTAGATGACATCTTCAACTTGTTTTTTTTTAAAACTCAGCTTTAACAGCTAGCTCTTGATGTCAGTTCATAACACTGAAGACACAAGCCTCAGGGGTAAACTCCACATTGTTGCACAAAAACAATTGATTATTTGGGGCCTACCAGCTGGGCAGGACCACAGATCATGCCAGGCTCTGCAGTCTTACAACAATGGTGAAGGGGAAAGACATCATCAGGCAGCCAACCATGGAGCAGTGCAACCTTCAACCTTGGCTGCCTGGAACAAAATAAACCAAAAAACCCTTCCCCGGGCTCAAGATAGCCTTTTTATACACCCAAGAGATCACCTAGCTACCACACACCTTGGCCAGCCTACAATCAGAACACAAGCAAGGCTGGAAGGATACCACTCCCCCGCAAAGGCTTCATGGAACATCAAGAGTCCTCACACACCTCGGTCAGCCTGCAATCAAGTGGCAAGCAAGGCCAAAAGGTTACCACTCACCCCCGGCAAAGGTTCCATGGAACATTGGGAGTCATCACACTCTTCGACCAGATGCAATCAAAGAGCAAGCAAGGCCAAAAGGGTACCCCTCCCCCCAGCAAAGGCTCCATGGAACATTAGGAGTCATCACACACCTCAGCCAGCCTGCAATCAGAGCACAAGCAAGGCCAAAAGGATACCCCAAGGCAAAGGATCCACAGAACATCGGGAGTCCTCACACACCTTGGCCAGCCTGCAATCAGACTGCAAGCAAGACCAAAAGGATAACCCCCCCCAGCAAAGGCTTTACGGAACAATGGGAGTCCTCACACACCTCAGCCAGCCTGCAATTGGAGCACAAGCAATGCCAAATGGATACCCCTTCACCCCAGCAAAGGCTCCACAGAACATCGGGAGTCCTCACACACTGCAGCCAGCCTGTAATCAAAGCACAAGCAAGGCTGAAAGGATACTCCCCCCCATCAAAGGCTCCATGGAACTTAGGAGTCCTCACACACCTCAGCCAGCCTGCAATCAGAGCACAAGCAAGGTAGTGTACGGAGCTCTGGAGAGCCTGCCTTTGGGGATGAAGAAAATGTTATTATTATGACCTTAACCAGCACTTTTCCACGCTGCCATTTCCAATCAGCAGAGTGTGTTGATAGTGTTCTACTGGGCTTGTTTTACTACTGTATGAGTGTTTTCTACCAGTCGGGGAGGATACTTTAACCATAAGCACTGCTACTGTGCTCCATGGGCTGTGTCTTTTGACCATGTGATTTTGAGTACGCTGGGTGGGTGCCTATATGATACATGCTGTGTAATTGAGAGGGATTTCAGACAACAGTATAACTGTCTGGGGCTGTATTGTATGGGATGTGAACAAATACATACTCTCTAGAGCCTGTTACTAAGCCGAATTGACTGCACACCATCTTACCTTCTTCCCGGGTGTACCTGAGCTGTAGTCAGTGTTCTTGTTTCCGCTCTTACAATCCTTTTGTTATCTCCTCCACAGGCTGAAAGGATAGCCCTCCTCCCCAGCAAAGGCTCCATAGAACATCAGGAGTCCTCACACACACCTCGGCCAGCCTGCAATCAGAGCGCAAGCAAGGTAGTGTATGGAGCTCTGGAGAACCTGCCTTGGGGGGGGTGTTAGTCCGTCAACACTTTGCATCGACTGCCCCACCCAACCCAGCCACCCTCCCACACAAGGCCAGCCCTTGTTTTACGGGCAGCATTAGGTCACGTGACCCTCTTTACAGTTAATTTTCTAAGACCCTAGTTTCCCACCTGCAGGTTCTAGCTCTCTACCACTAGGGGCCAATAGTGAGCCCCCTCTCCTCACTCTGCTTACTGTGCCCCCTCCACCTCTTCACTCCCTACTAACCTCCTCCCAACACAATCTCTCCCTATTTCTCTCTGTACCACCACTAGGAGTCACTACCAAGCCAGCCACCTGCCTCACCACATTCTTAGCCCGTACACTCTCATGCCCTTCTCCTTTGTACAATCCTACACATCATTTACCTCCCACTCTTCACAGTATTCTCAACCTCCACTGCCCCAGGGTTTCAAACCAGTGACCCTTGGCTCCAAAGACATACACCTTACCACTGTGCTAATCCGTGGTCCACAAGTATCCCTGACAATTCGACCCACTAATAGCGCTGCTTGTATAGCACACCTATTCCTGGTGTGAGGCCCCCTCCTCGCCCCCCTGCTTAGCACAACATCCTTTAGTACCTCCTATAAGCCATCACCCCCAGTCAACAACCAGGCCTCTTTGGGTGGCTGAGCCCCATTTTCCCCCATCCATGGTAGTTTTACACGTCCCATCATGGGGCCTCCAAAGTTCTTTGATCCTACGTACCTACTTCCCATTGTTTTTGTACTGGTGTCTCCACCACACTGCCAGCATCTCAATGTTCCAGTCCTGTTGTACAACCCCCAACGACCCCTGAGGACCACCCCTGTGGCCTCTGCAACTACTTTTGAGCACCCCCACCTGTTGCCCCAGCTTGCTCAGGTGCTAACCCTACTGCAGCCCCTTCTTCTTATCACACTCCTCTTTCCCCAGCTAGCCCAGCCCCCCATCACAATTGTAGCTCCCATGGCTAATAACAAACACCTTGCCACACTGAAAATGTTCAAGCACCTACTCTAACATTCCACTCTAAATGCTGCCCCTACTCTAAGGGATTGTACACCCTAACCCGGGGCCTATGCAACGTCCCCCGACAAGCTGGTACCCACTTAAACTGGCATACATTAATATCCACAGCCTTCTTCAGAAAATAGATGCACTCCAGGCTTGGGTAACCCAGCACAAGCCTGATGTGCTAGCTATAGTTGAGACTTGGCTCTCACCTGATATTCCTGACAGCGTCATCTCACTCCATGGGTACATCATTTACCAGGATGATAGAATCAGGAAAAGGGGTGGTTGTTGTGCTATATACGTAAATACAGCCCTCCCTAAGATCCCTACTAGTACCCACACCCAAGTACTTCCTATCAAGCTATTACTTGGGCAACATGGCAAAGCTCTCACAATTTTTGCCACCTTCATTCCTCCACGTGACAGCTCCCTAGATTTTTCATCCTTGATTACATCACCAACCTTCCCCCCTCAACAGAAGTGGTACTGCTAGGTGACTTTACTATCAACTGGCTCATCCCCAATGCTGCCAGCTTTAAAGACACTGCAGCTGCCTCTGAACTATCCCAAGTTGTCAGCTCCCCAACCAGAATTAACCATAGAACTGGTACCAGCACCCTGATCGACCTTATCTTTACAAACCATCTGGAATGGATCTCCGACACCGAGGTACTTTCGGATTCCCTCAGTGATCACTCCCCCCATTAATTGCCTCTGGTCAAACAAGTCTCTCAAGCGCAAAGGCCCAATGACCCTCCAGCATGTTTTAAAGAAGGGGCAACTAGGACAACTCAAAGTGGACCTGTGAAACACTGACTGGTCACCTCTTGACTCTACCTCCTGCATGAACCAGGCCCATGACTTTTTATTATGCAGTTTAATTCAGCCTGTGACTCTTCTGCCCCATTTAGAAAGTATAGACTAAAGGCTGTCAATAACCCTTGGATCTCATCCTCACTCCTCACTCCTCATATCTCTGGCCAACAGGGACCACTTCTGGGCCAAAGCCCAAGCCACCAGAAATAGTACCGACTGGAAACAATACCACCACGCTAAAAATACCTGTACCCACGCAATCTGGAAAGCCAAAGCTGACCACTATAAGGAGGTTCTCACCCACTCTTGGGGAGACAGCAGGAAGTTCTGAGAGAACCTCAAATAACTCTCAGAAAAAGAGGACAAATCACTCCCCAGCATGCTCAACGTGGATGGTAACATGATACTAGACCCCTATCAAATCGCAGACCCATTCAACCTGGCTTTCACCGACCACAGTGCCGTACTCCCCTCCCCTGACTTTTTCAATAACATCCCCGCGCCCCCTTGCCTTTCGCCCAACCGAAACACCCCACCACCCTTCTACTTTAAGAAGGTCACCCTGAGCAAAACTAAATGGTATCTCCTAAAGGTTCTCGGGGAAAACCAGTTTCAACAGTGACTCCATTGACCTCAAACTCCTTCTCCTAACCCTTGATGATGTGCTCCTTCCACTCTCAAAAATGTTTAACCTATCTCTCCACCTGGGACAATTTCCTTCCATTTGGAAGTCACCGGTTGGGTTCCCAATTCATAAAAGTGATGATCGGTTCTTGCATACCAATTTCTGCCCTATCTCCATCCTCCTACCCCTCTCCAAAGCACTTGAGCACATAGTCTCTGACCAACTGACCGATTATTTGTCTAAGTACAACATCCAGTGCCCAGAGCAGCATGGTTTCAGAAAAGGGCACAGCACAACAACTGACCTAGCCAGCTACACCAGCTTCATCCATAAAGCTCTCAACCATGGCCACCTGATGGGATCAGTGTACATTGATCTCACCAAGGCCTTTGATACGGTCAATCACAACTTGCTTCTGGCATCTGTCCATGATGCAGGTATCTCCTTGCAGGGGTCCAACTGACTCAAGGACTACCTGTCCGACAGATCTCAAAGGGTCAGAATTAGAGAAGCGTTATCCACCCCTCAACCTGTTCGCTCTGGTGTCCTTCAGGGCTCAATTGTTGGCCCACTTCCTTTCAGCATCTTCCTCAACTCCCTCCCCCAAGTTTACAACACTAACCTCCTCCTGCATGCAGATGATGCTGTACTTTACACTAGTGACACCAACCCCAACACCCACAAGCTATGACTTCAAACTGACTTTGCGGCTATAGAGATCTGGTTCATTCGCAAAAAACTGGTTATGAATTATAAAAAAAAAATCCATGATCTTCGCCAATCCCCACAACAAGCAAAGATCGGCCACCCTATCCATCACTAATGCTGCCAACACCCCCATTGACCCGATCCACACCTTCAAGTGCCTGGGCATTATCCTTGACAGTGCCCTCTCTTATAGGGAGCACGTCTGCAACATCTCCAAGGCAGCCAACTCAAGAATCGGTCTGCTACATAGGAACAGACACAACTGGATACAGGTTGCCCTTGCCACAGCTGTCTCCAGTTCCATACTATCTTTAATCAACTATGGCCTGATAATTTACAGTTCCGCCACAGACACCACCCTTAAGAGAATCCACACTGCCCTTAAGAAATCCTGCCAGCTGATCACCAGTACCCCTAAACATATGCACACATGTGACCTCTACTCCAGTACTAACTGGCTAACCCTTAAGGGTAGACTCTCCTACCACACATGTGTTTTCGCTAAAAAAAGATGCATGAGAATTGTCTCACCATCCTGCCTGCTTCTCCTCAACCCGACCACAAAAACCATGGTACCAGGAGTGGCTCCAGAGCCTCCTACCAGACCCCTTTCTGCCCACCCAACAGGCCCGTCATTCTCTCAGTTATCGGGCACCCAACCTTCTTAACGCCATCCCCCCTGATGTTCTTGCTACCCCCATGTTAGGCCCCTTCAAACCCTTGCTTAAGGAACCCCTTGTAACACTCAGTAGATGTGACTGTGTCACCTAGACCTCCTCTCCTCGCTGGCTTTACCTGGCTAGCTCAACACTTATTAACGGCTCTGCTATGGTTGCTTGTCAATGGTCTGTAACTGTACCTGTCTCTTTCTAATTTGTCCCTGACAAGATCAAACCTAATTTGTTTGATTTCTTATGACTAGTGTTGCACTAATGTATATAATCTTATGTATATAGCACCATGTATATATCTCTACTGTAACTACCATGCTTATTGTCTCTGCTTCAATGTTTGTGTTCTACTGTGTCTATCTTATCTATTATGTCTGCTGCAATGTTGAGTAGTTGACATGTACTTTGCTACCAAGACATGGTGCCTTTGTAAAAGAGTCTTCTGACTCAAAGGTTGTAATCTGAGATTTCAAATAAATAAAAATAATTACCCCCAGTTTAGTAATTAACTCCAAAAACCCACATAAATAACATTTAAAACTATTGCACGTATCATTTTATGACTTTGGAGGAATAATTTCATTCAGGAGCCATCCTTCCTCATTTTGCTCCTGGGACTGAGTCAAACTTTTAATTTCACTCCTGTAACTGAGCCCTCCGCCCCCACCCCCACGTTTTCCACCACTGCCACCAAGTAATTCTCAATAAAAAGTTAAGGTCATTCTTCAGTTGATCTGAGCAAACAAAGGAATGCACCAAGTGTTAGTTAAAGGGAAATTCTCCTCAACCTAATTTTATGTATACCTGTGTAGTTTGTAGGCATAAACAATCATTCTGTCTGTTGCAACCCCCTAATGTCATCCTAATTTAAATATAAATGAGGTTTCTTCACTCTGCTCTGCCCTGGTCAGAAAATCTGTTTGACTCCGTTGCAAAAGTATCAGGCAGGATGTATTGCATACAGTACACACTCTGAAGATCTGAGATAATTATTAAACTGAGGGGTACAAAGGAGGCAGTATAGCACAGTGGTTTAAGGCTATGAGCTGCAAATCTGGAGACCTGGGTTTGAATCCCACAGCCCCCACTTGCATATACTGTGTGACCCTGAGCAAGTCACTTAACCTCCTTGTGCTCCCAGGTCTCTCCTGTAAAAAAGCTTTCAGCTTAGTGTGCTATACCTGGTTAAACAATTAAATAAAAATAAATAAATAAAATATCTGCTATACTCTCTGGGCCAGATTTTCAAAGCCCTGAGATGGACACAAGGTGCTTGCTTCAAGCATGTCTGATGCAACTGGCACCTTGTATCCAAAAATGCAGCTGGGAGCTGTTCAGAAAAGCAGCCTGTATCAAACACAGGCTGCATGCACCAAACAGAGTGAGAGCCAGCTGTGTGCCATAAAATGGACTGCGGCATGGCATTAGGGGGTTTGCGGCAGATGCAGACTGCCATATCCTCTAATTTGGAATGCAGAAAACCCTCCTGGAGGACAAAGATATAAGTGCAGTTAGACCAGGCAAAGGCTGGTAAACATCCTCCAGCAGGGTAGAACATCATGCTGCAATTGTGTCACCCCACCCAACCTCAATATGACTGTCATGTCATATATAATTATATGAAGTCACAATGCCCAGTGCATAAAATTCCCCCCACAGCTTGATATGACCATATATGATATCCTTGATAACGTTCAGTCCTGGTCATCTAGTGGTCCCCCACTCCCCCCCCCCACCCAGCAGGTAGTTCCCACCACCCTGCTCCTCCCATCTTGAATCCTAATCCTGTGACTGGTACAGCCCTCCTCACACAACCAAAGCTGGCTGTGGAATAAACTGTCAGAGCGTGTACTGTATGCAATACATGCTCATTGGTTGACAGCTCACTCTGAGCTGTCATACAGTGAGCACATACTGTATATAGTACATGCTCTGACAGTTTGTTCGGTGGCCAGCCATGGTGGTGTGAGGAGGACTGTATCAGTAGCCAGATCAGAGTTCAAGATGGAGGAAACAGAGTGGTGGACACTACCTGCCAGGTGGGGGGGGGGGTCACTAGACTACCAGGACTGAAAGTTATCAAGGATATCATATACGGCCATATCAGGATGGGGGGACTTCATGCACTGGGCATTGTGACTTCATATAATTATATATGACATGGCAGGCATATCGGGGCTGGGGGAACTTATTGCACTGGGCATTCACTTCAGAATATTATTATATATGACATGACTGGCATACCAGGGGGATGCAGAGGGGTGCAAAGCACAATGTCTGAGGGTGCATCTGCCACCCTACCACCCTGCTGCTTGTGGCACACCACATGGATGCACCATCTGTTTGGCACAATGCCACTGATGCCACAAGCTACAGGACTTAGGCACTGGGATCCTGGCTAGTACTGAATCAGGTGCAGGGTCCCTAGTGCAGCGGCACTTGGTGCAAGCTGCCATTGTCGCAGTTTGCAACCAAAAGTTAAAAATCTGTCCTTCTGTCAGTTCTGTTACGTCTTGTGAAATCTCTGTGTTCTCTAAAAGCATTTTTTTTCTAAACTCAGATGCACTTTAAACTACAAAAAACAGCAAGGCACTTACTATGTCATGAAAAGCTTTGTGGACAGCACAAGACAAGAACATAGGGATGCAGAGGACAGCAACAGCAATGACTGATGCAGTATAGACCCTTTTATATGACTGTCTGCACCGCATTGATCGGTGTAAAGCAACTGAAAAATTACCTTGTTTGTGTGTACAGACAACCCACACTGCATCCAAAATGAGCACTCACTTATCTGGCATTCCCTGTTTTCCTGGGTTTGCCATTTCCATGCATCATTGTGAAATGGATCGGGTGGCTGTGTAAACACATAGGAATGCTCACAGTACTCCAGGAGAGAGAGTCTCCCCGAGACCTTCCAGGATCCCCTGGTGATCACCATAGCTGGTCACATAAGGAAATGGCACTGGAGGCTCATGCACACCTCACAAACTTGAGGTTAAGCTGTGCACATACTGTCATTGCTTGAAGAATGCTGCACTTTTTAAAGTGTACCATAATGAAAACTGAGGGCTGCAACATATAAAAATCATGTCGGAAAATCTGAGCCAAGATACTGGGCATGTGCCTATATGTATGCATATCCCAAGGATATTCGCATGTATAGGTGTATGCCCAGTATCATGGCTTGGCTTTTCGGACATCATTTTTTATGTTGTAGCCTATGGTTTTCATTACAGTACACTTTAAAAAAGGCAACATTTTTTGAGCAATGACAGTATGTGTACAGCTTAACCTCGAGTTTGGGAACCGTGCACCAGCCTCTGAGTGCTTCCTGAATAATAATGCACACCCCCAGCTCCAAAGTCTTAGGCTCTCTGCCAGCCAGAAAGCTAATACAAATGCTAAAAGAGTTACAAGACCGATGCAGAGCAACTGCATGTAAACAAAAGGTAATCAGCACATGCCAACAAAGGGAGCAGATTGAAACTGCAATGCTCAGAGGTAGGCAGCGTGTAAAAGGTCCTTATAACTACTGCAGGCTTTGACTCTAAAACATCATAAAATTCCAGGATGCCTTACAAGAGTCAGATCATGACCTCTGCAATGGAGTCAAGCACGTTTTCATACTAGTCTTAAGTAGCAACATAATTTGCATTTAAATCCTGATGAAATTGGGATGGGGGAGTTGCAATAGAGGCGATCATTGTTCATGCCTACAAACTACACAGGTATACAGAAAAAAAGCCTCGGGATCCTCCATTTAATTGGGAGGAGATGGGAACTGCTCCTACAACTCCAGAAAATACTATCAGGCTACTGAGAAACTGGTCAAAAAAACACAGAAGCTGACAGAATACAACTTGAAATGCCTTGTAGCTATACTCTGCTACAAAAACGTGAGACTCAAGAAAGCCTAAAGAAAAGAATGCACAGATAATAAGAGTTAGTCTGTGATGTCAGTTTACTAAGGCTGCATGATTCCAGGGAAAAAAGGCAAATTTAGTATGGGTAAAGTCAGTGGAAGGAAATAAACACATTAAAGGACCACAACCCACAGATGGAATTCAGGAAATCTAGCACTAAAACTTAAATCCCCAGACTTAAACAATCTCTAGTACAACATGTAGTGACACTTGCCAAGTGCACAAAAACAGTAAGGGGGCGGGTGACATCATAGTCTTTTGGGATTTGGTGCATTGTTGTAAAAGGGCTTAAGGAAATAATCTAGTGAACATGGTGCCTCCCACACTCAAAAACTGTATGATTTCTACAAGCTTTATTTGAACTGATTGCACACTCAAAAACACATAAATACTGTCCAATGGTTAAGGACATAATTCAAAACATATATCTTTACATTTTTTTTTTTTGAAGGTGACAACTAGATGTTTTTTTGTGCAGTATTGGCCATTGCTAAGCAATTTAAATCACAAATTGCAGTCAGATAGAAATAATGTGATGTGGTCACATTATTTTTTCTTACTACAATTTGTCATTTTTTGCCCAAAGGGCTTCTTTACTAAGAGTCTGTCTTTTCAGTTCAAAGTTCACATAAGTCTGAGTCCATGTTTGTTGGCAAATGAATTTCAATATATAGCACTTGTTCTTCATACATAAAATAAAACAAGTAACTAACAAATGTAATAAAAGCTAAACATTCATGACTGGACAAAGCTACAACGAAGCCCATAGAAGTTCATGCAGAGTAGATTGCAGATACTAGCAGAATTACTGCATTGCATTTATTTGAAGCACAGTGAATAAAGCACAGCAATTATCAGCAATGATTCTTCCATAAGAAAAGCTAATATGTAACAGTGTAGGGTGAAGGAGGCCCTTCGGGCGCTAAAAACAGATAAGGTGCCGGGGCCAGATGGGTTGCATCTGAGGGTCATGAAGGAGCTGGCGGATGCCCTAGCAGGACCACTGGCTGTACTCTTTAACACCTCTCTCCAGACAGGATGGGTGCCTTAAGACTGGAGGGTGGCGCATGTGGTGCCTTTCCACAAAGGTGGGTCTAAAGAGGAGATGGGGAATTACAGGCCTGTCAGCCTAACATCTGAGGTAGGCAAGGTAATGGAGGGCTTTATCAAGGAGAGGCTCGGGAGGCAACTGGAAAGGTTGGGGCACCTGGATGACAAACAGTATGGTTTCGTCCCGGGGAGATCATGTCAGACCAAACTGATAGATTTTTATGACTGGGTAACAGGAACCCTGGACTGACATAGGCCGGTGGACATCATATACCTGGATTCCAGTAAGGCGTTTGATTCAATACCTCACAATGGGCTGCTAACAAAGCTGGGGGGGAATGGAGGTGGGAGGGCAGTTGCTCAGATGGGTAGAGAATTGGCTAACGGGGCCAATACAGAGGGTAGTGGTGGGTGGGATAGTCTCCTCCTCCAGGAAGGTCAATAGTGAGGTCCTCCAAGGTTCAGTATTGGGGTCACTCCTGTTCAATGCCTATGTCACGGATAGGGGGAAGGGGGTTAGGAGTTGGATGAGTCTCTTTGCAGATGACTCAAAACTGGGAGCACTGGTGGATGGAGACAAAGTGAGAGAGACAGTCCAGAGAGCACTGGATATCTTGGAGGGGTGGTCAAGGAGGTGGGGATTGAGGTTTAATACAGGAAAATGTAGGGTGCTGCATCTGGGGGTCAGAAACCCAGGCCGTGCATACACCCTGGGGGGTCTCACTGCAAGCCACATCGAGTGAGAGGGATCTAGGAGTGGTGGTAGATATCAAAATGAATAACATTAAAAACTGCAGAAGAACTGCAGCAAAAGCAAACAGGATACTGCGCTGCATAGCCAGGGGGATTACATCCAGGAGGGGGGAGGTGATCCTCCCTCTGTATAACGCCCTGGTCAGACTGTATCTTGAGTACTGTGTGCAGTTCTGGAGAACTCACTTCAGAAAGGACATAGCACTGCTAGAGAGGGTCCAGAGGAGAGCAACCAGGATGATTCAGGGTGTGGGGGGGGGCCCTATGAAGAAAGGCTGGATGTACTTGGGCTGTACTCCCTGGAGGAAAGGAGAGATAGGGGAGACACGATAGGGGTCTTCAAATATGTAAAAGGAATAAACAAGGGCAGAGCCAAAGAGATGTTTAGACTAAAGAAAGGGGGAACAACAGGGGCATGAGTGGAAGCTAGAGGGGAGAAATTACAGGGGGGAACGCAGGAGACATTACTTCACTGAGAGGGTGGTGGAGCCATGGAATGCACTGCCTGGGAGTCTAGTGGAGGAGGGCACAGTGGAGGGCTTCAAGAAGGGGTGGCACAGGTACGAGGGAAAGATGAAGCCAAAGATGACCCTCTCTGGGGCGGGGGTGGTGGAAAAATGAGCACCAATTAGGAGGCTGGCTACCGAGCAGACATGACAGACCATCAGGCCTATTCTGCTGGCTTTTAGCATGTTAATATGTAAGCCCAGATTCCTTTTTAGAGTTCAAAGCTACCTTATTTCTCCCATGCTTGAACTGAAACATACTACCAGTCTGATTTTCAGCTATCATCAGGCCGAGAATCACTTTAGAGTCTCTATCAAGATCTTTCTTTGGTTTCGTTCCATAGATTTCTAGGTTAGATTTTGATTAGCAGACTGACATCTGAAGTCTTTAGGTCTTTGTGTGGTGTCGGTGTTTTCTGGCAGTTGTAATCAATACACTGAGTTCCCAGGTAATTGTTTGCTTTCTGTAATGGCGTCTTCCTTGTTTTCATTCACTCCTGTACCAACGCTGGGTCCATTGGGCTGCAGTACCACCAGTCTTCTTTTGCTCTGTTGTGGGTCAGAGTTGGACTGGCCCACCAGGATACCTAGAAATTTCCAACCCCACCCCCCCTTTTGGGTACCTGACCACCTTCAAAACTGAAAAAAATCATTGCATTTATTATTTATTTTCTAATTAAATGGGGTATTTTGGCAATGTATGTGTAACCAGGTCACCATGTATGCTTTTAGTTACAGGGTAAGAAACATGGGCAGAAGAAAAGCACTCAAAGCAAATGATTAGATAAACCAGCAAAGCAATGACTAGCAGTAGCAGTGGTAGTAACAATTAACATTAACAAAGTTACCCACCCCACCATTATACACAATACAGGACTATCCCACACCCGCTGGTACAGTTTTCCTTCCCTATCAGTCCAACTGGGAGCTCCCACTATGAGGTCTGGGTACCCAGGTAGTGACCCGGGGCAGGCTCGATGCAGTTCAGCTGGTTGGCTGACATTGATGCACTTTAACAACAAATTAAATCCAAACCCCTTATGGATTGTAGCAACAACTAGTTGGAGAAACTTTTCTGGGCTTGACTGGTTAAAGATTTTCAGATGGTGACTTTAGGGTGCATTGAACCAGTAAAAGCTTGACAGGCTGGAATGAACAGCAGGTTTTTGCAGTTTGAACCTCTTTGCATCTCTTGCAGCTTTAAACAAATTGGATCAGTCCCAAGGACCAGGGTCACACATCTCACCTGCCAATCAAGGCATTCAGCCCTCATGGTGAGGTGATAGGTAGTGTGTAGCTATGATACTACCAAGACATTTCCTGGAATGTGCCCTGGCAGTGGCTCTTCTCTGGAGACCTCAGGAACAAACAGTCTTTGTCCCACTCTGCAGGCTAGCAGCAGTGAGTCTATGGTCCAACATCTGGTTTACTCACAGGGTCTGAAGCATGGTTCAGTCTCTCAGCAGGCTGACCCAAATCAGGCTGGAAACCAGGCAACTCTACACAATTTTCTATGTCCCTCCAGATGATGGAGACTTTCAGGTTTATTCCCTGACAACTGGCTGAATGCAACCTCAGGTAGCATTCTCTCCAATCAGGAGACACAGTCAAAAACCCTCCTCACCACTTGAGGGCTTCCAGCAGACTGTCTTGATCTGAATCCTCCTCTGGGGTCTGTGGAGAGAAAAGGCAGCATCTGATTAGTTGATAAAGCTGTCCATCTGCAAAATTAATATGGATGAAGTCCACTCGATGCCTGACTGGTTGGCTGAAAGGACACTAAGAACATAGTTCTTACCCTCTTCCCAGCAGCCATTGCTAAGTCCTCCAGGATTCCTTGTACTCTGGTTGATTATGGAGTCAGCGGTGAAAAAGATGGCTGCAAAAAAAACGGTCAGTGTAATGTTCCAACTTTTAGTTCATTCTGCAGGCAAACAGTATTATTTTAACAGTAAAGGGTCCTATGGTTTGATAGGTGCCCCTCCGCACTGGCATCCTCTGGCAAAGTGAGGTTTGAAGGAGTTCCCCTGGCCTGTCACAAGTGCCATAGCATTATCCCCTTAGGCTGCAGGCAGGGCTATTCATATACATATTAGCCTTAGTTGCTTTTAAAGTTACAGCACTTTAAAGCGCTTCTGCAGACTTTTTTAATTTCTTTTCAGCAGCCTTTGTGAGAACACAGATAAAAGGCAAGAACTATTGTAGGTCAAACTTGAGATACATAAAAAGCCACATAGAAAACATTTGTTGCTTTTACCTCAAGCAACATTTATTTAAATACGTACCTGTTTGCTGATAAAAAAAAACGTGTATTTAAATATCCAAAGCAAATAGATAAATATAGACCTGCACAAGGAGATAACAACCGACCAGCCAGCCACCAACAATCCCCAGCGCTTAGACGTAAGCCTTCCTCAAGGAGTGTGGTCCAAAGGACCCTTTACCATATTTTATACATATAACACACATGAATAATTATCACAAACTAGCGGAACAATTAATTAATTCAGCAATCACTATACATTCCCATTCATGTTGAGGACTTATTTGAATGTTTAAATTGCAATTAACATTTTCTAATCAATTTGTTTCACTCCAGCACTATATAAATATTTGCAAAACATCTGAAACTAGTAATAATTATATTTACTAAAAACTTCATGGGCTTCTACACTTAACAATTAACATTTTCTAATCTATTTGTTTCAACCCAACAACATATACATCTTCACAATACATCTGAAAATGGTAATGGTTTTGTTTCCTAGAAATGTCTCAAGCTTCTATATATAATAAAATATTTTGCACTCGTTTTAAGAGTGCACATTAATTATACATCAATAAATGCTAAACATCATACATTCTGTCATAACCACACCATAAATTGCCATGACACAATTCCCCCAGACAAATAGCAATATCTTAAATAACAATATCTTAAGACTTTTTATACTGTCATTAATAATTATATGCTATAGTCAAGCTCATCTTTAAGTTATTAATAAATATACTCCAAAACATATTTTTTTTACATATTTTACCAAAAAGCATACATATTTGTCCTATTTTGATCAATTCACTTTTAGGAACAAAATAATTATTAGCAAACAAGTTCAAGTGTCCATAAGTTTCCAATCAGTGTCATCGGGTTACAGGAATGACGTCTTTTCGTCCTTCATCCAAATCCATTCTTTAAAGTCTTTTTACAACTGTGAACTGACACTTTCATTACAGGGGAACATATTCTTATTTTCAGAACTACAAAAGAGCAGAGCAGTGACTTCAGAAACTAGTCCAAAGATGCAAGACAACATTTACATTTTTTATATCCATTCTGTTGAATAAACTTAGTATACTTTTTTGCAATATTATTTTTTTTCTGTGTGTGTGTGTGTGTATATATATATATATATATATATATACAGTATATATATACACACACCCACACACACAAGTACCAGACAGAATCATTCAAAACATCACACAGTTTCAAGGCGAAAAGACCCAGTTAAGCAAACCAAGATCAGAGATACAGTTTCAAATCTAATATATCATTTAACCCCTTCAGTTTTAGGCTAGCAAATCTCCAGATCCATGCTGCTTCAGGCTATTGAATCTTTACCTTTAACGGGATGTGTTTATTTTTGCCATTCCTTGCACATTCTAACCCACTTAATTTTGTTCCTTGTGGATTTGCACCATGTCGATCCCTATAGTATATTGCTATTGGGCTGTTTACATTAACACTTGTAATATTTCTAATAAGTTCTTGTGTCTGCTTTTTTAGCAGTCTAGTAATCATACCCACATGTAGTTTGTCACATGTGCATATAAGGCAAGAGACAACAAAGCTAGTTCTGCATGTAATGCATTCCCTAATCTGGTATTTTTTTAAAGTAGTTGGCTATATAAAATAATCTGTCTCTACTGCATACTGACAGATATTGCACTATCTACATTTTCTAAAGCCTTTCGGGAGAGGGGGAGAGACCACACCGGGACACTTTCTGTGCCACTACTGAATTTGCTATGCACAATCCTATCTTTTAAATTTCTCAATCTAACAGAATGAAATATGTGGCTTCTCTCCAAAGATTTCCTTAGATCTTTGATCATTTATTAATATTGGCCAATATTTGTGCACAATCTGTCCAATTCTTCCCGTGACTCCATTGTGTTCTATACTTAAAGTGACAGGTTATTTTCCACTGTCTTTTTTATTTTTAACTATTAGTAAATCATTTCTCGCTTTAGCTCTTGCTTTTTGTCTAGCTCTTCAACTAGTTTTAAGCCATATCCCCTTTCAAGAAAGTGACTCATCATTTCTTGTGACTGAGATTCAAACTTTTCATTCATGCTGTAGTTCTAAGATGGTGCATTTGGCTAAATGAAATAGATTTTTTAATTTTACTTGGATGGTGACTTCTGAAATAGAGATATGCATTACAAGATGAATCTCTGTTATAATTCCTTTGTTGTAACACATTGATTATCTTTCCCTTCTAAAGGCATATCTAGGAATGGGATTACATTTTTAGCTGTTTTGTTGGTTAATTTTAATCCCAATCTGTTAGTATTCAAGCACTCCATAAATTCTGGTATCCTTTCTTCGGCCCCAGCCCATATGCAGATTTTTTAGATGTATTGTGAAGATGTATATGTTGGGTTGAAACACATAGACTAGAAAATGTTAATTGTAATATGCAGAAGCTCATGAAGTTTTTAGTAAATAAAATTATTACTAGTTTCAGATGTATTGCAAATATTTATATAGTGCTGGAGTGAAACAAATTGATTACAAGATGTTAATTGCAATTTGAACATTCAACTAAGCCCTTCAGCATGAATGAGAATTTATAGTGACTGTTGAATTAATTGTTTAACTAGATTGTGATAATTATTCACATGTGTTATATGTATAAAAGATGATAAGGGGTCCTTTGGACCACACCCCCTGAGGAAGGCTTAAGCCAAAGTGTTGGGGTTAGTGGGTGGCTGGCTGGTCAGTTGTTGTCTCCTTATGCATGTCTGTATATATCTGTTTGCTTTGGATATTTAAATACAAGCTTTTTATCAGCAAACAGGTATGTATTTAAATAAATTTTACCTGAGATAAAAGCAACAAATGTTTTCTATGTGGCTTTTTATGTATCTCAAGTTTGACCTGCAATAGTGCTCACCTTTTATTTGTGTTCTCACAAAGGCTGCTGTGATTTGTAATTCAGAGCCCTAACCTTGGTTCTTTTAGGCAGGGCACACTCTCAATATTCTGTGTGCAAGTTTTTCTTCTTATCAGACTGACATTTTTTATTTCTTTTCCTCTGCCCCTCCCTGTTTGCCTCCGTACCCCCACTTATGTTACTGGAGTCTCAGGAGTCTGAGCACACGAAGAGAACCTGGCAAGAGCCACCAGTGTGGCTTTTACAATGAGCAATATAGTGCAAGCAGACAGTTGAGCTGGCAAGCAATAGCTCATGCATTCAAGTAGGATCCCTGCTTAAACTCTAGCACACTTTACAGTGTGGCATTTGGTGAACCTCCAAGGGGGTGGTTTTACTTTTGCTTTTGCCTCCCTGGGCCCCCAACAGGATCTAGGCACACAGGAGCCAGCAGGAGCACATCAAGGGACTCAGACTAGACCAAGGACTGGTGGGAGGGCAGAGCAGCACCCGGGGAGATGAACGAGGTAAACCCCACCAGAGGGAAGGAGATTACACATGTTAATATAAGATGAAAGCACAGTGTTTCTATATCAAATTGAAGTTGAATACTGATATGAGTGTCTCACCCTGGGCTTTCCCCTATTAATGTTCCAGGAGAGCCCCCGTATCAACTTTCCAGGTGCCCCCCATACCCCAGTCTGACCCTGCTGTGGGTTACACTTTCTGATGGGTAACGATGGCATCAGTACCCAGTCTCTGACACATCTCAACTTTCAGGAAAGTTGAAGTGAAGTTTGAGGTACAGTTCATTGCAAAACCATGTTTGGATACTGAGCATGTGCTCTCAGTATGAGTCGTTCCCTGTTAACAGGCTAGTACAGGTTGACTGGACTTAAAGGAATGAATTTATCACTTTGCAGACTCTCCTACAGCCTCTTCAACATCTCATCTTGAATTGTCATCCATCTTGCTACTCTTCTTCTTGTTAACATCTTTCTTTCTCTCTAGCACCAGTCAGCCATTCTTAATGAGTGGGCCCTGAAGGCTTAACCAGATCCCCAGATGTCTGCCTGCAGCCTCTCCCTCCTGCTCATCACTTAGATTTGCTCTTGTTTTGGTTTTGACATTCCTAGATTCTCAGCATGCAACACTCATACCCACACCCAGTTTCTGGCTGGAACTTGTCTATTTGTTACATTTTTTTTGTTTGTTTCTTTACAAACATTTTATCTTTCTCCCCAATGCTTTTTTCCTGCTGGCAATTTTTCAGACAGAATGGAGTGGGAAATGTGCTGCAGGTGAAGGTTAAAGGTACTACTGAAGGGGAGGTAGACACAGGCCCTTTTTCAGAAGAGAGGATACTCAGAGAGCTTGAGAAATTAAAAGTGGATAAGGCAATGGGGTCAGACAGGGTGCACCCAAGGATACTGAAAGAACTGAGGGGGAAGCTATCTGCTCCCCTGGCAGCCCTGTTCAATCAATCATTGGAAACAGGGGAAGTACCAAGGGACTGGATGAGGGTGGATGTAGTACCAATTCACAAGTGTGGGAATAAAGAGGAGGCAGGTAACTATAGGCTGGTGAGCCTGACATCAGTGGAGGGGAAGATTATGGAAACATTAATAAAAGAAAGGATGGTAGAGCAGCTGGCCAAGAATGGGTTGCAGGAGCCAAGACAACATGGGTTCACAAGGGAGGAGATCATGCCAAACAAACCTAATCAAGTTCTTCGACTGGGTGACAAGAGTAGTGGATTGGGGGTAGAGGGTGGGCAGTGGATGCAGCCTGCCTGGATTTTGGAAGGCCTTTGACACCGTCCCACACAGAAGATTAGTAAAAAAGCTGAGCAGTCTCAGGGTGGGAACAAAAGTGATAAAGTGGGTACAAAATTGGCTGAGCAACAGGAGTCAGTGAGTAGCAGTAAATGGTATAAGTTCAGAAGAGTGGGAAGTGACAAGCGGGGTGCCACAAGGGTCAGTTCTGGGGCCATTACTGTTCAATGTCTTCATTAGTGACATTGCAGAGGGACTGGAAGGGAAAGTGTGCCTGTTTGCAGATGACACAAAGATCTGCAACAGGGTAGACACACCAGAGGGGTAGATAGAATGAGGAAGGACTTGAATAAACTAGAGGAATGATCAATGGTATGGCAACTAGAATTTAATACTAAAAAGCGTAAAATGATGCATATTAGGACACAAGAATCCAAGGGCAACGTACCAATTGGGGGTGGGAGTTAGTAACAACTAAACAGGAAAGGCACTTGGGGGTCATCATAACAGATGACCTCAAAGTCGCAGGTCAATGTGGAAGGGCAGTAGAAAAGGAAAATAGGATGCTGGGTTGCATAGGAAGGGGTATAACAAGTAGAAAGAGAGAGATAATATTGCCCCTGTATAGGTCATTGGTGAGGCCATATCTGGTGTACTGTGTTCCGTTCTGGAGGCCCCATCTCAAGAAGAATATTGATCAGGTGGAAGTGGTACAGAGAAAGGCTACCAAAATAGTCCAGGGCATGTAGTAGAAAAGCTATGAGGAGAGACTTAAGGAATTAAATATGTACTCATTGGAGGTTAGAAGAGACAGGGGAGATACGCTAGAGATATGATAGAGGAATTCAAATACCTCAAGGGAATAAATAAATTACAGGAGGGCAGCATCCTTCAGAAAGGGAAATGCACAATGACACGGGGACACGATAAGAGGCTGGAAGGGGGAGACTCAGAGGAAATGTGAGGAAAAACTTCTTCACTGAAAGGGAGGTAGAAGCCTGGAACAAGCTACCGGTGGAAATGGTCAGTGCAAACACCGTGGAGGCATTCAAGCACACATGGGATAGGCACAGGGGCCTCTTGCCATCAGGAATGTGGGGAAGAAATGTTGCAGGTCTGACCAGATCTGTAGTACAAAAGTAATCAACTAAACTTGTAACTAGGGCAGACTAGCTGAACCAAGGGGTCTTTCACTGCCCACATCTACTATGTAACTAAGAATAATTGTAAACAAAATTGGTCAGATCTGTTCCCCTTTGGCCAATAGAAACACAAGAGCTAAAAGTGTCTCTGTAGCCCAGACATGATTTAAAACTTGCCCAACTCTGTTGTTAGGAACTGATTTTTAAAGTGACCTGTGGTTTTCATTTACTGTAGCTCAAGCAGTCCTGTACACTACCCCCACATCCTTGACTATTTCTTTAACACCTTCTGGTGCTTTGCTTTTGACTGGTCTCTTTGTACATACAGTACCTCTGCACCATGTACAACATCATAAATTGAATGTTTCTGGAAGAATGTTAGCCCACTCCTGGATCCACTGTCCTTTCTAAATATTGATTGAAAATCACCCTGGCTATTTTCTCTTTCTCCTATACCCAGCTAGCTCATCCTCTTATGTAGTGTAGTGACCAGCCTTTAAAAAAGTATGTACACAGGTTTAAAAATTTAAACAATAGGTTGAGGGTCTGGGGAAATTTTCTGTGTTAGTGCCTTCTGGTACATTCTGGGGGTCATTTGTAAAAGGATGTGCTACCCTATTACCCCATTCTCCTATTCCAGCAACTTGCACCTTAGCCCCCTTCTAGGCAAAAAGCCCCCAAATTCCAGCATATTGTCCCTGAATCCACCTCCTCATAGCCCAGCCTGAGTCCGCTGCTCCTGAATGAGCCCCTAGCCCTCTCCCAATCCATTAGGTTGCATTCAAGTCTCCGTCAATCAAATTGCACTGATTTGAACTTTTTCCACTCCAGGGCCCCATAAAAAAAGATTTTAAAATAAGGCCCTGAAATATTAATTTCACCAATATACTGAATTTCATGTGTCACATCACATACAAAATTTACAGTCCTAAAATATTTTTACAGCATTTGATTTATATACAAAAGTTGAGTTTCAGCAGAAAACAGTATATTGTTTCAAACATCATATTGCTGTCTGCTGAAACTTATCTACTGTCATCCTTTTCCCACATTATGAGAGACGGTTCACATTTTATTTACATATTTAGTTTTTGTTGACCAGTAAATACACTAGACAAAAAATATCTATTTCCAGGAACAACTCAGGAGAATTGCAGTGAGAGTATAACATTTACAGGTGTGCAAACAACAAATAACATAAAATAACAAGGGCAACAGAGGAATGTGGTCTATCTAAACAACTTGGTGGATGCATATTAACTAGGCTCCCCCAACACAACTAAAACAACTGAATTAATAATCGCCCATCTGAGCAAGCCAGCAAATATTTTCTCCTCTGAGACTCTTTGCCTAATGATAACACAGAAAACCAGGAAAGGTTAGACAGAGCTCAATTTTGACAGCATCCCAACAGCATTATTAGTAACAGCAGAAGAGTGCACATGATCGCACGTGATATGGCAGAAGAGACAGTGAGCAAAGGAGCACCCAACAAGTCTTTGGCCTCCCTCCCTCCTGACACTGATTTCAAACCTGCAACAAGAAGTAAAAGTTTGTTTTGCAAACCTAACAGTCCAAATGGTGTGCCTTCAAGCTGTCTTGTTTCTGCTACCCTGCCCAACTCTGCTACTTAACCATCCTTGGCTGCACTGGCTCTTGATTGCTACAATTGTTTGCCTCTTTAAGTAATATGTATTGATGTTTATTGTCATTTATAAGTATATACTGCCCACTATTACTATGGATTGGTTAAATTGTACTGATGAAGTGTATCATTTTTTGTTTTACTCAAAACTTTACCTTTGTCCTTTTCTGTATTCATTGTATTGTATTGTATTGCATTGTATTGTATCTTTTCCAGGTCATACCTGAAAATAGGCAAATGTCTGCCTAGAGTACTCCACCCGGTCAACAAAAGCTAAATAAATAACAAGCATTTGTCAATGCCGAATGTTGTCTCGTTGGCACTGGCATTGGTAGTGCAGGAGTTAGAGATGTATAATAGGAATGGCAGTGAAGTATTGAACTGATGCCAACCTCATCCCCACCATGAAGAGACACATTTTCAACTTAGGCATTTTGGGACCTCCCCTCATGAACAGTGGCACTGTGATTTGTTAATCTGTCCCAAAAGTTGATTTCCCACAAAGACCACGCCATTCTGCGCCACAGGTGCAAAAACACATTTTGGGCAGGATGTGAAAAATGACAGCTGTACTGTTCATAAGGAGGTGTGCAAAAATGTCAGTGTTGAAAATCTGGCATGAAAATATTACAAATTTGCGAAGTTACAAGGGTCTGTGGAAACTGTGCAATGCATGCTTGTAACATAGTCATTTTATGGACTTTCATCACCAAATTTTCAACATACACATTTTAGGACCTCTGCTCATGGACAGTGTCACTGTCATCTTCTCAAACTGTCCTGAAAACTGATTTCGCACAGCGACCACACTACTCTGCGCCGGAAGTGCAAAAACACATTTCAGCCAGGATATATAACATGACAGCTGTACTGTTCATAAGGAGGTGTGGAAAATGCCAATGTTGAAAATCTGGAGTGAAAATATTACATATTCATGAAGTTACGAGTGTGCATGGAAACTCAAAATGCATGCTCATAAAACAGTCATTTTTTGGATTTTTTTCACCAAATTTACAACATAGGCTTTTTGAGATCTCACCTCACCTCATGAACAGTGGCACTGCCATTTCGATAATTGGTCCCAAAAGGTGATTTTGTGCAGTTACCGCAAAATCACCTTTTCAGGTCTGAATAATGTCATGACAGTGACTGAATTCATGAGAAGGGCCCCAATAACCCCATGTGCAAAATTTGATGCAAAACTTCCAAAAAATGCCTGAGATATGCACCAAAGTTGAAAAAACCCTATTTATGCCATTATACAGCTTACCAGCATTTCTTCAGTTCACAGTCGGCTTTGAAGAGTGCAGACGTGTTCCCGGTCCACCGAAGATCATCACGCTGGACTCCAGAGGTAAGTATGGGGTGGGGGATGTGGGGAGGCAGGGTCACAGAGGTGGGTGCGGGTTGGGGGAGGGAGCAGAACAGACCGCGAGGGACCGTTTTCTTCTTTTACAGGTTAAAAAAAAAAAAACATTGCAGGACTTTTTTTTTTTTTAACAGGGGCATTTGGCACGCTGGGGTAGGCTCCCAGCATGCCACCTGAGTGTTTGGTGGACTAGCCAATGGGGGATTTGGCACCCCCTTCAGCACATACTGAAGGGGTGCTAGATCCAAAGGGATTGGGCATCCCCCTCAGCACACAACAAATGGGAAGGGGCATTATGCCGACGGGGAGTGGGCTCCCCCATTGGCACATGAACTGGGTCAGGGCATGCCAACAGGGGGAATGAGCACCCCCAAAGTCGGAAAGTCAGCATTGTGGCAGGCAATGGCGGCAGTCACTGCCACCATGTTTACTAGAATGCTTCACCAGGAAAGGCACGTCGCGAGGTGTTGCTGCGTGACAAGCTTGGCTCTCATTGCAGCAGAACTTTTCTTAGATGTGCTTGCCACATTACGTGTTGCTGGTGTGGTGCCTACATGCTGCCTTATTGGGGAATGAGGGTCGCACCTACTGATGCGTGCCCTGCATTCGCCTACAGTGACCGCACCTCCAAATCTGCTACTAATGCAATATGTTTGCTGATGCAAAGGCACGAGGCAACATAAAAATAAACAATGGTCACAGGAATGGCAGAGACCTTGGCAACTCATGGCACAAGACTCGACAAGGTGGAGTGGAGAATCAGCGAGCTTGAGAACACCATCAGTAGTTTTGCCCTGAATGGCGATGAATTAAAAGCAATGCTTGCTGAGCTCTGCAGTCTCACAAAGAACCAAGAAAGTTGATCTCACCAGTCCAACATCTGAATAATTGGGCTTCCTTAGAATCCTGAAGGTTTGGAGGAAAAAAACCTAGGACCGACTATCCAGAGGTGGGTAGCAGTGCACCTTAGTATGCATCCTGAAACCATGGAGTATGGAATCCAGAAAGCACACAGAACATGCTCCAAACCAAAGGAAGGAGAATGCCTGATATACTTCCTCATAAAATACCTTTGGTTCCCAGAAAAGGAGAATGTATTGCAGGCAGCAAAGGTGTAGGGACCAATAGGCATGGATGGGAGCTGAGTCTTGGTTTTCCAAGACTTTAGTAGGGGCTTGCAGCTACAATAACAAAAAGTTCTACCATTTAGGCAAAGTTGCATCAGGTGGTCTGGGAGTTTACGCATCTCTACCCAGCTAAAGTCTGGATTTCAAGGCCAGGTCAACTACCCCATTTCACACTGCAGGAGACAGCAGATTTCATGAATGTGAAAGATGTGGCTGCAGAGGGGTGAGTACATCAACGTACTACAACCCCAGCTCCCTGACCAGGACAATTGGCCATATCTACTGTTGCAGTGAGGTAATGTCTACAGCTCTACATTATAGATGTGTCACCCTCTGACAGATGTTTAACTTTCTACCACTCAGTCTGTGCCACGTATGTGCTCAGAGTTGGACCCCATAGGGCATCACCCCTGAGAGCTATCTGTCTAATGTTTTCTATTAAAATGTCAGACTCACTGAATCTATCTTGCTTGCATGGATTCTGTAAATGTAAAACTAGCAATCTGGTGCTTGGGGGATGGGGGATTATACATCTTAACATGCCCACCTATTTTGACTGCTTGAGCACAGTAACCTCAAGCTTGAACAGGACAATGGACATCATGGTGGAGAGGTAGAAAGAACCTTCCTCCTCACAGTTGCATCCAAATGCACTGTGGTCATAGGCCATAATAGCCACTCATATGTGCGATACTTAGACTATGACAGGGAGGATATCTACATTCAGCCAGTATCTTCAGAGGGAGAAAGAGAAATGCACATTTTGATTGTTTTTTAGTATTTCTCTGCGATTGCCACTACCTAATGCAGCTCCACTGAAAGGACAGTGAACTGACTCTGACCAACAAGGGATCCAGCTGTGGGTATGGGTAGGACTAGGCACTGGACACACAATGTAAATTCTGCCTCCTGGACACCATCCTTTCAACTGTACTAGGATTTACCATGCAGCTTATTATCAAGGCCACTGGTTTTCAGTTTTTACCAGAAAACCCGGTAACATTTTAGAATTTGGACTGCTTGCATACCAATAACAAAAATAATTCAATGGAATTTGGCATTTTAGACCAGATCAGTAATTCTACATAACTTTTATTTTTCTTATAATTGCTTCCTGTACTATTTCAATTTGCTTCATTTAGTGTTCTGTATATTAAGCCTCTTTTTTATTCTGATTTTACACATACTAAAAGAATGACAGTAGAATCCAGTTAAAATCCAGAAATTAGATTACCCATCAGTGTAATTCCTGAAACTTCAAGTCTTGAAAGTGGAATTTTATTATATAAATCATCAGAAATCAGTGGCCCTGCTTATTATCTTTGGGGTTTGGGTAGCAACAGAGAGGATAGCATTAGCTACATGCTGTAATTAAAAAAGGCTGTATTCTATTAACGGGGTATACCCTGACTGCTCAGATCACTTGTGCTGACATTTTCCTAGGCTCCTGCCCCTGTGTGCTTAAGGGTCGCTTTACGCTTTCCTTCTGCCTGTGTCACTGTTTGGATTGCAACAGTCGAAGATGTTCCTTTATGTATTGTTCAATTCATTACCTGTTCCCAAACATGATAACATGAGTCCTGGAAACAGGGAGAGTTATACAGACTAAATTAACTTAGCCTATTAGTGGTAGCACTCTGAATCACTGTGACTGTTAAGTGTTCTGATATTTTCTGGATCTTTAAAATGTTACTGTTAGGAAGTCCTATAGCTGGTTTTGTTATTTTAGGATTATCAATTTCATATAATTGTGGACTCCTGATAAGGGGGTCTGAAGATGCAACAGTAAAGTAAAGTTGTTAAACAATGCATACAGTGTTTTTATCTTAATGTTGTTTAAAGGTGCATACACACATGCCTGCCACCATATTAACTTGTGAGATTCTGCATCAGAGTTCTATAGTCTGTGCTGAGGAATGGTGGGGGGAAGGGGGTAAACAGTTACATGCTCATCTTATTCATGTGCATTTTGGGGTTGTATTTTATTTATTTATTAGCTTTCATTGACCAGGTGAGTACACTAGACGCAGTTTCACCTATTTTCAAGTACAACCTGGGACCCTATTTGAGGGCGGGATAGGTAGAATGGGTGCATGGAGAAGAGGACAAGAAGATAGTTTGTGTGTGTTGAGGGTGGGTGGGGGTAAAAGGTTTTTGTGTTTGTGGAAACTTACAATTGTTGCGTCTGAGACTACATACAAAAATGTTAAACATAACAAACTAGATTAGTATAGATATCCATTTCCTATTAGCCTTTTCAATGGTGGATGAATTCAAAGTTCAGTCTTGGAATATTAATAGCTTAAAGAAACAGGCAAAGTAGAAAAAAGATTTTAGGGAAAATATGCATTATGCAAACTGATATTTTTTACCTACAAGAAACCCATATGACAGAGGAAAAGGGGACTCACACGTCCAAGAACTGGGTAGGGGAATGGTTTGGCATGTATTTTACATCTAAGGCTAGAGGGGCAGCTGAGGCCACAGTTTCCAGGAGTACTTCTTTAAGCCTGGACGGATGAAGGGGAGCATGTCCTGCTGCAAATTCAAATGACCTCAGGGCAAAAAACAGCTACAGGCTCAGTATATGGTCCTAATGAGGATGGAACAGACTTCTTTCACCATGCATCAGTGGAGATGGCTGGATTTGAAGGCCTGGAGATTCTGGGTGAGGACATCAGTTGTATTAAAGACATGGTGCTGGACTGGTCCTCTCATTCTGTAGTCCCTCTGTCAAGAAGTACCAAAGTTCTCTTCACTGAACATTTCCTAGTTGACTCTTGGCAGGATATGTATCCCTCAGGCAAGGAGTATACTTTTTCTCCCATTCATGTGCATCATATGCCCTGCTGTATGCCATACTGATCTCCCAAAATGTGATCCTTATCTTGAATGTGACCCAGCATGGTACCATTACAATACTGTAACAGATCACTCTGTAGCAATGGTCAGTTTTGTGGGATGCGGTATACTGGTTAACAATAGAAACTGGAAGCTCAACTGCTTCCTGCTGAAAAAGGCTGATTTCTGTCACTTTATTAAAACACAAATTGAAATGTTCTTAAACTAATAAAAGAGGGGAATACCTCTGCTTTGATCTGCTGGGAGGTTTTAAAGATGGTGCTACAGAGGAGGAACAATCTCATATGCCAGCCACAGAAAAAAATAGATGACCCACATGAGCTGGAACAAAGAATTAACAAAGCTGAAAAGGCCCACATGGCACAACATACGCCTATGGAGTACCAAAACATGCAGAAGCTGAAAAGGGGGAGTACAGCTCCCGCAGCAGCACCAGGATAGAATGGACAGTACTCATGGCGCAGGCTGGTCATTATTTCAAGGGTGATTCTGAAGGGAAATGGCTTACCTGAAAGCTAAGAAACAGGGAAAGGGCTAAAAAGGTGGCACAAATAAAAACTGCTACATGGTCAATTCAAAATACTGATGCTAAGCTAGGGCAATGCTTCCATAGTTTCAATGAAAGCCTGTATGACTCTGAGGTCCATCTCTGCTGAAGAACTGGAAACTGTTTTAGTAAAATCCAATCAAAACCCTCACCAGCCCTTTTAACCATAACTTAGAAGCAGCTGTCAGATAGGAGAAAATATAAAATGCTGTCACTCTCTTTAAAGGAAAGAAGACCCCTGAGCCACATGGCTTCCCAATAGCTTTTTTCAAAACTTTCCTACAGGAACTTAAATAATCTATGTTTGATAGTACTGTGGAGAGATTGGATCTGGGAATTATGCCCCCCTCCATTTGATCTGCCACAGTCACCATACTCCATAATCTAGACAAGGACCCCCAATAATGTGCATGACACCAGCCAATCTTCCTGCTAACACAGACTATGACATTCTGGCAAGGCTAATAACAAGCAAACATGAGAAAGTGATCCCCTCCCTGATTCACAATGATCAGGCTGATTTGTGCAAGCCAGGCAGGGCAAGCACAATGTGTGACACACCTTCAATGTGGTGCAGAGGTGGGTGGGGAGGTCGGCTGGGGATTGTGTAGAAAGTCGGACACCCTAATAGGCCATGGTAAATTTGCAGCGATCCTAGCATAGGTCAGGTCACGTTGCATCATAAGATCAAGAAACGTCATGATGCAGGCGAAATGGGCACCAGTCTAGTGGTTATCAGTCTAGCAAGAGAGAAACAGCAAATTGAAAATTTTCAATGAAACTCACAAACAGTACAGTAAAGTTAGTAAGCATAAAGTCATGTTGCACATCACGTGATTTGTGCAACTTTTTTTTTTTAATTGATTTAGTTGTTCTGATTATGTACTTATGGGATTTTCATGGAATGTGCTACATTTCTATTCATGTTCAGAAGTGAACTGGGGGGTGCTGGGGGCCTTTGCCCCGCCCCCAAATTAATGATCATTGTGATACATGTTAAGAAGTGAAGGGGGGCACAGCCCCCCCAATCATACTTCACAGCATCAAGCAAATGATACTCAAAGTAGGCAGTCCCTGTACTAATGAATCCTGTGAAATTGTTTGGATTGAATATTTTTGGGATCGACTGACCTGCTGTGAGGTGACTGTGGGGGGGGGGGCAGAGCCCCCCCCTCATTGTACACTGTCAGCTGCATGATTGATGGTTGCTGATAACATAGTGGAGTTTTGTAGAATGGAGGACAATTCATGGCAGAAAGTGTGCAAGCTAAAAAGTATTGTATTCATGAAGTGTTTACACAAACCCATTTATTCTTGACTGACATTCTACACAAATGTCGATCGGCTGAGGAGTGCGTGGTAGTCCCTGCACTGAATGGCAAAAAAGTACTCAGCCTTGTGGAGTGGGGGTATATGTTTGAAACCTAAATGCATTTTGGTTTTGGTGAAAACATCTGGCATTGGATATCAGCTCTAAACAACAAAGCAACAGCCCAGATTATAGTAAATGACACACTAACCAAACCTTTCTAGCTAACCAGAGGGACCAGACAGGTGTGTCCCCTTTCCTCTCTGTTATATGTTTTGTCCCTGGAGCCCTTGGCAGGAGCTATACACCACAATGAGCAGATCATAGGCCTACAAGTGGGAGTGTACACCACAAACTCTCTCTCTTCGCAGATGATCTGATGCTGTACTTGAGGAAATGCCAGAGGAGTATCAAAGAGCTGCACAGTCTACTGGGAGAATATGGGCACTTAGCGGGCCATATAATAAATTGGTCAAAGAGTAAGGTATTAGCATTGGGTAAGGAGCCACAGTTTATTTGCCCCATAGCCCTCTGGACATGAAGCTGATACCCTTCCTAAAACCTTGTACAGGTCACTGGTAAGGCCGCATCTAGAGTAAGGAGTTCAGTACTGGTGCCCACACCTCAAAAAGGACATTAACCTGCTGGAGAAGGTCCAGTGGAGGGCTACAAAGATGATAGCCGGTCAGTAGGGTAATGCATATGAGGATAGATTGAGGGCACCGAACATGTACTCCCTGGAAGACAGGAGAGAGGGAGAGAGGGGACATGATTTGGACCTTCAAGTATTTGAAAGGGATAAATAAGGTTGATAAGAAGAGTCTCTTTAAACTGAGTGGCAACCATAACATGAGGGGACACAGTCTTAAGCTGGAGGGTGGGCAGTTTAGGAGGGCAGTCAGAAAGCAAATCTTCACAGAGAGGGTGGTGGACACTTGGAATGCGCTGACAGAAGAGGTAATCTCGCTGAAGACAGTTGGAAGCTTTAAGAGAGGCTGGGACTGGCATAGGGGAGGGTAAGGGTCATGGGTAGGGAGGATGAGAGAAGTGGGGAGGGAGGGCAGGGACATTAGCACAAGCTATTGGCCCTGCAACATGAGCAGACATGATAGACCAAATGGCCTTCTTCTGCTGGCTTCTTCATAAGTTCATATTTGGGGATTAAAATGCCCAGGAAACTATCCTTCTATAAAGAAAATGATAGCCCTCTGCCCTCCTTCATCAAGAAAAAGTGTGAATTATGGGAGACACTTCTGATAAGCCTAATAGGAGAGAATAAATACTGTGAAAATGTGTGTTTTATCTAACTGCCTTTATCTATTCCAAAACCTACTTACTAGAGTACCAGGAAAATTTCTTTTTTTTCACTCTCTTTTCTTCTCCCTGGGCCCCTGGTCGGCATCTATCCCCAGCCACCCATCCAGCCCCACACCCCAACATCAGGCTGCATCCCCTCTTCCCCCATGGCTTACCCCCCATCGTGGGGTGGTGAGGAGACACCCAACTCTACTCAACTCAAACAGGATCCAGTTCAGGGAGTGCCATTCGGGGTCAGGGCCTGCGGTTGGTGGCTGCTTCATCAAGCCGACCTGTACTGTTTTTCTCATTTTCTTCCTGAGATTAGGATGTGCAATGACATTAGGGGAGGGAGCACGCATGCATCTGCATGCACTCCTCCCCGGTGCCAGCCCCACTCAGTGCCTGCTTGCATCATCGGTGCTCTGTCCCCAGCCACTGCCAGGGGTCAGAAGTGCACCAACAACTGGAGACCCCCCCTCCCTGGAGAGGGAGAGCAGTCCCTCGGATGCTCGATCCATCTCCATCCCTTCTGATGTCTGGTGACCCATGCTTGTTCCCGAACATGGGTCACCAGCATAGTGCAAGGTAAGGTGACTAGCGCCTCAGACCTCAACACCACCGGTCCAGCTGTCAGGGACATTTTTCAAACAATTATGTAGCATGTCACACCACTTTATTTGGGTGGGGTAATCAACACAAATAAAAAGAAGCATTCTGCAGCTTTCACGTAGGGGGGCCTAGACATGCCTAACTTTAAATATTACTATGAGCAGCTCAACTAGACTTTATAGCAGATGGAGGGGGGAGGGCACACCATGTTGTTTAGCCCTTGAGGTAGAACAGATTGAAGGAGGGTCGCTATATGGATTTCTGTCTCCCTCCTCAAGGCAACTGCAACCCTTGACAATTAAAATTAATTTCTATGCCATCTAGCTAAAATTTGGATCCGGGTTCATGAACACATTGGTCATCTAGAAAGCATATCTCCTAGAAGTGCAATACAGGACTGGGTCTTGTAACCGTGTCCCATGATTGCTATCTCACAATTTATTTGTTTTATGTCAGTTTTATCCCTATGTAACCCTTTCCCTTGGTCGCACTTGGAAACGAGCCTCGGCTTAATGGTGGCTTTCCCGGTTATCAGCTTTTAAATAAATAAACAGGAGGAATTTAAAGACCTAAAAGAATATAATGTATTTCTGCATCAGGCTCTGCTAAGGTGGAAAAAGCATGGTATTCATATAATAGAACTCCTGTACTTAGATGGGACTCTAAAGTCCTTCACAAACCTTAGACAAGAATTCCACATTCAGCCCGGAGACTTTTTTGCATGTCTCAGAATAAGAACCTACCACACTGACATAAACCTAGTCCAATCCCCAATAAAGGAAACACTGTATAAACCCATGCCTGAAAATGAAAGCCCTTTCAGCCTTCTATAAATTACTTTCTGGGGCTTCCCCAATATTGAGATTAAAGCCCAAACAACTTGCAGTACAGAGTTGGGTTGTGTCATAGATGATGAAACCTGGAAATTAGTAATTAAGTATGTACATGAAAGTTCCCATACTACTATGTTCTGTATGGTACAGCTCAATTTCCTATACAGAACCTATCTCACCACAATTAGGCTGCATAGATTTAAACCAATGAATGACTCTGTGTGTCCCAAGTATAAATTTAATGAAGAGGACTTTCTGCATATGGCTGTGTCACATCCTGAAGTGGCACAGTTCTGGTTTGATATGCATAAAGCTATGCAGCTGCTGACTGGGCAAGTATTACCCAAATCCACAACTGAATTTATGGTAGATTCCTGGGAGGATGAAGGAGCAACCGGGGCATCACAGTCTACAGGACATAGCGCTATTCAGTGCAAGAAAACTGGTGCCTAGCACTGGGCTAATAAAACCCCACCTAGCCTACCCCACTTGCTGAAAAATCTATCACTCTGTATGAAGACTCAGCATACTCAATTAAATGCAACGGTCAGGAAGAGCGCTTTCTCAAAGACTGAAGACCTCTGATTAATGCTACAGAGCAAGGTTATTGCTCCCCATGAACAAGGTCTTACCCATAATTAGAGAATGTCATGCTACGCTGGACCCTGAAGAATATCCATGGATGCTTATGAAACAAAAAGCCGCCAAATCTAATTGGGTGATTACCTCTGAGTAACTGAAGCCATCGTGAATAATGTATTTTATATTTATGTCTCTGATGTATATCTATCTTACTGATCCATTGTATTTAATGATGCAGCTGTGGTTACATACATAGGGCTCTATTTTGAAAGGGTGATGCAGAGGTTGCACCAAGCCCTGCATCAAACTCTTTCTTTGGTGCAGCTGTGCCAGTCACCTTTGCCAAAACTGCACCCAATTTTGGTAGGTTGGGTGTAGTTGCAACACTTTACCCGATTTATGGAAGCTTGTGCTAACTGGGGCACAAGCCCTGTGAAAATGGTTCCCAGGATTGCTGCAAGCTAGACCAGAAAAAATTGGTCTAACTTGCGGCAACTGGTGCATGGGATTGAAAATCCCAATTGCCAGCCGGGTGCTTGCTGCAAGCCCATTGTGCCAGATCTGCAGTGCATCCTGGGCTTGTGGCAAATGGAGGCTTTTGAAAATCGAGCCCATGATGTATTCTGCTTAGAATGTATGTGTTGTGTTCCATGAGGTTTCTCAATAAAATATGATTGCAAAAAAAAAAAAAGAAGAAAGAAAAAAGCAAGGGCAACAGAATACAGAAATACAGGCAGCTGACATAAAAATGAAGTAGTATTACAGATCAAATCATCCATAAACTTAAATGTAGCATATGGCAAAGTAAGGCAAGTTAGGAGTAAAGGTTACCAAAGCAGTCAAGTGCAAGCTGAGGTATAGCACCCTTCTACAGTACTGGGAGGCGGTATCCCATGAAAATGGTGATCGCAAAAATGGCACAGCTGAAATGGGTGAAGAAAAACAGTGCGTCCACATAGGGCAAGTGGCAAGACACAGTGATCACCAAAATGGCGACCTACGGCTTCCCCCCCTTGAGTTGTGTCCCCCTGGAGTTGGTTATATCCAGTAAGGGGTGTGAGAGGCAAAGTAGAAAGTCACTGTTGCACTGTTGTCACCGTCTTGGCGATCGCTGTGTTGTGCCACTCGCCTTATGTGGCCATGCTGTTTTCCCTTCACCCTTTTCGGCCTCGCAATTTTACACTCACCCTTATCACATGGAACCCTGGGAGGCACATTAGACAGACAAGGGGAAGAAGTTCTAGGCCCCCCCAGTCCCTAAGGCAAAGGTGGAAAAAGCCAGGTCACCCATCAGGGTGGAGACTTCAGGTATCTGGAAGACATAAGAAAAAAGGGCCACTCACACTGTTACATTAAACACAGCAATGTACTTATTAAAGTGCCCATCCATAGAGGGTCACCCTAAGACTCCAAGATCTCCCAGGTACCTTACAATGATCTACATAGGAACAGGCTGCTCCCTGTTTGATATTTTTATTCCTTGCATTCTCAGACCCTCCTGGATTTCCTTACCTGGAGACTTTCGGTACCAAGAAAAGGGGATCATCATTAGATCATCAGAGTAGCACTGGAGAAAGTACTGGAAGAAAGTAACAATTGAGAGGGGTATTTATAGAATCATAGAATCACAGAAGTGTGATGGCAGAAAAGGACCAGCAGGCCCACCTAGTCTGCCCATTTGTCTAGCTATCTGCTAGGACATGCCTCCCAACACTCCCCTGTGGTTGTCCCATGCCTTTTTGAAGCCTTCCACTGTTGCTTCTCCAACCAACCCCTCTGGGAGCCTAGTCCACTTATCCACCACCCTCTCTGTGAAATAGTACTTCCTAATGTTACCCTTGAACTGCCCCCTCCACCTGTAAGCCATGGCCCCTTGTCCTCTGATTCCCTTTCAGCTGGAAGATGCTTTCCACTGAAGTTCTCTCTGACTCCACGAGTGACCACTTGCCTACCATCACTCATTGGTTTAATAAGTCCCAAAAACCCTGGCCAAAGTTATATGCTGACGCACTTTAAAACATGGACAACTTGGCCAGTTTCGTGACAATCTGGTGCAATGTGACTGGTCAGCACTAGGCACATCCAGTAGTGTAGACCATGTGCTAACTTACCACATAACACACTTCAACAAAGTGTGTGACATTTTTGCCCCAGTGTGAAAAAAAAAGTCCATAGGAGTCACTAACCACTGGATCACCCCAGCCTTACTTTGTGTGATGAAAGCTAGGAACAATCTCTGACACATAGCTCACTGCACTGGTAAACTAGCTGACATGCAGCAGTACAGAGCCACCAGAAATGCTTACACTAGGTAAATCCTTCAAGCCAAAATTATCCACTTCCAAAGTGAGCTCACCAACTCCTGGGGAAACAGCTGGGTATTCTGCAAAAGATTAAGGATCTCACTGGCCGCCCAAGTAAAGCATCCCCCACTATTCTTGTGGTTAATGATGAACATATTCAGGATCCCAAATCAATCACCGATGCATTTAACTTAGCTTTCACTGATTTCAGTCAGGTGCTCCCCCCAAACTTTTATGATGAGACTGACCCAAGAAACCCCTCAACAAAAAGCCGCCCCCAACCGTCTCCCCGTTTTATTTTAGAAAGATCACGGTTGCTGAATCTAAAAAATATCTTCTTAGGGTGCTCAGGGAGAGCTAGGAGTAGCAGTGACTCACTTGATTTAAAACTCCTCAACCTTTCTCTGAATATTGTGATAAAACCCCTCACCACCATTTTCAACCTATCCTTAACCTTAAAGGATTTCCCTCAGATTTAGAAAGCAGCAGTTGTAACACCAATCCACAAACAGGACCCTACACTCTAGTTATGGCCCGAATTCAATTCTCCCTCCCTTATCCAAAGTCCTCAAGAGAATAGTCTCAGACCAATTGACTGCTTATCTAACCAAGTACAATATTCAGTGCTCCCAGCAACATGGTTTCAGAAAGGCCCATAGCACCACCACTGCACTGTTGGTTTATACCGATTTTATTCACAAAGTCCTTAATAGTGGATACTTGGTAGGGTCAATTTATAGCGACCTTACCAAGGCATTTGATACTGTAAATCACTTCTTCCTTCTTTGATCCCTTCCTGCCCCTGGTCTCTCTTCAGAAGTAAATGGCTGGTTTCACAGCTATCTGAGTAATAGGTCCCAACAAGTTAAAATAGATGGCTCCCTATCATGCAGCCTCCCAGTTCGCTCAGGCATCCTGCGAGGGTCCATCCTGGGACCCTTGCTCTTCAGCTTATACCTCAATAACCTTCCAAAAGCATGTACTAGTAATGTTGTACTACATGCAGATGATGCTGTTCTTTTCAACAACCATACTTCTCCATCTACACTCAGATGAACTCCAGCTCAGTTTCTCCAAGGCTGAATCCTGGTTTGCTTCCCACAAACATTTTATGAACTACAAGAAAACAAAAACAATGCTTTTTGCCAGCAACCATAATAAATCAAAGTCAACCTGCCTAACTATCCGAAATAACCAGAACCAACCCCTTGAGCTGGTAACCAAATTTAAATATCTGGGAGTCACACCTGATAGTTCGCTCTCGTACATCCAACATATTCATTAAATCACCAATGCAGTAAATTCCAGACTCGGTGTCCTGTACAAGTAGAGATGCTGCCTTACACCCACAGCTCTAAAACTTGCAGTGACCAGATCAATCCTTCCCATTATAGATCATGGTTTGGTAATTTGTGGTGCGGCCATGAACACCGCCCTCAAACATTTAACTGTCACTCTTAACAAAGCATGCAGGCTGGTAACTGATGCAGACAAAAATACCCATACCTGTGACCTTTACACCCAGACCCAATGGCTCAACCTTCAGGGATGGGTTGCCTATCAAACTTGTCTACTCATCAAAAAAATCACCCTCTCCCTAACCCCACCAGCCACCCAATCCCTGCTTCAACCATTTGCAAATCACAAGAATACGAGCAGTATGACCAAACCATCGTTCCTAGTCCTTCACTGCGGTACCTCAAAGCACCAAAGAACTATTAGCTATAGGGCACCCACCTGGCTTGATGGGCTACCTAATGTTATCCTCTTGGAAACCAAACTTGGCACTTCTAAATCATTGATTTGGAAACACCTCACAACACAGGTCATATGTGATGTATGAGCTAGTTCCCATTCCCACCATACCTGACCTCTGACTCTCTCATTTCTACTGTTACCTGACCTTCTTACTCTACTCCATACCTTCCTTCTTGCTTACTCTTACCTCCTACCCCCTTATTCGCAATCCCACTCCTTCTCTGTTTTCCCTTGAACCCTGCCTTCCCTTTCTCACTCCATTACTGTCTCTGATTGTCCTTTTTCTTAACCACCCCACCTCTCTCTCTCTCTCTTTCTCATATCCCTCTCCACTTTCCCTCCCTCTGTCCTACCCCTTCTTCCCCCTGTTGCCTCTAACTCCCTTTGCTAAACCCCCTCTCTGCTCTTGGATATGACAATGCCCATTTCTGTTTTTGGGCTGCAAATCATGTATGCTGACATTGTTAAGACCTATACCAGCTGACCTAATGTGACTTCTATAAAAGCAGTTTTGTATAACCTGTTGCAGTATTGCACACTGTCTTTGCTCTTTGTGTTGATATGCCAAAGTCCCTTATTTGGGCAGCAAATCTTGTACACTGATATTTATATGATTTCAACCTTCATCTAATGTTCCCTGTGTAGAACATGTTGCTACATTGCTCTTTGTAAGACCTTATTGTTGCTACACCATTCAATTTTTTATTGTTATCTGTCTGTGTTTTGATGTGAAACCTTTGTAAAAAAAACCCTGGTTCAAAGGTATTTGTAATCCTAGTTATCAATAAATAAATTGATGTTATATATAAGCATATTAGAAACATGTAAAGCAAAAATCTGCCCATGTGCTGTGCCTGAAACAAGAAATAAACAGTATTTCAAATAGTGCAATGGGTCATAAACTAGTGTCCTGATTCAACAGATAATTGTTGTTTGATACCAGAATGTAAGTAATTTTAAAAGTTTTCAATTATTTTTTTCCTCGAGACAGAAAGTATGGTCACTTCTTTTAGCTTTGAAATAGTATTGTGGACATAAAAACGAACTGGATCCAGTAAAAAAATATATAGTATATGTCGTATGCTAGGCCTATATCCATTTATGTGAGTTCACATTGTATATGCTGTAATGTACTTTAGAATGAAGACACTGTCTCTTTAAAAGGCTTTAGGAATGAAATTATAAAAAATAGCCTTAATTGTTCTAATGGCTGGGGTGGATCTGGTACATGTCTCAAGACAAGGGAGACAGGTATATAGCCCAGGAAGGCATAAAATATCCCACTGCAACTTTCCATGACAGGGAACGGTAATGTAGTGACCTAGGGGTCAGGGTCAAGCCAAATACATGGACCAGATGTCACTGGGGTTGACATGAAACCTGACATGGAACCACAGTGACACCTACAGGGAAAGGTAAACTGTTGCACCTTAATATCTGTATTGTCTTGGAATCATTAACCCCACCCCAGAGAAAAAATAAGGTGGGTGTGTCCTAAAATGACCCTTAAGTATATTATCAGACACACACTTCAAATGCAGAGGAGCTGAATAGTGTTTAAGTTGGAGTCAGGTTGTCTGGCCCAGCTGGCATATACTTTTACACCAGAAAATATATGTGTAGGCCTGGAAAAATCTCTAAAAAAAAGACCTGAATGTGTGGGAATTAGACTCTTCACATACTGAACTAAAAATGTTGATTTTTAAGTCAGAATTTTGGAAACCAAGACTTCGCACCAAGGAAATGCCTGAAGACTTTGTTAAAAGGTCATTTCAGAGACTTGACTTGGAATACACACTTGCTACATAACTGTTGCTTAAGGACTCATCTCTACAAGAACATTTAACATCTTGTCTGGACTCTAACATCAAAACAAGGTATAGCTTAGAATAACAGTATCTAGTGTTTTCTGTAAGCCATCAAGTTTTACTTTTGATATTGTCTGCATTTCAAAGTTCTTCCAAACTGTAGACTTTTCAGTACTGCTTTTATGTTAAGTACCCATTTAAGATTTTTTTATCAATTCTGCCTGGGGTCTGATTGTGTGATTTAACATTTTAAACAGAAGGGTTTTGAAAACACTGTGCACCTGAAAGACAGAATCGCTCGGCTATTGTATAAAACTACTTAGGCAAGACGTAGCCAGTGGCCGTGGTGGGATTCAAATACTGAAAGTAGTGCAGAGTCAAGGGAACTCAAAACTGCAGAATTCAACCTCCCACTGGGAAAAGGAAGGTTGGGAAGACTTTTTGAACCCTTACACCTGCTCACAAGTTCTTAAAAAGGGGGATCCTCTCTGCAAACAGGAGGTCCTGCCGGGTTGGTCGGGGTTTTGGGGACCAAGGGCTCATGACAGATTTGACACCAGCTACTGGCATTTTGAACGATCTTGCAAAACCATCACAAAATCAAGGGCAGAATTTAGAAAGGGGGAAAATAAATGTGTTTGCAGACAATAGACCCTATCCTGTTTGGATTTTTTTTTGAGCAGAGTAGAGTAGATAGAAGAATGACTGTTCAGTACAGCAAGATGAACCTGGAACAACTGAGGAAGATCTGTGGGGAGAAGGACATTCCTAGTGAAAACCAAAATAAAAGGTAACTCATGGAGGACCTTCTGGCAGCTGAGACAAAAGATGCACCACCCCACTTAGTGCCACAGGTGGTGACTTCAGAGGTCCAGAACTAGAGGAGAAGGAGAAATCTACAGACCAAGAGCTGGAGCTTAGGAGGCTTCAGATGCAGGAGAAATAGCTTGAGAATGAGCAAAAAAGGTTTGAGATGGAGCATAAAAGGTTAGAGATGGAAATGGCGGAACGACGGCAACAGAAAGAGGCCGAAGAATGATAATGCCAGGCTGAAGAAAGGCAGCACCAGGCAGAGGCTGATGAACGACAGTGACAGAGAGAGGCTGAGGCTGAAGAATGACAGCACCAGAGGGAACATGAGCTAAAAAAAGCTGACGCTCCAACCAACAACAACCCCTGAGCAGGTAAGTGGTGAAGTGGGATTTGAATCTCCAGGACTGGGGTACAAGCTAAATTTAAAATTAATTGCTGAGTTTAAAGAGGGGGAGAATATGGAAGTTTTTAAATTCATTTGAAAAGGTCTGTATCCAGGCCAATCTGCCCAAAGAGACCTAGAGCTTTTACCTGTCTCCTCTACTTATTGGCGGGGAGCATTGGAGCAGATGGACAATATTGAAAGTAAAGATTTTGACATGTTAAAAACTGCTTTGTTAAAAATCTGTGATCTGAACCCTGATGCATACAGAGCAAAGTTCTGGAAATTCTGAAAGGGTCCAGAAATGAGCTTTGAGGAGGTAGCCACAAAACAGCATCAATACTTAAAGCGTTAGTGGGAGGAGGTGAAAGCACATTCTGTTGAAGCTATTGAAGGGGTGGTATTGCTTGAACAGTTTTATTGGATTTGCTCACCTGACTTAAAGCTTTGGCTAGAGGACTGAGATCCTAAGACTGCCAAAGAGGCTGCAGAGCTGGCGGATCACTATGCTTGAAGCAGGATTGCTCCAAAAGAGAATGAAGTGGCGAAAGGGAAAAGTGGGCAGTTTGGGCAACCAAAAATCACAGCACTGCTGCAAAAAGAAGGGAATTCCCAGGTGCCCAAAAGGGAGGTTGTGGACAAGAAACATGATGAATGGTGGTATTTTCACCAGATAGGCCATCTGTCCAGGCAGTTTCCTAAGAAAGTCCAGAAGGTAAAAGGGTCTGTGCAATCACAGACAATAGCCCACTGTATAGCTGTGGCTCTCCCTGATAATATGAAGGGGCACATTAACCCAGTCACAGTGAATGGGGTTAAAACTAGGGGGCTAAGGGATACAGGAGCATCTCTTACCCTGGTGAAAGGGGATTTAGTGGGGACTGAACAAATACTGCCAAATCAGTTTGTCTCTGAGAGGGATTCCACGGGGAAGGAAAAACTTACCCATTAGCCAGTGTTACCCTGAATTGGGGTGATGCAGGTGAAGGGGTAACAAAGGTGGTTGTAGCTGAAAAACTCATTATAGATGTTATTGTGGGGAATGATGTTCCACATGGAGTGGTTTGTGCTGTGACCAGGAGCCAGAAGAAAAGAGGTTCCTGTGATCCTCGGGACCCCACAAAAATTTAGACAGCAGAGGTTGGGAGACAGGCCAACCAACCTGTAGCTCTTGTAAAAGATGGTAATAACAGGGGGATGGAACTTCCCCTAGTGGCAGTTAACCGAAATGCTACTGAAGGTTGCTCTCAGAAGGGAGGGGTGACACATAGCCCAAGGGAGGGGGAAGGCCGTGATACTGAGTCCCCTACTGCCACAACTATGGACTTCAGCCTGGGAACTCACTGGGGATATGCCCCATGCTCTGGATAAGTTGGAAGACTTAGCAGCAGCACAACAGACAGACCCTAGCTTAAAGAAGCTGAGGGCCTGTGCAGAGTCTGATGGGACACAGGGTGGTGACAAAACATAGGGTGTATTGGGAAAATAGACTGTTATACACACAGGACATCAGGACAGAGGGAGGGGTGAAGGGCAAGCAGCTTTATTTATTTAGTTTTTGTTGACCGGGTAAGTATACTAGACAAATCCTGCCTAATTTCAGGCACAACCCGGGGGATGGGGATACAGATGAATGCCAACTGACCTTGAAGCAGATTAAGCTGTTGGTGGTATTGTTAGTGAATGAGGGAAACTTGACCAGGACACCAGGGAAATTCCCCTACTCTTTTCGATAGGTGCCATGGGATCTTTAACATCCACCTGAACTACCACCAATCCAGGCACATGGGACCTTGGTTTAACGTCTCATCTGAAAGACGGCACCTCAGAAGTGCAGCAACCCTCTCATGATGCACTACAGTGTCAGTACTGGGATATTAACCCAAGTGCCAGATGTGAGAACTGAACCCACAGCCCTCTGATCTCCCAGCCTCAGAGGCGAGTGTGCTACCTACTGAGCCACTGACAATGACTTGTTGTTCCCCAGAAGTATCATGGGTTATTGCTCAAGGTAACTCATGATATTCCCATATTTGGACATTTGGGCATTGCTCGCACTACACAGCGCTTAGCCCATGGTTTCTATTGGCTCAATATTACCAAGCAGGTGAAGGAATACTGCAAATCCTGTCACTGGAGTCAGGAAATAGGGAAGTTCGGAAGCAAAAGCAAAGGCTGTCCTGATTCCCTTGCCACTTGTGGAGGAGCCATTCCAGAAGGTTGGAATGGATATTGTGGGTCCTTTGAATACCCCAAGTTCCTCGGTGAAAAAGGTATATATTGACAGTTGTTGATTATGCTATCTGCTATCCTGAAGCCATCACGATGTCCTCCACTATGGTGGACAAGGTGGCAGATGCTTTGCTGGGGATTTTCTCCCATGTGGGGTTTTCCACAGGAGGTTATCTCTGATTGAGGGGCTAACTTCATGTCAGACCTAATGAAGTGCTTGTGGGACACGTGTGGTGATGTGCAGAGGCACATGCCATACCACCCACAAGCCAATGGTCTCATAGAGAGATTTAATGGGACCCTAAAAGCTATGCTTATGGCATTTGCACAACAGCATGGGTGGGACTGGGAGAAATACCTGCCCGACCTGCTGTTTGCCTACAGGGAAGTGCCATAAGAGTCAACCGGGTTTTCATCCTTTGAGCTCTTGTATGGACGCAGGGTGAGGGAGCCCCTAGATTGAATACGAGAGGACTGGGTATGTAAGCATGCCACCCAGGGGACTCCCATAGAGGAGTATGTGTTAAAATTCAGGGAGATGCCGAAGGAACTTGTGGGCGTGGCCCAGAGCAACCTGGCAGCTGGCCAGCAAAAACAAAAGACCTGGTATGATCATGGAGCCAGAGCTCACTCATACGGGGTAGGACAGGATGTAATGGTTCTGATCCCAGTTCAGAAGGACAAGCTGCAAACTGAGTGGGCAGGGCCATACAAGGTAGTATGGCAGGTAAACGATGTTAAATACATTGTAGAGTTACCTGACCAAAAACACACTCACAGGATGTATCAAGTGAATATGATGAAGCCATATTTTAATAGGGCTGACATGGTACTTGTGATTTGCAGTCCTGGAGAAGAGTTAGGTGGGGAAGACCCCCTTCTTGACTTGTTAGCCGAGAGCAAGCAGGCGTCATCTGTGGAGACCATCATGCTGTCACCCCAGTTGACACCTGGATAGGCCCAAGAATTGAAGACCATTTTGCAAGACATTGCCCCTTTATGTATGGCACAGCCTGGATGGACACTGCTAGCAGTGCATGACGTGGACATGGGAACCCAAACACCCATACATAGAACAGCTTACCGAGTGTCAGAGACAGTCCTCAAGGACATTAGGAGGAAGGTAGGGGAGATGCTGGATCTAGGGGTGATCCAGAAATCCCACAACCCCTGGTCCTCATCTGTAGTCCTTTTACCAAAACTGGATGGGACTACATGGTTCTGCGTAGATTATTGTGGGCTTAACGCCATCATGAAATCTGACACCCACCCAATGCCATGCACAGACTAACTGCTTGACAGACTGGGAGGGGCGACATACTTGACTACAGTAGATCTGACAAAGGGGTACTGGCAGGTGGAACTGACTGACAGGGCTAGGGAAAGGTCAGCATTCATTACCCCAGTTGGCCTGTTCGAGTTCAAGGTCATGCCCTTTGGGATGAAGAATTCCCCACTACATTACAGCAGTTAGTAAATCAGGTATTACAGGATATGGAGGACTTTGCAGTCGCCTACCCGGACGATATTGCTACCTTTAGCAATAGCTGGGAGAAACACCTGATACGCCTGAGGGAGGTGTTGGGCAAAATACAGGCCGCAGGTCTGACTATTAAGGCAGAAAATTGTCAGGTGACCATGGCAGAGATCGCTTATTGGGGACATGTGGTGGGGCGAGGCCAACTCTACCCAAACCAAGGAAAAATAGAGGCGATTGCATCATGGCCTACACTTGAAACTCAGAGGCAAGTCAGGAGCTTTCTTGGGATAGCAGGGTATTATAGAATGTTTTTTTACCAACTACAGCTCCCTGACAGCTCCTTTATCTGGGTTGCTGACAAAGAATAAGTGTAGGAAGGTAAAATAGGATGCAGACTGGAAGCAGGCCTTCACGCAGCTGAAAACCTCGCTGTGTAGGGCCCCAGTGCTGGCTAGCCCAAACTACAATAGGCCATTTGTGGTACAGACGGATGCCTCAGATATGGGAATAGGGGCAATCCTCAGCCAGGTATCCAATCAGGGGAGAGAGAGCACCCTATTGTGTACTTAAGCAAAAAGCTGCTTCCCCGGAACAAGCCTATGCAACAGTAGAAAAGGAATGTCTTTCTTTAGTTTGGGCATTAAAAAGCTTGAACCATACCTTTATGGGAGGCATTTTAAGCTCCAAATGGACCATAACCTGTTAATATGGTTGGGCCAAATGGGAAACTTCTGAGATGGAGTATTGTCTTGCAGGCTTATGACATGAAGATTTCACATAAGCCTGGATCCAAAAATGGGAATGCAGATGGCTTATCCCACATATTCGATCTATAATGGAACTGAGAAGAATTGCCTCCAATAGGGGCGTGTTCCCCCCAGGTTCTCTTTTAGGAGGGAGGAATGGTGCATGATAGGCCTATATCCATTTATGTGGGTTCATATTGTATATGCTGTAATGTACTTTAGAATGAAGACACTGTCTCTTTAAAAGGCATTAGGAATGAAATTACAAAAAAATATCCTTAATTGTTCTAATGGCTAGGGCGGATCTGGTACATGTCTCAAGATAAGGGAGACAGGTACTGTATATAGCCCAGGAAGGCATAAAATATCCCACTGTGACTTTCCATGACAGGGAAAGGTAATGTAGTGACCTAGGGGTCAGGGGTCAGGGATCAAGCCAAATGCCCAGATGTCATTGGGGTTGACATAAAACTTGACATGGAACTACAGTGACACCTACAGGGAAAGTAAACTGTTGCACCCTAATATCTGTATTGTCTTGGAATCATTAACCCCACCCCAGAGAAAAAATGAAGTGGGTGTGTCCTAAAATGACCCTCAAATATATTATCAGACACACACTTTGAAAGCAGAGGAGCTGAATAGGGTTTAGGTTGGAGTCGGGTTGTCTGGCCCAGCTGGCATATACTTTTACACCAGAAAGTATATGTGTAGGCCTGGAAAAATCTCTAAAACCAGAACTGAGTGTGTGGGAATTAGACTCTTCACAGACTGAACAGAAAACTCTGATTTTTAAGTTAGAATTTTGGAAACCAAGACTTTAGAAACATAGAAGCTAATAACAGATAAGGACCACTTGGCCCACCTAGTCTGACCATTTCAATACCTAATGGATAAGCTGCAGATCCTAGTTAACCAACAGCCTTCTTCCTCCTACCCCCCACTAGAATTGCCTTATGCCTGTCCCATGCATTCTTCAATTCCCCCACTGTTTTTGACTCTACGACCTCCTCAGGAAGGCTGTTCCATGCATCTACAACCCTCTCTGTGAAGAAATACTTCCTCACATTACCTCTGAGCCATCCCCCCATCTTCAAATTGTACCCCCTTGTTCTTGCACATCTCTTTTTCTGAAAGATGCTAACCTCTTGGACTTTGTTAATTTCCTTGAGGTATTTGAAAGTTTCTATCATGTCCCCCTCTCCCTCCTTTCCTCGAGGCTATACATCTTAAGCTCCTTTACTCTTTCTTCATATGTCTTCTGGTGCAGACCCTGCACCATTTTGGTTGTCCTCCTCTGGACAGCCTCCATCCTGTATATGTCTTTGTGGAGATGGGGTCTCCAGAACTGTACACAGTACTCCAGATGTGGTATTACCAACTGTCTGTACAGAGGGCCAACAACTTTCTGATTTCTACTGGTGATGTCTCTCCCTATGCATCCCAGTATCCCCCCCAGCCCTCCTTACTGCCTTCTCACAGTGCTGGCCCACCTTCAGGTCATCTGATATGACTACCCCCAGGTCCCTTTCCATTTTTGTTGTTGTCAGTATCTCACCCCCCCCCATTGTGTACTCTTTCCTTGGGTTTTTGTTTCCCAGGTGCATTACTTTGCACTTCTTTGCATTGAATCTAAGCTGCCATATATTTGACCATTCCTCCAACTTTGCTAAGTCCCTTTTCATCCTTTCCACCCCACTTTGCATATCAACCCTGTTGCAGATCTTTGTGTCATCTGCAAAGAGACATACTTTTCCTTCTAGTCCCTCTGCAATGTCACTTATAAAGACATTAAAAAGGACCAGCCCCAGTACTGAACCCTGTGGTACCCCACTAGTGACCCCCCTCTTTCTTCACTGTGGACTCCATTTACTATTACCCTCTGAATCCTGTTGTCCAGCCAGTGTTTTACCTAGGCTGCCACCCTGGGACCCGATCTCAGGCTGGACAATTTGTTTATTAATCTTTTATGCGGGACTGTGCCAAATGCCTTGCTAAAGTCTAGGTAGGCCATGTCCACAGCCCCTCCCTGGTCTACTACTTTGGTCACCCAGTCAAAGAAATCAATTAGATTTATCTGACATGACCTTCCTGCTGTGAATCCATGCTGCCTTGGGTCCTGTGTCCCACTGGCCTCTAGGTACTCAACAATTCTTTCCTTCAGAAGTCATTCCATTATTTTCCCTGCCACTGAGGTCAAACTGACAGATCTGTAGTTTCCTGCATCTGTCTTGCTCCCACTTTTGTGAAGGGGAATCACATCCACCCTCCTCCAGTCCTCAGGTACCACACCATCCTCCCAAGATTTATTAAAATGGGTAGTTACTGGTGTTACTAGTTCTTCCCCTAGTTCTTTTAGAATTCTAGGGTGAATCCCATCAGGCCCCATTGCTTTATCCACCTTCTTTCAGAACCCTTTCTTCTGTGAAAGGACTAATATCAAACTACCTATCCAGAGTGCTTCTGTTGACTGGATTAGGTATCTCCCCCTGCTCTTCCACTGTGAATACAGAGCAGAAGTATTTTGTTCAGTATCCCTGCTTTTTCACTGTCGCTGTCTGCCCAACCACCTTCCTCTTTCTTCAGCCTCAGTATCCCTGCCTTAGTCTTTCTTTGCTCCCTAATGTACCTATAAAAGGTTTTATCCCCCTTCTTAATCGAGTTGGCTATCTTTTCCTCTGTTTGGGCCTTTGCTATTCTGACTGCCTTCCCCGCTTCCTTCTGTTTTAACTGGTACAGTTCTCTGTCCTGCTCCTTCTATGTTTCCTTATACTTCTTGAATGCTATCTTTTTCTCCCTAACCATCCCCACCACTTCTTCTGAGAACCATAGTTGATCATATTTTGCACCAGTTTGCACCAAGGAAGCGTCTGAAGACTTTTTAAAATGGACATTTCAGAGACTTGACTTGGAATACACACTTGCTACATAACTGTTGCTTAAGGACTCATTTCTACAAGAACATTTAACATCTTGTCTGGACTCTAACATCAAAACAAGGTTTAGCTTAGAATTACAGTATCTCGTGTTTTCTGTAAGCCATCCAGTTTTACTTATGATATTGTCTGCATTTCAAAGTTCTTCCAACCTGTAGACTTTTCTGTATTGCTTTTATGTTAAATAAACTTTTATGATTTTCTTATCAACTCTGCCTGGGGTCTGATTGTGTGATTTAACATTTTAAACAGAAGGGTTTTGAAAAGACTATGTGTCTGAAAGATAGAACCGCTTGGCTAGTGTATAAAACTACTTAGGCAAGATGTAGCCAGTGGCTGTGGTGGGATTCAAATACTGAAAGTAGTGCAGAGTCAAGGGAACTCAAAACTGCAGAATCCACCCTCCCACTGGGAAAAGGAAGGCTGGGAAGTCTTCCTGAACCCTTACTCCTACTCACAAGTTCTTAACAAGCTCTGGCAGAGCCACTACGACTGTGAATGCATTAACTAGATAAGGGTGTTTCATGGGCTTAAACATAAGCATTTATTTATTTATTGATTGATTGATTTATTAAAAAAATATCAGATTTACAAACCTTTGAGTCATAAACTCATTTACAAAGGCACCTCATCAAAACTAATACAAAGACAGTACAGTTAACAAGTCCAAAAACAATGGCTTGGAGAGCAGACAGTTATAACAATCATTCACTGGAGATACATGGGTAGCAATAGATAAACAGGTTACATAGTTTAGGCACACAGGCACCACATCAAGAAGACCAACACAGTTCAAATAATATACAATAGCCAAAGCAAATAGACATCAGGAGTCAAAGAGAAGCCCAGAGTGTTCGCATGAAGGCTGTTGCATACACTAACTGAATCAAAGTATAGTACATTGAGAAAGGGCATATTTAAGAAATACAGCATGACAGGGCGTAAAAGTTATCATGTAATAACATCACCCTGGGGTGGGTTGAAGCATGAGGCGAAGCCGAGTATTTATTTATTGATTTGCACATATTTATTTGATCCACTGGATCAGCAATATTTGCACTAGCTGTGCCCAGTGCAGATTTTACAGCACTGGTCCTGGTCTTGTGATCTGGGTTTTACCCATACCACACTGCATATGGCTTAGTGATATACCGTACAGATGGCTGCAGTCTAACCCTTTGAAGGTTGAAGTTTCAGAAAACCATTATGCTACAAATATCAAGACTCACTCCCTCCCTCACCCCCAGTCACAATTAATCCTCTACCAAAGTCATGCTTAAACACTGGTGCCTATACATCCACACCACTAAGCTTTTAATACCAACATGCTTCTTCTGCTGCTGTGAGTTAAACTCTTTATTTAAAAACATTTTGTTGAGAATTTTTGCTTTAGTATATCCATCGTCAGGAAAAATGAATTTGTAAAAGAAACCAAAATCCCCATTTATCAGTTCATTGAATCACAATACAGCATGTTATGAATGTTTCAGATTCTATGTACATCATACCCTACCTACTTACCACATATAAACTCAACTATATTAAAAAAATTATTTTAGGCACTTCATTTTTTTACCAGGAGAGACACACTAAGCTGAAAGCTTGTTTACAGGTGTGACCTGGGAGCACAAGGAAGTTAAGTGATTTGCACAGGGTCACACAGTATGCAAGTGGGGGCTGTGGGAGTCAAACCCAGGTCTCCAGGTTTGTAGCTCAGAGCCTTAAACCACTGCCTACTTAACCATTTACAACATGGCTGTTTAGTAGCTGTTGTCTTACAGAAACCCCAGTTAACTAGCTCTCCCCTGGACTGGGAAGGGAGAAGCCTGAGAGGGTGGGGGGGCAGCAAGGTCAGCTCCCAGGGTGGGGACTGACCAAAGGAGCAGACACGGGCCTATTCTGCTAGCATTTTTGAATGTTAGTATGCTTACTACACCAACACCATGAACCATTAAACAGATGACTGACATAACTAGGGAGGCAGTATAGCACAGTGGTTTAAGACTCTTCTCTGCAAATCTGGAGGTCTTGGTTTGAATCCCACAGCCCCCACAGAAATGTGGAGTATCTTTTTAAGAAAGTATAAAATATTGTGAAATTATTTTAAAGCAGTGCACACACTAAATCCTACTGCCACATTCAAAACATCATACCCTGCCTACTTACCACATATAAACTCAACTATATTAAAAAAATAATTCTAGGCACTTTTTATGTTTGCTTGCACGCATGTGCAAGAAACATAGTGCCACCATACTAGAATTCGTAGGTGTGCCTTCCTACTTCCAGTGCCCTGCTGCCTTTTGCAGGCATGGCCCCACCGCACCAATGAATGCAAGAGCTGTCTATGACAGCGTTTGCAAATGCAGCAGTGTACAGTTGAAAGAAAGGCACTGCAGTGTGTAGGCAGTTTGCATACTGATGTTGGCAGTATGCAAACTGCCTACATGTCAGCACTGCAGTGCAAGAGCTGTCATAGACAGCTCCTCTCCCTCCCACAAACAAGTAACATGATGGGAGCCCACCCCAGTGTGATCACGCGCTCCCCCCCACAGTATGGCCAATGGGTGTGCCCAATCCCCCATCAGCTGCGCTGCACTTCCCCCAACAGAGTTTTAGGTGCCGGGCTGGGAGCTCACCCCAGCGTGGCAACAATCTGTAAGGCCGATGGGAGTGCCCATGCCCAAACCCCAGTCATCTCCACAGGCCCCTCCAAATAGCCTTTGAAGTGCCATGCTGGGAGCCCACCCCAATGTGGCAAATGTCCATCTGTTGCCCTCCAACACACTTCCAGGTGCCACTCTGGGAGCCCACCCCAGCGTGGCAAAAATCTCTATGGCAAATGGGGGTGCCCAATCCCCTGTTGGCTCCACTGGCCCCCCAAAAAAACCTTCCAGCTGCCGTGCTGGGAGCCCACCCCAGCATGGCAAACATCCTGCATCATCTTCCTAAAAGGAAAAGACCTAGAAAGAAAAAATGGTCCTTCGCTGACTGTCTTTCTTTTTGTCAATCCTTTTTTACCTGGCACCTCGGTCTGCTTCACATCATAGCATCCATCCCATCCAGCCACTGTCTGGTCTGCCATGGCCCCGGAGATTCCCACTGCTAACACCCCCATGGCTTGCCCCCCGTGGTGGGGCAGCAGAGAGCCTCCCCTATACTCCCCACTGAACCAGGATCCAGTAGCCATGGTGGAGTCCCCAGGCCATGCATCCCTTGGGACGGCCATTAAGCTTCCATGACTGTGCACCATATTTCTTTCCTTCCCCCCTTATGAGAGGGGTGTGCAATGATGCATCCACATGCACTCCTTCCCAGTGCCGTGCTCCAACTCACCAGCCTTTAGGAAGGCATCAATGCACCATCCCCCCCCCTGCCTTCACTAGAGGTCGCCGGAACACCGGTGCCTAGAGACCCCCTTCCTGGAGAGGGAGAGCAGTAATACGGATGCTCTATCCCTTCCTGCCCCGCCAACCCCCAGTGACCTGAGTCCATTCCCAAACCCGGGTCACCGGCATGGAGCGAGGTGTGGCGTCCAGCACCTCAACTCTCAGAGCAACCGGGCCTGTACCTGTCTTGAGTCTGACCCCCACCCACATGCACCCTGCCTCCCCGCACCCCTCCCTCAGCCCATACTTACCTCTGGATTCCGTCGCGATGATCTTCGGTTTACCGGGAACACGTCTGCACTCTTCAAATCTGACCGTGAACTGAGGAAATGCCGGTAAGCTTTATAATGGGTTAAATAGGGTTTTTTCAACTTTGATGCATATCTCGGGCATTTTTGGGAATTTTTTTCACCAAATTTTCAACATGGGGTTTTTGGGACCCCATCTCATGAATTCTTGCACTGTCATTTTGTTATTTGGTCCCGAAAGGTGATTTTGCAGTCACTGCATGAAACCACCTTTCAGAACTGATGTATGAAAGGACGGTGTCACAGTTCATGAGGTACTCTCCCAGAAACCCTATGTTGAAAATTTTGGGAAAAAATTCCCAAAAATGACTGTTTTACGAGTGTGCACTGCGCAGCTCCTAAGAACGCTTGTAAGTTTGCAAATTTGTAAAATATTTGCACTCCAGATTTTCAATATTGCCATTTTACCACACCTCCTTATGAGCAGAACAGCTGTCATTTTTCATATCTCACCCAAAATGTGTTTCCGAGCATGTAGCGCACAACGGCACAGTTGGTGTGCGAAATCAATGTTTGGGACAGATTAAGAAAATCACAGTGGCACTGTTCATGAGCAAAGGTCTTAAAATGGCTATGTTGAAAATTTGGCAAAAATATTCCCAAAAATGACTGTTTTACGAGCATGCATTGTGCAGTTCTACACACGCTTGTAAGTCTGCCAACTTTTAAGATTTGCACTCCAGATTTTCAACATTGCCATTTTACCACACCTCCTTATGAGCAGTACAGCTGTCATTTTTCACATCTCGCCCAAAATGTGTTACCGCGCATGTAGCGCACAATGGCGCAGTTGGTGTGCAAAATTAATGTTTGGGACAGAGTAAGAAAATCACATTGACACTGTTCATGAGCAGAGGTCTTAAATGGCTATGTTGAAAGTTTGGCTGACAAAGTCCATAAAATGATCATAGCAGAAAGTGACCATTGCGCTGTTTCCACTTCACCGTAAGGTCATGAATTTGTAATATTTTCTGTCCAGATTTTCACCACTGGCATTTTTCCACACTTCCTTTTGAACAATACAGCTGTAATTTTTCATAACATGGCCGAAATGTGTTTTCACACTTTCTGTGTAGAAATGCGTGGTCGCTGTGGGAAATCAGTGTTTGGAACAGATTAAGAAAATGACAGTGACACTGTTCATGAGCGGAGGTCCCAGAATGCCTGTGTTGATAATCTGCTGTAAAAAAATCCCCAAAGTAATTACATTAAGGGTGTGCATTGCACAGTTCCTATGCATGCTCATGACGTCACCATTTTTTTTTTACTATTTTCACTGCAGATTTTCAACATTGCCGTCTTTTACACCTCCCCATTAACAGTACAGCTGTCATTTTTCACATCCTGTTCTAAATGTGTTTTCGCACCTGTGGTGCCAAATGCCGTAGTCACTGTGCAAAATCAGCTTTTGGCTAACAAACTGATATTACCACTGCTCATAGGGTGAGGGTCACAAAAAACCCATGTTGAAAATTTGGAGTGAAAATACCAATGAACACCTGAGGCGTTAGGGTTTCCGACCATAATGCCCACCCTGTACAGACTGACAGGCAACATGGGTGTGACTTGGGATTGTCACCTGTAATGCTCATACCATTCCACCCCTACCCATACCCTGCAGCAAGTGAGAGGCATCAAGGTGTGCCTTGGACTCTTCGGCCCCAAAGTTCACCCCATTCTCCTATACTGCACCCATCTCACTGTATTTCCTGATGGAATGGGGTGAGCATAAGGGCCAAAGACCCCAAGGCACACCATAATACTTGTCGGTGTCTGCAGGGTAGGGTGTGGTGAAATGGCATGGCCGTTATGCCTGACAACCCAAAGGCACACCCCACCAATGCCACTGCCAGCAAGCAAACATTCAGCATTGACAAATGCTTGTTTTTTGGTTTTTTTTTACCAGGAGAGACACACTAAGCTGAAAGCTTGTTTACAGGTGTGGCCTGGGAGCTCAAGGAAGTTAAGTGATTTATGCAGGGTCGCACAGTATGCAAGTGGGGGCTGTGGGAGTCAAACCCAGGTCTCCAGGTTTGTAGCTTAGAGCCTTAAACCACTGCCTACTTAACCATTTATAACATGGCTATTTAGTAGCTGTTGTCTTACAGAAACCCCAATTAGCTAGCTCACAGACATGCCTGTGCAGTGGAGAACAGTACAGAACAGAACAGAAGATATTTAACCATTTACAACATGGTTACACTTATATATAATACATACTTCTCAAACATGAAAAAAAAAAACTTTATCATCAAAGCCTGTATTTACCAAGTACTGTGCCCATGTTTAAAATAATTTGACCCCCCCCCCAGAAAAAGTGTTCTGACATGAAACTGCATGTTTAACTGTAAGACAATTAAAAATTGTATTTCTAAATGCATTGCAAACACCAATGCTTCATGATTAAAACAATTTCAACCACCCCATGACAGACTGCACTCTGGGAAAATTGCCGTAGCAAGATGCTATAAAAAACTAGAAAAACAGGTTTAATAGAGTGAAAGCTGACATCCTATTTCAAGTGTCCATGACAAAAGAAAAAATATTTAAGACTTTTTTTATGTCAGCTCTGATCAGAATAGCTTTTAAAATCTCATTTGATTGAATTAGACCAAATCTAACTAAAGGTAGAATTTATTTGATAACCTTGACCTTTATTCAAGTAAATAAATTCTCTTGTAACAGTACTGAAAACTAAAACTAAAAACCTTTATAAAATGGGCAAAGGATTTCAAGCAATCTGATTGGTTGTTAGCCATGCATTTGATATGTCTAATGCACAGCTAAAACTAGAACCCCCATTTAGAATACACAGGCCCATTTTATAAGTGCAATATGCCACTCCGGGGATGTGCATTAGACAGTTCTAATGCACAGCTAGGTGACTGGATGCACTTGGCCTGTGGCCTCATGCCTCACTATGTCCCCCTAGCTGTGCATTAGAACTGTCTAATGCACACCCCATTGTGTCTTATTGCTTACATATCTCTTGCTAGATGTTTAAGAAAACATGTGGCTCTTACTGTAAATTAGAATGTGTGTCTAGGTCTCTGTCTGAGGCCCCAGGTGACTCTGATAATCATTTGTTCCAAAGAATTTTTAAGTCAATTTGAAGGCATTAAATAACTTCTGTTCTGTTCTGTACTGTTCTCCACTGCATAAGGCATGTCTGTATCCCAAACTAATGTATCTTGTTACAGCATGCTACAGCTATCTCATGCCCCTCCCACATGAATCACAAAAAAGTTTAGGGTGGAGGCAGAGGTGGATCTTACTCCCAAAAAAATCCTAATGCTGCCTGCCACTACTCAGGTTCCAGTTCTTGTACCACCCATTGAAGAACGAAAATAGTACCCTGCAACTATTTTATTTATTTGACTAATGAAAGTGTATTTTTTTGAGGGTGGAAAACATTGCTTGGAGGAGGGTAAGGTGGAGGAGACTCTTTACACCTTTAGTCAGTTCCACGGACAGAAAACATGACATCACTCCTTTTGTACATGCATTACTCCTGTAGGCTCTGCCTACAGTCATATAAAGGGGGGATCCTCTCTGCAAACAGGAGGTCCTGCTGGGCTGCCCAGGGTTTTGTGGGCCAGGGGCGTGTGACAGTACCCATTACAGAGAGCAAACAATCTGTATATTTATTATATCCTTGTATACTATTTCCAGCATTCTCCTTGCCCCCCCCCACCACCACCCCACCCATGGCACCTCTGTTTACTTGGTAAAACAATTTCAATAAACAAATAAATAGGAAGAACCTAGAAAAGCAAGTTAATCAGGTACAGTGTGCCAGTATTTTTGTTGAACTGCAGCTCTAAGTATTGTCGCTGTTCCATTAAAGTTTTCACTGACGTAAGAAAATTACTTTTGAGGAGAAACAATGCATGATTGGTCATGAAAAGGGGTAGAGCTGTAGGCAGACTTTAGGGAGTGGTTTAGTATCTGGTTTTTGCTTCATCCAAAGGGGGCAACACTAGTTCCTATTCATGCAGAAGCCAAGATCTCTACTCTTTTGTCACTGCCCAGTGCTCAAAGGCCATTGGGCAAATTCAGTTTTCTAAAAGACACCAGTCTCTGGAACTACCTCCCCAGGATTATGCATAACTCTACCTCCTGAAATACTCTAACAGCTCATCTAGTGATGCTAAACTAACCTCACTGCTGCTTCTGTTAATAATTCTTATTTATGTCTGACATCAAACAGTTTACCCATTATGTCTGCCTGTGATGCTTCTTTCTGTTCTTCTGTTACTGTACTGTTAATTAACTTATGAATCTGTATTTGCTGTGAATTTGATTGTTATTGATTGTTTTTAACCCAGCTTGTCCTGCCTGCTATGTCTGATTCAGTGCTCACATGACTTTTTCTTATTTGCTGTACCACTGATAGCTCAATTTACGCTTGTAATTTTCACATCAGCTACATTGTTATTATTATTCTAATTTTCCACTTGTACCCCCTTCCCCAGTATACATCTGGAAACAAATTCACAGTTTAGTGTGCCTCCCTGGTCAAAATTTTAAATACTGATAAATAAAACAGAATGGTACTCTAAAAAGGGTAGGAACAGTCGCCTAATTGCCCTCCTTCCTAATCTGCTAATGAACTGTACTTTGGATTACCTTACCCTTGAGGGCTTCATAAACCAGAGAACCCAAGGTGGACACATTCAACATGTTTAGATCTATAGAAGCATTAGTTGCCCCTTAGCACAGTAAACTGGGTGACAGGTTCTGCGGAGAGCCTCATAAAATCATTAGATATCTTGAGGCAATACATGAAGATCCACTGAATTGGGGCCTGAATAAATTGTTCTTTCCGCTCCCTTCCTATCTTAAAAATTGATAAAGTTGCATGCTGCTGTGATGACAGCAACTTTTATAATATTTTTATTGTCTAATGTTTTAGTAAGTGATCTTTTTGAGTATATAATGATTGATTGGATCGGTAAAGTGTGTTTTCCTGGAACTACAGGAAAATGCAGATTTATTATACTGCAAATAGGAGGCTACAAAATCTGTTTTTTCTTAAGCACAACTCCACAAATTAACTGCCCCCTCTACCCTTCCATTTAGCAGTTCTTCTCCAAGTGTTGTTTTCATTAAATAATGACTCCACAGTGTCACATATGAGGCACTGAGTGGTTGGGGACTGCTATGACACACTGGCAATATGGGATCAAGCTCAGATCCTGGGTGTCAGAAACAAAGGTTGGCAGGGAGGGCTACAGATAGTCCAATCAATACTCTCTTCCTGGGAGAATGGAGCTTGCACTGCTCATGTAGTGATTCCTGGTGGTGACCTATAGGTGGCACTGTTGGAGATGTAGATGACCATGCGCCTCTAGGCACAAACCCAGGCCAGCTGCAAGCATGCACACCTTTGAAGGTGTGTGGGAGAAAAACTGGCAGAATCACATCTTCCAATGGCCACTAGGGATCACAGATTTTATGTGTGCACCCAGCAATCCCACCCAACCCTTTGTCCACACTCCTATCGCTTCAGTGTGAAGATGCTTCTCCTCCTTCCATTGCAGTGTAGAAGGGAACCTGGCAGGTAAGAGTTAGACCCAGATGCTTGGGCACCATGGACCACTTGGAGGACTGCAGCCAGGCAGCAGGGAAAGGAATGAGCATTGTGGGCATTGGAACTGTGATAGAAGATCCTGAAAGAGAGGTGTAACTTAATGAAATAATCACTCTGCACTTCACTGTGAGCACTACGTTATGCATCTCATGTATACAGCGGACTCTAAGGCAATGTCCACACTACCACCCAAAAATCCATAACGTTTCCAAAATGGTTCAAACAGGTAATGTTACAGTGCATCTACATTACCTGTGAGCCATTCTGCAAACCATTACAGTCCATCCACACACCAGGCAAAGTGTGACCATGACAGTCGGCTCCCTATCCCACAATGCAGTTCATGCTGCACTGAGGGCAATGATGGAGCTGCACACTCAAGTATCCACACTGCAACTGGTAATGTTACAGCAGCTAAACCATTTTCTGAAATGTTGTTGAAACCACCTCATAAGGGGTTTCTGTAACAGTTCAGAAAATGCCTGCTGTAACATTACCAGTGTGGATTCATGCCATTGTGGTAACAGTTTGAGTCCACTTTAGCCCTCTGTAACATTACAGAGGCAGTAGTGTGGACAGCGCCAAATATGTGGCACCAACCAATGCCAGCGCATATTTGAATATAGTGAGCAGCAAACAGGCACTGTGAAAATGTATGTAAGATGGTGGTGAGCTGCACTGGCTACATGAAGTACACAGCCATCAGTTCTTTAAAGAGGAACAGTCAGCACTAATAGACCCACACCCAAGTATGAGTCTGGTCACAATTTGCACTTTATGTGCAAAAACACTGTTTGTTTTTTTACTTACTGTTTACTGAAGTTTAGTAGATAGTATCAGACTGATTCTGCTGACTTTCAAGCAGATATGTTCTGGAACTACAAATCCCAGAATCCCCTACAGCAGAACAGAGCTGCAGCAGTGGAAGATTCGATAGTCTGCAGCGCATGGTAAAGTTTTTATTAACTTGGATCTATTGGATCTATTGTTTGCTGCTCCTGCTGTCCACCCCGGGCTAAGTACAGTCACATAGACTCTTTTGAACCTCGAATATCACCACTGTCAGCTCTGTCAATAGAAAATTGGGTGTCTTATACAGAAATAGGCATAACCTCACTCCCGAAGCCAAGCGTACTGCCGTGAGCAGCAATATCCTACCCATAATTGTCTACAGCCTCACAGCCTATGGAGCAACCACAGATACTGCTCTTAACAAGGGGTGCCACTTCGTACTTAGTAGAGATAGGCTCACCCACACCTGCTCCCTCTATGCACAAACAAATTGGCTACCCCTCCAAAATAGGATTAAATATCAAACATGCCTACTGGGGGAAAAAGTACTAGTGGGCATTACCCCAACCTCAATCCAGAGCCTGTTCAATCCTGTTGATAATCAATACACTACTAGGACCATGACCAGAAATGCTCTTTCTGTCCTGTACAGCAGAACAAACCTAGCAAAGCGTGCCTTCACCTCCAGGGCCCCGGATTGACTAAATTACTTGCCTGACTCCTTGCTGGGGCTTCTCCAATTACCTCACTTTAAGAGTAGGCTAATAATGGCACTCACACCTAGCCCCATCTGTGACTGACCCAATTGATCCCTTCCAACTCCACCTGCCTTACTACTCTCTAACCATTGCCTTTTTGAATGGTACTACTGTAATACATTATTATCTTGACAATGCTCCTTTATTTGCTGCATATGACTTACCTTGCATGTTACTTATTCTGCCTATGAGCCTGTATTGATTGTATGTCTGTATATTTGTCATTTGTGCAATTGGTGGTATTTTGCCTCCTCTCCTTTCTACCATTTCTCTATTTGTTAATGAATTGTATGTAAGAAACCTGCTGTGATGTTGTACCCAACCCAGGCTGCCCCTGAAAAACAGACTGTATGGTCTCAGCGGGCCTATCCGGTTACCAAAATCCAAAATAAAATAAAGAAAACAAAAAATAAAATAGATGTCAGCTCTGGAATACCTTGTGAACATGACATGGAACCTTTGTAAATGAGCACTTGTGCTCAAAGTTGTAACTCCGAATTTACAAATAAATAAATAAATAAAATTAGCCCTGGGAGAACAGAGGGACTGGCAAACATCTGACTGGAGTTTATAAAAGCTATAACATGCACGGCAGGCGATTAAATCATCCACTCTTCAGCCCTGCTCTCATATCATCTGCAGGGGATGCTAAGATTTGTAGTTACACAAAATGTCAGCTTGGAAGTCAGCAGAATCAGTCTGATACAATCAACTGTACTGCAATAAGCAGTAAGTAAAAAAAAGAAAATGTTCACAAAGTGTGCAAACTGGGACAAGCCCCACACTTTTTTTTCTAACTCTATTTTTGCTGATTCACAGCTGCGGGGGAACACTTTACCCTCTTGTCTGCCCTGACTAGCCGACCCTGCAAGCTCCCCCTGACCCAGCCTCTGCCTCAGCGAGTGACTGGGGATGACTGTGACATACTCCTCATGGAGGGACCCCTCCATGGGGAAAGGGGGGGGTGACCAAGATCATAATTGCACTCCCACCCACCGCTGAGCTTTGTTCGAGCCAGGAGTGCATGGGTCAATTGGGGGCGTCATGCTGCATACTCGACTGGGATTTTCCTTGTAGAGCCCCTAAGGAGAAGGACATGCAATGATGCCAGTACGCCAAGTTGCATCCTCCTGTGAGACCTAAGTAGGCCTCCACCTCCTCCTGTCCCCCTTCCCGAGTAGTCCTGGCTGTAGGGGTATCCAGTCACCACTGGGTGCAACTATGGCACCGGGAGCCATGAAACCCTCCCCCAGAGTGGAGAGCTTAGTTGACAGCTGCTCAATCCTGCTTGCCCCCTCCCCCTGGCTGACTCACCCCCCGATGACCCAAGCTACAAGCTTCCGAATCCGGGTCACCAGGGTGGTGTGAGGTGTGGCATCCAGCACCTCGACCTTCAGCACCACCAGGCCGGACCCACAAGCCCCACACTAGAGTGTGGGCTCTTAGTGCTGACAGTTACCCTTTAGTCCACATTGAATAATTTATCTAATGAAAAAAAAATGCTTTTCTCTATGGTAATCTTTAAGAGGATTTAATTTGTGGAGTTTTTTTTCTTCAGCACCACATTTAAGCTGTATAAAATAACATGTAATGTAACTATAGTACTTACTTCTTAAACTATGTATAGTTTATGCTTGTTAAGTAAGCATGCCTACATCAAGAAGTGTGGAATGTTGTAATCCCATTTATTAAACAAATTCTGTGACGAGAAATTCAATGTAATACCACTAAGTCTATTTATATAGGTGACAAAATGTTGAAAATTATATTCAAATCAGCCTTCTGTCTACTCTTTTTTCTTTTTGCTGACTGGGAAACCTTTGAGTGTTTTGTATCCATTTCATTATCTCAGGAAGCATGAACTGTAATGGAATTTACATTAAAATCCTGCTGGAGAGCAGGGACTCAACTGCACAGTCAGCTGCCCCTCCTAATCCAATCTTCTCCAATGCAGTTGGCATGGCAGTTGCCAAACTCAAACAGCAGGGATCTCTTTTGTAAAGAAAAGTATAAATTTGAGCTTTAAAATGAGCAGAAGTCATTTTCTATTACCCAGGATGCTATCCTTGCTGTGTTTACATGAGATGTCTAGCAGGAGGTGTTATTAAGCAGTTTTAGAAATTAGCTGAAAAACCAATTATCTCGGTTTAGCTATGGAAAGGGACACAAAGGGGCTTAAAGAAATTAAAACTTGTATTTTCATTATTGAGTATCTATGGGGTATCACTGCACACTGCATTTCTTATAATTAACCCTCTATATAACTGACAAAAGGAAAAACGTCAACTATTCTGGAATATATATTTAACCAATTTAAAACCCCTCCTATTACATGTTTTATTTTACTCATTCCAATACTCTCTTGGCTCTTTTTTTCTCAACTCTTGCAAAGGAAAAAGTTCAGGCTGGCTGGATCCCATCCTCTTTTATCTCACTGCGCTTGCTGTTGTCTCCCCTATTTCTGATGTCCTTCATCTCACAGGGTCTGTTGTTGGTATTTGGAAGATGGTCACGGTCATCTCCTGCACAAAGGTGGTAACACTTTCACCTTAGGTAACCGACAAATTATCTCTCTCTCTCTCTCTCTCTCTCTTTCCCTTTCCCTTTTCGTGTCTTCTCTGCCTTTCTCAGTCCCTCCCAATCTGGCTTTAGAAAAATCTCACTCCACTGCAGCATCTCTGATGTAATTGACTCCGTCGTTGAAGAGGACGGATCAGGATCACATCACATCTGCTATCTCTGTTGACCTAGCTGAAGCCTTTGACACTGCTGTCCACCATCTTTTACTAGAAAAGTTATGGGAGCTGGGGCCTGGGCTATGTGATCTTGCAGTCAAATGGTTTGGCTCCTTCTGGTGGACAAGTCATAGGCCACCAGGGCACTGTGCTATTACATCTGGCACTTCTGCTTCTGACTTGATTACACAGCTGCAGTGTGACTTGAACTGGGTCCAGTACTGGTTCTGTGTCAGTCAGTTTACCTTGAATGCCAAAAAGACTACTCCAATGACCTTAGGTACCAGGCAGCATCTGGCTGGAATCCAAACTTGTCGGCCCTTAAGACTCTTGATGAGTCCCAGCTGGAGAGAGGTTCCTCACTTAGATACATAGGAGTCTGACTAAACAGCAATCTCAACTTCTGTGTCCATAGTAATGCCAATTGCAGCAAACTCTTCCCCAAGCTTGGTATGTTCTATATGAATAAAGCCAGTAGCCCTCTTCCAGCCTGTTGTGAGATCATTATGAAAATGAGCCTCCCTGTCTTTCACTATGAGGATGTGTTGTATGGTGCTTCCAACAAATCCACCCTTGCCAGATTGAACGCATGGTTCCTTTCCATTCCTTCTGTTGCTTTTCTCATGACTCCCAGCACCAATCATTGCTCCCATACTCTCCCTCATAGTACACCTTCTCCAAGTTCTGGTTTGTTTTCCTTTCTTGCTACTTCAGCTCCCTCATGTTTTGTCTTCCTTCCTTCCTACTCCCTTCACTACTCTTGCTCTTTCTATGTTCCCCAGGCCAAGACCACAACAGGGCAGCTGGCTTTCTCCTGCAGACTCCCTTGCATCTGACATAGCCTACCCCTGTCTATCCACTCCTCCTTCTCCCCCTCTGCACTGAAAACCCAACACCGCTCCCACATCTTCCATGTCTACCCTGCATCTAAACCCCCACCTAATACATATTAAGCCTTAGTTACTCATATATAGGCCATTTTATATTGTTGAAATTACTGCATATAGAAACATAGAATGGGTCAACAGAAAAGGACCAATAGGCCCATCTACTGTAGTCTGCATTAGTTTCCTTTCCTGTTACTAAACCCTGGATTATATTTGGTCACAGGTGTCTCTCCTTCTTCCCTTACCTTTATTTATTATACATGTGTGCCTATCCCACACATGTTTGAAGCTCCCCAATGTCTTAACTCCTACCACCTCTTCTGGCAGACTGTTCCAGGCATCTACCACCCTTTCTGTGAAGAAGTGTTTCTTTATGCCTCACAAGTGTCATAGGATGCTCCCGTGTTCTGGTGCTCCTCCTCCTGTGAAAGAGACTCCCATACTGCACCTTGTTCACCCCAATGAGGTACTTATAGATCTCAATCATGTCCCCTTTCACCCTCCAGGAGTACATGTTGAACTTCTACAGTGTCCCCTCATACAGTTTCTCGTGCAACCGCCATACCAGTTTGGTAGCCCTCCTCTTAACCGTTTCCATACTGTTGATGCCCTTGTGGAGGTGCAACCTCCAGAACTGGATGCAGTACTCCAGGTGTGGTCTCACAAGTGAGCAATACAGAAGCAACACCACCTCCCCTCTCCTGCTAGAAATTCCTCTCCCTATGCACCCCAGCATCTGTCTTGCTTTGCCTATTACCTTGTCACACTGCTCTGACACCTTGAGATCATCAGACATGATCACCCCAAGGTCTCTCTCTTGCTTGGTAACTGTAAGTATCCCCACCTATCTTATTCACAGCCCCTGAGATCCCCGGCCCCAGGTGCAGTACATGACTTTGCACTTCTTAGGATGGAAACCCAGCTGCCACTTCCTAAACCATGTCTCTTCTTTCCTGAGGTCATTTTGCACTCTCCATCCCCTTCTGGGTGTCCGCCCTGTTGCAGATCTTTGTGTTATCTTCAGAGAGACACATCTTCTTCCCCTCTAGTTCCTCAGCAATGTCACTTATGAAGCCATTGAAGAGAACAGGACCCAGTACCAATCCCTGTGGTACTCCACTGGTCACTGTCTCATCCTCCAAGTGACTGCCATTTACCACCACTTTCTGCCTCCTGTCTTTGAACCAGTTAGCTACCTAGCTCATCACCTTCTCCCCATCCCCAATCTGCTAAGCTTCTTTATCTGCCTTCTGTGTGGTACAGTGTCAAAGGCCTTACTGAAGTCCAGATAGGCTACCTCCACTACCCTCCCCTGATCCACTTCCCTAGTTACCCAGTCAAAGAAATCCATGAGATTTGTTAACATGATCGCCACCCTATGAAGCTATGCTGCTGTTATTCTGTAACCCATTTGTCTGCAGTTATGCCACCAGTCTCTGCTTCAACAGTGACTGTATTAGTTTCTCCAGTGTTGAAATGAGACTGACTGGTCTACAATAGCTAACCTCTCTGCTGCCACTCTTGTGCATAGGGATGACATCAGCCCTTCTCCAGTCCTCTGGAACCAGCCTCATCTCCAATGAGGTGCTGAATAGTGTTGCCAGAGGGATGGCTAACACCATGCTCAGTTCCTGTTATACCCTTGGGTGGATCCAGTCCAGACTCATCACCTTGTTTTCCTTTAGCGCTTCCAATTCCCAGTGGACTCTCTGTTCCATAAATGGACTTGTGTCCACTCCCCATAGCACCTGTTGATGCATGTCAGTCCATCCCCCCTTCCACTATGAAGACCAAGCATAAGTATTCATTTAAAATTTTAGCTTTTTCTTGGTCTTCCTCTGCACAGTCCCCAACACACACACACACACACACACACACTTCTTGCCTTCCTCTTTTTGCTCACGTACCTGAAGAAAGTATTATCCCCAATTTTTACCCTTTCCTCTGTTTGAGCCTTTACTGTCCTTACCTTCCTTTTTGCCCTCCTTCATTCACCTAGATATACCTCCCTGTCCGTCTCCATTTTGGTTCCCTCATACTTCCTGAAAGCTGTTTTTCTTCCTTACCGCCTAATCCACCACGTTTGAGAATCACAGTGGTTTCTTTCTCCTATTTCCCTGGCTTACTACCTTTCAACAGTTTGCTGTTACCTTAGTTATTCCCTACCTTATTCTTTTCCATTGTGCTTCCACTCACCCCCCCCCCACCACCACCAAGCTATCCCACCTTCAAGGTATTTCCTAAGTCTATCTCCCATTTCTTTAAAATCTTCCCTCCCAAATTCCAGGACCTTCATCCTAGTGTGTTGTTTCTTCTGTCCAATTCATATGCCAAACCATACTGTATGATGATTGCTTGTACCCATGAGGCTACCCACTGTGATGTCTGCAATGCTGTCCCTGTTTGTAAGAAAAAGATCTTGCACTTCCCTGTCTCTAGTGGGATCTGTATCCAGTTGCCTAAGAAATGCCCCTTGCATGGAGTCTTGGATGACCCTGCTCCTAGCTGTAGCTATGGCCAGGATGTTCCAGTCTACATCTGGCAGATTAAAGTCCCCCATGATTGCTACTTCCCCTTTGCTTGCCATTTTGCCAATAATCTCCTAAAAACTCTGTCCAATTCCTCCCACTGTGTTGGTGGTCTGTACACCACCCCACGCAGATAAAGGCCCTGGACCCTGTCCATTTGTTGAACTTAATATGCAGATGTCTGTTTCTGATCTTGTTGCAGTCTGTAGCAAGCACTGTCTGTAGTGTTAACAATGCTCAATCCATTTCTTCTGTGCAACCTTGTGCCACTACATTACGCCTGTTTTGACCATTACTGACTGGTATCTCCATTTTATTCTATGCATTTAGCATGTATGCTTTATGTTTTCTGTTGTACATTTTTTTTTTTGCTTATTATTTTATGCATTTTGAATTTTCTTTTCCCTCCCTCCAGGACACCTCTAAAAATTAGCTGTTTGCCACTCAGTAGGCCTTCCCTGATAAAACTTTTAATAAATAAATTCTTCCTATTGGCTACTACACTCCATTAGAACTACACATGTGTATGTCTCAATTCATTACACTAAATGCTGGTAATATTGCCTTGATTTCCATTGCCACACTCATGTCAAACTCAATGCCACACCCTGTATATTATCCTGATCATGACTTCTGTTTGATTAACCCCCCATCTACTATCATCCTATTATTCCTCTATGTGTTTAAACAACCCACAATACCCCAATTCAAGTCCAATCCCAAAAAATGTTTAAAAAGTTTGTAGTTATAAAAAACTACAGTACCCCTTTTTCAGCTACTAGCTACCAGTTCTACAAAGCTGACTGATCCCTGTTCAGTGTAAATACATCAGTGGCTCAGCAGGTTGCACACTTGCCTCTGAGACCAGAAAGCTGGGGGCTCTAGCCCCACACCAGGAACTTGGGGTAAAATCCCAGTACTGACACTCTAGTGCAACATGAGGGGTATGCTGTACACCTGAGGGGCCGTCTTTTGGATGAGATATCAGTGAGCGTCTTTGTTCCACACAAAGCCAGCAGACTCTGCCAGCCAGTATCAGGGGCCACTAGGGCTCTGAGCCAAATCCAGCCCTCTCCTGCACTGATCACTGACATCAAGAGCCATAATTCTGCACCGGGAGCCCAGGACAGCCACACCTCCCCAGAGACTTTTCAGCCAATCAGGGCTGGTATTCCCCCAGTTTGAAGGAGGAGAGCAGCTGAGCACCAAAAATCATGCTCTTTTAAAGTTTCAGTGAGTGGCTTTGTTCCACACAAGCACCACAGACTCTGCCAGCCAGTATCGGGGGTCGTGAGGGCTCTGAGCCAAATCCAGCCCTCCCCTGCACCGATCGCTGACATCAAGAGCCAGAATCTTGCACCGGGAGCCAAGGACAACCACACCTCCCCAGAGACTTTTTAGCCAATCAGGGCTTAGAGACCCTTTTTTGCAGCAGCTACCCACAAGCAACCCATTCGCGCAAAGGACCTAAGTGCTAAGGACAGGGTAGTTGCCTGCCTTGAGTCTGCCAGAATCAGCTGGTAGGCAGCTGGTCCACCAGCTACTGTGTTCCATGCCCAATTGGACACAAAGCTGCATCTCATTTAAATGTAAGAGCATATAGTATCTGCTGATTCTAAATGGTTAGTTGCCACTATTTCTTCTGTTGCTGCCAAAGTACCTCCTGTTGCAATCACTTGCCTATAGCAGCTGTAGTTTGTTTCTAGTTTATCATTGCTGCTTAGGTTTATATTCCTTTTTTTTGTTTTACCCTGGCACCTTTACAATGTTCCTTACTTCTGTTTGTCGCTGCCATAGTACCTCCTGTTGCAATCACTTGCCTGTAGTACTTGTAGCCCATTTCTAATTTACCATTGCTGCTTAGGATTATATTGCATTTTTGCTTTACCTTAGCACCTTTACAGTGTACCTTATTCCTCTCCTTTAGTTTCCTACCTCTCTGCCTCTCTGTGTGCTGATTCCTCTCAGCCCCCTTCCCACCTGAGCTCTCCCCTACCTTCTGTCCGCATTCCTTTCTTTCTCTTCTCCCTCTGTGCTGCTCTTACTCTTTCTCATCCTCTTACCTCTTGACATTCTGTCTGGTCTCCCCATCTTGGGTCCCCTTACATTTCACCTACTGAGCCCCTTCTACTTAGCTCCCCTACCTCCTGCCCTCTTACTTCCCCCCCTACCTCTGAGCAGACCACTAAACCCTGGAATAATGAAACAACTCTGTTGTCTGCTTGTCTCCCTGTTAGCCCTCTCTGCCCTCTTCCATACCGCAGACACCATACCAGCTTTAATGCCTTCTGCTAGTAACCCTAATCCCTCTTCAGACTTTGCTATGTCCAGTACCCTGGTCTTCATAAGGTGGACTACTAACACTCTAGGCTTATGTGCCACAAAATATTGGTACTTCATATCTTGCTATCTAAGTAAATTCTGTTAGTATTTCCCTCACCCTAAAGTCGTAGCCCTTGTCTTCCTGACGTGTTTATTGTTAATGGCTGCTGGTAATACTGAACCCAATCCTGGGCCTCCTACACTTTTGCCTCCAAACCTCCCCCCCCCCCCAGTAAGGGGTAAAAGGACTCAAATTAGCCCATCTCAATGTCAGAAGTCTCCTTCACAACCTGGACATGCTTACCACCTGGACTCGCTATTACCAGCCTGACATACTCTGTGTCTCTGAGACCAGGCTCAAGCCCACAGTACCTAACAGTCCCGGTGATATTGCAGGTTCAGCTTTCTCAGATGTGACAGGGCCTCCCCAAAATATGGTGGGGGTACAATGATTTATGTTAAGTCCCACCTTAATCTCACAGTTCATAGCTCTCCATCCCCCTTTGGAGTCCCTTGAATTGTGGCACAGTAACCTAACCCTAGAAAATACCATGAAACTCTGCATGTTCTGTGTTTATCTACCTCCTGCTACCACCCTGCAAGGCCTCTCCACCCTAATTAGCACCATTGGTCCCCTCATGAATAATAATGACTTTGCAATCCTTAGTGACTTCAACATAGATTGGTTAAAATGTAGCAGACACTCAATAGAACTATCCCTAAATAAGCTGCTCCTCACCTAATTAATTTCCCATCCTAACAGGCTCTCTAAAATGGACAAAGTGCCACCCTTATTGAGTGGGTGTTAGTCCCCAGTGTTGACAAAATAACTTGCTCTGGTGTCCTCCCCGACTTAGTCAGTGACCACTCTCCAGTCTTCTGTGTGTGGTCACCAAAGCACCTAAAGTCCTGCCTTGCCTAATTCACTTCCATGACTTTTCTTGTTTGGACCCCTCTCAATTCAAAACTGAAGTGGCCTGCCTTGATTGGTCCTACCTGTGGGCAACCTGTGACATTAATCAGGCTGTTCCTTATTTCAATACCACCTTCTCTAGCCTCCAGGATAAACATGTCCCCGTCACCACCAAGAGTCTGTGGTCCTATAACCAAATTGCTGACTAGCCCCCTCCTGTGCCTTCTGAAAGATACAGACCAGAAGCTGGGCTGCTTTCAAGGCCACCAATTCTATCTATGACTGGTCCATCTATGGAACTCTCAGAAATAAATGCAAACAAGCCATCTGCAGAATAAGAGTAACTTCTATAGAACCCAACTAGCCTCCTCTTATAAACCCCCCATCAGTTTTGGAAAATCTCGGGGCACTGACAGAACCCCTACCCCTCCAGACATTGAGATTGAGGGTGTAAACTGTAACAACCCCTTTACTATCTCCAACGTCTTTAACAAGCTATTTTCAGAATGTTCAGATTCCACTGAAGTGTTCTGCACCCCCTTGAACTGTCAGATCTCTCCCTTATCTAATTCATCAGGTCACCCCCCCCCCAGTTCAAACAAGTTAGTATCTCTGAGGTGTACAAGCTCTTGAGGCTGGTCCCTGAGTCCAAATCTGCTGGCTTGGATAGTACAGAGCTCAAAGTACTCAAACTTGCTGTCTATGAACTGGCACCTCCACTTGCCTGAATTTTCAATTTTTCCCTTACCACCAACACAATATGATGGTCTGGAAAATGGCCAACATTGTCCTGGTGTTCAAAAAGGGGAGTAGCAAAATTATCATCAACTATAGACACATTGCCATCCTACCCATTCTGGGTATGGTACTGGAGAAAATTGTCTCAACCCAACTTGCCTCCTACCTCTCCAACCACAATCTCCTCTCCTCTGCTCAACGTAGCTTTCGCCAGAACCATAGCACCACTACGGTGCCGCTCACTCTAACAGTAGCTACACCTCCCTAGACATAGGTGAGCTTACTGGAGCTGTATTCATAGACCTAAGAAGGTTTTTGATATGGTAAATCACTCTCTCTCTTTTACAGCAGGCTAAGTGCCTTGGGTATACCTGAGCATGCCCTACCTTGGTTTAGCAGCTACCTCATCAACAGACAGCAATGTGTCCAGAATGGCTCCACCCTATTCGACAATTTACCCTCCACCTTAGGTGTTCCTCGGGGCTCTATGCTAGGACATCTTCTTTTCTCCCTACACGTCAACTCAGTTCAGCACTCCTTTGCAAACAGTACCCCTCTCCTCTACATCGATGACATGGTCTTCTTTACTAGTGCACAGAGCGTAGCTGACATTAATAGTACCCTCACAGCAGCCCTGAAGGCCATTCAGACCTGGTTCATGGAGAATAGGCTACTTATGGACCTCTCTAAATCAAAAGCTATGCTATTTGGAACCACCCACCAGCCAAAAAACATCCATACTCCACTCAGAGTGGTCTGTTATAATGGCTCCCCCTGGATTCTGTAAACTCCTTCAAATACTTGGGTATGACTCTTGATCCCTCCCTTGACTTCTCACTACATATAACTTCCATTTGTAAAGCTGTTAACATTGGTCTTGAACTGGCCTATCGATCTAGCCCAAATCTTTCTCTATCAGCTCACATCGCAATAGCACATGGTCTTTTACTCCCGACATTATCCTATTGCTTGTCCATCTTTTCTAATGCCTCAAGCTCTATCATGTGTAAGTGGGAATGTGGCATACAATAATATCTGTTGCTTTGCCTTGGCATGCAATCGACATGCTCATCACTGTACACTGTATGTCAAACTAGGTTGGCCCTCCCCTACTGCTCTTCATGATCTCTCATTAGGCAGCATTATCCATAGTGTACTGCAGAACCAAGCACCCCAGTCTCTTTCCTGGTGCCTTATAAAAATAACCACTCCCTTAGATCCTTTGAACTAGACATTCTCTCCATTCCCAAGACTAGGACCTAACATGAAGAGATGGCCTTCACTGTTGCTGCCCCAAAACTATGGAACAGCATACTGGCTCACATTAGACACTACTTAGTTGCTGGCATCTTCCAGTGCCTATACCGACTGTACTTGCTTCAACATGCAGTCTGCTCTTGCTCCTAATCCCTGCCTACAGTACTCCTCAAGCCACCAGCATTTGTCTGCTCTTTGCACTTGTTTATTCTGTTACCTGTTTTTATTCTACTGCTCCTTAATGTTTCTGTCAACTTACCCTTCTTTTACACTCCCCTGCTATTCAGGCATGTGCCATATCGTGTCTTTTTCTTCTTGCCATTCTCTGTTCTTAGTTGCTGTCATATTTACTGTCATTGTATGGAATTGTATAGAATTTGTACTCCAATGGATTCCTTCACCAACTTTTGTATTGTGCACAAAAATGTACCCCTCTGGTTTTTATGCTGTTATTATGTGTCATCATTGTCAGCATGTAATGTCCTACTGATTTGTATTCTCCTGGGTCATGCCTGAAAATAAGCAAATGTTTGCCTAGTGCACCTTACCCAGTAAACAGAACTGCATAAGTAGACAGACAGATAGATAGATAGTTAGATAGGTAGATAGACAGATGAATAAATATTAACCTGAGCTATTTCCTGCCTATTCTGTTGTTTGTTTGTTTGTTTAAAATTTATTTTTATACAGGATACAAATTGGTTAGGGTGGGACCCCCATTTGCAACAATGTCCTGTGTTTTATAAAGTACAGACAAACATAGAATTATATAACACTGGACTAACAAACAAATAGTTACAACTAAACTTTACAGTATACACTCATTGGCATGATATTCAAACTGCGCCATTTTGTGGGGCAAGCCCCTGTGCCGCTCAAAATAGTTGCGCAAGGGTGTGGCCAGGGTGATAGTCAATGGAGTTGCACTATAGCGCAAATTCTTTGAATAACGCCCCCTGGCCACACCCGCTGGGCATGGCGCAGTGGAACTGCGCCAGCGCAAGTGGTCAGAGTGGAGCATTGGGATGAAGTGGCGCAAGTTCCATTGCGCCATGCACAGCACCTGCAATATTCAAAGGGTGACATGCAAATGGGGCCATAATTTATGCAAGGTGCACGGGGGGACCATTTGCATCTGATTACGGCCCCATTTGCATGCCATTAGCATGCAGGTGCGCCGATCCCTGACGACTTGCACCTGGCGCCCTGCCAGGCAGCAGCCGTCAGGGACCAGCGACCCCTGCAGCCCGATCACGGGCAGAACAGTATTTCTCCCCCCACTGGGCAGCCCGATCGCGGGCGGAACAGTATACTTCTCCCAGCAGCCCGATTGCGGGCATAACGTGTTGTGCCCCATTTGCCAGATCGTGGGCGCGACAACTGGAAACGTCCCCACCCCTGGTAGCCCGATGGTGGGCATCTGACCTCTCCCCAAAGTCCAATATCCCTGGTGGTCCCGGTGGACACATGGTAACCCGATCGCGGGCGGCATCTCCACCCCTTCGGAAATCCCTGGTGATCTGGTAGCCCCACTCCACCGCCCAGGCCCCACCACCCGCTCCCCGTCAGCTGGCGGCGGCAGCACCCACCACCTGCCGCCCCGCCCGCCCGACTGACAGCACGGTAGGACTGCATGCCCATTGGTACAGAGCATGGGCCAATGGGCGTGCAGCCTCTCTCATACAAGTCAGTCCAGATATGTGAATAAATTCATTCATTCCACATATCTGGAATGACAGCAATGTAAACCACCCGCTAAATGCTCATGCTCTGAACAATAAATACGCTATAAACTGTCGGTCGGGGGCAGCGGGGCGGCAAGCGGTGGGGTGCTGCCACCCACCGGCTGGCGGAGGGGAGCAGGATGTGGGGCTCTGTGGGCGAGTGGGGTGAGAGCCGCAGATCACCAGGACGCGTAAGTGAGGAATACTGCCAGCGACCAACCTCACGGTCACTGAACCTATAGATGACCGGACTTTGAGAAAGTCTGATGCCCAGCGATAGGAGCTACCAGTTGGAAGATGGAATTCAATTATGCCTATTCAGCTGATAGAGGCACCTGCTCTGTATACCCCGATCGGGCTGCTGAGAAGAAGATACTGTTCTGCCCACCGTCGAGCTACCTCAAGGGAAAATACTGTTCTGCCCGTGATCAGGCTGCTCGGAGGTGACACTTCAGCCTGCATCGGGGCATGGGGAGCGCCGCCAGAGTGGTGAACAAGTCAGGGCCACCCACAGGTGGCAGCTGCTGTGTTGCGCCCTGCAATGTGGCAGCTCACCTGTGGGTGGCCCTCAACTTGTTCCTTTTTTCAGTGTAACTTTGTGCAGGCGCAGGTAGGGTTGTACCTGCATAACTCTGCATGGCCCGGGCTGAATATCGGGCTGTGCAGTTTATGCATGGGCACACCCCACCTGTCTGCATACATACTGATGCACCCTGGTGCATCGGGATTTAAGCAGGCTACTTTTCCTTTTAAATATCGCATCTGAGGCATCAGTGGTGTGCTATATTAATAACACAGCGTGTTTCAAGCAACCCTTTTGAATATCTGGGCCATTAAGATTATTTGTAACATTTGTAAAATTTACAAGTAGATGTTAAATATTTTTTCAAAGTAGTCTTAAAAATTGAAAAACTTGCCAAAGAACTTAGTTCTTATGGTAATTCATTCAAATGGATTGCTAAACAATTGTGTAATATGGAGTCTCCTAGTCTGTTCTGGGATCTTACCATTGGTATTTTAAATCTCCCTAATGTAATTATTCTTTTACTGGGAGGATCAGCAGTAATATGACCAGCTAGTGGATGTTCTCCATTTACATGAATCAACTTGTGACACCAAATTAGCCACAATTAGATTATTTTTGTCTCTGGATGTAACCAGTTTAAATCACTATAGATATCACAGTGGTGAGAGCCATAAACACTGTTAATTCTACATTTGCCTAATCTATTATAGGTTTGATTTATTTTATTTAATGATTTCTTAGTCGAATTCATGTAGAGGAGTGCTCCATATTCTAATACTGGGATCAGCAGTTGTCCCACCACTCTCTTCCTTACTTCTGTTTCCAGACACCTTGATACCCTTCTCAAGGCCCCCATCCTCTGAGTAACTCTCCTGACTTGTTGGTTAATATGATAAGTGTAAATCAGCCTTTGATCAACCGGGATTCCTAAATATTTATAATTTGTAACATTTTTTTTATAGGCGTTCCATCCACTAGCTTAAGTCGCAATTCAAGATTCTTTACAGGAGTTCCAACAGAGAATAACATACATTGTTTTTTTTTCACTATTTAATAAGAGCCCTGAGGCTCTAAACCAGTTCTCCATGTTCACAAGATCCTTCTGAAGTTTGTATTCTAAGGAAGTATGACTATCCGCCAATGGCAGTAAAACAGTGTTGTCAGTGTATAGTCTAACCTCACTATGTTTTATAACTGTTGGTAAACTATTAACATAAATATTAAACATCAAAGGTCCTAGAATCGAGCCCTGTGGAATTCCTCTATTCACTTCAATCAATTCTGAATCAATTGGCCCAACTGAAACACATTGCTTTCTATTCGAAATATATGATTTAAACCAATACAAAGAATGTTCCTGTATCCCTATGTCATTCAGTCTCTCCAACCTACCTTGATGTTCCACCAAATTGAATGCCTTACTCAGGTCCATGAACTGGTTGTTGTTTAGGTGGCTGTTTAAGATCCCATGGCACTTCTCAAAAAGAGTAGGAGAATTTTTATTAACACAAAGTAACATATAGAAAACCAAAATAAGTGCAGTCACTGGTTACATCAGATAGTCATCATTTCCATCATGATATATTATACATTGCAGAACATAAACATGAGTGCAATAGGTAAAAACAACTAAAAAGAAAAGAAAAGGGAAAGAGAGAAAAAAATGCAAATAACAAACAGCCTCAGTCCTGATTTATCTGTGAATATAGCATGCATTTATACTTTTTTATTATGTACACATGTATTCCTTAAGTTATTAAAATATCTGCCAGGTGTTTCTTGTTCATATTTCCAACACTTGTGATGTTCAAGGTGGCAGCCTTAAAAGATGGATCCGTTAGATTTTATAAGCATGAAACACTTTCAAGCATTAAGTCCTGCCCACCTTTTTACTTCCACTCCTGGTAGTCATTTTAGATTATTTTTTCTGCTTTAAAAAGTTCCAGTCGAGCTGGTGTCTTATTATGTTTCTGTAGCTACAGGGTGTTGCAATGACAGAATAGAGTAAGTTTCTGATTCCATTCTGCCATCGGAATCAACCCTGTCCAAGTCCAGCATTTCAAATCTGTTGCCCAAGGGAATAGATGCCTGCCTGGTATCATGTCTCAGCTGTTTAGGATTGGATCGTAACTGTCTTAAACATCTTTTTTTGTTCACTAGCGTCATAACTCGGGGAAGCATACTGCCTTCCTCCTGTTGTTCAAGCAAACTTTTGGGTAGGTTTACTGGAGTGGGTTCCACTGTTAATTGTGCAACTACAGTAGATGAAGTTTGCACCAGGATTGGTACTTCAGTATTTTCTAATAGAGGTAGGGAAGGATCTGGTACAGAGATATCCATGGCTGCTATTAGAGGGTCTTTATTGGGTATGTTCAGTGTGTGAGCCAATTGTTTTGCAGCTTTCTGTTGCCATTTTTGAATTAAAGTTCTTTGTACTGTATTAAGAATATAGTCTTGAGGTGGCCTATCAGATCTATTATGCATTGCCCATTTACAGGTACGATAGGAATGACCATCTTCTTCACAGAGATTACTTCTGAAAGTGTTGCCACAATGAGAACTAACATGTCTAAATTCTAAACAGATATTACAAATGGATTTTATCTCAGACATTAATCAAATGATTGTCTGAGCCACATTTAAAACAGGTCTTAGGCTGTCCTGGATAAAAACATTGCCCCCCTTCCTACCCAGATAAAAAAACACTGGGAAGATGTTGTAGGCCTGCCAGACCATGTCTAAGTTTTACTCTGAATTTCCAGTGTCCAGTCCAGATTTGCTTGTCATCCATGATCGGGTTAGGTTCCCCTATGATGTCACCGGTGTTGGGCGAGCCAGTACTTCACATCGTACACAAAGACTGTTAAATTCTTCAAAAGAATTGTTTCCACTTGGATGGCTGGCTTGCTTGGTAAGAAGAATAGCTTGAAAGGGCATCCATAATGGGATTTCTTTAAGGGTGTGATACTGCACCCAGAAACGGTCTAGTTTTGCTGCCATCTTGAAACTGAGATCAAAGTACATCTCACTTGGTGTATGTATGAGGGTGTAGCTCTCATTCGAAAAAATTTAAAGATTCTTTCAGTAATTCCTTCCCAACATAAGATTGGTCAGGGGATGGTCACAAGTCCTCCTTTCTACAATAATCACACTGCTTTCCTCCATTAAGCTGGTGCAGGAGAGGTAGGAAATGCATCTGCTTTCCTGAAAGTTCTTCATTTCTGCACTGAATCATTCTGGGGTGTCTTAGCAGATGTAGATAACGTTTGCAGCAGCAGCTGCCATTTCAGCCTACTCCACCCCTTCAGCCCTGGTGGTACTGGTGCCTGCATCAGCCGAATCATGAATGTTACTGACTGTTGCAAGGATGGGGTTAGACATTTGAGAATCAGCGGTATAAGAAACTGAAGCCAGATTTCCATCTTGCACGTTTGAGCCCAGAGTATTTGGGAGATCACCAATAAAGTGCATATTCACCTCAAAGCTGGGAGGGATGGTACCAGAACAATATCAGTACACAAATGCTTCCCCATCACTGTTGATTGCAGAGTAGGATGAACTTTTGTAGCAGCAGGTGGAAAACTCCATATATTTTTTTCATGTACAAGTGCAGTAGTACTTACTGTTGGTGAAAGAGCAGGGTGGCCCTCTGATGTAATTTGACACAGGATCGACTCCTTTGATGATACTACATCATCGGGCCTGACAATTTTCAAACTAACGTCAGGCGGTAGTGACAATTCCATCAGTGGGCTCCGTGAAATATGCAGTGTGTTAAGTTTCTCTCGTTCCCACAGGAAAGTAGCCTCTTCTTCTGCTATCAGGGACAAAAGATGCTGTCATTTTCTATCCAATGCAGTCTGTAGTCTGTCTTTGGCATCTGTGAAACTCTGTACAGCAGGGTGGTGTAACTCCAATAAACTACCATTGAGTCATTCCCTAACTGTGGATTCAAGTGGAACAATACGTTTGGCACAAACAAAGCCTCTTGAGGTGTAGCTGTGGGGATGGAGGCCATCAGACCCACACTCGGAGCTGCTTCTCCATCGACTAATTGGTCAGCCATCTTTGCTAGATGGCCTAAGCCTCCCCCTACTGCAAGAGTAGGGGAGTTTTTATATAAAGAAGGGCTTCAATACAGTAGATTTCCAAGACACACAAAAATGGAAATAATGTTCAGTATATAAACACAAAATTACAAAGGGAAAAAAAACAGCAAAACATAACTAGCTACAGTATAGTCCTATAACACCAGCAATTTTAAATAGCTGTCCATTTTTCACAATGTACCCATAATTGTTTCATTTTTTCACTTGAGTGCCATTCTAGGTCATTCTGGATGATGTTTTGTATAGCAAGTTTAATATTTGTATACAATTCAATATACATAACAACCCTTTGTTGTGTTGCCCAAAAGCACTGGGCTTGTCAGAGGGAATACCTAATCACTGCAAACACGACATACAATGTTTCTGAACTATATTTATCCCAGCTATCTGACAAATCCCCATATAACAAGTTAGTGTACATGAAGGATCAGGAGAGGGATTCCTCCTATTCTTCAGCTAAGTAATCCCAAAACATTTTGACCTATGTGCACTCCAGAAATAAGTGCTCCTGAGTTTCTAACTGTTGAATACACATCTCTCTAGGGCAGTACCTTTCTGTAAGCTGTTTATGTTTATTGTTATTTTTGACTCCTATTCTACCATAATTGCCTACCACACCAAGTCCCAGCCAAAGGCTGGCAGTCGTGGGTTCCTCAATTGTTTTAATACATATGATTGTCTATTCATTGAATAGTGTGGAAAGACAATCTCTTTCTTTCTTTCTGCTTGGAGAATTTAATTGTACATTGTCTTTCAGTTTAATGTCTGAATTTGGGAGGTGGTAAAATTCCATTGAAGAATATTTTTCAGCTGTTCTAACACATATTTGGGGAGTGAAGGAACTCTTCACTAATCTGAATTTTTTTACTAGCCCAGGGGCCCATACATGGTGTTAACCACACTAATAACGGTTTCCACACGTTGTTACCTTATCTCAAGATTGTTCCAAAATTATATGTAATAAAAATACTGCCAAAAAAGGCTACTTGTTTGATCATGTGTACACCTCCCTCCTGTATGCTTCCATACATGATTTCTCGCTTAATGGGGTTCAATCTATTTCCCTAGAGAGCCTGAAAAAATACACTATATAAAGCTGTAATCATTGCCGGGGGGGGGGATACATAACTAATATATAGAAGTACAGATATTAGCAATGTTTTGATTAGTAATACCCTTTTTTTCTTGGATATTTGCTGACTGTTCCAGGAGGACACCAATCTGTTAGCTCTTTGGATACCTGTCTCCCAGTTTTTTGTTGCTATGTCACCTGACCCGAACTCTATTCCCAATATAGTCATGGGCTCCTGTGTTACTGTGATGCCCGCAAACCTCCCATCTGCAGGTAGGGGGGTGTTACCCAGTGTTATTCCCCTACTTTTATTATAGTTAACTTGTGACCCTGACATTCTAGAGAATGGGCTTAGTATGTCTGATACAGATTTTCTACAAGTGGTGGGGGCAACAGTCAAAATTACATCGTCTGCATATGCTAGAATTGCAACTGGAGATTGTCCTTTGTTCAGGGGATACCCTGTCTATTATTGTTCCCTGCAATACATCTTAAAAGGATGTCTATGCCACAGGCATAAAGCAGCAGACTGAGCGGACAGCCTTTTCTTATGCCTCGATGAACTGCGATCTGTTTTTCAATCCTGCCATTTGCATTTGAAATTACAGTGGCATTATCATACATGCTTTTTATCCACTTCACAAATAGTTCAGGAAGTCCATATGCTTGCAATACAGCAAATAAGTAGTTATGTGCTATCTTATCGAAGGCTTTCTCCTAATCCAGTCCTAACACATAAACCTGTGCTTCACTACTGTTACCTTTATGAAACAATTCCCTCAGTAGTACAAGGATATCGTGCTGATGTCCGTTAGGGATTGCACATGTTTGGTGTGGGCTGATCAGTTTATCTGCTAACCTTGTAAGTTGTTTCAGCAATATTTTGCTTAGTATTTTAAAATCTGTATTCAACAGAGATAGAGAGCTCCAATTTTTCAAATCCTCTTGTGCCCCCCTTTTTGTACAATAGAATAAGGATGGCTTTATTCATGGAGTCTGACATTTTCCCAGCATGTAACATATGATTATACAGTATTACAGAAGCCAGGGAAAGTTCATCTACAAAGGTTTTATATAATTCTGAGCCTATACCATCTGTCCCCAGGGAGGTGTCTTTCTTAAGTGTGCTAATGGCCAACTGAACTTCTTCCAAGGTAATTTATTTTGTAAGTTCTTGTGAATCTGTCGCAGACACTTGTGGGAGATTAAATTGTTAATGCAATCTGGGTCCCATTCAGTCTGTGGTGTGGTGTCAAATGCAGCCTGCACACATTGTTCTACTAACTGCAATATTCCTGTAGGGGAGGTTACTGACAGACCTGCATCAGTGGTTACCTTAGTCAAGATCCTGTGCTCTACTCAATTTTTACACTCTTTGAACAGGTCAAGGGAGCCTTTTTTTGTGCTAGTCCCAAATCTAAGCTCCTGTTCGAGAGATTTAGTTTGGTCATACTGCATCTCCATCATTTGTTTTTTTATTACTTTAATTTGAGGGCTATAGTCCAATTATGTACTCTCTGACTGAGAGATCAGTTTTTGCAGCTGCCCTCTCAGCCAGAGGTACTTTATGTAATCTCTATTTAGTGAATTTCTTGTTTTGTTCTGAAAAAAAGTTTGCTATGACTTTTTTGTATCTTCCTACCATTCTGTTAAATCGTCATGCAATTCTATTACTGATAGCCTAGCCCGACATTCTACCTTCCAAGCTTTTCTTATTGTTTCTTGATTCAATATGGATCCATTCAGCCTCCAACTTTTTTTTTTTTTTTTTACATCTGGGCACATTTTTCCAGTTAAGTTGCACAGTAAGGGATCTATGATCTATAAATCCCCATGATTGCATATGAATTGTCTGAGTATGCAATGTAGAGGAGACAAATATAAAATCAATCCTGGTGGAAGTAGACCCCCGAAAGTAGGTATTCCCACCTGTTGGAAACTTGGATGTGTAAGTGTCCACTAGTCCTGCTCTGGATACTATATTTTGTAGAGCTAAGGAATAGCAAAACAGTTCATCCATTTTAACCCCCTATCTGACTGCCTCATCCCACAGTTATAGTCACTTGACCAGATGATCATTTGTGAGGTATGCAAATAGGGTTGTACCCCTTTAAATAGCGCAACCCTTTGTGCCTTGGTTTGTGGAGGGTAAATAGTTATTAGACGGACTCTTTCTTATGAGTAATTAATGTCTAATTGTAGAGTTCTTCCTGAATGAAGGTCCACTAATCTAGAAACCTTTATGTCTGGGTTTGTGAAGAGTATGCCTACACCATCGCACACATCCTCCCCTGCAGAACAAAAGGAGGGGCCACTGATCCATATATAGGAGGCCAGGTGTAATTCCTGATTGATTTTAAGTCTGGTATCCTGTAAACAAAAAATGTCACTGGTCCCCCTTTGCAATGTGTCTAATGTCATTATTCTTTTCCTATGGCTTTTAATACTGTTTACATTAATAGTAGTAATGGTTAAAGGCCCCATATCTTGCTGCAAGGGTGAAAGTTATTCCATTCAGCTAAGGGGTCTGTGAGGGTTTCCTGCACCATGTACATTTTGCAGTAGAGTTGTCCCCCCTCCTTCTTCTGTATCAGAAGTGATATCTGTCACGGTGGAGGCTATGGAGGAAGTTTCTGATTCTTCCTCCTCAGAGCCCCCCATTGGCCTTCATTGGACAAGGCTACATATTTGTTCCCTGACTTCCAGGAGGCTTTAGCTTTCCCTTTTTTGTTGGGCCTAATGGGGAAGCAAAGGCTTTCCCTTATCTGGTTCTTTTCTTCGGGCCTACTACCTTAAATGCCGAACTCTGATTTGGGGGGGAGGTGGCATGATCTCTGAACCTGTATGCTTGCTTAATAGGATAGGACCTTCTAAAATAGTTGCATCAGCACTTGTGCTTGGAACCATGTCTGGGATGCTTTCTGCTGCCTGAATAAGAGGGTCTTGCTCCATTTCTTCCTGCCTAGGGGAGGAGGCAGCTTCAGGAGCTTGTAGTGTGTAAAGTTCTTGGGACATTTGGTGTGGAGGATAATGGCTTTGTTCTGCAACTCTCTTTGCCTGCAGTTGCTGAGCTCTGTTGATTAGTCCTTCATGTGAAGGGCAGTCATCATGACTCAGATGGGTATGAGCCTAACACTTGAAAAAAGATCTGGTCTGTCCTACATAAAATAGCTCCCCCCTGTCCTTTCCTAAAAAGAAACTGTTAGGAAGGTGTACTGGGCCACTGTTGGTAGAATATAACTTTAACCTGATCTTCCACCCTCCATTCCAGATCTGTTCACTACCAGGATGGGGGAGGACCTGTCTAATACTTCACATCTTTGTCTAAGCCAGAACAGGATATATTTCCCCTTAACTCCCTCGTTTTTAAACATAACAATAATATTCTTGATTAGGGGTTTTGTGAGAGACTGCCAAGAAAGGGATCAATAGTGGGGTGTTTTTGAGAGCCTGATATTGGGCCCCAAATCTGTCTAACACAGACACAGTTTTAAAACTTACATCAAAATTAGCATTGCCCAAGTGTATAAGTGCAAAATTCTCTGAAGAAAAAAATGTAATCGACCCCTTTAGTAACCGTTTGGCTATATATAGTCTGTCTGGGTGGTTCTTGAGGCCCCCTTTATACATGAGGTGGATAGTGTTCCATCAGGGTGCTGACTCCCCTTTATTTTGAAACAGATCTGAAAGTCTAAACATCAGCCCCAGCCAGGCTGTTCTCACAGGATCCTGCACTGTGGCAGCTGTGGGCCCAAGCCTTATAGTAGGGTGTTCCAGAGAATTCATTGGAGAGTGTTCAATATTAGGAACTGCAGTCATGGCAGAGGGTTAATCTCTGTTCTGTATCCAGGACATTATTTGTGTTGGGAGTAGCAACAGGGGTATCAACAAGTTCTGTATTTGCATTTTCCTGTGAGGCATGCATGTCTATTTTCCCCTCAGTCTCTTGTGCAGTATTATTTACATTCATAACATCTCTATTCATGCTGATGGACCCTGTTTGCAGTTTTATGTTTTACTGAATAATTTTCCCATCTTGAGGGTCTGGGATCCACTTACCCTCTGCAGTTTGAATCCACCCTGCATCCTCTAACGCATGAACAGGAGACCAATTGCCGGATCCGATATCTGTATTCCAAGGAGGTGAAACAGGTTTATTTGCTAGTGTAGAGTTCTTGCTGTTTTCTTTATTTTTACTACCCTCTGGAAGTGTTTGCTTTAGTTCCATATCCTGTGCTTGAAAAACTGCTGGCATGACTCCCAGTTATCTTAAGGGCTATAGTGCATGTGATACTGGTTGCGGCAGTGGGAGTTGCTGCCTATCTGGAAAATTGTGCACATTATCCCTTTATTCAAATCAGGAGACCCCACAGACTCGAATAATTATAGGTCAATCTTACTGCTTCCTGTTTTATCCAAGCTACTTGAGAAAGTTGTCAACTCTCAATTAGGAGAGTACCTGGATCATGAAAACATCCTTAATCCAGTCCAATCAGGTTTCAGACCCAAGCACAGCACCATATCATCACTAGCCAAAGTATCGAATGGCTGGCTAAAAGCCCTGGACAACAAACAACATATCTATGCACTCTTCCTTGACCTCAGCAAAGCATTTGACATGGTTGATCATTTCATATTACTTGATACCCTGGGTAGCCTTGGTCTCTCCCCCACCACAGTAAAGTGGTTCCACTCCTACCCCACAAACCATAAACAACAAGTTAAAATACAAAGTGAACTCTGTCCACTAAAAATACTGCCCCGAGGAGTCCCACAAGGTTCTACCCTTGGGCCAGTCCTCTTCACACTTTATATCAACTGAATTGATTCTGGACTGCTTGCAGGAAACGTTCACCTCTTTGCAGATGACACAGTCATCTACATAACCAACCCCTCTTTAGATCTTGCACACAAGGTGCTGCAGCAGGACTTTATCATCCTCCAACATAACCTGCTGAATCTAAAGCTCTTATTAAATGTAAAAAAAAAACAACAAAGGCCATCATTATCTCTCCACCCCCTCCCTCAATAGGGGATCACTTGGTACCCTGCATATTATCACCCTCCTTGGTGAACAATTAGAGTTAGTGGATAAATTTAAATACCTGGGAGTCTGGCTGGATAATAAACTCAACTTTGGTGCTCATCTTAATGAGTTAACAAAAAAGCTAAGGCAACAACTCGGTGTATTTTACCGCATAAGGCACCTCCTCACTCTGGAAGCCAGAAAGTGGTTGGTTCAAGCAACCTTCCTTCCCCTGATTGACGACACCGACTTCCTGTACAGTCATTGCCCCCGGTATGCAGTCCAAAAGCTTGATACATTTTACCATCATGCTTTGAGATTTGCTCTTAGCTTACCATAGCAGACTCACCACTGCTTGCTGTACCAAGCATTAGACTAGCCGTACCTCTTCATGGCAAGGCAAAAAAACACCCTCATATGGTTCTACCGAGCTATGTCTAACAAACTACCTCCCTATATTGGTGACCAGTTTGAACTTTCAAAAGGTACTTCTGGACTAAGCAACTCCTCCCTTCTCCTTTTAAAGGTTCCATGGACAAGGACATGTCTCGGTTCTACTGCCATTAGCTGCTTCCTACCAGCACTCTGGAATAACTTGCAAAAAGTACTTAAACTCTCCTTTCTGCATAGCCCCTATATATTCAGACAACTGCTTAACAGATGTCTGAAAACAGCGTATGACTGCTTCAGGTAAGCACTACCCCCCATCTGGGCAGTCCCCTAATCTTCCAGATCTTTGGCCTGCTTATTCCCCCTGTCAGCCAGCAAGTCCTCTATGGTAACCCCTCTTTCTATTTTCCTTCCTCCTTCCCCATGGTAACTTCCTTGGGGGGCACCGTCAAGTAGTTTGCCCCTTCTCTCTGCCTATATGTCTGTCACCCCCCCTCACTTGCCCACCTCCCTGTCCCTCCTTCCTCTCTCCCTTTGTACTCTATAAATCTCTACTAGTATAGGCTGCACTCCAAATGTTATGTTTTTGTATTCGCCATACAAGTTTTATTATAGTTTATACTGACTGTATATCCTGTTACTCCTTGTATTGTATATGCTGTGTTATGTATTGTTGTGTATTGTAAACACATTTGTCCTTTACGTCCAGAACCATCTTGAAATGAGCTTGCTCAATGATGTAATTGCCTGGTTAAATAAAGTTTGATTGATTGATTGATGGAAGCTACGGTAACATCAGGGGCATGCTGTAGGCCGAGCCAAAACTAGCTTGTATGTGCCATTCTGAGCAGAGCCCCCCCCCCGACCTTTCTCTTTCGGCTTAGGATTTTGGTTCACAATCTGGCCTGAATTTTCCATTGCATTAGATTCCACAGCAATCTTTGTCAATTGTGCAACTTCTTGACAGTCTTTGACAGCAGACTGAGCAGGCAGGGCATCGGCCTGCTTTGCTGTTACTGTGGCAGCAATGCTCAGCTGTTTCGGATTGTCAAGATCAAAGCTTTTACTTTTGTCAGATGTTTGTTGTTTTTGCAGTTTGCTCAGCTCATTTTACAAGGCTTGTTTTTTGCTAGAAATCGCTGTTCTTCTGCATTCAACACAGGAAGTAACCGTTCTTTCTGGGAGTTTGTTTTCTTTCTCTGCAAGTCTATAGAAGTTTCAGAGCTTGTTACCTGAGCTGTGTCTGACAATTCCATTGTTATGTCCTCCATACAATTCTCTGTTGAAAAGAACTGTTCTTGCACAATTCCTTCATCTTCATCTTAAAATTCCTGTACTGCAATAGTGTTTTCAACAGCCTCAGAAGAAGTTAGATCAGGGGAAGAGGCCAACTCCCCTGCTCCTGCTTTGTCCATTCTTTTCTCTGGAGTGGCCATCTTGGACAGATGGCCATGGTTTCCCCCTACTGGAGAGTAGGGGAATTTCCCGGTGTCCTGACCAAATTTCCCTCTATTCACTAAACATATCACCAATAGTGAACCTGATTCAATATGTCAGTTTGCAGCTGTATCTCTCCCCCAAGTACAGAGTCTGAAAATAGGCAGAATTGCCTAGCTCTTCCTGGTCAAAAATAAATAAGATTTTAATCCACTCCCTCTGTCAGCTTCTCTTCATGACTGCATGCAAACTACACAATTATTTATCACACCTTTTTACAGCACTCTGAGTCTCAACACATGAATTATCAAGTGCTCTTCTCATAGGCTGATGCACAAAAGGAATCCCAAATTAGAAACCTTCTCCTCCCTTGCAGCTCCCAGAATCCTCAGTTCTTTTTGTGCATCATCCCAGGCTGGTCATGTTTGTTCTTGGCTCTGTGCCACACTAACCAAGGTAAGCAATTAAACTCCCTTTATTGCAACTGCAAGTTCTACATTAGCCACATAAGTTAACTTGCAAATATTTAAAGCACAATTGTTTTTATTATGGGGTTACAGCCCCTTATATTACCATTCAGTGCTGTAATTCTCTTAGTATCTGTGCTTAGTTTCTAGCCTAGATTATGTTGTTGGTGTCATGGCTTAGCATAGTATTAATGTGTGAAATATCCCTCTGCATGCAGAACTGCTGATCAATGAACCCCCTCAGTTTACCTTGTTCAGCCTAGGAGGGGGATGAAGGCCATCACCCCAGGCCATGTTTAGGACCCTCGGAGCACCCTCTCAGCTTACCTTATTCAGCAGAGGTGGTGGTGCCTCTAGCGGAGGGGCTCTGTGCTCCATATAAGGTCCATTTTGTTGATCCTGCTGGTTGCAGTTTATCTCATTCAACCACAACCACTATAGGAACTCCCAGCTACTGCTAACTCACTCAGGCAGAGAGAGCTACATTCCCAGATCCAGGGTCCTTACCTGCAGGACTTTGCTCTCCCTGGGTTACCGATCTGAGCAGCCCAGTGCTACTTTCCAACTGCTGCCAGCACAGGGAGAGCCTCTACATGTAGCAACAACTTTACTAAGGCTCCCCAATCAGTCCCCTGTCCATTGTTCTTGCTGTGGTTTACAACCACAAGGAGCCCTTCTGGACTAGCAGTTGCCATCTTGCCTTTTGCATAGTATCGCAAGAATACACCAGCATGAGACCTCTCTTTGGTCTGCCTAGGAGATTTTGCTGCGGATGTCTCTCGCAAGATGGTGCTTGCAACATGCTGCACCCTCACCCAAAATTGCGCCAGAGAGCATGTCGACTCCGTTAAAAGGACACAGCCCTCTTTACTTTGCAGGCTGCTCCCTTCTTTATTTAAAGTGCCAGTTATCATTTTTAAATATAAGGTGGAAATGTTACTGTTATAGGGGTATTTTTAAAGTATTATCCCCCCATATTTTAAGTCATAAGCTGTTAGGCAGTAACATCTTAAGGGGAATTATTTTATTCTGTATTTACCCCAGGCATGGCAAGAAGTCTATACAGTTTAACATAGAGGCCTGATGTATATCCTAAGTGCTTCATTGTCAGTCAGTGACTTGACTGTACGCTGATTGCCCAGTAAGTCACAACCCTACTCAGAGATTCTCCAATGCTGCTTATCTTTTTCAGAGATAACTATGGCTGCATCCAGAAGAATATGCAGAAAAGACCCCAATATCCTTCTGACCTCTGATATCAGGGACCTTTGCTCCCTCTGCATGGTGGATGCTGAGCCAAGAGATTTTACTCTTACCTCGGGATCCACAAATGAGGACCCCATAAACGACAGCTCATCCACCACATCTCAGAGCATGATAACGCAGTTGTTTCAAAAACTCCTGGAGAGAATCAACTTTTTTGGGCTGGACAAAAGACCCCAGACCCAGACAAAACTCCTCGCCCAAAGCAACCCAGAAATGCCTCTCACCCAGATGATGCTTCAGAGTCATCCAAGTCTGGGGATGAGAACTCAGAAGAAGAGAGAGAGATGAAGAACAGGATATGGCTGCCAGACTCTGCCCTTTCAACATTATCCACAAACTCATCAGGGTAGTCTGCGAAACACTCAGGATTGATAAGCCAATAGACAGCCAGATAGTGGGCTGGACCCCCTAGTAAAGGAAAGAAAACAAATCTCCACTTACTTCCCCATGTGCAAGGCTCTGGTAAACATACTAGCAAAGGAATGGGAGGCACCCAACTCAATCAAAACCAGAGAGAAGGGTACCTTTGAGAGGAGGTACTCGCTGGCACAGGAGAAGGAGAAGTGTTGGTCAGCCGCACCAAGGGTGGACTCAGGAGTCTCCTCACTCAGTATAAGACAGACTATCCTCAGAGTTGGCATCTGCCTTGAAGGATTCCATGGACAGAAAGGTGGACAAGAAATATTAGAAAAGTGGATGACATTCTGGTCATGAACATGAGGGCATCCATGGCCACCACTTATTCATCCAGGGCAGTGCTCAGATGGTTGGAGGTGGTGCAACATGACATTCCAGAAGCAAGAACCCATGAAGCCACCATGGACTACACGATACAAGCTATGAAGTGCATGGCCGATGCCACAATTGATAGTTTTAAGATGGCATCCAGATCAGCGGCATCCATTAACAGAGCCTGAAGGCATATTTGGCTTAAACTCTGAAATGCTGATCAGGAATCAAAATCCAAAGTAATGAAACTACATTTCTTGGGTGACAAAGTATTTGGTCCCGGGATAGAGGAATTTGCCTCGAAGAAAGGAGATGACAAAGACAGCCAAGTGAGGCAGGCTACATTGCCATCTTTTCAGAGCAACAAATGTCATTACTACTCGAACAAGGGCAAGAGGGGACAAGGCCACCAAGGACAGGCTAGATGGTCATTTGGTTTCAAGCCAAACTTCTTCAATTACAAACAGCACTACCAAAACAATCGAGGCAGTAGCGCCCACTACAATGCCAAACAGGGGTACACATCTAAAAGGTCTAACAGGAGATTCAACCAATGAGAATACACAAGTCCAGGACCATGTGGGCACAGTGAGGAGAAGTTTACAACACTTTGCCACAACCTGGACTGAATCAATCAAGGACAGATGGATCAAGGAGATAATTTCACATGGGTATGCCATAGAATTCAATGCAATCCCAAGGCAAGAGAGATACAGAGTCACATGTCACAAGAGACAAGGCAACATCATAGCAAGTAAGAACAATTTTAAGTCAGCTGTTACACAGCAAGGCCATAAAGCCGGTTCCAAGTCAAAATCAATACTCTTGCATTTACTCAGTGTTCTTTCTCGTACCAAAGAAGACCGGGGATTTCAGACCCATACTGGACCTCAAATTTGTAAACAAGTTTGTAAGATACCAGAAGTTCAAAATGGAAACACTAAGATCTACCATTGTGGCAATCTGCAAGGAGGGCATCTTGACCTCAATAAACCTGAAGGATGCCTAGCTACACATCCTCATCAGACCAACCCACCAGAAATTCCTCCAATTCAGCATCTTGGGTTACTAATTCCAGTACCAGTGTTTGCCATTCAGTCTGACATCGACCCCCCCCCCAAGTGTTCACCAAGGTCATGGCCTCTCAAGCAGCAAACCTATGTACATAGGGGAATCATGTGATTCCATATCTGGATGACTGGCTGATATGGGCAAGGTCACTAAATGAGTTGCAAACAGCAACCATCAGAGTGCAACAGTTGCTCAAGGAACACGGCTGGATCATCCATGAGGCCAAGAGCCATTTGACTCCCACAACAATGATAGAGCACTTGGGAGCGATATTCAACACAATAACGGGCACTGTCAGACCATCGATGAACAGTATCACCACACTAGTGACACACTGCAGGGGAATACTATACTGCAAAACAACAACGCTATGGCACCTGAAGCAGCTGGTGGGCCTAATGGCAGCCTGCACAGATCTACATGACTGGGAGAGATTGCACATGAGACATCTGCAACGTCTCTTGTTAAACAACTGGAATTACAACCAACAGAACTACAGTCAGAGAGCGGCCATACCTGCAGGGGTAAAGAGATGATTGAAATGGTGGGCAGACCCATGCAACTTCAAACAAGGGGTGAGGTTGGAGAGCGATATAACAAGAACCCTAGAAACAGACACAAGCCTGCTAGGCTGGGGTGCTATAATGAACAAACAGTCAGTCCAAGGAAAATAGACAGAGCAGGAAACAAAACTCCTGATCAACTTACTGGAGACCACAGCCATTTGACTGGCTGTCCTACACTTCAAATCTCAAGTCTCAGGACGCCATGTAAAGGTGCGTACAGACAGCAGAGTTGCAATGGCATATATAAACAAACAGGGAGGAACAAAGAGCAGGGCCATGGCTCAAAAAACAGAAACACTAATGCTATGGGCAGAAAAACATCTGCTCAGCCTTACAGCAGTGCATCTGACAGGCAGTCTAAATACAAGGGTGGACTGCATGAGCAGACAATCCTTACAGCAAGGGGAGTGGCAACTCAACCCAAGAGTCTTCGAAAAGATCCAGAGGAGATGGGGTCCCTTCCAGATGGATCTCATGGCATCTGCAGTGAACACACAATTGCCAGTTTACATGTCCAGATGCAGGAACAAGACGGCAGCAGGAGAGGATCCAATCTCCACACCATGGAATTTCCAGAAAGCGTATGTCTTTCCACCGATATCCATTATCCCAGCAGTCTTACAGAAAATCAGACACGGTCAGCATGGTTCTTCTAATAGCCCCAGATTTCCCAAGAAGGACTTGGTACTCATTCATCAAGAGAATGTTGCTAGACAGTCTTATGACACTCACCCCCTACCAGACTTTACTCAGACAGGGGCCGATCTGGCACAAAGAACCTCGACCACTGAAACTGATGGCATGGCTGCTCAGAGGGCTAGACTGTTGAGTTTAGGGGTATCGGGTAAGGTAGCGGACACACTGGTACAAGCCAGAATGAAGCCCACTAACAGAACTTATAACAGACACTGGTGGGTATTTGCTTCATGGTGTGAGGTAAGGAATGTAAAGGCATCAGACTGCAATATCTTAAATATCCTTGAGTTCTTGCAGAATGGATTGGATAAGGGGTTAATGTCAGCATCCTTACAGGTGCAGATGGCTGCCATTGTGGCAATAATGGGAGAAACAGATGGACATACTGGGGGCCGATCCATTGGTTAAATCCCTCTTAAGTGCGGCAGCTAATATCACACACTCCCAAAGGCCTATTACGGCCCCATGGCACCTCAGTTTAGTACTAGACGCCTTAGCCATCATGCCTTTCAAGCCCCTATAGTCCATTGCATTATCGATACTAACTACGAAGACTGTCTTCCTGGTAGCAATCTCATCAGTTAAGAGAATTAGTGAGCTGCAGGCCCTCTCGTGTAGAGAGCCATTTCTAACATTCTTTCCGGACAGAGTCGTACTCCGACCCATCCCCTCCTTCGTTCCTAAGGTAGTTAATGCTTTTCACACAGCTCAGGAAATTACAGTTCCTACCCTTTGTCCAGAAGAAGGAGACCCTAACCAGGACACCCTTTGCTGCCTAGACCTGGCCCATGCAATTCAGACCTACCTGTCCCCAACGGCCATTTTCCAATGATCGGATAGACTCTTCATCCTTCCTCAGGGACAAAAACAGGGCCTGGCAACCTCAAGGGCCAAGTAGCAAAATGGTTGAGAGACACCATCTCTCAAGCCTACAAGGCAGGTGGTAATACCCCTCTTTCAAATATCAGGGCACACTCCATGAGAGCAGTGGCCACCTCCTGGGCAGAACGTAACTCTGCATCAGTAAGAGAGATCTGCCAAGCAGCAATCTGGTTATCACCGCACACCTTCACCAGGTTCTACTGGTTGGATACCAGACTGACAGGAAACTCAGAGTTTGGTCACGATGTACTCCAGACAGCTTTGAGTCATATTTCTCCTCCCTCCCAAGACAAGTCCAATACTGTTGTATAATCACCCATGTATTGAGACTGAGTGCTGTAAAAAGGTGCGATAGATAATGGTAATTTACTCACCAGGTAAAGGTAATTCTAGGAGCACCTTTTTACAGCACTCCGTATCCCACCCATTAAGGAGGAACATAACAAAGCAAAGAGTGGAATAACAGAATAAGGGATTGTATACTAAGATTTATGTGCAATACTGATCAATGAATTTATAGTAGCAGACAATCAGTCCTACACTGACAGTAACAATGTAATATGTCCCCATGTAGGTTGGAATTCAGTGGAAAGTAAATAATTGTCATTTGCATAACATCAAACTGTGTTGTGTGTTTTCTCTACCCGGTAGCATCCCTATGGGGAGAGCTAAGGGTCTTTTATGGTTGTATCATGTTTCAGGAGTAGCATAAGCTCTGGAAGATTTCATACTGAGGATTCTGGGAGCTACAAGGGAGGAGAAGGATTGGATTTCGAATTTGGGATTCCTTTTGTGCATCAGCCTATGAAAAGTGCGTTTGATAACCCATGTGTTGAGACTCGGAGTGCTGTAAAAAGGTGCTCCTATAATCACCTTTACCAGGTGAGTAGATTATCATTTCCTCACTTACTTCACCTGTCTCCTAAATGTAACACTGCCACAGTGTTCCTCATCCCTGCCCACTTCAGTAGCCAAATAACTAGCTGGTGGAGTATAAAATTTACAAAGAAAAAGGTCAAAAATTAAAACCCAGCCTCAGGTAGGGTACTTTTCCAAAACACTGTAGGTACAATCATTTCAAATAGTGCATAGCAGTGCTGGGGAATGTACAGCATAAGGCAGCATATAGCACAAAAGATGGTCAATGATCTAGAGGGGCTGGCGTACAAACACAGACTGAAGCAGTTTCAGCTGTTTCCATTGGTGATGAGGAGGTTGTGTGAGATATGACAAGAGGTGTTTATGATGATGAAGGACATGAAGACGGTAGAAGGCATCAACACATTATTCATGGTATTTTATCAATGTCTCATCAAAAAATAAAACTAGGAGACCATGGGCCGAAATTCTCAAAGCTATTTTTTTGCCCCAAGTCCCAGGTGTGATAGAGATATGCTGCACTGAACTTGCTGCCAAAAACAGGATTTTTCATCTTTTACATTAATTAGACAACAGCTAGACCACATTTCTGTGGTCCAGCATATGTCAATGCTGGGGTTTGTTTTGTGTCTCTAGCAGCAGCTTGCAGCCATTCTTCACCACAAGCTGCCACAAAACAAGCTCAAATGTAGTAATTGAGAGTGGCCATTGCCGCTGATTGTACTGGCTTGCCAGTGCGTGTGGGCCAATCAGGTCACAGGAAGCAAAGGCGCCAACTTTTGAAGTTGTAACCAGTGTGACCGGGCCCTGAAAGCAAGACCCAGTCGGCTGGTAAAGGAATCAGTGCTTGAAAAATGTCCCTCCCACACTCCCCGCACCACCTCCATTAATTAAATAGGCCACTTGGGCTCCACCCAGAGGAAGCTACCAAGTAAGCAGCGGTGGAGGAGGAGGTTATCCTACATAGTATACATCAAGTGGGTGTGACTGCACAGCGCTAGGGTTTTCTCTTGTATGTACTTAAAGTGTCTTCTGGAATGGATTGAACAATACTACTACAGAGTGATATGTAATAGTGAAAGCTAAGCAATGTATAATACAATGTCCCATAGCAGTGGGGTTTTAACAGATTTGTATCTTACAGGGGCTTAGGGAATGACTGTTATTTACATAGATACATAGATGCATAGACAGTGTCGGCAGATAAGGGCCTATGGCCCACCCAGTCTGCCCATTTGAGCTTGTAAGTTCAGTTTGTTTTCCTAGAAGTCTGTTGCCCCTTACCCCTGACCTCTAGAATTCCTTTATGTCTATCCCATGCATTCTTAACTCGTGATTGTTTCAGCCCCCACCACTTCTCTGGCAGGGTGTTCCATTTGTCCACCACCTGCTCTGTGAAGAAATTCTTTCATGTTTCCTCTGAATCGCCCTCCCTCCAACTTCATCCCATGCCCTCTAATCCTGGAACATCTTTTTTCGCTTAAAAATAGTGTTTTCCTGCACCTGTTCATCCCTGTAAGATACTTGTATGTCTCTATCATATCCCCTCTCTCCCTCCTCTCCTCCAGGAAGTACATATTCAGTTCCTTCAACCTGTCTTCATAGGACTTGTGATGCAATCCGTGCACCATCTTTGTTGCCCTCCTCTGAACCTTCTCTACCCTGTCTATGTCCTTACGTAGGTATGGTCTCCAGAACTGTACACTGTACTCCAGGTGGAGCCTCACTAGTGTCTTGTATAGCGGAATTATGACCTCCTTTCCTGCTGGTGATGCCCCTGCCTATACATCCCAGCATCCTATTTGCTTTACCTGCTGCCTTGTCACACTATTTCCTACCTTGAGGTCATCAGAGATGACAACCCCAAGATCTCTTTCCTGCTTGGTGCATGCTATATCCTCAACCCCAACTGATATATTGTGCCAGGGTTTTTGTGCCCCATATGCATTATCTTGCACTCTTTGCATTGAATTTCAACTGCCAAACCCTTGACCATTCTTCAAGTTTCTGCAGGTCGCTCTCATTCTGTCTACACCCTCTGGTGTGTCTACTCTGTTACAGAGCTTTGTGTCATCAGCTAGCGGTGAAATTCTGCCTTCTAGATCCTGGTAATGTCACTGATGAAAATGTTGAATAGGACCGTCCCAGCACTGATCCCTGTGGTACCCCACTGGTCACTCTTCCTCTGTGGAGTGACAGCCATTTACCACCACCCTCTGTGTCCTGCCACCCAGCCAGTTACCTACCCACCACACTACTGTCCTGCCCACACCCATATTCCCAGTTTGTGTAATAGTCTTCTATGTGGCACAGTGTCAAAGGTCTTGCTGAAGTCCAGATAGGCCATGTCCACTGCCCTCCCCGATCCACCTCCCTAGTCACCCAGTCAAAAATCAACGAGGTTGGTCTGACATGACGTCCCCTGGTGAAACCATGCTGCCTTGGGTCCTGTAGTCCATTGTCAACCAGATGTTCCACCAATCTCTCCTTCAGTAGTGCTTCCATGATCTTCCCCACTACCGAGGTGAGGCTGACTGGTCTGTAGTTCCTGCTTCCTCTTTGTTCCCACTTTGTATAGGGACTACATCTGCTGTCCTCCAGTCTTTGGTACCTCCCTGTTTCCAGTGATCGGCTAAACAGGATAGCCAGAGGTTCAGCCACCACCTCTCTTAGTTCTTTAAAGACCCTGGGGTGCACCCCATCTGGCCCCATTGCTTTATCAACTCTTATTACTTCCAGTTCATGTCAGGACCCTTTCTCGTAAAGGGACTTGTGTCCATTTCTGCACCATTCTCACCCTTGTACTCCCTTCAGACCCATTACCCCCTTTTCCTCAGTAAAGACTGGAGCAGAAATACCTGTTCAATATGTCAGCTTTACTGTTGTCATCCTCCACGCGCTCCCATCTCCCTTCAGTCTCACTATCCTCTCCTTTGTCTTTCTTTTTCACTTATGTACCTGTAAAAGGTTTTGTCCTCTACCCACTGATTTTGCAATGTGTTCTTCTGTCTGAGCTTTGGCTTCCCTTACTGACCTCCTGCCTCCTTTGCTTCTCCTGGTACTTCTCCTATCCCCTTCTGCCTGTGTCTTTTGTATTGCCTGAATGCAATCTTTTTGGCTTTCACTTTCTTTGCTACCTCTTTGGAAAACCATAATGGTCTCCTCTTCCTTTTCCTCTTGCTAACCTGCTTAATGCATAATTCTGATGTTCTTGTAATCCCCATTTTAAATACTGCCCACTGTTCCTCAACCCCTGATTCCTGTCCCATTCCCCTTAATGCCTCTTTCAAGTATCTCCCCATTTTCCCAAAGTCTGCCCCCCTAAAATCCAGGATACGTGTTTTTGTGTGGTTTGGTTCTGCTCTTTCTGTGATTTCAAACCACAATGACTGGTGGTCACTGTTACCCAGGTGTTCCCCCACTGTTACCCCCATCACACTGTCCCTGTTTGTGAGCACAAGGTCCAGTATTGCCTTCTGCCGAGTTGGTTCCATGACCAGTTGCTTGAGGAAGGGAGTCCAGATCTGCTCCTAGTTGATGCTGCTGCTGGGATGCTCCAGTCCACGTCTGGAATATTGAAGTCTCCAACCAGTACTACTCACCCTTGTCTGCCATCCTTTGGATGGCTAGCATCAACTCCCTATCTGTTTCTTCCTCCTGGGCTGGTGGTCTATAGACCACACCTGTGCGGATGGCTGTCCCATTTTCCTTTCCAGCTTAACCCACAGTATCTCCCCATTTGTTCCTCCTGGATCTCTGTGGCCCTTATGTCATTTTTCACATAGTGCCACTCCTCCTCCCTTCCTGCCTGCTCTGTCTCTTCTGAATATGTTGTAGCCAGGTATGGCCATCTCCCAGTCATGGTTATCATTACACCAGGTTTCAGTGATGGCCCAATGTCCAGGTCTGACTGTACCATGACAGCCTCCAGATCTTCCATCTTGTTGCTAAGGCTCCTGGCATTTGCACACATGGCTTTCCATGATTTGACCTCCCTAGACTGCTTCACTGTTCTACTCCAGCCCCTTCCTTGGTTGTCATTTATCCCTGGTTCTCCTTGCTGTCTGCCCTTCTGCTGAATTTTGCCCTTTTCTGCTTATCCACCTCTTGGGCACTAGTCTCCATCTTTGCACACTGCTTTGCAGAGATAGCCACTCCTCTGGTTCACTGGTTCCACTGCTAGCTGTGGGGTGAGCAAGTAGGTACCCTCCTTGCTGGCCTGCCACCCCTTTGCTAGTTTAAATGCTTGTCAATGTAGCATTTAAACTTATCATTGAGTGCTTGATTCTCTCCAGGATGGATGCAGGCCGTCAGGCTTGAACAAACCTCCATCCTCCAGGTGGGTCCCCAGTCACCAATGAATCCAAACCTTCTCACAGCACCAGTTCTTCAACCATAAGTTAAAGTTCCTGGTGCATGCACTCCTATGCTCTCCTTGCCTCTCACAGGTAGTACTTGAGAAAGTGACAGAAGTAGCTACTTGCTTGAGACCCTCCCAGTTTCCTAAACTCTTCCTGAACTTCCTTGGCTCCCATTTGCCAGGTCATTAGTACCTAGGTGGATAATGACATCCAGCTCACCCTCCCGCCTTGCCTTCCCAGTGATCCCCAGGATCTTCCTTCCATCCTCCATGCCGTAGCACCTGGTAGGCACCTCACCTCCCTGTCCCCCTCCTGTGTTCCTAGCTGGATCCCTCTTATGATGGAGTCCCCACCAGGATTCACTTCCTCCTCCTCTGGGGTCCACTGCTTTCCCGCTTGAGGTCACCTCCTTGGCTAACCTCCACATCCTTTCCTTCCACTTCTGGGTACCCTATTTGGTTGTCCCTACTTGAGTGTGGCATATGAATTCTTGAGTGGAATAGGATCTGGGATGTGCTCTGCCTGACTGCTCTAACCCTCCCTGAGCCCACTGTCATCCAAGTGCTCCCTTCTCGGCATCCTTGAGGCAGCTGCATTGGACTGGGTGGTCCCTGGATAGGGTGATGGTACTCCTGACCCAGTTTACTTCCTCTGAGTCTGGCTACCTCATCCCGCAGTCCAGAGAGATGCATGCAGATAGGGCAGCACCTCAGTGTCCAGAAGGTCTGCCTGAATATGGCTGCCCCACAGCCACTGCATTGCACCACCCCACATTATACTGCAATTCCACTACTTGTTCTGCTACTGAAGCTCTCCTAGTTCTCTTTTATTAATTTACTGTACTAAAATCCTGTCACCAATCCTCAGATATTTTTTTAAAGGAAAAGAAATCAATAAATAAATAAATGAGTCAAAACACTTGTTGTGCTGAGGGTGGGCTTCTTCCCTTATGCCTCCTACTACACCCCTTACTATTCCTGTGTTTAGCTCTGTCAATCAGATTTATCAGGGCATATAATTAAGAGTTGGGGGAAGGGGAGGGAGGGGGCAAATTTGCAGCAATTAAAGACAGCACAGAATTACACCACCACTATGTTTTAAATTTTCAACAGCCCAAAAACAATTATAAGTAAAGACAACAAAGAAAGTATAGTGTCACTAAATGTCCACAATCTAAGTTTAAAAGAAAAATAGCAATTGCCAGTTACTCTAAAGCACTGAATTGAATATGTTTCCTTCCTTCCCCTTCTGGCTTCTTCTGAGAAAATAAACCTCTGCTTGCTACTTTAACTCTGACTAAGCCCCACCTCCAGTTATCATGTAGCTGAGGTCAGAGGCCAGACAATTAACACCCTTCACCCAACTACAGGACAGTCAGACAAGCCAAGATAAAATTTGCAGCAATTAAAGACAGCACAGAATTACACCACCACTATGTTTTAAATTTTCAACAGCCCAAAAACAATTATAAGTAAAGACAACACAGAAAGAAAGTATAGTGTCACTACAAGCCTACAATCTAAGTTTAAAAGAAAAATACCAATTACCAGTTACTCTAAAGCACTGAATTGAATATGTTTCCTTCCTTCACCTTCTGGCTTCTTCTGAGAAGATGAACCTCTGTTTGCTGCTTTAATCTGTGACTAAGCCCCACCTCCAGTTATCACGTAGCTGAGGTCAGAGGCCAGACAATTAACACCCTTCACCCAGCTACAGGACAGTCAGACAAGCCAAGATAAAATTTGCAGCAATTAAAGACAGCACAGAATTATACCACCACTATGTTTTAAATTTTCAACAGCCCAAAAACAATTATAAGTAAAGACAACAAAGAAAGTATAGTGTCACTAAACGCCCACAATCTAAGTTTAAAAGAAAAATAGCAATTACCAGTTACTCTAAAGCACTGAATTGAATATGTTTCCTTCCTTCCCCTTCTGGCTTCTTCTGAGAAAATAAACCTCTGCTTGCTACTTTAACTCTGACTAAGCCCCACCTCCAGTTATCACTCCATTTATACTATTATAGAGGATATGTGCTAATTGGAATCTCTTATAATGTATTAGGGAATGACTATTATATTTACTATTATAGAGTTATAGGTGCTAAGTGGAATCTCTTGAGGTTAGCCTACAATATAGAGAATGCAAGGTGAAATGGAATAGGTGAACTATAGCGAGCATACATGCGGAGTCTGGAAGTACTGGAGAGCTGAAGAGTGAGGGCTGAGGATACAGGGAGTGATAATTAGTGTTTTGGAGTGTTTAACACTAGTCCAGAAGTTAGTACTTCAGTAAAATTAGGGGAGTACTCTATTACTATACTTAAGTCTAAGGAGATTTAAGGAATCTGACGGAAGTTAAGGGGGAAACTTTTCACTACAGTCAGCGTTAAGGAGATTTAAAAGCAACAGGGAGAAAACTAGAAGTACGAAAATGGGGCATGATAGTGCAGGTTACAGTAGGGGGAGGAGTGGCCTTCATTGAAGGGGTTGGTGGCAGCAGAAAGGAGAATGGTACAGAGGGCAGCTGGATGATAAGGGGGCAAAGATGGACAGAGTAGTGGGCTGTAATGGATGTGGGATAGCTGTCTGGATGAACACAATATGGAAACTAGGGGGGGTGTCCAATTTGTCACAGGCTGAGGAGACTTGAGGCAGAAGTGCAGTGGCTTGGTAGTGAGTTAGAAAGGGTGGGGTGAGGGGGGAGAAAACTGGAGCAGGATGCCCACCTTCAAGAAGCAACAACAGTTCAGAACCAAGGAGGAACATGAGTTCTGAACCAGGAGAGGGGGATGAGGTTGGGGTACAGGGTTGAAGAGAACAGGAGGGCCTGCAGCAAGGGGGAGTCTTGAGACAAAAGGATGGCACATAATGCACAGTAGTACAGCTGAGACGAGGAACAGGTTTGTGGTGCTGGATTTAATGGTGGATGTGGAGGGTGGGGAACTCAGTAAGTGGGTAGGAGAAGGAAGGGGTACTGAATACCCAGGGGACAATATTCAGCCAGAAGAAGGGGACAAGGGTAAGGGAAGAGGGGCCCGGAAAATAGGGTGGTTCATGGGGTCACAGCAGTGGAGACAGAGAGAGGAGGAGGATGTAAACTAGTGTGGAGGGGATGGAAGGGGAGGAAAGGGGAGAGCTTTGGGGGAAGGGGGCAAGTCAGATACAGGGGGAAGTAGGAGGGGGCAAGACGGGGTGGAGGCTGGGGGTGTCGCAAAGGGTAAAGCTAGAGTTGCAAATGAGCAGGATAGAGTGGAATTTCATAACAGGTACAAGGTAAAGGAGGGGAAGAGAAATCGAGAGGGGAGTGTATTTGGCTAGGAGACTTCATACTAAAAGAGATCAGTTGGGGAAGCAAAGGGGAAAGGCATAGTCACATTTGGGTCTAGTCCATACCTGGGTTGATGGTGGGTAGGGTGGGACAGTCTATTCTCAAGTGCGTAAAGAGGGGAAGGCTGAAACCGCATGTTGTGTTGCACTTGGGTATGAACAACTTGGCAGGTGACATGGTAGAAGTAGCAAGGGGGAGGTCCAAGGAATTGGGGAGGTTGTGTGAGGAGGTAGGGGGATTGGTGGCCTTCTCTGAGGTACTCCCAGTTTCCTGTGCAAGTACAGTGAGAAAAGGGAGGATAGAGGAGTTTAACACTTGGCCTGGGGAATGGTGTTGATCCAAGGCGTATGGGATTGTGGGAGGCTGGGGCAGGATCTGAGACTGTAGTGATCTGTTCGCAGGGGACAGGTTACACTTGAGCAGGGAGGGGTAGGGGGTGTTGAAACAGAGGACAGAGGAGTACACAGCAACAAAGGTAGGTTTAAACCTAGGCAGAGGGTGCGAGGACAGCTGGAAAATGGGGTCTCCAAAGAGGGGAGTCAGAGCTACTTTGCCACAAACAGGGACTGTGGGAAGGGCTGAAGGGGGATTAAGAAGGGTGGGAAATGGGATAAGGAAGGAAAGGGCATAACATAGAGAGTTGTCTCACTGAATGCAAGAAGCTTGGGAAACAAAACCGCCAAACTACAGGCTCTATTGGCACTGCACTGGGGGGGGGGTGCACATAGTGGCCATCACTGAAACATGGGCCAACCAATACCAGGACTGGGACTTGATGATCCCAGGGTATAGGATTTACAGGAGAGATAGGAGCAAAGGGAGAGGGAGAGGGGTGGCAGTTTACATGACGGAAGGAATAAAGTGTGCAAGGGAGGAGGGTGAGGAAGGTTGAACAGAGGCCTGTGGATGCAGTTCCATGACATGAAAAATAGGGCACTCAGGATGGGGGTGGTATACAGGCCACTGGCTCAGGAGGAGATTTTGGACTGGGAGCTAGCAGAGCAAATTAGGAAGGTGTGCAGGAAAGGTAACACAGCGATCGTGGGGGACTTCAACCAGTCAGGAGTGGATTGGAGTACCCCAACCACCTTGAGTGCTAGGGAACAGATATACTCCTGGAAGCCTCCCAGGACAGCTTCCTTACACAGATGGTTACCAAGTCGACTAGGTTGGGAAATATGCTGGATCTTGTACTGACAAATGGTAAGGCTGTAAGGGAGGTGGGGTGGAGAACCTGCTGGCAGGGAGTGATCACCACTCGGTGTGGTTCACGCTCAACATGAGCAAAGAAGTAGTGGTTACAGGGACCAGGGTGGTTGACTTTAGACAGGCTGACTTTGGAAGGATGGGTGAAATATTGGAAGGGCAGTTGACTGAAATTCAGCCACACTGGGCTGCGAACCAGAAATGGGAAAAAAATCAAGTTGGGGCTTGTGGAGGCTACTGAGACTTGTACCAGATCCCAGAGCAAGAAAGGAAGGGCTACGAAACCAAGCTGGATGAATAGGGAAGTCTTAGAAAAGGTGAGAGCAAAAAAGAGCAGCATTTATGAGATACAGGAAATCCGGTTGTGGGGGAGGATAGGGAGGAGTACATGAAGAAGTCCAAAGGATTTATAAGGGGGGTCAGGGTGGCTAAGGCTACCAGAGAACTGAGGCTGGCACAGGGCATCAAATACAGGGGAAAATTATTTCTTCAGATGCAGATGGGAGAGAAGGAGCTGCAAGGACCAGACAGTGAGGATAAGGAAAGACAGGGGGTTGGCAGAGAAAGGGATGGAACAGGCAGAAGCACCGAATGAGTACTTCTGTTCTGTTCTGTATTCACAAGGTAGAAGCGTGGGCAACTACTGCAAGGAGTGGGGGGGTGACAGATGGAGTAATCATTGTGGGCAGGGTATTGGAAGGTCTTAGGGCTCTGAGAGTAGATAAGGCACCAGGTCCAGACGGCATTCATCCCAGAGTGCTAAAGGAAATGGCTGAGGCCCTGGCTGGGCCACTGGCAGACCTATTTAATACCTCCCTAGACACAGGGTGCATACCAAAACACTGGAGGATGGCCCACATGATGTCTCTCCAAAAAAGTGTCCCAAAGGATGAACCAGGCAATTACAGACCAGTAAGCCTAACATCCATTGTGAGGAAGCTAATGGAGACAATCCTAAAAGAGAGGCTGGTGACCTTTCTGGAAGACAATGGGCTCCAGGACAGTCATCAACATGGTTTTGTCTGAGTAAGATCCTGTCAGACCAACCTGGCTGAGTATTATGACTGAGTAACGAAGGAATCGAACAAGGACCATGCTGTGGATATCATATATTTGGACTTCAGCAAGGCCTTTGATTCAGTGCCACATGGGAGGTTGGGGGGAAAGTTGAGCAATGTGGGGGTGGGAACTAAGATGGTTAACTGGATCGAGAACTGGCTGAAGGGGAGACAGCAGAGGGTGGGGGGAGCTATCATTTCCAAGGGCTGTGATGAAGGGGGTGCCACAGAGATCGGTACTGGGGCCAGTGCTGTTTGAGGTGTTTATAGTGGACATCTCACATGGCATCAGGAGTAGGATGAGTCTGTTCTCTGATGACACCAAGCTGGGGGCAGAGGTGGATGACAGAGCCGGGTGGCATGGGTTGCAGGATGGCCTGACCAAGCTGGAGGAATGGTCAGAAGCGTGGCAGTTGGGGTTCAATACTAAAAAGTATAAAGTGCTACACTTTAGAGCAAACAACCCAAGGCCCCTCCTTGCCAGCTGGGGGAAGTGCAACTAGGTACCACCAAGGAGGAAAAGGATCAAGGGGTGGTTATAACAGGGAAAATGAACAACACAGAGTAGTGCAGGAAGGCAGCAGCAAAGGTCAACAGGATGATGGGCTGTATTGTGAGAGGAATCTCTGCCAGGAGCAGGGAAGTGATCCTGTCTCTCTACAGGTCTCTTGTCAGGCTGCACCTGGAGTACTGCGTGCAGTACTGGTGCCTATATGTAAAGAAGGATGTCAGATTACTGGAAGGAGTACAGCACAGAGCAACAAAGATGATCCAGGATTGGATGACAAACCATACGAGGAGAGGCTGAGCAAGCTGATTATGTACACACTGGAGGACAGGAGGGGGATATAATTGAGACCATTAAGTACTTAAAGGGGATAAACAAGACAGGTACTGAGGGGTTATTTAAGCTAAGGCAGGGAGGGCCATGAGAGGTCATGATCTAAGATTGAAAGGAGGGAAGATGTAAGAGAGAAAAGAGGAGACACTTTTTCACAGAGAGGGTTGTGGTGAAATGGAACACTCTGCCAGAGGAGGTGGTACCTGTAAGACAGTGGGTAGTTTCAAAAAGGGATGAGACAGGGTGAGAGGGGGTTAAAAGTGAAGGGGAGGGGTGAGGTAGTAGCAAAGTAAGGGTGCTAGTTACACATTCAAGCAGACTTGATAGACCATGTGGCCTGTTTCTGCTGGTAGATTCATATGTTCATACGTAATTGTATCCAGTATTAGAAAATGTGGGTGCAGTTGTGGAATTTGGACATGGGTGGTGCACCTGCAGCACCAAACAGCATAGCCATATGGATTGACGTAGGTTCTGTGCCTGCTTTTAAAAATCTGGTCCAGTGTGTCGGACTAAAGATAGAAAATGTCAGATTGGATATAAAAAAATATTATTCCATGCACGGGGTTGTAGGGATGTGGGGGAGATTAGTAAAGAAGGCAGTTTAGGCAAATATAGCATGACTTCAAATTTAAATTAGCCAAGTATCTGGAAAGGAGCAATATTACTGTATAGAACTGCTAAAATAGCAGGGGGATGGACTACATGTACCTTTGGTCTTATTTCATCCAGTGACACCTATGTACCTATGTTCAGCTGGCATTAGAATACAAAAGACATTTCCATTCATTTAGACATGTATGGGGGACAAACCAATACAAACCTTTCTGTCCTAAAAATGTATTTTCCACTTTTATACATGGTATGCAGAAAAATACATTTGGTATGTAGTTCACCTGTCTCATGGAGTACAGCCTAGCTGCTTATTCCAGTGCACTGTTGCCAGAGTTCTGTAATTTTGTAATTAATATATACTATGCAGACGTAAACAGTGGAAATGTAGTGCAATACTTAGTGCTACTTGGTAACATAATATGTTAAGTATTGATGTTGCCTCTAGAACTCAAAATGATATGGTTTCTAATACAACAGAGAAGGCTAATTCAGCTGTCTCCCACAGCCACATTAAGTCCATTTAAGTGCACAGAATTTAATAAACCTGCATAAAAGTTCCTGTGTCTCCAGTTTTAGGTAAAATTGATGTGAGTTAAAGCAGGATAGACAACATCTGGCCCCATTTTCTAAGAGGAATTCTTCACTTCCACTTCATGTAATCCAAGCATTTCTGTGATTACACAGAGACCCTCCCCCCAACACACACACACACACACATACTCTGTGAGGAACCAAATCTTCCATCAACCTCATTGTCTGAGTCACATCTTTCCCATAGGCAAAGCACAGTAGGTACTAGCTGAAACGAGTAGCCCAACCCTCAGTTATCAGGGTTGGGCTATGCAAAGGGTGTGGGGGCATTAAAAAGGTGTGGTTAACACAACAAAAGAAAAATCAATGCACATTAGGTGTGCTTAACATTAGAAAAGATTAAAGTGGGGACTCATACTTTGTGTTCCTGTCAGCACAGTCATTGTCCCTCTGGGTCTGTATATGCAGAGGCAAAAAAAGTCACTAAACCACAAGGTGTTATTATCAGAGGAGTCAGGGTTTGACTATAAATGTGACCACATTTCTGTGGTGTAGTGAGATGAGTGGGGTTTCGAAACCATCTGATTAAAGTGTGCATTGCTGCTAAGGCGACTGAATGTTGCCATAGCAATTGAGGCAGAATGTGCAAGAAGTGAAATAATTAAATCTAACCCCTTTAGTAGTTTTGACAGCTAATGTGCTGCCAATAGTAGAAGTCGTCCACAGTATTCAACATAAAATACATTCCTTATAGAACGAATCTTCACTGGTGTTCTGTTATTCCCTAAATATAATGCTTCAGGTGGTTAATTTGTATGTGCTCTTTAATAACCAAATAACATTTTGACCTTGGTCTGTAGCTGCCTAGAACTTTTGCTGTTTTATTATATCTTGGGAACTGATGTCTATAAAAAACGCATCCAGTGTTTCCCTTGTTTGTATCCTTGCAATATAGCAATGGCATCACTGTTATAGCATGTGTTTCTGCTGAAGTTACAGTGATATCTAGAAAGTGCTGCCCTCTTCAGGATCAATAATCAGAAGCAAAGCAATAACCCATAGATAAGCCATTCATTAACGAGTAGGAGAGCTTTCCACACCTTGTAGCTAAAGGAGCCACTATTTTATATAAATCGCGCCCACCACTGTCTATTCTAATCGACTTTGCTGCCCCCAAATAGACAGCATTTTATGTGACATTAATGCATGTATTTAACATCATGTGAGAAGACTGCCTAGGGCAAATAATTCCACAGACCAGATAAGAGAAACATCTGTTGGTCATTGTTTTTGTAGATTACAGCACATGCCAAATAAAGCTTCTACAATTCTTTTATCTGTTGAGTTGTTTTATTCATTACTGGTTTACATTCCGTTTCAGACAGTTATAATTGTCATCAATAACACGCAGCCCACACCGTTGGTGCTGCCTCTTGAATCATAAATAGTGTACCTTTGAAGCACAATACAGGCTTTTAAAATGTAAATAACATTCTAAAAAAGATAGCATATGCTCTTGCCTATGATCAGGGTTATTAACTGTCAAATATTGGAACAGATAACAATTATTACAGTTGCATTAATAATATGATTTTTTTTCAGTAGCAGAAATGCAGAAATATGAACATTTTTGAATATGTATATGCTCTTCAATTAAAAACTAAGTATTCCTTTACCAAGATTACTGCCCCCTTCCTCAGTCCATTCTAGTCCCACTGGTACTACCAGTTCACCTTAGTCCATTCCAGTACCACCGGTACTACATACTCAATGCAACACACACCCCATCTCCCACTCTTATGCCCTGATACCTCCTGCTTAGTATCCCAGAATCTTTCTGCCAGCATCCCTGCCTCCTACGCGTCCACTTTTCCATATCCCAGGGACTCCTTTACAGGCTATGAACATGTTATTGATGGATAGGATTATAAAGGCATCTCTGTATATATTAGTTACCTTTATTTCTACACTGTATATATTTTGTTATATACGTCTTGCTACTGTTGTTTTATGTATATTTTACTTGTACTCTATTCTGTACCCTCATCCTTGCAAACTGCAGGTCCACCTTGTAAATGAGCTTGCTCAATGGTGATCACCTGGGTAAATAAAGATTTTGATTGACTGATTGAGTAACAGCTAATTTTACCTTTCTGCTGTTTTGACAGTATAATATTTGCAGTAGTTATTATCACTCTGGAAAACAATTCAAATTGAGAAATTTTCTCCACATTTCAGGTTTTTAAAATCAATATGGTAAAAGCAGGCTACTCACAAATGGTAAGTTAAACATAGTTGGGAACTTTGTGTTATAATAAATGCAGAAATATGAACATTTTTGAATATGTATGTGTTCTTCAATTAAAAAAAAAAGATTTTCCCATGATAGCCAACTGAGATAAAATGTTTCCTTTTCAGCAGGGTCCTGATTTTGTTTAGTTTAATAGCTGTGAAGGCTTAAACAGAGGTAACTTGCTCAAGGTCACATAGCAAGTGACTATGCTGGGATTTGAACCAGGGTTTCTTGGTTCCCAAACCTGTTCTTTAACTGCTACACCACACTGCCTCCAGTACAACATATGCCATATCTTTGTTAAAGCTGTTGCTTGTTTGTTTTTTTTGTTTGTTTTTTTGGGCTCACCACAACCCAACCCAGAGAGATCAACTTAGGGTAGCTGGTTCATTCCACTGGGGTGTCATACAGATGAGGCATACTGATGAGTCTTGGTAGGATGAAACATGTGTCTGTGTCTTCTGTTGGCACCCTTTGCAGACTGTGTGCGAGGCCTTTTGGCACCATGCATTTCTGCTTAAAGTTGAACCAGCATAATATTGTGTGGTGATTCTATATACAACTCACAATGCTTTGTATTATGGAGGTATGTGTGATTTTGTATTTCCTAGAATTTTATTAAGTCACAAAACAGTATCCTATTGCCATTTTTGTACCAGCACAATTTTAATGAAATAGTACCAAAATCTGGCAGAATATCCCAATGATTTTTCAGTCAGGCAGTACCATTATTTCCTAAATTGTGCATGTTTAAAACATAATAAAAAAAAAGACACAATTTCAACAAACAGTACCTTTTTACCAAACTGAGCATTTTTAAATTAGATTTTTAAACACTGCAATGTCAGCAATTGGACATTTTAAACACATCTCAGTCATGAATCACAGACTCGTGTCTGCAGAAAAAGACCATTCAGCCCATCTTGTCTGCCCAAAATGTTTGCCCTCCTAGCCTTCTACATTTCATTGCAGGAAATTATGCAAAATTGGCCCATTTTCACAAAAAATACAAGAAGCAGATTTTTTTAATTTCTCCACCACTAATCTTTGTTTGCAGTGGGTTCCAACAATAAGGGGTTCACAAACACATTAGACAAAACAGTAAGTTTTGCAAGTAGAAAAACACAACTACAGTAAAACATTCTACAAAGTTCATATTCTACAGAAAAGTCTCCAAAGTGGGGCAGTAAAAATATTTTTTTCAAAGCTGGGAAGGGGTTCAGTCTCTTTCTGTGGTGTGGTGAAACGAGCAAAGAATACCTGGTTACAGTATGCATTGCTGCTAAGGTGAGTGAATGTAGGCAGGAAGATCCCCTCTTGCAATCTTATCTTGCAAACATGATCCAAAACAAATGCAAACTAGTTAGGCTGACAGGTGTGGAAAATGTTGTTTTTTTTTCTAATGCTATAGATTTGACGGTACATACATAAAGTAGTTTTATGCACTTCAGCAGGATGCCTTCAGTTGATGAAGATATGCTGAAGAAATGCATCAGTCCAGAAACTGTACACATTTGTTTCTTTCACCTATGCTGCAGCATTACGTAAAATGCCATTCTGCTAATGAGCCTAACCAGCTTGTAATTCTGTCAGGTCACATCTGCAAGGCAAGACGACTTTCTTCCACTGATATTAATAGAATACTTGAACCAAAAGAGCTAAATATCATGACATAACATGAAGAACATCAGAATCTTCAAATACTCACATATGGAAAAAAAACCTTAGCCTTTCATAACAAAATGTTATTATACTGGTGTGGAAATGCTACACATATTAAGGTTGAGTAGGCAGTTTCAAGTTAAAGCCTGATTTTTGTGCATTGATAACGCAGTTGTCCTTGGTCCAGTTTGCCCACAAACTGGCATGCACTGAGTTGATGCCAGGATCCTGGTCATGACCCATTCAGCTGTTTAAACATTCTAGAAGGCTGAAAACACATAACATCCCGCCAAAAAATGATTGGGATTTGAAAGCTGAAACATACAGGTTCATTACAGTTTGGCCCAATGATAATTTTTTTGAAGCCAGGTATTAAAACAGTTTTTAAAAAAGGTTTAGTTTTGGAGTTATACATGAAAGTTTGTTCCATTGTTGCACATTCACAGTGCAAAAACTGAATGTTCTAAGGATGAAATGAACTTTGGCTAAACCTATTTTGCCTATCAATAGAAAAACCGTTGCAGACAACTGCTATGACTGAGTCTTTAGGGTGTATGGATTTTTTTTTTTGTAATTTAAGAAAGTTTACTTTTTATTTTTTGACACTTCTTGCAACAATCATGTGCTGAAACCTGCTTGTGGTTTTGTCATTCATTATCAGTACTTGAAATGCTTGGTCCAGTCCAATGCTGATTATGGGACTGCTAATGTCATGTAAACAGAAAAACTAAAAGATATGTTGTACCTGCAGCAGTTGCCTAATCCTGCCATCAATATCTCCCCTACCATTAGACTCAGCTGTGCCAGTACCCCCCCCACCCATAAGGCGCCTCTTGCTTCTTCTAGTGGTAGCTTCCCAATCCCACAGCCAGTATCCCACACACAATCCATTGATTAATAAAGCCCCCTGCCCTGACCTGCCCCTAGCACTATGCCACCCCCCACTGGCACCATTGTGTTTTTTGGGAGAGGTATTACCCCACCCATTTCCCACCTTCCACCAGACCTATTGAAAATGTAATTTTATTTCGGGAAGTACCATTGAGCAAGCTTGTTTACAATGGTGAACCAAAGTACATTTGATATAAGTTTCATGCTACAAAATATAATACACATCAATTACAACCAGCAATACAAATTCAGCAGTAGCAGCAGCAAAATAAAGCACTTTTGAAATTGCCGCTACTACAAACAAGGATATACTGTATTCAGATAACATCACTGGGGACAGATCCACAAATTATGCATGGCAATGAAGATTTAAGAAATAACCCCCTTCACTCACACATTCACCCATCCTCTAGCACCCATGCATCCATTCTCCCCCTTCCCCACTGGTACACATGTGCTCACTTTTATATTACCTGTGACAGGTGACCAGTCCTTTCTCTGCTATCCACTCTTGCCTTATCCATTTCACATTAAACCCTCACTTTCACGCACCCTCTAGCAACAATGCTACCCCCCCCACTGGCACCCATGTCTTGATTCCAAATCCCAAATCCTCCAGTTCCACCTTCTGGATTACTCTGTGTCTCATGATGTGCTCCTTTACCTGACACAAAAGAAAGAATTAATAAAAAGCAAACAACCAGCTTGGTATACCTATCCCCTCCTAACTGACGATCCCAAACACCCCATCATCAGTCCCCCTTTTAGCACCCACAGCACCACAAACCCATGGCACCCATGGCTTAATTTACAGTTACTGGTAATGGGTACCCAATCCCAGCATCAGTATCCCCATCACCACCACCAGACCCATACCCATCAGCTAGGACTCATGGCTCCCTCCTCCCCACCACCATAACTCATTGATATGTCTTCAATTTAAAGATTATTTATGGCAGTGGTTGCTCAGTCCCACCACCGGTATCCCTCTCCCAACAACTCACTTAAAAATAAGCCCCCACCCTTGCCCACCCTCTAGCACCCATGTCCCCCATCTTCCCACCACCAGCATCCATGTCTACACTGCATCCTTTGCCATAAATCATCCAGGTCCCCCAGTCCAATTCCTCCATGTCCCCTAATGCAATGATGTGCCTCTAATCAAAGGGGAAAAACAGAGCGGAAATAAATCATGTGTGAAATTGCACTTAATGTGCATCATTATGGACTTTGTTTTTTACCCAGTTTCTTTTTACCTTTGTTCATAACTTAGCCACTTTTAGCCATTTTGACCCCGAATGTTCAGAGTGTTCATATCATCACCCCACCAGACAAACACTTATGTGTCATTTCGTAAATCCAACCAAAAATGAATTTTTGGGAGAACCCCGGAACACATTTCAAGTTGTATTAACAAGGTGACACTTAAGTGTTTGCAAGGTAGGGTGGTGATATGGCCACCCTGGATATTTGGGATCAAAATGGCCAACAGTTGCCAAGTTATGAATGAAAAAGGAACACATAAAAAATGAAGTCTATAAACATGTGGAGAAAGTGCATTTCTGGACTCAGTTTTCTACAAGCAGAAGAAAAAGTGCTTGAGAAAAAGCTTCTGAGGTCAACAATAAGAAAATGTTTAAAGCAGTAAAATGGGCATGAAAAATGAGTTAAGTTTTAATGCAAGTTAGGACTCATGCATACTTTGTGTATGGTCCAAAGGACTTTGTGCAAACCAAGTTAGGACTTCACTTCTGATTCACACAGGGCCCAAAGAGCCCACTGAGACTTTTTCTTAATTTATTTCTAAATTCATTGCATTGCAGGATCTGTGCAACCTTCTTGTAAAACATAGCATGAGTGGGACAACTAGTAGGTGGTTGCACAAGGATATTCTAACTCTACTGAAGGCTAGGGACAAATGCTGGGCTAAGTACAACTCCTTGGCTCACTTAGCTGACAGAATGGAGTACAGGAAGCAGGAGAATGAATGCAAAAAGGAATTCTACTTGCAAAGATTACCTACTGCAGTGGGCTACTATTAGAATCTGTAGGGGAGTCTTGCAGGTTTTGGAACCTTATGAAGGGCATTATAAGGGGTGGAATAACTCATTCAATTTCTGAAATGTCACTTGATTGTATGAACTGTAACAAGTCTGAAACAATAGCAAATAGAAACATAGAACTTGCTGGCAGATAAGGACTGCTTGGCCCAGCTAGTCTGTCCATGTTGTCCCTGCCTATACTGTTACCACAAACTCTATCTAATCTCCAGCTGCCTCCCCTGCAGTCCACTTTCTAACCAAGATTCCTTTGTGACTGCCACATGCATGCTTGAAGTCCACCATTGTTTTCACCTCCACTGGAATACTGTTCCAAGTGTCCACCACTCTTTCAGTGAAGAAGTACTTCCTCACAACCCTCCTACATTTCCTCCCTTCCTGCTTCATTGCATGCCCCCTTGTTCTCATGCACCTTCTCTTCTGAAAAATACTCTCTTCCTGTGCCTTATTCACCATGTGAGGTACTTATGGGTCTCCATTATATACCCCCTCCACTTTTCCAGGGTAACATATTGTGATCCTGCTACCTCTTCTAATGGATCTTGTGATGCGGCCCCTGCACAATTTTGGTTGCCTTCTTCTGGACAGCCTCTGCCCTGTTTCTGTCTCTTCTGAGATGTGGTCTCCAGGACTGGATGCAGTACTTCTGTGGGGTTCTTAACAATGACCAGTACAGTGGTAATACCACCTTTCTCTCCTGCTGGTGATTCCCCTCCCTATGCATCCCAACATCTTGCTGGTCCTGCCTACTGCTGTGTTGCACTGCCTCACACCTTGAGGTCATGCACCTTTAATTCCCATTCCTTGGGCTTGACCAAATTTTCTAGCCAACTACCGGACACACCTGATCTAGGCTTTTAAGCAAATCTTCCAACCTCCCTACTGTTCTTCATTAGACCTGTAACACCAAAGGAAGGCTGCACCTTCTGAATACTACCTCACCCTGCAAAAGTGTTAGCTTTGGTGGACCTGAACCTAGGCCCATTAAGACTGCTGTCCCCTATATTGCCTCTCCTTTAGTCAGAATATGTAATTTAACTATGTTCCCTAGTCTTATGCCTAGTTTATGGAAACTGACCAAGATTGTCTTGATTCTTAGGAATGGGGATCCTAAATTATTTGATAATTACTGCCGAATTGGAATTTTGTCTGTGCTTAGCAAACTACCAGAGAAGCTGGTTGCTACCCAGGTCATGGAGCACTTTCATAAATATGGTTTACTGTCTCCTGTTCAGTACAGTTTTAGACTGGCTCACGCCACTACTACTACTACAGCTCTCATGCAGGTCACAAATAATATCAAAGTTGCTGTGGACAAGGCCATGCACACAGGGGCTGTGTTCATGGACCTAACAAAGAATTTGATCTTGTAGAGTATACCATTTTTAAGTTGAAACTGCTATTCCTTTGTGTCTCTTCCACTGCCATCAACAGGTTTGATAGCTACCTTGGAGACAGAAAGCAATGTATAAAAGTGAACCAATATAAGTTTTACCTTACCACTACCAATCAAGAAGACCCCAAGGCTCTATTCTGGGACATTTACTTTTTAATATTTTCATCAACGACACCTTATTTATTTTATTTATTTACTTATTTCATATGTTTTACCAGGAATGACACACTGAGCTAACAACAGCTCATTTCTAGATGTGTCCTGGATCTCACTTGTTCCTATCTCTTACTCTTCACTGCTATGTGTTGATGATACAGTACTATATACCAGCTCCAAAAAAGTGACTTGTGTAAACTCTCACCTTAACTCTGACTTCTGTAAGCTGCAATCCTCACTCTAATGGAATAAGATACTTCATAACTCTAACAAGACCCACCTTACTCTTTGGGTCTGAACTTACACTGAGGATATGTACTGAAAATCTAATTGTTTCCTGTATAAATGGCACAACACATGTCTCCAACAACTCATTCAAATGTCTTGCTCTCACTCCTAATCCTTCTCTTGATTTCTCTATGCACATTGCAATTGCTTACCAAACTAGTAACATCAAATTAGGCCTTGCCTGTACAGTAAAGTATGTTCTCATAACTTGCACTCACCTTGCCACTGTACAGGGCATTTTATACCTAGTCAGACCTATGGTAACCTAAGTCCTCCTCTTGAGCCAGTTTCAGAGGGTCAGGCTTATACTCCCTTCCCCGGGACTCCCATGTAGTGCCCCCCCTCCAAGTTGGACCCTTGAAACCCTTTTCCTCTTATCAGGGGATATAGAACCTAATCCTGTGCCTCTACCATCCCCTCTCTCTATGACACCCCACTGGTGGGGATGCAAGAGAACCAAAATTAACCACCTCAGTATATGTAGCCTACTAGGTAAGAAGCCAGGCCATGCCTTATGGGTGGTCCTCCACTCCCCTGACATCCTCAGAAACTCCATAACCTGGCCTAAGATGAACATTCCTGACTCTACCTGTGCTATTACCAACTGCAACCTTATCCTTGAGGATAGGCCTCTTCCCAAATGTGGTGGTTGTCTTCTCCTGTATTACAGGAACCACTTTAATGTTGCGGCACAGCCCATACATACCCTAGAGTCCTCCATCTCATTTGCCTCTACAGCCCCCCTCAGAATGGGCCATATGACCTAACAGCCCTCTGCAGCATAATCTCCCCCCAAATCAGACAAAATTAGGTTATAGCCATGGGGCACTTTAATCCAAACTGGCTGGGCCCCCCAAACAAATCCTATGATACCCTCACTAGTAAACTTGATCTCACACAACTTATCTTTGACCCGTACCGCCTCTCACCCAACAATGGTATGGGAGGCACGCTCTCCCGGATTGCATGCTTTCTAATAAACCTGACAAAAATCAGTGGGAGTGCTGCCTGATGCACTGGGCATCTACTCTCCCACCTACAGCATATGGAAAGTTATAGCTCCCAAAGCACCACCAAGAATTCTTTCACTGCATGACTCCTCCTGCCTTGATTCCCCCTCCTTGCTCCATGAACTGTCACTCATTGACTGGCATCCAGTCCTTTCCTCCAATGAGGCTAACTCTGTCAGTGAAGCTAACTCTACCTTTAGTCTCATCCAATACCTCCTATCCCACATTCAGGACAAGTTGGTTCCTCTCACCAGGAGAAGGATATAAGGGATAAAGGGATCCCTATTAGTTGGCTCCACAAAGACCACCTATCCCTATTCAAAACCAGGGAGAAATGTTTGGAGGGTTTCAAAGCCGCTACCAACCCAGCAGACTAGCTTTCTTACAGACATCTGTGCAATCTGTGTCAAAGGGACACTTGCCTTGCCATGAGCCAGTACTGCCGGTAACAATTAATTGCCTCTGCTGGAACTCTTGGGGTTTTTGGGGGCATATCAAAGTCTTCCTGGCATGTCCATTGATGAGCTATGCAAATATCTTTCTTATTGGTGGAGTCCACTGTAATAACCCTGAAACCATTGCCAGTGTCTTTAACTTTTACTTTGTGGACCAATCATCCATCATGAAATCCAACCTCTCTCTGTCCCCCTCAATACCACCCCCTACAAACCCATCCTTTTCACTAAACTGGGAAGCCTCCAAGTTGCTAACGTCCTTTCCTAATAACGGCGACACAGGACCTGATGGGATCCTGCCAAGACTGCTTTGCTTGGTTGCTCCTATACTAGCCACTCCCACTGCACACATTTTCAACTTATCTCTGTCTTCTAGCATAGTCCCTACCATTTCAAATACTGAAAAGATTATGCCAGTTCTAAAGAAAGGGGACCCCAAGCTTCTAACCAGCTACAGACCTATTACGCTACTCCCAATACTCAGTAAACAGCTCAAAAGGGTTGTAGTTTCCCAACTGACTGACTTTTCCCCAGGCACACAACCACCTCACAGCGAATCAACATGGGTTTAGAAAAGAACACAGCACCACCACTGTCTTGACCCATCTCACATACGATATCAAACTTGCCATGGATGGTGGCTTCCTTACTGAAGTCATTTTTATTGACCTCGCAAAGGCTTTTGACACCACTGATCACACACTGCTCCATTCCAAATTAATTTATTCATAGGTAGTCCAGTGGCATAGAGGGCTAAGGTGCTGAGTGCCTACCTACTGACATGCTGATGGCCAGTGTAGAGGACAAAGCACGGGTTGCCAGGGGTCAGCTGGGGGGCTGGGAAAGGATCGAGCAGCCATCTGGCTGCTCTCTTTTCCCAAATCAGGGTGGCTGACCATCTCGGTTCTGGGTTGCCATCAGGTGGAGCCTTGGTAGTAGCTCATGGGAGCTCTTGGAGACAGATATAAGTCATGAGTGGAGGAGGAAGATGATGTCCCCAGATGCATGCGCACCTCCATCCAGGTGCACCACCTGAGCATACTGCAGTGTTGGGAGAGGGATGTGAGAAAAGCAGGAGAATAAATGGAAGGCACAGTGGGGGTGTATGAGGCCTGCACACCACAATTCCACCTACCACATCACTGGGAATGCCTTCGGCAACTACTGGAATCAGGCATGGAGGGGTGGATAACCCCTCTCCTGACCCCATCACTTGGGGGGGGGATCCATGGGAGTACTGAGCTTCCAGGTAAGTCGGAGACATGCTGGACAGTGGGGGATGGTACAGACTGGCAGAAGGGAGCCTAACCCCATCGTGGCCATAGAGGAAAACCAGATTATAGAAAATAAAACTAATTTCTGCGGGCCTCTCACTCCAGGCTGCCTCATTATTCCGGAGTTATCTCTCAAGTACAGAGCAGTATGTCCACTTTGGTAGCACCATATCCTCCCTCACTCCAATAAATCGTGGTGTCGCTCAGGATTCCACACTTCTCCATTTTTATAAATAACCTCCCCTCAGTCCCTTCTCACCGCTCATATATAAGGTATGCAGATGCTATTGTTTTGTATTTCAGCTCCCCCTTCATTGCCGTTGTTAATGTTCAGCTACAGGATGATTTCTCCCTTGTCCAGGCCTGGCTCATCAAAAACAAACTGATCCTAAATTCTTCTAAGAACCAAGCTATGCTATTCAGGTCTCAGAATAGACCCCTTTCCATATATTGTCTTGATGAATCCCCCTTAGCTACGGTGACAGACTTCAAATACCTCAGGATCACACTGAACCCTGCTCTGGATTTCTCCCTCTGTATCTCCCTGCAGTACGAGGCAGTAAACTCAAGACATGACCTAGTTTATCATGCCAAACACTCCATCATACCTAAGGCTAGGCTTGCCATCACACTGGTCATCCTCCTTCCCCATCTCCAATATGGACAGCTTAATTTCTCCCGTGCTCCAAAAATGGCTCTAAGCAAATGGGATGAGTCCTACAGTAACATCTGTCATTTCTCCCTGTCCTCTCCATTCATGCATTACTGTACCCCCTGTATGCCTCTCTGGGATGGCTCTGCCATCTGCAGCTCAGTTATTATGTTAAGGGTTCTTAATTGATAAACTACTAAGCCTACTTGCTCAAATATGCTGATGCTGCCCTCCTTCATGTTAACAAGTACTCCTCTGTGATGGGAGAACAGGCTTTCACAGTCTTTGCACCAAAATGTTAGAACTCCTTTCCAACTGGCACTCATAACCGTCCCATGAAAAGCTCTTCAAAGGTGCTCTCATTAAGCATTTGATGGGGTCGACCCCATGCTGCTTTGCTGGGTAACTCTCAATGCCCCTCTTTAACATTGTTAATTATGTTGTTCAACCTCTTGCCTTTTGTCATGCTCCCCAGCTGCAGTGTGCTACTGTAAGCTACCCAAAGTTTGTGAAATATATAACCAAATGTATATTTTTAGTAGTTGTCCTAAGTATGTACATTTTTTTGTAATTGTTCATTGTTCCTACCGTACATTGTGTGCCATTTCTCAGGCTTCTTCTCTGTACTATGTGCTGTACTGTACTATGTATTATCTCAGGTCTATTGTTCACACTATTGTATCCTCCTAGGTCATGCCTGAAAATAGGCATTTACTTGTCTAGTGTAGCCTACCTGGTAAACAAAAACTAAATACATAAGTTGAATACTACATATACCAATATCTGATGCTTTGCCCTGGGCAAAACTCAATTCATTCACCACTGTTTACTTTATTCTGGCATGAACTGGCTGTCCCCACCTTCTTGATGATTGCACGCCCTAGGCTGCATCACTGCCAAAGTCTTAAGGACCACCACACCTGCCTCCCTGGCTGTCCTTCCGTAGCATCCTGATCAGGCCTGCCTTCTATAGTCTGGTGACCTATTTCTCTTGTCTGTTCTGAAATGCTCAATGAATATAGGGGAAAACACTTTTTCATTTTTGCTTCTAAATTCTGGAACTCTATTCCAGTCATTCTTAGACACTCCCATTCTCACCTTTACTTTAAAAGGATATTATACAAGTACTTGAGTTTCACTGATAAATGCACCTGTAGTTGATGCCTTGTTTATATGATTACTAAACTGCACCAATTTATGTATTATTGAGATAAATCCTTATCAACTATGCTTGCTTTCCTTTGTGTTTGCCTAATGTTTTGTTATCTATTACTTATGCCTTACTTTAATGTACTGTAAAAATGTTTGTTATGGCTTACCAACAATGTTTGTTACTTTGTCTCTTTGTCACATGCTTTTGTATGTATTGCTTCAAATTCTGCATTATGTACAGCTGTTATGGCTCCTTTCATTCTGTACTGGGTTGTGTTAGAAAATAGCCATTGTACTGTCTAGTGCACCTACCCAATAAACAAACACCAATTAAATAAATAAATCATACTTGTATATTAATGAAGGCACTGTTTCTGAGTAGTAGATCATTTTTGCTTCATTTAATAGAATAATGTGGCTTTAAAACAGTACATTCCTAGTTTCCCAATTAGTATCACCCTAGGCAGTCATATGTTATATTATATATATATATATATATATATATATATATGTATATAGATAGATAGATAGATATACACCACACCAGTGGTGAATTAATAAATCATGTTATGTTTGGATAAATATTTATTTTCACTTAGAACACAGTTTATTTAACTTAGAACATGATTTATTTCAATTAGAGCATGTTATTTCCACTTAGAGTCTGGAAATAGAATGCAGAAGACAATGGGTCAGACAGAGAACTTATAATGAAAAGGCAGCCAGTTTCAAGCTAAAATAAGATGAAGCACTAGTAAAAGCATTGCCAATGTTATGGTATATCTCAAATACATAATGGGTTGAAGTACAACACATTTATCTCTACATATGAGTGGTAAGACTTTCATAGCTATCTTCTGGCTTTGCCACTCATGAGTTATTATGGGTCTTACCATTCACTAGATGAGATAAATATGTTATTCTACTGCAACCCATTATGTATTCTCTCTCCCTTTGTCTCTCTCCCCCCTTCTCTGTCTCTCTTTCTCTCTCTCTGTGTGTATATATATATATATATATATATATATATATATATATATTAGCAAAAATTTCATTAATGCACCATCAGGGTTCCGGCAACAAAGAGTATTGAAATAGGGTCTTAGGGTTTCCCAGCTCTAACACCCCAGCCCACCCTGCAAGGTGTGAGGGTGTGCCTTGGGGTTGTGAACCCTAATGCTCACCCCATTCCAAGAGTAAGTAAGCTAAGATGGATACAGTATAGGAGAATGGTGTGAGCATTAGGGTTCACAACCCTAAGGCACACCCCTCACACCTGTTCCTGCATACAGGGTGGGGGTGGGGTGTTAGAGTTGGGAACCCTAAGACTGAATGTCCCTACTTTTTTTGCTTGAACCCTAACCCTAATGGTGCACTAATGAAGTTTTCTTTGTATAGAATAGAATTTGTATAGAAGTTCCTTACTTTTCGAGAAAGTATAATTGTAGGCTTGCCTGCTTTCCCAACCATACATCATGTTTGAGACATTGAATTGTATCCTTATTTCCCTGTAGGTCTATAATTTTTAAGACATTGTGATTGCATCCTTATTTCCCTGCACTCCCATCACTCCGTAATCCTCTACGTATGTGTGTTTGGGAGCACAGGACCCAGAGGGCCCTGTGCTGCTATGTATGCATAAGTTCTGTGCTCCCATCACTCCATAATGGTATTCATATTTGCATGTGGGAGTGCACAGTGCCATCCATGCATAATTTCTGAGATATTGTAATTGCATCCCCATTTCCCTGTGGAAGCTCAGGGCCCTCTGGGCCCTGCACTCCCATCAGTCCTTAATAGTATATTTATTTGGATGTGGACCCTGTACTTCCATCCATCCATAGTTTTTCAGATAGTGTAGTGCTACCCTTCTTTGCTTGTGGGAGTGTAGGGCTCTCTGGGCCCTGTGCACCATCGCGTAGTGTGAAGACCCAAATAAACACCTGACACTGAAATGTGACCCTATAAAAAACACAGGAAATTTTGAAACTTGTGTAACTTGACACCAAATTAATATATTTTCATGAAACCAGCGAAAGACATATCAGTGGGACAAGCCCTTTGTACCCTGAAAATTTCAGAACAAAATTGCAAACCATTTCTTCACAGCGGAGTGACAAAGAAATTACTGTGTACACCTCCCATCACTATGTCACCCTACGGGAAACAAAACAATATTTAACTCCACAGAGTTCCAGAGCCGAGTAATATATTTTCACAAACCAGCAAAAGGCATATCTCTTGGTCAAGCCCTTTGTACCTTGCAAATTGTAGACCAAAATTCCAAACCATTTGTTTATTATGAAGTGACAAAAAAAACAGCGATATAATTTTTTTTTTTGCAAATTTGCAAAGAATAATCAATTTCCATGGTTCCTTTTATTACAAATTTGCAGAAAAAAAATCCTTTTTCACAAATTGCAGAAACAGAGCTTGTTTGGTGGAACTTATTTGCAGTTTGCAAAAAAAGGATTTTCTGCTTGTTAAAAAAGTACATTTCAAAGTTAGTAATAAAAAACTAACCCCAGAATCTGATTCTACAGGCCCCAATTAGGTAAACACAACTGTTGGTGTTTCCTAAAGCCCTCTATTGTTTTAGTAATTTAATTTTTTGTCACCGCTAACTGAAAACAAAATTGCAGTGGCATGAAAAAATATTCCACATTTGTGGCAAAAGATCTGGCATTTGCAAAAAAGGGTTCTACATTTGCTATAAAGAAACCTTTTTTGGGGTGATCATCTAACTTTTTTCTATAGGAAATAATGGGAAACTTTGAAATTTAATAACTTTGGAATGGATTAATTTTTGTTCACCAAACCTTCAAAAGGCACAACTGTGACCCAAGACCTATATATCCTAAACATTTCAGACCAAAATTCCACACTGTTTTTGTGCAGTGGTGAGACAAAGAATTTGACAAAAAATGGTAATTTACATGTTTTTTACACTCAGTATCTCTGCACCCACACATCCAACAAGAAAGAAGCTTGCCACAACAATAGATGTTTGATCCCTGATGGCGCATGAAAAATTTGATCTGAATCACTTGAACAGTTGCAAAGTTATTAAAGTGCAAACTGTTCAGTTTAACATAGAAGTGCAGAATGAACCCTATATAGGGGCACAACCCTGCTTCTATAAGAGATAGATAGATAGATAGATAGATAGATAGATAGATAGATAGATAGATAGATAGATAGATGAAACTTATTTGAAATTCTTTGCAAAAAAATATAATTAGTGCACAATTTAAGGTAACTCAATGCCAAAAAAGTAGGGCAATGTGGTGTTAGGATTTCCAACTGTAACTCCCCACCCCCAACCCCAAGCAGCAGAAGGAAAAAGTCATTAGGGTTTTGGGTCTCTGGAGTCTTGGCAAATCAGTGGGGGGATCTTGCTTGTGGTTGTATACCATAATGTTCACCCCTTCCCCCAGACAGTAGCCTACAGTACAAAGCACAAAGTATAGGTCCAAGCCAGTACCTCATAGTGATACACTCTTCTAAGGTAGAGAAGTATGTCTCATCACATGTTGCAAACACAATTTGTTGTAGCTTTCTTCATGCAGGATCCCGCAGGCACTGCATGAAGAAAGGAGATCATGTGTGACATTGTTTGCTCATGCAAAGGGATGGGCATTAGGATTGAAAATCCCAAGGAAGACCCCACCACTGATTTGCCAATACTCCAGAGACCCAAAGCTCTAAAGTTTTTTACCTTTTACTGCTTAGGGGGTGGGGTGGAGAGTTAGGGCTGGAAACCCTAATGCCACAGTTCCCTACTTTTGTGGCATTAAGTTACCCTAACTGGTGCATTAACGAAGTTATTTTTGCAAAATATTTCCTTTCCTTTTCAGATAGTGGAATCATATCCTCATTCACGTAGGTCCCTTTGGTACCTGATGCTCTGCACCAAGGGAAGACTGTCTACCTACAGAAGTGCAGGGCCTGGAAGTGAAGTGATGGATGTGAAGAATTCATGGGTTGTCTTGTGGGCTGCAGAACTTGGAAGTGCAGGGCCCCATGGTCCTTTCACTTCTATGTGGCCCCAGATAGAGACACATGGATCAAAGAGTGCATCTGTCAGCTAGTGCACAGGGCTCTCTGGCCACCCAGGGTGCAGAGGTCCAGGGCCCTGTGCCAAGAGGACAGTTGCCTTCACTATATGGTACCCAGACCCACGCAGACAACCCTGCACCTTTCATTCCCTGGATGTGGGGAAGTTGCATAACAGCACCATCCTCCCACCCTCATCCCACAGCTGGGTCACTGAGCTCACCCCCAAACTCAGCTCACCAGCACAGGATTACAAAGCATACCCACTGAGGTCAAGAGTGGTACTACATACAAAGTTTGCTAAATATATATATATATATATATATGTATGTATAAATTCAAGTTTAACACCACATTTTCAAGATACTCATTTCATGATTCACCTTACAAAAGTGACATGTACCATTTATGAAAATGTCATTTCACACCAGAAGTGAGAAACACATCTCAGCCAGGATTTAAAAAAATTGACACATGTCACGTTTATGAGATGGTGTGGAAAAATGTCTAGGTTGAAAGTTTGGAGTAAAAATAGTGAAAATTAGTGAATTTATGAGTGAACATTGAAATACTGCAACATTCACTCACAGCCTAGACATTTTACAGTATTTATACACCAAATTGTCAGCATAGCCTTCTTATTACCCCACCTCATAAACCCGGTAGTGAAAATTTTCAAATCCCCACCGAAACATCATTCCGCTGCATCAAAACGCCGTTGTGCACCACAGATGTGAAAAATGCATTTTGGTCAGGATTTGAAAAATGGCAGCTGTCATGTTCATGAGGTGGTGTAACAAAATGGCTATGTTGAAAATTTGGGGTCAAAATATTTAAAATTACTAAAGTTACCAGCGAGCATAATAAAATGTCAATGTATGCACATAACTTTGCCATTTTTACATATTTTGACTCCAAATTTTCAACATAGCCTTCTTATGGCCCACTTCATGAACAAGGGCAGTTAAAATGTTCAAATCCTGCTTAAAAGGTGATTTTTACAACGGGACCACAGAATCACCTTTTGGGCTTGATTTGCATCATTCTAACACCTATTGTCATGAGGTGGGGTTGCTAAAAGGTCAAGTTAAATATTTGGGGTCAAAATATGCAAAAATTACAAAGTTATGCATTAAAGTTTAAAACCTTATTGAAATACATTGAACCACACTTACCCTAGTTTCTCATATTGCAGTCGGAAGTTCCAGCAGCAAGACGTGTCTTGGATTGGAGTGGATCTCAGCTCTGGATGTGCAGGTGGAGGAGGTGGGGGTGCAGTGGTTGTGCTCAGTGAGGTCAGGGTTGGGGGTCAGATCAGCAATGGATCATTTTCTTTTTTACAGGTTTAATTTAAAATAAAACTTTGAGGGACGGTTTTCTTTATTACACGAAACAGTAATGCAGAGCCAGTGATCCAAGTATGGAGAATCCTCTAGACACCAGGGAAACTGAATACATAAGGGGACGGTGATCAGAGGGTTGGGAACATCACCAGACACTAAGGAAACAAAATATATGCAGGGACTGCGATCAGAGGGTGGGAGGTGTCACTAGACACCAGGGAAGGATAATACATAAGGGGACAGTGATCAGAGGGTGGCGGGCACCACTTGACACCAGGGAACCAGAATTCATAAGGGGATGGCAGTTGGAAGGTGGGGCACCAATAGACACCAGGAAAACATAATACATAGGGAGATGGTGACTGGAGGATGGGGGACACCACTAGACACCATCGGTACATAAGGGGATGATTATCAGAGGATTGGGGGTACCACTAGCCACAAGAGAAACATTATAAAAGTAAGGGGATGACAATAGGAAGGTGGGGGCACCACTAGACACCAGGGAAAGATTAAATAAATACTGGACCAGTGATGGGAGGTTGGGGGGGTGTTACTAGACACCAGAGAAACATAATATAAATATGGGGACAGCAATAAGAGGGTGGGGAGTGTCACTAGACACTAGGGAAATGTAACATACCTAATGGATGGTGATCAGAGGGTGGAGGGCACCACTAGACACCAGGGCAACATTACATACATAAAGAGAAGGCAATGATGGGGTGCCACTAGACACCAGGGAAATAGTGGCTCACTGCTCTCAGAGTAGTCTGCAGCATGAGCTCCAGCTACAGCTGCAGAACTGAAGAAAGTCCTGCTGTTGTCATGCAGAGGACGCAGGTGAATGGCTCCTCTCACTAAGCTGGTTGCACTTTTGATTTTGGGTGCCCAGAAAATGCATTTCTGGCAACATTAAAAAAACCAAAACACAGCATCTAGCTAAACGATCCTGTTTAGCTAGGTTCAGGAGTTGTTTTTTTTTTTAAAGACATTATTTTTATGTACTCTAAATGTTTGTAAGTTTAAAGGGGACAGGAATAGTGATTGCCTTCCAACACTGTATACTAGATCCATGTATACATAGCCCACAACAGCAATCACTCTCGGAACCTGTTAGGTCACCAGTGACATGTGATGTATGCAGTATTAGTTTTACAATATATGGTACTGTCATGGCTGCTGATGTGCATTGGATTTGTCAGTATCCTGTACGTCTGTTCACCAAGAGTCCCATGATGTCACATCATGGTTGGCGTGAAGGAGTGTCAGTATTGAAGACTGACAGTCTTATACCTGTCAGACTCACGCACACATCCAGGTGTGTAGGTCCATGAGTTGTTTGGGGAAAATAAATCTGTTGGGGGTGACTGTGAGGAGTGCCTTATAGCATGTGAATCAAGTATTAGCTGTGTACATAGGTCCACATAAGATGTTGTCCGCAGTCCCCAGAAACCATCGCAACAGCCTACTGCAGATGTCAGACTCTAACGTTATGCAGAACTGCTCATGGGTGGGACTTGCAAACACTGCCCACATATAAAAAACCAAAGCAGTCATGAATGTTGGCACTAGACATCCACTGTGTGTCCTCCACTCCTGGCTACTCCCTCGAACTATGATAATAGTGATATGTAGCCAGCCAACAGTGCAATACCAATCAGCACTGGCAATGCCTGCTACAGGTGTACTTCACTGACAAAACAGTCTGGTCTTGGGTGTGGGCATGTGTAGGGGATTGGGGATACAACTAGTGAAAGCTATAGAGCCATCAGCACTTTAGAACAACATAGATGGACATACTACATTGTGTTGGTAGTAAGCACACAAGTGAACACACAAGACCGATGACCCCAATGCGTACCCTGATGCCGGTTGGGGGGTGGGCTGGGGTGGTCCAAGGGGGACTTTCAACCCTAACCCCGAATTTCCTAGCTTTTTTTCACTGTGTAACAACCCTAACTGATGCATTAAACAGAGTTTTTTGCCTCTAATTTCCCTTCTTTTTGAAAAATGAGGATGATAAATAATGAAAGGAATGCAGTGGCGGCAGCCACGTGATGTCTTGTTACACAGTAACAGGAACTGCAAAGCAAACACAAGCGGCAATGGTAATGCACATGACAAAGCAAACATAAATGGCAAAGCAAACGTTGATAGAAACACAAGCGTAAAGTGATACTGAAGCAAACAGTTACGTTAACGGAGACATCAAACAGAAGTGCATACAGAACACAACTGGTAACACACACATTCATGGTACCACAATTGTAAACACAAATGGTAACAGTAACACCAACAATAACACCAAAGTAAACAGAAATGCAAGCACATACGAAAATGCAAACCGTAACACACACACTCATGGAACCACAATTGTAAATGCAAATGGTTATGGTAACAGCAACAATAAAACCAATAAAAACAGAAATGCAAGCTCATACAAAAACGCAAACTGTTACACATAAGGTCATGGTACCGCAATAGTAAATGTAAATGGTAACAGTAACAGTGACAGTGAAGCCAACAGAAACAGAAATGCAAGCGCATATGAAAAAGCAAACCATTACGCACACGGTGGCGTTGACGGGAACGGTGATTCGAATGGTAACAAAAGCGCAACTGGAAATGCTAACTGTCACAGTAACTAAAGGGTACACCCTTCTTTTCCCCAAAAACTGCATTGAAAAAACGAATTGAAAACAAAGAATGTGTGCATTATAATTGACTTCGGAGCAGAAAAGTACGACTTGGAATATTAAATTGCTTATATCTCAGGAACCATATGAAGTAGGGAAAAAATTAAAATTTTGTATGAATTATTACTTTGCTGGCTAGATTTGTGCTTAGCCCCTATTTAAGGAACTAAGCATTTTTTTTGACAAAAAGTCCGTATCTCACACTGTTTCTGAAATACAGGCCTTGAAAGACGCGACGGATGCCATATTTTATTTATTTATTGAAAAATTTCAGAATTACAACCTTTGAGTCAAGGACTCCTTTGCAAAGGCTCCATGTCAGTCATGACAGGACAATACAACAAGACAGTGTGTACAAAGTTCTCAAAACAGAGATATTACATTTCGACAAAAAATTAAAACCATAGCATAAGTAAAGGCTACACGTCAGCTGTAATAGAGATTACACAGAGAAACAGGTTGTACAGAAGTTTCCAAAACAGGACATTACAAGGGTTCAACAATCACAGTATAAGGTATGGCCAAGGCTCAGATAATATCTGAGGGTAGAGATGTTCCTAACGGTGTGGTGGCCCCGGTGACCGACAACCTAGGGGGAATGATGGAGAACAGCTACAGGTCTCAGAGTTAAGAAGAAACTTCTTGATCCCGGTTTTGAATAGACTTAGATTAGGGGCAAGTAAGATGGAGGATGGTAGATTGTTTAGCCAGAGGGGAGCATGATAATGAAAAGATCTTTGCCCTAGAGAGGTCCTGCAGTGGGGGACTGTATAGGAGGTCCCGGCAAGTCGTCTAGGGGTGCCCCTATGGGGGGCTGGGCTGATGAAGTGGTGGAGACAAATTGGTGTTAGTTTCATAAGGATCTTTTTAGCTTGGAGGCAGGTTTGGTACTTAAGCCTCCCTTCTAGGGTTAGGTGTCTGTTTCGACAATAGAGCAAACAAGTATGAGTTTGTCTATTGCTGCTAGTGACCATGCGGCAGGCTTTGTTGAGTGCTATATTGATGCTGCTTAGGGCAGATTTGTCAGCAGCACTGTAAATAGTTATTCCATAATCGACCAATGAGAGGACTGAGCTTGTAACGGCTAACCGTAGCGCCTGTGGGGTAAGGCAGTGTTTGTGCCTGTAAGGAATGCCAAGTCGGGTATTGACTGAGGAGGAGAGAAGTTTAATATGATGGTGGTAGATAAGGGATGTGTCCAGAGTGATACCTAGATATTTAAAATGAGTGACCTGTTCAATGTGGGTACCCTGTAAGTTTGAGATTGAGAGCTGGGAGTTACTGAGGGGGTTTTGGCGATGGGCAAACATCATGGATTTTGTTTTGTCATAGTTAAGTATTAGATGGTGGTCAGTGAACCAGTATTCAAGCTCCCTAAAACAGCCTTGAAGGGTACTTTGAGATGGATGAGGTTAGTGTGCTTCCAATTATAACACGGCATCGCCAGCATATAGCAATTGCTTTCCACTGCAGGCTTGGGGAGTGAGTTCAGAAAGAGAGGAACAATAGAGGGCCAAGTATTGACCCTTGAGGGACACCCAGCAAGAACTGGTTGTTTGGAGGAGAGTGTGTTTCTAATTTTACTTGCTGTGTTCTGTCAGTCAGATAGTTTTTGAACCAGGAGATAGTTTCAGGTGCAATATGGAGGGATGCAGGAAAGGAAGAAGAAGCTCATGATTGACAGTGTCAAATACCTCTGTCAAATCAACATAGATTGCCCCAACTGCTGACCCCTGTTCAAGAGCTCATGAATGTAAGATGTAAATTCTAGTAGTGCTGTGGTAGTACTGTACCCTTTTCGAAACCATGTTGCTCATGGCAGAGGAGTCCATATTTGTCTAGGTATTCGGGTGAGTTGGTCAGACACAATTCTTTCTAGTGCTTTTGAGAGGGAGGAAGGATCTGAATGGCCTATAGTTGCCAGGGTCGTTGATCACCCTTAGGATAGGTGTGATCACCCCTTCCATAGTGTAGGGATTCTGCCAAGGCAGTGAGTAGTTGGAGGAGTTTGAGAGATCTGCAGAGTCTCGTTAAGGATAAGCTAAAGCATTTCAGGTCCAAGGGAGTCTGCTATATCGAGTTATTGCAGGGCTTTTTAAGAGGTAGCTTAGCCCCATTGCAAGGAGACTATGCAGAGCCTGAAAAGGAGGTGTGTGGGGAACAAGGTGTAACAGTAGTGTGGGAAATGGGGTCAAAGAAGTTTATAGGGAGGATATGACTAAGGTCAGAGAAAGTGGTGTTTAGGGTATTGGATATGGCGGTGGGGTCATGAGAGAGGGTACCTGAACTAAGAGCTGGGTTGAGTCTGTGTTGGTGACTTTCCACAGAGTTCCTTGACATTGTTCCAGAAAGATTTCAGAGCTCCAAGTAGTAGTAAAGGCTTGGTGATAGTAGGTGGCCTTGGCTTGCCTAATAGCCCTCATGCATTTATTTCTTGCCTCTCTGTAGAGCTGTCTATCATGGGGCAGCTGGGAGGATAGGGCCCTGTGTCAGAGGTTATTCCTATGATGCATCAGTTGTAGGAGGGACTGGGTAATCCAAGGGGTGTCCCAGGTTTTTATTACCTTCTTTGTGAAGGGGGCAAATATGTCACAGGCAGCATTGAAGATAGTAATAAATGCAGTGAGTGCAGCGTCTAAAGATTGGGCAGTATGGACTGGATCCCAGTCACAGGTGGAGAGGTACACTCTGAGGCGAGAGAGGGCACCTTTTTTGAGACGCCTTTGGAAGGAAGTTTTAGGTCTGTTAGGAGTATTTTTATTTGTCCACCAGCATAAGACAGGAGTGGTCACTAAGTACATCAGGAAGCACACTGACTTTGGAGAGGTGGTTCAGGAGGTTTGTAAAGATAAGTCTATAAGTGGAGGAGCCTGTCTGAGGATCCTGCCTGTGGGTGGACGGTACTACTTGGGTAAGGTCATAGGCACGAGCTGCCTCTTTGTAGGAAGCCGATGTAGAGGATAGCCAGTTCACATTAAAATCACCCATAATAACCAGTTCACTTTTTGGAGGAAGATATGTGATTGTAGATAGGATGGAATCAAATGCTAGCTTCTGGTTTGTTGGGGGGATGTAAACTGCCATAATATAAAGAGGTTTACCAGGAGTACCAAGGGCAACTTTGATGGTAATGGCCTGAGCACCATGTTCAGGCATGGGAAGTGGGACTAAGAGAGGCTGGAGGGATGTTTTAGCATATATGGCACATCCCCACCCCTTTTGCCTGTCCTATCAGCTCTGAAAATGGTATAGTCCCTGAGGGAGACCGAGGTATCAGGGACATTTTTTGAGAGCCAGGTTTCTGATAAGGTAAGGATGTCTGTGGGGTGTTGTGCAAGCCAACCCTGCAGCAGGGTAAATTTTTTTATTAGACTGCAATATTGAGGAGGCCAGAAATAGGCCTATGTGTGCCTTCTTGTGCCACTGGGCATGAGAGGACCTGGATTGGGATGGACATTCCAGGATATAAGTAGAAGGAGAAGGAGAGTATGCCGGAGTGAATATCCTAATCAAGCTTGTTTGTATTGCAGCGAGTACCTGGATAAGTGGGCGATTTGGTGGGACTTGTAGGTATGGGGAGGGTGGATACAAGATGAGTTAAGATAGCTAGGGATACTAGAGGTATGTGCTAGATGGTGGGAGTCTGCAGGAGGAGAGGTGTTAGGGCAAGCCAGATGCCATTAATGGTTGCAGCTAAAACTAGGGGTACAGTTTCTGCTGTGAAAAACTAATGAGGCGGTTGTGGAAGCTTTGACCAAGCGTTTCAGTGAGATAGGTAGAGGGCAAGCAATGGGGTCCCAGGTAGGTTTAAGCACCCAAGAGGTTAGCAGAGAGTGAGAAACAAATATCAAGATTAAAATTAAAAGTTGTAAGATACAAGAGATGGTGTTCATATTGTCGAGATATAAGTCTGTAAATGTATGAAAAGAGAGGAAGCCCTCTGGTGGTGCTGCAGTATAAGCTGCAGATGGCAAAGTGGGCTGATTGGTTCCACACTGCACATGATCTTAACTATAAAATCAGATGTCGACCAAGGGTGGTGGTGGGGGTGGCGGGGACCAAACTGCGCTGTAAACTTTGTCTTTAAGAGAAGGCAGGCTGAGAGCGATGAGCCGCAAGTCCCGATCGTACCTGGCTTCAGTGTGTGCAGGGAGGGCTGCTGAATTCAGCCCCTCACGACCTCGGGTGACCGGAGGACTTCTATGAGGGAGGGCAGCTTGTGGAGCCCCTCGTGACCTCTCTTCAGGTCAGCTGTGGACAAGGGAGAGAGGGATCATTTTTAAAGGTAGGCTGAGGGGATATTGTTATCCTATGGAAAAAAAACATCAACTTCAGAGTGCTGTCACTTTGCCACCCTGTAATATTTTTCCCAAACCACCAAAAAGGCACATTTGTAGGATGTTGACTTTCTTCCCTCCAAATTTAAGCCCAAAAGACCAAACTGTTATTTTCCAGCAGATCGGCAAATAATTCCTGTAATGTGGCGGTCGCCATAATGTTATCCTATGGGAAAAGGGGCCAATTTCATAGTGCCATAACTTTGCTGCCCTGTAATATTTTTTGATCAATCCATGAAAAGGCACATCTGTGGGATGTTGCCTTTCTTCCCTCCAAATTTCAAGTAAAAAGACCAAACCACTTCCGAGATATTCAATGTCAAAAACTGGCAACATTTCCCTATCTATTCCATTATAAAAAAATCTGGCCGGTTTGTCCCTATTTTGCAATCAAAGATCACGATCAAAGAATCTCATGATCAAAGAATTTGCAGCATCATGATCAAAGAATTTGCAGGCTCATGAACAAAGAATAAAAAATGTAATAAATCAAAAAATTGAAGGAACTGCAGTAAATCACCACCATGGTTCAACAGAATGAAGCCCCCTGAGTAAAACCCATCCTCATTTGACTTCCTAGGGCACCCATGGGCTGAGAAAAATGATTTTTAAATTCAGCCATCTTGTTCCTCACTCAGGATGCAAGATCACGATCAAAGAATCTCACGATCAAAGAATTTGCAGCCTCACGATCAAAGAATTTGCTGGCTCACAATCAAAGAATAAAAAATGGTAAAACACAATTTATTCACTGATTTGAACCAAACTAATGGCATGGTTCAATAGAATGGACCCTCCTGAGCAAAACAAGCCCTCATTTGTGTCCGTAGCCCACCCCTGAGCTGAGATATTAGTGTTTTAGGTCACAATGCAAGATCACGATCAAAGAATTTGCAGGCTCACGATCAAAGATCGTTAGTGAGCCGCGATTAAGATTTTAAAAGCTTATAACTCTATTTTTTGACTGATTTTGGTGGACCCAAAGCCATGGCTTAATAGATCAGGGTCCTCTGAGTAAAACCCTTCGAAGTTTTACTTCAGAAGTGACCCCTGAGCCGAGATATTTGTGTTTGTGTGATTGGAAAACTGAAAACAAGATGGCGGACCTCACGGTCAAAGAATTTTGAAAATTCCTCGAGAACAAAGATTCTTGAACTGTGAGCCTGCAAATTCTTTGATCGCCAGGCAAGACCAGATGGCTAGAAACCCCATTCTTTGATCGCAAGATATACATATAAATTTTCCCATTGACTTATAATGGGAACTTAAAAGTGTCATAACTTTTGAATGCCTTAATATTTTTTCACCAAACAAAAAGCAGCATGTTCCACAACCAACTCTCTTTCAAATGAGCCATCTTGCAGAGTGGTACACCACACAATGGCCATGCAGGACCACATTAAGAATGCCAAAAGTGCCTCCAAAAATGGATAATTTTGCATTTTTCAGTGCTTTCATACACGAAGACCAGCACTCCAACACAAATATAATTTGGTAAATCAAGAGATCCAGTATGCCCCAATACATGTACCAAATTTCAGGCAAATCCGTCAAACAGGTGCAAAGTTATTAAAGTCCAAACTTTTGACTTTAGTATGTAACTGGCCACTCAACCCTAACTATAGTGGCACGAACTTGCCACTATAATTATACTGGAATGGTAGCACCAGAATAGTTATGGTTGCATGACAGGTTCAGTGTTAAACCCATAACTTTAAACCTTAATAGCTTTGGCAGCGTTTTATGCAGTTAGTTGAAAATTTGCATGTAGTGTCTAGAAAGCAAGGTATAAATATGTGAAAAGTATTGTGATGGCAGCTTGTGAGGTTTCTGAGATCCACATATGTCATTTCCTTGTAGCTGTCTAATTTTTTCCTATACTTAACAAGGGTTTTTGGTTTTCCTCTCACATACAGGCTACCCAGAATGGCCTTTTTTTCTGAAACTTTCAGGGAAGAAGTATGCTTTGCTAAGGTAGCTCCTTTGGAAGGTTATATGAAAAAATATTTAACAGTCCCAGAGTTATAGGGATTTAACCTTTATTTTATTTATTTATTTATTTATTTTGCTGTTCTGAGCATGCTCAGTAGGGTTTTTGGGATAGCATTCTGATATGATACAAAAGAATTGCATGTTGCAGACCATTTTTTTCACCACTTGCTTCTCACAGTAACAAAAAAAATGTTCATGTTGTGATGGTCGCCATCTTGTTTCCCCTCCAAAATAAAATACATGGAAAATACATAATCAATGTGTAATTTTAAAAAGCAAACACCTAAACCTAGCTAAACAGAACCTGTTTAGGTACATTCTGGTGTTTTTTTTAATTACGTGGACAGAAATACCTTTTATGTGCACCCCAAAATCCAGGGTGCCAGGCTTAGTGAGAGGAGCCATTTACCTGCATTCTCTGTATGAGAACAGTGGGACTTTCTTGAATGCTAAAGCCACAGCTGGAAGTCATACTGCCAGCTTCATTTATTTATTTAATTTTTGTTGACTGGGAAAGGAGGACTAGAGAATTCTACCTATTTTCAGCCTCGTCGCAGGGGAGGGGGATACAGACGGATGCCAACTGACACTGAACTAGATTAAGCTGTTGGTGGTATTTTTTTTAGTGAATGAAGTAGTGAGCTGGTGATCCCCTGTTCTGTCTGTCTGTCTGCATATCTATCTATCTATCTATCTATCTAATTTACATATTTGTTAAGTGGACCAGGGTGCCCACTCAAAGCGCAGCTTCTTTCTCCCTCCTCCCCTCCAGGTCACCTATTCCCTCATTCTCAGTATTTAAGAATTTTTCATATAAGCAGACCAGAGTTCCCACCCCAGTACTGCATACCCTGACCCCCCTCCCTCCATGTCACCCTTTCTAGTAGGCCAACACTGCTGTGTCTAATCCACAGTGTCAAATTATAAACTGTAATAAAGAAAACAGTCCCTCTTCTTAAACCTGTAAAAAAAAATTCCTTACCAATCTGACCCCCACACACACCCTACCCACCTCACCCTATCTTCCATGTAGCACCCTCACCCCCCACACACACACACACACCCTGATTCACCTAAACTTGTCCCATGGTGTAGATCCACTTTCTGATCAAAGACATATCCTGCTGCTGAAACCAAGAACTGTAATAGGAAAAAATAAGGTAAGTGAGGTTTAATGTGTTTCAATGGAGTTTGGACTTTTATTCACAACGTTGTCCTTTTTGACTATTTTTTACACCAAATTTTCAACATGGCCTTTTTGGGACTCCGCCTCTTGACCAATGGTAGGAAATCCCCTTTAGGGCTGAATATGAACATTTTCACCACCCTTGCTCATAAGGTGGGGTCATAAGAAGGCTATGTTGAAATAAATATATGTATATACAATAGGGATGTTATGTATTCATTGAGAATAAAATCATGTATTCTCACCCCAGTGAGATAAATGGGTGATGACATAGCTGAAATGAAAATAAATCCATTTACACCTACAGTAGCTACGTCGTCACCTGATATTCTTACTCCAGCACCATTTAATCTGTTTCACTTGGCACTACTTTTAAATCTGAAACTGAAAATTTACAACTACCTAATTAAGCACCTGCTCAGTACTCTTCATTCTTGTCTTGCAGTTTCAAAAAACCCCTGAAGCCTACAGCACTATACTCTTAGCTGCACTTAACTGTACCAACAAAAATACTGCTGTAAAACAACGTACCCTATCATAATGAATAACTGTACATTGATTCCAAAGCCGTCAGAAACAACAGTGATTAAAAAATGGAACCCATGGTGACCAGTACAAAAAGTAAACCTGCATCAAGATATTTTCCTTTCCTGCTCACAATTACAGGAGCATAAGCAAGCAGTTCTGCACCCGACTAAAGGAAAAACATTATCGCTAGCAAAAACAAAAGACAGCCGCATGACAAGTCACAATAACTACAACATACTTCATAACATTTAGTGAACTGCATCAAAGAACTAGTAAATGTTATACTTTTTTTCCAAATTTCGCCTCTGAAATAGTCCACCCTGAAAACAAACAAACAAAATCAGCACCGATACACAGTCCAACTAAGCAGTGATGTTCCTCACGCCGAGACTTACCTATTTTCTCTCGTAAGCCTCCTAATCTTCTGACACAGTTACAGCTTTATAAATATTTCATTATTCACTTGACGTTCCAAAGTATACGATGCTCAAAAACATTCACTTGCAAGACACTATTACACTAACCATTATCACTACACCAAAGAAAAATAAAAGTTAATAAATACATGTTGATTTCACTCCATAAACAAAATCAAACTGCACGTTTCACAGACGTTCACAGCAGCACTCCAGAAGTAAACATTACACAGGTAGCCCACCCACAAAGACAACCAAACCAATCCCAGTGCTCACTCCCTCAATACACACCTAACAGCACCAATGACAGTCTACACTCCGCAGCCACTACTATCACAAACCAAAACCCAAAAGGCACCATAGCAACCAATCTCAGCACAGAAGAAAAACACATAACCAATCCCTATAAAACACTTGAACAGACTGACAGAAACCAGGCAAATCACTGAGGAATAACAACAACATACAAAATAACCCTAGGAAAATGGACACATGCCACAATCTAAAAATACAGAGAACAGACAAAAACGCTCTTTCCCTATTGAATAAATCGCACACATGATGTGCAGATCGTGGGATATGGAAAAAAGTCTCACTCCTGCATCGTGAAGCATGGATATCTCACTCTGCAGGAGTGAGAATATTTTCTATATCTCACTCCTGCCCATCATGTATCATATATATATATATATATATATATATATAGATAGATAGATAGATAGATAGATAATATATATATAGATAGATATATACATATACATATAATGGTCAAGTTATGAGTGTACATTGAAATTTTTCTATGCTCACATATCATTTTTGTAATTTTCAGTATTTTGACCTCAAATTTTCAATATAGCCATTTTTTACACCACCTCGTGAATGTGGCAGCAGTCATTTTTCAAATCCTTTCTGAAATGTGTTTTCACACCTGTGGTGTGGGATGATGTTTCAGTGGGGATTTGATAATGTTCACCTACTGGGTTCATGAGATGGGCTAATAAGAAAGCTATGCTGAAAATCTGGTGTACAAATATGGCAAAATGCCCAGGTTATGAGTGAACATTACAATATTTCAATGTTCATTCATAACTTTGTTAATTTTCAATATTTTAACTCCAAACTTTCAACATAGCCATTTTTCCACATAACCTCATAAATGTGACAGGTGTCATTCTTTAAATTCTGGGTGAGACATGTTTTAGCACTTCATAGTTTAGTACGAGTTCTGGAGGCCTTGGCCTTTTGTGAACTCATCACCTAGTACTATCGGTGGAAGAAGTATTTGATGTCACCCATGTGCTCATCTAAGTTTGTTTTAAATGTATTCAAATTTTTGTTTTCCACTAAATGATTTGGTAGTGTATTCCATGAAGTACTTAATCTTTGGGTGTACCACTTACATCTCTTATGTGTTCTAAATGTGTCTCCTTTTAATTTATATTTGTGTGTCTTTGTGTTGGTTATTGTGCTGTGTTTTGCTAAAGCTATAGTTTCCATTAAAAGTTCATTTTGAATAGCGTTGAAGGTCCAGCAGAGATCACCTCTAAGGTTTCTATAATGAATAGAATACAAGCCTAATTTTTTTTAGCCTGTCCTCACATTCTAAATGCCTCATGTTAGTAATTCTCTTTGTGACACGTCTTTGAATTCTTTCAGTCATTTTCTTTCCCTTTATTGTAGTTGGAGCACAGAAAGGGGCACAATAGTCCAGATACAGCCTTACCAAACTTATATATAGAGGAACTATTACACTTGGTTCATGACTTTTTAATATTTCTAAAAATGCAAGATGCAATATTATTGCATTTCTTGACTACAGCCTGTGTATACATGCCAAAAGTTAGGTTGTTGTCTATCAGCACTCCCAAATCCTTTTCACTGGTTGCTTCCTGTAGAATTACATTATTTAATTTATGTATTTTACAGGGATTATTGTTTCCCAGGTGCATAACCTTACATTTTGTTTCATTAAAGGTAATTTTGTTTTCTTGTAACCACTTCTCAAGTGTATAGATATGCTCCTGAAAGTCCATTGCGGTCTGTGAATTGTTTACAATATCACCAATCTTACAATCATCAGCATACTTTGACATCCATGCACTATTAGATGTCTGCAAGGTGGAGATTAAGATATTAAAAAGTAAGGGTCCCAGCACTGAACCCTGTGGAACCTCACTTGTCACTGGGCCCCAAGCAGACTTATTGCCTTTTATTTCAACTCTCTGTCTTCTATTATCCAGCTACGAAGTAATCCAACATATTATGTTGCTATGTAGTTTGAGTTTGCTCAGTTGGTGAGTCAGAATATTGTGTGAAACAATGTCAAATGCTTTGGAGAAATCCAAAAATACAATATCTACTGGAAGGCCTCTGCCCAGTGCTGTGCTCACTGGTTCAAAGAAGTTAAGTAGGTTTGTCAGACAGGATCTGCTGGCTACGAATCCATGTTGTGTTAGGTCCTGGTGCTTATCGTGTTCTATATGCTCTATTATGTGTTTTTGAATTAGTTTTTCAAGCAGTTTACATACCACTGAGGTTAAGCTGATAGGCCAGTAATTGGCTACATTATTTTTGCTGCCATATTTGTATATTGGTGTTACTGTTGCATCTTTCCATTCGGGGATTATGTTCCCTTCTCTTAGTGACGCATTAAAGAGCATTGTTAGGGGGCCTAATAGCTGATTGGTTGTTTCCTTAGGAAACTGGGGTGAATTCCATCCGGGTCTGGTGAGCTACTTGCTCTTAGTGTCCCTAGCATGTTAGCAACCTCTTCATTAGTGAAAGGTGCCATATTGTCAGTACTTTCATTACTTCCTATAATTTTCTCCTTAGGTATAAATACGTTTAGGAAGTGTTTATTGAATTCTTCCGCTATTTTTGTTTCATCCGTGATCATTCCTGATTCAGTTTGAATAGGACTAATTCTTGTTTTAGCCCCTCTCAGTGACCCAACATAGTTATAAAACCTTTTTTAGTGTCTTTGATATCAGTGACTAATTTATACTCCATGGGCCTGATTCTGAAAAGGGTGGTGCAAGTCGCCGCCAAATGCAACTTGCTCCACCGGCAACTGCGAAATTGACCCTGCACCCTATTCTAGAAGGGACAGGATCATTGCAGCTAAGTCCTGCAACTTATGACATGTGGCCAGGTACGCTGAACTGTGGGTGTACCTGGTGAGCATGTTGCAAGCCACAACGCAGGTCGTAAGTGCCCCCTCCATGCCCAGCAAGCCATTGGCACCCTGCAGGGCTGCCCACACCCCCATCCTCTGAATCCCCCTTTGCACAGTGCCCCGCAGGGCGATGCAGTCAACCCCACCACCCGTGCCCAGACCCTGAGTCACCAGCTGCTAATGCGACATATACCCTGTGAAGCCCTGGTAGTCTACAGCCCCCCCCCCGATCATTTGTAAAATAAATACATATCACCCCCAGTTCCCTGGTAGTCTAGTGCCCTGCCAAACATTGTAAAACAAATACATATTGCCCCCATTTCCATGGTAGTCTAGTGGCCCCCCATCCAGCCATGCCAGATCACCCAGCACTGTGCACTGACCACTGGACAGCTGTCGGGTCTATAGGACCCCCAAGGGGGCATCCGTAAATTTACCAGATAAATGCTGGTGTAACTTACATTGCCGGCTCTCCTCTGGGGGTTCTTGTAGAATTCTGACATTGGGGACTTTGTTGCTGCCCTTCTGGAATGGGGTGCAGCTGCTGCCGTAAACCCCCTAGCACCATGTCGCAGGAGGTTTATGGTGCAACTGCGAGCGTAACTGCTGTTTGGCACAAGAGGCCTGCGCCATGTCGCAGGCCACTTTGTAGAATCACGCATGTCATAACTGCTGGCTTAAGTTTCTACATGCGCCATTCTACTTGGTGCAAGTGCTGTTATGCCAGGCGTAACTGTAGCAGAATCCAGCCCCATGTTTTGTTTTGCCTTTCTTATGCTGGATTTAGTTATATTTGTAATTTTTTTATATGCTTGCCAGTTAATTTCTGTTAGTTGTTTTTTATGTTGTCTTGTGGATGAGTAAGCAACATATTGGGGCAGTTGGGAGTCGCAGGTTTTGGAGATGCGGTCATGTTGTGGCCAATGGCACCACTGCGTTTTTGGGCTTGGCTCTGTGGCACAAATTATATGCCATGCTGTCTATGACAGCAGTTGAAAAGTGTGCCACCAACTTAAAACAATTTAGCAGCTGCAATGAGGGAGTGGCCCATCATTGCAGGGCATACCTTGCCTGGTGTAACATTTCAATAAACATGGCAGCATTACAGTGCCACCTGAAAGCTGATGTCGGGGGTGTCTAATCCCCCTGTCAGCATGCCCTCTCCTCAGTTTGCTAATGGGGGAGCCCAGTCTCTGTCAGCATAATGTGCCCCTGTTTGAATTTCGCAGCCGAGGGGGTGCCCAATCCTCCTTGGCATCATGCGCGCCCCCCAAATATGGACATATTTTGAGTGCTGACGGGGGGGCCCAATCCCCACTGGCTTCAGTCTCCTTCACAAAGAAACACAGGTGGCACACTAAGAGCCCACCCCATTATGCCAAGACACACCTAAGAGAAATAAAAACCTTCCCACAAAGTTTTTTTCATTTTTTTTAAACCTGTAAAACAGAAAACGGTCCGTTGTTGTCTCCGGTGCCTCCTCCCCCAGTTCACGCCCACCTTCTGCGTACCCCACCTCCCTGCACCCCCCCTCACCCCATACTTATCTTTGGAGTCCGGACGATGATCTTCGGTTGACCGGGAACATGTCTGCACTCTTCAAAGCCGACCGCAAACTGAAGAAATGCCAGTAAGCTGTATAATGGCATAAATGGGTTTTTTTCAACTTTGGTGCATATCTCAGCTATTTTTGTGAATTGTGACACCAAATTTTCAAGATGGGGTTCTTGGGACCTCACCTCATGAACTCAGTCATTGTTGTTTCATTAATCAGTCCCAAAAGATGATTTTGCAGTCACTGAGCAGAATCACCTTACGGGAATGAGTCACAAAATGACAGTGTCACAGTTCATGAGGTAGACTTCCAAAAAGGCTAAGTTGCAAATTTGGTGAAAAAATTCCCCAAAATGACTGTGTTACGGGCGTGCATAGGCAGTTCCCATGCAAGCTCATAACTTCAAGAATTTTTTATATTTTCACTCCAGATTTTGAACATTGACATTTTCCACACCTCCTTATGAACAGTACAGTTGTTGTTTTTCACATCTGGCCCAAAATGTGTTTTTGCACATGTGGAGCACAATGTCGCGGTCGCTGAGTGAAATCAATGTTCGAGATAGATTAAGAAAATCACAGTGACAGTATTCATAAGGAGAGGTCCTAAAAAGCCCGTGTTGCAAATTTGGTGAAAAAATTCCCCAAAATGGCTGTGTTACCAGCGTGTGCACAGGGGTAATGCCAAACTTCACCCAACAACTAACACACCAAAATCTGGCCAATGGAAAATCATGTACACAAATGCTCACAGCCTGGGAAATAAGATCCCAGACCTGCAGGCAATAATGTCAGAGGCTAAACTGGACATAGTAGCAATTAGTGAGACGTGGTTTACCAGTAACCACACTTGGGAGACTTCAGTACTGGCTATGTATTGTTCAGAAGAGATCGAGTAAAAAGGGGGAGGGTGGCCCTGTATGTTAATGAAAATATCAAAGCTACAGAAATTCAGAATACACATAAGGAGCCAGAAGAACTGTGGGTCACCCTGGAAACAGGAAATGGGACAGCCATAAGAACTGGGGTTGTCTACAGGCCCCCAGACCAGAGGGAGGACATAGACACATTACTGTTAGAAGATATACAAAACATGACAGCTAAAGGAGGTTCTGATAATGGGAGACTTCAACATGCCAGATACAGATTGGTCAATACCAGCAGGAACATCTGCCAGAACTAGACTCATAGTGGATTCCCTGCAGGGGAGGGCCTCAAACAACTGGTACAGCAACCCACAAGAGACAGGGCTATCCTAGATCTAGTACTGACTAACAAAGAAGGGATCACAGATCTCCAGGTAGAAGGTCACCTGGGAGCCAGTGACCATCACATGGTATGGTTCAATTTGGCTACTACATCTAAATCATCCCATTCCAAAGCAAAATATGGGACTTCAGAGGAGCTGACTTTGATAAGATGGCCAACAGAGTTAAGCTAGCCCTGGCAAAAGAAACACAGGTGAGGAGGTACAGGCAAAGTGGGCAGCATTAGGGATACAATACTTGAAGCAACATCCCATTATATTAGACAGAAAAGGAAGTGCAAAGAAGAGGAAACCACTTTGGTTCTCAAATCACAGTAGCAGAAAAGGTCAGAGCCAAAAGGCTGGCCTTCAGAAAATATAAGGGAACACAGCGGGATGAAGATAGGAGGCATACCAAACTGCCCTAAGGGAAGCAGGTAAGGCAGTAAGGCAGGCAAAGTCCCAAACTGAGGAAACACTAGCACGAACAGTAAAAGAAGGTGACAAGACTTTCTATAGATACATTAGTGAAAGGAGAAAGTCCAGAGGGGGTATTGCTAAGCTTAATGGAGAAAAGGGAGCATGTGAGGAGGAGGACCCTGTAAAGGCATCTATCCTAAATAGATACTTTTGTTCAGTATTTACTGAAGAGAAGGTAGGGCAGGGCCCACAGCTCAGCATCATGGACACAGGGGAGGGAGGTGAGCACTACTCCCTTCACAAAAGAAAGGGTCCTACAAGAGCTTGCTAAGCTCAGGGTGGATAAGGCAATGGGACCTGATGGCATACATCCCAGGGTACTTAAGGAGCTAAAGGAGGAACTAGCAGAGCCATTAGCAGAATTGTTTAGTGAGTCTCTGAGCACAGGAGAGGTCCCAGAAGACTGGAGAAGGGCTCATGTGATCCCACTCCACAAGAGTGGTAGCAGGGAGGGCGGGGAACTACAGACCGTCAGTCTTACCTCAGTAGTGGGCAAGATTATGGAGGCACTCCAAGGAAAGGATAGTGCAACACCTGGAATCCATAGGGCACAGGATCCAAGACAGCATGGGTTTACAAAAGGAAGGTCCTGTCAAACTAATCTCATAGATTTCTTTGACTGGGTAACCAGAGTGGTGGACCAAGGGGAGCAGTTGATGTCGCCTACCTTGACTTCAAGCAAAGCTTTGACACTGTTCCACATAGAAGATTGATAAATAAGCTAGGTAGGCTCTGGGTGGGTCAGAAGTTGGTCAACTGGGTGGCAAACTGTGACTGGCAGAAAACAGAGAGTGGTGGTAAATGGTATACAGTCAGAAGAGATGCAAGTCACAAGTGGGGTACCTCAGGGATCAGTCCTGGGGCCAGTCCTATTCAACATCTTCATTAGTGACCTCACGGATGGACTAGAGGGTAAGGCTTGTCTGTTTGCAGATAACACCAAGATCTGCAACAGAGTAGATGATCCAGATGGGGTGCAGAATGAGAAGAGATCTGGATAAACTAGCAGAATGGTCAGAAGAGTGGCAACTGGGATTTAATGCAAAGAAGTGAAATCATGCACATAGGGAAGAGAAACCTGAAGCCACTTATAGGCTGGGAGGAGTTGCTAGCAGTCACAAAGGAAGAAAGAGACTTGGGCATCATCATCACTGATGACTAAAATCATCCAAGCAGACCTCTAAGCAGTAGGTAAGGCTAGGGGTGTTAGGTGTATTAGTAGGGTATCACAAGTCGTAGAGAGAGGTAATAATCCTCTGTACAAGACATTGGTTAGGCCCCATCTGGAGTACTGCGTGCAGTATTGGAGGCCACACCTTCACAAGGACATTAACCAAATTGAGGCAGTCCAGAGAAGGCAACCAAAATGGTGCAGGGACTGCATCAGAAGACATATGAGGACAGATTAACGGAGCTCAATATGTATACCCTTGAGCAAAGGAGGGAGAGAGGTGATATGATCGAGACATTTAAACACATTAAGGGCATAAACAAGGTGAAAGAGTCTAACATGTTTAAATATAAGAAAAATAGCAGGACAAGAGGACACAGCATGAGATTAGAGGGAGGCCGATTAAGGGGGAATATGAGGAAATTCTTTTTCACAGAAAGGGTGGTGGATGCATGGAATGGCTTACCACAAGAAGTGGTGGCTATGAATACAGTGCAGGGCTTCAAACAGGCATGGGATAGGCATAAGGGAGCAATACAAATGACTATGAATAGATAGGTCACTGACAGAGCAAAGGCCGATGGCACATTTATGAGGTAGAAAAAGAAATGGGCAGACTGGATGGGCCTTGCGGTCCTTATCTGCCATCAACTTCTATGTTTCTATGTTTCTATGTGTTGTGCAGTTTCTACACATGCTTGTAACTTTTCCAATTTTTGTATGTTTACTCCAGATTCTCAAAATTGTCATTTTTGCACACTGCCTGATGAACAATACAGCTGTAATTTTTCACATGCTGCCCGAAACATGTTTTCGCACCTGTGGCATACAATGGGCACGGTCGCTGTGCAAAATCAATGTTTGGGACATTTAAGAAAATCACAGTGCCACTGTTCATGTGCGGAGGTCCCAAAATGCCTATGTTGGAAATCTGGTGTAAAAAATCTCCTAAATAATTGCATTACAGGTGTACACTGTGCAGTTTCTACACAGACTCATGACTTCACCAATTTTGTTACATTTTCACTCCACATTTTCAACATTACGATTTTTTCACACCTCCTCATGAACAGTGCAGCTGTCAATTTTCATATCCTGTTCAAAATGTGTTTTCACACCTGTGGTGCCAAATGGCATAGTCGTTGTACAAAATCACCTTTCGGCTAACGAACTGGTAGTGTCACTGTTCATGTGGTGGGGTCACAAAAAGCCCATGTTGAAAACTTGGAGTGAAAATACCAAGAAACACCCAAGACGTTAGGCTTTATCACCATAACGCCCTACCCTGTAGAGACTGACAAGCATGGTTTGACTTGAGATTATCAACAGTAATGTTCACACCATTCCACACTCACCCTGCAGCCAGTGATAGGCATAGAGGTGTGCCTTGGACTCTTTTGGCCCCAAATTCACCCCATTCTCCTATACTGCACCCATTTCAGTGGGTTTCCTTATGGAATGGGGAGAGTGTAAAGCCAGAACACCCCAAGGTGCACCTCGACACTTGTCAGTGTCTGCATGGTATGATGAGGTGAAATGACGTGAGTGTTATGGCCGAAGACCCAAAGGCACACCCCAATGCCTGTCAGTCTCTGCAGGTTGGGGTGGGGTTGACATCAGTTCCATACTTCACTGCCATTCCTATTATGCATCTCTCTAACTCCTGCACTACCAATGCCAATGCCAGCAAGACAACATTTGGCATTGACAAATGCTTGTTATATTTATAGTATAGTTTTTTCTTCTTTCTTATTTGTTTTTTGATATTGTCCCTCCACCATAATGGCACCCTATGATTGTTTTTATATTTCTTCCTATCAGGGATCCATTTATTAATGCAGTAGGTAGTTTTATGGTGGATTTTATCCCATATATCTATAAGCTCGAGATCCTTTAAGTCATGTTCCTAGCCCCAGTTACTTAAATAATGCCTTATTTTATTACAGCTTTAAAATAGTCTTTAACCTGTGTTTTGCCTTTGGTCACTGAATGTGATGTTTTAACTAAAAAGTGTACCACATTATGGTCACTGTCACCAAGTGGTGAGGAGACTAGTGGTTCTGATATATTATCAGGTATATTTGTAAGTACAAGATCAAGGATATTACCTTTTCTAGTATCTTTTTTAACTTTATGCTCCAAACTGTGGTACAATATGCATTCCAAGAATTTTGCTTTGCTACTGTTAGAGCATTCTTGTGTTGCCCAATTAATGGACGGATAGTTAAAATCTCCAATTAAATGTAGTCACATGCTACATCCATGTTTTTGATTGTTGATGTAAATAAATTATTTTCCTCTGCGTTCAGGTTAGAGGATGTGTATCCTAAGCCCACCAAGAAAGTTCTACCTGGCAATACAATTTGTGCCCATGATAGTTCAGTATCAGTATTTTCTGCTGTAGTCGGACAAACTTCATATGACTTGTATTTTGATGATACATACAGTGCAATGCCTCAACTTTTCTTGAGGCAGCTGTCTCTCCCCCTGAGATATCAGTTTAAATGGCTTTCAATATAAGATATAATTTGTTTGCCCAGCAAACTATTCCCTCTCCTACTAAGGAGTAAACCACCCCTGCAAAAAGCAGCTCTTTGCCGTTAAATTCTTCCCAATGAGAAATACATCTGATGTTTTGTTTTATACACCACATCCTCAACCATTCATTAATATTTTTTATCATAAGGTTCTGATATTTAATCACCTTAGGTATTGGCAAAATTTCAGAGAGTGCTATGTCACACCCTCTTTCTGTAAGTTTATTGGTCATTGATATGAACTCCTGTTTTATTTTAGGTATTGGGTCATGAAAAATATTATTTGCCCCAGTATGAATTACTACCATAGACTTCTCCCCAGCATGTTGCAGTAATGTATCTAGCATTCTAGTTAAGTTGGAGATCTCTGCCTCACTAAAGCTTGATAATGTCCTATTTGACTTGTTCCCATTATATACTGCTCAATCCAAATGTTTCACTATTGAGCCTCCTAGTACATAGAGTTCTTTACTTTCTATTTCACTGTTTAATTCCATACTAGTCTAGATGCTACTGGAGGGCACCCCTCTGTGATGGTATTTATTTGTTCATTGGAGGGCAGTGGTGTATTCTTGACTGCAGCATTGGAGGCTGTTAGAGTGTGCTCTGTACAGGGTGAGGTTTCTTGTTCCTGGGATATAGTGGGGATAGGGTCATTTTCCTCTGACATGTGGTTAAGGATACCATAGTGATTCTGAGTTTGCAGGGGAAAGTTAATGGTCTTTTGCCCTTTTTTTGCAACTCTAGCACTCTGGACTGTGTGCCATTCATTGTCTGATCCCTCTGGGGGTTCATCTTCCCTTGTCCTTTTTTTATTAGTAATGGGAGGCAGACATGGTGCATGATTATCTTGTGGCAATGTTAAAGTTGTGCACAAATGGGGCAAGTTATCAGCCCTATAATCCTTATTAGTACTATTATCTGTTTTTTGGTTTTCTGTGGTTGGGTATTAGTTGGAGCATCTTACCTGAAGCCTAAGGGGCATATCCTGCTGATTGACTTCTAGCATAATTATGTGGTCATTAAATAGGCTAAACTCCTTTATTAGTTCATCATTCCTTTTACATTTTTCACATATAAAATCAGTTGTTGGGAGAGTGGGCACAATTTTATACATGTCACATGACATACATTTGATCCCAATGTCTCCTTCTAGGGTCATTATTGTGTTGGTCATTTTGGTAACTGCGCTTATTAATCTCTGTGCTATTTGGAAACAAGATAGAACTATGCCTGCTCGATTTGGCTTTTAGGAAGGCATGAGTCAATGAATATTACTTTGGGATGATGTAAGGACAACTCCTGTTGTAACCGAGAGAGACGCACATATATAGACAATGCTTTAACACATTGCAACACGCTAAACACATAAACGTGCATATGATGCGTATTTCTTTGCATGCGTCTTCATGCATGACATCAAGCACCCCACTCAGCTCACCCTGCTCACCACTAGGCAAGTAAAATAGTGTTGTAGTGACCCAGAAGTAGATACCAGCGTGAGACACAGTAAACTCACAAAAGTGTCCAAAAGTGCATAAAAAAACAAGCGGCATCCACTCATTTGTGGAAATTGCACACTTTTAGTTATCTGTGCCTAAAAAGAAGTTAAAAATGTCACCCCAGAAATGAGCTGTAGTTCATTTGTATGCTGTCAAGAACTACAGCCCCTCTTCCTACTTCAGTGAGTGGTAGGGCTCAAAGAGGCATAACAACTTAATAATACTGTGCAAGATTTAAAAGGCAGCAGAAATCAGCAAGCACCACACTGCTCAATAAGTAGTGCTTGGCCAAATGCTTCTGCTGCATTTGTGTTGAAAAATGATGTTTTGTCCAATATATTATAAATGCCACATGTCATGTTTTTAAGGGGGGTCATTCAGCAACTATCTTGAAAACTTGGGGTCAAAATAAAAAAAAAATTATATTTATTAAGATACTTTGTGTGTAGAGCCAGTCTTCACCCAAGCGAGTATGCTTTGTGATACCATGCCGGTGACCTGAGTTCGAGGGTGAGCTCAGTGACCCAGCTACATGAGGTGAGGGTGCTATGATGGTGCTATTATATGATTACCCCCCTCCCCACCATAGAAACATAGAAACATAGACTTTGACAGCAGATAAGGACCGCTTGGCCCACCTAGTCTGCCCCAGTCCAACCTATCTGATAAGCTGCAGTTGCCAGTTACCCAATACCCTACTTCCTCCTACCCCTCACTAAAATTAGCCTATGTCTGTCCCTTGCTTTCTTGAATTCCCCCACTGTTTTTGACCCCACAACCTCCCTAGGAAGGTGGTTCCATGTGTACACCACCCTCTCTGTGAAAAATTATTTCCTCATGTTGCCCCTGAGTCATCTCCCGTCTATCTTCAAATGATGCCTCCTTGTTCTTGTACATTTCTTTTTCATAAAGATGCTCCCCCTCTTGGACTTTGTTGATTCCCTTGAGGTACTTGAATGTTTCTATCATGCCCCGCCCTTTCCTCAAGGGTATACATATTAAGCTTCTTTAGTCTCTCTTCATATGGCTTATGTTGCAGACCCTGCACCATTTTAGTTGCCCTCCTCTGGACTGCCTCCATCCTGTCTATGTCCCTGCGAAGATGGGGTCTCCAGAACTATATGCAGTACTCCAGATGGGATCTCACCAACTGGCTGTACAGAGGAATAAAAACCTCCTGTTTTCTACTGGTGATGCCTCTCCCTGTACATCCAAGTATTCCCCAGCCCTCCTTACTGCCTTCTCACATTCTTTACCTACCTTAAGATCATCTGATATGACCATCCCCAGGTCCCTTTCCATTTGTGTTGTTGCTAGTACATCCCCCCTCCATTGTGTACTCTTCCCCTGGGTTTTTGTTTCCAAGGTCCATTACTTTGCACTTTTTTGCATTTAATGTAAGCTGCCATATTTTTGACCATCCCTCCAATCTTGCCAAGTCCCTTCTCATCCTTTGTACCCCTTCTTGTGTTCTTTCCTCCCTAAATACCTATGTATACATGTATAGATCTGTGAGCAAAATTCATGTGTTCAAGTGCTAATGGAATTGTGGTTAATTTTCTGAGCCTCACAAAACAGACTTTTCACCCTTGCAGAGACAGGCCAGAGGGACTGATTCAACCCAGCAAAAGTATAATGCAGGTGTGACAGGCACCCCCGCCCCCAAATAAAATAATAATAGAGATCACAGTTCTGCACCATAAGATGATTCAACCCCAAACTGCCACAGAACTGAGAGACCATAGGCATGGAGCAGATGAACACCCACCCCCTAGTGGCGAAAACCTCTGTTGTCCCAAGGCATTAAATCATCTTCCATTCAGACTAGTTAATTTAGAGCCTCCACTAGAGATGCGTTGTTGCCAACTCTGCAGCTCTGCACCATAATTCTGCTAGAAGTGTCAGTCTTGTTGGCAGTATTCACATGCTGCAGCTATTGCAGAGTTCCTCGCAGGAACAGGAGCAGAGGGACAAAGCTGAGCTGGATACTGGCATAGGTCACTGGCAACTTGATCCCCTCTGCTCTGTGCAAGCATGAGATTGTGGGATATAGTAGTAAAGACCATAACCCTGTACTAAAGGAACAATTTCCTTTCTAATTCAAAAAAAGCCACCTCACCCCCTCAACCCAGTGCCTTTCCAAAGGGCTGTGGAAATGGACCAAGGGCATGTATGGGACCCCTAGGTACACAGGTTCCCACAGTAGAAGGATGCGGATTGGCTATGTTAGAATCTGACTCATACTGTCCATGCCCTCCTTTAGCTCAAAACCAGACATACTTGGTTTTGGGGATGAAGCAGTATGCAGTTCTACCCCAGCATGGCTCCTGATGGCCAGGACACCGGGGACATTTCCCCTACTCTTTTTGAGAAGTGCCATGGGATCTTTAACATCCACCTGAACAACCACCAGAACGGGTAGACGAGATTTCGGTTTAACATCTCATCCGAAAGATGGCACCTCAGGAGTGCAGCACCCCCCTCATGCTGCACTACAGTGTCAGTATTGGGCTATTAACCCAAGTGACTGGTGTGGGGATAGAACCCATGGCCTTCTGATCTCCCAGCCTCAGAGGTGAGTGTGCTACCTGCTGAGCCACTGACACTGACTCAGATTGACTGAGATGACACTCCACAGATTTTGGGAGTCATCCACTCCTACACAAGTCTCCGAGGATTGCTCTTTTAGATAGAAAATTATCTTGTGGGTATTTTACGGTTCACAAATATGGTCTTGGACATATGTCTGAAGAAGGTAGAGGAACTGTGGCCAAATCATAATGTGTGCTGGTATTGGTTTCTTGTATTCTGTGCAGATAAAGTCTTACAGAAGATTGCATTAAGTAGAAGAGCATTGAGTTCCTCTGAGAGAGAGTGGAAACTACACTCCTTATCAGAAGAAGGGAGAGGGAGCAAAATGGCAGTCATGCTGGGCCTTTGTCTGCAAGCTCTCTAACTAGAAAGCATAATTTTCCTCCCCATATCCCCTTTTTGATGTTCTTTTATAAAAATCTTTGTTATAGGAGAGCTTGCTTTTCTGTGTTTGACTGTGCTGCTGTATCGGCGGCTCAAGTCCAAAATTTTGTTATCTGATTTTTAGTTAGCAGTAAGGTGTATGGATTTAAAATACTAAGAGAGGGGATAGTGAGACAGATTTAGGAGCCAGATTTTTTATTTTTAGAATGGGGTTAATAAAGTAGCTACAGTTTTGTTTACCTGGTGGAGAGTTTGCCAAAATAAACTTAGAGGTTCATGGAGGTTCACAAAGGACGACAGATGATGGACAGGCTCCAGTTACATCAGAAACTTTAGGACTGCAAGGCTGCTTTAGAGGTTTGTTGGAGGGGCTGTGAATCTCTTGCTGCTGCTTGAATTGAGAGCTTGCTGCCTTTGAGGAATGCCAAAGAGCAGTGGCATTTTCTATCACTTCCCAGGTCATCATTTTGGAAGTGTTTCTTGTGACCTGAGCACTTCTGCTAACAAGTGCTTGCAGCTGCTACTACAGGTTTGCTGGTCGTTTTGTTGTGATGGCCCCAGATCTCTTCATCAGGAACTGCCTCTGGCTTTTTGGCTGCATTGACTGTTCTCATTCTTTCTGTCTTGACCTGTTCTGTCTGTGGGTCATGGGGTCCCCAGATTTTCAAACTACTACCTAGTGAGTTGCTCTCTGCATGTGAAAGAGGCACCGGACTCTTATTGCCCCATTGAAGTTCTGATGAGTGCCCCATTTTTTCTGTGACCCCTGTGCGACTGTATGACTTTGTCCAGAGCCTGTGAGAGGAGCTACCAGACTTCATCATAAAAAGTGACTTTTTGGTGAACTTCCTCCAGTTGGGTTTTTAAATTGTCAGCTTGATCTCCTGGCTGTAAGCAAAGAGACGGTGAGAGTGTCACTTTGAACTCAGTCCATTCATTTTGGAGATCCCTATTCTAAATATCGCTGACCACTTTGCTATATTAACTGATTAATTTGTTGGACAGTACCCTTTATCTGGGTTCATATAAACTACCTGTGGCCCAAATCTGCTCTCCCAAAAGAATAAGAAATTCTGTTGTTTAGTTGCAAAAATTGTCTTTGGGGTGGTTGGGGGAGTGTGGATTGTATTTATTGGTGGGAGGTGGGGGTTATTCTGTGTAGTGTGGATGTTGGGTGTATGATTTATTTTATTTTATTTATTTATTTTATTTCTGATTTTGGATTAACCATTTGAGCTCAGAGCGCTTTACATAGGTTCCACATTAGTACATTTAGAACAAGTAGGTGATTATGCAGGGGATTGAGACAAACAAGGCAATATAATTAGAATGAGAACATTTAGGTACATTTGGTCTTTAAACAAAGGAATGCAAAAAAATTCAGTGAAAACTAAAACTGGAATAGGTAAACACAGTCAGATACATACAGGGACAGACTAAATAACTGTGCCCAACATGGAGCCTGTTAGTTGTCAGCAACATGAGGGGGTTAGCGCATAGAAGTGCTGGAGACATGGGAGTGGAAGGTTAAGCCCCAAGTGCAGGGTGTCCCAGAGAGACAGGGAGAGAGAGAGAGAGAGGGGTCTAATTGGAGTGTATGTTTGTGTCTTAAATTTTTGTTTAAAGTGAGTGAGTGGGTGAGTGAGTGAGTGAAGCATGTGTGGATTGCGTGTTTGGCTTCTGCGCTCATTAAAAGCTAGTGCCTGTCAGCCATCGGTTGGTTCAAATAGGGTTTCTTTGTCAGAATGGATTTGCCAGGCAGAGATGTGTTGGAGGCATGGCTTGGCACAAATCACCTACGCTGCCTCTCTGCTTCGGGACCTCCACCTCTTTACTGGCCTCCCAGTTTCTGCCACCACAGTCAGGTGCTACAGGGAGGTTGGGATTAAAAGGATACATGTGGGTCAATGAAGGCAGATCAGATATTGAGCAGCATTGAGGTTGTCCAGTACAGGAGATGCCTTGAGTTTAAATGGAGCCTAGGGAGAGGCCAGATGTGTTTAGTCTCCATACCTAGGGTTCTCATTGGACCGAATGGGCAGGTAGCTAGAGGACTGGCTGTGTCCTCTAATCCTCTTCAAGCTGTGCCATGCAATGCCAGGTCAATAAGGAACAAGACTGCTATTTTTGCAGACTTGATTTCCTCTTTTGACCTGGCTTGCATTACGGAGACCTGGTTGGGTGATGATGACAGCCCAGTTTTTGATGCTACCATCCCCACTGGGTACTCCATAGTGCACCACCTGAGGAAGGATCGCTGGAGTGGGGGAGTGACAATCATATTTAGAGCCTGCCTGGGCTTCATGGTGCACCCAGTTGGTAATACCCGATCCTTTGAGTGCAATGCCATGTGTGGGGGTTCAGGTGCAGGTTGCAGAATTCTCCTCATGTACCACCCACCTAGGTCAGGGGTGAAGAATTCTGCAGGAGGTGGCAGACTTCATTGTCAATCAGGTGTTGGAGTCCTCCAGTTGTTTAGTCTTGGGGTACTTCAATGTCTGGATCGACGATGAATCCTCGCATTTCAGTTATGACCTCCTCCAGTTGATGCTATCACTGGGCCTGACACAAACTGTTGCTTCTGCATCCCATCAGCATGGCCACACACTCAATCTGGTGTTCCAGCTGGGTCTTGAGATTGACAACCTTAAGACTGATTGTATCTTTTGGTCTGATCACTGTACCATGGAGTTCATGTTTGGGACCCTTCCCAGAAAGTTTCTCCCCTGTGGATATGGTCAGCTATCACCCTTTAAGGGGTTTGCACCCAGAGAGACTACTGGCATTAACTGACCTATCTAGGGTTAACACGGCATGTGCGATTGGCACCAGAGAGTCAGTGGCCACCTAAAACAGGGTAGTTTCTGAAGCTCTGGATGTCATCACTCCAATTCTTATATGACCCACATATTCTCACTCGAGATCTCCTTGGTTTGATGGGGCTCTCAAGGTGTTGAAGATCAAGGGTCAGAAGCTGGAGCGTTGCTGGTGATGAACCTGTCTGGAAGCCAACAATCTGGCTCTGAGTGCCCACTATGGTGAATATCAGGGGACAATTTCCTGTAAGAAGGCAGAAATCCTGTCCCTGCAGATTGATGTAGGGAAAAACAGACCTACTCAGCTTTTTCGGACTGTGGACAGGCTTCTCCATCCTGCCTGTTTACAGCCAAAAAAAGCTTTTTCATCCACTTTACATGAAGAGTTTTCTCTGTTTTTTCTCTGACAGAGTGTCGGCTATCCCATCGGGGAGGCATCCGCCTCACAGTGGTGGAGTTGGGAGGTTCAGAGGCACTCCTGTCTGGAAGGAGTTTAGGCCAGTGGAGATGTCAGAAGTTATGAGGGCGATCTCAGAGCTGCAGCACTCTTATTGTGAACTGGACCCAGCAATGACGCATTTCTTAATGGGATGCATTGAGGCTGTTGGTCTGGTGTTTGACAGGATTGTCAGGTGCTCGATGATGGAAGGAGCATTCCCAGTGGCTTTGAAAGAAGCGCTGGTGAGATCTCCTTAAGAAACCTTCCCTCGACCCAAACATCCTGGTGAATTACCATCCTATCTCCAACCTGCCTTTTTTGAACAAGGTTGTCGAGAAATTAGTAACACTGTAGCTCGAGGATCGCCTTGTGTCCGCTGACATCTGTGAGCCATTTCATTCTGGTTTTCAGGCAAGACACACCACAGAAACAGCTCAGTTAGGGTGCATAATGATCTGATCAGAGCTAGAGATAGAGGAGACAGGTCAGTTCCTGTGTTCCCCGATCTCTCTTCAGCATTTGACATGGTGGACAATGTCATGCTTCTTGATTAGCTTTGCGAGTTTTGTGGACTCGCCAGTACTGTCATCAGGTGGTCTGGGTCCTATCTCTTGGATAAGGTGCAGCAGCTGTTGATGGGGAATTTCTCCTCCTCCCACCCAATGCCCCTTTCTTGTGGAGTACCACAGGGCTTGATCTTGTCACCGATGCTGTTCACCATGTACTGTACATACTGCCCCTGGGCAAGATCATTCAACAATACAGTGTGGAGTTTCACCACTATGCAGATGATGCCCAGCTGTATCTGTCTTCTGCACCCGGGACATCCAGAACTGTCGATGTGGTTAACAACTGTTTGGCTAAAATCAATGACTAGATGGCTTCCAGCTGGCTGAGACTTAACCCGGATAAGATGGAGGTACTAGTGATCGAGTCTGGTCGTAGGCATGATGGGTTGCCTCCAGGGACTAGCACAGGACTTGTCCTGGCGTCTGATCCACTGGTGGCTTCCCTGAGGGTGCAAAATCTGAGTGCAATCCTGGACAACAGACTGATTTTGAAGATCAGGTGTTATCTGTAGTCAAAAGTGTTTTTTTTACCACTTGCAGAACATCACCAGGATCAAGCCCCTCATTCCGCCCCAGCATCTGCCAACACTGTTACATGCCTCTGTAACCTCTAGGCTTGACTACTGCAACTCTCTATACTTCGAGGTCATGGGAGGGATCCTCTGCAAACTGCAGCTAGTGCAGAATGTAATGGCCCAGTTGCTGAAGGGCCTTTCAAGGTCCAGTCATGTAACCCCGGTCCTGTATGCTCTGCACAGGCTGCTGGTCAGGTGTAGGGTCCTTTTCAAGGTGGACTTGCTCACCTATAAGGCCCTATATGGACTGGGTCCTGGCTACCTGTCAGAACTCCTAACACCACTGACTTCTGCTCACCCTCTCTGCTCCTCTTTGAGGGGCCTCCTGGACATTCCCAGAGTTTGGCTCAGGACATCAGGTGACCACACATTTAGTGTTGCTGTGACATCCCTGTGGAATTCGCTTCCATCTGCAGTCTGGGAGGCCCCCTTGATTGGTGTGTTTAAGCTGTGGCTGAAGGTCCATCTCTTCAGCCCAGCTTTTGCAGATAATTGATTCCAGCGATGACTTCCAGTCTGTTTCCCCTGCAATCTGAAGCCTTTTTAAGTCTGAAATGCTGTATTTTGAATTTTATTCTGATTTTATTTTATTTTAAGACCTGTTTTTTAAGTTTGTAAGTCACTCTGAGCCTCAGGGAATGGGCGCCCTATAAATAAAATTGCATTGCCTAAATATTGCTTCATAGTGGTAAAGTGAAAATGCATTATGTCTTTGCAATAAGATGCAAAAACTAAAAACGTATTCTCTGATATGCTTGTGGTGTGTAATTCATGGAGTAAACAGATGATCGGATGATGTATAAAGACCAAGCAATAACCTCATGTGATAATTAAGTCTTGGAATAGAGGTTTTGTGTTACTGAAGTCACTTGCCGAAGGAGCCAGGTATTGAACTTTTGGAATCTGATCATTTTATTTATTTAGTTCAAAAACTTTCACCAGGAAAGATGTACCGAGCTGATAACAGCTCATTTGCAGATGTGTCTTGGGGGCAGTGGATGTGCAAAAACATTTACAACACAATAAAACAGAAGCATAACCAGCTTGGTGGCACTGAAGGTTGAGGCACTGGATGCCACACCTTGCACCACACCGGCCACCCGGGTTCAGGAACGGACTCGGATTGCCGGGGTTGGCAGGGGAGAGGGAAGATTAAGTGTCCCATGACTGCTCTCCTCCCTCTGGGGTGGGAAGGGTAAGCTGCATCGCTCTGCAGTGGTGACTGGCAGAGGCCAGACACACTGCAGGTAAGCAGGCACACTCTAGGGGTGGAGCAAGGAGGGTGTCCACACAACTGTGTGCTGATGCCATTGCATGTCCGACTCCAGGGGAATGTAAATGCTGGAAATTGCAGGGTGATTGTGGTGGCTGATGGCCGTGCCCTGCACCCCCAGATATGAGGGGTGCATCCTCCGGGTCTGTGCTGCAGGTCCCTGTAAAGGGGGGGCACCTGCCTACTGTCCGGCTTGTGGGGTTGGGCATCTAAATTTGTGCACCAGATCTGGGGTCTGGGGGTGCAGGTGCCGGCAACTGGATGATCACTGGGATCGCTTCACAAGGTAGGTGAGAAAATTGTGATATGTTAAAAAAAAAATAAAACAGAAGCATGATCAACGGTATAAATGATATGCACATAAGGGACAAATTGAGACCTGGTGGTGAGTGGTACAACATTATAAGCAGCCCTTCAGATAAGTCTATTTTGGATGTATTTTACATCCAAGAATTCACTCAAAATGTCCAAAAATGTAGCCTCTGGAGTCATTGACGTCCAGTAACATTTACCTTGCGTAAGACTGATGTCCTTTTTTCATTGTGTGGACGTCATGTCTTTAAGGTTTTTTTCCAATCCTGTGGATGGGTTGCCAAACTTCCTGGTTGCCATGGCAATCATCTTTTTTTTCTCAATTCTTGTGCTGCCCCACCCCTCCACGTGCAAACTCCCGGCAGCGTGTTCACGCATGCACATGCACAGTCTACACAGACTGTTTGATGCCTTCAGTCAGCCTAGATGGAGTGAGATGGGAGAGGAGGACCGTGACTCAGGACTCTTGGGAAGGACACTTCGTAAGGCCAACACACCATCACTCAGATATTTTTTTGACCGTGGCCTGGGCTAACGAGGATCCGACTGCAGAAAAGAGGGAGAGGGCCGTTTGCTGCAAAGTCGAACCACCCGTGGCCTGGTGGTCACAGATGGAGGCTGAACTGAGCGGAGGAGCTTAGGGTGGACTGGGACTGTCTGGGAGGGAGCCTCAGTCTGCTGAGGACTAGTTGGGAGCAGCCTGCAGTTGGTCACGCCATGAGTGACGGTCCGAAGGTGGACTCTGTGGACCGTGTGACGACAGAGAGAAGTGTGCTGATGCTGCCTGCCTGTCTGTTGAGAAGCCAAAGTGTCATCTGGAAAAGGGAGTGCAGAAGTGGGGAGGTAGTCGAGTTGCAGCCTGCAGGAGGGCAGAGGAGCGACTGCAAGTGACTCAAGGGCCAAGGCCAGGTAAAATGTTTTGAGGGAAAAAAGGAAAAAGTTCATTTTCTTATCTAAGTGTTTGATTTTTATCTCGGTAAGGCAGTTTGTTTTGGTATACTATCTGGATATGCAGGACTCTGACGTTGGCAACTAGCAGTCTTGCAAGGTGTACACCATGTTCTATCAGCACAGAGAAATTCCATGTGATAGATACCTGCCTGGGTAAAATTGCAAATGTAACTGTGGCATGATTGATGCATATTAAATAATAAAGGTATTATATACTGTATAACAATGAATTACAAAAGAACTAGTTGCTTGGGGTTCTGGTGGCAATGTAGCATCATACTTCAGTGGTTTCTGGAACATCATAAGCACCACAAGATGGGATTATTTTCTTGTTACTGATGTTGTACAGCATGGTGTGTCCCTCACAAAGTGTAGTTACATTATTTAGTACATATTAGTGATACTGTATACTAATTCTAAAGGGTGCCATTACAGAGTGCCTGACAATGCCGGGGGAAGGGGGGCAGTGATTAGACGCACAGGTGGCCGGCAGCTATATGGAATAATAGGGATGGGGATCCACTGGAACCCAGGGACCTTTACTTGGGTTGGGACTAGGGAGTGGGTCTGGACCCCTGGAAGGGACCTTTCACTGGGCTGGTGGTAGGGAATGGGTCACTCAGCAGACACCAGGGTCCTTTACCTGTGATGGAGCTAAGGAGGGGGTGACTAGACACCAGGGACCTTTAATTGGGCTGTGATGGCTAGGAATGGGGGTATCCACAAGACATAAGGGACCTTTACAAAGTCTAGTGTTAGGGATGGGGGATGCTGGACACCAGGGACCTTCACTTGGTCTGTGGCAGGGAGGCTCAGGGAGCCATTGGACAGTGACACCAGAGACTTTACTTGAGGTGGGGCTAAGGAGGGAGCCTCTGGACACCAGGGACAGCTTGGACATTTATTAGGGTTGATTTTGGGTGGAGGGGGGTGCTAGGCACAACAAAGGACCTTTACCTGTGCTGTGGATAGAAAAGGTGATTAGTTAGAAGATACCATTGACTTTAACTTGAGCTGGGACTAGGGAGGGGAACCAGTGGAGTCCTGACACCTTTACCTGTGCTTGGGCTAGGGATTGTATCCACTGGACACCAGGTATCAAGGGAGAGCAGTGGATTGCCTATCTGGTGGGGGGGGTGCCTGCACACAACAGAGGAGGTACTGGTACCAAGTGGTGTGCAGGCAGATCATTTCTTCTATGTTGCTGCTGATGGGGCACATAGTAGTCTAGATGTGTTGGTGAGTTGTGCAGTCCATTATGTATTCCTTATATAGTACACATGAGATCTGATATTAAAACATGACAGTCAGGCTAGTCAGCTTTAATAGGAAGGAGAGAGAGAGAGATTTATCTACCAGACTTTGAATGTAGCAGGCATCTGTCTGCAAGCAACTTAACATACTAGCATAATGGAAGTTACTTGATGGAACTGCAAAAACAAACAATTCATGACATAAACACATATTGTCTGCAGATGATTACTGTGTACTGTACGTTTCCCTTTCTTAACATTAAGAAATGTATTTATGTGGATGTAGCATGGATTACAGCAATGTACTCAGAAGACCAATGAGTTGACTTCTAAAACTATAGGAGTTGGAGTATTTTGACTGCCAAAATTTGTCGACTGGGATTATTTTGACTTCCAAAAAATTGATAGCTGGAGTATTTTGACCCCAGTAAAACTGAAATGACGTCCAAATTTCAACCCATGGAAGTATTTGACTTCCACCAAAAAAAAAATTATCTGAAGCCCAGATTATAAGTATAGAAAAGTGTAAAGAAATAAGGCAAACAAGGCAAAGTCTTGGGGGGGTGAGTACAATGTGTGATTTTAGAGGAAGAAGGCCATGGATAGTTGCACGAGGGAGAAAAAAGTCATGAAGAAGAGACTTTAAGGATAAAGCAGAAGAAGCAGAGTGAACTGACAGGGGAAGAGAGGACCAGAGTTTAGGAAACCAATAAGAGAAAGCAGACTGACCAGCAGTAGTTTTTCTAGAAGGAATAAAGAGGGAACTAGAAGTACTACCACGGAGAGGGTAGCTGGAATCAGGGGGAGAGGATGCTAAGGATGTAAGGTAGGAGGGAAGAGAACCAAACCAGAATTTAGAAATAAAGGAAACACAATGGGAAAGTCACCTGGGATTAAGAAAGGGGGGAGAGAAAGGGCAGAGTGGAGTGAATAATGATGGGTATGAAGGGAACAGTCTAAAGCAAAATGACAGAAAGAGTGAAAGAGGTGGCCAGTCTGGCAAGTAAGGATTTGGGTGCACCACTATAGACCATGTCACCATAATCAAAGACAGGGAGAATAATCTTTAAGACAATCTCACAGTGGACAGGAAGCGGGATACTGGCTGTGTTCCTGTACAGTGCACCAAGCTTGGGGTGAAGCTTTTTAATGAATAATAACAATAATGAAACAGATTACCAGTTATACGACTAGAGGATGGGGACATATGTACAGCTCTGACAAGAAAATAGTATTGCAATGATATCCAGGTCAGTTTATGAAGAAAAGTTACAATTATCAAGGAGGAAAGGTAACCTTTGTTTAAGAAACTAAACTGTAGTTTGACTGGGAAAAGTAAAAAAGTATGCTACACTACAGCCATTTAGAACATTATTGCCTGTTAGACCTCCAGACTGTAATTTACTTATTTAGTTGTTTTTTGTTGACTATGAAAGGAGGGCCACCTCTTTTCATCCTCAAAAATGGAAGTAACTGCATGGTGAAAAACATATTATAGCAGAAACAAATCTGAGGTAAATCTCAAAGATGTCTCATGATCATTCATTTTTGGAAAGAAAACTAATTTCCAGAAGCCAGGACTCAGTTTTCAAGTTTCAAGTTTATTTACAGGTAAACACCATTGAGCACACGCCATTTACAAGGAAGTCCTGTGATGACATTAAAGCGTGACAATACCGACAAATGGACAGCTACAATGAGTACAATTTACAATGATTACCACTTACAATGAGTACAATTTACAATGAGTACTATAGTATAAGCAGTGTAGCATCACAACAATGTGATAAGTGTAGGCAACATAAGTGCTACATTTTAACATAGTAGCAGTAGTGTTATGAGTACAACAGTATCGGTGGACTAGGGGAAGCATAGAGAATTCAAAATCAACACTTTGGCATGAGAACAGTGATAAGGAGGACAACAACGTTAAGAATTTATAGTCAAGAAGGAGAGGTAAACACTAGCAACAGATTGCGGAGGGTGCAGGGGTTTCAGAAGATAGACACGAGATGATCCAGTTGCTGGAGGGTCAACATTTGGGGGAGCACACCAGCATATCCCACCAGAACAGTCAGGCAAGAACAGATCAGGCAAGAACAGATCAGACTAGGAATGGGGGAAGGCTGAGGGACCCGAGGAGGTGTATATACTGTTGGCTGAGGTTGAAGCAGGGGAGTGAGGGGGTTGAATGGGGGGGCAGGGGAAGAAGTGCTGCAACAATCAGGTTAAAGCGTGGTTGGTAGACCTACCCAATGTGGGTAGACCTACCCGCTGTGGCACTAGCAAGTTTCCTTGAAGACCATGTTGAACAGATATTTAAAGGAGCTGACAGAGACAATCTCAATGAGTTTGTGTGAGGTTTGTATTTTGTTCTAGTAGTCTTATTTGGGGCTTTTTAGAGAGGGATTCTATATGGGTGCGAAGGATAGTTTGGAATCTTTCCACATGCCTAGACACTTGAAGTTATCCTCAACCTCAAGAGTGTCACTTAATAGGGTTGTTATTGAAGCAGGCATTGCCTGGTTGTGGAGGGGAGAATGGGATTGAGGGGGAAGAAATATATGGTCTCATTTGTTTTGCATTTAGTAGAAGTTTGGAGTTCAGGAGGTTATGTTGAAGCTGGTTGAAGTCCTTCTGAAGTTCAGTTTCCACTTCCTTCGAGGAGGGCGTGGATGTGTAGAGGATGGTGTCATCCTCAAAAAGTGTAATTTTGAGTTATGGATGTCGTTGCCCAAGGAGTGGATATAAATAGAAAATAATAATGGACCTAAAATAGAGCCTTGGGGAGCCCCTCTTGTTAAAGGAAGGGGGGGAGAGGAAGGAGCCCATCGGCTTTGATACACTGAAGCCTACCTGAAAGGTAATGTGTGAACCATTCGAGTGTAGTACTATTCATGCCAAGCCTTTTAAGGCCAATAAGCAGGACAGTGTGGTCAACCATGTCAAAGGCCTTGCTCCGGTCTAAGAACACAGCTTCTGTTGATTATTTGTTGTCGATTGCTAAGAACCAGTCATTGATCACTTTCGCCAATACAGAGACAGTACTATGGTTGCATCGGAACCCTGAATTTAGGGGTTAAGTAGGTTGCAGCATTTGAGGTATTCCTTTAATTGTGTATCGACTATCTTTTCTAATCATTTTGACAGAACTGAAAGGATGGAGATTGGTCTATAGTTGTTAAGGTCACACAGGTCACCAGACTTGAACAGTGGTAGAATGAAGGCTGTTTTCCAACTGGAAGGGGCCATACTGGAGGATATTGACAAGTTAAAGATATGCAAAATAGGGGCGGTAAAGTGGAAGTACCCTAACTTTAGGTATGTAGCCTTGATACCTTTCGCACCTGCCCCATTATTTGTATCCAGTGTTTTTAGGAGGTCCTTGACTTGTTTAAATGTTATCGGGCTGAGGTTAAAGGAAGTGTGGTTATTCAGGTCCAAGGGGGAATCTATTGGTGCAAGGCTGTTTATCAGTCTGGCAGCTGGAGAACAATCAAAAGCTAAACCTGCTGTAGTGAAGTGCGCAATTAGCTTTTCTAAAATGCTACCTTTGTCAGAAATAGTGATGTCGTCGGTGGATTTTTTGAGTGGGATGGAAGGGGGAGTTCTATGCCCCTCCACAGTTTTAAGCATCTGCCAAATCTTGTCAGAGTTACCTTTTGCAGCATCTAGGGAATCCACATAATATTTAGATTTGGTTGCTCTGACTAGTTTTGTACATGCATTTAGACACTCTCTGAATGCTTCCCAGTTAGCAGGAGCCTTGGTGTGTCTTGCTGTAGCCCAAAATTTGTCCCAGTGCTTTAAGGTAGCCTTGAGATCAAGAGTAAAACCAAGGAGAGGAAGCCCTTTTTACTCTGCATTTCACCAATGGGGCATGCTTGTTTGCCAGGGTTGTGAGGTTATTATTGAGCATATCAATGGCTGCATCAACTGATTTGGCCAGAATAAAGGCTTTGCCAATGGATATGCTTAAGGTCAGCTAGGTAGCTTTCCAGGTTGAATTTAAAGAAGCTATGTTTTGGGAAGAACTTGGCACAGGAGGGGCGCTTGTCCTAAAGTCTTGTGCAGACTACAATATTGTGGCCACTAAGGTCATTGTGGAAGATGGCTGTATATTGTATTTTGTGGGACCTATTTGTAAAAATTAGTTCCAGGATGGTACTCTTATTGTTGTTTTTTAAATTGACTCTTGTGGATTCTGTAACGAGCTGGGAGATTCCCAACTTGTCACACATGTCCTTTAAGGCATTTGCTCTGGATGACAGCCAATCCCAGTTCAGATCACCAAGGATGATGGATTCATTGGAGTTGAACTTGTCACAAACACACTCCAGGGGTCAGACCCTCTGCTCCCACAGTTCCTAACTTCAAAGTACAGTATGTGAACAGGAGACAAACAGGGAAACCTTCCTGTCTATTTTGGGTCTGAACAACTACCAGTCTCAAGTCCTGGGGTAAAATATGAACCTTTTTCTGCTAGCACGCTCAGGTAACAGGTCCAAATATTACACCTTCTTTGGGGAAAGCAGTGCAATACTTAACTCAGCAGGCACACAACCTGGTTCACAATCCCTCTTCTGACTCAATTGAGACCTAGGTATTTCCTCACCTTGCTGCATATGGTGGCACACTATAAGCACTATAACAGTCATGTCAGAAGTATCAACACTGTCCCAGCATTCACACTCAAAATGAGAAAATGTTTCAGGCAGGATTTTAAGTCAAACAAACTTTACTAAAAATTAAAAATAGCAAAATACTAAACACAGAACATATAACATTAATGGTACAGCCAGAAAAATAAGTGGACAATTATGAAAAAAACACCTTATATTGAGTAACTAATCCTACCCCAGTTTCAGTTGGTAAATAGGGGTGCTGAAATTACCCAATTTTGGTAGAAGTGCTTCTTAAGTCCAGAACACAAGTTTAAGTTTTGCAAAGTTAGAACAAGAGTGTCTATTCTTTTAGGAGTCCAAAGTAGAAGATGATTCTGTCCTTTCAGCCAGCTGATAATATTCAAAGTTACAGTACCAACCTCTCTGTGATGTCACTGCACATAAGGTCACTCTTAGTCCTGTAATTAATTTGTAACATGACCAATGCATATCCAAATGCTGCTGCAGACTGCCTGTTTGAAAACTGCAAAGATAGCAATATCTTAATTATAAACAAGACAGTCTATTTCCTCATCAGACCATAGTTTATAATTAGCATTCCCCCTTTGATGTTTCAGAGAAACGTCCTGCAAAGCACCTCTCTTAGCTGTGAGAATTTTCACAGGTATCTGTCAGAATTGTCTTACCTCCTGATGTCGTAAAAATGCAGTCTTTTATGGCTAGTTTCCTTGGTTCAAAACAGTGGTTGTTTTACAACCTGTTATAGCAGCTAACATAGATCCTGGCAGGTAGGTGTCAAAAGGAAGCTCTTAACTAGTTTATCCACTGGAACAGTGAGAGGGCAGATCCTTCTTTCCTCTCTTTTAAAATCCCATGTTCCATGAGGCTTTGCTGCTTAGCCTGTTTCCTAAGTAGATGTCAAAACATATATTTATATCAAAATTATATGCACATAACTAGTGGATGGTTATCACATTACAGGATTCAATAATACTTCTTAGCATGGAAAGGAGTTTAACTCCCCCTCCAGGTGGCCTGTAACAGCCAACTATGTTAAATGTTTCAAATGACAGAAGTGAGAGTCTCAAGGCCAGGCACTCTAGTTCCTTTGGTTTGGACAAAGGAATTCAGTGGCAGGGTATCTGGAGTTAACATAAATGACAACCCCCCCTTGTTGGTTGGTCCCATCTCAATGTTTTAAAGGAGGGGAGCATGCTCTGTTGATTTGCATTTCAGTGATGACTAGGATAGGCAGGTTGGTGTGGGAAACCCATACTTTGATTAAGTTGAGTTTCTCCACCAGGTTACAGATGTTGACCAGCATTATTTTCAACCCTGGGGCTGCTGCAAAATCTAATGGATAGGTCATTGGGGCAGAGGGGCCTGGGTTTACTTCAACATTTTCTGAGCAGAGCAGGAAAAGCATGATAAGTTTCTTCAAGTTAAGCCTGAGGAACACAAACTCTCTTCTGGTGGCAGTCTTGGGAGGTACTGGAGTGGGGAGCCTAGGCATGAGATAGAGGCAGGATGGGAGGGATGCGAAGTTGAGCAATAAGGCCCATAAGGCTAATTTTTGTGGGGAGATAAAAGTAAGTGCAAGAGCAGTGGAAGCTAGGTTCCAAGGGGTGTGCATGAGGGAGATGGTTGCTGGATAATAATGGGAAAGTGAGGAGCTGGGGGCTACCTTAGGGGTGAAAGTATGGTTTGGTGGTGGTGATGAGAGTGGCACAGTGCACTGGGTCAAGTAAGGAAGGAGTGCACTTATAAGAATGAATACCACTAACATGGTGGAGGTAATATTCACTAAGTAGAGATAGTGAGTGTTTTTTTTTACTATATAGTACAGTGCTGGATAGTACTGGTTGCAGTATACAGCTTCTGAGATGGTGAGTGCTGACTGCAGAGAGTCAAAGAGTCATTTACACTATAGGTTACCTGGAGGATTGTTAGCCTAGAGGTCAATGTCTCTGACTTCTGGGCAGTCGCTGAGTGGCTGACAAGATTCAAATCCCAGAAGGAGACAGTCAATAGGAAAGACACAAATTAAATTTAAACCTGGATGTAGACTGCATATCTTATTATAGCAGTGCTCTGCCCACATAGACAAAGGCAGGCTACCCTACATTGGAGTTTACTATGGGGCTGGTAATTTCATGAAAACTTGAGGATTAGCCACAGCTAAAATGTTAGGAGCAGACTTGGCTAAACAGTTAGCACTACTGACTGCAGAACAACTGCACTGATGAAGACTGAGGTTGAGACTCACAGAGGGGGAGACTGGAGGCTGCATGGAAAAGGCCAGCAATTTATGTTATTTATAAATGTAGATGTGATTTATGTCCATGTGGCCTAGAGAAAAGTGTCACAGACTTAGGAGAGGAGTGAGTACCACAGGTGGGTGATCAAAACTCACAAGAGGAGAAGAAGCAGGAGGTGACAATAGAAGGGTGTGGTAGTAATTTAGGTGGTGTGGCGAGGGACAGATGTAGAAACATTTTATGGGGGAGAGGTGGGAGGAATCCAGAGTTATACAATGAGATGATGCGAAAGCTTATATTTCAGATTCTGAGTAGAACAGCGTTAGAAGAAGTAAAAGGTTGAGTAGGGTATTAAGGAACAACAAGATGACTGTATGGCGTAATGGAAGTGTCAGACTCCAGAAGTGAATGTGCACCTCAGGCAGGTGTTTGAATCCCACAGGGAGAGATAGTTTAGAAATTTTATCGGGGACAGGAGGGAAGTGGCAGGAGCTATACATCAAGATGAGGTTAGATGTTATATTTCAGAATCTGAGTAGAATAGCCATAGAAGAAGATAAAGGTTGAACAGAGTAATGAGGAAAACAAGATGGCTGCATGGCCTCGTGGAAGGTGTCACCACAGGTGGGTATTCAAATCTCACAGGGAGATGGTTCAGAAGAAGAGCATAAGGGGTGGAGGAATATTTCATAAGGTTAAATTTCAGATTCTGAGAAGAATAGTAGGAAGATGGTACAGAAGAGGAAAATGAGGGGTAGAGGAGTATTTTATTAGTTATATTACAGGTTCTGACTAGGCTAGTAGAAGAAGAAGGTAAAGGTTGAATAGAGTATTGAAGAAGCCAAGATGGCTGAAGACTTAGTGGAAGGAGTCACAAGACCGGAGTGTTGATTGTGAGATATGCTTTACCAACTGACATCAACAGAGAGCAGGTGAGGATGCAAGAGGGCTAAGAGGGCAGAGGGTAAAGAGCAAAGGGTAAAGGGTGGGGGAGAACAGGGACAGTTTAAGGGAATTAAAAGGCTGATACCTAATTGTCCTGCTACAATAGTCTAGTGGTTAGGGTTACGAACTCCGGTGTAGAGGGTCAGGGCTCAAATCCCAGTGCAAAAGAAGGACAGGGGAGGAAAGGTTGGCTAGGTGCATGGCTGATTAGAGAGACAGAGAGAGAGAGATGAGACTGGTCGGATCATACACTAACAGTGGAAAGGTACTTCATATTAGGGATGAAAGGACTGAGTGGAAAGGGAAACAAACAGTGACTCCTAGTAGCTGAGGAGTATAAAATGCAGCAGGAAAATGAGGAGCTAGTTCCAGAGCAAGAAAATAGGTCACATGATCTACTGTACCAATAAAGGAAAAGCCCACCCGGGGGTGGGCAGTCACCACGGTAGCAGCGAAGGGCCAACACTCTCTGGAGAGGCTTTCTGAGGAGGTTCTCTACCTGAAGTCTTGCAGGCCTGTAGCTCCTTGTGTGCTGGGGAGGAATGGTGACTGCAGCCTGGGGAGAGAGATAAATAAAGGGCTCACTGAAGGGATTAAAGGATCACAGCAAACAAAGGAGCAGATGTCATGGCACAGACATCATGGCAGGGGAGGACAGTGAAGCAAGGCAAATGGTGACTACTAGAACACACCCTCAGGGGTGGGGAAGAGTGGAGAGAGAAACTATGAGCAGAGAAATGGAGTAGCAGGAAAATGGCTACCTAAGCTGGAACAGGTAAATAACCAAGCATACAACAGTAACTACAGCACAGATTGTAGCAGGTAAAGTAGTACAATGAAATATCAACTGTCATTAGAACAATTAAGGAGCAGTTAAAATCTCCACTGAACAAAAACAGAGGCAAATAGTAGCAAACACAGTCAGTATGTCCCAATGAACAAGATGGTGACTTGCAAATCTAAACGCAGGAGAGGATTCTGTGGCCGGGATATTCAAAAGGGTTGCACATGGCACAACCCACCAATGCGCCACAGGGTGATATTTAAAAGGGCAAGCTGAGCTGCCCAGCTCCTGATGTGCTGGGGAGTATCCATAATGTAAGCGGCGCAATGGCAGGGGGCGTGCCTATGCATATGTGGCACATCCCGATATTCAGCCAGGGATGTGCAACGCATATGCCGGTGCACCCCCACATTGCACCACACAGTGGGGTGCAAAGATGTGCCCAAAAATATAGGGAAACAGTCAGGGACACCCACAGGTGGGCTGCCATGTTGCAGGGTGCAACACAGCAACCGCCTGCCTGTGGGTGGCCACGCAACCTTCCCAGACACCATATAGGTGCACATAGCTCCCGGGTGGTCCAGTGAACCCTCCCCCCTCACCCGCTCATGGGCTGGAATATCAATGAAATCCCTGGTGGTCCAGTGGACCTTACCCCCTATCCGATCATGGGCGTAAGTATTTAGCAATCCCTGGTGGTCTAGTGGACCCCCCCTTCACCCAATCGCGGGCACACACATACAAACTCTGGTGGTCCAGGTCCAGTGGTACCCCTCTCCCCAGCCACTCACTGCAGTACTCACCATCCCACCCACCCCCCAGTCAGCAGTGGGTGGCAGCACCCCACGCGCAAGCTGCCCGGCCGTCCACCAACTGACAGCATACAGCTTGGCTGTACGCCTATTGGTCCACTGCGGCGGCTATGGGCATCAGTCTGCACCACACAGTCCTGAATTGCGAATGAATGCCTCATTCACAACTCTGGGGATCGTGTAGACAGTTTGGTCTGCACACCATTGGCTCATGCAGTGGACCAATATGCGTACAGCCAAGCTGTACCCTGTCAGTCAGCAGGCGGCTGGGTGACTTGCAGGAGGGGTGCTGCCACCCACCGCTGACTGGGGGGTGCAGAATGGTGGGGACTGCAGTGGGCTGGTGGGGAGGGTACCACTGGACCTGGACCACCAGGGTTTGTATGTGTGTGCCAGCGATCAGGCAAGTGGGGGGTTCCACTAGACCACCAGGGATTGTGAAATCCTTATGCCTGTGATCAGGCGGGGGGGAACTGTCCACTGGACCACCAGGGATTGTACTTAATGCACAGCCTGCAATCAGGTGAGGGGGTAAGGTCCACTGGACCACCAGGGATCCATTTATATTACTGCCAGTGAGCGGGTAAGGGGATCAGGTCCACTGGACCACCAGGGCTATTTTTAATATTCGCCCGTGATCGGGCAGCAAGGAGGGGGAGCTACAGGGTGTCGGTTCCCGATGGCTGCAGCCTGGCAGGGTGCCAGGTGCAAGTCAGTCATTGGGGATTGGTGCACTGCATGCAAATGGGGCTGTAATGACATGCAAATGATCCCATTTGCACCTTGCATGCATTATGCCCGCATTTGCATGTGCAGTTCTGAATATCAGGATTATGCACCTAGCGCAAGTATACTTGTGCTGGCACATTCCCCTGCTCCCCTACTGCCTCTTGTGCCTGGCACAGTGCCACTGTGCTCTGTGCAATGCTTGTGCCCTCAGTGCCATATTCAATGGTGCTGAGCAATGGTGCAGTACCGTTGAATATTGCCTGGTCCTCGCCCTGGCACAACCCAGTTGTGCTGCGCCCAGGCTTGTGCCCCTGCCTGGTGCAGTCTGAATATCCCACTCGATATATATTTCAGTGTCCATTGATTTAAAAGATAATCCTAGGGTTACCATATTTCCTCTTTTATAAGGACATGTCCTCTTTTCCAGCTGCCAAATATTCATGTACCTTCTCTATTCTGGTGTATTATTATTATTTTTATAATAGTTTTACTCTCTCCTACCCAAGACTTCCTTGTAAATGAGCTGTGAAGGCGGTGGAGACTTTAAACCTATTTAGTCGGGGTCTGGCACAAGGGCTCATGGGGGAGGGACTAAGTGTCCTCTTTTTGGCATCTCAAAATCTGGTACCCCCTAATCATTGATGAATAAAGAAATATCTTTCCACTGAGTTACATGACCCCTATAGAAAGATCAGAGCAAGAACTGGCGGGGATGTTTACATGGTAATCAAGATTCATGGATGTAGAACATGTGAGGAATAATTCCTCCAAAAAAAATGAAAATAGCCAAGAAAGAGGAGTAGCTCTCATTTGGTTCACATTCTTTTCTACACCAAAGAAGAATTTAATCAGAAATACATGGCTTTTATCCTGAGGATGCCCTGCTTCCATAGAAATGGTGTCTAATATTGTGCCTAGGAATTTGATGGCAGTGTTTGATTCTGAGGTTTTTGCTGGAGATGAAACAATTCCTAATTCTATGAAAAGTGAGGATAAGCTGCAAATGCCAGTAGTGGGAAACTAGTGAGCAAGCAATAGAAAGTCATCCAAGAAATGTAGTATGGGTGGTATTGTGTAAATGTTGAGAATGATTCTGCAAATGGATTTTGACAGAGGATTAAAGGCTTTTGGACTACTTTTGTAGTGGAAAGTAACCAAATGGTAAAAAAGACCTTTTGATTCCACTGAATACCACATAGATGTCAAAGTGAAGGGTGATTAGGCAAGATATTAAGTTCAGTGTAATCAAATACAAGGTGCTACATTTGGAAAGGAAATACTGAGGTATGTTCTACATGAGGTATGGCCTAAACTCTCTATGGGGCTCCTCTTGCTGCAGTAGTGGAGAAAAAGGACCTGAGGTCATAATAAACAAGGGCCTAATGCATGATCAGCAGTGTGCAGCTACAGCCAAGAGGGCCATCAGAATACTGGGGCACACCAAATGCAAGGTGCTGCATGGGGGGGAGAGGTGACGGGTCAGCCTTACACACAGAGTGGGTGAAGGCAGAAGAGGACTGAAGGATCATAATAGACAAGGAGTTGAAGCATGACAACCAGTGTGTGGCTGCTGTTAAGAATGCTGTAAGAATGCAAGGGTGCATCAAAAGGTAGGTATCTAGCAGAGATGGGGAAGTAAGCCTGCCATTTTACAAGACCCTGATCAGGCCCCACTTGGAGTGTAGTACTCAGTTCTGATCTTCTTAAAGAAGAACAGCCAGCAATAAATGGCTCATACCCAAGTGTGGCCAAGGTCCTGATTTTGTACTTTGGGTGCAAGAGAAACAATTTTTATTTACAGTTTTGTTTAATCTAATAGTTCATATATCATTAATCCTGCTGACTCATACAACAACATCTGCTTGCTTCAGCCACCCCAGAATCCCCCAAAGCTGTCTGAATCAAAAGAGATTCAGTTAACTGCAGTTTAAGTTAGACCTCTTAAAAAAAACAGATTAGCTGCTTGCCAGTCCCACTGTCCTGCTGAGGCAACGAATAATTGCAGATGACCATACTTAGCTTCAGGAGGTCAATGGGACTGTAGGCCAGCTGATCGGAGCTTTTAAAAGTTCTAACTGAAACTGCAGTTACTTGAATCTTCCATGGCTGCAGCCTGACTCTGAGGTTAGCGGTGGCAGATTCTGGGGTGGTTGCAGCATGGAACAGTTGGGGTAGGAGTTGTCAGGATCAGTCACACACAATCTATTAGATCAAATAAAAAACATTTATTTTGCACTCAAAGTACAAATCAGTACCAGGACCAGACTTGGGTGTGGGACATTTAATGCTGACTGTTCCTCTTTCATACAAAAAGGACACAGAGGCAATCATGAAGATTCAACACAGGGACATCAAAATGATGAGGGGTATGAGGAATAAACACTATAAAGAGAGGCTGGTGGGCCTTAACATGTTCTCCTTGGTGAAAGGGAGGCTAAGAGGTGACATGATCTCTTTTCTGTATGTTGAAGTGTACTGACAAGGTCAAGCAAACAAACATGTCTGATCTGGTGTCCTCCAGCTGGATGCAGGGACATGTCATGAATCTCAGAGGAAGTGAGTTCAGGAGTTACATTAGGTTGGGAGGAATTTCTCCCAGAGGGTCATGAACCTATGGAACACTCAACAAACAACTGCACACACACCACACTGGTACAGATAAGGACACTCCTTGCAGTTTAAGAAGTACTTTTATTCCATTACTACAGATAGTGCAGCATACAAAGCTCAGCAATGCCAGGATAGAGATGTTGTCTCAATGTTTCATGAGTGACCTCGCTTTGTCAAGAGACCAAGAGACAAAGCAAGGTCACACATGAAATATTGAGATGGCATCTTCATCCTGGTGTTCCTTATCATTGTATGCCGCTCTATCATTTGTAATGGAATAAAAGTCACTTCTTAAGCTAAAAGGAGCATCCTTAAGTGTAAAAGTGTGGTGAATGCACAATTGTTCATTGAGTACTATATGTTGTCACTGACAGCACCACCTCTCACCCAGAATGGCCATTTTTCTTCTAACTAAGAGGAACTGGAAGGAAAAGTATGTCTCTTTGCAGACAACACAAAGATCTGCAACTGGGTTGATACACAAGATGGAGTGGAAAGAATGAGAAGGGACTTGGCAAGGTTGGAGGAATGGTCAAATGTATGGCAGCTCAGATTCAATGCAAAGAAGTGCAAGGTAATGTATATGGGAAACAAAAACCCAGGGGAAGAGTACACAATGGGGGTGAGATACTGACAACAGTAAAAATGGAAAGGGACCTGGGGGTAATTATATCAGGTGACCTAAAGGTGAGCAAGCAATGTGAGAAGGCAGTAAGGAAGGCTGGGGGGATACTGGGATGCATATGAAGAGGCATCAATAGTAGAAAACAGGAAGTTGTTATCCCTCTGTAAAGACAGTTGTTGAGACCCCATCTGGAGTACTGTGTGCAGTTCTGGAGACCCCATCTCCGCAAAGACATAGACAGAGTGGAAGCTGTCCAGAGGAGGGCAACCAAAATGGTGCAGGGTCTGCACCAGAAGACATATGAAGAAAGACTAAAGGAGCTTAATATGTATACCCTTGAGGAAAGAAGGGAGAGAGGGGACATGATAGAAACTTTCAAGTACCTCAAGGGAATCAACAAAGTCCAAGAGGGTAGCATCTTTCAGAAAAAGAGATGTGTAAGAACAAGGGGACACAATTTGAAGATAGAGGGGGGACAGCTCAGAGGTAATGTGAGGAAGTATTTTTTTCATGGAGAGGGTTGTGGATGCGTGGAACAGCCTCCCTGAGGAGGTCATGGAGTCAAGAACAGTGATAGAATTCAAGAATGCATGGGACAGACATAAGGCAGTCCTAGTGGGGGGTAGGAGGAAGTAAGCTGTTGGTTAACTAGGATCTTCAACTTATCTGTTAGGTAGGAAAATGGGCAGACTAGGTGGGCCAAGCAGTCCTTATCTGCCATCAAATTCTATGTTTCTATATTTAACTGAACCTATGGAACAGCTGAGACAACAGACATGAGGACAGTACAGGATTTCAAGGTAAGACTGGAAAAGTTTTTGTTTACCATGAGAATCATATGATACCATCAGTTGCAGAGGTGGTAATTGTGACACATGAACAGCCAGTACTGAGTACACTATGATTTTTTTGTAATATAAAAATGTGTTATGGACTGTCTCTCATGAGAGATGCTGAGACAGCATGTGAGATCTCACACACACACACACAGGTTTTAGATACAAGATGTTACCTGGAAGTCCAGAAGCTAATCACAGACAGAACAGGCCTTAATCAAGAATCTCCTGTCATCTAAGTTAAATATAGCTTTAAATGCTAAGAGGGAAATCAGTATCCCTTTTATGATGTTTCGAGGAGGAAACCAGGTTTAGCACACTGGTGCGAAATCATAAATACTTTGATGTCTGTGTGAGAGGGGATACTGCTCACAGATAAAATGAAATTTACAGATTCGATTGGGGAAGCCACATGGGGAAAGGAGTTTCTGCTGATGTAACCTTAATTAACTTTCCTTCTAATATTATAAAACTTCCTGGGTGTATGATTTTTAATAAACAGAGAAGGAGCTAGGTGATCTCACAAAAGGGGTTGGCAAATATAGTTTTTTAAAGAGTATTTTTTTTTCCTTCAGAGACACTTTTATCTACAATCTGACAAAGAAACATCTTTGAGCACTTTAAGCAAGTATACAGGTAGAGAGAGACAAAATCTAAGTACTGTAGTAGGAATTGCACTGTTAAAACCTTGTTCTTTTAAAATATTGTATGGTTCTTGTGATATATAGTTCTGTATTTTATGTTTTACATATTTTTTTAACTATTTTAGTAAAAATCTATTTTTAGAGCCTACTTGGTCTGTCTTTGAATTTCTTCTCTTTAACAAGTGAAGTATATATGGTTAAAGCAGACACTGCATAAGCCTGAATGGTGATACCAAACTGGAAAAAGGTAAGAGTAATATGAGGTCTTTATTAGAGTTTTTAAGAGTTCGTTTTGTACACCTGGTTAGGTGCCCATAGGCAAAGATATCTTGCTCCCACGAAGACAGAATTATCTGAGCCTGTGCATTGGGTACGCTAGCAAGAGGTTCACAGTTTGAATCCCTCCAAGACTTGAGACCAAAGGTTGATTTGAACCCACAAAACAGACAGGAGGGTTACCCTGTTTCTGTTAACTGTTCACAAGACTGCGCTCAGAGGATGGCACTTTGGGAGTAGAGGGCTGACCTGCTGAGTGAGTTTGTGACAGATTGGTTGGCAGCGGTAGCATAATTTTGGTATTACAAGCTTTTATCGTTCAGTGTGTCAGCTTGAGACCAACAGCTCACTTGCAAAGAAAGAAAAAGGCAGAGTTTTATTTTAAAAGGAGACAGAACTATATCACTTGGCGTACAGGCAAGTTCCTACCCATTTTATTTTTCTTCCTAAAGTGCAAGCCAGAGCAGCAGTAGTTAGGGAAGATGGCTTCCAACTACAGCAGGCACACTGTAGACTACTTAAGGCAGTTGTGCAGGGACAAAGGAGTCCCATTCAAGGTGAAAGCCAGCAAGAAGAACCTCATAGATGCCCTAATGGTAGCAGATACCCAGAGCAGCAAGTCACAGATCATGATTGAAAAGGACCAAACCTCAAGTGTGGCAGGGCTAGCAGCCAGTGCAGTGTCCAGATCTGATGAGGAGGGCGACAGGGCCACTGTCAGTGAAGGGCCACAGCAGCAGGGGAAGGTCACCAGTATCCTGGATCCAGAAGTACTCAGGCTGCAAATTGAGAAGTGCAGGATGGAGCTGGAGTTCCAGGAGAAGAGAGAACGAGAGAGATGAGAGGCAGAGCTGGAACAGCGGGAGGCAGACCGTGAGAAGTGTGAGTGCCAGCGAGCTGCAGAGGAGAAGAGAGAGCGAGAACACTGAGATGCAGACCATGAGGAGCAGGAGCGCCAGAGGCAACATGAACTGGAAAAGCTATGACTCTGACCAACGGCACTAGAGCAGGTAAGTGGCTTGGGTTTAACTGGGACTACAGGACTGGGTTACAAACTGAATTACAAATGAATAGCCAAATTTAAAGAGGGGGAAGATGTGGATGCCTTTTTAAATTCTTTTGAAAAAGTTTGTATTCAAGCTAAAATTCCTACAGAGTCCTGGAGCTTCCAGCTATCCCCGCTACTTACCGGGAAAGCTTGGGATGCATTGGGTCAAATGGACAATGAGGACAGTGACGATTACAGTAAACCTAAAGCTGTACTGTTAAAAAATTTGAATTAACTGCTGAATTATACAGAACTAAATTCTGTAAGCTCAGGAGAAGCCCTGACATGAGCTACGAGGAGCTAGCCATTACACAAAGTCAGTTTTTAAAATGTTGGTGGGAAGGAATACAGGCAAACTCTGTTGATAAAATTGAAAATGTGATTTTGTTAGAACAGTTTTATTGGGCATGCCCAGCAGAGTTAAAAACCTGGCTGGAGGACCGAGATCCCAAAACAGTGCAAGAGACTGCTGAACTCTCAGACTGCTATGCCAAGAGCAGACCTGCTCTGAGAGTGAATGGGGTGGATGTGGCAGTGCAGAAAGGCAAAAGCGCACCTTCAGGGCAGCTAAAACCCTCACTGCCTTCACCAAAACCAGTTAGCCCCAGATTTCAGAGAAAAGATTTCTCTGAAAAGAGAAGTGAATGTTGGTTATGTAAAGAAACGGGGCATATTTCCAGACAATGTCCCAAAAGAATGAGCAATAATATGCAGAATGGTCCTAGGAAAGAAGTGGGTTGTTTGTACGTCCCTGGAAGTATGCCTGTGAAGATGAGGGAACACATGCACCCAGTCATGGTGAATGGTGTACAGACACAAGGGTTAAGGGACACAGCGGCATCCTTGACCTTGGTAAAAGGGGGATCTAGTAGAGCCTGGTCAGCTTATAACCAATAAATATGTCACTGTACAAGACTTTACTGGTGAAGCGAAAACATTGCCCCTCGCTAGTGTTCTCCTGGACTGGGGTGAAATAGGGAACTGCGCAACAGGTGGCTGTAGCCAAAACCTTAGCAGTGGATGTGATCCTGGGCAACAAACTAAAACAGGGGATGGTGTGTGCAGTTACCCGTAGCCAAGCAGCATGGGAAATTTGTAGTTCTCTGTACCCCACAGAAACCATTGTGGAAACCACTGAGAGGCTGGTTCCCCAGCCTGTGTCTCCAGATGGGGAGACTAGCGAAAAGGGGGTAGAAATTTCCCCAGTAGCAAATAACCACACAGCTACAGAAAGTTACTCTGAAGAGGGAGGGGTGACCCATTGTCAGAGGGTTGGGACTGACAGTGATCCTGAGTGCCCTGACACTAGTGCTAGGGACCCTAGTTTAGTGACTGAAGGGGACCTGTCCCATGCCTTGGGAATGTGTGAGGGGTCTGCAGCTGCTCAGAGAAGTGACCCTAGTTTAGAGAAGCTGAGGGCTTGGGCAGACTCGGACGGTGTACAGGGAGGTGATGGCAGACATAAGGTTTATTGGGAAAATGGACTTATGTATACTCAGGCAGTACAGACAGAGGGAGGGATGCTAGGCAGGCAGCTTGCTGTTTCCCAGAGGTATCGTGAGCAGTTACTCAAGATTGCACATGATATTCCCTTGTTTGGTCATCTGAGAATCATGCACACTACACAGCAGTTGGCCCAGAATTTCTATTGGCCTAACTTTACCCAGCAGGTGAAGGAGTATTGCAGGTCTTGTCACCAGTGCCAAGAAATAGGGAAGGCAGGCAAGAAACCCCAAGCTGCCCTAATTCCCTTGCCCATAGTGGAGGAGCCATTCCTGAGGGTGGGAATGGATATTGTGGGGCCTTTAAATACCCCCAACTCCTTGGTAAGAAATTCATCCTGACTGTGGTGGATTATGCAACCTGGTACCCAGAGGCAGTCACCCTGTCCTCACTGAGGACAGACAAAGTGGCAGATGCCTTACTTGGGATTTTCTCCCATGTTGGGTTTCCGCAGGAGGTTATCACCGATTGAGGGGGTTTCTTCATGTCAGACCTGATGAAATGTTTATGGGAGAAGTGTGGGGTGGTGCAGAGATGCACAACACCATATCACCCACAGGCCAATGGGCTTGTGGAAAGATTCAATGGTACCCTGAAGTCAATGCTCCAGGCGTTTTCAGAACAGCATGGGAGGGACTGGGAGAAATACCTTCCCCACCTGTTGTTTGCATACAGGGAGGTGCCCCAAGAGTTGACAGGATTCTCCCCCTTTGAACTCTTATATGGACGCCAGGTATGTGGGCCCCTAGACTTGATCTGGGAGGACTGGGAAGGCAAGCACGCCACCCAAGGAACTCCCATTGTGAATTATGTCCTTAAGTTTAGGGAAAGACTGAAGGAGCTTATGGGGACAGCCCAGAGCAGCCTGGCAGTTGCCCAACAGAAACAAAAAGTGTGGTATGACTGCAGAGCCAGAGCTCGCTCGTACATGGTGGGTCAGGAAGTCATGGTCCTTATTTCAGTCTGGAAAGACAAGCTACAGGCTGAGTGGGCAGGACCATAAAAAGTGGTTAGGAAGGTAAATGACATGAACTACATTGTGGTGTTACCTGACTGAAGACAGACAGAAAGGATGTACCATGTCAACATGATAACGCCATATGCAAATAGGGCTGACATGGTGTTTGCAGTGTGTAGTCCTGGGGAGGGGACGGATGAAGGAGACCCCCTTCTGGACTTGCTGGAAGAAAGTAAGCAGGAGTCCCCTGTGAAGGTGGTAAAATTGTCTCCCCAGCTGGCTCCGGACCAGATCCGGAAAGTAAGGAAGTTTTTAGCAGACTTTGCCCCATTGTTTAGCGCCAAGCCTGGACTAACCCCCTTAGCGACGCATGATGTGGAGACAGGGACACAGAAACCCATAAGGCAGACAGCATATCTGGTGTCAGAGGCTGTCCAAAAGGACATTAGGAGGGAAGTGGAGGAGATGCTGGATTTAGGGGTAATCCAGAGATCCCACAGCCCCTGGGCCTCACCCGTAGTCTTTGTGCCCAAGCCAGATGGCTCTACTCATTTCTGTGTGGACTATCATGGACTGAATGCAGTCATGAAGTCAGACACCCACCCGATGCCCCGGAAGGACGAACTCCTGGACAAGTTGGGGGGGCGACCTACCTTACGACCATTGACCTGACCAAGGGGTATTGGCAGGTAGAGTTGAAAGACAGAGCCATGGAGAGGTCGGTCTTCATCACTCCGATAGGCTTATTTGAGTTTAAAGTAATGCCTTTCAGAATGAAGAACACCCCGGCCACTTTCCAAAGGTTGGTGAACCAAGTGTTAAATGGTGCTGAGCAGTATGCCGTGGCATACCTGGATGACATTGCCATCTTTAGTACCAGCTGGGAGGAACACCTATCCCACCTTAGGGAAGTGCTGCACAGGATACAGAGGGCCGGGCTCACTGTCAAAGCTGAGAAGTGCCAGGTGGCCATGGGAGAAGTGGCATACCTCAGGCATGTGGTAGGCCAAGGACAGCTTCATCCTAACCAAATAAAGATAGAGGTAATCCAGGCATGGCCAAACCAGAAACACAGAAGCAGGTCAGGAGTTTTCTAGGGACAACAGGGTCTACAGAACATTTGTACCCAATTACAGTGCCGTGGCTGCTCCCTTATCTGACCTGATAAAGAAAAGGATGCCCAAGAAAATTACCTGGGGCTCAGCCTATGAGGAAGCCTTTCCCAAACTAAAGGAGGCACTGTGCAGTGCTCATGTTTTGACAAGTTCTGACTATAGCAAACCCTTTATAGTTCAGACTGACACCTCAGACATGAGTATTGGGGCAGTACTGAGTTAGACATCCAGCCAAGGGACAGATCACCCAGTAGTGCACCTGAGTAGGAAGTTACTTCCCAGGGAGCAGGCACACTACACTGTGGAAAAAGAGTGTCTTGCCATAGTGCGGGCCCTAACGAAATTAGAGCCATACGTGTATGGGCAGCATTTTGTGGTGCAGACTGACCACAACCCCCTGGTTTGGCTGACTCAGATGGGAAAGAACAATGGTAGATTGCTACGATGGAGTCTTGCTTTGCAAGGGTATGATATGACAATCATACATACTGTAGAGCTGGAGCCAGGAACCAGAACTCAGATGGTCTGTCTCGCATGTATGAGGCGTGAACTGATTTGGGAAGCTCATCCCATGCCAGGAATAGTGCCCCCAAATTCAGTCTAGATGGGGAGGATTGTGACACGTGGACAGCCAGTTCTGAGTACACTATGACTTTTTTGTAATATAAAAATGTGTTATGGATGCTGAGACAGCATGTGAGATCTCACACACACATACACACAGGTTTTAGATACAAGGTGTTACCTGGAAGGCCAGAAGCTAATTACAGACCGAACAGGCCTTAATCAAGAATCTCCTGTTATCTAAGTTAAATATAGCTTTAATTGCTAAGAGGGAAATCAGTATCCCTTTTATGACATTTCGAGGAGGAAACCAGATTTAGCACACTGGTGCAAAATCATAAATGCTTTGATGTCTGTGTGAGAGGGGATACTGCTCATAGATGAAAGGAAATTTATAGACTTGATTGGGGAAGTCACATGGGGAAAGGAGTTTCTGCTGATGTATCCTTAACTAACTTTCCTTATAAAATGATAAAACTTCCTGGGTGTATGATTTTTAATAAACAGAGAAAGAGCTAGTGACCTCACACAAAGGGGTTGGCAAATATAGTTTTTAAAGAGTATTTTTTTTTCCTTCAGAGACACTTTTATCCACACTCTGACAAAGAAACCTCTTTGAGCACTTTAAGCAAGTATATAGGTAGAGAGAGACAAAATCTAAGTACTGTAGTAGGAATTGCACTGTTAAAACATTGTTCTTTTAAAAGATTGTATGGTTCTTGTGATATATAGTTCTGTATTTTATGTTTTACTTATTTTTTATCTATTTTAGTAAAACTATTTTTAGAGCCTACTTGGTCTGTCTTTGAATTTCTTTTCTTTAACAAGTAAAGTATATATGGTTAAAGCAGACACTGCATAAGCTTGAATGGTGATACCAAACTGGAAAAAGGTAAGAGTAATCTGAGGTCTTTATTAGAGTTTTTAAGAGTTCATTTTGTACACCTAATTAGGTGCCCATTGGCAAACATATCTGGCCCCCCGAAGACAGAATTATCTGAGACTGTGCATTGGGTACGCCAGCAAGAGGTTCACAGTTTGAATCCCTCCAAGACTTGAGACCAAAGGTTGATTTAAACCCACAAAACAGACAGAAGGGTTACCCTGTTTCTGTTAACTGTTCACAAGACTGCACTCGGAGGTTGGCACTTTGGGAGTAGAGGGCTGACCTGCTGAGTGGATTTGTGACAGTAATTAATTTCAATAAATAAGTAAATGACTGCACAACACACTTATTCATCCTACTTATAAAATGGGGTAGGAGCAGATATGATGGACTTGAGTCCCTTCTGCTTTTAAATTACTGTTACTTTCCTACTATGCTACTAAATTCTTCTTGTTGGGATGTATAAACTTCACAGAGAATATCTCAATACATACTGAAAGCAGCTACAAATTCTGGAACTGTGATATTTTGTACCTGGATATCAGTACAGCTTTTAATTCAGTGCCCCATAGGAGACTTATACAGAAGGTAGGGCACTTAGGACAACAGGAAGGACAAACTAGGTGAATTGGCACTTGGTTAACAGAACTCAGAGAGTGGTCTTGAATGGTAAGTTCTCTAATGGCAGAGAGGGTCACAAGCAGGATGCTACAGGGGTCCGACACATGGCCAATACTTTTTAACATGTATTTGGCACCCTGTTTTGTTGCCCCCCCTCCACTGGAAGCATTTCCTACCCTCCCCAGGCCCCTGGCCTATGTGGCATTAAACTGATCCTTATCAGTGTTTCACATCTGATAATTATGCTGCTCCTGTTCCTACTTTACTGTACTGGCATTGATATCTTTCCACTTTTACATAGTCTGGGTCGTATTAATCTGCTTGTTTAACTGGGAAACGCTCCCAGTACTGTGTAGCACTTGTACCTTTTTTTGCACTTTATTGCATCTTTATTTTTGTTGTACTGGTCTTCCTGCCTAAAGATCATGACTGTTCAATTGTAATGCAGTCAGTTGTTAATACTAATGCGCCTTACTGTATTTTATCTTTTATTGCACATCTTTTATAGTTTACTCCCCCACCCCAAATCCCCAGGACACATCTAGAAATGAGCTGTTACCTGGCAGATCAATATGTATTTCCTGGTGAAACTTTTTATATTGATCAATCAACAAATAAATACAAGCAACATAGGAGTGGGGCTACAAGGTAAGTAAAGTGAGTCTGTTTGCAAATGATATAAAACTCTGAGAGAGTATATAAAAATTGGAGGAGTTGCATCATGAAAAGAGAGTAGAAAAGCAGAGGCAGTGGTTCAGAATTTGGCAACTGAAGTTTAACCCCAACAAATGTAATGCACATCGTAAACAAAAATCTGCGTATAGAATATTGCATCAATGGGGTCACGGTACAGCAATCAAGAGAGGAAAGAGACACTGGGGGGTGATAATAAACAATATTTTGAAGGCCTCTTTCCAATGGCCATCCAGTGGGTGCAGTAGTAGGCTACTACTGACAACACTGGCAAAACGGGTTCAGGAATGAACCAGTCATTGGGGCTGGCTGGGGGGGATTAGGTATCCAGTGGATGCTTTTAACTTCTAGGTCGGTAACAGTCTAATCCATAGAAACATAGGGTGGGATATTCAAAGCAGTTGTGCAATGAGCAACAGGGTTACACCTGCGCAACTGTGAAAATGTGCTGGAGAGCAATATTCAGTGGCAGCAACTGTGCAGTGCAAGTTGCCATGCGCCAATGCGCAATGGTAATGAATGCATGCGCAAGTGCAGGGGGCATAGTCATGAATATGTGGCACAGTGTGATATTCAACACCAGACAAACGGCACAAGTGTGGAGCAAATGTGAAATGCGTGGAGCACACTTGAGCCTATAAAAAGAAGGAGCAAGCAGGGGAAGGACGCTTGCGCCAGAGGGGAGCAGGAGAGAGGGAGATAGAGTGGCCAGGCTGAATGGCAGGAGGGGTGCAAGACAGTGACAGAGGCAGTGAGGGAGTGAGACGGAGTGAGAGAGCGGGCATGTGTCATTGTGTGTGCGTGTGTATGTGTGTGAGACAGTCGGGAAGGCAACAGCCAGAGTGTGTGCCTGTGACACCCAGCACAGAAGGGGCAGCACAGGTGCCCAGACAGGTGAGAGGAGGAAGCCACAACCCACAGGCTGCCAGCTGGGAACACAGTACGCAGGTGTGCACCCAGCACAAACGCACATGCAGCAGCACACGGCCGGGGGGGCCTGAGGAATCTGCCACCCAAGGGGGTCAGGACAGCTGAGGCCATGGCCAGTGCCACCTTCCAGATGGAGGCGGTAATGAGAGGTATGAGGAGGCAAGAGACAAAACGGTGCGGCCGTGGAAGGGCCTGTCGGCAGTACCCCCAGAACAGGTGGTACCTTGCCCACACCACCTTCAAACAATACAGTGATACAGAGATTGTGGGCCGGTACCGCCTGAATCGGGCAATTCTGAGGCAGCTCTGTGAGCTGTGCAGTGAGGAGATGCCGGCACCCACTAGAAAAAGCCATGCCCTGATGGTGGAGACAAGAGTCATGGCTGTCATGTGCCTGCTCGCCATGGGTACCTTCCAGAGACCAACAGGGGACACCACAGGCATAACCCAGTCGGCCGCATCACTGCTCCTCACACAGTTCCTCAACGCACTGCTGCCACATGCTGTGAAATACATCCACTTCCCCAGCACACAAGCAGAGCATACAGATAACATGCAGGAGTTCAACAGGGTAGCACATATGCCTGGCATGCTAGGAGCCATCGACTGCACCCATGTCAGCATCCGCACACCACCTGGCCAGGAGGGAGTAGCCTACATCAACAGAAAGGGCTACCCCAGTGTCAACTGCCAGATGGTGTGCGATGCCAGGGGACACATAATCAATGTCTGTGCCACACACCCTGAGGGAGCACACGATGCCTTCATCTGGCACAGCTCAGCACTCTGACACAGGTTTGAGAGTGGGGACATCCCCGCTGGCTACCTAGTAGGTGAGTATGCTGTGAATACAGGCAGCCTGGCACAACAGGACAAGGTGTGGAGGCAGCCAGGGTAGGAGCACCGCAGGGTGCGGCCGGGAAGAGTGCTGGGTGCAGCAACACAGTCCACTATGCTAACCATATATCTCTCCCCACAGGTGACAATGGCTACCCACCCCGGTCCTGGCTGCTCACCCCATACCGGCACCCATCAACCCCTGTGCAGGAGTGATACAATGCGGCACACACCAGCACATGGAACATCATCGAGTGTGTGTTTGGGCTGCTTAAGGCATGGCTCCATTGCTTGCACAGGTCTGGCGGTGCCCTACAGTACAGCCCCTCAAAAGCCTGAGGCCTATTCCTGGCCTGCTGTATACTACACAACATAGCCACTAACTGTGGGATAGCTGTTGAGGTCAAAGAGGGGCACAGCAGTGGGGAAGACATGGCTGCAGAGCCATGTGGCAGTGGGCATCCCCCCTGGGCAAAGGGAACCCCCTGACTGCACAGTATGGCCCAGCAGCACCGGGACACAATTGCAGAGGAGCACTATGTTGCACGCAGGTAGGTGAACATGTCCCCATGCATGGAATGGCAACTATGGCACAGCACACAGGCATGTTTGGGCGAGCCTTGTGACAGGAACAGCTGGAGGGGAGCATGGAAGGGCGTGGATCAGGATACCGCAGAAACGCACAGCACAGCACACCCCACCCACACATACATACCCCCACGCACACACACACACACACACACAGGCACCTGCAAGCACATGCCCAGAGGCTGGCACCAGGTGTGTGTCAGATGTCAAGCAGCAGTGCACAGTAGCAGTCTGAGCTCTGCTGGCATCATCATGCACATGCCACACTGGCCAGCGGCTGGGCGACTGTGCACATGGCCTGTGTGTGGTGTCAACCACAGATGCCACGTCTGTGGAATGCACACGCCACACCAATGTGCACACAGGGTGGCAGCAGACAGCGGACAGGGAGGTGGGTGGTTCGGACCACCATGCAGTCGCATGGTCACCATGGACATGTGGACAGCCCTGCCAAGACCACCCAGCAGACCCAGGCTGTGCGATGGACACAGGGGGTGTCTGTGACAGTCACCCAGGGGTGTTACTGCGAGAACGTGATCGAGCCCTCACAGGGGTCTACAGGCTCCTGAACAAGCCTGCTCCAGGTGTGCCTGGAATGCCCACAGCAGGTCCTGGTGTCGACACCGAGGGGGTCGCTCAACGCCGTGACCGAGGGGTGGAGAATACACTCCGTGAGGTATAGGGTGGATGGCCATGCACCATGGTCGACAGTGGTGCTAGGCCGGCCGTGACTACAGCGGTAAGCCAATCCAGGGCTGCGGTTGTGTCCTCCTGCAGTCGATTGTTGTTGTCCAGGAGCAGCACAGTCTCTGTCGTGCTGCTCTGTAGCTTGGCGCATCTCGACGCAGAGTGCACCCACCCCTGCCACGACCAGTACCTGCTGCTGCATGGAGGCCCGCAGCAGACGGGTGTGCTCGGGCAAGGGGATGGCACCAAGGGGCACCTGGATGATGCGTCATCCCCCTGGTGGTGACCGACCCCACTGCCCATCCCCCCACGCAGGTGGGCGCTGCACAGCAGGGCCCTCTTGGGGCTGCAAATCCACTGGTGCACCGTTGGCGGCCACTGTACCCAGCCCCCCAACATCCCCATCCAACTGCCGTCGCCACCCCACCAGCCACTGTGCACCATGCAGTGCCTGTGTGGCTGCAGCACCACTGCCACCACCATCAGCTGACGCCACATTGCTGGCAGCCACGGCGACAATGGGGGCGGTGACCGGTGGGCAGACAACTGCCACCAGGACACCATCTGTGCTGCCGTGGTGGGTGTGTGGTATGGATGCCTCCCCCTCGACAGCAACACTGCTAACCAGGATGATGGTCTAATCATCATTGGTGTTGGACCTTGGCCCGATCTGTGTCTCGACATACTGTACGCCATGACTGGTGTCCTGCTGGAACACAGCCAGGACCTCATCAGCAACCATGCCATGGGCATCCAGACAGGCAGTGGTGTTGAGCTGCATCCGATCTAGTCCCCAGACACAAGTGGAGGTGGAAGAATGGTCCTCCAGGTCCAGGCTTGCCCCCATGGTGGACACCCCTGCCCCTGCCATGGCATGCTGGCGCTCTGCAGCTGAAATGGAATACAGTCACATTAATGTCGCTGTCACACCAACCATCCCCCTTCCCCCCTGCCCCAGTCACTGCTGTACCTGCCATGCAGTGTTGTACTGCCACCTGTCTGGAATCTGCCACCAGGCACCCCTTCAATGGCACTGCACCGCATGATGCTACTACCATCTTCTCCTGCAGTGTCAGCTGTGGCACGTCGTGCTGTCCACTGCCCGTGGCTGCACATACAGCCCGGATGGCTGCCACCTTCTCCTAAATCCTGCACCTGTCTGTGATGACTATTTTCTTGCACTCCTGCACAGACCTCTGATGGCTGCCCTGCTGGTTCATGGCCCTTGCCACCCCCTCCCATGCTGCGGACCTGGCCTGTGGGGTGCCTGTCGAGCCACTCAGCAGAGGTTCTTGGTCGAGGTACACCTCGAACAGGGCATCCATCTCTGACTTTGTAAAGTTGGGCCTACAGTTCCGTGCAGGCCCATGCTCCTCCCCATCCTCGCAATCGGTCATGCTGCGTCCTGTGGGAGATGACATTTGGTCAGTGACTGCTACTACCCACACCACCTACTCAATCCACTGTCCCATCACCCCCTCAGCATCACAGCTTACCTCTAAAGGATGCAATACCGGTCCATGTCCTGTGCTGTCCCACGGCACCTTTATAGCGCATCACATGCAAATGAGGGGACACACAACTGTAATGAGATGCAAATGGGCCTGATGCGTCGCGGATAGGCTGTTGAGCTAATCTGCTTATGCAGGCTGAATATCGTGTTATTGCACGTAGTGCAATGGACTTGCGCATGCCAAGTCGTGGCGCAACATTGTGATGTGCACAATAGGCCTGGCAGTACGCATGCGCTCACTGCCAGCACCTACACCAGTAGCACAGCATACGCACACTGCACAATATGCGATACAGCACTTGGCCGCTGTTGGAAATATGGCACTTGGTCGCTCTGCGGCCCATGGTGCCTGAGCTCCATGGGCCCTATTGCACCTGGGTGCTATTGGCCCATAGCCCATGGTGCCCATATGCCCCTATTGTGCACCTTGCATGGTGGTCCCAATAGCGCAGTCATGCATGGTGTGCATGCTGACACCTGACCCCAGGTGTGCCCTTACCCCTCAGGGAGCCCTGCACCACATGGCAGTGCGGCCATGCCCATATCGCACATCTCCAGGGATGCGCAATAGCCATAGGCAGTGCATCTCCATGTGAGGCGTGCATCCCCAGCACATGGGGCTCATGTGCTATAGGGTACCATTTTGATTGCTGTACCGCAATTCAGCAATGCCATGCCACAGCAGTGCCAGGGCTCCAAACTGGACCCAGATCAAATTAGTAAACCTTGTGGCCCTGGTGGAGCCGCACGCAGGCAGCCTGTTTGGGTAGGTGCCCCTTGACAGGCCACAGATGGATGTTTGGCAGGAGGTGGTGGATGGGCTGGAGGAGGCCACCAGTGTCCAGCACACTAGTGAACAGTGCCACCACCGCTATGGGGACCTGCAGCGGAGGGACACAGAGAGGCTCCAGATACTGCAGGCATGCATCCGGAGGGGTGCCGTGCCACGACCAGGTAAGTGTGTATCGCTCGTGTCTGTGCCCAACCAGTGTTCTGTGGGGTAGGCAGGGTGGCACACCATGCTGGGGGGGTGCTGGACCACACACCCTGTAGTCCGGGGCGGTGCACTGGGAGTGCACTGTGCCACCGAGCTGCGGCTGTGCTGGGCCGGGGAGCATGCTGTGCTGGGGGGGGCACATGGTGATGCCAGGTACTGATGTGTTCATCTCCATGTTTCCTTCCTAGGCCCTGAGGACAGGAGGAGAGCCCGACTGGCTGGCACTGTGGGTGGGCCAAGGCAGTCCACCGCTGGGGTATCGGTGCAGGGTGCAGGCCATAGGGACGGTGCTGCGGGACTGGCCCAAGGTGCACTGTGGCGTGCAGGTAGGCAATGTTATATGCTGCATTGTTGTGCAGGGTGGGCAGCGCAGGTGGGAGTGGGCCACAGCCCCCAGTGCGCATAGCCATTGCAGCTGTGCATTGCCCACGGTGACTGTGGCACCGTGCTGTGGCTATCACATGTGTGAGTGGCTGCTGCAGGTGGGCTGTGGGTGCATCAGGCTGCCAGCTGTGCCACTGCCATCCTGTCACTTTACCATGCACCTGCCTGCCACAGTGGTGGTGGTGTGTAGCCCATGGGTGGTGTTGGTGTGCAGTGGTCTGCATCGCTGTGGTGTGCCAGGTTGGCAGCACATGTGGGTGCACACACTGCAGGTGGCTGGGTGCCATCTCAGGGGCACATGTCACCACTGTCCGCTGCACACGGTGGGTGGGCTAGGGTGTTCCAGACATGCACTCATACTGTGTACCCTCCTTTGTCCTAGGTGTCCGTTGGCCTGCAGTGAACATCCGGTTCCAGAGACGGATCCTAGAGGTCACCACTGCCACACTGCAGGTGGAGAGGCTGCTGCAGAGGATGATGTGCAGGCAACAGTGCCAGGCACTGGTGGGGCAAGGATGCCCGTAGGCCCACAACCCTTATCCTTCCCTGTCTCCCTTCCCTTGCCCTCCCTTGTCCCCTTGTCTAGCCTTGATCCCTGTCCCCTTACCTCCCTTCCCTGGCTTCCCATTCTGTACATAGCTTTCCCATTCTTTGGTCCCTGTCCCCTGTTTATTGTATTATTGTAAAAAGTTGCATTTTCTATGCATTGTAATACATTTTTCTATGGTTACTCATCTGTGTCTGGGTCTGCTTTGTGGCTGGTGTTGGGTGCCATGCTGCAGTGGTGTGCATGGTGGCTGCGTGGTATGCCTGAGGTGGCCTGGGGGTTGTGCCTGGTGGTGTTCACCCATTGGTCAGTGCCTGTGCCCTGTGGCGGCCATGGGCTTTCTGTTCAGGTTGTGTGGCATGTGCGATGTGTGCTTCGGTCCGGGTGGCATGGTGCGTGCCTTCCTGCGGGGTGTTGCCAGTGGCTGTTCACCAGTGACCATTGGTACCACCCTACCTCCGTGCCCCACAGTGGTGTGAATGGATGGGGCCCTGCTGCTTTCCCATGTGCACTGTGTGGTGATACATCATGTGCTTGCTGTGCCTCACCCCTGACACCCTCGGCACACTGGTGGTGGGATATTCTGCCCCAGTGGCTTGCTCCTTGTTGTGCCTGTTGCCGGTCCATTTGTGTCCTGGTGCATGCACCTCGTCCCCTTGCACATTCCTGGTTGTGCTGTTGCGCATGTTGGTTTGCCCCCTGGCACAACTCTGGTTGCGCTATGGTGCATCTGCGTGATATTCAGCCATGTTACGCTGGCGCATGTCATCTTGTGCAACATAGAAACATAGAACATAGAAAAATAGAAACACAGAATTTGATGGCAGATAAGGACCGCTTGGCCCACCCAGTCTGCCCATTTCCCTACCTACTGGATAAGCTGCAGATCCTAGTTAACCAGCAGCCTACTTCTTCCTACCCCCATCTCCTAGAATTGCCTTATGACTGTCCCATGCATGCTTGAATTCCACCACTGTTTTTGACTCCACAACCTCCTCCGGAAGGCTGCCATGCATCCACAACCCTCTGTGAAAAAAATACTTCCTTAAATTACCTCTGAGCCACCCTGCTCTATCTTCAAATTGTGTCTCTTGTTCTTGCACACTCTTTTTTGAAAGATGCTACCTCTTGACTTTGTTGATTCCTTGAGGTACTTGAAAGTTTCTATCATGTCCCCTCTGCCTCCTTTCCTCAAGACTATACATATTAAGCTCCTTTAGTCTCTCTTCATATATCTTCCGGTGCAGACCCTGCACCATTTTAGTTGCCCTCCTCTGGACAGCTTCCATCCTGTCTATGTCTTTGCGGAGACTGGGTCTCCAGAACTGCACGCAGTACTCCAGGTGGGTTCTCACCAGCTGTCTGTACAGAGGGATAATAACTTCCTGTTTTCTACTGGTGATGCCTCTCCCTATGCATCCCAGTATCCCCCCAGCCCTCCTTACTGCCCTCTCACATTGCTTGCCCACCTTTAGGTCATCTGATATGACTACCCCCAGATCCCTTTCCATTGTTGTTGTTGTTAGTATCTCAGCCCCATTGTGTACTCTTCCCCTGGGTTTTTGTTTCCCAGGTGCATTACCTTGCACTTCTTAGCATTGAATCTAAGCTGCCATACATTTGACCATTCCTCTAACCTTGCCAAGTCCCTTCTCATCCTTTCCACCCCACCTTGTGCATCAACTCTGTTGCAGATCTTTTGTGTCATCTGCAAAGAGACATACTTTTCCTTCCAGTCCCTCTGCAATGTTGCTTATAAAGACATTGAAGAGGACCGGTCCTAATACTGAACCCTGCGGTACCCCACTAGTAACCCTCCTTTCTTCAGAGTGGACTCCATTTACTATTACTCTCTGTGTCCTATTCTCCAGCCAATTATTTACCCAGGCTGTCATCTTGGGACCCACTCCCAGGCTGGCTAACTTGCATATTAATCTTTTGTATGGGACTGTGTCAAATGCCTTGCTAAAGTCTAGGTAGGCCATGTCAACAGCCCCTACCTGATCTACTGCTTTGGTCACCCAGTCAAAGAAATCTATCAGATTCGTCTGACATGACCTTCCCGCTGTGAATCCATGCTGCCTTGGGTCCTGTGCCCCTCTGGCCTCTAGATACTCAACAATTCTTTCCTTCAGAAGTGATTCCATCATTTTCCCTATCACCGAGGTTAAACTAACAGGTCTGTAGTTTCCTGCTTCTGCCTTGCTCCCACTTTGGTGAAGGGAATTACATCTGCCCTCCTCCAGTCCTAGGGTACCACCCCATCCTCCCATGATTTTTAAAGAGAGTAGTCAGTGGTGTCACTAGTTCTACCCTTAGTTCTTTTTAGAATTCTGGGATGAATCCCATCAGGCCCCATTGCTTTGTCCACCTTCAGTTTTAAGAGTTCTTCATAACCCTTTCTTCTGTAAATGGGCTGGTATTAACTTCTGTATCCAGAGTGTTTCTACTGTTTGTTTTAGGTACCTCCTCTTCCTATGTAAATACTGAGCAAAAATATTTGTTTAGTATCTCTGCCTTTTCACATTCACCCTCTGCCTACCCTCCCTCCCTTTATTAAGCCTCACTATCCCTCCCTTGGTCTTCCTTCACTCTCTGATGTACCTATAAAAGGTTTTATCCCCCTTCTTAACTGAGTTGGCTATCTTTTCCTCAGTTTGAGCCTTTGCTGTTCTGACTGCCTTCTCAGCTTCTTTTTGCTTTAACTGATACAGTTCTCTGTCCTGCTCCTTCTGTGATTCCTTGTACTTCCTGAATGCTTTCTTTTTCTCTTGAACCTTCATTGCCGCTTCCTTTGAAAACCATAGTGGTTTCTTACATCGTTTTGTTTTGTTTATTTGCTTCACACAAAGGCTTGTTACCTCTGTGATGGCAGTTTTATTATTCCCATTGTTCTTCCACCCCTCCTTCCTGCCCATTTGCTAGTGCATTCCTTAGGCACTCACCCATTTAGCAAAGACAGCCTCCTAAAGTCCAGTACTTTTGCCTTTGTATGGCTTGACTCTATTGTTGTTTATTGTGAACATACTGTTCGATGGTCGCTAGTTCCCAGATGGCTACCCACTTCTACATCTGTGATCCTCTCTCCATCTCCATTTGAGAGAACCAGGTCTAAGATTGCTCCTCTCGAGTGGGCTTCAATACTAGTTGTCTAAGGCATGCCTCCTGTAGACATCTAGAATAACCCCACTCTTCAAGTGGCTACTGCAACTGCACTCCAGTTAACATCTGGCATATTCAGATCACCCATCAGCAATATCTCCTTTTTCCTGCCATTCTAAGTATACTTTCTATCATTTTCTTGTCCATTTCCTCCCCCTGAGAAGGGGGTCTGTATACAACCCCTGTGTGGATTGTGGTGCCATTGCCTGTCTCCAAATTTACCCACAGTGCTTCTTCTCCTCCCTGTTTACCCTTTTGTTCTGTTGCGTTGATTCCTTCCCTTATGTAAAGAGCTACTCCTCCTCCTCTTTTACCCTCCCTGTCCCTCCTGTAGATAGTGCAACCTTTGAATATCACACTTAGTGCACCATGGTGCAGTGGATTTGCACTGCACAGGTCTTGCGCCTGCCTCTGGTGCATTTCTGAATATCCCACCCACAGAATTTGTCAACAGAAAAAGACTGCTTTGCTCATCCATTCTGCCCAAGTGTTCCCTGCCTATTCATCCTCCACAGACCCTGTAGGTCCCTGGCGACTCTCTCCATTACCTCCCTCTTTTCTTATATATCCCTGGACTGGATTCTCAAAATGATTTGGGACTAAGTCCCATACTGCAACTCCAGTTCCAGACCAAAATTCACGCAGCTGTGGACATTGGTATTCTCAACCGCTGCAGCTGTAGAAGATGTTACACCTGGTCCCACCAGCCGAAACATTTTTCAGCAGATGCAGGGAAAAATCACCTGCAAGCTGTCATCAGTCATGGAGCTAGTCATAAACTGCCCCCACTTTTGAGAATACCATAGCTGTGGGAGACACTGGGGTTCCTCAAGTGGCCGCCCACTTGTGCTGAGTTTTTCCTGAGTTTTTTCTGCAGCAGTGCATTTTCATGGGCTTTGAGAATCCAGACCCTATTTGTATCCCATGGATGCTTGAAGCCCCCTTCCATTCTAGCCTCCACCACTTCTGCCAGCAGTCTGTTCCAGGTGTCTACTATCTTTTCAGTGAAGAAATATTTCCTCACATCTCTTCTGCACTTCCCCACTCCAGCTTCACCAAGTGCCACCTGGTGCTGGTGCTTGTCCTTATTTGAAAGAGACTCCCCACCAGCACCTTGTTCATCCCTTAAGGTATTTGTAGGTCTCAATCATCTCTTCTCTATCTCTCTCTCTCTCTCGCTCTTTCTATCTCCTTTCTTTCAGGTTATGCATGTTAGAATCCATCAGTCTCTCCATAGGGCTTCCTGAGCAAACCATGTACCATTTTAGTTGCCTTCCTCTTGACCACCTCCACCCTGTCTACATCCTTTCTAAGGTGTGGTCTCCAAAACTGGACACGGTACTCCAGTTGTAAGTGCAATGGAAAGTGATATAGTGGCCACAGCACCTCCCACCTCCCGCTAGAGATACCCCCTCCATAGGTATCCCAGCATACCACTAGCCCTGCCTGCTGCCTTTTCAGACTCCCCTGCCACCTTGAGGTCCTCTGATATCATTTATTTATTTAGTTAGTTTTTGTTGACCGGGTAAGTGCACTAGACAAATCCTGCCTATTTTCAGGCACGACCCGGGGTAGGGGGATACAGATGAATGCCAACTGACCTTGAACCAGATTAAGCTGTTGGTGGTATTTTTTAGTGAAAGAGGGAAATTTGGCCAGGACACCAGGGAAATTCCCCTACTGGCTGCTGGCTGGCGGCTAGTTTGGGAGTCTTGCTGACGTCACAGGGGCAGAATGGCAGACTGCTCTCAGCCTCGAGTAGAGATGGAGGTCGGAGAAAGCACGGTATCTGAAATGCATACTACGAATCTTACCGGAGTAGCTGGTGCACTTTTTCAGACCTTTCCGATACAGGCATCGCAACCGGAGGTAAATTTGAGTGCAGATTTGGCCCCTGGAGAAGTGTCTGGCGATTGTTCACAGAAAGCTGTTTGTTCTTCACTTACATTGGAACTGGTTAGTGTAACGGAAATTACGGGGCCGTCTGAGTCCCGAGCGGAACACATTTCGAAAGATACGGTTTCTGAACGGATGGATTTGAGCGCAGGACCACGTACTTCCTCTGTTTTACGAAAGCAGTTTGGACTAGGAGATATTAACCCTGGCGGAAACCTGGGCTGGTCAGAGGAGATAGCGCTAACGGAGGCAGGCTGGAAAAAGTCAGAAACAGGAGTATGGATGCCGGATTCTTCTTGGTCTCCAAACATGCATGCCAATGAAAGCCAGACTATGACTGATGGTACAGCTATACTACTTAATAAGGGTCTTTCAAAAAACGATACCTGGGAGGGTGGGGAGCGTGGCTTGGCTTTCTCTAAGCCAAGTACCTCCGCAGCTGTTTCAGCTGATTTACAGAAAACTATTAAACCTGTGTCCTTAGAACAACCACAGAGACCGCCTATGTCTGAACTCTTTAAAAATAAATTAGAACAGGCTTCCCGGAGAAATGCTGTCAGGATTAGATATAAAGGGGGTTTGGCTGAACACCCAGATAGATATTTTGTTTTTAAGCATTTGTTGAAAAGTTCGATGGGTTTTCTGGCTAAGGATATTTATGCCCTTATTCATGTTTCTGGTGAAGATTCATTCGATATCAGTTTTCAGACTAATTCACATATGGAACGTTTTTGGGAAAAATATTCTGTTCAAAAACTACTCCCTTATGGTCATCCTTTTTTGCAATACCTCTTTCCAAACCACTAATTTGTTTTGTAATGATTATGTTTAGGAATGAAGGGGTAAATGTGAGTGATATTTACCATTGGCTTCAGTCAAAATATGATATCCTCAGTCCCCCTGAAGCCCTGTTAGATGTGGAAGGGATTTGGACGGGAGGGTGGAAATTTAAAGTGAAGCTTCTTCAAGTCAATTCGGATATTGTCCATTTGCCAAATAGTTTTTTCTTAGGCAAGGATAGGGGGGTCTGTTTTTATGGGGGGCAGCCTCGGGCTTGTTACAAATGTGGGGATAGGACTCATATTAATAGTGTGTGTGCGATGTTTTAAAATGCCCATTGTGTGGTGGGTTTGGCCACTCTACTGATATGTGTACTAATATCTTTAAGTGTAATCTTTGTGATGAACAAGGTCACACCTTTCATCAATGCCCCTGGGCACGGAGGAATTGTGCAGAGGGTCTTGATCATGATGATTTGTTGTGTAAGGCCCAAGCTAATAATAAGGGATTTAGTGAACCTGGTATTTCACGTACCTCTGTGATTTCCCCTCCTTTGCCTTCAAAAAATAATGCTGACTCACATAATGAAGGGTTAAGTCTTCCTGAGGAACCTCCAGCCTTAGCTGAGAAATTAGTTTCAAGGCCTCCTGTTGTCAATAAAAATTCCTCCACTTCAATTATGCCTCCGCCCTTTGAGGTAGTTAAAAATAGGCGTTTTACAAGAGCTTCTTTAAAACAACCTACGTCCACCCCTCTTCCCACTGAGAATTTTTTTTCACCTTTACAAGATGATATCAGAGATTCTGATCTTGAATCTGATACTTCACATATCTCAGAACTCATCACAGATGATGAGGATAGTAAGGCTACAGAATTGGCCAAGGAAAAAAAAGGGAAAAAAGGTAAAAAGGAAAGTGAGTCAGAAAATAGTACTTAGTTAACTCTACATGGCCTACATTAAAGCTAGCTACATATAATGTATGTAGTTTAAAAGCTTTTAAAAAACAGCTACCTATTTTCTTGTATTTAACATCTCTGAAACAAGATATTATTTTTTTACAAGAAACTAGGCTTTCTTCCCTTTGGGAAGTGAATCAACTAAAAAGAAAATAGATATTAGGCCCTTCTTTTTGGACTTTTGGCTCTGACGTAGCAGATGGCCTTGGAATATTATTCTGTAATTCTGCTTTCAAAATTACTAAAGTAATTGATGTGCATCCAGGTAGAATTTTAATTTTAGATTGTTCACTTCATACTTATTATTTTCGCCTAATAAATGTTTATGGATCTCAATCCAAAACAGGACATATTGAATTATTCGAGGATATTAAACCTTTTTTATATACTAAAAGACATATTATTTTGGGGGGGGTGATTTTAATTGCTCCATAGATGCTGGATTTATTAAATCTAAAGAAAAAAAAGTCTATTGTGACTCGAATGCTCTTATTAACATAGTAAAAGATGCTAATCTTAGAGATGTTTATCGAAGCTTGCATGCTCAGGCTGGTGAAACATACCATCGACACACTTTTGCAACCCGTATTGATATGGTCTTCATATCTCATTATTTGTTTTCTAAATTTTGTTCAGTTACACCTACAGAATTTTCTGATCATTCTATTTTACTTTGTACTTTTTCTTTAGACCGTTTACCTCCTACTTTGTATAACACGGTTTCTCGATGGAGACTTAACACTTCTTTTTTAAGTAATTCGGCCTATTTTTCTAAATTAGAATTATTTTTTGTAGCCAAATATTCTACACTTGACTTGTTTTCGACGCCTTTTGAGTGGTGGTTGCAGACAAAACAAGAAATAAAAACACTTTTTCAGGGTTGGGGTAAAAGGAAAGTTGATTCTGATTACAGGAAATATTTACTTCTTAGGAATCGACTATATAAGTTAATGTCTGTATCCCCTCAGAAACGTGTTGTTTATACTTCTGACATTGCTGATATTAAAAATCAAATGAGAATATTCCAATATGATAGGGCTAAATCTTTGGATTTAGAGTTTAGGTTTGGCACAAAACATTGTCCGAGCTCTGACCCTTATCAGGCGTGCAAATCACGATTGGCAGACACTTTTATGACAGGCTTATGTGATTTGCATAATAATATCGTAACTGCAGATTTGGACATGATGGCAGTAGTGCAAAGGCATTTATCTGATTTTTTTTCATGTCAAGGTACACCTAGTTTAGAATCTTTCCTATTGGAACAATTTAGGACTTTGCCTTCAATCCCAGATAATTTGCTATATCATTTAACTAATCCTATTACCTCATAAGAAATTATAGATGTTATAAAGCAATTAAATACTGGATCAGCTCCAGGGATTGATGGTATCCCCAATGAATTTTATAAAACTTGCATTTCTTATATGAGTTACTTTTTACCTTTAGTTTATAATTCTTTTTGAGTATCAGGAAGGCCTTGTAAAACTTTTTCCCTTTCATTATTAAAATTTATTTATAAAAAAGGTGATAGAACTTTATTAACAAATTGGCGCCCCATTAGTCTATTAAATAGTGATTACAAGATTTTAGCAAAAATCTTAAATCTGAGATTAGAAAAAGTGGCCAGAATTTTAATCCATCCTGCACAAATCTGTGCTATTTCTCAGAGGAAAATCCAACATAATCTTTTTTTAATTCGAGATTTGTTTGCCAGTAAGAGTCATTTTCAAAATTCTGAAATGGTAGTAGCATTAGATCAAGCAAAGGCATTTGACACAGTGTGTCATTCCTATCTTTATTTCATTTTACTACATTATGGGATTCCAAGAACCTTTGTAAATTGGATTTCTAATTTGTATACTCATGCTGTTACCATTCCCATTGTTAATGACTTCCTTGGTGCTGAAATATTAATAAAAAAAGGGGTGAGACAAGGTTGTCCTCTTAGTCCACTGTTATATACATTTGTTTTAGATCCAGTCATTGGAGGTATTAGTTCAGATAGTACTATCTTTGGTATTGCTCCTTCTCCTGATTTGGTTCCAGTCAATGTTACTGCTTTTGCTGATGATGTCACCCTATTACTGGCTGATAGTAAATCATTACAAACAGCCTTGGATCTTTTTTCCTTTTTTGGAAATTTTTCAGGGGCTTCCCTTAACTTACAAAAAAGTTTTGTCTTACAATTAGGGCCTAGGGTTCCTGATCTATCACTATGCTATAATATTCCCATACTATCTTCGCCTCAGAAAATTTTAGGGATATGGTTTGGGATGGAAGATATGGCACTCTTTAATTGGGAAAAACAATTATTTGCTGGAGACCTGAAGGTTACTCAATGGAAACATTGGCGTTTTGGGAAACAAAAAAGAGTTTTGATCATTAAAAAATTCCTTCTACTGCTTTTTATTTATGTTAGTCATATTTTTCCACCCCCACTTTCTTGTGAAACCAGACTATATAGTGTTTTTTTCCAAATGATTTGGGGAAATAGACTTAACCCAGTAAATAGGGAATTCACATATCTAAAAAAGCAGCATGGAGGGTTAAGTATGATTAGTCCTGTAGTTTTTTTTATTCCATTTTTCTGTTTTCTTCTTTTTCTTCCATTTGGAATAGTGAATTTTTACCATGGCATTTTTGGGTTAAGTCTATATGGCATAAGTACTTTTTTAAGTGGTCCCTTTCTCCCCCTAGAGTATTAGCTTCTGATGGTCTTCCATCATATGGTATCTCAACTTTTAAAAAACCTTTTCAGTGGAAAATCTCTCTGCCACAACTACTTTCTCTAAATAGAAAATCCTTTTATAATTACATTGTATATGATTTATTGAAAGTTATTCTCCTTTTTCCTGATTGTTCTCCATCTCACATGAAGTATGCTTTATATAAACTAAAAGATGGTAGAATTCCGATTAAATTTTGGGATGTAATATGGATGTCAGCACATGGAAGGCTGGGAGTTAGAGGGAATTTGAAATATAAACCCTTGAGTGATAGGTATTGTTTATGGAATGATTGTATCAATATAGAAGAAAGTCAAACACATTTCTTTTTAGAATGTACGCATAGTCAAGAATTTTGGAAATTCGCAGCTTTGCATTGGCATATGCCTCATTTGCAACATTTGTCTTATGGAACCTTGGTTCTTGGAGATTATACAGGGGTGGGATATTTATCACAAAAGTACTTTAAATGTTTTTCCTTTACAATTTTTTTTATGGCAGGCAAGATGTAAATTTGTTATGCAACAACTGTGTACACCTCATTCACTTATTGTATCCTCTATTGAAACAGAGTTAAAAGAACTAAAAAAAAGAGATAGATTGAATTTTCCAATACTGAAAGTGAATAACTTGTGGAAGAATTTTGTGTTTGTTAATTAATGTGCTTGTTAACTTGATGAATATCTTCTTTTGTGATGGTTTTGTTTCTCTTGTCAATAAAAATTCCCCTACTCTTTTCGATAAGTGCCATGGGATCTTTAACATCCACCTAAACTACCACCAATCCAGGCAGATGGGACCTCGGTTTAACGTCTCATCCGAAAGGCGGCACCTCAGAAGTGCAGCACCCCTCTCATGCTGCACTACAGTGTCAGTACTGGGATATTAACCCAAGTGCCAGATGTGGGAACTGAACCCACAGCCCTCTGAACTCTCAGCCTCAGAGGTGAGTGTGCTACCTACTGAGCCACTGACACCCAGTGTCCTTTCCTGTACAGTGACAGTCAGTACCTCCCCCATCCTATACTCAGCATCATGATTCCTATGATCTAGTCACATAATTTTGCACTTTTTGGCATTGAATCCCAGCTGCAATGCCTTTGATCACTGCTTGAGTTTCCCAAGGTCCCTATGCAATTTTCCCATCTTCTCTTTGGTGTTCTCTTTATTATAGATTTTGGTGTCATCTGCAGAAAAGCATACCTTTCCCTCCAGTTTTTCTGCAATACTCTCCATCAGTTAACCAGTTTCATTATTTTCCAAGTAGGGTGGTTCACAGGGAAATAATGAGTACAGTCATATGTGCTGTGCTGGAGGCAATCAGTACCACTTTAAAACTGGATCAATGAAAGAAACATAGAAACATAGACTTTGATGGTAGATAAGGACCACTTGGCCCACCCAGTCTGCCCATTTCCCTACCTACTGGATAAGCTGCAGATTCTAGTTAACCAACAGCCTACTTCCTGCAACCCCCCACTATAATTGCCTTATGTCTGTCCCATGCATGTTTGAATTCCCCCATTGTTTTAGACCCAATGACCTCCTCAGGAAGGTGGTACCATGTATCCACCACTCTCTCTGTGAAAAAAAATTTCCCCAACAATATTATGCCTTACCAGGTTTCCAGGTCCTAAACAGCGTTATAGTTTGTTTTTTGCAGTGTAGCAAGGTTCTCAGCTTTGTTCTTTGCAGTGTAGCAAGGTTCTCAGCTTCCAACAGACAAATCAAAGTCTGATGATATGTAAATGATAACTTTCACTCTAGAGTAACTCCTACCCCCTCGGGCTTTCAACATCTGCCTTGTTACATATGGAGAGTAGGAGGCTTATTGTATGTTAACCAGTTTCTAACCCAGTTTACCACTCTGGATACCACTCCTAGGCTGGTCAACTTCTTAATTAGCCTCCTGTGTGGCACAGTGTTGAAGGCTTTGCTAAAGTCATGATCAGCCATTTTCACTGCCCTCCCCTGATATATTTCCCTGGTCACCCAGTCAAAGAAATCTTTCTATTTCTCTGGTTACCTAGTCAAAGAAATCTATCACATTTATTTGGCATGACCTTCCTCCATAAATCCATGCTGTCTATGGTCCTGCAGCCCATTGGATTCTAGATGCTCAACCAGTCTTTCTTTCAGTGAGGTTTCCATTAATTTCCCCACCACTGAAGTAAGAATGACAAGCCCATAATTTCTAGTCTCTTTCCAGCTGCTGTTCTTATGTAAAGAGACCACATCAGATCTTTTCCAGTCTTCCAAAAGCTCACTTGTTTCCCTGCCATTTTAGTGCCATCCTGGAGCACCCAGGTAGTGCTGGCTCAGTGGGGTGACAGTGGGAGGGAAGATGCATGAAGCCTTGTGGCACACATGCCTGTTGTATGCTTGGCTACCATTTCATGGCCCAGCATCCTGGGGAGGTACACAGCAAGGGAAATAAGCCCTCCTAATCTTAGCAGGATGTCACCAACACACTCTGAACTGACATTGCTCATTCAGCACAGAAGAGACCTTCTGCCAACTTTGTGGACTTTAGATGGAGGGGAACTGCCACCCCCACCAGCCCTACCATTGAGGTTACCCCATGGAGCAGGTAAGCGTGGGCTTACTGGGGTCTGGAGACAGGTGAGAAGGCTGGATGTTAGCTAGGCTGAGGTCATACATAATGGGGGATGGGAAAAGAATAATTTTTAAAAAGGCCTATTCCCAATGCAGAATGGCTTATGAAAAAGTTAACAGAATACTGGGATGCATCAGGAGGGGTTTTCCTCATCTCAGCAAAGAGGTACTGCCTTTTGTACTGGTCTTTGGTTAGACCACATGTGTGAAAAGGATGTTCACACAAAAGACAATAAAGCCAAAATAAATACCAAAACTGAGATATATTTATTGTAAAATAAAGCAACAGTGAACAGGACCAATAACCTAACCTTTGACCTCAGTGTCCGGGGCATGGATACAGAGACTATCTGGGGTGTAAATATCCATATAAATAGCAACAGATATTAATTAGATCAGTAAATGCAAACTCAACAAATATTAGTAACATCCAATTAAAGAATACTTTCAAAATGCTTTTGTAGTCATAACCATACTTACATACATAAAGTATATACAATTACTGAATATTTTAAATGTTATACATTTTAATATGACTCAGTATAAGTTACGGTTATGAAAATAGATATATTGCAGTCATACTGAACTACTGGTGTCTGAGAATGTTCTTAATTCTTGGACTAAGCTGGCCTCCCTGCATACAAACCAAGTCCTGACTGGTAGTAAACCCTAGAGTTGATTTAAAATGAAAATAAAAGATATGCAAAGAGGGAAAGGTCAAAAAGGTTCTGCATTACCTACAGAAGTGGTATCCAGTAGAACAGTGGACTGCTTCAAAAGAGGATGGGACAGGACAAGGGGGGGATCAATGAAGGGGAAGGGTGGAAGGGAGGGGCAGCTGCAGAATAAGGGGTGCTAGCTGCACATTTGAGCAGACTTGATAGACCTCTAGGCTTTTATCTGCTGGCAAATTTCTTATGTTTGTATGTTCGTAACAAAATGCATGCGAATCAACTATTGTTGCTTGTAATGTTCAATTCATTTGAGTAAAGCAACTTTGTGCTAACTAAGATTTCACTCAGAGCCTTTTCACCAAGCCAGTTTTTCTCAAAGTGTACTTGTATTTTGTGTCTTGCCTTTTATAAGGAGCCGTACAACATTTTCTGTACCGACTATCTTGTTGAAGTGTCAGGAACCCTCAAGAAATATTTCAAGGATTTCAATTGAAAACATCTACAGCTTCCCTAAAGACCATGGCTCAAGCAGGAGGTGTGAAAGATTCTTAATAAAAAGGTGATATTCACTTTAATAAGAAACTGTGATAAAAGAGCTCCAAGGGAAGATATTTATTATTCCCGTAACAACTTAAAATGGATTTTGAATTTTGCAATTTGGGCATAGAGTATTGCTGTATGCTGCTGATTTGTAGTTTCATCTGTAACTGATACAATTCATGGCTTTGCCTTCTTAGCCAGGTTGAAGTAGATACTTTTGTCTTCCCCATTATAGATTTAACTAATTAGGGCTGTTGTTAGACAGTTCCCCTAGCCAGTTTTATTTAGTAGCTCAGCAGGTAGTACACTCACCTCTGAGGCTGGGAGATCAGAAGGCTGTGGGTTCTATCCCCACACCAGACACTTGGGTTAATATCCTAATACTGACACTGTAGTGCAGCATGAGGGGGTGCTGCACTCCTGAGGTGTCGTCTTTCAGATGAGATGTTAAACCGAGGTCCCATCTGCCTGTTCTGGTGATAGTTCAGGTGGATGTTAAAGATCCCATGGCACTTCTTGAAAAAAGTAGGGGAATTTTTTATTGCAATAACATCAAAAGCACATTAAAAAACAGTAGAAATGTATAGAAAGGAGGACAAGGGGTTCCAGATCAAAAATACTGTACAAACCAAGAATTCATTTTAAACAAGGAACACTCAGAAAAATGAAAAAGGTAACAAAAGGAAAAAAAAATCTACTGAAATGCAAAAAAATAAAGGCTGATATTACAGCATACCTAAAGAAAAATTCATACCTTCATTTATACTTAATGAAACTACTAAAACCCTTCCACTAAAAAAACCTTCTGTGAAGAATTATGAGCAATATCATCCATATAAGTCTTAACCATAGGTTGAGAAACGAAGACACAAACAGTGTCATATGGCATCATCCTTTGGTGAAGAACCCATTGGCACCTACTTTTCCACAAATAACATTTGAGACAACATAACAACACAGATAAGGTGTCCAGTTGAAACAACGAACCCAATGAAGTATATTGGCCTAAATCAAGGAATTCATATGACACATGGGTTAACTACAGCATATTCCAGCACTGAGTGAGATAGCACTATAATGGCCCAACATAAGAACAATGAAAAAAGTAGTGATCAATTGTTTCCTCCAGATTAATACAATACATATATGGACATTTTTTTTCCTCCAACATCTTATGTTTGTCATTTCCCCAGACATTTATCCTCCTATATACAGAGAGCCACAAATGTTCCCACATATGAGGAGGAATCCTCGGGTTAAGCAACTGAATCAGTATAAATTTATTATATAAAGGGCACAATTTTTAAAAAGAGGTTCAGTGGGTGAAACCATGACCATAATGGCTAAATAGATTTGCCATCCCGAGCTTTGTAAAATCAGTTGTTTTTGAAATACCCCATTTATATAATTTAGATGCTGCAGGCTGAAAAAATCAGGAATATGTAGATAGGGAGATACCTTGGGAGGGGTTATTCACCAAGACAGGAGATATTTAAACAAGGTAAGTTGAATCCAGTTATTATGTGGTTCCTGTAAAGAAACCAGTCCACCTTTCACCATCTGTGAAAGAAATATCATGTGGAAAAGCACAATGGGATCGATCATAGCAAGACCACCTTTTGCTCTGGGAAGGTAGGTAAAACACCACTTGATAGGGTTTAATCTATTACCCCAGAGCATCTGGAAAAACATGCTATACAATTTAACATCCAAATGTGCAGGAAGGGGGATAAATCATCACCACATAAAGTAATATGTGGATTAGAAATTGTTTAATAATCTGAACCCATTTTATTTTGGACATTTTCCAATGTTACCATCGTACAACTCTGGATTCCACCTTTCGTAGCCCATTCTCCCAGTTCACTAATGGCAAATTCTGGGGTCCAAAAGTTATCTCCAAAATTTTCATGGGATCCGAAGAAAAGTAAATACCATCTAAGGTTAAGGGAAGAGGAGCCCCGGAGCCTACAAATAGACACCTACTTTTAACAACATTCAATTTAGAATTTGATACAAGGGAATAATCAGTTATATCCTGAAGGATATAAGGCAGCTGGCCATAATCTGAAAAAAAAAGACACAGACATCATCAGCATAAGCTTGAACCCATAACTCCCTTGCAGAACCTGCTGCTGTGATGCCTGACCATGTGGGAGTGCGGATTAATTTCCTGAACAGGGGATCCAAAGTAAAAATGTATAAAAGTGGGCTAAGGGAGCACCCTTGATGAACTCCCGTAGGAACAGAAAACCCGTCAGTGATTTGTCAACTTATTACAGGATAAACTACAGTAGAGAAGTACAACAATCAGAGATGGTCAGTTAATTCATTGGGGATACCATAAGCTTTGAGGGTAAGGAACAAAAAGGGAGCATGTCCCGATCGAAAGCTTTTTCCTGGTTCATTGAAAGGATACAACCAGGGGAACCATTTAAGGACAGATAATCTATCAGGTGCCTTATCACCATAAGGGCATGCTGAATTTTCCAAGAGGGAAGGCCACAAAACTGATGGGGAGAGATAACCTGGGAGGCATAACATTTCAACCAATTATTTAATATTTGAGCCAAAATCTTATAGTCCGAATTTAAAATAGTAATTGGTCTGCAATTCTGTAGAAAAGATTTATCCCCAGATTTATATAAAAAAATTAATAAGCCTTCCAAGAAGGTAGGAAGCATTGTCTGGGAAGTGAAAAAATAATTGAAAACAAATGCCAAACATACAGAAAGTTCAAAGGAAAAGCATTTATAAAATTTGAATGGCAATCCATCAGTTCCTGGGGAAACCCCATTCTTTTGAGACTTAATAACTGATTCAATTTCTCCATGCCCAACTGGTTCCTGTATAGTAGGGGTATCCAATGAAATATGGTGGGGATCAACTGGGTCCAAATAAGAGCAAATAAATGCAGAAGAAGGTGGGGTGTTTGGGATATGAGAATAAAGGAAACCTTCAATAGTATGATGAATGGCCTCAATGGAATGGACAGTACTCCCATCTTTGTTCACCAGGGAGGCCATCATAACATTATGCCGTAAAGTTTTACAAGCTGCAAAGGGGTCTCCAACTGGAGAGGCCTGAGTCCCATTTTGCAATACAGCCTGTAAAGTATGAGCCCTGTCATACTGAAAGGACTGCATTTCCTTTTTCAAATTCAAGATTTGGGAGGAATAATCATATTTAGTAGTATTAGCCCAAGTAAATAAGTTAAACAGTCGTTGCCGCAAGGAAAGATATTTCAAAATTCATCATTCGCTGACTTTTTTCAAAATGTCTGAAACCAGGATTTAAAGTAAGCCTTTGAATCTATCCACCATTCCCCAAGGTCAGAGTAGAGAAAACTGACCGAACATCTAGCAACAATTGATCCCAGGATTCCCTGCAGAACAGGGGGGTCAGTAAGTATAGAGGTATTCAACCTCCATTGGTTTGATTGAGCAGAAATCTCTGGGGGACCATCAACAATGATTAATAACACTAAGTGATCTGAGAATTCAGTTGGCTGGGTGCGAAAAGAAAAAGCCGGCACAGTATTAGAAACAAACGTGATCAATAGAGGAAAAAAATGTATTCCTCATATAGGTAAAGGTAGGCCCAGACTGCTGGAATGTATTGCAGTTAATTAGTTCAGCAGAATCAATAACCTGATAAACAGCATTTGTATCACAATACACCTTATTCTCTGTGGAGCTCCCCTTATCTTAAAAGGGCAATAGAAGTCCCCACAGAAAAAAAAACATAGTAAGATGTGATCAAGTATGGCTGAACTAAATGGAGACGAGACACCCTCTCTGACTTTTGATTGTGAGCCATAGATAGTAATGAGACAACAAGCCATATGGTTCCAAACTCCATCCAGTATCAAAACCCTACCAGAGCATAAATTTACCAGTTTATGAAGGGTAAAAGAAACCCCATTAAACAAAATACCCACCTCATCTGTGCTATCTAAACCAAAAGACCAATAGGAAGGGCCCCACAACCACTCCCCCTGGAAAGATCTTATCTGGTCACAAGAAAACATCCATGTCTCCTGAAGAAAACAGAAGTCAAACCTAGGTGTGTGAATAAAATCAAAAACAGCCTGATACTTCAAGGGGTTTACTAAACTATGTTTATTGACAGATCCACTTTCAAATGGGAAACAGCTTTAAGCTATTTTTTTCCTCTTTTTTTTCCTTTTACCTCTATACCCAACCAAATCAGTATGCTAAGGGGCATGAAGAGATTCCGGAGGTAAGGAGACTGACTCCTCCTGATCCATATCAGAGTTCCCATCCTCAGAGGCTAAGACCTCAAAGGGGTTCAAAGATTCAATTGAACCCTGAAAGGAAGCAGATTTAGAGTGGAGGTTCGTAGAGGAACATCTGGGAAGGATCACTGAAACTGCAACAGGAGTCTCCAAGAGAGCGGGCTCCGTATAAGCAACTGGAATCATAGTAGAAGTCCCAATGGATACCACACCAAGGGGGGAAGGGAGGCGGTCCTGAACAGCATCACCACCCAAGGGCACGTCTGTCAGGGGGAAGGGAAGGGACACCGGTTCAGGAGGGGGAGGAACAGGAAAGGAAGGCAGAGACACAGAGGGTGGGGTGGCAGAATTAGGATGCAAATCTTGAGCATGCTGAATTAAGAGATCTGGGCTCATGCAAGAAGTCTTACTTTTTGCAGCCCATGGGCAGGCACTAAAGATGTGCCCAATCTCTTCACAAAGATAACACTTAGTATTGGAGGCACACTGCAAAGCTATATGCCTGATCTCCCCACAATTATCACATCGTGGCTTGTCACAAAAGCTGGATATGTGAGTCCTGGACCCACACTTATAGCAGGCACAGGGCTGCCCCACATAAAAGCACACACCCCTATCTCTGCACAACATAAATGAATTCGGAACATGAGTAATACCAGAATCAGACTGCCAAAGCTTAATTTTATATTTCCACCCACCAGTCCAAATCATTTCAGCATCCAAGATGGCCTCAGGGTCACTTAAAACATCACATTTCTGGGAGAGCCAATAAGTGATGTCGTCCATGTGGACCCCCTCGTTCCAAAACATAATGGTAACAAACTTAATCAAAGGTTTCATCAAAGAGATAACCAAGGAAGGGGTCCATGTGGCAGGAAACTTTACCTGATTGTACCTCTCCCAGAAGAGGTCCAGAGCATAGGAGGTATGGAAACTGACATCATAGCTGTCTTCCTCACTAATATTAATAAATGCAAAAACCTCCCTCGGGGAGAAGTGAAGGGAGTCTTTCAATAAACATTTGCCCACAAAATGTCTATCAGGCCGAAGTTCAAGGCCCCCTTTATAACGTATCTGAACAGGCTTCCTTCTTGATTTTGGAAAATAAGTTAGAAAGTAGAGGTTTCTGTGGTTACGGGGTACCCTGTTGGTGGCAATCCTGGTCTACCACAATGACCTCCTGTACATCATGAGTCCCTGGATTAAGTAGTTGAGCAGGAGGAACACAGTCCTGGAGCTGACCTCCCCCCCGGAGAGGAGTGGAAAACTGAGGGGTAGCAAAGGGGGGGGGGCAAGAACATTCCCCAAAGGCAAGCAAACAGAAGGCTGAGGTTTTGCAAGCAATTTAGGGAGCTCTTTAGGGAACCATGAAGGAGGGTCCTGGGAGAAATTCAATTTCAGGTCCCATTCAGGATCAGGGATCCAAGAGCCTGTATGAGATTGTTTCCATCCAGCCTCACATAGGGCGGTCTGTGGGGACCAAGGATCATGTGGGGGGGGGATGCCTCTTATCTAGAGAAAAGGCAAACTGCAATACTTCTGCAGTGGTTTGACCCACTGTAGAGTCAAGAGACCCAGAGACAGATGAAACACTCCATTCCACCATAGTGGGTGCTGGAAAAATATGCCGGTTGGTGGTAGTTAAAGCAGTCCTGCACCCTTTAATATCACCTTTAGACCCAAATGCGGAGGACCCCACTTTAGAGCCAAATGAAAACACCGTAGCCCCTTCTTGCTCATCAGGGGAATGCTGACAGATCACAGGCGGAGGAACAGATACTGGATTAGGGCCACATGAAGAAATGTTCTTTAATATGAACCCAGAGTCTCTAGACAGAGGCCGAGCAGGAAGGGAAGAAGCAAGATTTACAGTGCTGTCAGTATGGAGCATCAGTTGTGTGGGCATTGGAACCTCTGGAGAAACTGGCAAGGGAGCAGAAGACTTCCCATTTTCAGAAGCCGATGGCTGTAGGCACCCGTTTTGATCAGCGGTAACAGTGCCAGATGAAACATCACAAGAAACAGGTGCAACAGGTACAATAACAGTAGCAATAGCAGTAGCAGTAGAATTCTTGCTTGATGACTCACCCGGCCCCTGAGGGGGCTCTGCGTTTGTTGTTGCTGCATCACTGGCAATCATGACAGGCAGAGAACAGCCATGACAGCAGGAGCTTCAGCCTGCAACAGCACCAGTTTTTTCTGTAATGCCTTCTCTGTAGCCAAATGCCTCATTTTTTCACTCTGGAGTTGCTGCAAAATTGAAGTTTCTGCCTCCATTTGAATAGAAGAAAGCACATTTGAAACATTCATAGGAGAGTCAACAACTTGACTTAAATCCTCAGTTGAGAGATAAACCTCTGGAGTTTCTCCTCCAGTCTGCTGGGAATCCATAATACGAACATAAACTAGGTGAGCCTCTAGATTCAGAGAGGTAGGAGAGGAGGTCTGCTCCCCCGACCCAGAGATGTCCATCCCCTCCAGAGGATCGCAGGAAGTGGCCATCTCACAGGCCAGAGGTTTCCAGTACAGGAGAGTAGGGAAATTTTTTATTAAAACTGGAAAGCAAAACAGATACACAATAGAGTCACAGCTCACAAAATCATAATATAAAAACAAAGATAAACATAAATAAGTATTACAGCATACAATCAAACAAAAAATCAGTGTTCCAGAGTCCCCCCCCAAAAAATACTGAACCCCCCCCAACCAAAGAGTAGGGTAATGTATTATTAAAACTAGAAAGCAAAACAGATACACAATAGTGTTGCAGCACACAAAATCATAACACAAAAACAAAGATAAACATAAACAAGTAGTACAGCATACAGTAAAAAAAAATATCAATGTTTTAAAGTCCCAAAAATTAACAAAGCTGACCCCCCCCCAACTAAAAGAGTAGGGGCATTTCGTATTAAAACTGGAAAGCAAAAACATATACACAATAGTGTTACTACACATGAAATCATGATGAAAAAAAAAATAATAAACAGAAAGAAGTATAACATCATACAGTCAACACAAAAATCTCTGTCATTGGAGTCCTGAAAACTGAGTATGAAAAGCTGAGCATCCCCCCTCAAAAGAGAAGGGGAATATGATATGCAAAACTTAAAACAAAAAGTATACAAAAGTGTAATACAGCATGCAACAGCATAATGGGAGAAATCAAAAGCATAAAAGTAGTACAGTAAACATAAACCGTAAACATACAAAATTGTAGTACCGCATACAAAGTACGCTAACCAGTATCCAACCAAGTCATATGTCGCCACCACAAGAGATAAAGATCAGGCGAAGCAGAATCATGTTCAAATGTACGCCATCTAAGGATATCCCTGTGTACTGTAGAAAACACATGATCACAAGACAACCAACACTGTCTTAGGGTCAACTCACAACGGGCTTGCCAGAGCTGAAATTTAACATATCCCATAAACAGTAGCAAAGTACAAGAGTCAAACTTCCTCCATGCTCTGGGGAAATATCACTGACCCAGACCTCAGGTTCTGAATTCCGAAATGGGTTGGAAGGCCAGAAGGTGTGGAAAAAAGCCCAAAATTCAACAGCAAAGGGACAATCCAAAAATAAATGAGTCATAGTTTCCACAATGTCTGAGCAGGAAGAGTCTCTAGGACAAGTCCGGTCAGCAATACCTTTATGTTTCAAATTCCCCTTAACCCCCAACTTCTGATGTATACAAAGCCAAAGGAAATCCCACATGGAAGCTGGGATCCGAGGACTGCGGAGAAACTGGGTAACAGAATCCCGGACTAAAGAAGGATGTTCCGAAAACCAAGGATCCTCCATGAAACGAGTTTCCAAGAGCCAATGATGAACAGCCTTACGAGTCCCAGTAGTGAGTTGTTTATAAGACACCCTGCAAACCTTAAGCTTCCCTACCACATCCTTCCAATATGTTGCCAGAAGAGAGAGACTTTAACTTGTTTAAAAATAAAATCAGACGAGCTCCAGGTCAACAAGAGAGGACCAAGCTCATCCAACACCCATGGGCCCCATATTTTAGAAGTATTACAAAGGAGAGGAACAATATTATGAAAAAGGAAAGTAACATAAAAAACCAAAAACACTGGGTTAATCATACTCAACCCACCCCGGGCCAGGGGCAATAGGTAATGCCTCGTTTAAGCAGATTTAGTCTACTCCCCCATAAGCACTGAAAAAGAACACTATAGAAGGTAGTTTCCAAAGAGCGGGCGGGAGGAAAAAACATGGAAAGAAATAAAAAAGTAGGCAACAGATGGGATTTAATCATAAAAATCCTCTTACGTTTAGACATCCGCCATTTGTTCCATTTGGCAACCAAAAGATGGGCAGAATGAAACTTAAGGTCCCAATTATAAAATTGTGGGTCTGGACCACCAAAATAAATACCCAGGAGCTGAGTATAGCCAGGCAGCACCAGAAACTGCCAAATAGAGGACCAGACAGAACCATCACATCCCAGTGATAAAATACAGCACTTACCCGGATTCAAAATGGAGCCAGTAACAACTGAAAAAACCTTCAATTTGGCCTGGGCCAAAAAGGCCGAGGCTCGATCGGCCAAAACTAAACAAAATCATCAGCATAGGATATTGATTTAATCTGAACATCGGAACTACTCACAGAAAGGCCCATAATATCCTCAAGCCTAGGAAGCCCATGAAGCAAGGGGTCCAAGGTCAATAAATACAAAAAAGGGCTGAGAGGGCAACCTTGTCAAACCCCTCTACCCACAGGAATCCTGTCACCTACCCAACCGTTCATAATAGGTAGAACATGAATAGCACTATAGCAACACTGTAACCAAGAATTAAACTGTGCAGGAAACCCATAGCAACGTAAAACCTCCCACAAATAATTATATTCCACCCGATCAAAGGCCTTGGACTGATCCAGGCTGACAAGATGCCCCATCAACTCCTGAGTACTTCCCTTATGAAGGAGTTCTTGGAGAAGAATCACGGCATCCTGTATCTTGCTAGGGGGGACCCCACTGAATTGGATGGGGTGAACAATAGCGTCCAACACCCCTACCACCCTATTCCCCAAAACTTTCATCAAAATTTTACTATCAGTATTAAGAAGGGTGATGGGTCACCAGTTCCTCAGATCCTCCCTATCACCATCCTTAAACAAAAGCACCAGGACTCCCTCGTACATGCCAGCAGGCAATGTACCAAGGTCCAACACCCTATTAAAGATGGCTACCAATTCTTCCCCTAACGAATCCCAAATAAGTTTGCAAAGGGCATGCGGCAATGCATCAGAACCAGGGGAGGTACCAGTAGGAAGAGACCAAACAACTTGTCTCACCTCTGCAAGTGAAAGCAGGGCAGTCAAAATCTTACCCAGATCCTCAGAAAGACTAGGCAAAGAGCATGCATGCAACCAATGCAACATGTCATCTTGTGACAGGGACTCACTGGTAAATGCAGCCAGGAAAAAACGCCGAATTTCAGCCAAAATGGCAGAATTCTCAGAAACCGTGGCACCAGTAGTGTCACGTAAAGAAAGCATGGTAAGTTTCTCTCAAACCTGAGCACAGGTATCAAAATGGACCGTATCATGCCTCTTGCCAAATAGCTGGAAGCATTGTCGTCTCACAACACCCTGCATCATATCTCATTGCATGCCAGCCACCCTATCCCTAAGGGCCTTAAGGTCACCAAGACAGTACAAGTCCCCAACAAAATACCTGACCGCCAAAGTATGTAAGTCAGACTGCAAACATTGCAATGTGTCATGTTTATACTGCCCATTAAGCCGTCCCACAGTCCTAAAATAAGAACAAAACTCAAACTTCAAATCCTCCCACCAAGCATTGGTATCATCATACAGAAAAGAACCCGACTTCCTTGCTTCCAAAAGGTGACGAAAACCTTCCTGAACAAGGGGAAGGTCCAGCAAAGACATATTCAATTTCCAAATACCCAGACCATGTCTTTGCTCTAGATGGCTACCCACTAAAAAAAACAACATCTTATGGTCAGAGGTGGCCACAGCTTCTTGTATCTGAAGGGAAGGGGAGACAAAAAAATAATCTATCCTCAACGAACGAGACCCACAAAAAATATGTGTGAGGGGCTAGTGGAAAATGAGAACCAAACACATCAAGTAGACCCATTTCAGAAATGACATCTTGTAAACAGGAGACATCACAGTATTGCTTTTTTGACTGCGGGCCCAAACCAGGCAGCTGAAGTGTACAATTAAAATCACCCCTCAAAACCACATTTTATTTATTTATTTATTTATTTATTTCAACCTAGGATTACAATACCTTTGAGCCAAGGCTCTTTTACAAGGTTCCACGTCAGCGTCTGCAACAGTCGTCATTTTTAGTTACGAACATAATAGTCATTGACTTACAGACATGTAATAACCAGTACAAAGACTTGAGCTATGAGCAAGACAAGGAAAATGGGGGTGGTGGTGGGGGAAGTGAGGGTAGGAGATCGAGGGGGGACATGCATAGTAGTAAATAAAATAGGTTGAATGGCCTGAAAGAGCCGAACCCTGTCATACTTCAGTTGAGGGGCATAAACGTTCACAAGCTGAAAAGGCAAACCTTTCCACAAAACATCCAGTAACAAGGCATGACCCTCCAAGATGTCTAAATGTCACAGGACCTTAACCGGTGAGAAAAAACAAATCCCAACTCCAGAACAAACATCCGGACCCTAAGACCAGTAGCTAGCTCCCCATATCCAGCCGGTAGAGACTGCCTCCAGGAGAAATGGAGAGCGAAGGCGAACATCCTAGAGAAATAAACAGTCTAAATCAGAGTTAAAAAAAAAACATAGGTAGCCAATCTCTTGAATTCAGACTGAATACTATTAACATTCAAAAAAGTTAGCCTGAAATGATACAAAGGGGAAGCCATGAATAAAAAAAGGCTGTCACTTAACTTTACTCGAGGCCCGGGTAACCCTGCCACTGGATATGGGAGCTGGACTACAATCCGACAACCCCCCAGAATTGGATAATGGAGCAACACTAGGGGAACAGGCCAAAGAGGCTGAAAGGTCCCCTTCCATGTCCAAAGAAACATCTTTGAGGACATCATATGGGTTAGAATATTCCAAAGGGGCAACTGACAATTTCGGGTGCTTAGGCTTAGTAGTCTGACCCTTCTGGCCACGAACCATCGAGAACTCCTGGGCAGAAGGCTGTTGCACAGATGGGAGAGGTGGGGGGGGCCGAATCCACCCGGGAGGGAGTTGGGCTAGGCCCTGGAACCGAGGCCATGTCCAACACCACCAGGAGGGCAGGGGGAGGGTGATGATCTGAGAACCCTGGATCAGGAAACCAGATGAGGGTTTAGGACCTAGAGGCATGGAGGGAGCAGTAGCCTCCCTAATATAATAATCTTGCACACCAAAATCTGCATTCTCTGTATTCTTTGCTGCCCATGGGTAGTCAGTGAAAATATGACCAAGATCATCACAGAGAGTATATATAGGATCCTGGAAACAATGAGCACTGGAATGACCCACATCCTCACAATGAGTGCACTTAAGAACCTCACAAGCTGTGCTAATGTGCCGATGAGAGCCACACTTGAAACACATTCTGGGCTGACCTGGGTAAAACAAAAAACCCATATCCTAGCCTATAAAGAAACAATTAGGTAAATGTACAATATCTTGCTCAGAGTGCTGCAGTTTAACTTTGAATTTCCAGCCCCCAGTCCAAAAACCCTCATCGTCCATAATGGGAGCTGGATTAGACTGAATAGTACATCTCTTCTAAAGCCAATACACTATGTCAGTAATATTCACTCCCTCATTCCGAAAAAGGATAGTGATAACCCGGAATGGCTGTTTGGTTAAGGGAATCACAACAAAGTCCACCCAAAGAGGATTAGTTTTTAAAGTAGAATAGCGACACCAAAAACGTTTCAACAATGCGGTGGTCCTAAAGCTGACATCAAAAGTACACTCCTCCTGCACATGTATCAGGGCATAAACCTCTGATGGGGAAAAGCCTAAGGATTGCTTCAATAAAACCTTGCCCACATGAAAGCAGTCAGGGACCAAATCCCGACTGCCCACAAAACGAAGACGGATGGCATTTCATGTCTTTGCCAACTCCACAGGCTTGTGGAAATGGCTAGCATAGGTCAGGGGCTCGGGGGCTGCGGAAGTACCTGCACGGGAAGGGGGACCTTCCGATTGTATTGTGGGCTGCAGCTCGTCTCGCTCGAAAGAGCAACAGGATTCCCAGAAAGTAAAACAGCACCTGTAGGCCCAGGCAGTGCTCGGAAATTATCCTTAGAAACTGAGGGAGATGTAGAAATGACCGGCAAAGCTGAATCCGAACCAGGGAGCGGGAGCTGAGGGTCCGGTAACCAGACACCAGTTGGCAACAAAATCCATCCAGCAGAAGACAACACGAGTTCAGGCGACCATACCATGTCACCCCCTGCACTCCAGTCTCAATGCAGAGTCCTTCCATCCTGTTCAGCAGGTGCATCTGAGCTGACTGAAACAGCCAGAAGTTTAGCAGGCTTGTAAGGGAGAGGCAACTGAGCACTTCCTTTTTCAATCTTCCTCCTTCTGCGAGGCATCAGTATGTAACTGGGCTGTAATTTTCTGCAATTCCTCCTCGAGGCACAACTTCTTCTGCTCTAAACTTAAGGCATCCATCACAGTGGGGACGGAACAGTCGCTTTGTGCAATATGTTGGCCACCCAAAAGGTGCATCCCAGCCACCATTACAGCAATTCCAGAGACTCCTGATTCCTACATAAGCACTTCCATAGCCACTGGCAAGTCAGACAACATCCGTTCTCCACCAGAGTCAGCCATCAAATGACACACCACACAGATGCAGGGCCCCCTACTGAACAGTAGGGGAATTTCCCCGGTGCCCTTGCCAAATTTCCTCCCATTCACAAAAATACCACCAACAGCTTAATCTGGTTCAAGGTTAGTTGGCATTCATCTTTATCCCCCTTCCCTGGGTCATGCCTACAAATAGGCAGAATTTTTCTAGTGCACTTACCCGGTCACAAAAAAAATAAATAAATAAAATAAATTTGAGATGCCTTCATCTCCCGGCACCACCCCTAATTTAAGGCTTTGAATTACCTCAGACACCTCAGATACTAAGATTTCACCCTTTAGTAAACTCTCAGTACTAGGCTCCACTTTTGGTATATTTAGTTTAGACAGGACATGATACCTGCTGTCTCCAAATCTATCCCCCCCCCCCTTTGGCCAGGGAGGATTATTCTTCAATTATTTCCCGCACCCCTTCCTAGTAGTAATGATCTCCCCATTATCATTTTTCAAACTTACAATACGCGACCTGTTCTTTTTTTCCTTAAATGCTTCACATGGATCTGCCATAGGTGTTTTCTGTATCCCAAAACTTAGTTCTTTTTCTTAAGGGATTCCCTCCCCTCTGTCATACTGCACACCCCTCATTTCAGTTTTAACCTCTTCTATCTGACTTAAAACATTCTCCTTCCCCCCATATTCAGTTTCCAAAAGACTGTATAACTTATTTCTAAGTGTTAAATATTTCAAAAACTTCCTGTTTGCTATCCTTTTTCCATAAACCTTCAAACAGTTACTAATCTCTTTTTTAGTATCCCTCCACCAACTCACCAAGTCATCATATAACCTTATAATGGACCTATCCACAAACCAATCCCCTACTGACAGTTTAATTTCATCTATCAATAAACTGCTCACATTAATTTTCCACCTTGATACCGGTTGTTCAACTCCTGTTATTGTACTAATAATACTTTTAATCATCAGGTGATCAGACAATGCTGTGGGTAACACAGATACCTTAAAGATCTTTACCCCCGTCAATACAAAAACGTAATCTATTTTTGAAAATAAAACACCTTTCATGAAGGTAAATTTAACAGGAGACGTCGCTTTATCAAACACATTCCTTAACTCCACTCTTTCAATACTTTTTTTCAAAGCAGCCGAATCACAATATACCTTTTTTCGTCATTGTTTCCTTACCAGAATATCTAATGTATAGTTAAAATCCTCCCCCATAATAAATATTCCTTGATGTAGACAAAAAGGAATTAGAATTAGTTCAAACAGATCCACCTTTCCGCTTTGAACTGACAGGCATAGACTACAATAAACCTGCTCGGTTGTCCGTACCAAAGCACAGCAATCACTAAAACCCTACCGGGTTGCAAATCTACAATTTTGGACAATTTAAGTCCCATTCCTGAAAATAACACTCCTACTCCATCCGCTTTATCCAAACCAAACAACCAGTAAGATGACCCCCAAATCCATTCTCTTTTTGCCTGAGATATGGATTGTACTGAATTCAGCCACGTCTCCTGTAAAAAAATCACCTCACATGCCAAGTTTCTTAATACTGCCCACGTAGCCTCTCTCTTTTTCCCATTCAAAATGCTATTGACATTTATAGATGCTACTGAAAGCAAAACCATTATTCATTTTTTTTTTTTTTGGAAAAACAATCCTTTAGTAAGGGCAACCAACCCCACAAATTATTTTAGCTTCCTTCTTTTCTTCTTTTTCTTCACCTGAACATCCCTGACTGTACCCCCAATGACACAGTCGATCCTTCTTCACCTGAGAGACTTTCCTCCCCTCCCTGGTCATCTAAAATTTCATGAGTTCTTAAGTTTGGGTTCAGAGAGTAGACCCTTGTTGCTCCTCAGACTCCATCTTCTCAAAGGGTCTTGGGAGCTCCAGGGCAATTGGGGTGGGGGGGGCATATTATGATCCACAGGTTCCTGTTCCCTCATATCCTCTTCTACCTCACTTTCTCCACCTCCATACTCCCAGTTTCAGAAATTTCTACCTGAGGTGTGCTTCCCACATGGGGCGTCTTACAGGCCTTGATCTCCTTTGTTACTGATTTCTCACTTTTCTCCAAGATTAACATATCCATTGCTTGGGGCTGTGATTTCCCCTCCTCATCCCCATCCTCTGGTAAAGGGGGAGCAGAGGGTTCTGCCCTTGCACCGGCCTGTTGGGCTTTATTTATTAGGCCTTCCTGATTCATACTTCTTTTGTTGTTTCTGGCAGCCCATGAGCAATTATGAAACATGTGCCCATATTCTTCACAAAGATTACATCTAACATGATTCACACAGTGTTGACCTCAGCATTGTCATTTAACTCAAAAAAGTACCCAATTTCCTTACCCAGCCACTCCGGGAAATCACCATAATTAAGTAAACTATAATTAAATCTCTAACATCTCTGTGGGGGAGTACTTTGTGCAATAACTATATAAACCGATACGGAGGTATGGTCTAAGGTGGTAATATTCCTAAGGTTGCTTCATTCAGGCCTACTAAAAGAACTTAGTTAGGAAAATGTAGTCCAACCCGCTAGAGGAGTGATGTCTTTTAGAGTGGAAGGTGTTGCCCCTTCCTTTTGGACGAATGATTCTCCAGGAGTCTATTAGTCCAAATTCTGTACAAAACACCTTTAGGGCATTAGAGGCAGCAGTGCGGGCAGCAGGGTCCATATAAGTGCTATCCACATAGGGCTCTGTTACACTGTTTATTTCCCCAGCCACCACATCCCTATGGGCAGGGCATGTTTTGAAATGTTGTCAGCAAGAGTTGTAAAAAACTCATTCTGGTTACTGTTTGGCACATACATATTTACCAAAGACATTTCCCTGCCTTCAAATGTAATGTTCACTATGATGAATCTACCCTCTGGATCTGTAATGTTTGAGACTACAGTGGCATTTGAACTTTTCTGAAACAGAATACATACATACACCTTTACTTTTTGTGTTAATTGAACTCCCATAAACCTTGCCCACCCATGACCTCTTACGTTTAGTTGTCTCTTCCACAGACAGGTATGTCTCCTGAATAAAGTCTACATTGGCCTTCAAGTTTTGTAAATATGAAAGGACCTTAAATATTTTGATAGGGAGTTGAGGAGGTCATGTGATGCAGAGCGTCTGGTAGCTGCCTTTTCTTGGGCTCCCACCTACCACCCTACTAAATCGTTTTTCTTTGCCCGATTTACTGCACACCTTAAAAGAAGATATAAGCCCTACTACTGTCTTGTTCGTCTGTGGTACTCCCGGGTCAGAGATATAGCTATCAGGAGAAATTATCGCGGATGGTGAGGAGATGGATTCCGAGATGAAGCAGGCCGGAGTAAAACACACTCCACCCACGACACCAGAAAAAAATGCTAAAAAGGCCAGAAACCTGAACTCAGGGCAGGCATCGAAGCAAACACCTCCCAGTACTCCGAGTAATCTACTGACGGAGGATCGCTTTCTCCAGGAGCTTCTGCCCTTTCGAGAAACCCTTCAAGAGATCTCCAACGAGGTGAAGACGATCAGGAGCGACTTTGGAGCTCTCTCACGTAGGGTAGGCGATATGGAGGCAAGATCGTCCTCACTAGAGAGCTGGAAGGGTAGAATCGACCCAGAAATAATGAAACTTCGACAGCAAATCCAAAAGCTACAATTGAAAACAGAGGACTTAGAGGGCAGAAGTAGGAGAAACAATATCCTGATTCTTGGCCTACCCGAATCTGAGGAGGGTGGAGATATTATCCACTTTGTGCAGCAGTTACTAAACAAGATCATCGGTCCCTCCTCTTAAGCAGCAATACCACATTGAGAGGGCCCATCACTAAAAGCTCCAAACCTCAGCCTGTGCCCCGACTGATTATAATTAAATTTCTCAGCTTCATCGAGAAACAGCATGTGTTGATGAAAGCGAGAGAGCTGGAGGCAATTTACTGGGACAAGAGCAAGCTCCGTATTACACAAGACCTCCAGTACGAAACCCGCCAAAGGAGAACAGCTTTTCATCCCATTGTGAAGAAACTCATCGCCGCTGGAATTAAATTTAGGATGAACTATCCAGCCAGACTGATGGTCTCCCTAGATGGTGTTTGGCACCCTTACGAGAACCCGGATCAAGCGTTGGCAGCTCTCACCATAAAACTTCCTAACCTTTTCAAAGGGGACTGATCTCATGATCTCGAACTATGTCCTGATAATGGATGTTCCTTTCTCCTTTTTTTTTTTGCTGAGTCGGAATCTTTTCGAATAGGATATATCTTTTTTTTTTAGATTTCCTACCTGTGGGATCCTTTTGCTGGGGTGCTGGAGTCCTGTCGATGTGGGATGAGAGGTTGAAGGCGTCGCCGCCTATGAGGCCTGGCCAGGATCCTTGAGCCTCGAGCTTACGCCTTAGTTAGATGGAGAGGAACCAGGGGCTGGGAGGTGGTTTCGGCGCTCCTTTTGTGGTCGGACGGTTCGTGGTCGGCACGCTTTCCGCCGGGGACTTCCTTTATTCGGTAGGCCTTTTCTTAAGCCACCGTAGGGTAGTCACCGGAGCGCGTTGGATCCAATCCCCAAGGGCCAGGACTTCGCTGTGGGGGCAAAACAACACCATGGATCTCTCTCAATTTCCCCCTTTTTGGCGATTTTGGTTGGGGTTAAGAGGTAAGGCCTGCTCCAGGCAAATTTCTATACATTGCGAAAAGGGATACTTGTCACAATGAAGATACAGAATTGGGACAACTGGGCAAGAAGTTCTACTGCTACTCAAGGTCAAGGGTGGAGGGAGGGGGGCTCAGGGAGAAGGTTAAGCTCTGGGGGATTCTGTCTTGCGGCCTTATTAGGGAGATTCAGGTACCAATGTCCAACTCCTGCAGGATTGCTGTTATGGCTTTCCACTGTTGCATTCGCAATTCAGGGGGGTTTTCCACGTATGGACTGGACGTTGGTTCAAGGGGGGTTTGGTCTGGACTGGGGTACCTTTGGGGGTCCTGCTAATTCATTTTAGTTGGGTCGTACTCAGTTTTTGGTATTATGGGGACCCATTGTATATAGTTTAGGGGATCATGGGAGGGTTGGGTGGGTAAGTTAAGGGGATGGGGGTTAGTTTGATGACTTTATCTTTCTTGTTGGATGTTCCAATTGGTTTTGACACTGGTACAGCTATTGGTTTTGCATTTTCAAATTTACAGTTTGGTAATCTTTTACTATGACATGTTTTTTCAGGGAGGGGGTGGGGGTGTGGGTAGGTGCCACTACTCAAGGGGTTGGATTGTAATGCCATGGATCCTTATTTACCTAAACTGCTTTCCTTTTTCACTGTTAAATGGCTTTGGGTCATATTAAAATTGCTACTTGGAATGTCAGAGGTATTAGAGAGGTAACTAAAAAAAGACAAATTTTACTAAATTGCTCTCTCGTTGGTATTGACATTTTACTCCTGCAGGAAACCCACATGTTAATTTTGGAAGTTAAGATGTTGCGTTGCCAGGGGTTTTCTCAGGTTTTTGTTTCTGAAGGGACAACAGCTAGCAGAGGAGTGGCAGTCATGATAAGACGAAATGTTTCATTTGTAACGGAGAAATGCACTACAGATCCAGAGGGCAGATTTATATTAGTTAAAGGTTTACTCAATAGCATGAATGTGGTTCTGGGGGCTATATATAGCCCAGTTGGTGGAGACCCTAATTTCCTCATGCAGCTAGCAACTAAGTTAAGTGAATTTTTGCCGACTGCATTTATATTAGGGGGACTGGAACATCGCTCCCTCTCAAGATCTAGATAGAACTTATAGACCCATAAAATCCCCCTCACCTGCCCAAATTGCTCTCAACGATTTCTGCAACCTATTAGGCTTATGTGACCCTTGGAGAGTATTGAACCCTTCTAGTCGTAGCTACACATTCTACTCTCAAATACATAGATCCTGGTCAAGACTGGATTATATTTTAGCGAGCACTGCTCTTCTGGCTAATATCTCCCTTACAGGCATAGAACCGATTGTTATTTCGGACCACTCAATGGCATGGATTAAGTTGTCTCCCAGCCTCCGGCCAAAGGACACCTCTTGGAAGCTGAATACACAGCTTCTGAAGGATGAGCATACTATTTCATTTTAAATCTCTGATCTCGTCCTTTCTTGATATCAATCAGGGTTCAGTTCCCAAAGAAGACTTAATTTGGTGCTCGCTAAAATGTTTTATTAGAGGCGAATTTATTAAATTAGCTTCTAGGAGGAAGAGGCTGAGGGAAGCGAAAGTTACCTTACTGTCCAATCAGATCAAAGGTGCCGAAGGTGCCCTCTCTCTCTCTAACTCTCAAACAGACTTGGAGAATCTATGTAGACTCAGAAATGAATATGAAGACCTGATTAAGGAAAAAACAGAATATGCTATTTTAAAAACCAAAACGCGTTACCTAGATCAGGGGGAGAAACCCGGGAGGCTGCTTGCCCTTAGATTAAGGGAGGTGGAAAACTCTAGACTGATTCCTGCCTTAAAGGTGTCTGATGGCTCAATTAAAACCGTCCCACGAGACATAGCCAAAATTTTTAAATCCTTTTATAAAGATTTGTATGGTAATGGGGCTTCTTCACATCTCGTTTAGAGGTGGAATCTTTTTTGGAGGGTGTGTCTCTCCCGAGACTGCAAGCACACCACTGCAAATTGTTATCCTCTCCTATCACTTTAGGTGAGGTCGAAGAAGTCATTAAAGGTTTACCCTTGGACAAGTCCCCTGGACCTGACGGTCTCCCTCCAAATTTCTACAAAGCCTTCCGCAAAGAGATCTCCCCTGCCCTTCTTAAATTGTTTAACTATATTCTCTCTTCTGACTCTTTAGATCCCTCATCGCTGGAGGCCACAATAATTTTAATTCCAAAATCAGACAAGCCCAAGTTGGACCCAGCTAGCTATAGGCCAATTTCATTACTCAATTATGATATTAAAATTCTAACCAAAATTCTCTCTCTGAGAATCAAGCAGGTTTGGCAAGTCCTGCTGAGTCACGAACAAGTGGGATTTGTCCAAGGGAGGTCAGCCACGGATCATATGCGCACACTTACCCATATTTTTCGAGATGCCCAGGAGTCCCAGTCCCCTATGGCTTTAGTTGCCTTAGACGCAGAGAAGGCCTTTGATCGGGTTAGCTGGGAGTTCCTGTGGACTACTCTCGGTAAAATGGGCTTCCCAGAGAGTTTCATTCATTGGATAAAGGCTGTACCGCTCACCTTCTGCTAGGGTTTATTGTAATGGTGTTTTTCGCCTCGCTTCTCCTGTATTCTGGTACTCATCGGGATGTCCTTGTCCCCTTACCTATTCAATTTATATCTGGAGCCCCTTTTACTTTATATTAAAACCTCACCCAAGATTTCAGGATGTGTCATTGCTCAACAGGCATTGACCCTATCCGTTTTTGCAGATGACATCCTTTTACATCTCTCAAATCCTGAGTCTTCACTACCGGAGGTATTGCAAATAGTTAACCAATTTGGTAAAGCATCTAACCACAGGTTAAACTTATCCAAATCGGTGATATTTCCACTTAATTCACTTTTGCTCCAGGCAAACATATCTCAATTTGGTATGAAATGGGCCTCGACCTCCCTTAAATACCTGGGCATATATTTGGCCCAAGATGAGGAAATGGTTAAAAAGCTTAATCTGGACGATCTGCTGGACAGAATCCAAAAAGATCTTAATAGGTGGGACAACCTTCCCCTTACTATAGGGGGGCGTATCAGTACCATCAAAATGAACATACTCCCACAAATCTTTTACCCCCTGAACCTTCTCAATATTTGGCTTCCTAGAACCTACTTTCAAAAAATACACTCAGTAGTATCCAAGTTTATTTGGGGCGGTAAACAACCTAGAAGAGCTTTCCTCAAGCTCAGCTTGCCTAAAGATAAAGGCGGTCTTCGTCTGCCTAATTTTGGGTTTTACTATTGGGCCAGTCACTTGGCTAAACTTGGTCGGTGGATCTGTCCTCTGAGTGAATACCATACGCCCATTTGGTTGAAGATAGAACTTAAGCTACTGGAGAAATATAATATACATCCTCACCATATTTTTTACTACAGTTATTCCTCCCTACCGGAGGATATTCGTAATTCAGTCATAGGGCTTTCCATTAAAATTCTCTCTCAGTGCTGGAACTTCTTTAAAATCCCGTACACTGAGGATATGGCTCAGCCACTCATCCTTAATCCTAATATTAAAATTGGGGGACATGTGCTGTCCTTAAACTGGCTCCCACAAATTCAGGATTGTTCAGTGGAGGATCTCTATTCTCAGGGTTCCCTTGGATCCTCTTCTGATCTGTTAACAAACTTGAATATCTCTCCAAAAAACATATTCAAGATTTACCAATTGAGACACTTTGTAGGCAAGACTTTCGGGTTGGTGTGAATACCCTCTCAAGCTAAGCCTTTCTTGGAACAAATCAGGATCTGTGTCACAAAACCCCATAGCATAGCTCGGCTATATAATTATCTCTTGCTTACAAAATACCCTGACTCATTATCAGGTTCCAATGTATGTGCTTCTCTCATGCCTGACTCTTTTATATCCTGGAGTCGGGTTTGGCGACATATATATAAGTATCTTACTCTGGATAGGAACAGGCTTATACAGTTTTACATTTTAAATAATCTGTATTACACACCAGCAAAGTTAGCTAAATTTGACAGATTAAAATCTGATAGCTGTACAAGATGTGGTATGGGAGTAGGGAACTTACTGCATATATTTTGGTCCTGCGTTAAAGTTGCCCCATTATGGCATGCAATTCGTAATAGTTTGGATCCAATCTTGGGTCTGGAGGAACTATTCACAGCTGAAATTTGTGTAATTGGTCTGTACTCGAGCATTAGATTAAAGAACGGAAATTCCACATGGCCATAATTTTAATGGCAGTCAAGAGGCTAGTCCTTCGACACTGGCTAGATCAAGTGGCCATCTCCTATAGTGATTGGCTTGAGGAAATTTCCCTATGTTTTAAGATGGAAAGACTAATAGCTAGTTCCAGAAATGCTATGCCTACTTTTCATAAAAAATGGGGCAAGTTATACGCTTTATACCTACATTGAACTCTTTACTTGGATTCCTCTGACTGAATCACTATGGTTTGTTTTTAAATGGCTAACTGTATTTTATTGCATACTGATCTATGGCAATAGATATTTTCTCTTCAGGGTTAACCTGGAATTTGATGTGGCACCTTCCAGGGGAGGGTGGGGTGGGCTTAGGTAACTTGTCACATGTTCTTGTCATGTCTCTGAATACTGTTAGGGTTTTGTCTTGGATTTGCCCTGGCATCTGTAATACATGTCTGTTGCTGTGTTAAAACAATAAAGATTTTAAATTTCAAAAAATATATATATATATATTTTGATAGGTTTGCTGCAACCCTTAATATTCCAAGTGACAATCTTTATGCTAGACTGATAGACTGACATTTTTTTAAAACTAATAAGAGAATTGCCAAAACTGTGTATAGGTTATTTCCAAAAAAGTTAAGAAAAGGTGAGTAATAGTCTGAACTGTTACCTAAGGATATAACAAACATCTGTGACTATTCAGAAACAGGTGAACAACAAACAGCTTAAACAGTGCTAACAATGCTTTAGATATAACACTGACTGTGCAAAATTGTCTATAATAAAACAATATTATTAAGAAAGATAAATCTGGGGGTTAGGTTGTGGACTATGCCATATGTGATCTTTTTGACTGGCACATGATTCTATCTTTTGAAGTAATTCCAGATTTCAGCAGCGATCACCTCCCTATTGTTATACACCCTGATATAGTAAGAAATTTGAATACAAACAAGATAAACTATTTGTAGGATGCGCCACAATTTTGTTTGTACAAAAAGATTAAGATCAAGTGGAATCCTGTCTTACACTCAATGATTGAAAATCTTCAGGTTGACAATATGATTGTATTATTAAAAGATATGATTAATGCTACTGTAGATGTGCTCTCAAACTATAATGAACAGACTAACTTAATAGCTAATGGTTTGGGAAGCAAATATAGCTAGCCACAAAGCTATTTTGCAAAAGCGAATTCTGCATGGTTTGATAATGAATATAAATGACTTAAATCAATTATCAATAGGGTAGGATGACTCTTGCTTAAGTATCCAGATTTATTGATTAATAAAGTTTTAAAAGAGTTAAAAAATAGAGTATAAGTTGCTACTTAGGCAAACAAAGAAAAAAGGGTACCTTTGGGGAGAATTGCAGATGGCTGTGGTGGATAAATATATTAAAAGGTTTTTCTGCCGTCCCATTGGTGCTGATGGCTGAGGCACGGGACGCCTTACTTCATGCTGCGCAATGACCTATGTTTGGGAATGACCATGGGTCGCCGGGGGTTGGCGGGGTGGAGAAGGATTGAACATCTGATGGACTGCTCTCCTTCTCTGGGGAGGGGAGTTCACTTTCCAATGCCCAATTGCCCCCTGGCAGAGGCTGGGGGTCAGAGCACAAGGTGACAGCTCAGGAAGACTCTGTGCAGATGCCTGGAGGAGAAGCATGTGGACGCATGCACGTCTCCTGCTACTGGTGTCATTGCATGCCTGAGACTCCAAGAGGACAAAACCAGCAAAAATATGACACCTCTCATGTGGTTTCATGGCAGTCCATGAGTGTTTGCCCGGCTGTGCTGGCACCCGAATTGGATCCGTGATGGGGGAGATGGGGGCTCCCTGCTGCACTGCTGTGGGGGGGTTAGCTGCAGGGGGTGAGGGTGTCAGTGTGTGGTTCTGGTATAGACAAATGGTGGCCAGATCCCTGGCAGGATGCAACGGACATAGGGGATGCAGAAGGTGGCCAAGGAGTAAAAAAGAAAGGTAAAAAAAAAAAATGTTTCGGTCACTAATTGCTTACGGGGAAGATAAGCTTTCCTATAATATTGATACTACAATATCAGCAAAAACATAGGAATCTTTTTATGTGAATTTATATGCACTACCTAATCAAGAACCTGATGGAGTTCATGAGCATCTGCTTCTGATCACTAACTTGTTAAGTAACAGTATTCTACCTAGGGGATGGGAACCTATTACTCCCAGAGAAATTGAGATTTATATTATGGCTTAAAAAAACAACAAGGCCCTAGGAACTGGTTGTTTATCCAATGAGATTTTTAAAATTAATGTATCATAGTGGTCACAAATTGTTGCTGTACTCTTTATTATATTAGCACTACATGTTCTGTACCAGAATTATGATAAACTACAGAATCTGTACCCATTCATAAGAAGGGACCTAGGAATGATCCTACAAATTTTAGACCAATTTGTGTTTTACGTGTACCAGCTAAGACTTAAACTTATTTCCTATTGAATAAACTGGAAGCTTGGATCAAGGATCATAATATCCTCTTAGAAAATCAGTTTGGATTCAGAACCAATAGATCCACCACTGATAACATTTTTATTATAAATCCTATGATACAGAAATATATTAAGGGGCAAAGGGGCAGTTTATATTACTGTTTTTTGGATTTGAAAAGTGCTTTCAATATTGTTAACAGACATACTCTTTGGAAACTACTTGCAGATTTAGATGTAGATTTACAGCTTCTTAAACTAATAATACGTATACAGACTAACACTTGTACATGTACACTACAGATGGAAAATGAACTAATAAGATCCAGGTTAACAAGGGAGTTAAACAGGCATGTATTTTAGTGCCTACCTTGTTTAATATTCATATAGATAAAAACGTTTGTAATTACTTGGTATTACTTGGTTTGAGTAGACAAAGTAGGCAAAATGCCTATTAAATTGTCTCCCACTCATAGTAGGGTTATTGTTTGACATAAGTCTGTAGTAAATACTTATCTAGTTGTTTTTCAAAAGAGTCAAATGTAGTTACATGCACTAGATAATCCAGGAGTGAATTCTATGATATACTGTAGATGTTCTTGCTGTATAGAAGTTGTGCCTTTTAACAGAATTTACTTTAGGGACTGTTAACTGTTTACTGTGAGAATGAAGATTAATATTCCTGGGGTTGAGTTTAAAACCACATTGACCAATCAGATCCAAATTTTTCATAATATTATACAGTAATAATAAGTTACCACTTTTCTATCAAATGTCAAGTGTGAACAATTTTAACACATAGGTTCTAGTACTGTAATCCAAGTCTTTAAGACCTCTAATTGATTTAGTTAGTTTTCTCTGAGTTTTTTCAAATAAGTTTATATCACGCCATAAATAAGGGCTCCAAATTGGTGAACCATAATCAAAGTGAGATAGTATATAGGTTTTTTATAGTTTCAAACTACATTTACTGTCCCTTGTAAGAAACATTTTTAATAGAGCGTAGCAACCTACAGTATTAGTAGTTTGGGCAACATAATGACAATGGTCCATTGAAGAGAAATTCCTATTACTCCAAGTAATCTGTCTGAAATAGATACAGATGCACCTGAAGTCATTAATATTCCAGTAAATGCTTTACTATATGCAGATGATGCTGAACTCATTTCGAGATTAGCTATCATATTAGAAAAGGTCTTAGATAATGTTTATAATTCTCTGAAGGAGCTTTCATTGGAAATCAGTATACAAAAAAACTAAATTATGATTTTCAATAAATCATCTTCCATAAGGTATAAATGATCAATTAACAATAACTTTATTGAACAGGTGGACAAATTCAGATAACTGGGAATGACTTTAACAACATCTCATGGTTGGATTCAACATGTAAAATATACAAAACAAACTTCAAGGTAAATAGTTTTGGCAATAAATAAGTTTGGAAAAATCTTTGCTGTCAATTCATTCATAGCATTGAGACATATCTATAATGCGATGGTTAATGCAGTTTTACTGTACAGTGTTGAAGTCTGGGGCATAGACACCCATGTAAATACTGTGGAACCAATTCAGAATTTATTTCTAAGATTATTTTTGAACCTGACACCAATAGTTTCTGGTGAGCACTTAAAAAGAGAAACAAATCAAAAACCTTTAGTTCTCAAAGCACTTATTAGAAGTATAAACTATTGATATAAGGTGATTACTGATCAAAAAAATGTGCTATTATATGCTTGTTGGCAGGAATGTATCTACAATAAACAAAATAATATTTCTGTACCATCATGGTTTTCTAATTTAAATTCCATCCTTTTTTTAAATTGTTTATTTTATATTTGCTATAACACAAATGGAACCAACAATACATACTAAAAGATAAATAATAATAACAGCAAGAATAACTCCCTCCCCCTAAAACACTTAATCAACCATGTACAGAAGAGCAAGTGCACTAAAAAACATCCCAGTGACAGTCTTCAAAATAAGACTACCAGCCAGCATATAACTGAGACATTAATCAAGTGGGTAGGGTATAAAGTGTATGAAATTTAAACAATTTCTTTTCACAAGTTGAGAGCTGGTTGTGGGTACTGGAAATTAGTTTCTATAACTGAAGGTTATTCAATAACTCATTAAGCCATTCCACGTATGTGAAATGGAGCTGATCCTTCCAATACTGTAATATGAATCTCTTCATCATCATGGATGTCATTGCTATATGATATTTCCATTCCTTGTCAGGGACGAACATGAGATCTCCTACATACAAATTTTGGGAATAATATAGTCCTCGAGCCCCAAAAGAGGGTCCATCTTATCTTTAATTTCCAACCAGATATTACTAGTAGGTGCACATTCCCAAAAAATGTGTAGCAGAGAGCCTTCTCCAGCACCTCACCTAGTGCAAAGCATAGATTTGGCTTTGCCCATTTTAAACAATTTTTGAAAGGTGTAATACATATTGTGCAAAATAAAAAATTGAGTTAATCTTAGTCTGTCGGACAATATATGTGAAAAGAGACTTCCAAATCTGAGGCCATTGGAAAGAAACCTCAAGAAAAACAGATCGTCAATACCCACAAGTAGCCTCACAGTTAACAAATAGTTCCTTAAGAAGAACATGGTACAATTTTGAAATGCTGTGCATGGTGCACCTCGGATACTGCCATTTTCAAAGGAGATAGAAATGAGTCATAATTAAATAACCATGGGATTGGACCCCTATGCTGTAAAACTGCGTGCCTAAGTTGAAGATATTTAAAAACTATGCTATTCAAAAGTGATAACTGGTCCAGAACCTGATCAAACAGAATAAAATGCCCTCCCAGTAGTAAATCAGCAAGAAGAACAGTATCAATATTAGTCAACCAACCTACTGGTGTGGGCTTTCCCTCAATTTAAAAGTTAGGACTTTTAACAAGTGGCTGCATCATGTCACAATAGAATTTAAATGACAACTTCAAAAGAATTTGGTGATGTAGCATGAAAGAAATTCCTACAACTGACCTTCACAATTTTACCAGAAGATACGTAAATTTAAAATACAGCAAGGAAGTTGGGGAGATCCCACATGAGTGAATTTGTTTAACTTCAATGTTAAGCCAAAGTGGAGTATACTGGGTAGAAGAAACTGATTTCGGCTAAGGGAGCCACTGGAGATATTTATTTAGTCTGTATGGCCCAATAATAAATCTTAAAATCAGGCAACTGTAAACCTCCTAGAGACTTGGGTGACACCAGCTTTGTGTATGCACGATGCAAAAATTTCCCTGCCCAAATAAATTTAGATATTATAGAGTGGAGCACTGTGAGCCATTTAAGAGGGAGGAAAACATCCACTATTTGAAGAGGATAAAAAACTCTTTATTTTCACCATGCTAATTCTGGCCCAAACCAACAGAGGCAGAGAGCTCTATCGATCAAGGTCACCCTTAATAGAAGATATTAACCCATTCAAATTAAGTTTTTTAAGCTGAATCGGATCTGTTGATAAGTCTATACCTAAATACCGAAGAGTTCTGTGGGCCCAAAGAAACCCAAAAGGGGCTATATCCACTTTATTTAAATACTTGTTTAAAGGCACAACAGCCTATTTATTTATTTATTTATTATTTATTTATTTATCTTTTGTTGACCGGGTAAGTGCACTAGACAAATCCTGCCTATTTTCAGGCACGACCCGGGGGGAGGGGGATACAGATGAATGGCAACTGACCTTGAACCAGATTAAGCTGTTGGTGGTATTTTTAGTGAATTTAGGTTCAGTTTATAGTTAGATAAGGCACCATAACAATTAATCATCTCTACTACAACTAGAAGAGTGGTTACTGGGTGGGACAAGTGAACTAAGATGTCATCAGTGTATACCAATAACTGATACAATGTAAACCCAATAGGGATTCCAGTAATAAGCAAGTTGTGTTTAAGGGATAATAAAAAGGGCCTTAAATAAAGATTGAAAAGCAAAGGAGCAAGGGAACAGCCTTGCCTGGTGTCACTGCACAATTAGAAAACCAGAGAAAATACTCCACTACAATATATTCTAGCACTAGGCCGGGTGTAAAGAATGTAAATCCAGTCTATAAAGGCTGGAGGAAAGCTGAATTTATGTAGTACAGAGAATAAGAATGGCCATGCCACCCTGTCAAACGCTTTCTCAGCATCCAGGGACACAAGAGCTGCAGGGCAGTCTAGGTCCCCGGACACCGGGAAAACATGGGTGAGTTTATGTAGGTGGTCGGATGCGGAGCGGGTAGGCATAAAGCCCACCTGTTCTAGTCTGATAAGGAGGCCCATACTTTATTGATGTGAGCAGCCAATATTTTAGAAAGGGGTTTTAAGTCCCGTTTCATCAGGGATATCGGACCATAATTGGATAATTGTTCTGGGTCTTTGTCCAGCTTGGGTAACAAAACAATAAAGGCTTCTGCGATTATAAAATCAGACAAACCATTATCCAGAATATCAGTGTAGATTTGTACAAGAAAAGGGGCCAAGCCTTTTGCATAAACTTTGTAAAACATTGAAGAAAAACCATCATGGCCCAGGGCCTGGTCTAAGAACAAGAATGAGATGGCCACGTTGACTCCCTCCAAAGAAACAAGCCCAGTAAGTTCCACTCTCTGGCTTTCATTTAAAGACGGGAAGGGAATACATTCTAGAAAATCAGCAATAGCCTCAGGCGATGGTGTGGAAGAAGGTTGTCTATACAAAGCCCTATAAAATGTATAAAATTCATGGGCAATAGCTCTAGGGTGATACTGAGGGGACTGATCTCTTTGAGAGCAAATACATTGAATAATTCTAGAGCTTTTCTGTTTACAGAGCCTAAGGGCCATCAGTTTCCCTGCTTTTTCTCCCTGGTCAATGAATTTAGGCTTAGTTTTATAAACTGGGAATTCTGCATGTTCCAGCCTGATCCACCTACCCCCCAAAGAGATAGATAAGGTATGACACTTGAAAAATTGCCATGATTTCTCTGGGCTGTGTGAATGCTGAACCGGATCATCACTTGCAATTTGCTGTTTTCAATTTCAGCCCTTCTCAGGCTAGTGTTATTGGCTCCATGCCTGTGTAGAGCTCCCTGATTGGCTGGTCTCACTCACCTGAGACAGGAGCACCCGAGACATGTGACTTAATGTAAGCCTGCATCCCTGTATTCGGCTTCTAATTTATATATTTGAATTTAGCCTGTTCTGCTCAGCCTGTGTAAAGTAACTTACCATTCCCTTCCCCGCTGCAGTTTCTCTTCAACTGTATGTGCACTGCTTCAGTGTTAGCTCTGCAAACTTCCCCTTGATTTTTCGTCCTACCCCCTGTCCTCTTCCAGGCCTCCCAGGCCTCCTTTAAATGCACACAGTCTCCGCCCACTCCTATCTGATGTTTCAATTTATTGGTTACTTACTGTCATCAACTGCAATTCCTCCCATCCCCTTTTTGCAACTAAGCCTTCTAGCAGCTTTATCTCATTCTGTCTTGCTGAGGCATACCATTTTGGTACTTTAGGTTTGCTTATTGCTGACTAGCATATCTTGTCTTGCTGTCTAGCATATCCTGTCTTGCTAAGGCACTGTTTTACTTGAAAATTGTACTATAAATTCCTGAACTGTGACTGAATTACCGAAGAACTGTATTTATTGTCTAAAAATGTTCCCAGCAACCAAATGTTACAGCCCCTTCGTAACTTTGTAGTTCTCTCCAGACTGCAAGGAGCCAAGGAAATCGCAGGCTTTTCAGTTGCTAATTGAGCTGTTTTCACTCAGACTGTTAGCCTTTGTGTTGCCCCACTATTAATTCGAGCTACTCTCTCCTTTCTTTAGCCAAGGGCAATATACATTTATCTTGCATTACTCCATTTTTAAACTTCCCCAAACAGTCGCATAAGGAACAACGACCCCTGGGACCTATATAACTTAGATAGCAGAAGCTACTGCAGTACACTCCTTACTTACATAAAGGGCAACCATGACAGGCTTTGTTTGGCTACGCTTATTCACCAGCCTTTGTATAATACCCTATGTGGTTAGGCAACCTGACAGAATTGATTCCAACAAAGGTGCATGCTCTACCATGCTAGTCTCCCCATATACCAACACTATGAACAAATTATGCTGCCACTGTACGTCTTTGATCCCCTCACAGTTTGTGGAATCTCCTCAAAGTGGAACTGCTAACCAATATCCACTACATGGTCCTATATCCTATCCATTCAAACTAGGTATGGCTTGGTGCTATTCTGCTTGGATCCTAGGATATGTATCCATAGGGCAGCACAATAAGATGATTCAGTCTTTGGACCCATGTACTCAAACCTATACCAAACATAGAAAGACTCATGCCTTTAAACTTATCCTTGCTGCCCTGAGGAAAATTGTGCTCCTTCTACTTCTATGCTCAGGTGACGTCGAACTTAACCCTGGCCCTACAAAAGTGCTCTCATCTCCTTCTGAACTCACAACTTTGAAAGGAATTAGCTTCTTGCATGCTAACTTGTGTAGTCTTTTGAAGAAGCTTGATTCAGTCCAGGCTTGGATTATTCATACTGCACCAGACGTACTCGTGCTTTCCGAAACATGGCTTTGGGCATCCACCCCAGACAGAGAGGTAAACATCCCTAACTACCTCCTCTTCAGAACCGACAGGCAGACCAGGGGTGGAGGAGTAGCCATTTATGTTAAAAACAAAATTCTCAGTATTTATATTAGATGCTACCTCCTTTGCCTGTGGATTTGAATGCCTGTCTCTTAAAGTCGAGCTTTCCCCATCAGTGGCGTTCTACATCATAGGCTGCTATAGACCTCCAGCAGCAGGACCACAATTTCTGACACACCTGTCATCCCATCTGGATACTACCCCAATGGAAACAATTATACTAGGCAACCTTAACTATGATTGGCTGACTAAGGTCTCATTACCCCGAAACAATTCTGCAACTCTCATGGGCTCACTCAACTTATTACTGAGCCTACTCACATCAACAAAAAAAATCCAATGAGAAGCACCCTCTTGGATGTTTTCCTTGTTAACAGACCTCATTCCTTTTCCCATGCTGGTATCCTCTTAGTGGACGTTAGTGACCACTGCTTTATTGGTGGCATGAGAACTGTTACCAAACCTATATCTACCTCAAAGTTTTCCACTAAAAAATCCAGACGGAACTTCGATCCTATTGCATACTTCAATGATCTAAAAAACCCTTTGCTATGGCAGAGTTTCTACCTGGCTAAGTCAGTGAGCAATGCCTATGATGTTCTTCATGAAATCATATCCAGCGCCCTAAACAGCCATGCTCCCCTGGTTAAAGCATGAATAAAAGCCAGAACCTGTCGTTGGTTCTCACTGGATGCCTTACTCAAAAGAGATTACCTCTGGAAAAAGGCTCATAAATCTCGTGCCAACGCAGACTGGTGTCTCTTCAGGGCATCTAGAAACATCTGTACTAAGTTGGTCAGAGAGGCCAAAGCCAACTTTTATCAAACCGAGCTACTCTCTGCGTCAAATTGCCCTACCAAGTTCTGGTCCACCATAAAAGAGCTATCTGGCCACTCTCTAGGAAGTGTGCTTCTTTCCAAAATTACCACTGATAATATTATCATTAACGATAAATTAGAGATACTGCAGGCTTTCAACAATCACTTTGCCACTGCTGGCCTGGCATTTGATAACGTGCCTGTAAGTAGCCTTCTTCCTCAGACCAACACCCAGCCTTCAGAACCAAGTAGCGATAACATGGACTTCTTCTTTTCACCTACCACCATTAAAGAAGTTGAAGATCTTCTACACTAGATACTAAAAGTACAAATGTACCTTCCTAATTCATATTTTTGAAAATAGCATACCATATACCTGCTACACCTATAACACACCTATTCAATCTGTCCCTAGCACAAGGCTCCATCCCCAAGGCATGGAAAACTGCTCACCTAATTCGCCTGTTTTAAGCAGGGGAACCCTGTGACCTAAATAACTATAGACCCATCTCCCTTCTTCCCATACTTTCAAAACTTCTGGAAACAAATGTGGATACACAGCTGAGATCTTTCTTAGACAATGCTAGACTACTCAACTGAATGCAGTCTGGCATTAGAGCTAAGCATAGTACAATTACGGCACTGGCAAAAGTTACTAATGATTAGCAATGGGACCTAGACAACAAAAAATTTGTTTGTGCTGTGTTTCTGGACCTCAGTAAGGCTTTTGACATTGTCGACTACTGCCTGCTCCTCTCCACCTTAAAAACTATAGGCATTGGCTCAACCTCACTGGGATGGTTCCAAGACTACCTTTCTGACAGACAGCAACAAATTAAGGCTGATGGAAAGATTTCTCCACTTAAACCGATAAAAAGAGGTGTCCCCCAAGGTCATAGGTGCCGGAACCGGGGGGGCGGAAGGGGCAGTAGCCCCTCCACTTTTTATTTTTGTATGGCAAAAACTAGTAGAAAAAGTGCCCTTTGTTCCCTTATAAATGCCCTTTTGATTCTCAGCCCCCTCAGCTTTTACCATCTTCCGGCACCCTTGCCCAAGGTTCCATACTGGGCCCATTACTGTTTGCCATTTATATCAACAGCTAAGACGTAGGCATCAAAGATGCCATTATTCACTTGTTTGCTGATCACACGGTGCTCTACTTAAGCTGGAAATCTCCTAAAGCTGCCTGCACTGAGTTACAAGTTGACTTTAATACTCTGCAGTACCAGCTCCTTAGCAAAATGTTACCACTAAATGGAAAAAAAAAACAAGGCCATTCTTTTCTTCACCATCAGGCCCAGGGGCTTACTCTGCTGTCCCTAGTCCATTACCATCAATCTGTATCTTATTAGGAGAAAATCTTGAACTTGTGACTAAATTCAAATACCTTGGTATTTGGCTAGACAACAAACTCTCTTTTGTGGAACACACAGAAGAACTGCTGAAAAAACTGAGGCTGAGACTTGGTCTTTTTTTCAGAATTAAATGCCTCTTGACCACAGATGCAAAAAGACAGCTTGTCCAATCTACGTTCGTTTCATTAACTGACTACGCTGACTTCATTTATGGCCATTGCCCTGCCTCATATCTTGCAAAACTGGATGTATTATATCATAGAGCACTGAGATTTATAACTGGCCTCCCGTACTCCACACATCACTGCTCTTTATACGCAGCCGTTGGGTGGCCCTCCCTTCAATACAGGCGTTATAGAAATGCAGCCCTATGGATGCTCCGAGCCCTTACCAACAAACTCCCACAACACATTGTTGACTGTCTCCCCCTTAGTCCTATTAGGAACTATGCCTTAAGAAGTCAATCGCAGATTTTTTTGAATGTCCCTAGGGCCAACACTTGCTTTGGAAGGGCCGCCATAAGCTATGCCCTGCCTACTCTCTGGAATAGGATACACAAATCATTGAGACTTAGCTCACCTGTCAGTCCTGCCTTCTTTAAGACCCTCTATGACAAAACATTTGCTGAAATCTGTAATTGCTTCTATCACTCCTAGCAGCTTGACTATTGTTCCTCTCTTCTTCAACACTAGTCCCAGCTGCTTATCCAAATCAGCCCTTGCCACTACTACTCCCCCCTCCTCTGCCCCCACTTGCTCTTAGCACCCTCTGCATCCCTCTTATTTGCCACCCCCCTTCTGCACATTTACCTAAGGACTTATACACTGTTATGCGCACCTCCATATCTTAGGAATTTCCATCCAGGCCTGTAACGTGTTTCTGCTGGACAGGAACATAAATAATCTTTCTTTTTCTTCTATGGTTTGTATATGACATCCATACACATCCTGCTCCTATGGGAACTGTATATATATATATATATATATATATATATATATATATTATGTTCAGGTTGTGTTATATATATCTTTCTTGTACATGTGACTTGGAATGTAAATACTCTACTCCTATCAGTATTGTAAACATGTTGTACCTTTTGTATTATGTATATTTATATGTAACTGTACAATTTTCCCTGCCAACAGCAGGTCCACCTTGTAAATGAGTTTGCTCAATGGTGATCGCCTGAATTAATAAAGATTTGATTGATTGATTGATTGAGCAAGTCGGCATACTGATCCCTCAGCACTTCAAGTTCTAGTTCCTGTGCCTCAGAGGATGAGAGTTTCTGCTCTAGGCTTGAAATTGCAGCTAGCAAAAAGGATAGCTTATCTTGATGCTGTTTTTTACACTTGGTAGCTATCCTAATGAAATTGCCTCCTAGCATAGCTTTGCATGTTGCCCATTCCATATCCCTACGACGTAAAACATTCCCCAGTTTTCAGAAATAAAGTTAATGAGGACTTTCCTCATGTGTTCTGCCATATAGGAGTCCTTCAAAAGCTGATTATTAAGCTTCCAAGTGGTGTCATGTTCAGAGTTTAGATCTACTGATTGAGATAACCAAATCAAAAAGTGATCAGATAGCACTCTAGGGGAAATCCCTTCCAGTAGCAGTGCACCCATCATTAGGGCACCACATAGTGGAATTCACCACCCCTCCCTGTGGTATGCCCCCCCAGAGTTAAAATATTTAGAGAGGGGGGGTGTTGGGGTGCAGTCACTGACATGGGGGCACAGGTGGTGCAGCACCCTGCAGGAGGGGACAGAGACATTGGGAGGTGGTGCCCTAATGACAATGACTGTGCACACTGCTGCTTGTGCCCTGTATAGGTGGAACCAGAGGAAATATCACAAGAGTGAAGACCAGGCATCAGACACCTACTCAATAAAAATAAATCTATCCTTGAGTAAGAGTGATGTGCGGGAGAAAAAAAAGCGTTTTTAAGGGTGGGGTTTAAAAGTCTCAAGGGTTCACATAGTCCTAGCATATCAATCAAGTCATGCAAGGAGTGCCGCACTGGAGAAAGCCCTAACAGTATCTTCTGGGTTCTGTCAAAGTCATGTGTTAATGTAACATCCCAATCCCCCACTAAAAGTATCGGTAATTGTGTAAAATGAGCCAATACTGTTGCTAACTCTACAAAAAAGGGTGGAGAATGTGCATTAGAGCCATAGATGCTTCCAAAGAGAACTTCAATTTGCCCCAGGAAGCCATGCACTAATACATATCAGCCAGAAGGGTCTTTGTCTTACACTGTCTCCCACTCTGTATGTCTGTCCAATAAAATCCCTGCGGAAAAACATAGACTCAGAACCTAATAAATGAGTTTCTTGTAGGAAAACGATTTGAACTTCAGGATGTGCCCAAGTGCTTTATAATTTGATATCTTTTAATTGTTGAATGTGCCCCTTTAATTAGCCACATGGCCAGCTTAAATTGAGGTAACATTATTTTGAAAGAACATTAATAGGCCATGCCCAGGTAACATATTCCACACAGGAACTTTGTAGAGGTACATAGGAACTTTGTAGAGGTACATAGTGCACTTGCTCAAAATCCTCACCCCCCCTTTTCCTCAGATAAACCCCAGAATAAACATTCTCTAACAAACAAGTAAAGAAACAAAATAAAAACCTTCAGAATCAACAAGGTACGACACCTACACCTGGTCCTCCAACCGCACTCCTGCAGTCAGGTCCACGAGGAGAACCCAGAGGGGCGCTATGCCAGCCCCTTGCAGTAAGAGATTCAAACCTAGTCAAAGACCCTGGCATTCAACCCTATTATGTTAATCACTACATAGGTCCTTAAAAGAAGGCTCACTATAAAATGAGGGCAGATTAATTATCCCATAACCAATATCGTACAGTACATGAAGGTGGCAAGCAATACAGTTAATACAGCAGGTTGCCAAAAGGAAACAAGAACAATAGTAAACGCATAATGCTATCATAACACATGTTGGGTAACTATCCTGTATAAGAAGCAATAACCTAGAAAACTAAAGGCAACTAGCCAACCATTTAAATAAGGCTGGAATGAAAGTACATGTATACAACAGAAGTTCAAAGAAGAACCAAAACTTGCAAAACAAAATCCAAATGAGCACTAACCATTATGAGAAAAGTGAGATCAAAGAAAACAGTAGTCAAAGTAAGGAATCTAAAAACGACAGTGAGGGGAGGAAGTTACTTGGTACTACTTGGTTCAGTAGAACAGAAGAAGGCCGAGGCTCATCAAGACTGTTCCCCACTCAGTGTGGAACATTATTTAATAATTTTCCCAAATCCAAACATCCAGTTTGTTTTTAAAACTAATAGTACTAGAAACCCCAATTAAATCTTGAGGCAGGGAGTTCCATACACAGGGAGCCCTTACTGTAAAAAAGTTTCCCCTTTTGCCAGTTCTATAGATTTTAACCTCCAGCTGTTTATTATGTAGTCTTGGAAATAATCTCCTTTTGGAAAATGTCAAACCACATTGTTCCATAAGATCTGGTGATTGAAGTAGATTAAAAACTAGGAGCACATCGCCTCTTAGTCTTCTGTTATGCTTGATATAGTAACAATAAATAAGCAAGAAAGACCAAGCAATGTATAATTAAGCAATAATGCCCAACAGGGTGTGTGTTGTGCTGGGATAACGTCACGCCTCAGGTGGTTGGGCACAAGGCCGCAGGTCGAGTTTGCCCAACAACTGAGGCGTGACGTTATCCCAAACGACACACACCCTGGAAGGCGTCATTGATATTATACAATGGCTCGTTGTTATATATAAAATAAAAAAATAATTTTAAAGAATGTTTTATAATGTGGAAAAATATTTTTGTTTCTTAAGAGGAGATGAAGAAAAAGAGGTCATCTAGCTCATCATCCAAACGTTCATCTACAGGTTCACAGTGAGGCTGAGACTAGACCCATGATGTTGTGCTGGGATAACATCATGGGTCTAGCCCAAGATTGACCAATCAGAGACCAGAAAATTTTCTTGCTATTATATAATACAACCATGAACAACATTAAAGCAGAAATAATAAAAAATCCAGAGAAGAAGACATAAAAGAGGCCAGGGTGGTTCATTACGGCAATGTGCAATATGACAAGATAAAGGCACAAAACACCTGATTGGAAATTAGTAACAGTATAACAACATCAAATGAGAAGTTATTACAAATGGAAGAGATATCACCCCCTCTAGCATCCAAATACGGTCCATACTCTGCAGGTGCCAGCACAGTTTATAATTCAAAATTCAGAGTCTTTTAGGCATTCCCATATATACTTAATGAAAGCAAACTAAAAGCAAGTCACAAAAAAAAAAAAAAAAAAAAAACAGCCTGCCTCTATAGGAGCGTTTCTGTGTCCCATGCCAAGGAAGGACTGTCACCCTGTAAAGAAAATGGAAAAATTGCAGAGAAGGTAAATCAAGTCCACAACAGTTTGCATTGTCCATCTAAACTGTGGTGAAGCATTACAGCAGAGTCATCCAGTCCCAGAGTTGAAGAACTTCAGCCTGAGGAGCCCTTTAGCCACAATGTTAAAAGTAGGGATGCAGCATTGAAGTTCTAAAAGTGAAGGTAGGTTCACCGATGTGAAAGATGAATGAGTCCTTGAATAAAAAATATAGTATTCCTGGTAAGACACTAAATGGCAAGTTGCATTTTAAAGGTCTGGATTAATGGGCTGGATGGTGAGGGAGGGAGAACAGATTGGGAAAGTGATTCTGCAGCTGTGTTGCAGCTTCTTCAGCCGATTGAAATTATAGTTCCCCTTTCAGTGTAGTTACTGACAATATAGCTGGGTACCTTAACTTAAAGCATATTCCAGCTGCAAATAGCTTACTTTTAATGTCTTTATAGGCTTTTCTTTGAAGTCATATTTCAGGGCTCATAGAAACATAGAATCTGATGACAGATAAGGACTGCTTGGCCCGCCTAGTCTACCCATTTCCCTACCTAATGGATAAGCTGCATATCCTAGTTAACCAACAGCCTACTTCCTCCTACCTCCCCACTAGACTTGCCTTATGTCTGTCCAATGTATTCTTGAATTCCCCACTGTTTTTGACTCTGTGACCTCCTCAGAAAGGCTGTTCCACCCTCTCTGTGAAGACATACTTCCTCACATTACCTCTGAGCTGCCTCCCCAACTTCAAATTGTGCCCCCTTGTTCTTGCATATCTCTTTTTCTGAAAGATGCTACCCTCTTGGACATTGTAGATTCCCTTGAGGTATTTGAAAGTTTCTATCATGTCCCCCCTCTCCCTCCTTTCCTCGATGCTATACATCTTAAGCTCCTTTAGTCTTTCTTCATATGTCTTCTGGTGCAGACCCTGCACCATTTTGATTGCCCTCCTCTGGACAGCCTCCACCCTGTCTATGTCTTTGCAGAGATGGGGTCTCCAGAACTATACACAGCACTCCAGATGTGGTCTTACCAATTGTCTGTACAGAGGACCAACAACTTCCTGTTTTCTACTGGTGATGCCTCTCCCTACGCATCCCAGTATCCCCCAGCCCTCCTTACTGCCTTCTCACATTACTTGCCCACCTTTAGATCATCTGATATGACTACCCCCAGGTCCCTTTCCGTTTTTGTTGTTGTCAGTATCTCACACCCTATTGTGCACTCTTTCCCTTGGTTTTTGTTTCCCAGGTGCATTACTTTGCACTTCTTTGCATTGAATCTAAGCTGCCATACATTTGACCATTCCTCCAACCTTGCCAAGTCTTTTTTCATCCTTTCCACCCCACCTTGCTTATCAACCCTGTTGCAGATCTTTGTGTCATCTTCAAAGATACATACTTTTCCTTCCAGTCCCTCTGCAATGTCACTTATAAAGACATTAAAAAGGACTGGCCTCAGTACTGAACCCTGCAGTACCCCACTAGTGACCCCCCTTTCTTCACAGTAGACTCCATTTACTATTACCCTCTGTGTCCATTTGTCCAGCCAATGTTTTACCCAGGCTACCACCCTGGGACCCACTCCTAGGCTGGCTAATTTGTTTATTAATCTTTTGTGCATGACTGCGTTAAATGCCTTGCTAAAGTCTAGGTAGGCCATGTCCACAGCCCCTCCCTGGTCTACTACTTTGGTCACCCAGTCAAAGAAATCAATTAAATTTGTCTGACATGACCTTCCTGCTGTGAATCCATGCTGTCTTGGGTCCTATGCCCCACTAGCCTCCAGGTACTCAACAATTCTTTCCATCTGAAGTGATTCCATCATTGTCCATACCACTGAGGTCAAACTGACAGGTCTATAGTTTCCCGCCTTTGTCTTGCTCCCACTTTTGTGAAGGGGAATCACATCTGCCCTCCTTCAGTCCTCAGGTACCACATCATCCTCCCACGATTTATTAAAAAGGGTAGTCACTAGTGTTACTAGTTCTTCCCTTAGTTCTTTTAGAATTCTGTGGTGAATCCCATCAGGCCCCATTGCTTTATCCACCTTCAGTTTTAAGAGTTCTTTTAGAACCCTTTCCTCTGTGAAAGGACTAATATCAACCCCCCTTATCCAGAGTGCTTCTATTGACTGGATTAGGTATCTCCCCCTGCTCTTCCATTGTGAATACTTAGCAGAAGTATTCGTCCAGTATCCCTGCTTTTTTACTGTCCCTCTCTTCTCAACCACCCTCCTCTTTATTCAGCCTCAGTATCCCTGCCTTAATCTTTCTTTGCTCCCTAATGTACCTATGAAAGGTTTTATCCCCCTTCTTAACCATGTTGGCTAGCTTTCCCTCTGTTTCGGCCTTTGCTATTCTGACTTCCTTCCCCACTTCCTTCTGCTTTAACTGGTAGAGTTCTCTGTCCTGCTCCTTCTGTGTTTCCTTGTACTTCATGAATGCTATCTTTTTCTCCTTAACCTTCCTCACCACTTCTTTTGAGAACCATAGTGTTTTTTTCTTTCATTTTGATTTGCTTATTTGCTTCACACAACAGTTTATTGCCTCTGTGATGACGGTTTTGATGTTTCCCCATTGTTGTTCCACCCCACCTTCTTGCCTGTTTGCTAGTGCTTTTCTGAGGCACTCTCCCATTTTGACAAAATCAGCCCTTCTGAAGTCCTGTACCTTCACTTTTGTATGGCTTGACTCTACAGCTAAATTTATCGTGAACCACACTGTTTAGTGGTCACTTTTCCCAGATGGCTATCCACTTATAGATCTGAGATCCTCTCTCTGTCCCCATTTGAGAGTACCAGGTCTAAGACTGTTCCCTCCTGAGTGGGTTCCAAAACTAGCTGTCTGAGGCATCGAGAATGGCCCTGCTCTTGGATGTGGCTGCAGCAAACGTGCTCCAGTTAACATCTGGCATACTCAGGTCCCCCATCAGCAATATCTCCCCTTTCACTGCCATCCTAAGGATGCCTTCTATCATTTCATTGTCCATTTCCTCCCCCTGAGACAGGGATCTGTATACAACCTCCGTGCAGACTGTGGTGCCATTTCCAGTCTCCAGGGTGACCCACAGTGCCTCCTCTTCTCTCTGTTTACCCTTTTGTTCTGTTGCTTTGATCCCTTCCCATACATAGAGACCTACTCCTCCTATTCTTCTACCATCCTTGTCCCTCCTGTAGATTGTGTACCCTGATATGTTGACATCCCAGTCATCCCAGACATACTGGTCATCATATCACTAAAAAGGAAAATGCGAGAGCCTTCCCACCACACTTGTTTCTGTTTGTGGACCTTTGACAAGATATGGATTTTATCTCTGAAATTCAGAAGCTGGAAGACTAGGACGGGGAGGAAAGTTCTCCCCAGGATTAGAAAATGGCTTCAATGAATGATAGACCCTCTCAATCATGTAAGTGGTCCCGTATGGGGACAGGACAGCAATCTTTTCCAAGAGGCATTACACAAACACGACAGGGTCAGTGCCTTCCATTTTCTCAGGGAGTCCCAAAATGATCAGATTATTCCTTCTGCTATGGGGCTCCTGATCTTTCACTGTCTCTGACATTAATCTGAATAACACCTCCTTGATGGTGTTAAGATCTTGAGAGAGTTTTTCTAATGATATAGACTCTGATGGCAAAGCTGGGTGGCCTGGTAATGACGCATCTTCTTTTGCCCACTTAAGAGGTAGAGAACGAGCAACAGGTTCCTCCAGAATTGTTGAGGTCTCCATTTCTTGGAAATGTGAAGCCATCCAACATCTAGCATAATCATCAGTGCCTAGGTATGATTAGTGCACTTCTCTGCTAATTATTGAAATATTAATGGTGTTGAAAAGCCAGAAAAAAGTATGTTTCCAAAAGACTGCCAGGAGAGCTAGCATCAGAGCATCCACGCTCTAGCCTGCCATCAAGTGACCCGTGATTTAAATTCCATCCTTAAGAAATATGGCTTAATAGCTCTGGACAATGATTTTTCTATTCAAAATGTTATAAAATATAAAGTTGAGGCAATACAAAGATTAATAGATGTTACAATACAAGATGAATTAGGAAAAGTTAATAGCTCTTCTCCTTTTCATCAATATAAATTACTACACAATAATACGCTTTCTTATGGTTATCTATTGTGGTGTGAAAATGCATTGCATAGAAAATCATTTGCCAGACTTAGATCAGATATTCATTTTCATTACAAATCAGTTTACATAACATGGCATGAGTTTAGGAAACCAAGGAAAATGTCTCTGTGACTCGAGTGTGAATATCATTTCTAGACACCAGATCTTGGTCTGCCCTGTTCTTTCACATGTAAGAATTAAGTGGTTAGCCCCTTATTTGAATAAAATCCATCTGTGAAGATTGTAAAGCTTTTAGCTGGAAATAATACAGCTTTAACTTATACATTTATCACATTTTATCTGGAAGCCTTTATTATCTTGAATTTATGATTGGTGGAAAGGGCCATCATATGGATCTGAATGTAGTTACTGTAATGGTTTAACTGTTTCACTATTTATTAGAAACATTTTGCATATGAACTTCAATTATCTGTAAGGTGTGTATTTTTTTCTGATTTTTGTATAACAAGTTTTGCTTTTATTGAGTGTACATTGTTTGATTATATACGCTTTTAACATTAAAGAAATCAGAATCCGAAATCTGAACAAAATGCATACAATGCACAATATATAACAGTTTTTAACCATTATAATAATTCCATATCAAATATACAAAATCTAATTTATGAATAGGGCTTGAAATCAATTTCTTCATTCAAACCAATGGGGATCCTGTAGTCAAGTCTGATAATGCAGTAAGCATCTCTGTGTGTAAGATGGTTGTGTCCTGTCTCCACCTTTTTCTCTTGAGATAATGAACTCATCTATAAATTTATAGCTATAAGGTCACCATTGAGTTGATGGTCAAAATGAGGTCCCAGATGAATACCTGGTCTGGCATGTTTGATCAAAGTAGAAATATTTTCTCCCTGACAGTTATCTACTGTTGTCAAAAAGTGTTATCATATTAATAAGTTCTAATAGAAAAAGCTCAAATGGATCTTTTTTCAAAATTTAATAGTTCTCACCATTATTCAGCTGATGCAGGACCTCATTCTTACTGTCCCCTTTATTCATAATCACAATATTGTTACCCTTGTCAGTGCTCACAATTTCAGTCAAGTCATTTTAGGTAGTTCCCTGAATGATATTGTTTCATATTTAGTCAGGTTATTATTTATCCCGCAAGTATTCCCAGTTAAGATTTTTCAATTTCCTGTGTAACTTTTTTGCAGAGTATTTGTAATGCTGTTTTCTTATTATTTCTTGGGTAGAAGGTGGATCTCAGTTTAAACTTGTCTCTTCTATTTCAAAATCTATCATTATTTGTATTGCAGTCAATCATTACATTCTTGCTGTGGCACAAAGTTATTGCAATATCCAAATTATCAGAAACAATGTAATTATTCTCATCATTTATTATCAAATCCAAAATTAAGACAATACTTTCTCCTTTGGAGACCTAGTTCACCATGAGGAAGTTGTCAAATTTCTATAAAAACCCTCTTAGTAGAATGATGAATACTGATTACTGAATTGAAATAGGTATTTAATCTGATCTCCCTGAAAAGATTTTGAATAAATCAATTTCTGTTTGGAACCTGTCAGCTGGTTTATTTTTATTTTTTTAAACTTATATTTTATTCATTTTTTATGAAAATTCAAAATACAAATTTCCCATTCAAGGAACATCCTACAGGTCATAAATTCCACATAGAAAGGAATTCTAATACAATTCAGGATGTTCAGTCTCCTAGAATTACTAACATTTCACTGAGGAGGCTATTATTTTGAATTTATAACACCCCAGCATATAACAGGCCTGTGGAACTGTAGCCCAAAAGCTCATGGTGAACTCCATCATAGTTAATGTCTATGTGTCCTAACAACTATGTACACTTAACGAGTGATAAGCACCATGTTTTAACCTACAGCGAAGCAACATACTAATAAAACTAGTAGCCTTCATATCAAGCATTCAGATTCCCATAAGTGATGTATAACTTTCTAACTACAAAACAAAGCACAGTTACATCTTACATGTAAAATTTCAATTTTTAAAACAATTATACATATTAAATTTCTTGTTTCCAGAGCAGTTGGCAGTTTAAATAGTTAGTACTAGTGACTCAAAAAACAGATACACACAAGGTAAGGTATTGCTAAAGTCTAGTGCTGCTGTAGTTATGTCCATACTTTACCTTCAATGAATCAAAGAAAAAGCACTTACTGCTCTGATATAGAAAGAACTGACACTTGCAAAAACACCAAAAATCTACATATTAATATAAGAACCATATCGACTGTAAGTAAAGTCAACACAAGTACATGTTTAGGACAGCCCTCCTAGAAAAAGACAGGAGAAGATGGCAGTACATCTCTGCCAATTCAGGTCCCAGCATCTTCATTCTCCTGCATTGTCTGTGCCTTCGTGGTCTTCCTGGATGTAGCCATTTTTGCAGCCCACTTCCAAGCATCTCCAGGGCTGGTAGAAACATACATTTTTATTGTCCTATAGCACTCTCAATTTAGCTGGAAACACGATAGCGTAAGGGATATTCAAGTCCCTCAAGACACTTCCTACCCCATCAAATGCTTCTAACTCTGTCTTGTTGTGTTACAGATGCCAAGAAATAAGAACACAGCTGCCCCTCAGAACTTAAGAGGCCTTATTGTTTGGCCATATTTAACAATTTATCCTGAGTACTCACACTGTCTAATTCCATCGTGAGCACTCTGGGCAAAGTCTGCAGTTGCTTTCCTCTGGGATAAATTCAAAAAAGGTTTTCACTATATTAAAATCAGGATTCTCCATTTGAGACCAGAATTGCTCTCATAGCCATTCTTTGAGGAAAAGCACCACATGGTCACCCTCCACTCCTTCCAGTGTTCTGATCAGCCTTATATTATAGCTTCTTATACTGTTTTCTAGTATGTCCAATCTAACATTTATGTGATAAGCTTCCTTAGCACATTGTGACATGGTACTTTTGCAAGTGCCTGAGTGGCACTGGATGTCATCCATTTCTGTCTGTAGTGTTTGCACCAACGTCTCTACCATCACAGGATGACCAGTCAGGGCATCAAGTTTGCTGTTTGTAGCTGCAGAAGAGACCAGAGGCCAGATTTTGAAAACTTAGCATGGGTGCAAGGGGATGTTTGCCCGCAATAACTGGGTTTTGTGTCTGATTTTTAGTTGGGGTCTAAATTCTTCCCCCTCCCAGTGTGGGCAAAGCCCATTAGCACCAGAGTGCTAAGTTACCTCTGTGCCCATGCAAATGAGAGGTCATCCCCTCCATACAGATGCAGCGGCATATTCAGAAGTTTGCACAGGTTGTATCTGCCACCTGAATGAGTGTACATTACAGCCTTTGGAAATCTTGACTTAATGGGGCACAAGGCCCTGTTGGTGGGCAAAGGTACTACAGCTGCCCATCCCAGCCCATAGAACCAATTATGTCCCTGCTGTCCAATGGCACTCTCCAGTTCTCATCCCTGTAAAGAATAAATCATTCTGTGGTGTCCAGTGGCACCCCCTGTCCTCCAATCCCCATTCCCCTAAAGAGTAAATCATTCCCTGGTGTCCAGTGAAACCCTCTGATCCTGGTCCCTGTAAAGAATAAATCATTCCCTGGCATCTAGTGGCACCCCCATCTTCTGATCCCAGTCCCTGTAAAGAATAAATCCTTCCTTAGTATGTAATGGCACCACTTGCCCTTTGATCACCAGCCCCATGGGGGTAATGATAGTCCCTGGTGTCAAGTGGCACCTCCCACCCATCGATCACCATCCTATAGGTTGAATGATAGTGCCTAGTGTCTAGTGACACCCTCCAGTCACTCACTACTGTTTATTAAAAGAAGTCCCTAGCATCAAGTCCCCCACTGCACTACCCATACCGGGTATACCACCCTGCCACCCTCCCTTACTATAGTTGCCAGTGCCATGGAGAATTCATACAGCAACCAGCACTGCCCTCTTCCCAACCCCTCAACAGGTTGCCATATGCAATAAAAGAGAGTGTGCATCCTGCGTACTGTAGATGGAGTGTACGTACTGTCTGCAGTAGGCAAGGCAAGGCAAATTGTATTTATATGGCACTTTTTCCAATGGCTCAGAGCACCTTACAATTCAAAAAACAGGTGACACATTTAAAAATATTCAATGAATACATCAAACTGTCCCAAAAAAATCAATAAAGTAATCAAATCAGAAGTTTATTAATAATGAGGGTAGGTCTGTGTGAATAAATATGTTTTTAGCCTGTGTTTAAAAGTATCTACAGCAGGGGTAGAGTGAGCTGCTTCTGGGAGAGAATTCCACAGTAACAGGGCTGCAACTTGAAATGCCCTGTCCCCAGACTTTTTTTTAAATGAGAACGGGATACTGGAAAGCAGAGCCGCATCTGTGGACCGGAGGGGTCGAGAAGGAGTACAGTATAAGGCTTCAGGAGATCTTTCAGGTAGCTTGGGCCCAGTCCATATAGGGCCTTGAATGTTATCAAACAGGTCTTGAAGATGGCGCATCAATGAACTGGCAGTCAGTGCAGAGCCCGATGCACAGGTGTGATGTGGGCACTCCGAAGAGTTCCCATTACCCGTCGGGTCATGGCATTCTAGACCAGCTGAAGTTGGCACACCAAACTTCCAGACAGCCATAGGTAAAGAACATTGCAGTGATTCAACCAGGAAGTGACAAAGTCATGGATGACCATCTAAAGGCAATACGTGTGCTTCCTTTACTGTGTACAGGACATGCACTCCCCCATTACTGCATACAGCAGACAGATGAGGTGGTGAAAAGAAGACTGTGCTGGTTGTTGTATGGGCTCCCTGCAGCACTGGTGACTATGGTAAGGGAGTGGCAGCATGGTGTACCCAGTGCAGGTGGTTGCTAGATGCCAGGGACTTCTTTTAATCAACAGTGACTAGCAATTTAAGGGTCAGGGGTGCCACTAGACACCAGTGACTATTATTCAAACTACAGGGATGGTGATCGGAGGGTGGTGGGTGCCACTAGACACCAAGGACTATCATTAAACCTATGTGGCCAGTGATTGGATGGTGGGAACTGCTACTAGACACAGGAAATATTTAAACTTTGATGGGGACAGGCAACCAGGGTGGGAGGCTGGTCACAGATGGGGCACAAACCTGCCACCACTTCCCATGCAAGTGAGCCCATAATAGTCATATATATGGCCCCTTAGCACCTTGTATGCCCAATGGCCTCATTTACATTTTGCTGGCTGAATATCACTCCAGTGGCTCCTGGTACTACCACATCTGGGGGGTGCTGTTCCTTGCACTTCTCAGATCCATGTCAAGGCAGCGCTACTCAACTTAGTGGTGCACCATGTCCCTATATTCTGTCAGATAGTGACGGTGCCCTATCTGACTGAATATAGCATCCTCAGTGTTGTGGGCAAGCACAGCACAAACCTGCATGCTCTGCTTTTGCCCCTGTTCCAATATCAGGCCCCAAGAATTGTTGAAGCTTACGGCCCAGTGACTGTAACATTTCTTCCAAGCCTGCTCTCTTAGGAGCACTATGCTGTGCTGACCAAGTCATCCAGCCAGCTATCAGACATTTCCACCTTGCTTTTAACATTCTTCTTGCTGTTGTTCCTTGTTTAACTTAACCATCATATTTCAAGTGTTTTTTTCTGACCTAACAACTGTCTAACACACCATCAAATACGCTGACGATGTAAACATAGGAGGCCCTTGTAGTACAATCAAACAAACCCAAATCATCCAAAATGATCTTAATAAAATATCACAATGGGTTACAGAGTGGGACATGAAGATAAACAATAGCAAGTGTAAAGTTATGCACCTAGGTCATCATAATCCCTTGACAGAATACTCCATTGGTGGTTGCAACCTGAGCACAACCACTGATGAAAGAGATCTGGGGGTATACTTATCTGAAGATCTAGGACATTCAAAACAGGTACATGAAGCTATTAACAAAGCCAACTGTGCAATCTGGTCCATGAAAAGAAACACCAGATCTAGGGATAAAAATGTGATGATGCCACTATATAGGGCTCATGCTAGACCTCACCTAGAATATGCCTCCCAACTTTGGTCACCCTATAAAAAAACTGAAATAACACTTTTGGAAAGGGTCCAGAGAAAGTATACAAAGCAAATATCTGGATTGTATAATGAGTCATATGAAAACAGAAACCAACTACTCAACTTAATGTCATTGGTAGCTCATCGCTTTAGAGGAGATCTTATCTTTATGTTTGATCTCGTACAGGATCCTTATTTATTGTCTGAGTTGGGTTTTATTTATTTGCTTTTGTTAACCAGGTAAGCATGCTAGACAGCCAAGTGCCTATTTTCAGGTGTGACCCAGAAGGATTACAATTGTACATACAAGAGCATCAGGCAGACAGGGTGCATATAAAATCATCAGGAACATTGATTAGAATGAGAGATAAAATAGCAAACTTAGTACAGGCAGGTGGAGTTTAACAAAGGTACATTACAACAGACATTTAGCTAGCCAGGTACGTACATACAAGAGCATCAGGCTAATCGGTTTCTACCATACGCTTACAGGTAAAGTCGGCAATACCCACAGGAGTGCATTAAGAGGCAAGTTGCATGGGACAAGCAACATATTGTAGGGGGGAACAGGATGGAGACACTCTTTTTAGGGACAGGTAGGGCAGGGAAGAGCAATGCATTGAAAGGTGGGACAGATGGCAATGAGCACGCCAGGTGGATGAAGTGCTAGCAGAGGCCGGAGGACACCGCATCCGGACAGTCGAGCCCAGTATAGCGGCTCAGGTGCAGAGGCAAGTGGAAGCCAATTTTATGAAGCCCCATAGGGAGGCTTTGAAACAAGGATGGGAGGTGGTGGAGTGAGTGCTAGCAGGAAGGGAGTTCCACAGCTTGGGCGCGTAAGCAGTGAAGGCCCAGTCCCCCATTTGGGTGTGGGTTTTAGGAACCAGGAGGACCTGAGAGTCATTGGATCTTAGATGGTAGGTGGGGTTCACAGGTTTGAGGGATGAGGCGAGTGCAGAAGGAATGGCTTTTCTGACAATGTTGTCGGTGAAGTTGCCAAGGACAAAGGTGCAGTAGTCCTCCGGGGGAAGCCACTCCAGTAGTGAGTAGAGCTCACATCAGTGCATGAGGCAAGGAGCATCGAGGGCAAAATGGCATACATTGTTATACACTGTGTCCCATTTGGAGAGACTGGATTTAGGAATGTGGGCAAAGGATACCAAGCCATAGCAGAGCGTGAGGAGGAGGATCCCCCTAGCAAGGGTGAGATATGAGGCCAGGGTGAGACAACCTTTTGATCTGTAAGCCAGGCCCAGCTAGCAGTTTGTGGACTTACAGGTGCTACAAATGTGGAGTGAGAGGTCCAGTTGTGGATCAAGGGTTACCCCAGGTACATGGCTGCATCCACAACATTCAGGAGGGAACTATCCACTCCTGAGATATTTAGAGGAGCAGGGCAGGGCTTTTATCTTGGCAGAGGAGCCAAAGAGCATAGCTTGGGTCTTTTTAAGATTAATGGTAGCCTATGATCCTCAAGCCAGTTTTGAATGTGGTTAAAGTCAGAATTCAACCAGGAGTTAATGTCCTTGATGTCACATGAGCTGACCAGGATGACGAGGTCATCCACATACAGGGTGGAGTGCTCATGGGCAATGACCTAGGGCAGATTGTTAATGAATAGGGAAAACAGAATAGGTCCAAGAACGGAGCCCTGTGGGACCCCACAGGTCACTGGGAAAGGTTTGTAGAGGGTCTTGTTAAAGTTAATATATTGTTGTGTCTCCCAGAGAGGTAGTTGGTGAACCAGGCATGGGTGGGGGGGAGAGAATCCAATGGACCACAGAGTGGAGCACAGGGGCAAGTGATCAACTCAGTCAAAGGCTTTAGAGAGATCAATGAAGACGGCTCCAGTCAGTTTACCTTGATCAGTAGCAGACCTGATCTCGGAGGTGACCACCCCAAGGGCTGTAGAGGTGCTGTGCCCTTTTCTGAAGCCGTGTTGAGCTTGGGAGAGTAGCTCATAGCTCTGAAGGTAGTGAGAGAGCTGGGAGGCAGCTTCTTTCTCGATGAGCTTGCTGGTCACTGACAGGATCGCAGTAGGGTGGCAGTAATTGAGATCCTTAGGGTCATCTTGAATTTTGAATTTAAAACAACCCTCCCAACACCAGATGCCACCCATTACAACTCATTAGGAAAAGGTTTAATTATGTAACTCGAAAAAAACTTCTTTACACAAAGAATTATAAACCCTTGGAATACACTTACAATAGAGATAATTGTGAGCAAGACAAAAGCTGAATTTAAATGTCATCAGGACAATCTCATTCTTTCAGGGTTTAACTGTTGCTATTATAATTAATTTCACAGGTACAACTATAGGCTCAAAAAGCCTCCTTGCACCTTCTCCATCCTTAGTATGATCAAGCAATCTTCCTCCAGCAAATGAGGTAAGTTTTGTTTAAAGTTTAGCTCCCCAAAGAATGTTATTTTGCAACTTTGAAGTTTTCATTTTGAGAAGCTGAAGTGCTAGGTGACTATGATGTTTGGGATACACAGCCCCCCCCCAAGAGGAGCAATATCTGTACAGATGTGAGAGTCAGAACTGATACATTTATAATATTGTTTATTTGTTCTTGTTGCATCCTGAACTCCTCAAAGTTACTTGAGTATTAAGACCTCCTTCCTCTTTTCCCCCTTCTCATGTTCCTTGATGTTTTTTGATGTTGCTGTTGTGGTTTGCATTCCAAAAATGAAAAAAAGACACACCCATCCGATTATCTGGGGTTGTGCTCTTATCTAACTCCACACTTGAGTTATCACGTGTAGTATTTTGTTTGCTCTGAATAATCCTTCTTTTATTTAATTTTTTTAATCTTTCCAATATTGGAATTTCCCAACCTGGAGTGGCCACTGCTCACTGAATGGGACTTTATATTCCACTTATGAATCTCTACACAATCCTAGTCTGTTTTACCCCTGAGAAATTTCCTCCTTTTTCTTTCTTCCATTTTTTTTTCATAAGCAGCATTTGTTTTATTTAATTTTGCTTGAATTCTCCATACTCTCTGGTGTTCTAATAAGGTTTCACTGATTTCTTTCTGTATCAAAAGATGATTTTTAGTGTCCCCTTTAATCACCACTTTAATTAATCTTAATGTGTAATCATTTAAAATTCACTCCCACTCATTGTACAGATTTGGATCATCAAATCAATTAGAGAGTGTCTTTCCTACTTTTTGTAATAAGCCTAATTAATTATTGTTGAGGCAAACATGCATACTGCTTGACAGATGTAATGGGTGTTAATGCCTTAGAAATGCTTAGTACAGCTTGGAGGAGTACACACATTTGTAAACTTTATTTAAAAAAAAGCATTTTGACCCCTTTCTAATAAGCATCCTATCAAAAGAGTAAATTAATTTGAGTGAATGAATTTTAGTGCATGAAAAACAGTGAATGTCTTATGAGCAACATGTTTTTTATAGCGCATGTTTTTTTCAGCGATGGAGGTGGTAATATAGTTTAGCAATGTAAACCGTCTGGTGTGTGCTGACAACTAAAGTTGGCTGGTGTATGTTGACAATTTATGCAGGCAGCATGGCCTAGAGGTAGAGGTTAGAGTCATTGCCTATATGTGCCCCTTCCTGTATCCATCAGATCTGGGTTCGACGCTCACAGTTCCTGTTTTTTTTTATATGTAATATCCCCCTTTGTGCCTCCCTCCATACTTCTGCTCCCCCCAGAGTTGTAATATGAAATCTCTCCTTTTTCGACTTTATCCCCCTCCCTGTGTTCTGTCCCCCCGAAGTGAGAATATTTAATCTGCCCCTCCCAACAGTCTCCCACTCCATGAGTTGTATCCCCCCAAAAGTCACTTTAATTAATTTGCCCCTTCCGAACTCCCTCCCCTCCCCAAAGTTCCATTCCGCTCTTTGCGCTGGTTGTATTTGCAGGGGGGTTATTTTTCAGCTGTGATTTTTGTGATTGTCACTGCTCGCTACTATTTGTGCTTGCTCTTTTTGTTGGTGCTGAATTTTGTTCTCTGTTATCGTGTTTGCCATTTCCCTCTTTTGCTGTTTTGACACAGTACCTTTCTAATGTGATGTGGCTTATATAATTGCAATAATGACCTTACAGCCTGCCATTTATAGGGGATTAATAACCCGCTGGAGGGGGTTCTCCCAGTCGATCATTAAACTTCAGGAAATGACTGGTTGTTCAGTCAATTATTGCTTAAACCTCACCCTGTATCTTTCTCCAAACTGAAGATATTATTTTACGTTCAGTTATCTGAAATCTAGTTTCAAAAATAATGATGTCAGACCATTATCTCATGACTGGTGCCAAATAATTGAAATGTTGTCTCTGCTTTCCTTTGTTCAGACATTTCAGTTTGCATTGTGCTATTGCCTTGGCTCAAGCTGATGTCATCTTGTTGGAACACAGCACTGGTTGGTCCAAGCATTTTAAATTAAACAGTCCACTTTCTCTTCAAATCAGCTAAAATAAGCAGATTTACAGGGCAACATTTGTTATAATTTCTCGGGGCTTCTGACAGGGTGCTGTTATTGCAATTGCAAAATGTACAAAAACAGTAAAAATGGAGATTAGCAAGAGGTTCTGCTGCATGCTGAAAGCCAACACCATGCATACAAAAACAGTCATACTGAACATTATTTTCCATGATGCAAGATCAGCGGCTGGCAGCCAGAAACAAGCAACATGAGGGGAATGGAGGATCTAACACAAAATCCAGTAAAGTCAAAATAAGTAAAAACAGTGCGATATACTTACATTAAGAGATCATCGTATTGATAGTCATTATGATGAAAATAGGACTAAGAATATCTAGCTGTCAGACTGCCCTTCTAGAGTATATAAAGTGATAAACTGCCGGACCCCTCCAGTCTGTAGTCCCCTGGTGCTGGGTGGAGGGGTCTTGACAATGCACTGGAGTGCTGTGTTGCATGTGTGCCTTGGTGCAAGGGTGCAGTATTTCCACCACTTTTTTCTCTTGCCCCATCTTCCACAATTTTGTGCATGCTAATGGCCGGCCTGGGGGTGCCTGATGACGTGCTGTCACCCACATCGTCAGTAGCACCTCTACTGCACCATCACCAGGAGCTACTGTAAGATCAGTGTGGGCCACCTCCCCCTGAAGAAAGCCTCCATTGGATGCTTCTGAGCCTGGTGCATGAACCCATGTCTTCAGCATGCCAGAGTGATCTTCAATCACTCTGTGCCATGCAGCCAGCCAGATTTTTAGTTTTAAAGTTGGAATGAGTCGCAAACAAGGGCATTATCAGTTGTAAGATTATCTTTGCTCACCAAAAACTTAAAAAAGGGGAAAGATTTGAATCCTGAAACTTACTGTGTCATCCAATCATGACCCAAAGATGGTGCTTTTGGTGTATGGGGAATTAACGGCCAGTAGGGCTCTAGTAAACTTTACCCTGGCCTATTCAGTTGGTTTTAAACACATTTCTTATACATTTTTGTTTTGTATTGGTGTTTGGGGAATGAAACAATTTAAAATACAAATGTTACCTTTTTTTTTTTAATTATACTGGCTACATGTTCACAGAATACGTTTTTGACTTTTCAAATAATCAGCTGCATCATTTTACAAAATGAGTGAAAACAAAAAAATGTGCATACACTCATGCCAGATATGCATTTGCAAGGAGGATAAATCCAGTGAGACACAATTGGCTATTGTGTCAGAGAATTTAATCAATATGGTGGGACAGCATACAAACAAAACACTCTCACTGCAGCAGTACACTCTGCCGTTTCATGCTTACATGCATTCTCAAGGAGCTCCTTGAGAAAGTACGCAAGCGCAAAACACCAGAGCGTACTGCTGCACTGTTGGTGTTTTGTGTGAGTGCTGTTCTACCAGATTGACTTAAATTCTCCAGCACAATAGCCAATTGTATCATTGGATTTATGTTTCTTGCAATTGTATATTTGGAGTGAGTGTGTGTCCGCGTGTTTTTTTGGTTTTTGCCCACTATTATACTGTAGTGGCTACACCACATTGCCTGTTTGAGCTGCCCTTCTGTTTACAGCAACAATCATTCTACAAAATCTAAGCTCCATGTTTGAGTTCCCTTCCCTTCATGATAAGAGCCATTATTGAACTGGGAAACCCTCACTGATAGCAGAGTGTAAGACTTGTAACTTTTATTACTGGCTTGTGGAAGGAGTAAGGAACACTAACTCAGTTACATCTATTGCATAATCACGGCAGAGGCATTGCCCTTAAGGGTATTACGTTTCACTTTTATGCCACAGACTGGCATCATAAGTCTTTCTGGTGACCAATCCTATTTTTTCTTTTTACCAGGAAAGGTACACTGACCTAAGAAAACTCATTTCCAGGTACATTCTGGGGGGATTGTTACCAGGAAAGTTACGCTGAATGTGATATCTACTTTCCAGGTACATAATTGGGGTGGGTCACGTGGATCTGTTTTATTGAGAGTGAGAATAGTGGCCATGACACTAGGAACTCCCCAACTCTTCTTTGATAAGTGTCATGGAATTTTTAACTTCCACCTGGACAGTGACCAAAGAAGAGCAGAAGGACCTCAGTTTAACATCTCAACCAAAAGATGCACCTGAACAGTGCAGCACCTCCTGCCCCCTACACACACTCCATATTGCAATACAGTGTAACTTATTGGTATTACCCCAAGTATCTGGTGTGGGACTAGAATCCCAGAACCATCTGATCTTCTGGCCCCAGAGGCAAAAATGCTACCTACTGAAACACTGACACCTATACACAGCAAATGCACAAGTTGTTTGGAGCTGAGTATTATATTATGCTTATTGTAAAACTTGCCTGGTTTGAGTCATTGACTTAACATTGTAGATTGCATACCCAAGCTGATAGTCTCTCGAGTCTAAGAAGGCAGACTACATTTGAGAAGTATATACTTTTATGATCAGGGATTCACCCTACCTCTGTGTTTTCTATTTGTACTTTTTTTAAAATGATTGCTTGGTAAATGACATCATTGGTAAAATTAATTTTAAAAAGAATGAATGATAGTACTATTGAGGAAGAAAAACACTGTTGAAATAAAAAAAAGTTTTTGAACAGAGAAGACTACTGCTCACATAAATAAGGATCCTTCTAAAAAAAATGGAAAGAACAGTACACTTAGAGAGCAGGAGTTTTCCAGATACCTCTGTACTGGGATGTGGGTTTCAGGGTCTCAGACGTATAACTACAGTTCCCAGAATAAGCCAGGAAACTACAGTTCCCTGAATAAGCCAGGAAATTACTGAGGCTATCAGGATGTAATCTCAGTACACCATAACCAAGACAGTTACTCTGAGAGACTTGATTCCTGAGATGTTTTTGGTTTGGTACTTAGATTATAGAATCTCAGATGGAAAATACCATTCCCAGACTCAAACCAAAAACTAAATAGCCATTTAACTGCAAGTAATATTAATATGCAACAACAAAGAAAACACATTTTACATTTAAAAAGTTGGCAAAATGATAAAATACAACATAGATACATGCAGATACAACATTTATAGTGTGCAAATATATTCGTTTTAGTGCTTTAACTTTATAAGCAGTTGTGAACTATACCAGAGGAATAATGGACATTGAAACTATTAGGCTGTTTTGGATAGTCCACTTGACGCACAGAACATTTTTGAATAATACACAGTTACACTCCTTTTAATACACCTGAAAGACTAAGATCATGAAGGCTGGATGTGAAGAGTGAGCTGTCATGCTTCAGAGAGAGCCACTGGAGAATGATTGAGCTTCCATATACAGTATTTGTGGAGCACTGTAACAGCTGATTGGATAGCCAAAAAGGATGTTAATTCAAGAATTAACAAGACTTCTGGTACATTTTGGCAGTTCTCTAACTTCTAGAATTCACAATCAATTACCCTCAATACTATGATGAAGAGCTATAGGAATTATGTACCATCTGAGTTCTCAGTGGTAAAGAAACAAGGCAGCAAATGAAGGTTGTTTAGAGAGTATCCTCACACAGTACCAAAGGAAGATATTTGTGGATGGCAAGATCAGGCCAGAACCATTGCAGTACTGTATGATACTGAGAAAAGATTAGTCAGTGAATACATTTCAGGAGGAAGGTTAAGATATCGCACATCATGAGACAAACTCTTATCAGGATCACTATCCCAGTGCCAAAAAAGCCAAAAAACTACAGCAAAGGAGCAGGGCTGATGAACATCGACTGGAGTGAAATCCAGGCATGGGAGAGAACAGGTATGGATGTCTGGCACAAATGGCATGTGCCATATCTCACCTGGCATGAGAAGATCAAAGTCTAAAAGTCATTGTTTACTGCATGTCATAATACTGATATGCACACTGACCACAAAGTGTTTTTTCACTGTAAAACACTGAAGGCAGGGAAAGGAGAAATGAAGCATCCAGACTCAGTTTTGCCAATTTAAGCCTGTTTTCAAATATTATCAACTTGTGCATCTTTGCTGCTCAAAATTATGATAAATTCAGGCAGCTACAAAAAGGAATGTACCCATCGTTTGGGCCCTTATCACTTTTGGATCAGTTGTTGTGTAACATACAGTATTCTAAAATCTGTTAAAAGGTTCTGTATGTTTTTATCATATGAAACACATGATTATGGAGCATCAGTATTTACTTCTGGTATCTTGTTTGATCCAATTATAAATACCAATAATATTAAGACATGTGGTTCACTTCTTCTACATGGAAGACTATGAGTAACTTTTGAAAAGCTAGTCTGACGTCATTGCAGATACATTTAGTTGAAGAACAGACTGAAAAAATAGAAGTGTAAATTATTTCATAATTAAGAGAGCAGGTGCTTGCTGAAGTTGTTTGAAACACAACCATATCTTCAGAAGTTTTTGAAAACTAAGCCCAAGTCATACAATATGGATAATATGGAATTGAATTTTGTTAAAAAGCAGCAGGGTATCATTTAGTAAGTTTTTTAAAGCAGCAATATTTGTTAGTTCACCAGGTACTGTAGCTTTTTTTTTTCCAGCAATAATGTTTTCCTGGCAAAAACATCAATTTATCCATGTTCTTTCTGGTTTTTGTTTTTTTTTTATTCTGAAGGAAGCTGCATGATTTTGAAGTTTTTAAAAGTTCCTGCTCCCACGCTGTGCCCTCTATGAAAATATTAAATATCACAGTATTGTGATGTGCTGTTTACAATCATAAACATGTTACATGCTCTTAATACATCCACAGTATGACTTTAGTACTTGTATTCAACCATTAACCTAAATGGGAGAGATTTTTAAAAATCGTGACTGGTGGCCATCTTTAATTATGTGAGTCATTAATCAAAATATAGTTATAAAAGCTATTTAAAATGTATCTGAGAAAATTAGAAATAGACTGAGAATAAATCTGAGGATGTCAGAAATACATTTTCTCCAAAGAAAAACCTACATGATAACATTTTTTCCCAACTAACTAACGAATACTGCTGCTTTAAATCACTGGGAAAGGGATATGGGTCTATATTTATAAATATTAACTTTAATGCCAACACCATTTTGTGTTGCCCTAACTAATGCAATTCAGCAATGTTCCATTCAATAACAGAGAAGATTGCTGAAAGAAACTAAAATGGCATCAACATGGAAATTAATATTCATGCATAAAGCACAAGGTGTGGTAAAATCATGGTAGATACAGTACTTTAATGAAATGTATAGCCATTCCATTCTTTTTTCTTTGTTAATCTTTTTCTCCCCTTACTGGGCTGCCCACATCTGCCAGATACCCCACTCCTGACATCCTGATGTCCACCAGGACTCACCTGCCAGCCTTTCTTCCCCCAAGGACTCCTCCCCCCAGTGGGGTTGACAAGGTTCCCCAACCACCATAAGGAACAGAATCCATTTTTACCTTGCAGGCTCAGCTGGGTGGGTGCAGGTGTCTGGCACCATCCTGTCACTGGTATTTTTCTGTTTTTCTCTCCCCAGACTGAGTCATGATGTGCAATAGCACCATGACGTGTATCGCACATTTCCATGCACCACATGTTGGCATCTGCCGCACACTCTTGCCCCTCTTGGCAGTACCAGATACCTTCCCCCAGCATCTGATAGGGACCAGGCAATAACCACACTCTGCAAACCCTCCCCCTCAGAGAAGGAGAGCAGTTCTATGGATGTCTGATCCCCCCCCCCGTTGGCCTTCTAATGCCCTGAGTTTGCTTCCGAACCCGGGTCATCCATGCCACAAGTGATAACACTGCCTCTGCACTGGTGGGCTGCACTGGTAGCAATTCCATTCTTATAGTTAACAATTGTTTAGTAGACTGGAAGTTGCACAAGCTTTCAGACCGATGTGCTAAATGTTGCAGATTTTATTGTCTTAGAAATGATTTGACTCAATGAAAATTCACCCTCTGTGACTGATTATAAACTGGGGATAAATTACATAAGCAGTACAGAAAACTAGAAAAGGATGGTGCTACTTGCATTGCTTATGTTGAAGAGGAATTATGTCTAGTTCTTCTCCCTCAATTAAAAATCCATGCAATTATTCTTGAAGATTATGGATCTCTTCTGGGATTTCTGGTGTCATACAACTTTTTGGTTCATTTCACAGGGATAATATTCATCTTAATTAGTAAAAACAATTGATGGGCTTTTCTTCTTTTACAAGAGGGAGTTCACTCAGAGCACTAATTATCGGCACTAGATTATCCTGATAAATGAAAAGTTCTCATCTTTTTCTGCAGTTAGCTGAATATGTTATCTGTCTGCAGTCTTGTAGCTTCATTGTTAGACACTGCCTTGTTGAGACAGGGTTACTTGTACTTGATGAGTGGCCAACCCATTTGTCTGGCACCCAAACGATGCTGGGCATTATGCCAATTTGGATGCTGTAGTTCTATTTATGATCAGCCACTGGAGGTTCAGCTATGCAAATCTCATCTATTAAAAAGAAGACATTGCTGATTTGTTTCCGAAATGTATTGCATAGCTTACAAGGTCAAGGCTCAGTCTGTCTAGATTTTGTGAAGCAACTTGGTAAAGTTTTTGCTTTACAGTGCATTATCCATTTCAAAATCCTAATTCAGGTTTCATACATATAGTACCAAAATGACACTACAGCTCACCATACTCTGTTTTTTTTTATTCTTAAGTTTCTACCTGGATGTTACTTTTGGCTACCTGTTATTATGCTTACAGTGACTTCCTTTTTCCACTGCAGACTTGTGGATTTATTCTTCTAAAATATCTGTTTGAAAGTGTGGGACATATTGGAATGTACACTAACTCTCTAAACCCTGAAATCCCTTATTACTTGCATTTAGTAGTTGAACCAAACCCTTGCAGTATAATTATATTTTATGCCAACACAGTTGAAATGGTTTTGCATCAGTTTGACAGCAGAGCAAAAAGCTGACTGAATATGACCCTGGATTTGGTGGAAATTTCAGTAACTGGGGATAAGAATAGTTAACCTTTTAGTATTCTGAGGAACGTGTGCAAGCATTTTTGACTTTTCTGGAACAAAACTGATCTATTAGCATGGAAATATTATTACAGTGGGAGATCGAAGACAGTACTGCCCAGTAGTATAGTGTTCTCCCTGGAATTCACCATTTTCTATTTCTTGTCTGTAACCTGTATGTACCAAAGCCACCAGCTCCTGCCACCCTCATGGTCCCTGGAACCAGATCCTACACCTCAGGGACTCGCGCCAGAGTGGCGCTTTCTCTCAAGGGGCGGTTTTACTGGCCGACGCCCAGCAACCACCAACCGAAGCCACCAACTCCTGCTGCCCTCACGGTCACTGGAACCGGATCCCACACCTCAGGTACTACCGTTGACTTCTACTCAGGGAACCAGCCCACCTCAGCAGTTTCCCATTGGTGCAGCATTTCTGCAGACGGACTCTGATTGGTCCGCCTGCATCCCATGGTTAAGCCGATTGGTGCGCCTTTCCCATAGACACTAACAACGGTGCCTTGGTGCTCCTGAGTGCAGCTTACTTCAGGTTATCTTTTTTCCCGCCCCCCTCCCCCTCCCAGGCCACCTTTAAATATGCTTTTGTACCGCCCACTTCTGTGATCTCCCTCTCTACTGGTTCAACATATCCAGCTCATCTCCAATCCCTTCTATAGAAGACGCACAACTGATCAGCCAATTAGCCAGTTAAAACACCTATATTTCTCTGTCCATTTCTGCTCCACCCTCTAAACTGCCCTGCCTATTTCTGCCCTGTGTATTCCCCACCTTACCAGTTGTTCTCCTCTCTCAAACTACCCAGTTTTCAACAGCATGTATCCTTGAACCTACTGTGCTCTATAACAGCTAGTCTCTCTAAATAACTACACAACCTTTAGCTCTGTAAGCCTTGAGCCTAGCCTATTCTAAGATCCTTGCCTGGAGACACTCACCCTATCAGCCGATATTAGGGGATTCTATTTCAAGTCCAGTTACAGTCCTACTTCTCTTCCCTAATCCTCTGGGAGTCTACTGATTCTTCTGTGGCAAATCAGTCTGCCCTTAGGATATCCTACCATGAACCAATATGTGCTACTGTCATTTCTTGCATTCTCGCTAACTCTATTCCACCTATCCATGCCCACAGTATCCAGAGCTGCCTCAGCTAACCCATCCTTCCCACCCAATGATTACCTCTACTCAAATCTTCTTCTCATGCTCACTACCCGATATGACTCCACTCCATTACTATTAAACAGGACTTGGATAAACATGGTAGCATACGCCTTAAAAAATTGTCACCTGCATATAAATACTCTATCCCCCTTCTTGCGCCACAAATTATGGTATCTCCTCCTACTGGCCATACTGCTCTCAGGCGATGTTCACCTCATCCCTGGTCCAGTAAATGCTACACCCAGCCTGTTTATAAATGCCAACGGTCTAATTGTGGCTCACCACAATATAAGGAGCCTCGAGCACAACTTTGCTGAGTTGGAATCCTGGACCTCGCTTTACAAGCCAGATATAATATGCTTAACTGAAACATGGCTCAAACCCTCTACTCCCGACTCCCTTTGCTCCATCCCATCTTACAGTCTCCTGCGATGTGACAGACCAGCACCTAAAAGGGGGGGAGTATGGCTATCTACTCCAAAGACCACTTTCAACTCACCTCCATCTCCTCACCACCTCTAACCCACTGTGAAGCGTTACATGCCCTTCTCACATCATATGTGCCTACAACCCTGCTGCTAGCAGCTTCAAAGGATTAGATAAGCTGCTGGAACAAACTTCATTTCTCTCTGGGAGAAATAAGGTACTTATACTTGGGGACTTAAATATCAACTGGTTGGGCAACTCACAGTGCACATCCCTCTCCAAGCTACAAAACCACAACATGCACCAGCTGATCGGTGAACCCACCAGAACTGCCCTGCACTTGAACACTAGTACATTACTGTATTGGATAATGACTAACCATCCTGAACATATAATCACCTCAGGGGTACTAGCCAATGCCATCACCAACCACTCCCCTACCTGCTGTATCTGGGGCAAAAGTAGACCATCCCCGTCGAAGCCACGTTTTATCACCTTCTGCAACTATGCAAACTTCGACCCTCAGGCTTTTCTTCTTGATGTCGGTACTACTGACTGGCCCCCTCTCTTCTCAACCAACAATGCTCCAGCAACTCTAGATCACTTCCTGACCCAATTTCGTGCACTTCAGGATAAACACTGCCACCTTACTACCCATAGGGTAAAACATAGGCATACCCATTGACTAAACTCTAACTTGCTTTCTAAACTCAGGCAGAGGGACAAAAGTTGGCACCAGTTCAAAAGCTCTGGGCAAATACCTGACCTAAATACCTAAAGGGCACTGCGAAATTCCTGTAAAAAGGAAATCAAATGGGCCAAAGGTGACTACTGCAAAGGTCTGCTAACTACCTCCTATGGTGACTCCAAAAAATTCTGGTCCGCTATAAAGTTCCTCCTGGGTTGGAATCCAGCCCCTACCCCTAATGACATGTTGCTAAATGGGGCCCACTGCACCAATCCCATAACCATTGTTAACTTTTTCAACTCACATTTTTCAGACCTAACCAAATACACTTCCGCTTTCACCACCCTACCTCACTCAAGCACTATGTCTGGCTATACTGGCCCAAATTTCTTCTTCAAAAGAATCTCTAAAAATGAGGTAGTAAGATTACTGAATAACATCTCTGATTTCACTGCAGTAGGATCTGACAATCTGGAACCTAAACTATTGAAACTGGCTACTCCTTACATTGCTGCTCCACTAGCTAGGATTTTTACCCTCTCCCTATGCCAGGGTTTTGTCCCTGACATTTGGAAGATTGCTAGAATTATCCCTGTTTTTAAAAAAGGAGACCACAAGGATCCAGCAAACTACAGACCCATAGCCATTTTGTCAGTCCTCATCAAACTCCTTGAGAAGCTTTTAGCTACCCAAACTATTGAATTCCTCCATAAATATAACTTTCTAGCATCTGCACAGCAGGGCTTCCGCAAGGGTCACAGTACCACCACCGCCCTCCTCAAATTTATGTTGGATGCCCTAGCAGTCATGGACTCTGGTCATCTCACAGGAGCCATCTTTATTGACATGACTAAGGCATTTGACCTAGTTGACCACCCCATCCTCTTAGCTACCCTCACATCTCTAGGCTTTTCACCCAGTGTAGTAAAATGGTTTCACAGCTACTTATCCGATAGGACACAAATGGTTAAATTTAATTCCACCCTCTCAAATAAAACAACCATAAACATTGGTGTGCCACAAGGGTCTATTTTAGGACTGCTGCTTTTCACCATCTTTATCAACAGTATCACCTCTAACCTCCTGCAGACCTCATCCCTGTTATATGCGGATGACATTGTCCTATACAGGAATGCAAAAACTGTTGAAGAGATCAATCAGAGTCTCTCCCAAGATTTCCAACTAATTCAACAATGGCTGTTGAGACACAAACTTGTCCTGAACAAATCTAAAACCCAAGCCATGCTATTTGGGTCCATTATGAAGCTCAAAAACTCCCAACCAAAATTCAGAGTCTCCTCCTCTAATGGAACATCAGTTGGGGTGGTTGACTCATTTAAATACCTAGGCATAACACTTGACCCATTACTCAACTTCGATATTCATATACAACATACCTGTGAGCAGGTCAACATGAAACTCGAATTGCTTACCGAACCAGCTATGTCCTTACCTCGTCAGCAAGGCTTGCTATAACACAAAGCATACTCCTACCAACCCTCACTTATGCTGTTGCAACATATACCTCTGCGGGCAAATCAAACCTTAAGAAATAGGATGTTACCTACAACAATGTCTGTCATTATGCACCCTCCTCTCACCGGCTGAAACATCACTGCCTCCTTTACTCTGATCTAGGGTGGCTCCCATAACAAGCATCACAGTACTATACATATGGCACTATCATTGACAACATTATCAGATCACAGATACCCAAACCACTGGCAACTCTCTTCCAAAACCACACTTCCTGCTATGGCTTACGATCGATGGAAAATGCCCTTGTCCATATCCCCAAGCACAGCACCTCCAGAGGTGCGAGTGCATTTGCCTATCATGCCCCCCAGTACTGGAACTCCCTCCCTCTAAGATTACGCTAAGTCTATTCCCATGCCACATTCAAGATGGAGCTTTGAAATCATCTCACCACTTCCAGCATGTGCTCCTGTTTCAAACCGCTTTAGCTTATGTAACTCTTCCCAACCTTCACCGCCCAGACCATTTCTGCTAGCCCTGCTTAACGCTCTGCACTTGCTCCTACTTTCTCTTACTGCCCTTAAATCAACTAAATTCTCCCTCTTATCTTGCTTTTAGCCCTACCGTATCCCACCCTCTACCCTCCTTGCCTCATATTTTCTGTGTTACACCTACTTGATATTGGCTATTTCATAGATTATAGCCATCATTGTATTTTCCTCCCCTAGTTTCCTAAGTAGCTATGATTTAATGTATAACTACCAGTATTTTGCTGTATTTTCACACTGCTATATATTTACCCTACTTTGTTGTTTACACCTGCTGACACTGTTCATATGATATGCTATTGTCTACTATGTACTGAGATTTGTTTTCTGTTGTTTGCTCTGTACCCTCCCGGGTTGTGCCTGAAAATAGTCATTGCTATGGCTAGCGCATCTACCCAGTAAACAAAAACTAAATAAAATACTGCCTTACTTTAAAAGATTTATTGCATAACTGGGAGCACTGCCAGCCTACTAAGCATTGCAGCTGAAAATATTATTGAATAGTGAGTAATCATGTACAGTACATTTTAAGCTTCAGGGTTCCTGGAAAAAATCACAATCCTCTCCAAAAGAATAAATTAAATTAACACATATAAATATAAATGTGAAACCCTAGAAATTAACAGCAAAAAGGGTATGTGAGACATCTAGTGTAGAACTCAAGAGAAAATAGATTTACAGCAATACCAAGCAGTTGTGCAGTACCTGAATTAAATTTTGAAAATGTGAAATGAATTTAAATACATTTAGTTAAAGAAGCAATGCAATTCAATCATTTTTGAAAAAGCAAGTTGCCTTCTAAAGTCAGGAAAACCTGAACATACCTGTCACATTTTTGTTGTTTTAAGCATTTCCTATCCTTATGAAAACAAGTTTCCATAATAGAAATATCCTTTTACTTATGTCTGGATCTTTAACTGGATAATATGGTTGATATATTTTACTTCTGGAGCATTTTTTTTACCCAAGAAAAGGAATAATGTACAGTATTTTTAGAAGTACAGTACTACAAGCTAAGAAAATTGTGCAATTCTCCCTATCAGGGAAGTGTTCATTGTGTGTCTCCTAGGCATATCCTATCTAGATGGTGCTCATGTAATACCTAACATACCTAAGCTGAGTGAAATGTTTCTGTGGTCATATGTGCACTCTTTAGGTGGGTGGGTTTTCGCAGAGTGACGCCTAAGGTAAACAGTAGCCATAGCATAGCTTGTTCGCCCTCTCCCTGGGACTAGCATTTTATCCCTGTCCTCTATTAGGTATTTTCCAAGACTGCTTGCCAAGCTACACCACTCCTGGCTGTACTGAGCTATCTATTTTATCTTATCTCCTCAGCCAGTCTGCTATGACTGTGTAGTATCTGTTTCTGCTACTAGCTGGCACTGGAAGACTGGATAACTGACCCCTGTCTTACTTTAGGCCAATAAATGGCAAATTCCATATTGACCCTGTTCTTATCCCTGCCCTGGTTACTGGGAGTTCTCTCTGGCATAAGATAGCCCTTACAGGAATATCCCTCACATCAATGTATGTTTACTTGCTTTGTCCATTTAGTTGGTGGGTCATTGATCTCCCCATCATGAACGCTTTAAGGAGAAACCCCAGTCCTTTACTCCAGAACTCCCAGATGCAGGGGCCCATACCTCTGCCCCACTGATCTTACACAGGCTGTACAAAAACAGACACTGCTATAAACTTATATCAGGTTTACAACAGCATAATTAAATTGCCTGGCCTTCAGCCCTGGACATCCTATACTGGTTGATGCTTCTAACTCAATTACCGCTATCTGGAGACATTAAAACTAACCCAGATCTTATTCCTGTCAACATCAAGGTGTCTTCCCCTATGAATCCCTGCTGGACTGGCACCAGGGGCCTGAAAGTCATACACATGAACATAAACAACCTGAGGCCAAAAATATATGAGCTTGAAGCTTGAAGCAAAGGGAAAAGAAGAAGAAGAAGGAAACCGCTATGGTTCTCCAAAGAGGTGGGGGACAAAGTCAGGGCTAAAGGGCTGAGTTTCAGGAAATATAAGGGGAGCCAAAGGGAGGAGGACAGGGAGGTGTACATTGAATGTCAGAGGGAAGCAGGAAAGGCTGTTAGGAGGGTGAAGGTGCAGACAAAAGAGGGTTTAGCACGGTCTGTAAACAAAGGGGAGAAGGCATTTTATAGGTACATAAGTGAAAAAAGAAAACCCCGGGGTGGGGATGGGATTGTGAAACTCAAAGAGGAGAAGGGAGAGTGTAAGGAGGGGGATCTGGACAAGGCAGAAATACTGAACAAATACTTCTGCTCAGTATTCACTAAGAAGGGGGAGGGTCAAGGACCACAGTTGTGTTGCAGAGGAAATGAGGGAGAAGAAGTGGGCACCAGTCCATTCACAGTGGAGAGAGTTCTGGAAGAACTCACAAAGCTGAAGGTGGATAAGGCCATGGGGCCAGACAGCATCCACCCGAGGATATTTAAGGAGCTGCAAAAGGAACTAGCAGTGCATCTGGTAGCCCTGGTCACAGACTCACTCAACACAGGTGTCACTCCAGAGGACTGGGGGATGGCACATGTAGGCCCGGTGCAGAAAAGTGACAGTAGGGAGGAGGCAGGGAACTACAGGCCAGTCAGCCTCACCTCAGTGGTGGGAAAGATCATAGAGACACTGCTGAAAAAAAGGATAGTGGCACATATGGAATCCAGAGGTGCTCAGGATCTGGGGCAACACGGATTCACAGCAGGAAGGCCATGTCAAATGAATCTAATATATTTTTTTGATTAGGTGACTAGGGAAATAAATCAGGGAGGGGTGGTAGACATCGCCTACCTAGATTTCAGCAAAGCCTTCGACACCATCCCACACAGAAGGCTGATTAACAAGATGGGTAGCCTGAGCATAGGAGACAAAGTGGTGAACTGGGTTAGGAACTGGTTAACAGACAGAAGACAGAGGGTGGTGGGAAATGGGGTACAATCTGGGGAGGGGTGACCAGTGGGGTACCACAGGTATCAGTACTAGGACCAATCCTGTTAAATGTCTTCATTAGTGACATTGCAGAGGGGCTGAAAGAAAAGGTCTTCCTGTTTGCAGATAACACCAAGATCTGCAACAGGGTGGATACTCCAGAAGGGGTGCAGAAAATGAAGAGGGACCTGGAGAAGCTTGAAAGATGGTCAGAGATGTGGCAAATGAGGTTCAATGCAAAGAAGTGCAAAATACTGCACCTGAGTAGGGGGAGCCCTGGGGAGAGCTACAGAATGGGGGGAGAGGTGTTGACTGTCACCAAAGAGGAAAGGGACCTAGGGGTTATCATCTCAGATGGTCTTAAGGTATCAGTGCAGTGCACAAAGGCAGCAGGGAGGGCCAGTGGCATGCTGGGGTGCATAGGCAGGGGTATCACTAGCAGGAGGCTGAAGGTGGTGATGCCATTGTATAAAACATTGCTAAGGCCTCACCTGGAGCACTGCATACAGTTCTGGAGGCCACACCTCTGCAAGGACATAGATAAGGTGGAGACTATCGAGAGAAGGGCAACAAAGATGGTGCAGGGCTTGCACCACAAAACATATGAGGAGAGACTAAGGGACCTCAATATGTACTCACTGGAGGAGAAGAGAAAGAGAGGGGACATGATTGAAACATTCAAGTACCTCAAGGGCATAAACAAGGTGCAGGTGGGGGATCTTTTCCAATGTAGAAAAAGTACTAGAACAAGGAGGCACAATATGAAATTGAAGGGGGTAGATTAAGAGGTAATGTGAAGAAGTTTTTGAACACAGAAAAGGTAGTTGATACTTGGAATAGTCTGCCACAGGAGGTAGTTGGGACAAGCACAGTGAAGGGGTTTAAGCATGCCTAGGACAGGCACAAGGGAAGCTTGAGGGGGAGGGAGTGATGAAACCTGTTGCTCACATAGTGTCAACGGCAACATACAATGTATAGGGCCTACGGGCAGACTGGATGGGCCTAGCTGTCCTTATTTGGCAACAATTTCTGTTTCTATTTCTAACCAATGTGTACTTACTAGGCATAATTGAAATTTCTGAAACCTAGCTAAAATTACCCATGAAATTGAGCTCCCCGGGTTTACTGCCTGCAGAAAGGATAGAGTAGGTAAGAAAGTAGGTGGGGGTCCTACTCTAGGTCGGGTCCTCCACTAATGCCACGGAGAACATCTTGCCTGCCCTGGATAAATCAGCCTGTGAGTCCGTGTTTGTGTCCCTAAACCTAGGGGGGTAAAATCTCTCTGCATAGGAGATGTATATAATTCCCCAAGTGTTGATCTCCATGCATTAACTTCCCTCACAGACTTTCTATCAGAGCAGCTCCTAGGTGAACTAATTCTGCTAGGAGACTTCAACCTTGATTGGCTCAGTTTTGGCCATAATGGGTGCAAGACAGCCTTATCAGGTGTGCACCACTCACGTATAATTAAGGAACCCACCAAAATGAATACAAACTCTGGTAATTGCGTGTTACTAGACTGGGTCCTAGTGAATAAAACTGAAAGGATTAAAAGCAGTAGGGATTTTACCTGACTCCCTCAGAGATCATTGCTCAGTGTATTCCATTTGAAAAAATAATGTCCCCAGTCCTTCTCCAAAAATCATAAAAGTCTGGGACCAATTGAAATTTGATGAGAACTCCTTCCTAAATAGCTTAGCAGAAATCAACCTGAGCCCCATAATAGACCTTCCCTATGCCGACAGTGCCCTGGAATACTTTAATAATAATTTCCTAAGGTTTGTTTTTTTTATTAATAATTTATCGATTTTAACAATTAAGTCAATACACAACAAAAGTATGCAACAAAATCATCTAACTATTCTAGAAGTACTGTCTAACAGCACCTACCTATGGCTACTAATTATACCGCTACTCATATATCCCCTTAACTTACAAAGAGAGTAAAATACTATCTTACCCCCAATAGTCACAAACTAGACCATACTTAAAACATAAAAAACATAACAAATAAAACAGCTCACATAAATACAAGCCTCCTTGAACAGTCTGCCTATATGTGACATTAAATAACAGAGCATCCACTCCTTGCTATTGTCTGCCATATCACACTTCCTAACCACGAGTGACATGGGGAGGGGATGTGGGGGAAGAGGAAGGAGTACACAGGGAGTGGTCACATAGGGCCACCAATAAACTCGAAACCCCCAAAGACAGGGATAATGGACCTTAACCATACAGTGACCTTAGAGATACCAAGCCCCACAGACACAGAAAATCCTAAACCCCTATGCTGTCCTACCCCACACTCCCCCTTGCTCACCCATCATTGCCTAGTCCCACCTCTAGAGGTCTCTTCCAGAACTCAGCATTACCTGGAGCCTGTACGGGGAGGCAACCACACCCTTCCCTTTGGGATAGGCACTCTGAAAAGATCCAGAAATGATCTACAAACATTTAGTAATTGGTTATACTTATCCTGAGTTATCAAAGCCATCTGTTCATACCCTGCCACCATCATCATCTTTAGGCATCTTCAGGAGACAGTATAGTGCAGTGGTTTAAGGCTCTGAGCTACAAACCTGGAGACCTGGGTTTGAATCCCACAGCCCCTACTTGAATACTGTGAGACCCTGAGCAAGTCACTTAGCTTCCTTGTGCTCCCAGGTCACACCTGTAAACAAGCTTTCAGCTTAGTGTGTCTCTCCTGGTTAAAAACAATAAAAATCATACAATCCAACCACTCATCCATAGAGAGGACAATAGTGGATTTCCAATGTCATAACAAAAGGTGCTTAGCTTCCATAATTACTGTCATAACCAAGCATGGCCATATACCCCTACTGGCCCTAATCTATCAGCATTTCCCAAGATAAACAGAGAGGGATCAGCTGTGATTTCCTTACCCAGTGCCCGCAGCAAAATACGCCACACACCTTCCCACCAGGATGTTAATAAAGGGCATCCCCACAAGACATTTTTTTTTTTAATTTGACGTACTTTATTAAGCATATCCCAATACACCAACACACAAACGTAGATATATTGATATCAATGCATACTGCATAAAAGGCCATACACAGATTAATAAAAGGGAAAAGAACATTCGGAGAAAATAATAACACACATACTAACATACTAACATACTAAAATGCCAGCAGAATAGGCCTAACGGTCTTTCGTGTCTGCTCGTTTGGTCAGTCCCCAACCTGGGTGCTGACCTTGCTGTCCCCCTCACCTTCTCTGACTTCTCCCTTCCCAGTTTCGGATATTCTTGCTGCATTGGATTTTGCTTCCAGAACCCTTCCCCTGTACCTGTCCCACCCCCTCTTGAACCCCTCCACTGTCTCTGCCTCCACCAGCCCCTAGGCAGTGAATTCCATGGCTCCACCACCCTCTCAGTGAAGTAGCACCTCCTCCTTTCTCCCTGAATCTTCCTCCTCCAGCTTCCAGCCATGCCCTCTAGTGGCCCTTCCTCCTTCCTTCAAGTACCCGACTGTTCCTCCCTATTTACCCTCTTCATGTACCTAAAGACCTCTATCATGTCCCCCGGTCCCTTCTCTCTTCCAATGTGTACATATTTAGCTCTTGAGCCTCTCCTCATAGGTCCTGTCCCCAAGCCCCAAATCATTTTGGTTGCCCTCCTCTGACCCTCTCCAGGAGGTTAATGTCCCACTTTAAGTGTGGCCTCCAAAACTGCACGCAGTACTCAAGGTGCGCCTCACCAAAGCAGTTATACAGAGGAGTATCACTCTTCCTTCTGGAGGTGATCCCCTAGCATGCATCCCAGCATCCTGTTGGCCTTGGCTGCTGCCTCCTACAAGTCTCAGAGTTGTTCATCTTGACATCCACCACCACCCCAGGTCCCTCTCAGCCATCGAGACTTAGCATTTCACCCCCAGGGTGTACACTTGACCTGGGTTTCTGGCCCAGGTGGAGTACCTTGCATTTCCCTGCATTGAACCTCAGCTTCCACTTTCTAGACCATCTTTCCAGAGCCTCCAGGTCCCCTGTGGGCCACCCTCCCTCCTCCCCATCCACCACCGCCCCCAGTTTCGAGTCATCTGCAAAGAGACTCATCTCACTCCTGATTCCTGTCCTTATGTCAGATACGTAGGCGTTGAACAGAAGGGGCCCAAGGACTGATCCCTGTGGGACCCCACTAATGACCCTCCTTGGGGATGAGACTATCCACCAACCACGACCCTCTGGGTCCGTCCTGGAGCAATCCTATCCATCTGATCATCTGGTTCTCACCCCCATTTCTCCCAGCTTATCCAAAAGGCCCACGTGAGGAACAGAGTCAAATGCCTTGCTGAAGTCCAGAAAGAGGACATCCACTGGTCTACCCAGGTCCAAGGCACTTGTCACCCAGTCATAGAACTCCACCAGGTTTGTCTGACATGATTTCCCCGGGATGAATCCATGCTGTCTATCGTCCAGGCACCCTGACTTATCCAGGTCCCCCCCTAGCCTCTCCTTGACAATGTCCTCCATCACCTTGCCCACCACCGAGGTCAGGCTGACAGACCTGTAGTTCCCTGCCACCTCCCTTGATCCCCCCTTGTGGATAGGCACTATATGCGCCACCTTCCAGTCTTGGGGCACCCACCCTGTCCTCAGAGATGGTGAAAAGCTCTGCCAGGGGTTTGCCAGGACATCTGCAAGTTCCTTCAGCACTCTGGGATATAATTTATCGGCCCGGTGCTTTCTCCGTCTTAAGGGAGCTGGCTTCCCTCACTATCTCAGCTGTGATTTCCACCTTCAGTACCCTTCTCCTGCTTAGCCCTCCCCCACCTGCCAGTGATGCCTCCCCTCTCCCCAGACCTGCCGATTGGTAAGGGTCCCCCCTCCTCAGTATCTCTGTCTCCTTCCATGTATGATGCAGCACCCCATTTTCCTGGGTGAAAACTGAGGTGAAGTACTCATTTAGTACCTCAGCCTGCTCCCCGGGTCTTGTACATCCCTCCCTGATTTAATCCTGCTAATCTGCCCCTTCACCCTTCGTTTTCCCCAATGTAGCTAAAGAACCCTTGTTTCCCTCTCCTAATTTCCCTGGCCAGGTTCTGCTCCTTCCTTGCCTTAGCCGCCTCACCACTCTAGTGGCCCTTCTAGCCATCAGCTCGTACTCCCTCGATCCCTTTCACTCCTTGAGTACTTGAATTGCTTATAGGCTGCTTTCTTTCCCGCACCACCTCCTGGACCTCCCTGGTCCACCAACAGGGTTTTTGGGCCCTACCGCATTTTCGTCTTACTCTTGCACAGGTGCTGGTAGCATCCTGCACCCCTCTCCTGATGATTTCCACCTATTATCAGCGTCCATGTCTGACCCAATCCCATCCAAATGCTCCTTAAGGATCCTTCCCATTTCCTTAAAATCCACCCCCTGAAGTCAGTTACTTCCGTCTTTGTGCAGCCTTCTACCCCTCCTAGGTCCAGGCAGAACCAGACCGTGGCATGGTCACTCCCCGCCAATGGGTCCCTTACCTCCAGGCCCCAATCTGGTTACTGTCTGCCAGGACCACATCCAGTACCCGTGCCTCCCTGGTCGGTTCCCTCACCTGCTGAGTTAGGAACGCGTCTTGAAAGACATCCAACAACCTCTGTTCCCTGGTCACAGAGGATGTCATAGTCTCCCAGTCTGTTCCTGTCATGTTTATGTCCCCCAACACCACCACCGTTCCTCTGTCCAGTCTGCAGTGTCTCCTAACATCTGCCACCAGACTGTCCTCCAGCTCCTCCGCCTGGGCAGAGGGTCTATACACCACTCCTATTTTTACTCTCTTGCCCCCCCTTGTTATCAAGGTGACCCAAATCGCCTCCACGGTTCCCTCCGCCTCCTCTACTCCCCCTATGCCAATGCAGTTTTTGACTATCATTGCTACCCCTCCTCCCCTTCCCTCCCCCCTGTCCTTCCTGAACATAATGTATCCCTCCAGGTTCAGGACCCAGTCATGTCTTGCAGTGGCCCAAGTCTCAGTGACCGCTGCCACATCCACTGTTCCCTCAGTTAGCATTGCCTGGAGCTCAGGCATTTTATTGCCCAAGCTCCTGGCATTTGCTAGGACTACCTCCACCCTTTCCTATAGTTCCATTTCCCTGCTCATATTCCCATGGGGATTCTGTTTTCCCCTGGTCTGCACTTTGCCAGTTGGCCTTTTCCTGCAATCCTCCTGGTCCCCAGGGGGGTGGAGACAGAGTCCCTCCTTTATTGGCACCCCCTTGACAGCCTTTTCTCCCATCCCACCCCCCTTCACAAGTTTAAACCCCACTTTTCACCAATGAACCCCTCTATTTTCAACTTAAGGATTCCCCTTCCCTCCAAATTGAGATGTAGTCTATTTCTAGCATACAGTTCCTTACCCTCCCAGGTCTCCCCCCAATTCTCCATCAACCCATACCCTCTGGCCTCACACCACTCCCTGAGCCACTGGTTTATCTCCCTAATTTTCCTTTTGTGTTCCCCACTAGCCCTTGGTACTGGCAGGATTCTGAGAAGAAACTGTGCATCCTATGTCCTGACAGACCCTGGCGAGCTCCTGAATCTTGCCTGTATCTCTAGCTCGCTATTTCCTCAATGTCATTTGTACCCAGGTGGACCAGTATGTCTGGGAACCCCCACAATCCTTTGCCAGCTGATATACCTCGTGCTTAGCCCTGTGCACGTTAGTCCAGGGAAGCATCTTGTTCTAACTGGCCAGGCTTCTCCCTCCCTATCCCATTTGATACCCCTGATCATAGAATCCCCCAGCAGGAGCACTCTGACCACTCCTTTTCCTCCATTCCCCCCCTTCCATGTCCCTCATCCTTTCTACGGGCCCCTCCACCCAGCTGGCTCCGTGTTCCTCCCCCTTTCTGGGTGCCACATGCCACCCCCTCCTCTCCAATCCTATGCCTCTCCTCCTCCTGAGTATCCTTCTGTTCCTTGCTAATTCCCCCCTCACTGCTCGCAACTGGTCCTTCTCCCTCATCTGCTAAACTAGCCTGGCTCATTCTCCCTTCCTTCCTGTCTCCATTTAGTTCCTCCTTGCTAGTCGTGCTCCCCTGGCCTAAACCCTCAGCTCCCTTTATTGAATCCTCCTTGTACTTCTGGTCCTTCTCCTTTACCTTTCCTCCCAACTGGTCCTTCTCCTTGTGCTTTCCTCCCTCTTCCCCCTGCCCCTCCTGCTCTGATTCACTGCTCCCCCCATTCTCCTGCATTCCAGGTCCCCCCCTGTTCTTCCTGCTATCTGGCCCCTGCCTCCTGCCTCCCACTCTCTTTCCATCTCTAACTACCCCTGTCATGGCTACATCACCCCCTCATCCTTGAGCAGAAGAAGAAATTGGCGGTTACTGAGTGTAAGGTCTGATCCACTTCCCCACCTTGCTTCCTTCTGTCCATCCCTGGCCATCCCTACTTCCCTGAGAATGTTGTCCCTCCGTCCCCCCTTTGTGAGGGCCCCCAGTTACCTGCCTGCTTCCTTGGAGGTGTCCTTTTGGACCCCCTCTGCCAGGTTCCCTATGTGACCCCTGAGTATTCTCCTGCACTCCTTTCCCTATGCCCCCACCCCCAGTGCTTGGTGCAACCCTGTGGGAGATTCCCAGCCCCTTCCCCAACCATACCACCCCTCCCCCAGCTTTCTCCTAATCCTCACAACCTCCTCCCTAAGCTGTGCTAGCTGGTGGCACACTGGGCAACCACCGAACTTCCAAGCTCAGTCCAGTATCATGGCTGCTCCACACCCTGTTCACCCCACCACCCTCCCAAAGATGCCGGCCCTAATGATGTGTGGTTCCATCCCCTTCCAAATAGGTTTCCTTGGGTGAGCCACCAGGTTCCCCCTAGTCCAAGATACCCCTACTGCCTAATCAGGTCACCCACTAATCTTACAGACAGTCCCACTGTACACCAGTAACCCTGTTACTAGGTGCAGTACAACACATTAAACTTATAAGGGAAATGAACTACTCCCAAAGCTCCTCTCTCCCAGCCTTTAAATCCTACCCCCAGTGGCTAGAACTACATGAGCTGCACCTGCAGCCTTTTCCTCCAATTGCAGGGCAGGTGTTCCCCATAAATTTGCAGACCTCTGGGAGGGAGGGTGGGGAGGGTGGTATTGGGCAGACACCTGACTTGGAGAGAGTGTATCAGCTCTGTGTCTCCCCTCCAAGCCCAGCAGCCAAAGAACTAGGCCCAAGCAAATTCCACCAAATAGGTTTTAAATCAGAAGAAATAGGCCTCTACCAGCACAGCCTGTTACACAGTGAAACATCCACAAAATGAGCCCCACTTACAGCCACCAAATCAGTTTACAAACATCCAACAGCACCCAAAACAATACCCTGCTAGCCCCTTAGAAGTAAGAAAGAAAAGGACTAACCTACCAAGTAAAATCCACAAGAACCCTGTGAAAACAACAGCAGCAGCTACTGTCCTGGAACACAACTGATCCTGTCCCCTTCCAGTTCTTTCTGAGAAAAAAAACCTTGAGAAAAAAAAAAACCTACCCCACCCTCCCTCCCCCTAGCACTTTCCCATAACTTATTACCACTAGGCTAATGAGAGAAAAGTAGAGATAGTCGTTAAGATATAATTAAACAAGATGAGAGGTTCGTGAACCCAACAAAAACATCCTGTCAAGACAGATAGAGGGCATATAATTTCCCCCATATTTTGTTAAAAGATGAAAGGCGATGGCATACACTCGCAATTAAACATTCAAGGCAGAGCGAGAATGATATTTCATGCAACCATTCCGCGTAAGAAATGGTAACTTGATCCATCCAGTGCCTAAGCACTAGCTTTTTGACCGTCATTGAAATTAGAGCCATATGAAACCTTCTTTCCTTCACTGGAACTCTGGAGTAATCTCCCAAAATACATATGACAGGAGAGAAGAAGCCCTGTAGTCCCAGCATTGGGTCTAGAGCAGATTCAATTTGCTTCCACAAAGGAGATATCCTTTCACAGGACCACAATATATGAAGGAGCGAGTCTTCGTCTTTATTGCACCTAGAACATGTGTTGGAGGGAAGCCTCTTCATTTGGGCCAATTTGATAGGAGTATAAGACATATTGTTTAAAATACAGTATTGTGTAAGCCTGTACCGGTCTTAGGTGAGATATGTGTATAGGTCTGTCCATACTGACTGCCAGTTAATAACTCCGTCAGGGAAAAAAGCCTGCCAGATCCGAGAACCAGCAATCGGAGGAGGCTGAGGGAATGTGAGAACCAGTTTATATATGGTAGAAATGCCATGGGATTTGCAAGCAAGAGTCTTAATTTGCTGGAGAAAAGCTTCAATATGAGAGGGATTGCACTCTTCCCCACTACCTTAGCCAGTAAGTGCTTAAGCTGAAAAATTTGAAAGGCAGCCCGTGATGTTAGACCAAGTTTTGTGAGAATCTCCTCAGTAGATAAGATAGCAGCCTTTGAGTAAAAATCAGCCACCGTGAGCTCGGGAGGAAGAGATACTGTAGCCAACCCCGAGATATGGGAACTCCCATTATTTTAAGATTCAAGTTAGCATAAAGTGACTGAGAGGGATCAGAACTTGGGACTACCTTATAATAACTGAACATTTGGGAGAGAACTCTTAATGAGGTACCAATCGGAAAAAACTACAAGGCTTTTAGTAATATTTTAAAGGGCGTATAAAAGAGCGAAGACGGAGCTAAATTATGTGCAGTAAGAATATCAGACTCTATATGTAACCAGATAGGGACATAGTCATGATGAGCACAGAGTTCGGCTAGGGGAAAGCCACTTCCCACACTTATAAAGGTGACAAGCCCAGTAATAAAACAGAAAGATAGGGAGACGCAAACCTCCCAACTCCTTAGGTAGGGAGAGCTTATGATATGATCTTCTGATTGCCTTATCCTGCCAGATAAAGGAGTTAACATCAGAATGGATGCACTGAAAAACGGACAAAGGTAACCAAACGTCCAACATGTTTAGTGGGTAAAACAATCTGGGTAGAACATTCATCTTGATGGTATTAATTCTGCCCCAAAGCAAAAGAGGGAGCTTCTTCCATCTTGATAAGTCCTTCTGAATGTTAGACCACAAGTCCTCTAGATTAAGCTTGCGGAGTAATGATAAGTCCGAGGTAATGTAAATACCCAGGTATTTAATGGACTTGGGGGTCCATTTCATACCAAACTCACTGAAAGCTGAGCTATATGTTAAGCAACTAAGGGGAAAGATTTCGGTTTTGCCAATGTTGAGTTTGTAATTTGAGAATTTCCCAAAAGTATCAATAATATGCAATGCTTCTGTTAAAGAGGAGACCAGATCTGAAAGGTGAAGCATTATGTTGTCCACATAGACTGAAAGCACAGGGATCCTATTGCCTATTGGAATGCCAGTAATTAAAGGAGAGGAATTCAGTCGTCTAATCAGGGGTTCGAGATATATATTAAAGAGAAAAGGAGAGAGCGGGCAACCCTGCTGCGTACCCAAAAAGAGAGGAAAAGCCTCAGATAACACTCCATTGCAGTTTATTCTAACCTGAGGAGAGGATTATAGGGTCTGAATCCATTTAATAAAGGTATTAGGGAAGCCCATTGCCTGTAACGTAGCCCACAGGAAATTCCAATCCACCCTGTCAAATGCTTTTTCTGCATCAAGGGATATCAGGGCCATGGGGGAGGGGGAGGTCTTGGCCACCTGAACCAAGTACGCCAATTTACGAAGGTGATCAGCAGGTGTTCTACCTAACACAAATCCAATTTGCTCTGGGCTGAGAAGCTGAGTCCAAACTTGTTCGATTCTACTAGCTAGTATCTTAGCTAAGATTTTAATATCACAATTTAACAAAGAAATAGGCCAATAGCTCGCAGGAGATTGGGGTGGCTTGTCTGGTTTAAGGAGGAGGATAATGGAGGCTTCCAACAGAGATGGATCTAGGGTTTGCCCTGAAAGCATATATTGATATAGACGCAATAAATAGGGAGCAAGATCTTTGGCGAAAACTTTATAGAAGTTCGAAGGGAAACCATCTGTACCAGGAGCCTTGTCCAATGCGAGATTGTGAATAGCAGATAGCACTTCTTGAAGGGATATAGGAGCAGATAAAAGGGATTGTTGCATAAGACAGAGAGTAGGTAAGGGTGAGGCAGACAGGTAATCTAGTAATTCAGCATGAGACGGAGATGCAGGACGCTGACTATAGAGAGAAAGATAAAACTGTCTAAAGACAGCAGTTATGCCTCTTGGGTGTGTTTTAGTAATTCCGTCAAGACCAATGATCGAGGGAATAAATCTAGACGCCTCTAGTTTCCTCAGGCGCAAAGATGGGAGATGACTCGCCTTCTCACCCTGCTCTATATATTTTGCCTTAGTTCTTAGTATGAGAAATTCTGCTTTTTCCTGCACTAGACGAGAGTACTGATTCCTTAAATTCAGCAATGATTTTAGCAAATCGGGAGAGGAGGAAGAGGTGAGAGATTGCTCAAGTGTACAGATCTGAACCAGAAGTGAAATGATGGCCACCTCTCTCTTCCGTTTACAGGTGGAGGAGAGTCTGATGAACTCGCCTCACAGAAAATATTTTAAGGCACACCATTCATGGTCCGTTCTTGCGACAGAACCCTGATTATTTGCAATAAAGAGTTGAACCAAATCCGAGATCCTGGTAATAACGTAGTCCTCCTTTAAAAGCTGCATATTTAAACGCCATACTGGGTCCCTTTGGAGATTTTGATTTAACATGGCAGTGACCCATGCCACAGTATGGTCCGATATAACAATCGGTTCTATAGCAGAGTCATTAAGACCATGTATAAGAGAACAACTAAGTAAAATATAATCCAGCCGAGACCAGGTGGAGTGCACCATAGAGTAAAATGAGAAAGCACGGGTGTTAGGATTTAGCGGGTGCCAGGGATCGCACGGTCCCGCAGAGTCGAGAAATTCAGCCAAAGCCCTCTGGACATGGGAAGGGGACTTAAGCAAGGAATTAGATCTATCTAAGTCCTGTGTGGATGGTAGGTTCCAATCCCCCGAGAATTAAGGGAAATGCAGAACCTTTGTAATTCGGTCAATAAATCCTGAAAAAATTCAGAATTTCCCCCCACAGGCCCATACACACTCCCCAGGACCAATTCGGAACAGTCCAATAATCCTTGAACTAAAACATATCTCTCCTGTGGATCAGCCTTTATTATTTTAGGCTGAAAGGCGATCGACTTATGAATTAATATAACAGTACCACCACTGGCGGATGAGTTACCAGAAGCAAAAACTTGCCCAATCCCGAATCTGCGCAAGCCCACCGCTTCCCAAAGGAGAAGATGGGTTTCCTGGATGAAGGAGATATGGGCATTCAGTATTGATAAGTGTTTTAAGATCTGGATTCTTTTGTTAAGATCATGAGCCCCCTCTTACTTTCCAAGTTATAAACTTTTTCAGACCAGTAACCATTGAAGGTTATAACAACCGATGTATAGCCAGACCAATGCAGTATGAAAGTGTACCACTAATCCCCCCCCAACCAGTATTACATACAAACTATTAAACTGGTGTTCCCACAAAACCCCAAAAAAAACCTGAACATGCATCTGTCCATAAAGGCAATTATAAGGTGCGGAGAAACCCCATCATTAACAGTGGAAAGCGACGGAACACCAAAGTTTTCAAGCTCCCCCCATAATCCACCCCCCATATAACTATTTACAAGTATCCCTCTACTTAGCTTTGAAACTAGTAAAAAAACTACATTATTCCTGAATGGTAGAGAGCCCACAAGTACCCCATAATAACTACCCTCAATAGCTCTAACCAAATATAGGAAACTAAAGTTAGTACAAATGCGCACTGGGTAAACCGCTGACACTAAATTGGGCATTAGTGTGAACCAATCTGACAGACCAAAAGTAATCTCCATAGTGTCAAGTGATGTAAAACAAAAAGCGAATGTAATTAGGGTACATCCCCCCATACTTCAGGACGTGTGGTGGGTTACTCTTAAGCCAATGCCCTCTCCCCCACCCCCCACACACTTCAAAGAAAGATATTGAAATTATTTTGAAATCCGGACTGAGATACCCCAACAATGTATGAACCTCATGCAACCCCCATAAATAAAGCCATATTCCTGTGAAACGCAAAAGGGAAGCAAAGTCAACACCAACTCTCTGACAGGAATAGTAGGTAAAAGACATGAGTGTGTGATAAACGAGACTCCTGAAAGAACTGGTTACGAGCATAAAGAATAGGCATACCAGAGAGAATGATGAGAGAGTAAAGGAGACATGAACGATGAAAGTAGGAAGGAGGACAGGAGTCCAATAGAGAAAAATATTGAGACGAGACAAACACCATTGTGCTGAGAGTGGTGTAATTATCGCACTAAATATAGGAAAATGAGAAGTATAGTCTGAAAATAAAACAGTCAGAAAGGATAGAATTAATAGAGAGTGGGAAGATAGATAAAGGGAATATTTCCAGAGTTATTTGCATAAAACAACAGAAAAAACATCGCCAGGAAGAATAAACATAATGGGTAGTTCCTTAAATATATGGCTGTTCCCCAGAGGAACCATATTGATAACAGGCCAATCCGTCCCATGAAAAACAGTCCCACTGGAAACAGATAATTGCGAGAAAAAAGGGGTCCACGGGAAAATGGTGCCTTGTTGCCACGCAAAATCCTCCAGGCCCACAGGCCAATGTCCACCTCTCTCTCCAGCCGACACCGTCCTCTCCGTGCAGGGGAAAAGCTCTCCACTCAAAGGCGTCTCCTGGAATAAACTCCTCAGTGGTAAGCCAGCTGAAAAGAGATTAATACAGTCAAAAATAAAATGTTCTTTGGTAACATGAGAACGAGATTACAGTCCATATTATCTTCCATTCCTCCTCCCGCGTGGTACTACCTAACACATTTTCCCATTTATCCTGTACTTTACCAATAGTCGGAGCCATACAATCCCTCAGCAATGTATAAATTATACCCAGTTTCAAAGGTAGATACAGTTTCTGTAGTTCTCTCCCTTGTCCAAACCCCCATCCCCCCAGCCCCAGGGGTGGTATAACGTAATCTTGCACTATAGTTAGAGCAGACTAAGTGCCTCAATTGCAAATATCACTAATGGTGTGTACAGGGAAGAGAAGCCTGTCACTGAAGATCTTGTAAGGATTTAAAGAAAGCCAGTCGACTTTGAGAACAGGTCCCCCATTCGTCTTACTCCCCCTTCCTGCCATTGGTCTCAGTTGAATGTCCTCCCACCTAGAAGAAGCTGAGAATTATTCCAAATGGGCCATAGGGCAGGAGGGATGGACCACTTTGATCCCAAATACTTCTGAGCTAGATGCCACATATGCCTCACGTAGACCTGAGTAGACAATAAGGGTACTGACCTGATACAGCCTCACAATGAGCATTCAGGGGGATGAGGAGAGCACCAAGTTTTCTCCAGTTCTAACCACCAAACTGAGTCTTCCACAATTTCACAGACATCCAAAACCAAACCTGGTGAAGCCCCACTGTTATATAGTACCCCATAACCACAGAGTGGTAAAACCTCCTTTACTGAAAGGTACCATCAATCTAGTGTAAGCCAATCAGGGTTTCTTACCCTCCCAATAAAACAATGTCAACATCTTGTTAAACTGCTTCCACCAGCTATCTGCAATCTTTAACGGCAGATAGTGCAGTATGTACAAGAACTTGGGCAAAAAGATCATTCTTATTGCCTGGATTTTTTCTCATAGCAAAAGATGGAGGTGTCGCCACCAATCTACATCCCTTTCAAAGCCTCCAAAAGGGGGCCTAAATTCAAAGAAGACCATTTCGCTAGTGCTGGGGAAATGTAAACACCTAGATATTTCATAGGCTTCACTGTCCATTCAAAACCTGGTGCAGGCCACTGTGACAATGCATCCTGCACACCCAATGGAATAATCTCCATTTTGTTCCAATTATTCCGGAGCCCAGAAATAGTAGTAAATCGACCTAATAGTTGGACCAATCTGGGGATAGAGGCTTCCACATTACATAATGTTGAAAGTATGTCGTCAGCAAATAACATTGTCTTATAATTCTTATGGCCCACTTGTATTCCTTGAATATCGGATGAATCTCTAATTTTCTGTGTGAGGGGCTCAATAGCCTACAGGAAGAGAGCTGACAACAGGGGGCAACCATGACGGATATCCTTTGCCAGTGAAAAGGACAGAGATAGCTTACCATTGGTAAGCACTGATGCCCTAGGAGAAGAGTAGAGCACTTGGATCCAATGAATAAAATTAGATCCAAACCCAAACTTATTCAAGATGACAAGGCCACTCAACAGAGTCAAAAACCTTCTCTGTATCCAACCCCACTACTGCCAATGTAACCGAAAGAGTTGGGGGTCACAGAAAAGATCAGTCAATCAACAGGTATGGTTGGCTCCATCCCTAACCTCCAAAAATCCCACCTAATCTGGATGAATAAGGACAGATTTGTCTGGGGCAAAAAGATTTGCCAGGACCTTTACCAAACTCTTAGAATCTACATTAAGCCATGACACTTGCCTATAGTTAGTACAAAGAAAGGGATCCTTGCCCTTTTTTGGTAGAACAGAGATGAAAGCATTGCATATTGTCAGAGGAAGTTCACCCCTCTGCCATCCACCATCTACTACCTCTGTTAGCAATGAGCTGACCTGATCCATCACTATCCTATAGAACTCAATGGGAAACCCATCAGGGCTGGGGCTCTTCACACTCTGTAACTGGGTGACCACCTTCTTTACCATTCTTCTGTAATAGGTAACTCTAACTGTTGTCTGTGCTCATCTACCAGATGAGGTAAAGTTACTGAGTCCAGAATTTCCAGTATATCCCCATCATCCCCACCCGGTCCATGCTTCAAAAAGTACAATTGGCAATAAAAACCGAGAAACTCACTATTTATCCCCTCTAGGTCAAAAACTATCCCCCTGCCTGTCCAAATCCCTGGAATAACCTGCTCGCTTTCTAGCTTCCTAAGCCTATATGCTAAAACGCAACCTGCTTTCTCCCCTCCCTCCCAAAATGCCTGCTTCATCTTATATAACCACAGCTCTACACTCTGAGTATTCAGAAGGTTAAGCTGAAACCTACCGTTCCTGATTCGCTGCATCAGGGTGGTGTCAGAAGCCCCAACTTTATGCTGCACCTCCAATGCCTTCAGCTGTGACATTAAATCCTGAGCCTCAGCCTCCCTCTCTTTCTTATGGGCTGCAGAGTACGAGATGAGCCTGCCACACACAACAGCTTTGAGCCCTTCCCAGACCCACTGGGTGGCCACATCCACTGCACGACTTGTCTACAAATACATAGACACCACCTTCTTCAGCCAGTCCTGGAAGGACTTGTCAGAGAACAAACTAACATTGCATCTCTACCTAAAAGCACTACCCTTATCTTGAGCCCCAGTGAACAACTAGGTGACCGGTGAATTATCCAAGATCAGCATCGGCTCTATGGCCACCCTTAAGGATTGCCTCAACAGGGGCTGAGAAACCAAAATCAAGTCAACCTCAACTGTATGTCTGATGTACTGGAGAAAAGTAAGAGCAGTCCCTTCCTTTTGGACTGTGAACCCTCCAAACATCCCAGAACCCCTGGTCCTTCTGCAACTGAAATAGGGCCTTAGACCCTGGAGTAGTTAGCCTACTGGGGTGCTACTCTGATCAACAACCAGATCAGGCACTTCATTCATATCCCCACGCACTATTAATTATTTATTTATTTATGTCTTTGATAACCGGGTAAGCGCACTGATCCAGAGGACTGTTTTCAGTCACAACCCGAGCCACACACACATGGCATAGCAGTAAAGAAGACTTGATACATATTAGCAATGGACAATACAGATCACATAGGGCTTATATTAATTGCCCCTCCCTCTTATTCTGGAGCACTTGCGAGAACCTGTTGAAAAAAGGTACACTGTCTTCATTGGGGGCATAGACTGATGCCAATTGGTATTATTGTCCATCCACAGTACTCGTTACTAACACCCAACTGCCACCTGACTCCTTTGTCACCTGCTGTGTTACCCAGTTAAGGCATGTAGCTATAAAGATTAGAACCCCTCTCTTCTTGGACGTATATGTAAGCTCCATATATCTGCCCTCTCCAAATATTCTTCAGGCTCTCCACTTCTTTAGACAAGAAATGAGTCTTGAAGGAGAATAATCTGCCCTCACAGTTTTCTAATGTGACTTAATATCCTCCTCCTCTTAATTGGCCCATTCATACCCCACACGTTCCAAGACAATACTTTAAACCCCACCAAATCCTCTATCCTCCCCCTCCCCCCCCCACCAGCAGACATCCAAAATGGTATTCTAGCAAGGCAGACTGTTAGCTTAAAGGATAACAAAATCACCAGGAGTAAACAATTAGAGTAGCCCCCTTCCCACCTCCAACTATATATAATCCAATCAGTAGATAAACAGAAAAACTCCGATAGTAATAATCTTAAGGCACTCCATGAGTCACGTGCTCCACCTTCCCCCTCCCACAAACCCACTAATCATCCTCTCTTCTCTCCCTCACACATGTACAAAGCCACAAAATATTTAAAATAACCCCTGCCCAGAAAAACTTGGCTACAGGCCACTATATCAAAACACAGAGCTAAAAACTTCACAGATTGGTATACCAGTCTTTTGTCTATGAGGAGGGGACAAAGTCTCTTCTCAGGTCCGTCATCAATTTCTTTGACCTTCCATATGCATTAAATTGAAAATAGATGAGTTCAATTCTATCCAAACAACTAAACCCCCTCAAATATTGGCTCCCCCTAATTTGATCCCCCTCAATACCAAACTAAATTCCCAGACAGAGTTCTTCCAAATCTGATTCAAACAATAGTTGCCTGAAGTCCATGCAGTAGGGATCATGTTCAAGGTAGTAGCTATGCCTTGCCACAACAGACGATCATCCTTTTCTGGAACCTCCATGAGCTGACATAATATGTCTTCTTTATGCTGTAAAATAAAATAAAACTCAAGACTGCTTTAGCATTATTGTGTCTAACAAACTATGATTAAATGCCCGAATCCCACCCCACTCTGAGCATTCACCACTCTATCAAAGGGCAGTCATCCAGAATCACTAATCACTCTCTTCTCAACATTATGCATTCAGGACAAGAGGGATGTTGCCCTATAGTGCCCCCCAGCCCTGACCCAATCAGACAACAAAGGGTCAATCTCCTCCTCCTAAATGAAACTAACATCCCCTCCTACTTCACCCTTTGTACCCTGCATCCAAAAGAAACCCGAATCAACCAGGCCCAGTTACTACTTCCATCCCTTATTCATCCAGTTTCCTTTCCTGTCAACATGCCAAGGCCCTCATCAGAGATCCCCATCTGAGGCCATATCTCCCCTTCAGACTGCCCATATCAATGAAGGTGACATTCCAGCACCTAACTGACCTCTTAAGGAGCACCTTCCCCCAACATATAATGGTCTTCCCTCTTAACAACATGAGGGGATCTAACACATAATACTTACGGATTTCAGGAAACAGCACAACTGCCAATTACCTAAGTATCCACCACCACACTATTCCCCAAACCAAGCCCAATATTTCTATCACTCCCCCTCATCATACCTCTCCTAGTCACAGTCATTGTAAGGTAGGGTGTATGGGAAGTCCTCACTCTCCCATCCAGGAAGCCTTCTTTAGCATTACAGGACCACTTCATTCATAACCAATCTTTTAGCCCATCAAACCAAGTGGTCCTAATCTGCTATACCAAGGTAAAGAAGAATTCCTATCCTATACCCCCCTCCCTGCCATGTTAGCATCCTTCAAACCGTAACAATAGCTGGAATACCCAGTACACTCAATACTACAGGTAGTACAGGGGGGTTTAAACTTTTGAATTTCAGCCTCTTATCTAAAACCTCCCAGCTCTCCATTCTGCCCACCCAAGACTACACCACAACCCATTCCCTACCTCCCCCTCAGATCCCCCAGTTTACAACATACATAATTACTCTGCATCTCCACTGTCATCAATCAGGCCATCAAGGAGGGAAGCAGCTGTAATGCGCTGGTTCAGAAACAGTTCATGTGTCCCTCAACTATACATTGCCTGAAGATGGCTCCCTCATCCTCAACAACCATTGCTGGCACTCTTGCAAAACTTTCTGGAATGTTCCAAAGAAAACCAAATACCTGAGGAATAAAAATACCAAAACCACTAGACTGCCTAAAACAATGCCTCTCTCACAGCTCTGGGGAACCCATCCAATCATCATTCTTTGCCACAATATACCCTACTATTCCATATTAAACACATTCCTTTTCCCCCTCCCTCATCCCCAGTATCCAAGAAACTATACCCTACTCCCCATTACCCAGCCAACAAACTGTACACATATCAATAATTAGGAAAAAGCCGATAAGCCACAAAGCCATTCAGCAACTTGTAAGCCCCCTTAAACCCACAATCATCCCAAGTATTAATCTCCCCTTCTTAATTACGCAACTAAGAAGTCTCGCCAGGTATTATTAAACCCCACACAACTCCTCTTACCTGGATAGGACTGTTCCATAAGTCAGGACATAAAATCTTCCCCATCCAGTCTCTCCATCAGTCCATAGAATCATCATCACATTGTGGAGCTTCAGAAGTTGTCACCATATTGCAATCCCCGACCACAACTGCTGTTTCATCCATCTTCTGAACTTTCCTATCCTTGTTCCTCTGTGGCTGGGGAAGTGTCCATTTATTCTGAGGACTTTGGCCAGTCTGGTTCTGACCTCCTCAGTTCTGTCCTTGCAGGATTTGTAAAGCATCTGAGGGAGAGAAGAGTTGAGTTCCATATCTGTCCACAATTTTTAAGATGGCAGACGGGATCAGAAAAGCTTTAACCCCCTGAGCCTTGGCCAGATCACAAGCCTTATCAAAGGCTTTCCTTCTTTCCAGAACCCTCTTTTGGTGGGTAGTTCTGCCTGAAGGTGAGCCATGCCCCATTAACCTGAATATCTCTTAAGGCACTGGCATCTCGCAGCATTCGTACACAGTCTTGGAACTTAAGCAGTTTAAGTACTATGAGGTGAGGACATGTGGCACTGTTTTACAGTGGTGGTCCAGTAGGCACTCAGTGGACCCATTCAATCTCCACCAGCATTCCAAATTGGGAGCTTCTCTTGAAAGAACCTTATCATATCGTCTCCTTCTATATGATTGGGAAGCCCAAAGGTTTGAACATTGCTCCTGCGGCTTCAGACTTCCATATCTATTTCTTCTATTTGCAATGTCAGTGGCTCAGTATGTAGCACACTTGCCTCTGAGACCGGGAGATGAGAGAGCTGTGGGTTCAGTTCCCACATCTAGCACTTGGGTTAATATCCCAGTACTGACACTGTGGTGCAGCATGAGAGGGGTGCTGCACTTCTGAGGTGCTGTCTTTTGGATGACATGTTAAACCAAGGCCCCATCTGCCTGGACTGGTGGTAGTTCAAGTGGATGATAAAGATCCCATGGCACTTATTGAAAAGAGTAGGAGAATTTTTATTAAAATCATAACAAAATACACACAGAACAATAAAAATAATACACACATCATTTTAGACTGAAAAAAAAACAAGTAAGTAACCTTCAATTAAAAAGAAAAAAGAAACCATCTGTTCCCCGTTCCAAAGATTTCATTCCTCCCCACCAACATAAAAGATTAAAATACAAGTGAAAGAAACTGTATAATAATCACAATTCATCCAACTAACAAAATACAAAAAAAATACACATATGAAACCCCATAATGAAAATAGGTAGTGACAGACTATGAAAAAGAAATCATATAACCCTCAAAGGTATGATCCATTACCTCTGAGACAACGACAGTCTCAAATTATGAGACATATAACTAGAATAAGCTAGTGGGAAAAAAAACACTGAAACTCAAAGGATACTTTGCAAACTAGACCCATTTACATAGGCATAGTAATCTATGAAAATATATTGCACAGTATAAACCTAGGAGGCAGCTCAAGCCTAGACCCTTAAACCACCAACCCCTATTGTCACCAGAAATCCCAATACCTTTCCCAGATATTTCTTTTAAGGATTTTCCTCTCTCCTTCTCTGATACTTTTGATGCTCTTTCTAATTTTCTCATATAAGTCAGGAGAAGATACATATTTTTCTTGGAATAAAAAGCAGCACCGTACTTGCCATATCCAATATAGAATAATTACTGCTATTAAGTTTAAAGTACTAGAACTATATTGACCATATGCATTGGGGAAAAGATAAAAAAACAACAACCTAGTGTCCCACGTTTTTCATGAATGATTCCAATGCTTATGTTTCCAAATAAACCAAAATTGAGTAACATATGGACAATCGAAATATAAATGAGTCAGTGTTTCAATCTCCATATGACATGATTCCCAGAAACAAAATTTGTCCACTATCTGCTTATGTTTGTGATTCCCTCTAGTGTTTATTTTCTCATGAACTCCAAGCCAGGAAATACCCCACATTGTAATGGGTATCCTTTTGTTAGTTAAATGATCACCAATCTTTTGGTTTCGACATCTGTAAATGCTGGGAACACAGCTTCTGTAAAAATGGTGTCTATTATTACCTGACATAATTTCTTCCGTTGGAGTTCTAACACCATCTGCCATGTAACCTTCCAATTTTTAATCAAATCAAACACCAAGGACCATTCTGAAGATAAAACATATTTCCTACTATTTTTATGTAGAAAGCAGTTGTTTTGCCATTTCTGCAAAATACCCTGTAGTTGCCCTGTAACCATCTTCACCCATAAATTGTTTCCCCTCTGACAAATTGGTTTTAAATTAGTATGTAAATAAATCAAAAAAAAGAAAGTAATTGGCTGGATCATACGGACTCCTCCTTGTTTATAATATAAATATAATATATTCCGTTTAACCGGATTCAATTGACTCCCCCAAAAGCAAGAACAAAAATACTCAAAATAGGCACAAAAAAATCATCTAGGTAAGGGAAAAATGTGACTTACATACAAAAACATGGGTAAGAGAAAAGTTTTAATGAAATAAACCCTTTTTTTCTTCCCCATAGACTATTTATTCCATTTACTGACCCTTTCCCTTCCTATGTCAATTTGGATTTCCCAATTATATAGTGCCATTTCCCGTGCTCCAAAATATAACTGCAAACTTGTCTGTGGAGAATCAACCACCCGAACACCCCCCAGATTTGCATCACTATCCTGAAACCCTCGCAAATTAAAACAAATGCTTTTCTGAAAATTCAAACGAGATCCAATACAATGTAAGAAAACAAGTAAAACTTGACATAATAAATAACCAGTCCATTTTGATGGGACTGCTACACACAAATCATCTTCATAACAGATCGTCTTAATTTCATACAAACCTACCCCCCCTACACCTGGCAGACACGGGGATCTCTGTAAAATATGAATGATAGGATCTAAGCTCAGAACAAACAATAAAGGACTTAAATGGCAACCTTGCCTAACTCCTCTGCATATAAAACAGGGTTTCCCAAGCCATCCATTAATGTAAGGTCTAACATAGGCCAACTAATAGCACATACATAACCAGTTTATAAATATTCTTGTAAATCCATATGTTTTTAGGGTTAACCATAAAAACTCCTGAGAAATACCATCAAAAGCTTTAGCCTGATCAGAACTAAATAAATATCCCCTACAATGTCCATTGTGCCCTAGAGTAAATAATTCTCAAATCATAATCAGGGCATCTTGAATTGATCTGCCTAGGATCGAGCAGTATTGGGAATACTGGGTCAAAGACGGTAACAGGGTCTTTATTCTATTGCCTAATAATGTCGTAAAAATTTTAAAATCAGAATTTAATAAAGTGATAGGCCTTCAGTTATTCAGGTCTTCCTTATCCCCTTTTGTAAACAAAAAAAATCATCAAACCTTCATACACGTGGTCTGTGAGTCAGTATCCATTAAGAAGGTATTAAAAACAGTTCACAAATGCTCTGGAATTAATTACCATATTTTTTTTATAAATTTCAGAAGGTAAGACATCTGCCCCAGGTGCAGTCATATCTTTTAAATCTCCCATTACCGTTTTCATTTCTTCTAGTGAAAAGGGTCTTAATAAGTGCATTTGTTGTGCTTGAGTCAAATTTGGTAAATCTGTTACTTGTAATAATAATGACATATCCTGGGTTTCAGTAAATGGCACCTCAAAAGTTTGTTTAATATAGCCCTCTATGTATAACAAGATGTCTGATATCCTCCTAATGTTCTGACCTTGCCTATTTGTAAGTCTAAATATTTGTTTGTGTTGCAGTCTATTTTTACAATCCTCATAGGGATTAACTCGATGTTTTTTCCCCAATAACTCCGAATCTCTGTTCAAATTCCAATGATTTTTGCCTATCATATTGGACTTTTGTTAATTCCTGTTTCAGATCCCTTATACATTCTCCAGAATCATCCCAGAAATCATGTGACATTGAAAATAAGGAATATGACTCTTTTCACAAGAGTTCAGAATGCCGATGACGTTCATCAGCAGAAAATCTAGAGTGAGTTTAAAAAAAAATACTAATACATTCTTTTGTGTCCATCCACCAATCTATCTGTGAGTCATAAAGAAAACATACAGAACATAGAAACATAGAAACATAGAATTTGATGGCAGATAAGGACCGCTTGGCCCACCCAGTCTGCCCTTTCCCTACCTAATGGATAAGCTGCAGATCCTAGTTAACCAGCAGCCTACTTCTTTCTATCCCCACCCCCTAGAATTGCCTTATGGCTGTCCCATGCATGCTTGAATTCAGTCACTGTTTTTGACTCCACAACCTCCTCTGGAAGGCCGCTCCATGCATCCACAACCCTCTCTGGAAAAATACTTCCTTACATTACCTCTGAGGCCCCCCATCTTCAAATTGTGCCCTTGTTCTTACACACCTCTTTTTTTGAAAGATGCTACCCTCTTGGACTTTGTTGATTCCCTTGAGGTACTTGAAAGTTTCTATCATGTCCCCCTCTCCCTCCTTTCCTCGAGGCTATACATATTAAGCTCCTTTAGTCTCTCTTCATATATCTTCCGGTGCAGACCCTGCACCATTTTAGTTGCCCTCCTCTGTACAGCTTCCATCTTGTCTATGTCCTTGTGGAGATTGGGTCTCCAGAACTGCACACAGTACTCCAGATGGGGTCTCACCAGCTGTCTGTACAGAGGGATAACAACTTCCTGTTTTCTACTGGTGATGCCTCTCCTATGCATCCCAGTACCCCAGCCCTCCTTACTGCCCTCTCACATTGCTTGCCCACCTTTAAGTCATCTGATATGACTACCCCAGGTCCCTTTCCATTTTTGTTGTTGCTAGTATCTCACCCCCCATTGTGTACTCTTCCCCTTGGTTTTTGTTTCCCAGGTGCATTACCTTGCACTTCTTAGCATTAAATCTAAGCTGCCATACATTTGACCATTCCTCTAACCTTGACAAGTCCCTTCTCATCCTTTCCACCCCACCTTGTGCATCAATCAAGAACATCTATCAGAAATCATGTCAAATCATATCTGCAAACTCTTTACTAAATTCTAACTTTAATAATAATGGTACATTGGCCCTCCACACCCCTGGACCATTCAAACTAACCGGACTAGGATTAATATGTAACCCTATCACATTATGATCCGAAGATTCTACTGGTACTACCTTCCCCCCAAATTCTCCAATTGATTTGGAACACAAAAAATAATCAATCCTAGATGTCAATTTCCCCCTTGCAAAAGTATAGTGTGGATTCCACGCAAATACATCCAGTAGATCTGCTTCCTGAACTACTAGCCGCAGTACATGCACATCACAATATACTTTCCCAGTAGTTTTAAGATCCAGATTAGTATTAAAATCTCCTCCCCAAATAATAATCCAAGAAGTAAATAAATAAGGCTTAATTTCTTTCAGTAATTGTACCCTGTCAGATTTCTGTGGAGGAGCATAAATGTATATAAATCTAAAACTGATCTCCTGCCAAACCACATCTAGCAACATCACTCTGTCAGGTTCTACATCCACCACTTTCTGAATTAAAAAATCTTGTATTTGGAAACAAAATCCAAGACCAGAACATTGATCTTGTCCCAACGACCAAAGAGAGGGCCCCACAAACCACTCTTTTGAGGCCTGTTCCAAATCGTGAGTCATATATAACCTAACATCTTGCTGAAAATACACATCATATGCCAGAGATTTTAAAGTCAAAAAGGTTGCTTTCCTTTTATAGTCTGATCTAATACTACTGACGTTAAGGCTTGCTAATGAAAAGGAGACTGTATTCAGAATTTAAGTAAAAAAGGAGGAATTTAACCAAAGAAAAAAATCAACAGTACAGAAGGATCATTTTTTTTTCCGTGATCAAGTGCTCCTTTTTTTGACTCTCCCCACTGAGGAATTCACTACCAGTGATGGGGCTTCCACTGAGTCAGTTTGTGAGGAAGGAAATTGTAAATCTAGGTCTTCTCCTTCCATAATGTCCCCCCAACTTTGTAAAGGTTCATATTGGTTTTCCACTAGAACCAGCTGTGATTGTTTATCCTCTATTCGTTTACTAGATCTTGATCTAGTTCTAACCAGTTGAAATTCCGAATCCAAAGCATCTCCCTTCTCACCAAGCTCTACTGTAAGAGAGGGAGATGAAGCAGTTATTTGTTTAGAAGGGGTACTGGACAGGGGTGGAGGTCCAGGCGGGTTGCCGTGGGTGGCTCCTGTGGCCTAGAGCCCTGGCCATGAGATGCTTGGTGATTCTGTGCTGTAAATGGAAATGTATGGGCATTACCCATAGTATCCTCTTTAGGCCCAGGTCTCATATTATTCTCTTTGGGGCCAGATTCCGAGGATTTTGCCTTGGCAGATTAAGAAATATAGAAATAGTGTTCTATAAAGTTTGCAGAGTTGTGGGCTGCCCAAGGGCAGGCACTGAACACATGCGACTCTTCGCTACATAAATTGCATGAAGGGGGGACTGTGCAAGTTGTGGCTGAATGTCCTAGAGTACCACAGGCTGAACATTTAAGCTGGTCACAGTCTGAGTTTAAGTGAGTCAGGGAACCACACCGATAACACGATCGGGGTTGACCTGATATAACAAGATATCTCTATCTCTTCCAATGTAAAAACAATTGGGCAGGTGGTGGATGCCATCTTCAGACATTTGTAATTGAATCGAAAATTTCCAACCCCCAGTCCAAAAACCATTATCGTCAATAAAAGCATGTGGAATTCCATTCACAGTACATCGTTTTTCCAGCCAATATATGATATCTAGAATATTAACCCCTTCATTTCTGAATAAAATGGTGATTACTTTTGCTGTGGACCTGGTAATAGGGAGACTACAAAAGGCATCCAAATCGGGTGTGAGCGGACCTCATAGTATGCCGCACAAAATTTATCTAACGTACCAGCAGAGCAGAACAAAAAATTAAAATTATGATTCCCAGAAGTATGGATGAAAGCATAGACATCAGAGGGTTTCAATTGCAATAAGTCAATAATAAGGCATTTGCCCAAATAGTTCTGATCTGGGGGTAATTCTAATTCCCCCTCTATAATAGATCCTGGCCACAAAACGCTTTCTGGCTGGTATGTCTGTTTTTTTAAATAAAGATGCATAGCTAGCTTGCGATTTATTAGTACCCCCTCCTGAGCCATTTCAGTCTTAAGTCTTATCTGAACCCCCCTGAACAGAAGCAGAGGACATACCTGGGGGTTCCAACTGAGGACCTGCACCGTCTGCTGAAGGCAATGTTATCACAGGGTCTTTTTCAGAGCTATTGTCAGATGTCTTATGAAATAGCTCCCCTACCTTCTCTGTATTGGCATCTGGCATAGTTTGCTGTTTACTTGCAACCACACCCTGAGACTGCTCCGTGACTGCGGATGGCCGTAATTCCTTTGCAACGTCCTGGACCTTCTGGCTCTCCTCCTGTTCGCTATGTGAGGTATCTCTCTGTGGCATACCAATGCCACCAGGTAAGGGAATCTGTGGGTCAGGAACCCACCTTGTTTGTTCCTTAACCCATCCTGCTCGTTCAAGCACTAACTCAGGTGACCAAGACGAGACATGTGCTGTATTAGGAAAAGGGAACGAATCAGTTTCCTCATCAAGAACAGCAGGCTCCGATTTCTCCAACGGTACACCTTCTGCAGCATCCAACAGACTTTTGTTTGCTGTACCAGCCTGTATCGTTGGACTGCAGGCAGTTCATTTTCTCTTTTTGTCTTCCTCAGCAGTGCCATCATTAAGCAGAAGGTCTTTACTTGCCTCCATCATAGGCTGCTCCTCATCTGATACCATGGTCTGAATTTCATTAGAAACCAGCAAATTTGCTGGAACATCCACACATGGTTGACCGAATCCTGGTTCTCCAGACTGCTGCAGCTCCACATCCTCATTCTCCGAAACCTGGGACATACTGAGACCTACTCCAACTGTCTCAGGGCCCCCTACTGGCAAGAGTAGCAGAATTTCCCTGGTGGCCTGGCCAAATTTCCCTCATTCACTAAAAATACCACCAACAGCTTAATCTGATTCAAGGTCAGTTGGCATTCATCTCTATCCCTCTCCCCTGGTCGTGCCTGAAAATAGGCAGGACTTGTCTTGTGCACTTACCTGGTCAACAGAAACGAAATAAATAAAAATAAATAAAAAATATCATCAATTTTGTCCCAAAGGGCCCGAATCTGCCTCTCTGCTAAATTCAGATGGCATTCGGCAAGGTTGGCCCAGTCTTCCACCAGACTTATCCTTCTTTCAATCTGTTCCACCCAATACCCTAAGGCATCCATAGAAACTCGAACCACAGTAAGTTGGACTGTTATATTTATTTATTTTTTTGTGTATTTGGATTTACAACCTTTGAGCCAGCAACTCGTTTACAAAGGTACCTCGTCACAGAGAGGACACATATGGTTAACATAGTTTACAGAGTACAGTCAAGACAGAATAACAGATTTTTACATGTTTACAGAATACAGACATACAGAGTCAACATTGCATTAAATAGGTTGCATGAACAGAGATACATATTATTACATACAATTGCTTGAACACGTGTAGATAAATAAACATTTCAAGTAGTACCAGCAGGTACTGGCAGAGGAGAGAGGGCCCGGGGGGGATTGGGGGAGGCGGGGGCGTTCAGCCCAGTGGGCCATGTCAATAGTGCCACAGGAAACAGCAGAGTATCTTTAGTGACAGGTGCAGCAGCGGGTGTTGAACAGCAGGTCTTGTAAGGCAGCTTTGAATGGGGCAATTTTGGTGGTGTTGGAAATGGCTGCTGGGAGTGAGTTGAACCAGGTAGAGGCTCTGTAGCCGAATGACCTCTGAGCCCGGGAGGTCCTAGTTCTGGGCACTAGTAGAGTGACCTTGTCTGAAGTTCGGGTGGAGGCTCTGGGGTTTGTAAATTGGATGGAGGCAGACACCCCGGGGAGGGGAGAGCCCAAGTAGGATCTTCTTGGTTAGCAGGCCTGTTTGGTAGTGGATGCATTCGTCGAGGTTTAGGAGTTTGGCCATGTCATAGAGTTGACAGGTGTGGGTGAGTCTGGGGGCACTGGTCAGTAGCCTGCAAGCCTTATTTAGCATGAGTCTAATCTTGCTGAGGGCAATGGAGTCAGCAGCACCATATACTGGGAGGCCGTAATCAATTAGGGACATTACTGCGGACGTGATGGCGAGCCTGAGGGCATCAGGAGGGAGGCAGTCCTTGTGCCGGTAGAGAATGCCAAGGCACACGTTTGCAGTGGAAGCAAGGGCAGTAATATGGGCATGAAAGGTGAGGGCTGAGTCAAATGTGATTCCAAGGTATTTGTACGAGTAAACTTGTTTGAGTGGTTGACAAGTGCTTTGGAAGATTTGGAGGGGACTTTTGCTGGCTTTGTTCTGGGGTGGGCAAAGAGCATTGTCTTCGTTTTTTTGAGGTTAATTACTAGTCAGCTCTTCTTAAACCAATTCTCAGCATCATTGAAAGAGTGCTGGAGGGAGTCTTGGAGGGAGGTGAGATTTTTGTGAGCTGCATAAATCACGGCGTCATCAGCATATAGCAGAATATTGCCATAACAGGCACTAGGCAGGGCATTTAGGTACAGGCTAAAGAGTAGTGGGCCCAGGATAGAGCCCTGGGGAACCCCTGAGTGGATGGGACAGGTTTCTGAGAGCACTCCATTGATTTTGACACACTGAGAGTGGGCTGATAGGTAGCTCACACACCAGGAGAGGGGGCCGGTGGAGAAACCTGTATGGTTGAGGGCATTTAGTAGGAGTGGGTGAGAGACAGTGTCAAAGGCCTTAGAGAGGTCAATATACACTGCCCCAACTAGTGAGCCGTGGTCCAGGGAGGCATGTAGGAAGTTGAAGAACTCCATTAAAACTGTGCCTGTACTGTGACCAGCGCAGAAGCCATGCTGTTCTGGACACAGGATGTTATATTTTGCAAGGTATTCCATGAGTTGGATGGCCGCCACTTTTTCTAGGGCTTTGGAGAGGGGGGGAGAATGGAAATTGGCCAATAGTTGCTGGGGATGGACCGGTCACCACCTTTGTAGACAGGTGTGACTGTCGCAGTTTTCCATGCTGTTGAGAATTGCCCCAGACAGAGGAATCAGTTCAGTAGTTCTGTAAGTGGGACCAGGACCTCATCCAGGACCAGCCGGAGTATTTTTGGGTCCAGGGGGTCACTGCTAGGACTGGTGCCTTTTAGTGCTTTAGACAGGAATGGTTTGGCTTCCTGACTGGATACCTTGCATAGGTAGAACCAGGGGCGCTGTGGATCTAAAGGTGGTGGGTTGTGAGTAGGGTCGAAAAAGTTACTCGGGAGGACAGGGCTAAGATCAGTAAAGAAGGAGTTAAGGCAGTTGGCAATGTCAGTGGGGTCAGTGATGGTGGTGCCATTGACTGTAAGGTGTGTTGGAGGGAGCGTGATTTCCCAGTTATTTATTTTAGATTGTCCCAGACGTTCCAGGTGCAGCCCCATGAGGAGGTGAGGGTGGCCTGGTAGTGGTTTGCCTTGGCTTTGCAGATGACCCATGTGCACCTGTTCTGGGCAGCATTATATGCCTGTCTGTTGGCAGCCTGACCAGTCTCCGTGGCAATATGCCAAAGGTTATCCCTGTCCCTGAGTAGTTGAAGTAGGGCAGGGGTGACCCAGGGTGCATTTTGTTTTTTGGAGCGGATCATGGTGAAGGATGCAAAAAGATCACAGGCCTTGGTAAAAGCCTGTGAGAATAGATCAAGGGCAGTGTCAACACTTGTTGCCTGGTGGATGGGAGACCAGTCAATGTGAGCAAGGAACTGCCTGAGTTTTTGCAGTCCTCCTGGGTGAAGACACCTGAGGTGAGTGGTTTGGGCTACGGGTTTAGGGGTGGGGGTAGACCAGAGGAATAGGAGAGGGGAGTGATCACTTAAGGAATATGGAAGGACTTGAATATCTGGAACCTTTTGGGGTCGGTTTGAGACAATGATGTCTAGGAGGGTGCTTGTCCCTGCCTTTTGGTTACATCTGGTGGGTTGTGTGACAAGTTGGATTAGGTCTAATGCAGCAAACGTGTCTCTTATCGGTTAGGCAGTGGGACTGAGCCAGTTTACATTGAAGTCTCCTACTAAGACTTGTTGAGCCTTGGGAGGGAGGGAAGAGAGATATTCGGTGAGAGATGATATTGCGGGGGTTTGGTTACTTGGGGGATATAGGAGACTGTGAGATAGAGGAAGCTCTTGAATGGGTCTGGAGTGAGTTTGAGCGTGAGGGCCTGGGCACCGTCTACAAGCTTGGAGGCTGGGAGGGCGTGGCCTATGATGGTGTCACGACAATAGAATGCACAACCACCTCCACATTTACCTACTCGATCCTTGCGAAATAGGGTGTAGCCTGGGAATGAGACAAAGGAGTCCGGGATGGACTTCATTAGCCAGGTTTCTACTGGGGCTAAGATGTCTGGTTGGTGTGATATAACCTAGCACTGAACGGCAGCAAATTTTTTAAGCAGGCTGCATACATTCATGGAGGCAATCCGGAGTCTGTTGGAATTAGTTGGTGGATTGGTGGGGCAGGGACTGGGTTTGGGTGGATATTACCAGAGAGAAGTAGTAGTATGACTAAGGCTCTAGCGCTAGGGTGGCAGTTTGTTAGTTTCTTGTGGGTACGTTGAGGGGCTGGGCAGGTAGTGGCTGAACAGGGAATGGGCATGGTTTGGAAGGTCTGGAAGATGCAGAGGTGGTGGAGCCAGGGGGAGCCAGAGTCAGAGGTGGGGTTGGGGGGTCAGCATGGGGTGGATGCAGGGGTCCAGGGTGCATTGACATGGTGGTGTGTGGGTGGGCTACAGTGGTTAGGTATGTGGGCACCATAGACCATGGGCAAGGGCTGAGGTCTGGCTGGTGGGAGGTAGGTTCCAGAAAGTATAAGAAGATGATGCATATGAGGTGGAATTTAGTACTCATGATGCCGGGCAACCTTGGAGATAGGGCACAGTGGCTGAGAGGGGGAAGCCAAAGCTTTAAGAGCTGTAGAAATCAAGTCCAAATTGTCTTGGCTTGCTGGCTTGGTGAATGGAGCTGCTGACTTTGGCCTCAAAGGTGCTGGATTTGAGACCTGGAGAAGGACAATGGAGTGTCCTTATTTTTTTTGGGGGGGGGGGTTAAGAGCAAAAGCTTTAAGAGCTTTAAGATCCAGTAGAATTATGTATTGGCTTGATGGCCTGGTGGTAGAGCTGTAGACTTCAGTCCCAATGGTACTGGGTTGGAGACCTGTGGTAGGACAGTAGAGTATTTTGGTATATTTAAGGAGCAGAAGCTTTAATAGTTTTCAGATTCAAAAGAATGATATCTTGGCTTGGTGGCTTAAAGGGCAGTGCTGCTGAATTTGGGGCTAGGTGAGCAGGGTTTGAGAACTGCAATGGGACAGCAGAGAGATTTTTTTCTAGGTGAATTATGGTGCCAAGAAGCTGTAAGAGCTTTAGGGAACCAGAGCCGTTTGTTTCAGCTTGCTAGTCTAGTAGCAGAGCTGCTGACTCAGGTGTCAAGCATACAAGGTTTGAGATGTGCAGTAGAAGGTATTTTTTAGCTGAGTATGGGGCCGAAAGGTATAATAGTTATGGATCAGAGGAAGTCAATAGCCTGACTCATTGGCTTAGTGGTAGAGGGTTTGAGACTCACAAGGGGCAGAAGTAGATAAGGTGGGAGTAGAGATTAGAAGGATGCAGAGTGGTGTAGGTGAGGAGGAAGTAGTAGTTAGGAGGGGTGCTATAGTGAGTCCTAGTGGCCAGTGCCAATAGTAGCTGTAGGTAAGGAGTGGCGATGAGGAGAGAGAGAGAGAGAGAGAGAGAGTGGTGCCTGGGGGTGCACAGCAGCAACCCCTAGTGGTCAGTGAGTATAAGCTGCAAATGACAAAGTGGACATTTAGTAATTGGAAGGAGAGGTCACGTGGTATGTCATGTGACCTGTAAGCAGCAATAAATTAAGGGACGAACATGAGTGGGGCAGTCTGCGTGCAGCGCGGACGGGGTAACACCTCTTCACAAACAGGCTGGATGGGAGGCTTTACCTCTTAAGGCTCTCTGCAGTCCCCTGTAGTAGGCTCCTCAGCTGGACAGTGACATATGTTTGAGGTCAGTATGAATTATGCTCATAAATGATTTAATTTCACTTAGCTCCTGGGCCACATGGCTTGACTCTGACTCCTGTTCCACTTGAGTGTCGACATGAAGTCCTGTTCCCTCTTCAGCTGGTGGTGAAGCCAATAGCTTATATTTCTTTTTAGCTAAAGCAGATAATGTGTCCTGATCACTTTTAGCTGCCATCCCCAATGTCAGATAAGAAAATTTAGCTCAAAAAAATCTGGTCTAAAGAAAAGAAAAATACCTTTTTCCAGGGGGTTGAGACAGAGTAATTGCACTGTGCTGCTGCTCAGTTTGATGACATCATGTGACTCCTCCTTAGGGGTTGTTAATAAAAATGCCCACATCCTCACTCCATGCACTTGGGTTAATATCCCAATACTGAAACTGTAGTGTAGCATGAGGGGGGTGCTGCACTCCTGAGGTGTTGTCTTTTAGATGAGATGTTAAACTAAGGTCCCATCTGCCTGCTCTAGTGGTAGTTCAGGTGGATGTTAAAGATCCCATGGCACTTCTCGAAAAGAGTAGGGGTGATTTTATTTACAATAGTGCATAAGTAACATAACACAAAAAGAGCAAAAATATAATACATACGATGTTGAAAAAACCAAAAGAGAAAAAAAGGAACCAAACAAGAATACACTGTAACACAAAGGGATAGCCTATATCTCTTAAAAATTATATATTTACATTTGATAATATGAGAAAAACTCTTCCACCACATTTTAACATTATCTACATTATAAAGTTGCTTATCTTTCAAATATACTTTCTGTAATTCATTCATTGCATATTGGCAAAATCCTTCATATGTGACTTTCTTTTGATACATTACCCATTGGCATCTCACCTGCCATAAACAAAAACGTAAACATGCAAAAAATACCATCAGTGTTCTATAATCATAAATAATAAAACTAGGTGGAATTATTCCAATGACTAAAATATCATAATTCATCCTAGATAATCACTGCAAATTCCATTTTTTTTTGCTGCATAGTTCCTTAGAGTTTTGACAAAAGAACAATACAGAAAGAAATGTTCCATGGTTTCTTCTTGATATATGCACTCTGGATATGGACAATTTATTTCTTCCTTTGCTTTATATTTAGCCATACCCCTTATATTTAACCGGCCATACATAATGAGCCACTGTGTTTCCCACATGTAATCTGGAAGTCTAGGATTGTTAAATTGATCTAATATCCCACTATTCATAGCTGTGGGACAGTTTTTGAAACTGGGATTTGTGGGATAGATTCGAGTCATAATGGACTTATAGAGTGATTTTGTGGTATTAGCACTAATTTGTAGTTTTGTAACCTGCCATTTATATAGTTTCTGTGCAGCAGGTCTGAAGTATGATGGTATATGAATATGCAGATTAATTTGTGGCACTTTAATGAGCCAAGCTGTCATGTATCACCCTAGAGCATTCCCAATCCATAACCTATCATTACTCTCAGGATATATTAATCTTAATTTTATTGTATGGGTAAAAAAAAGTGCATGACAGAAAATGATAGGATCTATGATTCCTAACCCACCTTTTTCTTTTGCTAAATAGGTGTAGCATCTCTTAACTGGGTTTAATCTATTCCCCCATAGCATTTAGAAACAATAACTATATAGTCTTGTCTCATATTGAGAAGGTTAAAGGAAGATGAGAGCCACATATTGTAAGCATGGCATGATGAATTGCTTTAAAATTTGAATTCTTTTTTGGTTTGAGAATTTAAACTGTTTCCATCTAACCACTTTTGTTTCAACCTATTTTAACACTTGGTCCCAGTTAACTTCCGGGAGATTTTGAGGCCCAAACCAAATACCCAGGATGGAAAGAGGTTCTTCATATATTTTAATGTTATTATAATTAATAACTGATTGGTTTCTACTCCCCATCATTAACCCTCTAGATTTAGATTTGTTTAATTTAGCATTAGAAAGTACTGAAAATAGTTTGAACTCTTTAAAAAATTCTTCCATTTGCTCATGTTTATTAAAAATTAAACAAACATCATCTGCATAGGCTTGCACAATCAACTGAATATTGGACTGTGGCATTTTAAACCCTTCGCATTTTGGAGAAATGGCTAAAGCTCTTATTAGGGGTTCCAGTGAAAAAATATACAACAAGGGGCTTAGAGGGCAACCTTGATGTACACCTATTCTTATTACAATTCATTTTGTTATTGTTCCCTTTATTACTGGGTAAACTTTAACAGAGTCATATAATGATTTTATAATCTTAATTATTGGACAAGGGATCCCAAAAAATTCTAATACTGTAAACAAATACAAGTGGTTTACCCTATAAAAAGCTTTCTCTAAATCTATCGAAAGTAGGCAACCTGCTCTACCATCTAAAGATAAGGACTTAATCAAATCTCTTGTAATTGTTAAGGCTGATTGTATTCGCCTATTTGGAAGCCCACAATATTGGAATGGCATAATCACTTTATTAGCTAGATTTTTTAGTCTATTGTTTAATAATGTAGTGAAGATTTTATAATCTGAGTTTAAAATTGTGATAGGTCTCCAGTTTCTAATATCTCCCCTTTCTCCTGATTTAAAAATGTATATCAATAGTCCTTCTGCAAAAGTGGCCAGAATTAATTTTCCTGCCATAAAAAATTGGAACACTAGTTTTATACAAGAAATGATTTCTGAACGAAAGGTTTTATAAAATAAATTGGATAGTGCATCCAAGCCAGGAGTAATGTTATCTTTTAAATTATGGATGACCGTTTCAATTTCTTTATCAGAAAGTGGTACCATCATGTCATTAACATCTTGAGAATCTAAACACTGGGGGGGAACCCAAGTATTCTCTTATTTCCTTTGTAGATGTATTCTTCTCTGGTTGTAGATTATTGAATTGAGCTTCAATAACAGAGTTCATAAAATGTCATCTTCTACTCTAATCTTATTCCAATCTATATATTCCATAGTTGAAGACTCTTTAATTGTTTTACAAAGTTCAAACAGGTCTCCAATTACCGATTTCTTTAAATGATTAGTTATAAGTGCCTGCAGAGTTCTGGTCCTATTGTATTGAAACTCTTTTATCTGTGATTTAATAGTGTCAATTTGATTTGAGAAATCTATTCTAGATGAATTAGCAATTGTAATTAAATGCTGTAACTGTGTTCTAAGTTTCAAATAGGACAGAAAGTTAGAATTCCTCCGATGAATTCCATATTTTTTAAACCAGTTCCTACAATCGTTTTTAGTTTCCATCCACCAGGTACCTAAATCAGAGTATAAAAATGCCACAGACAATCTAGCTTGCAGGATAAGTACTACTGAATTTTTCACTAAGGCCTCTCTAAGAATGGAAGTGTTCAGTTTCCATCTATTTTTCTGGTATAACTTTAAAGGTGAATTCTTAATTTCAACCTGTACCAGCAAATTATCAGAAAATTCCACTGGAACAGATTCAAACTTGCCCACTGTGATTGCTTTGGATGTGAATAAATAATCTATTTTGAACCATTTTTCCCTTTAAAAAAGGTACAACTAGGACCAGCAGTTAATAAGTGATTGCAATTAACCAAATCTGCAATGTTTATGATAGTTTCAAAACAGTTTAAATCACAATAGATTTTATTTTTAGGCATTCCTTTAGAATGTAGACTGCAATTAAAATCACCTCCCCAAAAATATATATATATAGATAGGTTACCAAATAAGGTTGTATTGCTTTCATACATTCTATTCTGAGTGCCTTAGTTTGGGGATTATAAATGTTAATGAATCTACAATTCATGGAATGCCAAATACCATCTATTATTAAGACTCTGCCTGGAACTAGATCTATTAATTTATGTAAAACAAAAAGAAAAGAATTAAATAAAATCCCAATCCCTTCTGCACAGTCTCTAACAAATGACCAATAAGAAGGTCCCCAGGGCTAATCCCTTTTAAAAGAGGCTATTTGCTCCAATGCAAACATTCATTTTTCCTGCTTGAAACTTACAGCAATGTTTTTATCATGCAAAAATTGAAAAACAGCTTGTCTCTTTACAGTATTTAAAATACTCTGTGTATTTAATGAACCCCATATGTTTACTGTCATTAAACTGTTTTATGTAATGTTTGTACTATTTGTTCCTTTTTTTTCTTTTCTTTATAATCCTCTATTGGAGCTCCTAAGTTCTCCTGGTTAGATTTTTGAGAGTCAGAATCTCTGACCTCCATTTCAGAGTCGCCCCATGTGGTGAATAAGGCAGCATAGGAATTCAGGGATTCTATTGACTCATTGTGAGGTACAGCTGATGCTTTCAGGTTCCTACTAGATCTTCTAGGGGGTAAGGAAGACTGAGAATTATGATCTATACCTGCCACTTCTGTATCCTCTGGGTCCTTGTAACAAACAGGCTCAAACTGTTCCGAGTCCCTTTCTATTTTTACTATTCCTCCGGGTTTTGCTTGTGGACTGGGGGGGCAAGGAGGAGGGACTGCTTTTGCCACAGCTATAATTTCTAAGACTTGAGGAGGGGATATTATTAGCTTCTCTACTGATGTTTCTGCCTATTTAGCCATGGCATCTTGGGCTTGCTGTATCAATAAGTCAGTACTCCCACAAGACACCTTATTTTTTGCTGCCCAGGGACACTCTTTGAAAGCATGCCTGTATTCCTCACAAAGGTCACATTTGGTATGGTTGGCACATTGCATGGTCACATGACCCACCTCCCCACAGTTATCACACTTGGGTTGATCACAAGTGCTAGAAAGCTGAGTTTTTTGACCCGCACTTGTAACAAGTTCTAGGCTGACCACTATAAAAGCATACCCCTCTATCCCTGCCCAACAGGAAAGCATTGGGGATGTGCTCAATTCCTTTGTCAGAATGTCTTAACTTAACTTTATACCTCCAACCTCCTGTCCAAAATTGTTCCAAATCCAAAATTGGTTTGGGATCACTTTGTATCTCACACTTTTGGGACAACCACTATGTTATGTCTTCCACATGGCCCCCCTCATTCCTAAACATTACCGTAACATTTTTCATTAATGGCTTGGTTAGAGGAATTACTAAGAAGGGGGTCCATGTGGGGAAAAATTTAATGTGCCCATATCTCTCCCAAAATAGGTATAAAGCATAAGTAGTATGAAAACTTATATCAAAGTTAGCTTCCCCAAGATATTAATGAACGCAAATACATCTCTGGGAGAAAAATGCAAAGAGTCCTTTATAAGACATTTCCCTACATAATGTCTGTCAGGCCTTTCTTCCAGTCCTCCCTTGTAACGAATGCGAACTACATTCCGCCTAGGTGCTGCTTCCCGTTTGGCATGAGAAAAAAGTTTTGACATTAAAGGTTTGGCTGAAAAATGTTGTTCATCCATGTTTGCTTCTTTATAAATAGTAGGGACAGTTTTTGACTGTAATGCCTGTTGAGTTGTAAAAGGCTGTACAGGTGTGTTTACTATAAAGCTTACTTTTCTCCTACTGAGGTTGCCTCAGCCTTATTTTCCCCCTTAAGATGATATGGAGGAAGCCCAGCTTTCCACTCAGGTGAATTTGTTTGTAAATTAAAAGAAGTGTCCCATGTAGATTCAGGAGTCCAAACCCCCGTGGGAGATTTTTCCCAACCTGTTTCCAAGAGCACCGTTTGAGGTGACCAGTTCTTGTCATGCTCTTTCAGGATTTCAGGGGCCTGAATTTGATTAGTAGCTACTACTATAGCATTTTTACTAGTTGCTTTACTCTCTTGAACCACTGTTTTAGTGCTTACTGCGGTTGTAGGTAGAGATTGTGGAGCCAGCGGACGCCGAAAACTAAATTCTGTCACCCCCTCTTGTTGGTTTGCCTCTGTTTGGTATTTAATCTAAGCAGGCATACCAGAATCAGATCCCTGTTTAACATGGGGTTAGAAAACGAATCCCGCTTCTTTAGTTAGATGGACTGACCCTGCAAAAGGCAAGCTTTGAAACTGACAGCCAGAAGCCAGGTTAACCTTGCTATGCACTAGCGGAGGAGCAATTTTACTTTCACCACTTGTGTTCCTTTCCAGTGTTACATTCGGCTTTAGGCACTCACTAAATTTAGCGAAATCTCTGCCAGCCGTAACACAGTCTTTGTTTAAATTAGAAGAAATGTTTGCAGACATCCACTCACCCTCAGACGGGAGAAATTTCTTTGTAGTTACTTCCTCATTCCTGCTGTCAGGTTGTTTGCTCGGCCTGTCAGGCGAGTCGGCTGCAGCCTCAATTAACACAGCACAGTTGTTTAAGCGTGAAGTACCCTTCTGAATTGAATGATCCTTCGCTTGATCAGCTGTAAAGGAACTCACTCTGTCATTCTTCGTAGTTGAAATGTTTTCAGTCAATAAAAAATTATCTGGCATAGAACTTGCTTCATCAAAGATTTCTTCTCAATCGGTTTCCTGAATATAATTCATTAAATCCAACATTTGTTGCTCAGCTAGCAGTGAGGCCTCCCCCACCACTAAACTAGCGTCCTTCTCCTCCGGTGTCTCTCCCACAGTGGCCATCTTACAGCAAGATGGCCTGTCCACCTACAGGAGAGTAGGTGAATTTCCCTGGTGTCCTGGCCAAATTTCCCTCATTCACTAAAAAATACCACCAACAGCTTACTCTGGTTCAAGGTCACTTGGCATTTCATCTGTATCCCCCTTCCCACCCCAGTCGTGCCTGAAAATAGGCAGAGTCTGCCTAGTGCACTTACCTGGTCAACAAAAACTAAATAAATAAATAAATAAAAAATAAAGCACTGAAGGGATAAAGGTCTGTGTGTTAAATAGATGGCTAGCGACCGCTGCAAGGCCATGAGACAAAGGGTCAAAGCCTGGTGCTAATTTAAGAAATCTGGTCTGACATCTGATTGGCTTACCTACAGGAACCTAATAAGTACTTGCAAGTCAGATTTTAAAAGTGCCAAATGAACTTATTTAAAAACTCTCCAGATCAAAAATCTGTCCTACCTTAAAAATCTTTGGGCTCAGAATAATTGCTTACTGAAGGGATGTACTGGTGCCCACACTCATGATATTATAGCTGATGGCCAAGAACTATCTGACCCCAAATCCTTGGAAACTGAGATCAATAAGTTCTTCACTGACCTGGGAAGGTTTAAGACCCCCTTAGGTGCTTGTTCTTTGAGCTTTCCACTCCTTAGCCAACCACTAACCTCAGGACCCCAACCTAATTCTCTTTCAGGTTAGTGACCAGCAAGGAGGTTCACACACATCTGAGATGAACAAAAAGCAAAGGAAAGCCTGGCTATGATAATTTGGAGCCCAGATTCCTAAGAATTGAAGTCACTATTGTCACTACTCCCCTCAAACACCTCATATACAAATCCCATCTCCTGGGAACAATTCTAGCAAAATGGAAAGTTGCCCTAGTGGTTCCCAAACACAAAGGAGACAGACAACTTAAATTGCTATTAATATTGGCGACTGAAGCTAAAAAGGCCATTACTAAACTTTGGCTTACACCTAAACTGCCCACTTTGGTGATGTGGGAGGGTTTGATAGGGGTTATCTACTGGCTATAGAACAGTCATATAAGTATATGAATCAACCATCTGTTTTTATGGAAATATGGAAAAGGTGGGTTCTATACAAACTTGATTCAGATGCAGCATCTGTACTTTGAATTTTCCCTTTATTTTCACTATGTGTAAGATATGAATCACTTGATGTTTTATTTTCCATGTGTGTGCAGTACCTGTTTAGGTTATTTGCTGAATGCATCCAGAGGATTTGGCCTTCCAGGTTCTCCAATAAATTTCTCCTACACACTATTGCATTTTAAACATGATACCCACTATGCTGTCTTTGTTCCTTTTCTTGTTTGTCCAGACTAAATATGAAACTTCTTTAACAAAAACTTGATTATAAAACAAACAAAAAAATTGCTCTTCCTCCACATCCAGGAGGCCTGGGTTATGTTCATCCTCTTTCCCCTTAGGCTGAGGAAGATTAGGAGGGACCACAGGGGCCACAGACTGCTGAGACAGTGGTGAAGGCAGCACAATGGCGGGGACCATAGTCCCAGCCATACACCTAGCCAATGTTGACAGAAGCAGCAGGAACAGCTAAATCAATGCCAGAGTAATCGTCGATGGCAGAAGTGACTGAAATAACTCATACAGTAGCCAAAACAACAGTGCTAGCATCGATCGCACCACCTGGTAGAGTTTATGAAGAAAGAGAAGATGGGACAGTGCTTGTCAATGACATGGTAGGGGTGGGCTGCACGCCAATGAAAGTGTGAGAGCCAGAACCTGCACTTGACCTCGGAATGTGAATGACAGTCAAGCCAGTGAATCATGCTGAAGAAGCACCTTGAGACTTAACCTCACAGGAATTCAGCATCACCTGTACTGGGAGGAGAACTCTGAATGTATTTGGTGATGCCCTGTCAAAGGGGCCTTGTTTGAATTATTCTTGGGCTAGTAGCATTTTCCCCATGAAGGTAACTGTATGGCAGAGGAGACTTCTGGTATTCCCGAGCGACAGATCCTATGGGGCACCAGAGACCCCGTGGTAGATGCTGATGCTGGCAGCTTGACAGTCTCCATTTTCTTGACAGTCTCCATTTTCTGCAGGTAATTTTCAAAAGCTTTCTGATGCTGTCTCCGTGTGGCCTGGTTAAAGGCTTAAAAAGTAACACTGTTCTTTATGACATGTAAATGTCCTGACAGCAAACACAAGATGTGTCTGTGTCATTTCTGAATATGATCACACAGCACCAACAAAATTGAAAAAGCGGAGGCTTCTTCCAAGGAACCAAACAATGATGGCATACAATAATGATAAAAGTAAGAGTAAAGACAATTGTAACTTCAATTGACTGAAATCAGCAAAGACATTTTCCACAATCCAACAGGCAATTGATGCTGGGAAAATAAAACAAGGTGGAATGGGACGGGGTATATGTAGGTGGTGCTAACAAATGTCAGCATGGGCAGCCTCAGTTAGGCAAAAGTTCTGAAGTGGTCCTGACACTGACGGCTTACAGTTCCAAAAATGTAGCTCTATGGAGGGAGATATTCTCAACAGAGGAAACAAAAAAATGGGCTAACACATACTGATGTGAAAAAAAAATAACTTGGTTTGTAGTTTAAAAGGCTTTATTAGTAAAACTTACCATAGCCACTCAACCCAACAGCGTTCAATGAAGTGGATATGACAAGTTTTTACTAATAAAGCCTTTTAAACTACAAACCAAGCTAGTTTGTTTTTTCCGCATTATTGCTTGTTAGCCCCCTTTTTTGTTTCCTGCGTAGTGCTTCAACATTTAGTGGGCTCCAAGCATGGACTCCCTTAGCTGCCTTTGCATAATATTAGCACAGATATTCTCAACAAAGATTTCTCTTTACCAGTTTAATGTGCTGTAGCTGGCCCTACAAAAGTCTGCCTCACTACCATTGACTCATCAAACCACTGAATTTCGAAAGACAAGTATATTTGTCACATTAACATGTACAGAGGTCAAACAGGCTAAAATGATAGGTGAGTTCAAGAATGCATGGGATAGACAGAACAATGCAACCCTAGTGGTAGGAAAGAGAGCATAAGCTGCGGATCATTTAGGATTGGGAGTTAAATAGGTAGGAAAATGGGCAGACAAGGTAGGTTAGGCAGTCCTTATCTGCCATCAAAATCTGTTTCTACTCAAAAAAAACTACATCTCAAAAGTATTAAGGCTATGAGAAAGGTAAAGTAGGTAATACTGCATGACAGAGGTGTAGGTTGTGCTCTAATAACCCACTCTATGGGTATGCATCCCTCATGGCAATGCAGAGTGACTTCAACCACTTATAAAAAAAAGGTTATTAGAGCACAAACCACAACATCTCAAGTGTAATATTGTGTTTATAAAATAGTAACTTTGCTGGTAAAGAAAATTATTACAGGCAGGTATGCTTCTGAAAGAGAAGTCTTTAATTGTTAAAGTGGATATATTTCTGTATTCTGCTGCAAGAGAAAATAAGTTAACCTGAAAACAGAACAACATACCAGTAAATATGTTACTTGCCACTATCATATATACTGCTAAACATTTTATAACTGATAAATATTTTGTTACTGAATCTCTGATAAAGGTCAACAGTTTGCAAAGCAATTGTGTTTCAGTGACAGGATGTCGCCTCTTTAGAACAGTCTGAGAGGCTCTGACTGTTGCTGTTGGTTCTGATTATAGCGCTAAATACAGAATACTGATTGGGTAATCATGCACAACCAGCCTGTGTTGCCACAGAGAGGTTCTGATTATATCAGAACTCGAGAGAAAAGTTCAAGAGCTTTGATGTAATCAGAAACCTGAGGTGGCAGCATAGGTTGGTTGGGCCTGTGGTTACCCAACTAGTATTTTTTATAGTGCATAGTATTTTTGACTGTGTTTTCTGTGTGTTTCTAGTTTTTTTTTTTTTAAACAAAAGTGCCAAGCCAACAGATGCGATTCTCGGAAGAGCTTCACTTTTACTTACATGTTCACTCACACCTGGTGGCTTCGCAGATTAATTGAAAAAAAAAAAAAGGGTGCATGTGATAGTTCTGAGTGCAGGTGGCCACAGATTTCCAATCAGCTGATATGTTGTTGCACCACAGAAGAGTACAGCAATGCTCCATGATCTTTAAACTGTGGTACAACATTTCAGCAAGGATAGAAATCCATGCTGAACAAGGGCCAAGTGTACACTATAATCCACTTGTGCTACTTCAGTGTTATACTTGGGGTTTAGGCTGTAGTCAAGCCAAAGAGAAAGGAAGGAAGGAAGGAAGGAAGATTCTGAGACAGCAAAAGAGAGTTCTCTAACAGAGGCTGGAAGTACTGAGACAGAGGTATTGATTGAAGAGAGAAGTATTGAAACAGAATAATCCTGAAAGAGACAACTGAGTTTTTACTATATGTGTCAGCCATGAGTCAGATGTAGCAGTTTTGTTTGTGTTCTGGGGTTTAACTATCCGATTAGGCTGCCAAAAAGTACCATAGTATAGATTGTGCTCTAATATTTCGTGGTCATGGGGTACAAATTCACAAATTAGTTGTAGGAGTTTCATAACTCATTGTCTAATGCTTTGTCAATGAAGTTTTATAGAACTGCAGTACTTTCTGGTTATATATGAACCTGGTCTAGAGACTCTTCTAATTCATAGATGTGTATCTGGTTCAGTGTGTGTGTGTGTTATCAGCCTCTGTGGAACCGTTTTCCCTTTTTTATCTTTACTGTATGTGGTCTCCAGCTATTCTGCAATCATGCAACACAAAATCGTAAAGTTTCCCATTGAAATCTATGGCTGCATAACTGCAACTGCCAGAAAATGACAGAATACTGATATGCTTCCATAGGTAGAGCTGTTCTCATTCATTTTGATTCCCAAATTCCCGTCATACATTCCCAAATCTCAAAATTATTATCTTCTGCAGCTGCAGCATTGCTTGCACATTCCCAGTCCTTCTATAACTGTAAACAAAAGGGTCACTAATAGTCCAAGCACCAAGACATAACCATTTGTAGTCTCTGTCTCAATTTTGAGTCGGGAGCATTCAGCAACGTCTCTTCTGCCTTTTGTCAATTTTGGCAGCAGTTCAGTTCCCAAGAAATAAAACAATTTATTTGCTGATATTCTTTCAGCAACTCAGAAATCAAACATGGATAGCATGCAGGCCACTGAGGTCCAGGGTGACTGTAGTGTCAAAAGCACCTAAGTGAAAGGAGAGCCCTTTATCTCATCCCACCACAGCCATCAAATCAACACACACACACACACACACACACACACACACACACACACACACACACACACACACACACTCAAAATGGGCAACTGCTGTTGACACAGGCAGAGCAAGCCCTGAAAGTGTCCCTATTTACATGTGTGATTACACTGTAACATGGGCTTTTGCATCATCAGAGGCCCAACATAAGCATGTGAGAGTGCCCGAGAGCCACAAACTGCAGTACAGCAAACAATGAAGAAAGAGAGAGAGAGAGAGAGGTGTCCTGGCACTAAGATATGTGTCAGAAATCATTTGCCCCAAGAGGAGTTTAGTCATTTGTGACCAGGACATGAGATTTTCTGTCATTGAAAGGGGTCATGACAACAGGACAAGGACCAGAAAGCATGGGCCAAAGATTTAGGCAGGGTCTGTTGGTCAGGTACAGTGGATTTTTATCTCTAGCCTGGGGCCATTCACACCATCAAAGGCTTGATATAGTGATGTGATAGCACCCAACAACTGTGAACTGCAGTGTTGCTGGTAAGGCAGACAGATGGGGGCCCTGGCACTGAGACTAGAGCTGGGAATCATACACCCAGGAATGGGGATAATCGACTTATGACTAGGACTCTGAATTTTCTGCCTGAGATCAGGATTGTGACAGTGAGACAAAGGTCAGGATCACAGTCCTGGGATTGGGTGAGGGTCCATTGGTTAAGGGCTGAGGAATTGCTGCTCATGTTTAGATCCTGACAGCAAGACAGGAATTTGAAACTGCAGGCACAGGAAACAAGATGAGCTATGGGAGCTGGCCCATCATCACAGTGGTAGGGCAACTGCTCACAATGCTGATATCCGAAGTTCAGGAATGAATCTGGGTCATCAGCGGCTGGCAGGCAGGTGAAGGACTGAGCATCCCAGGGGACACTCAGCTTCTCTGGAGGGGGAGGGGAGATGAGTGCCACTAAAGTAGCAGCACCACCTCAGTGACCACACGTACTGCAGATGAATGCACTATGGGGAGAAGAGATGCTGGCTGATGCCACAAGGCAATATGAACTGCACTCATGTATCCTCACTGCTTGTGTCTCAAGGAAGGAGCACAGAAATAGGAAAAAATGGCATCAGCACCTGCAACAACTGACCACAGTACATTTGCAGTGCCTCCTAATGAACAGACACTTTCTGGGGTAAATCACCCCACCCAAACCCCACCTGTGTGGTAAACCACAGCTGAATGGAGGGCCTGGAAAGTGGGTGAGGGGGGTGCAAGGGGTTGTGTGGGCCGTGGGTGCTCCTGAAGGAGATTAAGTGTCAGAGATAGGTAGGGGGCATTAAAGAGCAAATAAAAAAAAGACACGACCTGGGGATTATCTGCCCATGTTCAGAAGCTTAAACATGTGACAAGAACTGAGGTTTACAGGCCTGGGAGAGAGACAAAAAGCTGGGAGAAAGACAAGTGAGCAGGGTTTTATGGGCTGAGGAGAAAGAAGCAGACCCAATATTGTCTGAGGCAGTAGGCATGGGTGCAAGATAAGAGGCTAAGGTCTTCTCTTTGAGGTTGGAGTCTTCAGAACAAGACAATGGTCATGAATCAAGGGCATATTGAGTGAGATGGTGACGGTGGCCATGTGGTCAACCATAAAATGTCTACAATACTCTTATCCAGTCAAAGTTGCTATATTTAATGTGCAATGGAGGGCCCTGCTCTTACTATTTTACAGTAAATAATATGAGGTTATAGCTCTCAGACATCAGCACTGAACTCTGACTGTAATTACAAGATACAGAGCAGGCCCCAAGCACACAGTGCTGGGCTTGTGGTGTATATGCAGTGCTTGTAGACTTTCCTTTTAGAATCTGAATAGCTTGTGGAGGTGCTGCAAGGTCAGATGGTCATTGAATCACCTGTGCAGGGTGGGAGGAATGAAATAAACCTTAGTATAGCTGAAAGGGACCTGAAATGCACATATAGATGTGCAGTGAGGCAGGTTTGATCAGTGAGTGCGTGGAGGTGGCTATTCAGGAGCTGATCATTGTTCACCTATACAGGTTGGGGGGGGGGAAGAGACACACTGAAATGCTTGCATGGCAGAAAAGTTAGGGAGGACTGAAACACACATGTGGAGGTCACAGTAGGAGAGAAGGCCACTGGATCTCCTCCCCAGGAAGGGAGAAGGTTCTGAAATGTATGTGGGGGTTGTCAAAGAAGACTGAAATGCACACGGAGGGGTGGTAGGGGAAACAGCCATTGGCTTACCTGCATAGCAAGGACTAGCAGGTTCTAAATTGTGCATGGTGGGGGCAGTATGTGATGCAGAGTAGGCTGTGAAATGTATGTGATCTAGAGAGAGAGAGATGCTGGGTCACCTGTGCAATAAGAGGTTTTAAAACATGTGCATGGAGGTGGTGGTTTGGGAAGTGGCCACTAACACACCCATGTAATGATGGAGCTAACGTGGTCTGTAAAGAAGGAGATATAACTGAAATTGCAAGCTGAGTGCATAAATAGGGGCTGGGATGAGCTAGCTATGGGGAAAGGAAGTCTGTTCCTGTTAGTGTGTTCTACCGCTGTCATTCTGGGGAGCACATTTGCCACTGCCATTCTGAAGTGGCAGCAGCAGGCCATGCAGGGAAATATGGCAACAGATTGTGTTAACCATGTGGTGACAGACTGCAAGGGGATCGCCATTGCAGGGGGAGCGCAATCTGAGCTGTGCAGAACTGACATTTGGTGGTTTGGTTAGCTGCAGATTGGGCCCCAAATTTTTTTTATTGTGATCTTGGATTAACACCTTTGAGAACAAACTTATTACATATGTTCCATGTCAAAATTACATTAATAGTAATGTAATAAAAAAGACATTTAGGTATACAGTAGAACTGTAAGTGCAGGTGTAACTCCTAGGTGGCGCTATCCCAATGGTTACTATCCCTGCCTGCATGGCTAGTTGCAGGTTAAGGGGCCTGGGTACTGAAATGGGTGCCTCCATCTGGAGGTCAGTGTTGTTAGTGTCAAGCTAACCTGGGCACAGCCCTCAGGGACACTATAACCCCCTATTTCCCTTCTAGTGTCCTGACCAATACACAATAATCACTTTCACAATGACCCTTATTCACCAGGCAATTACCCACATTGTTTGCACTTACTACCAGGGCTGGTTCCTCTGGCTCAACCCTGGAGACCCCCTGTAAAACAAGGTTATGCACAGCAAATATCAACAGTACAGTACCTTTGGCACAAACTGAAACCACAGTCAGGTTAAATGCAAAAAGAATTAGATCTGATTTATTCAGGGGACTTGAACAAGGGAGGGACATAATCGGGTTGATTTGCTTAAAGGCTATATCAATCAGACAGTTATGCATGCACTTCAGAGTCCCTACACAGTCGCATACACTGGGTACCCAGGTAGGAAGATGGTAGGCTAGCCAGGAACATTGCCCAGGGTAGGCCGGTGCCGCAGCTGGTTGGGACCTTGTGATAGAAGAAAGCAACATGCACAACCCACACTATTTGTAATCCAGAGCTGAAGGGCTCAGTTTGTGACAGAAAAGACAACAAAAGCAGGTGACTCCAATTACAACTTCCTGTTGCTAGCCTGTAAAGCAGAAAGCAGCTAACTGAAAGAAGGTACAGTTTTCTTACTAATTTAACACTTCTATCTCAGCAGAACTCAGTTTCTGTTGAGATTAAGCAGACAGATGCTTTATTAGAAGTAGAAGGAGTCTTATTTAGGAAAGAAAGAAAGAAAGAAAGAAAGAAAGAAAGAAAGAAAGAAAGAAAGAAAGAAAGAAAGAAAGAAAGAAAGAAAGAAAGAAAGAAAGAGTGTGTTCTGTGCTGTGAAGGGTACTATATCAACTTACTTTGCTAAATCAGTAGGAGGAGAGAGAAAGAGAGCTTAATTGGGGGTGTGGCGTAGACCATATAAAAGCAGGTGACTCCAATTACAACTTCCTGCTGCTAGCCTTTTTTCTTACTAATTGTCCTCCATCTCACCCCTTCACCCAGCCACCCTAAGCCAATTCTACTTTTATAGCCACTGGATTTGACTGACAACAGGAACTTCCTGTTTGGCAGTAGGAAGGGAAGGATCATAGAGAAACATTAGTTTTGTCAACCCTAAAAGGAAAAAAGTAGCTCCCTCTCCCCCCCAGCTGCTGATGGTCTGACACTGAGCAAGAAAGAAGGAGGCTACTGAAGAATATAGGAAGTTGCTGTCCCAGAACAGGAAGTGTGAGAGTTATAAGGAGAGGAGAGAGTAAGCATACAGAGAAACAGCAGAGGGGACACAAAATAAGACATGATAGGAGTGGTGCAGTACAATGGCTGTGGGGCGGCAGTGTTCTGGGAGACATTCTGGAGGCTGCGATGCTGCCCTATTTGTAGGCACCTCTCTGGTCTGAGGGAGGAAGTTGCCTGTCTCCAGGCTGACCTGGCTAGGACTCGTGAAACCTCCTCCCCCACCCAGGGACCACCAGGGCCAATGCCACTACTTCAGAGATTGCCAAGAAAGAGAAGAGGCTGGACCAGGGTGGGCTAAGGGAGGGAGAGGGTGGTGGAACAGAGTTGCATCCCTCCAGCTGTACCTCTCCACAATTCATACACTTGTCTGGTGGATAGTGGTTCCTCTATGAAGGCACCTGCAGTTGAGACCAAGGAGGATGCTGGAAACCTTCACAAAGGAGACCCACAGGAGGGTGGCATGGGACTCCACAGGGGAAGGAAATAGCTCCTGGTGGGGGACTCAATCATTAGTGGGGTAGAAGTGGGGGAGGAAGGGGAGAGGGAAGCAAAGTGCCTGCCTGGCGCAGTGAATCCTCAGGATCATGGGAGCAGCTGCATGAGGGAGAGAGCTGGATGTCATTGTCCACCTAGGGACAAATGACCTAGCTAGAAATGGGATCAGAGCAGTGCAAGAGGAGTTTGTAGAGTTGGGGAGGGGCCTTAGACAAGTAGCGCATACAGTAACCTTCTCGGAGGTACTGCCAGTCTATGGCAAGGGTGATGCTAGGGTACTCCTCACCAGGGAATTCAATGAATGGTTGAAAAATTGATGTGGAGCTCAGGGTTTTGGCTTCATTGGGGACTAGGGAGCCACCTGGAGGGATGCAGACCTATACTGGCACGATGGTCTGCATCTGTCCAGGGGGGTAACCAGGATCATAGGTGAGAGGTTTAAATGCTTCATTGGCAAGCATTTAAACTAACCAAGGGGGAGGTACTGAAAAGGAGCAGGGAAAGCCCAGCCTCCTCCAACAAAACATGATAATTAGTGTGGTAAACACCAAGGTAGAGAAGTCATTAGGGAGCAGGACAGAGGTAAATGTAAAAAAAGGCAAAGGCAGTAAGGACAGGGATGGGGCTAAAAGGGGTAAGGCCATCAGAAAGTGGAGGGTGATGAGTACCAATGCCCATAGTCTGTGTAACAAGCTCCCTGAACTAGTGGCCTTGATGGAAGAGGGTTGCCTGGATATTGTGGCAGTCACAGAAACATGGTACACAGAGAACCATGACTGGGATGTCAACATGCCAGGATACACAATCTACAGGAGGGACAGGGAGGGTAAAAGATGAGAAGGAGGAGTAGCGCTCTCTGTGTAAAGGAAGGGATCAAAGCAACAGAACTAAAAAATAAACACGGAGCAGATGAGGCACTCTAGGTCACCCTGGAGACAGGAAATGGCACCACAATCCGCATGGGGGTTGTATACAGACCCTCATCTCAGGGATTGGGAATGGACAAGGAAATGATAGAAGGCATCCTAGAATGACAGAAAAAGGGGAGATATTGTTGATGGGGACCTGAATATGCCAGATGTTAACTGAGCACTCTTGCTGCAGGCACATCCAAGAGCAGGGTCATTCTTGATGCCTACAAGGCTTGCTCTCAGACAGCTGGTGGTATTGGAAATCACTCAGGAAGGAGCAATCTTAGACCTGGTACTATCAAATGGGGACAGAGAAAGAATCTCAGATTTAGAAGTGGGTAGCCATCTGGGAACAAGTGACCACCAAACAGTGTGGTTCTACTATAAACACAGCCTTACAATCAAGCCATACAAAAGCAAGAGTACTGGTCTTTAGGAGAGCTGACTTTGAGAAAATGAGAGCGTGCCTCAGAAAAGCACTAGCAAACAGGCAAGAAGGAGGTGTGGAGGAACAATGGGGAGTAATGAAAACAGCCATCACAAAGGCAACAAGCCTTTGTGTAAAGCAAATCAACAAAACACAATGAAGGAAAAAAACACTATGGTTCTCAAAAGAGGTGGCAGGGAAGGTTAAGGAGAAAAGGATAGCATTCAGGAAATATAAGGAACACAGAAGGAGCAGGACAGAGAACTTTATCAGTTAAAGCAGAAAGAGGAGGAAGGCAGTCAGAATAGCAAAGGCCCAAACCGAGGAAAGGATAGCCAACTCTGTTAAGAAGGGGGATAAGACCTTTTATAGGTACATTAGGGAGCAAAGAAAGACCAAAGGAGGTATACTGAGGCGTAATAAAGGGGAAGGAATGTGGGCAGAGGGTGACAGCTAAAATGCAAGGGTACTGAATGAATATTTCTGCTCAGTATTCACAAAGGAAGAGGAGGGGTTTTACCTAAACCAAACCAGAGAAACACTCTGAAGATGGGGGTCAATACCAGTCCATTTACAGAAGAAAGGGTTCTGAAAGAACTAATAAAATTGAAGATGGACAAAGCAATGGAGGCTGATGGGATTCACCCAAGAAATCTAAAAGAACTAAGGGTAGAACTAGTGACACCGCTGACTACTCTCTTTAACAAACCATGAGAGGATGGGGTGGTACCTGAGGACTGGAGGAGGGTGGATGTGATTCCTCTTCACAAAAGTAGGAGCAGGACAGAGGCCGGAAACTACAGACCAGTTAGTTTGACCTCAGTGGTAGGAAAATTATGGAATCACTTCTGAAGGAAAGAATTGTTGAGTACCTAGAGGCCAGTGGGGCATAGGACCCAAGGCAGCATGGATTCATGATGGGAAGGTCATGTCAGACGAATCTAATAGATTTCTTTGACTGGGTGACCAAAGTAGTAGACCAGGGAGGGGCTGTGGACATGGCCTACCTAGATTTTAGCAAGGCATTTGATACAGTCCCACACAGAAGATTAATACACAAGTTAGCCAACCTTGGAGTGCATCCCAAGGTGGTAGCATGGATAAAACATTGGCTAGACAACAGGACACAAAAGGTAGTAGTAAACAGAGTACACAGTGAAGAAAGGAGGGTTATTAGTGGGGTACCTCAGGGTTCAGTACTGGGACCGGTCCTTTTTAATGTCTTTATAAGTGACATTGCAGAGGAACTGGAAGGAAAATTATGTCTCTTTGCAGACGACACAAAGATCTGCAACAGGGTTGATACACAAGATGGAGTGGAAAGGATGAGAAGGGACTTGGCAAGGTTGGAGGAATGGTCAAATGTATGGCAGCTTAGATTCAATGCTAAGAAGTGCAAGGTAATGCACCTGGGAAACAAAAACCCAGGTGAAGAATACACAATGGGGGGTGAGATACTGACAACAATAAAAAATGGAAAGGGACCTGGGGGTAATTATATCAGATGACCTAAAGGTGGGTAAGCAATGTGAGAAGGCAGTAAGGAAGACTGGGGGGATACTGGGATGCATAGGGAGAAGCATCAATAGTAGAAAACAGGAAGTTATTATCCCTCCATACAGACAGTTGGTGAGACCCCATCTAGACTACTGTGTGCAGTTCTGGAGACCCCATCTCCGCAAAGACATAGACAGAGTGGAGACTGTCCAGAGGAGGGCAACCAAAATGGTGTGGGGTCTGCACCAGAAGACATACTTAAGAAAGACTAACAGAGCTTAATATGTATACCCTTGAGGAAAGAAGGGAGCGTGGGGACATGATAGAAACTTCAAGTACCTCAAGGGAATCAACAAAGTCCAAGAGGATAGCATCTTTCAGAAAAAGAGATGTGCAAGAACAAGGGGGCACAATTTGAAGACAGAGGGGGGACGGCGCAGAGGTAATGTGAGGAAGTATTTTTTTCATGGAGAGAGTTGTGGATGCATGGAACAGCATCCCTGAGGAGGTCATGGAGTCAAGTACAGTGGGGAAATTCAAGAATGTATGGGACAGACATAAGGCAGTCCTAGTGGAGGGTAGGAGGAAGTAAGCTGTTGGTTAACTAGGATCTGCAGCTTATCTGTTAGGTAGGAAAATGGGCAGACTAGGTGGGCCAAGCGGTCCTCATCTGCCGACAAATTCTGTTTTTCTATGTTTCTATATTTCAAAGCAATTAGCCGACAATACTTTAGATTTAGCTGTTGTTGCATGGAGCTACCTTGATGTTTACTCACAATATCCAATACAGGACACAGGCAGGATGAAATCGAGACAGCAGGTAGTTGAACTGGAGTTCCAGGAGAAGCAGGGCCCACACGAATCACCGAGGCATCGTTCCTGTTCAAAGCGTGAGTAGGGGGCTGATCCCCAGGCAGGTCTCTCATCGATGGCTTTCTCTGTGCAGCAGGTAGTCTGGCTGGGCCAGTGTGGCAAGGCCCATGCCCAATGGAAATGAATACGGATTCAGTCCATGGGAGCTGGATGCAGCCTTCAGCAAGCAGAACACAGTTCAGCACACAGTGGGGAACCAAATCACGACCCACTAATAGCACACAGCACATTTACATGTAAGAAATTCTACTGTACCAGGCAGAGTACTATCAGGTCACAATTACAGAGTCTCTGCACAAGCCAGGAGTTCAGGGGTGGCTGGAAATCCTAACAGGCCAATCGCATTCAGCAAATCTTCGTCTTCTTCAGGTTAAAGCCTGGTCACAGTCCAGTGGCTTAAATCATTCTCACAACTCAGATTCAGTCTGAATCAACTCTATTTTCCCTCTCAGGGACAGCAGGCAGACAGGCAGGCCAAACTCAGCCCTTTCACAGTTCTCCCACACGAATCCACACAGGAATTGCTGCTCGACTATCTGGAGATGTTACTCCTTCACTTCCCAACTCAGATCTGAACTGAAACTGCAAGCAGTCTGGGACTTTCCCCAGGATCCAAAAGGTTTGGTTGGCTGATTCCTCTGTCAGTCACAACAAAGGCTCCCCCTCCAGGTTCATTTAGGTGCCAAAAGCCCCAAACTACAATTCCTACAGAATTTTGCTCCCACAAAGCCCCTGGGGACAGGCTCCATTTTAGAGTCCCCAAAGGTACTGATTGGCCCATTTCAGTGGTCCAGGACCAAGATGGTGGAGATAAACAGAAATGTCCATGCTGCAAAGAAGGCAGGTTAGACAAACTACAATATCATTACTATTCTAATAAATAATCAGCAAACAAGTACATCTTCTAACAGAGCTCCCTCTATGCTAATAGCGATGGCAGAACAGAGCGATTATTTGGCAGCCCGGGCAGGACTTGAGCATAGAAACCCTCAGCCCTCTCCCAGATTAATTATGACTGCAATCCAGGGAGCCCTTAAACAGAGAGTACACAGAGGCTACACAGGCACTCTCTGGCAATATATTTAAACTGCTAAAATGCAGGACACCAGCTTGGCAGTGAGCATTTTGGCAAGCTCAAGGAAGACTTTTTGGGAACCCCCATTTGAAAGGGAGTTACACCCTTCCCTGCCTGGAGAAAACTTGGTGTCTGCATCAAGTCTGTAACATCACACCATTGAAAATGCAATACAAACGAGACATATATGACATTAGCATGCTATGCAAATACCATACGATATATCATTCAACATAAACCTGTCACATTACTATACATTTCAACATACTTCACAATACTATATCCGTACTGACAATACTTATGCATGTTTCATACAGGTAATACTGATTTCACTATGATTAATATACTTTGAACACTACTATACTGATTCATGTAATAACTTCTTTGTACATTAAACAGTGTAAAAGGGGGGCCCTTCCCCATCAGCTAACTTGGGGCTGGATGGGGCAGGGGCACCATGGTGAGCAGGAAGAACAAGTAACCTGGAGTTGGCTGTCAGGCTCAATTTGGGCAGTGAGCTTGGCGAGACATAAACCCCTCTGTGAACCACATTGAGAGGCAAATCCACTGGCCTCCCAGGGGAATCATAACTGAAGCGTAGCACTGGCTTGACAGTTCGTCCAGTCTTTCGAGGGGGAGCAGCCACAGTCTCTGTACTTTCAACACTAACTTTGGGGCTTTCCTCATTCATGAGGGGTGCCTCTGCATGAATGGGAATGTCCAAACCAGGAACACTATCAGCTCCTTGCTCTGTATGCTCTGTTCCCACAACATGTTGCTCATTATTATCTTCCGACCAAGGCCCAGGTTGCTCATTTTGAGAAGGCTTTGGCACAATTAGGCTTTGCGGCACTGAAGGGGGTCTGTCAACACTCTGACATTGTTCTTCAGGTTCTGGTGTGTCACCAGGGAGACTCAGACTATCAGTCCCTTCTTTGGGCAATTCACACAGTTCCACAAAACACAGATGGTCCACAACCTCAGATGTGATGCTCTGCACCTCACTTTCAGGGGCCACTGGATCCAAAGAAGAAACTGGGGAGTTATGTAATCCTGAAGGCCCAGCTTCATCTCCACAGTTTGTCATAGTGTTACCTCAAAACAGCTGACTCAGTTCATAGGAGGAGTAATGGGCATTGTCACAATCACTTTCATCAGAGGTGGATTGATAGTCACTATCATTCGAGGTCTGCCAAGAGAGGGCTCTGAATCTTTAACAGCTGAAGCAAATGGACTCTGTCTCCTCCTTGCAGCAGCATGAGTCACCAGCCCAGGGGAATCAATTTCTGGTGGTTCAGCCTCAATGATAACTTGGCCGATAGGCAGCAAGTGGTTACGGTGCATGGTCTTGACAGCTTTGGAGTTATTCTCTGGGTGTACTGTGTACACTGGTAGATCATCCAACTTTCCAACTAGTACATGAGGAAGATGGTGCCACCTATCAGCAATTTTGTGCTTGCCATGTAGTCCCAAATTGTGTAATAACACACAGTCTCTGGGCTGTAGCTCTTGAGCCTTTACTTTCTTATCGTGCCTCTTTGTTGGCAAGGTTTATTTTAGCGGCCATTGTCTGGGCCAGTTGATATGCATGGTTCAATTGAGCTTTCAGTTTCTGTACATACTGCTGGTAGTTTTCAGCTCAGACCCCAACTGGGGGAGACCCCAAAGCAGACATCAACTGGCAGGTGAGTCTCCCTCCCAAACATGTGATTGTAGGGTGAGAACCCAGTAGCGTCATTTTTGGTGCAACTGTACGCATGTACCAAGGTGCCAATCTGCTGGCTCCACTTGTGCTTGCCTTTTGGATGGAGGATGCCCAGCATGTCTAGATGGATGAAGTTAAAATGTTCTGGTTGATGGTCCCCCTGCGGGTGATAGGGGTTGTTCTTGATTTACGCACCCCCCACAGAGAGAGCATTTCTTTGATTAGCCTACTTTCAAAGTCTTTGCCTTGGTCAGAGTGGATCCACTGGGGGGGCACCATAGTGGACGAAGAATTTTTCCACTAGTACTTTGGCCACGGGAGAAGCCTTTTGATCTTTAGTTGGAAAAGCTTGTGGCATACCGTGTGAAATGATCCGTAACCACTAACACATTGCCAATATTCCGTTGATCAGGTTCTAAGCACAAAAAATCTATGCAGACCAGTTCTACGGGGGAACTGGTAGTGATATTGACAAGGGGGGCAGTCCTCTGAGACAGGGCATTTCTTTGAAGGCAATGACTACAGGTCTTTACATGGTGCTCAACATTGACTCCCATCTTGGGCAAGTAGAATCGAGATCGTACCAGGTCTAGAGTCCTGTCAATACCAAGGTGCTCCATGTGATTGTGGAGGGACCTCAGTACCAAGTGTTTAAAGGTCATGGGCAAGACCAATTTCTGCTTGTCTACTTGACTACTATGATCCACTGTCTCTCTGTATAACAACTGATTGAATAACTTCAACCTGGGGCCTTCTTTAAACAATAGGGCAGTTTGCAAGTCAGGGGAAAGTAACTTAGACACATCTTTCCCCGCACACAGGGCATCAAGTGTTGGCTGAATCATAGGATCTTGGGACTGAGCCCACTGAATGCTATCATTGTCAAATTGAGGTAGTGCACTAATATCTAGAGCATAGAAATGGCAATAGGCAGGGGGTATGCAGGTATCAGGAGGGCCCAAGCAATCTACTAAACAGTCCACTGTGTCCGCAGACATCTGTTCATCTCTGATAAACTTTTGACACAATACTCAGATGTCAGATTCAGACAGCCTGACCCTATCACTGTTGGAGGCGGGCCTTCATGACAGGGCGCCAGCATCAATATGGTTCAGTCCTCGTAACGAACAGCATAATCATGGTTGATATAGCAGAAAGCCGGTGTCTAACTTAACAGAAGTCTGTACATAGGTCAATGGGTTATTGTCGGTCTTCACCAATATCTTTGCCCCATAGAGGTACTTATGAAACTGGTCAATGATGGCCCATTTTAAGGCAAGGAACTCCAGCTTGTGCACAGGATAGTTTTGCTCTGATGGGGTCAAACTCCTGCTGGTGAAAGCTACTGGTCTTAAACCATCCTCATGGTCTTGATACAGCACAGCTCCTAGGCCCTGCAGACTACTGTCCGTATGCAGCACATAAGGCTTGGTAGGATCAGAATAGGCAAGGATGGGGACATGGGTGAGCTGGTATATGACTTTGTGGAAGGCTGCTTCACATTCAGGTGTCCAGTGGGTCCCAAAAGGTTCACCTGTGTGGAAGTACACTTTCTCTGGTTCTTTGACAGACCTTTTTTTGTATGCATGGTTGGTGGGGCGGGATTAACCCTGGGTAAGATTCAGGAGCGGGCGAATCACCTTGGAATAGTCTTTTATGAACCTGCTGTAGTAGCCACAAAACCTCAGAAAACATTGTAGTTCTTTCATGTTATGGGGCTGGGGCCAAGTAGTCAGTGACTCAACCTTACTGGGATCAGTCTCTATCCCTTCTGCAGATACTATGAGCCCCATATACTTCACAGAGGTTTGAAAAAACTGGCACTTGTCAATGGACAGCTTGAGGCCAAAGTCTTCCAATTGGTCCAGCTCTTTAAACAGTCAGATCTCACGCTCCTCTAATGTACGTCCAAACACAATGACATCATCTAGGTACACTAGACATTCCAACAAGTTCATATCTCCCACCGCACGTTCCATCAGTCGCTGAAAGGTGGCTGAGGTGCCCGAAATCCCCTGTGGCATTCTCAGGAATTTGTAGAACCCCAAAGGACAGATGAAGGCTGTTTTCTCACAGTCCTCCAGGGCCATCAGAATCTGGTAATATCCGTTGAGAAGATCCAATACCAAGAACCATTTGCTCCCATTCAAGTAATCCAGGGCATCTTGTATACAGGGCATGGTGTATTGATCTGGGATGGTCTGCCGGTTCAGGGTTCAATAATCAACACACATCCTCATGGACCCATTCTTCTTATGCACGACCACAATGGGAGAGGCATATGGACTCCTTGATTCTTGTATCACGCCAGCAGTGAGCATTTCCTGCAGGTGTCTCCTAACATCATCTATGTCTACTGGGGTGAGGCATCAGGATCTCTCTCGAAATGGCTGGTCATCATGCAGACGTATGTGATGCTCTGCACCCTGGACACACCCCATGTCCCATTCTTTTAACAAAAACACTTGGTCTCTCTGCGCGAGTTTCTTGCTAATTCTAGCTTGCCATTCAGCTGGCAAAGGGGAATCACCAAAGTCAAATAAGTCCAGGGTCACTATCCTTCTCACCAGAGCACTTGTTACGGGGTAATACTGCAGTGTCTGTGCAGTGTACTATAGCTAGCGTGCACCCTCTATGCACCCGGACATCCCGATCTGACGCATTCCAAATCTGGGACCACTCTTCGTGGCATAGGCGTGGGTACAGGCAGGCACATGCTGGGCTTAAATCAATAATCCTTCTAAGTAAACTTTCCATCGCCTGGTAACCAACATTAATATTTTGTTCCTTACATCTTCCAGAGGTGGGCCTCCTGTGAATGGTGGCACTGGGCACCCGAGCACAGTACCAGAAAGTCAAGATCCTTCTTCCACACAATCCCCACAGGTTCATCCTGGTCTACTTCCTCGGGTTTACGTTGCGAGTCATAGGCCCTTTTGATTAGAGCCAGAATTCTTAGGGCCCACCCAGTCCATTGCCCTTGTTTCTCATGGCAGAGCTGCACTAGTCTCCCAAACATATGGGCGTTTGTCCCAATTAACATGGGAACCCCATCATACAGTCAAGTGGGGGGACACACTAAGGCAAGTGTCTCAACTTGTTCATCTACTCCAGCCACTGAGATAGGGAAAGACAGCCAGATCTGAATATACCCCGAGTATGAATAAGACTTCTCACTCAACCCTTCTGCACAATATATAAGCTTCCAAGGGTTGGAATGGCAATATCAGGCAAATGCTTTGATACCAGTCTTGGAACACTATAGTTTCTTTTGAGATCCACTGTCAAGCATGGCCCAGGTAGACACACTGTTCACTATCACTGTAGTTTCCATTGAAGGGCCCACCACCTCAGACCATTCTGGGGGAGACGTAGTAGGGGCTGTACAGATGACTTAGCCATGAAGAAGTTGGGTTGGGATTTCCTAGTCCTTCATAGTCATCGCTTCAGCACCCCTCCCGCTTAAGGAGCCATACTTTTCTGAGGTCCCAGTGAAGTCTGTATGCAACCTTATCTAAGTCTTTGGGGACCAGCATTCTTTTTCACATGCCCCTCTTTCCCACAATTATGACAGAGTATGCTTTCTAGAGTCTGTTGTGGCTGGAGTCCACATTGTGGCTGATATGGGGTACCACCAACAGAAAATTGTAGATTCAATTCTGTCTGGTGTGGTGGTGAGCATGGGGATATGCCTCTGTGTACCCTCACTTCCATAGGTCAATTCTCTGGTCTCGAGCTGCTGTCAACAGGGATGCCTGGGAGTGCACCTCACCCCATAGCAGACAAGTTCTGAGAGGGGTTTTGGCCCATTGTATCTCTGGAATGGGCTTGTAAGGAAATGGTAGCCCTCATTTCTTGGACCTTTCACAGTATCTCGCCCCAGGGCGGAGTGTCCTTGCTAGCCTCCCGATCTTGAACTGGCACTGTATTTCGCCCCGAGCATCATGAACATGTGCATCCTCAGTCATCTGGGCAGCAGCAACAGCAGATACAGGAGGCTCCCCCCCGCCCCATGTGGCTGCCTCCTCTCAATCCGCTGAATTTTCTTCATCAGTCCGTCATAGGTAGGAGGCGCATCCAACCGAGGAGCAAGGCGATGAGCTGAGCAGCAATCAATTCAAGAATGGGGCTTACTTAAGAAGTTGGTCCAACCTATTCTGATCGAACTTAGCTGGGGCCATGCTGCCTTTCTTTAGGCATTCCTGTAGCACCGCTTCGCGTCAAGGCACATACACAGGTAAAGGCTCCCCTGGTTATTGCTGAGTGTTTTTGACCCTACCCCACAGTTCCTCAGCCAAATCTGGACTCTCATACACATTTTCCAATGTCTTGAGCAGTTGCTTCTGGATTACTAGCCTGTTTAGCATGGATAATAAGTTGTGTGGGGCCTCTGAGGCTTTCAACCACCCTTCTCCTCTTCTCTGGTTCGGGGCATTGCCATTCTCGGATTTGAGGGGCAACATAGTCTAACCAAGTCTCCCAATTGTCCTCGCCCTGTGGTGTGGGGAGGGTGCCTGAAAACATCTTCAGCTGGCAATATGAGTCTTGACTAACTGCAGGCATGGAGGTGAGAGCAGGAGCCAGTGAAGGAACAGGCATGGGAACTGGCAGGGGTGTCGGAGAAGGAACATCCCCAGGTGGCAGGAATAACTTCTTGAAGTCCTCTACTGTCTTCCCCTCCTCCAGTAACAACTTGCTTAACTTCCCCTTGAAAGTCTCAGATAAGTGTGGGAGTTCATCCCCCCAGGGTCTTTACTTTCCATAATTATTACCCTCCAGGTGGCTGGGACCCCTTCTGAGGCAATAGTCTGTAGCACTTTGGAGCTATCCACGGGGTCACTATACTCTACTAGGGCCATGAAAGCTTGGGTGGTCAAATCAGCCTGTCGACCCACCACCACAGCATTTGTTAAACATTCATTTTTGGAAAGTACTCCTTCCATAGTGTCTTTACTAATGCTTAAGAGAATATCCAATATAAGAAGGGCATTGTGAGGGTCAATCTCCTGCCCTGTACATCACCCCACCAACTGACGCACAGCCACTTTTGTTGGGGTAGCCATTTATATTTGACAATAATTTGTGATTTTGGCCACTGGGGGACACAAATCCCAGCATTAGTGCCTTCAGGATGTAACCCCTAGGTGGCGCTATCCCAAGGGCTACTACCCCTGCCTGCATGGCTAGTTGCAGGTTAAGGGGCCTGGGTACTGAAATGGGTGCCTCCACCTGGAGGTCAGGGTTGTTAGTGGTCAAGCTAACCTGGGCACAACCCTCCAGGACACTGTAACCCCCCTCTTTCCCTTCTAGTGGCCTGACCAATACACAATAATCACTTTTACAATGACCCTTATTCACCAGGCATTACCCACACTGTTTCCACTTACCACCAGGGTTGGTTTCTCTGGCTTGACCCTGAAGACCCCCTGTAAAACAAGGTTATGCACAGCAAATAGCAACAGTACAGTACTTTTTTGCACTAACTGAACCGAGTCAGGTTAAATGCAAAAGAGTTAGCTCTGATTTATTCAGGGACTTGAGTATGAAGGCATATCAGGTTGCTTTGCCCAAAGGCTATATCAATCAGACAGTTATGCATTCACTCAGAGCTCTCCACAGTCACACACACTGGGACCCATTGGTAGGAAGACGTGAGCTAGCCAGGAACGCGTTCGGCAGGTCGGCATCGGCAGCTGGTTGAGTCTCCTGTGATAAAAGAAAGCAACATGCACAATACACACTTATTTGTAAGCCAGAGCTGGGATCAGTTTGTGACAGAAAAGTCAACAATGCAATCAGATGACTACACTTTTAGATTTAGCTGCTGTTGCAGGAGTTACCCTGATGTTTTACCTCCACACACCCAATACAGGATGACAGGTGGTGATCAACCGAGACAGCAGGTGGTTGAACTAGAGTGCCAGGAGATGCAGGGCCCACACAAATCACTGAGGCATCATTACAGTTCAAAGCATGAACAGTGGACTGATCCCCAGGCAGGTCTCTTGTCAATGGCTTTCTCTGTACAGCGGGTAGTCTGGCTGGGCCAGTGTGGAATGGCCCAGGCCCAATGGAGATGAATACATATTCAGTCCGTGGGAGCTGGATGAAGCCTCCAGCAAGCAGAACACAGTTCAGCACACAGTGGGGAACCAAATCATGACCCACTAACAGCATACTGCACATTTACATGTAAGAAATTCTACTGTACCAGGCAGATTGCTATCAGGTCACAATTACAGAGTCTCTGCACAGACCGGAAGTTCAGAGGTGGCTGGAAATTGTGACAAGCCGATCACATTCAGCAAATCTTCGGTCTTCTTTAGGTTAAAGCCTGGTTACAGTCCAGTGGCTTAAATTGTTCTCACAACTCGGATTCAGTCTGAATCAATTCTATTTTCCCTCTCAGGGACAGCAAGCAGACAGGCAGGCCAAACTCAGCCCTTTCACAGTTCTCCCACGCGAATCCACACAGGAATTGCTGCTCGACTATCTCGAGCTGTTACTCCTTCACGTCCCAACTCAGATCTGAACTGAAATTGCAAGCAGTCTGGGACCTTCCCCAGGATCCAAAAGGTTCGGTTGGCTGATTCCTCAGTCAGTCACAACAAGGGCTTCCCCTCCAGGTTCATTTAGGCGCCAAAAGCCCCAAAACTACATTTCCTACAGAATTTTGTTCCCATAAAGCCCCTGGGGACAGGCTCCATTTTAGAGTCCTCCAAAGGTACTGATTGGCTCATTTTAGCAGTCCAGAACCAAGGAGGTGGAGATAAACAGAAATGTCCATGCTGCAAAGAAGGCAGGTTAGACAAACTACAATATTCTTACTATTCTAATAAATGATCAGCAAACAAGTACATCTTCTAACAGAGCTCTCTCTGCACTAATAGCAATGGCAGAATGGAGTGATTATTTTGCAGCCCGGGCGGGACTCAAGCATAGAAATACTCATCCCCCTCCCATATTAATTATGACTGCAATCCAGGCAGCCCTTAAAAAGTCAGTACACAGAGGCTATACAGGCACTCTCTGGCAATACATTTAAACTGCTAAAACGCAGGACACCAGCCTGGCAGTGAGCATCTAGGCAAGCTCAAGGGAGACTTTTCAGGGACCCCCATTTGTAGGGGGGTTACACAGGCTAATAACAAATAGGAGTCTAAGTATAAATCTAAATATAAACAAGAAGAAAAAGATGGAGGACTAAGTCAACAGGCTATTATAAGCACAAAGAGTATCTGCGAAAGTTAAGGCAGTTAAGGGAGAGAGGACAACTCAGACTGGGATACCTGAAAGCAGAGAGAAGTACTGCAGCAGACTGTGTTGTGTTGTCCGGATGGAGGACATTTTACAGGGATTATAGCAGCCCAGGGCAGCCACATCCACTCAGAAAGTACAAAAACATCACCCATGAAGGCCTTGTTGAAGCTTTTTTTGGGGGGGGTTGGGCGAAGGCAGATGGAGAGGATTGTAGGAGAAAAGAGGGGGTGGGGTAAGAGGGGAGTTTGATGTAGGAAGGATTAAGACACAGGATGGGAGAGAAACAAGTGCAGGACACTAGGGGCCATGTGGTCATGAGGGAGTGCTGCCTAGGCACGAGATAAAACAGCAGTTGAGGGGCTAAGGGAAGCAGTCACCGCTGTCAATAGCACTGAGATGTTTTCAGAGCTCATGTTTGAAGGGGCCTAATAGCTAACTGAAAAATAGGAATAAATAACGAATTAAAAAATGGGAAATGGAAAGGGCACCAAACCTCAGTCTATACCAATCCAGCACTGATGCACATCTCCAGATACCATGAGTGAGACTCCAGCCCCTCACCAAGGCAATTAAAAAAAAATGAAGTCTGCAATTTGACTGAGAAGTGTGTTCACAGCTAAATAAACTTTTATTGTTTCGTTGCAACTTGAAGCCTGTGTGCCCTGTTTCAATTTACCTGATGCAGTCAACAGTGAAGTATTAACACTGAGGGATGCACTGAAGATTACAAGATAAATCAACAGTGTCAGTGGCTCAGTAGGTAGCACACTCACCTCTGAGGCCAGGAGATCAGAGGGCTGTGGGTTCAGTTCCCACAGCTGGTACTTGGGTTAATATCCCAATACTGACACTGTAGTGCAGCATGAGAGGGGTGCTGCACTTCTGAGGTGCCGTCTTTCGGAAGAGACGTTAAACCGAGGTCCCATCTGCCTGGACTGGTGGTAGTTCAGGTGGGTGTTAAAGATCCCATGGCACTTATCGAAAAAAAGTAGGGGGAATTTCCCCGGTGTCCTGGCCAAATTTCCCTCATTCACTGAAAATACCACCAACAGCTTAATCTGGTTCAAGGTCAGTTGGCATTCATCTGTATCCCCCTCCCCCGGGTCGTGCCTGAAAATAGGCAGGATTTGTCTAGTGCACTTACCCAGTCAACAAAAACTAACTAAACTAAATGGGGAACTGTTATGAAATGAAATGAAATTGTAAGCCAGTCACCCAATGTGGAAGAGATGTCCTGCTATGCCTGTAGCTACAGTGTTTGCAGCTGAGATCCCCAGGGGATAACTAAAGCCAATTTCCATTGTACCAAGCACTGTACATTTTTTTAATGAGCAAAACCTCCTGGTATGCATAGAAAGGAGTGAACATGGGTGGTGGCACTGTGCCTATTGACCAGTTAACATTTATACACAGAAGCCCAGGGTCATCGGCTCAAAGGACAAAGCCACTACATCTACATCCCTCATAGTGCCTATAGTGCCAGGGCTTAGACCATCCTTGCAAGCAGGGGTGTTGCAATAACACAGAGACTGTTGCTTTTTCATTCACAGTTTAAGGCTGTAGATATTAAGGGCAATGGTAGCATTTTTGTGGGGTGGATCAAGTATTAATCCTCCTTCATCCAACCAGCCCCCATCATTCTCAACTCTCACCCATCTACCACATCCCCAAGGAGTTACCTGGCTCCAGGCAAGTCCTCCAGGGATTTTCCTCCTTGGTTGGGCCAGAGAGGGGAAGTCTGCCTACACAGAAGCACAAACCAAGATTCCCAGAGCCCTACCTAGCAGGTGGTGTGGGGCTGGGAAGTTTGTTAGCTGGTAAGGTTTTTTCTCTGGCAGTTTATCCCTAGGGTAGCCCAACATGCAATGATGTACCATGTGTGCCTACACATGCAGAGATGAATCAGCATCCAAGGCCTGCTCTTCCCTTTCTAAGGTGATTTCTGCTTTGCTACCACCTGGCCTTTGCCATGTGGCAGGCTGGTAGTGGGATGCTGGAGCCCACTACCAGAGAGAGAGGAAGGCTATTCCTAGAATGCTCAATCCTCTCTCCCTCAGCTGACCTTACATACGAACATACGAAGAATGCCAGCAGATACAGGCCTGATGATCTATCTAGCCTGCTCGAGTGTGCAGTTAGCAGTCTGTTACACTGCAGCTGCTCCCCCCCTCCTACCCACATATTCGGTTTCATGCCTGTACAAGCTGTTACCCCTCCCTCCAGTGCCTCGTTGGCGAATTTCCCCCTAGCTTTGTCCCATCCCCTCTTAAAACTGCCCACCGTCTTCAAGGATACCACCTCCTCAGGCAATGTGTTCAACCCTGTTACCACTCTCTCCGTGAAATAGTGCTTTCCTCATTTCCCTTCTGAATCTACCACCCTCCAGCTTTAGAGTATGCCCCCAGTGTCCCTCCATCTCCTTAATCTTAAAATTCCCTCCGTACCACCTTTATTTATGCCTTTCATATATCTGAAGGTTTCTATCATATCCCCACTATCCCTCTGTTCCTCCAGGGAGTACATGTTGAGCTTCTTCAGTCTGTCCTCATAGGGTTCGTCCTCCATACCGAGGATCATCCTGGTTGTTCTGCATTGGACCCCCTCCAGCAATTTAACATCTTTCTTTAAGTAGGGGCACCAGAACTGCATGCAGTACTCCAGATGCAGCCTCACCAATGGCCTGTACAGTGGCAGGGCAGGATGGCCTTCCCTCTCCTGAACATGATTCGTCTGGCAATACACCCAGTGCTGAAGGAACTTGCAGATGTCCTGGCAAAACCCCTGGCAGAGCTTTTCACCATCTCTCTCTGAGGACAGGGTGGGTGCCCCAGGACTGGAAGGTGGCACATATAGTGCCTATCCATAAGGGGGGGATCAAGGGAGGTGGCAGGGAACTACAGGCCTGTCAGCCTGACATGGGTGGTGAGCAGGGATGGAGGCATTTTCAAGGAGAGGCTAGGGGGACCTGGAAAAGTCAGGTGCCTGGACAATAGACAGCATGGATTCATCCCGGGAAATCGTGTCAGACAAACCTTGTGGAGTTCTATGACTGGGTGATGAGTGACTTGGACCTGGTAGACCAGTGAACGTCCTCTTTCTAGACTTCAGCAAGGCATTTGACTCTGTTCCTCACGTGGGCCTGTTGGATAAGCTGGGAGAAATGGGGTGGGGAACCAGATGATCAGATGGATAGCAATTGGCTCCAGGACCAGACCCAGAGGGTCGTAGTTATGAGATAGTCTCATCCCCAAGGAGGGTCAGTTAGTGGGGTCCCACAGGGATCAGTCTTGGGCCCCTCCTGTTCAACGCCTACGCCTCTGACATAAGGACAGGAATCAGGAGTGAGATGAGTCTCTTCTCGGATGACTCAAAACTGGGGCGGTGGTGGATGGGAGGAGGGAGGGTGGCCCTAGGGGGACCTGGAGGCTCTGGAAAGATGGTCTAGAAAGTGGAAGCTGAGGTTCAATGCAGGGAAATGCAAGGTACTCCATCTGGGGCCAGAAACCCGGCCAAGTGTACACCCTGGGGGAATACTACAAGTCTTGATGGCTGAGAGGGACCTGGGGGTGGTGGTGAATGTCAAGATGAACAACTCTGAGACTTGTGGAGGCAGCAGCCAAGGCCAACAGGATGCTGGGATGCATCGCTAGGGGGATCACCTCCAGAAGGAGGGAAGTGATACTCCCTCTGTATAACTGCTTGGTGAGGCCGTACCTTGAGTACTGCATGCAGTTTTGGAGGCAAAACTTAAAGAGGGACATTAAACTCCTGGAGAGGGTCCAGAGGAGGGCAACCAAAATGATTTGGGGCTTGGGGGACAGGACCTATGAGGAGAGGCTCGAAGAGCTAAATATGTACACATTGGAAGAGAGAAGGGACCGGGGGGACATGATAGAGGTCTTCAGGTACATGAAGAGGGTAAATAGGGGAGGAACAGTCAGGGTGCTTCAAAGGAAGGAGGAGGGGACCACTAGAGGGCATGGGTGGAAGCTGGAGGGGAAGATTCAGGGGAGAAAGGAGGAGGTGCTACTTCACTGAGAGGGTGGTGGAGCCATGGGAATGCACTGTCTAGGGGCTGGTGGAGGAGCAGAGACAGTGGAGGGGTTCAAGAGGGAGTGGGACAGGTACAGGGGAAGGGCTCTGGAAGCAAAATCCAATGCAGCAAGAATATCCGGAACTGGGAAGGGAGAAGCCAGAGAAGGTGAGGGGAGCAGCAAGGTTAGCACCCAGTGTGGGGGCTGACCAAACGAGCAGACACGAAAGACCGTTATGCCTATTCTGCTGGCATTTTAGTATGTTAGTATGTATCTTATTAGCCTTAGCCGCTACTTTTCTGTACTGCGCTGAATGTTTCAGTTGCATTGTTATTATCACCCAAGATCTTTTTCCTCTTCTGTAGGGAATAACTGTAACTTCCCCCCCAAGTCGGTAATGATTCCTTGGGTTTCTTGCTTCCAAGTGCAAGACCTTCAAGAGACCTGAGACCATTCCTGAACACAGGTCTCTAGCATAGCAGGTGGTAGCACTCCTGCTGCACTGCTAGGCGTAAGCAGTGGAGTCAGGTGGTCAGGGAGGTCAGGAGACCCCTCACTTTAGTAGCTGAAGGGTCAGACAATTAATCTTGAACCCACACACATACACACATTTCAGTCAGTGGAACAGCAGTACAACAATGTTGGTGGGAATTTCTCCAGTGGCAGCAGGGAAATCACTTTTAAACCTTCTGATACTCAACAGACATTGAAAATCCAGGCAACCAAAACTATGCTTTTTTAGGAAAAAACTCTAAGGAATATTTTATTTTACTGTTGCATGAGCTGCACTGTATAACCATTTTTGGCTTCCTTTCTCCTCTCAGACCTTTTCAAAAGCATGAATGACTCATGCATTCAGTTAATAAATCATGGATTTCATTAAAACATGTGGATTAATCAGGATTATGAAAAGCTAGGTTGGTTGACTAAAGTATATTCAAGAAGAGAATTATTTTCCTAGCTCCAGGGGCTAAGGCTTTCTATGTAATTTTGGCCCCCAACATCTCGGTATGCTCCTCCACCTCTGCTACTAGGCCAGCTGGGTAGAAGGATTTAAAGTGTGGTATACTACAACTGGAAACAAAAATGGAGCATACCTTTTGCCACCGGCCATCCCTAGCCTAGTCATGGCCACAAATCATCTTACACATCTGCAGTTACACTGGTGACCCCACCGGCCAGCCAGTATGTTTTCCTGACATGTGTATGGTTAGCCTGCTAAAAACATCACTTTTTTTTCCATTGTACTTATTTAATCATGATGGTACTTATATAGTACTATTAGCACTTTATATCTTATCAAATTATTTTGTTGTTTTTTTTGCATGGTTTTGAATTTCTTAAATTGACTGTATTTTCAGGGCTGTCCCTTTGCAAAAGTGGTAGTGCTGCTGCTCAGGACACCAGAGAACCAGGTTTAGGAACAAGCCGAATGCATCAGCAGGTCTGCTGGGGGAGATATATCGAGCATCCCAGAGGACACTCTCCTCAGGTTCCCAGACTCTACTACAATAAAGCCACCTCGCTGATCACAAGTGGTGGTGCAAGTAAAAGCTGATGCATATGGAGCGGGTTGCCAACAGGCTTGATGCATGCTGACCTGCACTGCATGCACACATGTCTTAGAGCCCTTATGTTGGCATCCTACATGGCAGGGAAGAGAAAAGTAAAGTAAAAAAATTCAGGTGTGTGGGATGATGGCAGCATTCTTGGGCTCCTATGATCTGACTGTCCACCCCTCAGAAACATGGCCTTCCTATGGGAGGTTTGGGTAGCTGCCCATGGACTCCACCCAAAAGGGGTAAGTTTGAGGTAATAGGAGGTGGGTAAGTGGCAGAGATGGATCAGGTGGGGCTGGGAGATAACTGAGCGTAAAGTGGGAGGAGAGAAAGAACGTTTAAAAAATTGTAAATATACACGTGTGTATCTGTCTGTCTGTCTATCGAGATATGTTATATGCATCTATGAGATATGAAAATTATCTTCATGAGGGGTCAGTGACCTCTTAACCTTCATGAGTGGCAAAGCCATGAGTGAGGAGACAAGCTGTCACTGACATCAAATGAGAAAATCCATGTCTGATAGAAACACATGTACAGTTTATACAATGGACACCGTCCCAGTATGGACCTCAAAAAGGAAAAAATTTGCCTTTTTAAACTGTGATCTTTCTGGCTCCATTCTCTGTATGCAGTTCACAATTTTTTGTCAATATTATGTTTATTGAATAGGTTCAGACAGTGCAGAAAATACGTAAATAAAAGCAGTGAAAACAGATTCAGTGGATTACAGCCCAGGTGAGTATATCTAAGGGAACATATATGAGATTACACAGTGAACAACATGAAGGTGAGCTGCCAGTCACTGCCAATGAGCCATACTGCAGTGCAGTGATACTCACTCATTCTAGGCTTTGGAGCCACATGTGCTACTTCACTTGGCTCAGGAGCCACAACCCATATACAAGGCATTCGGCAGTGCCGAAATAAAGCTTGCACACAAAACGTATTAATTTCAAAACATTTTATTGCAATTAAATAAACATAAATTCATCCTCATGCTTTCTTTTCTTGCAGCTGTCCATTCTATGGCATTCACTTCTGTACAAGTCTGCAACACGTGAAAATGATCATGTGCATTACCATCTGCTTTTTAAAATACTAAACACCACATCAGTGGCCCCCCCCAAGAACCATACCAAAACAGCATAAACCACCACAAAAGCCATGCAATTTAACAAAATAGTCAAAACACCACCACCACACCAGTGAACCCCACCGTCACTTCTCAATCCACACCAAGTGAACAAGTAACAGAATCCATGCACTGGAGCACCGAATCAATAACATTAATTTAAAATATAAAACCCCCCCAAGTTCTGACATTACCTCCTTTGAGATTTTGCAGTTGGCTCTTTAGTGCTGTACTTTTTTGACCACGCACAAATGAAAAAATGCATTCTTCACGTTTGATCATGATCATTACCTGCATTTAATTTAGATTCCGCATGTTCACTCTTGGATGCAAGCAACGTTACTAGGCTCCCCCTCAGTAAATTGATTACTAATTCAGATACCTTGCTGTTTGCTCGTGAATGGTAGGTTCACTAACAATGATTGTGGCAAAGAATGTTACTAATACGAGAGACCTCGAAAACAGGGCGGCCTTAGCTAGGTGCAAACTGTGCCCCTGCATCTTAGGGGCCCATACTTTTTTCTTGAGGAAGCAAAAATCATTTAAAACATTTAAAAATGTCTAAATCTTGTTATAGATGAAAATGTTACCAGCAAATCAATGTGGAAGACAACTGGCTCTGCTACTGTTACAAACGGTGGGGTTGCTTTACTATAGTGGAAAAGATTAGGTTAAGTAAGTGCTAATGGTGTTAATGGCCATACTAAATACCTCCCAGACTGACTGCTTTCACAAACAAGGAGCTACACTGACAAGGGAATTTGTTTGTAACGTGGACATGTAGTTGAAACAATGAATGATATGACACAATTTGTTTCAAAAGTGTGTGAGCACTTAAAATCAGGGGCTGATCTTAACATTGTTTTACTAGCACAAACACCAGTGCAAATTGTCCAGGGCTAATGCAGCTAACTCTCTACTTGTCCATCTTGACTAATGCAGGTTCTCATGGCTGTTGATGTTAAAAAAGTCATTACTTTAGCAGGCTTTAATAACAATGCTAATCTCTCTCAATGTTCTAGATGGCCTGGTGTGGTTAACAGCTCATTAAGAGCTGCAATTATCTGGCAGTTCTAGAGGGGGATACCACAAAAGCCTTAGTGAGAGTCATTATCACTCCACTGTTGGGACTTTCAGATAGTTTCCAGGGTGTGATCAAGGGTAGAGTGCTGTTAAATCACTAGCTTCCAGTTTTCTGAATGTGTCTCTGTCTAAAAATGTGTCCTATATTATTAAGACCAGTGCCCCTCATTTCCCTACATTTTACATAGAAACATAGAATTTGATGGCAGATAAGGACTGCTTGGCCCACCTAGTCTGCCCATTTTCCTACATAACAGATAAGCTGCAGATCCTAGTTAACCAACAGCCTACTTTCTCCTACCCCCCACTAGAATTGCCTTATGTCTGTTCCATGCATTCTTGAATCCCCCTACTGTAGTTGACTCTATGACCTCCTCACGAAGGCTGTTCCATGCATCCACAACCCTCTTTGTGAAGAAATACTTACTCACATTACCTCTGAGCCATCCCCCCTCTATCTTCAAATTGTGCCCCTTGTTCTTGCACTTCCCTTTTTCTAAAAGATGCTACCCTCTTGGACTTAGTTGATTCCCTTGAGGTATTTGAAAGTTTCTATCAAGTCCCCCCCCCCCTCCATCTTTTCCTCAAGGTTATACATCTTAAGCTCCTTTAGTTTTTCTTCAAATGTCTTCTGTTGCAGACCCTGCACCATTTTGGTTGCCCTCCTCTGGACAGCCTCCATCTTGTCTATGTCTTTGTGGAGGTGGGGTCTCCAGAACTGTACACAGTACTCCATCTGTCTGTACAGAGGGCCAACAACTTCTTATTTTCTTCTAGTGATGCCTCTCCCTATGCATTCCAGTATCCCCCCAGCCCTTCTTACTGCCTTCTCACATTGCTGGCCCACCTTTAAGTCCTCTGATATGACTACACCAGGTCCCTTTCCATTTTTGTTGTTGTCAGTATCTCACCCCTGAGTTTGTGTACTCATCCCCTGGGTTTTTGTTTCCCAGGTGCATTACTTTGCACTTCTTTGCATTGAATCTAAGCTGCCAAACATTTAACCATTCCTCCAACCTTGCCAAGTTCCTTTTCATCCTTTCCACCCCACCTTGTGCATCAACTCTATTGCAGATCTTTGTGTCATCTGCAAAGAGACATACTTTTCCTTCCAGTCCCTCTGCAATGTCGCTTATAAAGACATTGAAGAGGACCGTCTAATACTGAACCTCGCGGTACCCCACTAGTACCCCCTTCTTCAGAGTGGACTCCATTTACTATTACCCTCTGTGTCCTATTCTCCAGCCAATTCTTTACCCAGGCTATCATCCTGGGACCCACTCCCAGGCTGGCTAACTTGTATATTAATCTTTTGTGTGGGACTGAGTCAAATGCCTTGCTAAAGTCTAGGTAGGCCATGTCCACAGCCCCTCCCTGATCTACTACTTTGGTCACCCACTCAAAGAAATCTATTAGATTCGTCTGGCATGACCTTCCCGCTGTGAATCCATGCTGCCTTGGGTCCTGTGCTCCTCTGGCCTCTAGGTACTCGACAATTCTTTCCTTCAGAAGTGATTCCATCATTTTCCCTATCACTGAGGTTAAACAAACAGGTCTGTAGGTTCCTGCTTCTGCCCTGCCCCTACTTTTGTGAAGGGGAATCACATCTGCCTTCCTTCAGTCCTCAGGTACCACCCCATCCTCCCATGATTTGTTAAAGAGGGTAGTCAGTGGTGTCACTAGTTCTACCCTTAGTTCTTTTAGAATTCTGGGATGAATCCCATCAGGCCCCATTGCTTTGTCCACTTTCAGTTTTAAGAGTTCTTTCAGAACCCTTTCTTCTGTAAATGGGCTGGTATCAACTTCTGTATCCAGAGTGTTTCTATTGTTTGTTTTAGGTACCTCTCCCTCTTCATTTGTAAATACTGGGCAAAAATATTTGTTTAGTATCTCTGCCTTTTCACCGTCACCCTCTGTCCACCCCCTCCCCTTTATTAAGCCTCACTATCTCTCCCTTGGTCTTCCTTCGCACCCTGATGTACCTAAAAAAGGTTTTATCCCCCTTCTTAACTGAGTTGGCTAACTTTTCCTCGGTTCAGGCCTTTGCTGTTCTGACTGCCTTCCCAGCTTCCTTTTGCTTTAACTGATACAATTCTCTGTCCTGCTCCTTCTGTGATTCCTTGTACTTTCTGAATGCTTTCTTTTTCTCTTGAACCTTCACTGCCACCTCCTTTGAGAACCGTAGTGGTTTCTTACATTGCTTTGTTTTGTTTATTTGCTTCACACAAAGGCTTGTTACCTCTGTGATGGCAGTTTTTATTATTCCCCATTGTTCTTGCACCCCTCCTTCCTGCCCATTTGCTACTGCATTCCTTAGACACTCACCCATTTTGGCAAAGTCAGCCCTCCTGAAGTCCAGTACTTTTGCCTTATACTCACTGGTCTCAGTATCAATAGTGCTTACAATACACACTTGGTATTTGATTTGTCAACTGAGCACAATCTCCTTAAATTGGTAATATTCTATTGGCTCTTCAGTTCAGAGAAGGACTCAGTATGAGATTACATAGAAACAGAAACGTAGAATTTGATGGTGGGTAAGGATCGTGAGGCCTACCTAGTCTGCCTATTTAGTCTAAACCACAGACCCTAATTTATTCATGACTTACCTTTTTTTCTCCTATTGTCAGGGTTCCCTTATGTATATCCCATGCATTCATGAATTCCCTAATCATTTTTGCCCCCACCACCTCCTTCAGGAAACCATTCCATACATCCACTACTCTTTCTCACATTGCCCAAGTCCCCCCCCCCAGCCTAATCTCATGCTCCCTTGTCATAGTGCATCTTCTTTTTTGAAATATGTTGTCCTTTTGTACTTTAATACCCCTGAGGTACATGAAAGTTTCTATCATATCCCCCCCTCTCCCTCCTGTCTTCTAGGGAGTACATGTTGAGTACCCTTAGCCTTTCCTTGTAGGGCTTTTCTAGCAGACCCTGCACCATCTTGGTAGCTCTCTTCTGGACTGCCTCCATTTTGTCTATATCCTTCTGGAGATGGTGTCTCCAGAACTGGTCAAAGTACTCCAGCTGAGGTTTCACCAGTGTTCTGTACAGTGGCACAACCACTTCTTTCTTCCTGCTGGTGATGCCTCTCCCAATACACCCAGCATCCAACTGGATTTCCCCACAGCTTTCTCACATTTTTTGGACACCTTTTGGTCATCAGATATGATTACCCCCAGGTCCCATTCTTGCTTTGTGGCTGATAGGACCCCTCCTCCCCCATCCTGTACTCTTCCCTAGGATGTTTGTACCACAAGTGCAAGATTTTGCACTTCTTTGCATTGGATCTTAACTTCCACACTCTTGACCTTTCCTCTAACATGCTCAAGTCTTTTTTTATTTTCTCCACCCCCTCTGGAGTGTCAACCCTGTTGCAGATATTGGTGTCATCTGCAAAGAGGCACACCTTTCCCTCTAACCCCTCTGCAATGTCTCTTATGAAGACATTGAAGAGGACTGACCCCAGTACTGATCCCTGTGGCACCTCGCTAGTCACCTCTCTTTCCTCCAACTGAATGCCATTTACCAGTACCCAGTGTGTCCTGCTACTCAACCAATTTTTGAACCAGTTAACCAACTTTGGGCCCACCCCAGGGTGTCTAAGTTGTTTACCAACCTCCTATGTGGGATGGTGTTGAAGGCCTTGCTGAAATCTAAGTAGACTACATTCACCGCCCCTTCCTAATCTACCTTCTGGGTTGCCCAGTCAAAGAAATCTATTAGATTTGTTTGACAAGACCTCACTGTTGTGAATCCATGTTGTCTTGGATCTTGTGCTCCACTGTACTCAAGGAATAGCATAATCCTTTCCTTTAGTAGTGACTCCATTAATTTTCCCACTACCTAGGTCAGGCTGACTGCTATGTAATTGCCTGCCTCCTCCCTGCATCCACTTTTGTGAAGAGGTACCACATTTGCCTTCTCCAATCCTCTCCAACGACCTATCGAATATGTGTGGTCAGTGGTGCTGCCAGCACCTCTCTGAGCTCTTTAATACTCTGATGTGCATCCCAGCTGGCCCCATTGCTTTATCACTTTTAGTTTCCCAAGTTCCTCTAGCACTCTCTCCACCATGTATGGACCGGTGTCCACCTCCCTTCCATGGTTGCTTCTATTGCTTAGTTGAGGACCTACACCTTCCCCTTCTTTAGTGAATACTGATCAGAAGTATTTGCTCAGTATTTCTGTTTTTTCTAGATCCTCCTCCTCCACACACCCTCCTCCCTCCTTTTTTATCCTGACAATCCCTCCCCCATACTTTTTCCTCTCACTAATGTATCTGAAGAAGGTTTTGTCACCTTTCTTAATATTTTGGACTATTTTTTGCTTTGTTTGAGCCTTTGCGCTCCTGACTGCTTTCCCTACTTCCCTCTGCTTTTCTCGGCACTGCTTCCTGTCCTCCTCCCTTTGTGTTTCCTTGTATCTCCAGAATACCCCTCTTTTTCTCTTACTATAATAGCCACCTCCTTAGAGAACCAAAGTGGTTGTTTTTTTTCTCTTATTCTTGCTTGGTAGTTTAATGCAAAGGTTTGTTGCTTGTGCTATGGCTGTCTTGAGAATATCTCACTGCTTTTCAATGCCCCCCACTTTGTACTCCTTTGGTAGGGCTCCCCTTAGACATTCCCCTATCTTGACAAAGTCAGCCCATCTGAAATTTAGGACCTTAACCCTTGTGTGGCTTGACTCCTCTATGGTGGCCACGTGGAACCATACTGTCCTGTGGTCACCGATTCCTATGTGGCTGCCCACCTCACCATCCATTATCCTGTCCCCGTTTGTGAGCACTAGGTGCAATATAGCCCCCTCATGGGTGGACTCAGTCACAAACTGTCTTAGGTGTGCCCTCTGCAGGATCACCTGGATGTTCCTTCTTCTGGCAGGGCTTGCATTTTGGGTGTTACAATCTACATCTGGCATATTGAAATCTCCTAGCAGTAGTAGTTCATCTTTGACTGCCATTTTGTGGATGGCTTCTATTAGTATTTCATCAGCCTCCTCCCCTTGTGCTGGAGGTCTATAGAGCACTCCTGTACAAATAGTGGTACCATTTCCTGTTTCCAGAGTGACCTGCAGTGCCTCTGCTCCCACTTGCAGCATCTGAACCTCAGTTCCCTTCCTCATGTACATCGCCAACCCCTTCCCCTCTTTCCTCCCTATCCTTTCTAAAAAGTGTGTAGCCTGGTATGGCTATGTCCCATTCATGGTTAATTTTGTACCATGTTTCTGTAACAGCCACTATGTCCAGTTCTACTTCTACCATCAATGCCACTAGGTCTGGAATTTTGTTTCCCCGGCTGCTAGCATTTGTACACATTGCTCTCCATGTTTGTTTCCCTCCCTGTTTGCTCCCCCATCTTACCTGCTCTCTTCATGTATTTTGATTTGTTGTTTCTTCTCCCCTCCAATATACTTATGTGAGATTTTTGTTTTATTGGCAGTCTTCTGCCTCTAGTAGCCTCCTTTCTAACTTTCCATATCCTGTGGGGGGGGGGGCAATATGATATCTCCTGCTTGTTTTCGCCTCCCCCCTCGGCTAGTTTAAATGCTTGCTGAGGAAACATTTAAACTTCTCATCTAGGATCTTGGTGCCTCTCCTGGATGGATGCAGGCTGTCTGGCTTGTACAGTCCTATGTCCTCCCAGGTGGGGCCCAAGTACCCTAGGAAGCTCAACCCCTAGTGTCCGCACCAATCCTTCAACCATTAATTGAATTTGCTGGTATGGATGTCCCTATCCTCCCCTTTGCCATGGACAGGCAGAACCTCCGAGGAAGCTATGGAGCATGCCACTTGCCCAAGACCCTTTCCTAAGTCTCTGAAGTCCTTCTGCACTGCTCCTTCACTCACTACCTCCCTAGCTAGGTCATTCATCCCAAGTTGAAAATGACATCCAGATCCTCCCTTCCTGCCACTACAGGAAGTGTAAATGACTGAATGTAAATGTATATCATGGAAAGCAGAAGGGGTTAATAACCCCATTAAAAGAAAGAAAATTTTGTCCACACTTAAAAAACTACACTGTGACATCACCCTTCTACAAGAGATGCACCTTTGCCCTGCAGAACCTGCCAAACTGCGTCCTGACTTGGGGTCAAGATATCTAGCTGCTTCTCTATGAAGAAAAGAGGGGTCTCTGTCCTCCTAAAAAGAGGCTTCCCATTTCAGGTACTGGCTATGGAGAAAGATAAGGATGGGAGATGGGTCTGAGTTCAAGGTCAGGTGCAAATAAGACACATCCCATTGGCTAACATTTATGCCCCCAGTGAAGATCAGACAGAGTTTTTCTTCTGTTGTCACAAAAAGTAATGGACCACACTGCTCCAGATGGCCTAGTATTGGTAGGTGATGATTTCAACCTAGTGGTTGACCATATCTTAGATAGGTTCCCATCAGAGTTGCGGCTCTCATCACATGCACAAGCTAGGCAGGCCCTTACAAAGCTATGCACTGATCTGGCATGACAGGAGGTGTGGAGGGTCCTTCCCCCCACAGAGTGAGACTATGAATTTTGATCTCCTTGTTTTTCCTCTGAAAGCATATTGAATTATTTCCTGCTGAGTACAAATGCAGTGTCAGAGCTTCTACAGCCTGACATCTATCTCCTGGTAGTGTCAGACCACACGTTGGTCTCAGTTGCTGTACTTCTTGTGGGCACCTATTCTCGAACACGAAGATGGAGGATTAACCCTTTACTACTGCACTCACAAGATTTTATCTCATGGCTCAGGGGGAATACAGACTTACTTTCAGATCAATAGGCAGCCTGATACTTCAGAACAAATGCTTTGGGAGGCTTTCAAAGCTACCATTAGGCTGAATCATTAGTTATTCTACTAAGCTGAACAAAGACTGGAAAGCAGAATTTACCTCTCTACAGCATCAGCTTTGAGAGGCCAAGCGAGCCCTTCACACAAGGTTGGAGGATAGAGGTCAGCTGACATACAGAATAACACAACATAAAAATAAATTGAATACAATAATTCATTAACAAACTGAAGTATTGCTGTTTTTTCTTCTCCAACACTACTGGCAAGGAGGCAAAAATTCCACCAGACTCCTAGCTTACACACTGAAATAATGAGTGGCGGATATTCAGATCCCAGCTCTGTGTATGCTCATGAACTATACTGTTACTGATCCACAACAGATCAGTTCTATCATTCAAGAATTTTATGCTGATTTATATGCCAAAAGACCATGCCCACCAGCATGTGAGATTAACTTCCTTAACAAACTGAACTTGAACAATATCACAGCTGGAGAGCAAGCTATCCTGGACGCACCCATAAGACTGGTAGAGGTGCTGGCGGCCATTCAGGACCTAGTGAAAGGCAAAACACCAGGACCAGATGGTCTACCAGGTTTTTGCACAAGGCCTGGCCCCACAGCTTCATAATCTCTTGTGGGAGCTGACTCACGGTGGTGCATTTTCATCATCAATGCTAGAGGCCACTATCACCGTTTTCCCCCAAAAATGCAAAGACAGACAGATATGCAGTAATTATAGACCCATTTCTTTATTAAACATAGATGCTAAAATATTCACCATAATCTTAGCCACATGGCTAGAAAACATACTACCGAATATTGTTCACCCATCACAAATGGGATTTCTGAAAGGAAGACATGCTTCAGACGACATCAGAGCACTGGTCAATTTGATCACATTAGCACGCGAAGGACCGTCCTCAGCTGTACTGATGGCCATTGATACAGATAAGGCCTTCAATTCTGTTGAATGGGATTATGTATTCCTGGTTATGGAAGCAATGAGATTCAGCCACCATTTTATCTCTTATGCTGGAACAATTTATCCCACCCATACTGCAGCGGTACGGATGAATGGTACACTATCAGATATATTCTCTCTCCACCGAGGTACTCGGTAGGGGTGCCCATTGTCACTGCTACTGTTTGTATTGGCAATGGAACCCCTGGCAGTGGCAATAAGGCAGACCCCCAAAATCTAAGGGATAAAGGTGGGTGGTGACTCACATAAACTTCTTTTGTATGTAGATGACATACTTCTGACACTGACTAATGTAGAACAGTCCCTCCTAGCTACACTCACCCTCCTATCATTTTTGGCACCTACTCAGGCCTGTGGGTGAATTGGGCTAAAACTGAACTCTTACCATTAAACGGTTGCTCCTCCTCACCCCCCTCTTTGCAGGACTGTCAGATCCTACGGGCATCACAAGAAATTCGATACTTGGGCATATGCATTTCCCCCTGCACCAAGAATTGGGCAGCCATAAACCTACAACTACTAATCTCTGACTTGTGACTCAATATTGATAGATGGAGCAAGTTGCAGCTTACCTTTCCCGGCAAGAAAAGGGGGGCATACCCAAACTCAAAGGCGAGGTCCTTGCTACCCAAGTTATGCACTACTGTATTAAGTATTACCTTTTCTCCTGAGTGCAACACTGCTACCACTGACTATTCATGTAATTGTCTTCTCCTGTAACTAACTTTGGCACAATATCAGCACTGTTTATTCATGTACTTGAATTCTCCCTTTTGTTACTATGTATTGTGTCCTTGTTCCATTATTGTACTTGTATCCTTCTGTAACTAATTCCGGGTCGCTCCTGAAAAAGTGATCTTCACAGCTTAGTGGGCCTACCCGGTTACCAAAATTGAATAACTAAATAAATAAATAAGATAGTGGCCTTCAAAATGATGGCCCTTCCCAAGATTAACTTCTGCACATCTAATTTACACATGAAAATCTCAGCCTACTTACAGAAAAAGCGGGAAAAGCTCCTCTCCACTTTCTTATAGTGGCAAGGTACACCCAGATTTGGAAAAATGAATCTTAGAGCCCCTCAAAAGAAGGGTGAGTGGAACGCACCCTGGCCCTGGACTCATCACATCACACAAGGCATCAGAACTGATTTGTTATGGCTTTCACAAACCTATCCATCTGCCCATGTGACTTCATAAGAACATAAGAATGGTGTCGGCAAATGGGGATCACTTGATCCATCTAGTCTGCCCAAGGTGGCTACCCCCCTTAGGTGTTCCTTCTAAGCTGCCCACACTGTCTACTCCATGCAAGTTTCAATTCTCTTACTGTCTTAGCTGCTACCACCTTCAGTGGCAGCTGTTCCATGGGTCTATCACTCTTTCTGTGAAGAAGTACTTTCTGGAGTTGCTCCTGAACTTGCCTCCCACCAGACGCAAGTTGTGCCGCCTTATCCTAGTTACCTTGTTTACCTGGAAAAGATTCTCTTTCGTGTTTATTCCCGTGACATATTTAAAAATTTCTATCATGTCTCCCCTATTTCTTCACTGTTCCAGTGAGTATTTATTTATTTAGTTTTTGTTGACTGGGAAAGGAGGACTAGACAAGTCTCCCTATTTTCAGCCTCGTCCCGGGGGAGGGGATACATAGAAACATAGAAACATAGAAGTTGACGGCAGATAAGGACCGCAAGGCCCATCCAGTCTACCCATTTCTTTTTCTACCTTATAAATGTGCCATCGGCCTTTGCTCTGTCAGTGGCCTATCTATTCATAGTCATTTGTATTGCTCCCTTATGCCTATCCATGCCTGTTTGAAGCCCTGCACTGTATTCATAGCCCCACTTCTTGTAGTAAGCCATTCCATGCATCCACCGCCTTTCTGTGAAAAAGAATTTCTCACATCTCTTAATTCGGCCCTAGCACCCAATCTCATGCTGTGTCCTCTTGTCCTGCTATTTTTCTTATATTTAAACATGTTAGACTCTTTCACCTTGTTAATGCCATTAAGGTGTTTGAATGCCTTGATCATATCACCTCTCTCCCTCCTTTGCTCAAGGGTATACATATTGAGCTCTGTTAATCTGTCCTCATATGTCTTCTGATGCAGTCCCTGCACCATTTTGGTTGCCCTTCTCTGGACTGCCTCAATTTGGTTATGTCCTTGTGAAGGTGTGGCCTCCAATACTGAGCGCAGTACTCAGATGGAGCCTAACCAGTGTCTTGTAAGAGGATTATTACCTCCCACTTACAATTGTGATACCCCTACTAATACACCTAACACCCCTAGCCTTACCTACTGCTTTGGGGTCTGCTTGGATGATTTCAGGTCATCAGTGATGATGATGCCCAAGTCTCTTTCTTCCTTTGTGAGTGCTAGCAACTCCTCCCAGCCTATAGGTGGCTTCAGGGTTTCTCTTCCCTGTGTGCATGATTTTGCACTTCTTTGCATTAAATCCCAGTTGCCACTCTTCTGACCATTTTGCTAGTTTATCCAGATCTCTTCTCATTCTGCCACCCCATCTGGATCATCTACTCTGTTGCAGATCTTGGTGTCATCTGCAAACAGACAAGCCTTACCCTCTAGTCCATCTGCAAGGTCACTAATGAAGATGTTGGAGAGGACTGGCCCCAGGACTGATCCCTGAGGTATCCCACTTGTGACTTGCATCTCTTCTGACTGTATACCATTTACCACCACTCTCTGTTTTCTGCCCGTCAGCCAGTTTGCCCCAGTTGACCAACTTCTGACCCACCCTGAGCCTACCCAGCTTATTTATCAATCTTCTATGTGGAACAGTGTCAAAAGCTTTGCTGAAGTCAAGGTAGGCGACATCAACTGCTCCCTTGGTCCACCACTCTGGTTACCCAGTCAAAGAAATCTATGAATTAGTTTGACAGGACCTTCCTTTGTAAACCCATGCTGTCTTGGATCCTGTGCCCTATGATTCAGGTGTTGCACTATCATTTCCTTAAGGAGTGCCTCCATAATCTTGCCCACTACTGAGGTAAGACTGACTGGTCTGTAGTTCCCGCCTCCTCCCTGCTACCACTCTTGTGGAGCGGGACCACATAAACCCTTCTCTAGTCTTCTGGGACCTCTTCTGTGCTCAGAGACTCACTAAACAGTTCTGCTAATGGCTCTGCTAGTTCCACCTTTAGCTCCTTAAGTACCCTGGGATGTATGCCATGGGTCCTATTGCCTTATCCACTAAGCATGCTTTTTTGTAGGACCCTTTCTTTGTGAAGGAGGTGCTCACCTCCCTCCCCTGTGTCCATGATGCTTAGCTGTGGGCCCTGCCCTACCTTCTCTTCAGTAAATACTGAGCAAAAGTATCTATTTAGGATAGATGCCTTTACAGGGTCCTCCTCCTCACATGCTCCCTTTTCTCCATTAAGCAGCAACACCCCTCTGGACTTTCTCCTTTCACTAATGTATCTATAGAAAGTCTTGTCACCTTCTTTTACTGTTCATGCTAGTGTTTCCTCAGTTTGGGACTTTGCCTGCCTTACTGCCTTCCCTGCTTCCCTTAGGGCAGTTTGGTATGCCTCTCTATCTTCATCCAGCTGTGTTCCCTTATATTTCCTGAAGGCCAGCCTTTTGGCTCTGACCTTTTCTGCTACTGTATTTGAGAACCAAAGTGGTTTCCTTCTTCTTTTGCACTTCCTTTTCTGTCTAACACAATGGGATGTTGCTTCAAGTATTGCATCCTTAATGCTTGCCCACTTTGCCTGTACCCCCTCACCTGTGTTTCTTTTTGCCAGGGCTAGCTTAACTCTGTTGGCCATCTTATCAAAGTCAGCTCCTCTGAAGTCCCATATTTTGCCTTGGAATGGGATGATTTAGATGTAGTAGCCAAATTGAACCATACCATGTGATGGTCACTGGCCCCCAGGTGACCTTCTACCTGGAGATCTGTGATCCCTTCCTGTTAGTCAGTACTATATCTAGGATAGCCCTGTCTCTTGTGGGTTGCTGTACCAGTTGTTTGAGGCCTCCCCTGCAGGAATCCACTATGTGTCTAGTTCTGCAGATGTTCCTGCTGGTATTGACCAATCTGTATCCGGCATGTTGAAGTCTCCCATTATCAGAACCTCCCCTTTAGCTGTCATGTTTTGTATATCTTCTAACAGTAATGTGTCCATGTCCTCTCCTTGGTCTGGGGGCCTGTAGACAACCCCAGTTCTTATGGCTGTCCCATTTCCTGTTTCCAGGGTGACACACAGTTCTTCTGGCTCCTTATGTGTATTCTGAATTTCTGTAGCTTTGATATTTTCATTGACATACAGAGCCACTCCTCCCCCCCTTTTTGCACCTTGGTCTCTTCTGAACAATACATAGCCAGGTACTGAAGTCTCCCAAGTGTGGTTACTGATAAACCACGTCTCACTAATTGCTACTATGTCCAGTTTAGCCTCTGACATTATTGCCTGCAGGTCTAGGATCTTATTTCCCAGGCTATGAGCATTTGTGTACATGATTTTCCATTGGCCAGATTTTGGTGTGTTAGTTGTTGGGTGAGGTTTGGCATTACCCCTGTGCGTCGTATGGGGAGACAGACCTTTTTTCTTACCTGGTGATGCAAATGAACTGCAAACATGCTGAATCCCTGTTTGACCACTAGCTGAGGGGGGAGGGGTGTTCTTCCCATTCGACATATGGGGTGCTGCACCCCTCTCCCCATTTGCTAGTTTAAATATTCTGCAAAGATGTCAAACTTCTGCCCCAATGCACTGACTCCCTCCTTAGTCAGATGCAGTCCATCAAATTTAAAGAACTTTTGCTCCCAGAACTGTTGCCAGTTCCCTACAAATCTGTGTCCTTTTTCCTGGCACCAGTGCTTGAGCCACATGTTTAGCTCCCCTATCTCCCCTTCTCTGACCTTCCGTCCATCTGCTCCCCTCTCCCAGACTGGCAGGATCTCAGAGAAGGAGATGCCAGATGAAATAGATGATAGTTTGTCACCCAGCCTGGTCAGGTGTTCCTTGGTCTCCACAACTGACCGGCTGGCGAGATCATTAGTCCCTATGTGTACTAGGACATGAATGTTTTCTCCTGCTTTGTGAACAATTTTAGCAATGCAGTCAGTGTCTCTCCATGCTGATGTACCTGGCAGACATCTGACCATTACCCCTGGCTGGAGATGGGTATCAACTCCCCGAATCATGAAGTCTCCTATGATCAGATGTTTTTTGGATTTCCTTTTTGCTTTTTTTGTTTTGGTTCCTGATTTGGGTGAGTTTTGTTGTGCTAGCTCCTGTGCTGCAGTGTCCTGCTCTGCAGTGTCTTCTGCCTCTTTGTTCGATTTCAGAGATAGAGGCAGATACCTGTTTGTAGTGTTTATATGGTTTTGGAGGTAATATGTTGGAGAGCAGAGAGTGATGGGGCACCGATTTGCCTCCTAACCACCTGCCAACCTCCTGACCAACTACCCTCATGTGTCAAGGTTTTTCTGTTGGATGCTGGGGAAATGGCGGTGGTTCTTATAATGTATTGCCTCTTGAATATGAAATTTGAGGCATGCAATCTCTGCCCATGCTGCCCGAGCTGAGCCCTAAGATCTCCAAGGCCCAGCATGTAGGACAGTGTTGTAAATCCTGTAAGACTGTCCTTCTGAAAATTGTTCCACAGTACCTGCAGTTAATGATATCCATTCCAGATAAGTTGCTGGGTTTATAACCTAGTCAGAGTAATTAGAAGTGAAAAAAATGCAAGTAATGGTTTGATTGTGTTTTGTTTAACTTGTTATAACAAGTTAAATTACTAGTGCCCCTGTAAATGAGCTCACCTTGTGGAGGCCCCACTGATCCACCCCTTCCTGCTCTGCCACAGGAAATGTCACAACTGTGGTACCCTATAAAAGGAGTGTAGTGTGGGGTGGTTGAGGATGGGGGTGGGTAGCTGGGCCCTTCTCCTGCCAAAAAAGAAGATCCACGGATGAAAGAACAAGGAGGTAAGAGCAGAAACAATCAGTCAACAACAAATGCAGTAACCCTGAAAGCTTATCCTAATGTTAGATAAAACTGTAAAACCTGTAAAGCACCACCTGTAATAATTTCAGAGAAGATATACGCTGTAAGAAACACTTTGCTACAGAGAAAAATAAAACAATGAAATGTTAGCAACAAACAGTAGCAATCCCTGTGAGTAAAAAATAAAAACACCACCACACAGTAAATCTGCTTAGCCAAAATAAGTCTTAATCCTTTTCCCTTGCTCTGGTAAGTTTCTCAGAAGGAAAGAGCTCAGATGAAGCTAGGTGCCTTGGCCAACAAATCAAGTCTTCTACAGATACAGATGGATGTCAGCTGACATTGAACCAAATTAAGTTATTGGTGGTATTTTTAGTGAATATAAGTTCAGTTATTTGAGCCTTGTTTCGTATGTCTCATGGTGCAGCCACTGCATCATCTTAGTAGCCCTTCTCTGCACTGTCTGCAATATGTCTATGTCCTTTTTCAGGTGAGGCCTCCTGAACTGGACACAGTACTCCAGGTGTGGCCTTGCCAAAGATCTGTACAGTGACATGATCACCTCTTGCTTTCTGCTTGTAATGCCGCTACCTATACATCTGAGGATGCCACTTGCTTTTGTGCAGCTTTCTTGCATTGCTTTGTGAGTTTTATGTCACTGGTAATGAGTACAGCCAGGTCCCTTTCCATCTTTGTCTCTTACAATTGATGTCCTTCCAGTGTGTACTTTATTCGTGGGTTTCACTTTCCCAGGTGCATCACCTTGCATTTCTTGGCATTGAATTTTAACAGCCAGTTTCTTGACCATTCCTGTAGTCTGAGGTCAGCTACTATGCTTGAGGCCCCCTCCTGTGTGTTCACCCTGTTGCAGAGCTTTGTGTCATCTGCAAACAGGCAGACTTTCTCCTCTAATTCATCTACAATGTCACTGATGAATATGTTGAAGAGGATTGGATCCAGCACTGACCCCTGTGTTATGCCACTGGTCACCTCCCCTTCTCCTGCTAGAGACTCATTGACCAAGAGTCTCTGTGTCTGATCCTGTAGCCAGTTCCTAACCCAGTTTACTATCTTCTGCCCTAACCCTGTGTGCTCTAGTTTGTTACCCAGTCTCCTGTAGGGGACGGTGTCAAAAGGCCTTGCTGAAGTCCAGGTACACTACGTCCACCACACCACCCTGGTCTATTGTTTTGGTAACCCATTCAAAGAAATGTGTCATGTTCGTTTGACATGAGCATTTACTGAATAGCTCCGCTAGTGGTGCTTCAATTTCTTCTCTTAGCTCTTTTAACACTCACAGGTGAATACCATCTGGCCCCATTGCTTTGTCCACTTTAAGTTTGTTTAGCTCTTCTAGGACCCTTTCCCTTGTGAAGGGGCTAGTGTCTGCCCCTCTACCATTGTGTTCTGTCTGTTTTAGTGGAGGTCCTTTTCCACTGTCCTCTATTGTGAAGACAGAGCAGAAGAATTTGTTCAACACCTCTGCTTTGTCTTTGTCTCCTTCTACCATCTGGCCATCCTGTGCTGCTAGTCTGACTATTCCTTCTTTACTCTTTCTCATGTCTCTTATGTACCTATAGAAGGTTTCATCTCCCTTCTTGACTCCCTGTGCTAGTCTTTTCTCTGTTTAGGCTTTGGCATTTCAAATGGCCTTTCCTGCCTCCCTGAGTTTGTTACTGTAGTCGTCCTCATCTGCCTCTTTCAGCGACTACTTGTATTGCTTAATAAAGGACCTCTTCTTTTCCCTTATTTTGGCTTCTATGTCTCTGGTGTACCAGTGATGGTTCTTCCTTCTTTTGGATTTACTGATTTGTCATGCACAGTGTTCAGTAACTGTAGTTATGGCCCTCTTCAAATTGTCCCAGTAGTCTTCCACATCCCCTGAGCTACTGTTGCTTAGTATGGATTTGATTCTCGATCTCATCTCGGGGAAAGATTGCTTTATGGAAATGAAGGATCTTGATTTTTGTGTGACATATACCTTCTGCTTTGTCTATTGCTAGCCAGCCTGACCTGTGGTCACTGGTCCCCAGACTGACGCCCACCTGTACATTAGAATCCCTGCTGCTGTTTGTGAGCACCAGGTCCAGGGTTGCTTTGTCCTTGGTGGGTGAGTTCACTGGTTGGTTTAGCCTTGCCCTTTTCAGTGTGAACGGGAACTCCCTAGTCCTTTCAGTGGATGCTGTATATGAGGTCCAATCTACATCAGGCAGATTGAAGTCCCCAACTAGCTTACATCTACTGGTTATCATTGAGATGGCTTGCAGGAGTTCTCTATCAGCATCTGCTTCCTGGGATAGAGATCTGTATATAACTCCCACTCTGATGGGTTCCTTGTCCCCAGCTCCCAGGGTGACCCATAGGGCCTCTGCTTTTTTGTGTTTCCCCTGGTTTTCCATCACACTGGTTCTCTCCCTTATATATAGAGCCACCCCACTCCCTTTTTCCCTCGTGGTCTCTCCTGAAGAGTGTGTAGCCTAGGATAGTTAAATCCCAGGTGTGGCTCATGGTGAACCATGTTTCCATAACTGCAACCCAGTCTAGTTGCGTCTCTACCAACATGTCTGTGTGCTCTGGGATTTTGCTTAGTAGGCTATGAGCATTGATGCACATTGCCTTCCATCCCTGGAATTGCATTTTTTGGGTCTGATTGTGCAGCTTTGGTTTACATTGTTTGTGTTTTATACTCCTACTGCCTTTTCTTGGTGGATCATCCATGTTTGTTTCATTATGATTGAAAGGGAGACACAGGGGTACAACAGTGGGGGATGGCCTCTGTACCCAATCTGGGTTCTGAGGCTCGAGCAGACTCAATAGACCGTAAGGCCTTATCTGCTGGCAACTATTACGTCAGTATGTTTTGCATTCCTTATGGTGCCCAGATGCTGTATTAGCTGAGGATGGGGGAGGGTAGTTGGCACCTCGCTTGATGTGATGGGCACCTGTGTCTCCTCCTGTGCTAGTTTAACTGAGAGATATGGACGTCAAACTTTTGACCAAGTGTATGAGTCCCCAGTCTTGTGAGGTGTAGGTCATCAAATGACAAAACTCCCTCTCCCAGACGATGTGCCCGTCTCCAATAAAGTGATGTCCTTTTCCTTGTACCAGTCTTTTAGCCAGTTGTTAAGTTTGGCTATGTCCCTCTCTGATCTACTTCCTGCTGTCTCCTTTCTCCCAGGCAGGCCAAATCTCTGAGAAAGAGACACTGAATGAAAGGGAAACTAGTTTATCACCAAGTCTGTTTAGATTTTGCTTTGTTTCCTCCACTGACTGACTTGACTAGGTTGTTTGTTCCTATGTGGAGGATGACTTTTGTGTTGGGTTCCCTTTTGCACAGGATATTCTCTATGTAGTCCATATCTCTCCATGCCGATGTTCCAGGCAGGCACCAGACTGCAGCCCTAGCCTGGACGTGATGCTGGAGTTGAGACTCTGCCTTCCTAATCATAGGGTCTCTGATTATGAGAACTGGTCTTTCTTTGATGGTGTGCACTACCTTGTGTGGTGCTGGTTTCCTATCCAGCTCTATGCACTCCTTTTTTTCAGATTGCATGGAGGACAGTGGTACATATTTGTTTGACAAGTATGTAGGAAAGTTTCCTTCACTTGTACCACATTTTGGTTTCATCCCACAATTTCCAACCTTTTGCAAACACCCTGGATGGCATGACCTTTGTGGTAGGGGTGCCTGCATGAAGGCGTAGCAGGATGTTGGTACAGTGTTGTTGTTCCAAGAGAACTGATGAAGTTTATGTCAGAGGTGGCGTATCTCAGACCATGCTGCATTTAGCTGAGATGTTAGGTCCTTGAGGGTGAAGCATGTGGGACAGTGCCCTACCCTGAGGATTAATGCCCTTGCAAAGAGTGCTCCACAGCTGTTGCAGTTAATGATGTCCATAGTGGTAATAGACTAGATTTGATTTGTAGTAAAATACTGAACCACTCCCAGTTCTTTTCGGATGGAGAGTGGATGAAACAAGATTGGCGACCTGCTCACTGTGCTTCTATTTCAGAGCAGACGAAAAACAAGTAAAGCAAGTATCTCTTTTTTTTTTCTATTGCATGGTCACTTGTCCAGTACTGTGAGGATAGGTGATGTCACAGGTACCACCTATATTAGAAGCCAGTAGCTAAGGATGGGTGGGGTGAGAAGCAGGGTGTGCAGGTCCAATCCACTGGTGCCGAAAACAATCAGCCACACAATGCCTTATTGAGCCTCTGCCCCTGATAGGTAGACTAGCTTGTGTGTTCGGACCAATCACAGAACAAACAAAATATATCCCCATCAGCCCGGTCTCCCATTCGAGTTTAGGAGCTGCTGGAAGACTTTAATGTGCCTAACACAGTCCTTGCTGTAGAGTGTGGGCATCCTTCTCCACTGAGAACATGAGTATGAATGCAGGGCTCTCTGTCTGCCACCAAAAATATCACTTGCAGGAGTGCGGTGGGTCTCTAACAGACCGTCGTTATCTAAACTCTGTCAGATAAGGCAGGAGAGCGGCCGAGTAGCTCAGGCACTCACACTGTGGTCCCTAAAGACAGCCAATACAGAAATCTGGCTTGTAGTATTTAAGAACCTCGGACCTTTGTTTGAATCTGGCGCCTTTAGCTAATCACACCAATTGGCTTACTAGGTGCTGAGGTCACTGTCTGCCTGGTCCCCCTTGTTCCGTGGTCTAGATTTCCCAGTCAGTGCTTCCATAATCAGGTTAGTAACTGTATTTACCAGTGCTTTCCCTGCTGTAAAAAAAATGTTACATATCAAGTGAGATGACACAACAATCAGGTTAGGTACTGAATTTACAGCCCCTTGTCAACACAATCTGTTAACTGGTGACTCCTTCTCCTGCACACATAAGCTTACCCAGGGAAATGCTTAGATGTGGATCTGCTACTGCTGAAAACAATCAACACACAATGCCTTATTACCACCTATATTAGAAGCCAGTAGCTAAGGGTAGGTGGGGTGAGAAGCAGGGTGTGCAGGTCCAATCCACTGGTGCCAAAAACAATCAGCCACACAATGCCTTATTGAGCCTCTGCCCCTGATGAGTAGACTAGCTTGTGTGTTCAGCCCAATCACAGAACAAACAAATATATCCACATCAGCCTGGTCTCCCATTTGAGTTTCGGAACAGCTGGAAGCCTGTAATGTGCCTAACACAGTCCTCGCTGTGGCACGTGGGTGTCCTTGTCCACCGAGGTCATGAGTATAAGCATGGGGCTCTCAGTCTGCTGCTGAAAATACCACTTGCAGGAGCGCATTGGGTCTCTAACAGACCACCGTTATCTAAGTTCTTGCAGACAAGGGAGGAGAGTGGTCGAGTAGCTCAGGCACTCACTCTGTGATCCCTAAAGACAGCCAGTCAGACTGAAGAAGCATTGTATGGTGACTTACCCTTACAGAGGATACTCCAAGGCACCTGTTCCCCAGATGGTTTACTTACCCCAACAATGGAATTTACAAAATTCTCTTTCCAGCAATTACAAAAAAGGTCTGCATGGTGCATCTTCTCACTTGGATTTTCTGAGTCCCTATGGCAACTCCAAGTTATTTACTGCTGGGGACATGGTCCACTGGGTTCTTTGGGACAAACATGAGATTAGTACCCTGGGGGATGTCATCTGTCTTCAGTCAAGAGCATTAAACTCCTTCTAGCAAATAAGAAAAGACTTCCAACTGCCAGCTTCAGACCACCGGAAGTACCTATAGTTTAATCATGTCTTGCAGGTGTGGCTAATAAACTCCCTCTACTACCACCCTCCTCCTATGGGTGAGAAATTGAACAATTGGACCCGACATACACTGGCCAGGAGTCATAGCATTTATGAACACCTTAAAAGTCAGACTCTCCCAAACTGGGAGACACATCCCAAAAAATGGGAGGCCGAGTTACATGTGAAGATATCACCTGATGCTTGGAATAACTGTTGGGCAATGGCACATTGAGGATCCCCAGATCTGAAAACCCAGCTCATACAAAAGAAGATCCTAGGGTGGTGGCACAGAACACCTGACAAGTTAACACAGATGGGCTTCAGTATTCCTTGTGAATGTTGGAGATGCCATCATTCTTCAGGCCAGATTGGTCACATACTGTGGACCTGCCAGGTCATGTGTCCATTTTAGGCAGCAGTTATAAGTACAGTACAATGGAGAAAACTTTTCAAACACCATTGCCCTCCCCTCTTCTCTCTGCATCCTACGTGATTACTCCCTTCTTCAAGCAACAGAAGCACATCTCAAATGGCTAATACATACCCAAGTGATGAAAGCCAAGAGACAGCTACTCATGCACTGGCGATCCCTCACCATACCATCTTGGACCGAATGGTATGCTGATGTTATGACCAAATTCTCTTACCTTAGAGTCTTCTATAGAACAAGAGGCACAGCAGAGACATTTTGAGAAAACCTGGGCTGTTTGACTGAATTATGTAAACCTGCAGAGCTGAAAAGGAATTGGATAGTGGATAAATGTAGACCTGTGGAATAATCATTTTATTCTTGAAGCTTTATGATTTTTTTTTTTTTTGCAACAGTTACCTCTTCGGATTAGGAATTTAAGTAGTTGAGCATCTGTGAGCAGATCAATAATTGTTGCATGCTCCAAATACTAGCATAGTTTAGAATCAACAATAAAACTTTGTTTTCCATACAGTACGTGTTGAAATTTGATTATAAAAATAGTCCTTTTCTTAGAGGTTTTTAATCATTATTTGTAGGAGTGCCATGTTTTCTTAGGTTTGTTTGCTCATGGCTGTATACTTAGATATGTGCTGATTATCTGTGTTCAGTTGTTCAATAACTTCTTTGTTTCCTATATCCAGATATGCAATTTTTAGAGTTGTAATTCCATGTAGTTATAGGTCCCAGCTAGGTTTGTTCTGTTATTATACATATTGTTGTCATTTTGTTCGTAATGAACTTTTGATGTAAAATCAATAAAACTATTCAAATAAAAAAATATTTCACCAGGAAAGATAAACTGAGCTAATAACAACTCATTTCCAGATGCATCCCAGAGGTGAGGGGTAAGTGAGCTAGTTCAAGAGAAGAAAGAAACAAAGCTACATATAATTAATTGGTCTTCTTTTTTACTAAAGGAAAACCGTGCCATAATTTGTCATAAAAAAGGAATGTTTATCAAGGCAAACATGCGCACATTTGTCCCTTGTTCTACTCATGCACCTGGAACAGCTCATTCTCCTGGACCGCTGACCACCTCATTTTTGCACAGGAGATGGAACCACCACTCAGACTTGGCAGTAAGTCCCCAGAAACAAAATCAAAACATTAAAAATGAAACTTTCACCTGCTGGCAGAAAAAAATGAGAACGTAAGAAGGAAAGAAAGAAAGAAAGAAAGAAAGAAAGAAAGAAAGAAAGAAAGAAAGAAAGAAAGAAAGAAAGAAAATGGCCACACACTCAACCCAAAGCAGACCGCAGCCACACAGGACAGAGTCAAGAACACCATTTTATTTTTATATAATTGCCTGTGGCCAGAAAGGAGAGACCCAAATATATATAAATAAATATAGTGTGTGAAATTTTAGTTTACATACATCATCCTCGAGGTTAAATGTTTGCACAAACCCATTGAGCTTCACTCTGGGGTTTATGTAGCATCTAATCCTCAGGTGTGTGTAAACTTCTTGTTACACACACCACACCATACTTTTTTCTATTTATAATTAACAGCATTACCAAAAACAAGTCATATACAGCAATATATTATACCAAAGGAGCATAATCATAGCACAGCAAGGCAAACCAGTACAACAGGTGCATGTAGTTGATAAAAAGTTGAGCTTTGATATATTGGGGGAAATTACTCATGCCGGTATGAGGGGAGGAGGTGAGCAAAATGGCCAGGAAATTGTGAGTGGGGGATGGAAGTCAAGAGGTAAATGGTCATGGACAGTTGAATGTGGGAGTAAAAAGTCACCAAGAAGAGACTTAAGGGAGAAGGCAGAAGAGACAGAGTGAACTGACAGGGAAAGGGTGAACCAGAGATTAGGAAAGTGATAAGAGAAGACAGCTTGACCAACAGTATATTTTCTAAATGGGCTAGAAAGGGAATGGGAAGTATTGCTGCAGAGAGGGTAGGAGGAAGGAGGGAGAAGAGATAGCAGAGAGGGAATGTAGTAGAGAAGGAAACAAAACTAGAATTAGGCTATAAAGCAGGCACAATGGGAAAGGTGCCTGGCATCAACAGAGGGGAGTGAAAGGGCAAAGCAAAGTGAGCAGTGGGGTGTATGAGTGGGACAGTCTAAGGCAAATGACAAAAGAGTGAAAGAGGGGGTTCAGTATATATACATATATGAATATGTAAGGGATACGCAATAGGAGGCCGGCTCGGTGGTGTGGAGACTAAGGCGCTGAATGCCTTATCTCCTATCATGCTGGTGACCATGTTCCCGAAGGAGCACGGGTTGCCAGGAGTCAGCAGGGTAAAAGAAGATCGGTTATCCCAAGAACTGCTCTCTTCTCCTAGAGAGGGATGGCCAGCCATCTATGCTCATGACTGCAACTGGATGGAAACCCTTTTGACAGTGCAGATTTGAGTGATTTGAAGGATGGGGCTGTGTCTGTGCAGGATGTATATACCTCTGCACACAGTACTGGCAGGGGATTATGACAAATAAATGGAAAATGGAGAGGATGGGCTATGTGAATCCCTGTCCGTCTCCCCATGGCCTGCTCTACCACTCGGATCCAGGAATGTGTCTTGATTTGTTGTCTGGGGTGGAGGACGGCCCTCCCACTCTTGGCCCCACCATGGGGGTAATCCATGAGAGATAAGTACCCCTGATAAAAGAGAGGTGGGAACTGGTCACAGGGAATGGGGACAGGGATGTAGAGTTCCCCATCAATGTAAGGTAAGAAAAAAGCTTTACACTAAAAAAAGGGATATGCAATGGGCACATGTGGGTTGCACAATTTATTTGCACAAAAGCAGTTTGACCTCAAGAAACCACACAAGTGGCATAAACCATGAGTGATGTGGCCAAGGTTAAACTGCTTGAGCATAGATAAATTTTGCATCACAGAAGTTCCCTATTGCATGTTTCATTTATGCAACTATTTAAAGTTTTCTTGGTTTCTTTTTGACAAGTCAGTTTCATGGCACCTTTAATGTGTGGTAGCGGCTACTATGGCCTCACTATGAGGGCAATGTACTGACATTGGAACATTTCTGCTGATTGGAACAGCTAGCATCAAAATAAAAACCTGTTGGAGAAAATTGCAGTGGGTGTGAGCGAACGATTTTTGATTAATTCAAATGCCTGGCAAAAAAAGTTGAATGCACTTGGTTTAGAGGCATGGAACTCTATCAGCAGCACATGCATACAGAAAAGGGGAAGACCAGGCAGAGGCACTCAATGAGTGCTTCTGCTCGGTGTTCATAAAATAAAAGGATGGCCCAATACCATAAGGGAAAGGAGGGAAGAGGAGGGCAGAGATAACAGACGGGATCATCCAGGAGGATAGAGTTCTAAAAAGGCCTTAAAGCCTTGTGGGTGAACAAGGCACCAGGACCAAATGGTGTGCATCCCAGAGTCCTGAAGGAACTGGCAGTGGTGTTGGCAGGCCCACTGGAAGACCTGTTTAACACCTCCTTGGAAATGGGGAATGTGCCCAGGGACTGGAGGATGGCTCACATGGTGCCCCTCCACAAGAGTGGGCCCAAGGATGAACCGGGCAATTACAGACCAGTAAGCTTGACTTCTGTAGTGGGGAAGTTGATGGAGACCATTCTGAAGGAGAGGTTGATAACCTTTCTCGATAGTAATGGAGTACAGGACAAGAGACAGTATGGGTTTGTCTCAGGAAGATCTTGCCAGACTAATCTAATCGACTTCTTTGATTGGGTCACTAGGGCAGTTGAGGAGGGCATGCTGTGGATGTCCTGTATCTGGACTTCAGCAAAGCTTTCGACTTTGTGCCACACTGGAGGTTACTGAGCAAGCTGAAGGACCTGGGGGCAGGGGAGAAACTAGTGGGCTGGGTTAGGAGCTGGTTTCAGGGCAGACAGCAGAGGGTAGTTGTAAGGGGGGGAGACATCCAAGCCAAGACCCGTAACTAGTGGGGTACAGTAAGGTTCAGTGTTAGGCCCTGTTCTATTCAATGTCTTCATAGGGGACATTGCAGAGGAGGTCAAGAGTAAGATCAGCCTATTCACCGATGACACAAAGATTTGTGCAAATGTGAACAGTGAGGAAGGGAGGCAAGCACTCAGGGAGGATCTAGCTAAACTCAAGCACTGGTCAGAGGAGTGACAGCTGGGGTTTAATGCTAAGAAGTGTAAGATCATGCACCTCAGAGTCAGAAACTCCAGGACCAGCTACTGGCTGCGGGGAGTGCAGGTATCCATTTCAGAGGAGGAGAGGGACCTGGGGGTACTAGTCACATGGGATATGAAGGTATCGGCACAGTGTAGGAAGGCAGCTGCAAGGGCAAACTGGATGCTGGGGTATCACCTCCAGGAAAGAGGAGGTCATCCTGCCCTTGTATAAGTCACTGGTGAGGCCGCACGTGGAGTACTGTGTGCTGTACTGGTGCCCTTACCTCAAGAAGGATGTGAGATTGCTGGAGGGGATGCATCATAGGATGACAAAAATTATCATGGGGCTAGGTGAGATGCCATATGAGGAAAGACTGAGGGAGCTCAATATGTACTCACTGGAGGACAGAAGGGAGAGGGCTGACATGACAGAGACCTTTAAATACTTAAAAGGCATAAACAAAGTCAAAGTTCAAAAGTTTTATTTGTTCAACAAGGTCATTACAAATTGTAAAAGGTTTAAAACATACACATACAAATATCATTTCATTACAATTTGGTTTATGGTATTTTCATAAAAATCTTTTGAACAATCACTGCAATCATTACACAAAAAGTTTATAAATAAGTAGACTGTAAAAAGCCAACTACTTTCTGTAATATACATACATATTTATTATTCATTAAATATATCATCAATTTATCAGGGGAAGGTCAAGGTTCGCCATGATGTCACTAAGCCATTTTGATCATAGCCCGTTATATAATGGGCATAAAAGCAATACATGTTTTAAGTTGTCTTCAGAAAACTTGTCGCATTTGCAAAATGGAGTCAGAATATTGTCCCTTTTTTGCTTATGGAGTACATAATTAACATAATACATTTCAAGCCTAAACTTAGTCATAGTTCTCCTTTCTTTAGGATTAGTCAACTTAACTAAATAAGGCTCCAAACTATGTTATTTTAATTGGTTTATACCATCTGTACAGCTTAAACTGTTTCAATTTAGCAATTGCCATAATTTTCTCCTGATCCCTTAACCTATTCTTCACATTTTCAACTATCATTTGCCATGGATATATAAACATACTCCATAAAACATCTCTAAGCCCATTTGGGTAAAGGAAGCCCCTAAAGACTCCTAGGGTTGGACAGATCTTCCCCATCAGGGAATATTTAATTTCTTCCTCCAGCATTGCCTGGGTAACCTGTTTTCTTTTAGACAAAATAACTTTAATGAGGATAACATCAGTCTTTCCTTTACTAATGTTGAAATCGAATATTGACCCAATTCTAAATTTACTTTTGCCGCTGGTACTGATTGTGGCACCATTAAAATGTATCTCTTCATTTTATTGCCTGATACTTCCAATTTATTTAAATCTGCTGTTCCCCAGATTTCTGCAGCGTAAAGTATGCTCAAATTTACTTTGGCCTCCAGGACCCTTAACACTTATTTGACTGACGTTTGGCCTATCTTGGCATTAAATACCTTGAATGCATTAAATGCTTTCTTAACTTTCTCTGTAATAAGCTCTATATGGTCTTTCCATTTTAAAGACTGGCTAAATCTGACACCTAAATAATCATAATGTTTGACTCTTTCAACTTTCTCTGTATTTATCCATAATGATTTAAGAAGTTTTTTAGTATTCCCAAATATCTATATCTTAGTTTTAGACATGTTTATTCTTAATTTATTAGTATCACATCATTTTGAAAAATGGTTACGTTTCCTTTGTAGACCCAAAACTGATGTCGAAATTAATACTAAGTCGTCAGTGTATGCCAGACAATGTACTCTAGTCTCTCCTATTTTTGGTGCATGAAAAATTGGATTTTCTAGTTCCTTCAAAACATCATTAATATACACATTAAACAAAAATGGAGCCAGTAAGCAACCTTGCCTGACCCCACATGTCATTTTAAAAGACCTAGAGATGTTCCCATGTTGATCATATTGCACTACTCCCCATGTATCTGAGTGCAGTCTTATTAGAATATTAAGTAGCGTCGGATGCAATCCCAATTCCTTTAGCTTGTTCCATAATATTACTCTACTGACACTATCAAATGCGGATGTAAAATCCACAAAGCAACAAAAAAGCTTGGACTTTCTAATTTTTATATATTTCCATACCAGATGTTTAAGCGTATAACAATGGTGAATTGTGGATCTATTTCTCCACAATCCATTTTGTGTTTCATGTAAAATATTATTATGATCTGCCCATTCTTCTAGTCTCTCTAGTATGATTCTAGTGATATTTTTGTGAAACATCAGTTAGACTTATTGTGCAATACATTTTAGGTTCATTTGGGTCACCTTTCTTGAAAATCGGGTATATGATACTCCCCTTCTAACTAGTAGGGTATTCCTGTCCTTATACTAAGATGTTATATGCTCTCTCCAATACTGGGGCCCACCAATCTACATAATATATATTTTTTTGAAATTCAACTTTATTGGTTTAACAGTTACAACAGGTCATACATTCCAATCAGAACTGTACATGGAGTGAGAGAAAACAACAAAACAAAAAAAAAAACAAACCCCTCCCACAACACCCACAACTCTATAACTATATAACTACTCCCTAGCTCACCAACCCTAACCCTCCCCGAGTGTGCATTACATTGATTAAACAGGTAAACATAAACATTCAGTCCTTAGACAGTGGGATTGGTCATAAGATAGAAGAGAAAAAAAAAGAGAAGAAGGCTAAATAGGGTTTCAGAGACCGAGCCAGGAGGTCAGTGGTGCAAATAAAGCATGTATAATTTGTGAAATAAATCCATACGGTTACGAGAGCTAGCAGCGAGTCTCTCCATATTAAAGCAGGTTGATAAGTCTTTTAACCATTCCGTGTATGTTATGGTTAGTTGGTCAGTCCAATGCTTGAGGACTAGTCTTTTGACCACCATCGAAATTAAAGCTATATGGTACCTACGCTCCTGATATTCTATGTTGGAATAGATACCCAGGATGCAGATTTTGGCAGTGAAAAGGCTGTCCAGGCCCAAAAGAGGGTCCAAGTTGGCCTGGATAGAGCGCCACAAGGGGGCCACTTTGTCACACAGCCAAAAAATATGTAGTAAATTCCCTTCTCCTTGTAAACATCTGGAGCATAGGGGGAGAGGTAGTTTCCCTAAACGGGTCAGTTTAACTGGAATGTAGTACATGTTATTTAATATGTGATATTGGGTAAGCCTGAATCTGTCTTGGGTATGATACTTGTGCAGATCTTTCCAAATCCGTGACCAATTAGGGGTGATGTCCGGTAGAAGGGAGGACCAGATACAGGATCCTTCGAGAGGGCTTGGAAATTTAAGGTCCAGTAGGTAGGAGTATATTAATGAGATGCAGTGAGATTTAGGAGCTAAAGCTTTGATTTGGGGAAGGAAGGGACTGACCTGCGAGCTATGGAATACAGGCCCAAAATTCACATTGATAAGATGTCTTAATTGGTATATCTTAAAAATCTTATTGTTGGGAAGGTCAAACTTAGTTAGTATATTGGGAGAGGAAAGAAGGGAATCCTAAGAGTAAAAGTTTTCCACTGCTGTCTCACTAATTTGTGGGAGCCAGCCAGGGGTAATTAACAAGCCTCCCAGTCGAATATTGGGGTTTAGGATGAGGGGTTGTGCCATGTCTTTTTTAGGTGGGATTTTGAGGTAGTAAAGGCATTGGGAAAGAGTTGTAAGAGAGGTGATGATGGTTAGGTTCGAGACCTAAGATGGGAGTGCTGCCGTGGGAGTGTAGAAAATTGTCTTTGGGCAGACATTGGCCTCCAGAAGTATCTGTCTTTTAATCTGAAGCCAAAATGGGGGAGGTCCTTCAGCCTGGTCTGGGAGCCATCTGCCCAGTTTGGAGAGGTGAGCTGCCCAGTGATAGAATAATAGGTTGGGAAGACGACGTCCTCCCTTATCCTTAGGAAGGACCATCTTTGCAGGTCCAACTGTATGTTGGACTTAAGGTCATCTAAGTTAAGCTTCTTAAGCAGAGCTAAGTCAGAGGTAAAATGTATACCTAAGTATTTGATTGATTTGGGAGACCATCTCATGCCAAACTTAGTGAAGCATTGTTTATGCGTGAGGGGGTTCAGAGGAAACACTTCTGACTTTGCAATGTTCAGCTTATATTGGGAAAGGCGGCCATATTGGGTGATGATCTGGAGAGCATGCAATAGTGACTTTTCAGGGTGAGCCACATGAAGCAAGATATCATCTGCATAAGCAGAAAGAACCAGTTCCTGCTGTTGCACCGGGCATCCATGGATATATGGGGAACGCTTAAGTTTATGAAGAAGGGGCTCTAAATACAGGTTGAACAAATAGGGGGAGAGCGGGCAGCCTTGTCTGGTACCGGTATGGAGATAAAAGACTGAGGAGAATACACCGTTGCAATAGATCCTAGCTGAGGGGGATTTGTACATGACCTGAATCCACTTAAGGAAAATGGGTGGGAAGTCCATCTTGGTCAGTGTTGCCCACAGGAATTCCCAGCTGACTCTATCGAATGCTTTCTCAGCATCCAAAGAGATCAGAGCCATTGGAGTATGGGATAATTGGGCAGCATGTGAGATATGAGAGAGGGTTCTGAGGTGGTCTGCAGGGGAACACGCCTGAACAAATCCCACCTGCTCCGGACTTAGGAGGTGGACCCAGATTTTTTTAATCCTCTCAGCTAGGATCTTAGATAGGATCTTCATATCGCAGTTTAGGAGGGAGATGGGGCGATAACTCGCAGGGTCTTTGGGTGGTTTATCAGGCTTAAGAATTAGCATGATTGTGGCTTCCAGTAATGTAGGGTCAATTGTATCAGCGTCAAACAAATAGTTATAAAGCTTAAGGAGTAAGGGGGCCAGTTCTTTATTAAAAGTTTTATAGAAATTAGAAGGGTAACCATCTGGGCCGGGTGCTTTGTCAGGAGCAAGGGAGGCAATGGCGTCCTCTACTTCAGATAGAGTGATGGGGAAGCTAGTGCATTTTTGTGGTGTACAAGGAGGTGGGGAAGCTTGAGATCTGCTAGGTAAGTCTCTATGTCCAAGGGGTGTACTGGAGGGGAGTGGTTGCTGTAGAGTTTCTTATAAAAGTCCTCAAAAATCTGGGTAATTTCTCTTCGGGTGGTTTTGGTTAGCCCCTCTGGGGTCTGCAAAGCCGGGATTAGTCTCGAACACTCTACTGTGCGCAATCTTAGGGCCAAGAGCCTACCAGATTTTTCACCTTGATCGATATACTTAGATTGAGTTTTTAGAATAGCATATTCGGCCTTTTCTCTGAGTAGATCCGCATATTCGTTTTTCGCTTTTAAAAGGGATTCGAGGGAGACTAGGAGAGAGGAAGGGGCATGAGAACTCTCCATTTCTTTGATTTTGGTCAGTAACAAGGTGGCACTAGCCTGTCTGCATCTTTTCCTCGCAGAGGCTAGTTTAATTAATTCCCCTCTGGGGTAGCATTTCAGGGAGCCCCAGACGGAGTCCATCCTCAGAGTGGAATTCATATTGAACTCCAAAAAATTGGAGATGAGATCTTTGATGTGGACAACCGACTGGTCTTCCTTAAGAAGTTGAGTATTAAGCTTCCAAATGGAATCCCGCTGAAAGTTAGGGTCCGGAGAGATCTTCACCCAGACTGTGGTGTGATCTGACAGTACTATCAGCTCAATGCCTGTCTGGAGGAGACCAGGGAGGAGTGACTTGCTAATTAAGACATAGTCTATTCTGGACCAGGAGTTATGGGCTTGAGAAAAGAAGGAGAAAGATCGTAGGGAGGGATTAGTAAGTCGCCAAGGGTCACAAAGACCCAATAACAGCGTAAAGTCCGATAGGGACTTTTGAGCCAGAGTTGCTGGTCTCTTTGGATCGTGGGATCTGTCAAGGATTTGACACGACAGGACATTCCAGTCCCCTCCTAGTATAAGGTGTGAGGGTAGAAAAGTACCAATTTTATCTGTTAGGGTCATAAAAAACTCAGGACTCCCCCCTACTGGACCATAAACCGAGCCAAGTACAACCTTGCAATTGTTGAGGCACCCTTTAACCAGGATAAACCTGCCCTCTGGATCTGTCAGTTCTTCCTCTGCCAGGAAAGAGACATGGTTTTTAATTAGAATAGCCACCCCCCGACTGGACCCGGAGCCACTCGCTGAAAAGACTTGGGAGAAACCAGATCTAACTAGCCAGTTTTTCTCATTATTAATCACATGGGTTTCCTGGAGCATAAGTATATCAATCCTAAGTAAGTCACAGTGGTTAAAAACTTGAATCCTCTAGGCTCTCTCCCTGATCCCTCGCACATTCTAAGTAGCTATCTTAACCGATATTGTAGCCATTTCAGAGTCGTTAAGTTAGGAAAATACATAATAGTATACCTGTTGACAGCCGAAAAGAAAAAGCACACTCTAACCCCCCCTACTAGTCTAGCTAAGTTCTGGAAAGAAAAGCATTCAAACCTCTGACGTGTAGAGATTAACCAATAAAAATGAGTGCTGATATAGGACCTTCGAAAGCTAGTGTCGCCAAGCCATGGGTAACCTCCCCCCCTTTTCCCAATAGAAAAAAAACCCAACCAACTATGTACAAACTGGTTCCAGGCATGAACAGTTAAGTCCTGGGAGAACCAGTAGCATGAACTTGGAAACCAGACCCCAATGGTGAGACCCAGGGCTGTCTTAGCCCAATACCAAAAAGTTATGGGATTGCTATCAGGAAAAAGACACAAATTTTTTGCATAAATCAGCCACCAAAAAATAAGGTGGAATCTCCTATAGCAGATCTGAGGGCCGCCATATCCCCCCACATTAAGCTCGTGAGGCAGCTTCCTTTAGCTCAACGCATCTCCGGGATCCCCTCCCAACCCATCCCATCCGACTATGGTAGAGTAGCGGCCTTGTATATCAGTGGGCCGTGCAGGAAACAGAAGATAAGCCAAGTTAGGTAGCGACTGCCTACTGCCTCATCATGAGGAATACAGTATACACCCACTAGTTAAAATGACCAGGCGCTTAACCCCATCTGTAGGATTCTGCTGCCCATGAAGGTTGGCCCCCTGTGTGAGAATAGTCCCAAGGCAAGTAGGCGAAAATGTCATTTAAGCAGGGCCCTGGGGGACTCAATAAGCAGTGGGACCAAAATTGGTCCGCACCCAATTCGGTCAGGTAGAGCAGGAAATCTCCATCCCTAAGGTTCTGGGGTCATGCTAGGGGAGCTGGAGAATCTACGGCCTACCAAAACCGGCGTTAAGGGCACCCATTTTCCCTAACCTCACAAGATTCAACTCTCTGACATCCACAGCTAGCAGGTAAGCATTTGCCAAAAAACATCTTAAAACCCAAAAACACAGGCAACCAGCCTAATAACTGGACTCTTAAAGTTCAGTTCACTTCTCTTTGAACAAGTTAGAAATCCTGGAGGTCAAGTCTCTGATGGCCTGGTCAGGAGATTCGTAGGTAGATGTGGAGCCGTCGATTGTGACCTTTAAAGTAGCTGGATAGAGCATTCTGAAATGGATGCCTGCCGCGATGAGCTTTTGCACCACAGGATGAAAAGCAGCTCTCTTCTGCCTAGTCTCGACCGGGAGATCTTGGGCGATTCTTAATTTAGTTGGACCCCAAGTTATAGCTTGTAATTCCCGAGCCTTAGTAAGGACGTGCTGCTTTTCAATGAAGCTTAGGAATTTAATGATGATCGGACGAGGAGGAGAGTCCAGTGGGGGTCTTGGTCTCAGAGACCGGTGGGCCCTTTCAAGATGGTACTGGGGATTGAGGGGTGAGGGTCCGATGACTTTGACCAAGAATTTCTGGAGGAAGGCGATGGTGTCTGGGCCTTCTTCTAGCTCCGGTAGCCCGATTATTAGGAGATTGTTTCTTCTGCTATGCCCCTCTAAATGCTCTGTCTTAAGTTGAAGTTTTTTCACCTGTTGCTTCAATAAGATAATTTCTGGCTCCACTGTGCCCCTCCATTTTTCTTGGGATACGATCCTGGCTTCTGAGTCAATCACCCTACTTTTAAGGGAGGTAAGATCCCCTTTAATAGACTTTAATTCCGATGTGATGCTTTCCAGCACTTCACGGAGCGGTGTAACTTCTTGCAGAAATCTTTCCTCGGAAAGAGGGACAGCCGAGGAAGCAGTGCCACCCGATTTGCCTGGGTTGCTGGAGATCTGATTCCTCGCCTTCTTCGGGAGCTTTTCCGGAGTATTAGGAGGAGTGAGCTGCATCGTGGCCTGCTTCATCTCTACCTCCATCCCCGTGTAGAGGTTGTAGGATGTAAGAGAAAAACACCCAAAGGCCAAAAGGCAGAGATTAAGGAGATGCCTTCTGTTGTTATTTGTTGCATTAATCGTTTAGTACCGCTTTAAAATTGAATTGAAGTTTATGGGTGGTGGGAGCCCAGAGACTGCTCAGCCTTCAGGGAGCTAGCATCACGTGACCTCATCTACATAATATTTATAGACATCCCTTAGTGTTTTGTCTGATCCTAGAGCTTTATTTGATTTTAACCACATGATTGCTGCTTTTATTTCCTCAAGAGTTATTATTATGGGTATTGGATATACACTTTTTTGTTCTTTTAAACTTTCTATTTCTTTTAACAATACTTCATCTTGTTTGGAATAATAAAGGTCCATGAAAAAAGGACCCATGTATTTGCATGAATATATGCTTCTACAGTTCTAGTATATTTATTATAGCCTTGGCTAACCATTGTCCAACATTTTCTACAATCTTTTTCTTTCACTGTCTTCCTTAATTGTTCTCAAAGGATTTTAGTATGCTTGTATTTTTCTGCCTCTAATATTTGTTTATATTTTTCCTTTCCTTAGTAATATCTATACTACCTTTATTATTTTTTATTTGTTTAGTCTTTTTATGTTTTCTGATGACTTTACTCAGTTCCTTTTTGGCTCTTTTACATTTCTCATTAAACCACACCTTACCATGCCTGATCTTTGTTGGCCTTCCAATCTTGTTATTTATACAGTAAGGTCTGATCAGACTATTTAAATCAGCCCAGTATTTTAATACTGTATTATAATTTGTATATTCTATTATCATAGTTCTTATATTATTTATTGGTCCTTTAAATAAATTGTCAAATTGTTTTATAGTGTTTGAGTTCCACTTGATCCTTTTTTGGTTAACTATTTCCAAACCTTCTGTAGTTCTTAATTTATTTATACCTCTCTTTGTATTTTATTTAATCTCAATAATTAACCCTATTGGGTTATGTGTAGATTCCATTATATCCATAACTTTCATATCTTTAATTATTTTGACCCTTCTAGGTTACTCCAGACATGATCAATAATTGAAGAACCTCTGGTTCCAATATATGTCAATTGTCCCTCTTTATCCCCTTGTGTTCTCCCATTTATTAAGATCATATTTTTACCAGTTAAATATGAGTTTATATAAGTCCCTCTCATAATATTCTTACTATCTTTTGAAGCTCTATTCCATGTTACTTTTGGATTTTGTTTGGTTATTATATCATGATATCCTGGTCCTTCTGAATCCCTTCCAGTCCTTGCATTAAAATCCCCTATTATAAAAATTGGGATATTCAGTTCCTCATCCGTTAGTTGATCAAATATTACTTTGATTTTAGTTAATACTTTATCCATATCTTTAACCACTGGAGTTAGGTATATGTTTACAATTATGATTTTAGTTTTTCCATTACCTTTTCCATATGCATCTTCTATTTTTACCATCAACATGTCTTCCGGAGTGGGATATTGCCTAGTAATTTTATAATTATTTTTAGTTATTAGATATATTGCAATTCCTCCCTTTTGTTGCCCATAATGTTTCCCCTTGATTGTAGATTTTGAAATATTTACATAGCCCAGAATGTTTTTGGCCAAAACTTCTTTACACCAGGTTTCTTGAAGGCATATCAAATCAAAATTTGCAATAAACCATTCGACTTCAAGGTCTGCAATTTTTAAGTATGTACCTTCTATATTCCATGACAGTATTTTTATCTGTATATAGTTATTTTGTTCATTCTCATAACTGATCACTTTCTCTTCCTGTCAATCCTCTTTTTCTTTCCCTTTTACCTTTTCCATGACTTCATATCTATTGTAACCCATGTACTGTTTCCAGCTATCATCCACCTTTCTGGGCTCTTTTCTCATTTCTGTCTTATCATTTCTAAACTCCTTTGTATTTTCTGCTTTAGTCCAATCATTACTTGAAATCAGGTAAAGTCTTATTCTTTCAAGTAAGTGATTTTTCTTTAACAATTGTTGGACTACCTCTGTCTTCTTGAATGTGACATCTATCTGAGATGTTAATTGACTTTTATGTATCTTAATATATTCTATAAGATTTTTCGATATATCCAACTTAGTAATCCTTTAGAAAAAAGATGCCATATCTCATTTAATTTGCCCGATAGTGTCATTTTCAGTTGTTTCCCATCCAAATACTGTCAATGTTTTATTTTCCCATTTCTCCTCTTGCTTTTGTTCAAATTATTTAATTGTCTTAAAAACTCCACAATGATATTTCCCCTATTTATTTCTTTATTCTGTTTTGTTTCCTCTTTTGCTTCTACTGATGTTTTCTTGGTTTTCCCTATTCATTTCTTTGTTTCTGTATTATCTTTAAACTCCACATATGGTGCAATTTGTGTTGGCATAATATGTAATCCCAGCAATTTTAGGGTCTTAACTTGTTTCCAGATATCCTCTAATAGGTGTCCTTTATTGGTATAAAGTAACACACAGTCTTGGTATAAAATGTTAGGTGGTCTCATCACATGTATTTCAACCCTATCAAGAATATCAAGGTGAAAAACATGAATGATCCATTCCTTCAGTGTTCCTTCATTTTCATTACACAATCTAGCAGCTTCATAAATCTCCAGTAAATATTCCATATTTGTGCCCTCTAAATCTGTAAATCTGATTTTTTTAAGAGATTTAACTCCGTCCCTTGCTGACATCATGGCAACCTCGACCTCACCCCCCCCATTCATGGTTTTCCCCTCTTTCTTGTTAATATTTCTATCAATCATATCCTTCCCTCTTTTAAGGGTTTTCCTAGCCAAATCCTGTTTTATTTCATAATTACCTCCTTTTATTAGAGGTTTTCCTTTTCCCTCTCCTCCCAAATTTAACAAGTCCTGCATATATTTCTCCAAAATTGTTTTCTTTTCTTTTTTTTATTAACATTAGCTTTCCCTTTTTTGGGCTCTGGCTACTTAGTTCTTATTTTTTTTTTTTGTCCTTATCTTTCTTTATTACCTCCTGCATGAGTGATTCAAAATGACAAGTACATGGTTGTTTCTTATCAAAAGGTGGTGGTAGATTAACCTGTACAGCTTTATTTTCTCCTTTCAGATACAGATTGGTCAATACCTGCAGAAACATCTGCCAGAACTAGACACATGGTGGATTCCCTGCAGGAGGAGGGCCTCAAACAACTAGTACAACAACCCACAAGAGACAGGACTATCCTAGATCTAGTACTGACTAACAGGGAAGGGATCACATATCTCCAGGTAGAAGGTCACCTGGAGGCCAGTGACCATCACATTGTATGGTTCAGTTTGGCCACTACATCTAAATCATCCCATTCCAAGGCAAAAATATGAGACTTCAGAGGAGCTGACTTTGATAAGATGGCCAACAGAGCTAAGCTAGCCCTGGCAAAAAGAAACACAGGTGTGGGGGTACAGGCAAAGTGGGCAAGCATTAAGGATACAATACTTGAAGCAACATCCCATTGTGTTAGACAGAAAAGGAAGTGCAAAAGAAGAAAGAAACCAATTTGGTTCTCAAATACAGTAGCAGAAAAGGTCAGAGCCAAAAGACTGGCCTTCAGGAAATATAAGGGAACACAGCAGGATGAAGATAGGGAGACAAGACATACCAAACTGCCCTAAGGGAAGCAGGGAAGGCAGTAAGGCAGGCAAAGTCCCAAAATGAGGAAAGACTAGCATGAACAGTAAAAGAATGTGACAAGACTTTCTATAGATACATTAATGAAAGGAGAAAGTCCAGAGGGGTTATTGCTAAGTTCAAAGGGGAAAAGGGGGCATGTGAGGAGGAGGATCCTGTAAAAGCATCTATCCTAAATAGATACTTTTGCTCAGTATTTACTGAAGAGAAGCTAGGGCAGGGCCCACAGCTCAGCACCTTGGACACGGGGGGAAGGAAGTGAGCACTACTCCCTTCACAAAAGAAAGGGTCCTACAAGAGCTCATTAAGCTCAGGGTGGACAAGGCAATGGGACCTAATGGCATACATCCCAGGGTACTTAAGGAGCTAAGGGTGGAACTAGCAGAGCCATTAGCAGAACTGTTTAGTGAGTCTCTGAGCACAGGACAGGTCCCAGAAGACAGGAGAAGGGCTCCTGTGATTCTGCTCCACAAGAGTGGTAGCAGGGAGGAGGTAGGGAACTACAGACCAGTCAGTCTTACCTCAGCAGTGGGCAAAATTATGGAGGCACTCCTTAAGGAAAGGATAGTGCAACACCTGGAATCCATAGGGGCACAGGATCCAAGACAGCATGGGTTTACAAAAGGAAGGTCCTATCAAACTAATCTCATAGATTTCTTTGACTGGGTAACCAGAGTGGTGGACCAAGGGAGAGCAGTTGATGTCACCTACCTTGACTTCAGCAAAGCTTTTGACACTGTTCCACATTGAAGATTGATAAATAAGCTGGGTAGGCTCAGGGTGGTTCAGAAGTTGGTCAACTGGGTGGCAAACTGGTTGATGGGCAGAAAACAGAGAGTGGTGGTAAATGGTATACAGTCAGAAGAGATGCAGGTCACAAGTGAGGTACCTCAGGGATCAGTCCTGGGGCCAGTCCTCTTTAATATCTTCATTAGTGATATTGCGGATGGACTAGAGGGTACGGCTTGTCTGTTTGCAGATGACACCAAGATCTGCAACAGAGTAGATGATCCAGATGGGGTGGGCAGAATGAGAAGAGATCTGGATAAACTAGCAAAATGGTCAGAAGAGTGGCAACTGAGATTTAATGCAAAGAAGTGCAAGATCATGCACATAGGGAGGAGAAACCCTGAAACCACCTATAGGCTGGAAGGGAAGTTGCTGGCAGTCACAAAGGAAGAAAGAGACTTGGGCATCATCATCACCGATGACCTGAAATCATCCAAGCAAACCTCTAAAACAGTAGATAAGGCTAGGGGGATGTTACGGTGTATTAATAGGGGTATCACAAGTCGTAAGAGGGAGGTAGAAGAAGAAGAATCAGCATTTATATAGTGCTTTTCATACACAGTATCCCAAAGCGCTTTACAAGCAATGCTAGACTGGTAGTGAAGTGACTGAATGTCTGGTGGCGGCCATATCGCACATCATCATCCACACACAGCCTGGATAATTGCATGAACCAGTTTATGGGAAGAAGAATGTTGGCCAGGACACTGGGAATGCTCCCTGCTCTTTGTGAAGAGTGCCCTGGGTTCTTTTACTTCCACCTGGACACCCACTAGGATAACACCAGGATGGGCAGAAGAGACCTCAGTTTAACATCTCATCTGAAGGACGGCACACCCCAGCAGCACAGCACCCCCCAATACTGCACTCGGATGCCAGCAATTTTTAAGTGCAAGTCCAATCCCAGTGTGGGACGAGAATCCATGACCTTCTGGTCCACAGGGGGATGTGCTACCAACTGAGCCACGCTGACATCCCTCTTTACAAGACACTGATTAGGCCCCATCTGGAGTACTGCGTGCAGTATTGGAAGCCACACCTCCACAAGGACATTAACCAAATTGAGGCAGTCCAGAGAAGGGCAACCAAAGTGGTGCAGGGACTACATCAGAAGACATATAAGGACAGATTAATGGAGCTCAATATGTATACCCTTGAGCAAAGGAGGGAGAGAGGTGATATGATCGAAACATTCAAACACCTTAAGAGCTTAACAAGATGAAAGAGTCTAACATGTTTAAATAAAAGAAAAATAGCAGGACAAGAGGACACAGCATGAGATTAGAAGGAGGCCAATTAAGGGGGAATGTGAGGAAATTCTTTTTCACAGAAAGAGTGGTGGATGCATGGAACGGCCTACCCCAGGAAGTGGTGGCTATGAATACAGTGCAGAGCTTCAAACAGGCATGGGATAGGCATAAGGGAGCAATACAGATGAGTATGAATAGATAGGCCACTGACAGAGCAAAGGCCGATGACACATTTATAAGGTAGAAAAAGAATGGGCAGACTGGATGGGCCTTGTGGTCCTTATCTGCCATCAACCTCTATGTTTCTATGTTTCTTTCCTAATTCTCTCTTGAATTTGCTCTCCCCATTGAATTTTATCTGTAGCCATAGGTGTCTGCTCTCTTTGTACCTCCTTCCTAAGTCTGATAACTTCATTCTGGATTATTATACCAGATGCTCCAGTATGGCTGAGAGCAATGAATTATTCATCAGGCCCTGTGTTTGCTTAAGATTTGTACTACAGGTAGCTAGATTTCCCCTTCTAACCCAAAACTCTTATGCATCTCTGCCTCCTGGGCCATCCTTTCCCCATGAATCATTTGGAAGTTGTGGAGTCACAATATTATCATGTAATTCACCTACAGTTTTATCCAGATGTTTTAAGCCATCAATAATGACACTTAAATTTTCTTCGATGCTTTGTATTTGAGTCTCATTTCTATTATTAACACCTTTATTATAAGGCCCTAATTTCCCCAGAGCCTCTTCATTTCCATTCATTTTATAGCAATAAGAAGCATCCATGTCACAGCCAAGCCCTTTTTGTGGGATCATAGGGGAAAAACTTCCCCTTATATAATCATCTCTGCTGTCACTACTATATGACTCATAAGACTCCAGACTGTACATAATAGGAGTCTCTTGATCCAGGCTAATGTCCAAAGAGGGAGAAACAAGTGGTGCAAAGGTGTTCCACTTGTATTAATCTATTGAAATCCCATCATACTGTCCTATGGGTGTAGAGGTATCTACCGCTATAAAAGTTTTTCCTTGTATTTTCTCCATTTTATTTTTAACTCCATTATTTTGGTAATCACTCATTTTCCTGTTCAACCCCTCTGCCCAATTTACCTGATCTATTTTTAAATCTCTCCATTTACTAGAACCACCCATAACATCAGGCCACATTTCTGTAATCTTAATTTGTAGGGGGTCCTCTTCCAGGGCTTCCATTTGCCCATCATTCACCTTTTCACCCCGTTTGTTACTGAGTCCATTTGTTTAGCCACCTTTGCACCCCTTTTTCCCCTCTTAATCAGATTTCTTCTGTTTTCTCTGTCCATTGCTAAACAAGCTTTACCACTTCTTGTTATGACCATTTAGCGATAAAATAGTTCAGTCTGTTCAGAAACAATGTGCAAAACAGTAGGCAATTAATTATAATATCTCAGTATCTTAATAATAAACATCTTCACCACTGTGCAAGAATTTCATTTGAGATATTCTAAAACAAGAAGTTATATATAATCAATTTTTGCACAAATGATTAAGATTCTTGAACTTTCTAGTCAAAGACTATTTAGGGATAATATAGCTATGAAGCAATTATCACGTATTGATTGTGCAAGAGACAATTAAAATATCTAATAGTGCAACAATACAAAAGTATCACTAGATACCCTCTAGTCCCTTAAGTTAAACTTGCAGTCTAAATTAGCATTAGAAATAGTATTGATTTAAAATCTAGAAACACAGGAAATACTAAATGCTTAACAATACTTTAAATATGCACAAATGTATACAGTTTTCTATACAGGCTTGACTAAAGCAAAATTTCAGTTTTCAATCTATCAGCTTGCTTCTGGAGTGTCACTCTTATAAAGACTATTCAAATTTTTCCTCCAAATCACTTCTGTTTCAAGTCTCCATATAGCTTCAGTCATAAGCCTGTTTTATAATTACCTAGTATCTTTCTTCAGTTCTCAATTTTATCTTGAGAGTAGATGAAGCTCTGCCTTCACACAGCCTTTGCGCCATACAAAAATGCGAACTCCAGATAGCAAATAATAAGTTTTGCAAAGTAGCCAGAGAATACCAAAGAACAATTCCAAAACATTTCCAACAGAGCCCACCTGATACTTTAATTTCTTCGGATTCTTTGAGTTCTTTAAATTCTGTTCTCACTGGTGTTATAACAATGAATCTCCAGATAATTATATTTTCTCTCCCTTTTAGTTGGATAATATGAGCCACATTTAGTGTCACACATATGTGGAGGTTCAAAGCACAAATCTTTTTCCTAAGGAGGCTTCTACCAAAAAGATTATTTGTGGTCATCCCGAGTGACCGTTTTTGTCCCCATCGGTTCTTGAACTCCAACTTTAAGCAAGGGGGAAACCACTCCACTCCTTTAGCCTATACCACTGTTATCTGTTGTCAGCTTTTCACATCTAGGTCTCTAGCATTGACACCAGCTTCAGCCAATTCCTGAGGGAGACAAAAATAGAAAGTCTGAGAGAAGACCCTGGGGTGAAGCATATAAGTTGGTCTGATAAGAGAGGGATTTATGGCAATGGTGGCATACCTTGTATAAATTAAAAATAAGTAGAAAGCTCTCCTGCTCCTCTGTCTTTCTCCTCAAGGCAGAGGGCTACGTGCAGCATGACTGCCTCCACTGAACTCTGTAGCTCAAATCCATAAACAAAGTCAGAACAGGAGGATTGTTCCACTTAAAGAGAGACTGGGTCACAAGGGGGCACAGTCTGAAGCTCGAAGGGGGGAGGTTCAGGAGGGAGTTGAGAAGGCATTACCTCACAGAGAGAGTGGTGGCTGGATGGAACGTGCTGCCAGAAGAGTTAATTGAACTGAGGACAGTGGAAAACTTTAAGCAGGGATGGGACAGAGTCAGGGTCAGGGGCAGTACAAGCAAGAACATAATAGGGGATAGGCCCTGGAGAGGGATGAAGGAGGGATTGGGTGGGGGGCAGCTGCAATAGTATTACACTGCAAGCTGCACACCAGGCAGACTTGATAGACCTATGGGTCTTTTTCTGTTGGTGATTTTGTATTTTCACATGTTCATATGATGCAATATTTTTGTTTATGTGCAGAGTTTAAAATTACTGCGGGGCTAGTGGTTCACGGTGGTAGGCAGTGGCTGTGGGGGTTGGAATCAGGACCAGAGAATCTGAAACTCACAGCTTACAATTTAAAAAGAAAACTTGATTTGAAAGTGGAAACAGTAAAGGTTTTTATAAAATTAATTTGATTAGGTGTCAGACTTAAGTTTGCAAAGATTTTTGATTCATGGATGGGTGACTGTATCGAAACTTTCTGTCAATAGTTTTATCAGCTGCCTTCTCTGTCCATACCTACTGCATAAATATATATATATATATATATATATATATATTTTAGAGGCAAAAAACTCCATTTAATGCATCAGTTAGGGTTGTTCCACAGTGACAAAAGTGAGGAAATTCGATGTTAGGGTTGAAACCTCCTTGCACCTCAGCCAACCTCCCCAACTGGAATCAGGAGTGCGCATTGGGGTCATCAGCTAACTGTCACCCATCACATGTGGAAGAAGCTGAGGAATAGGAGAATGGGGTGACAGTTAGGACCAATGACCCCAATGCGCACCCCAATTCCAGTTGGGGGGGTGGGCTGGAGGGGTGCAAAGGGGGTTTCAACCCTAACATTGAATTTCCTCGCGTTTGTCACTGTGGAACAACCCTAACTGATGCATTAAACAGAGTTTTTTGCCTCTAATTTTCCTTCTTTTTGAGAATGATAATGAGAAATAGTGAATGTAATGCGGCAGTGGGAGTGCGGGACCCTTTGGGCCCCACGCTCCCGCCATGTAATGCACCGGCGCTCCCGCCATGTGATGTCTTGTCACATAGTAACATTGTGCCCGCAAACGTAAATCGTAATGCGCATGGTGACGCAAAGTGAAACAGAAAGAGAAACAGTACTGTGGACAGAAATGTTAAAAACAATGGAAATGCAACCGCAAATGAAAACGCAAAGGGTAACGCACATGGTGGCGTAAACGTGAACAGTAAGTGAAACAGGTACGGAACCACAAGTAGAAATGGTAATGGTAACAGTAATGTAAGCGCACAGGCTGGTTTTCCCCAAAAGCTGTATAGAGAAAGACAGTGAGTAGAAAGAATGTATGCAAAATAATGACTCTCGGAACACAAAAATCAGGAGTTGGAATAGTAAATTGCTTATATCTCAGTAACTGTACAACATAGAAAAAAAATTTAAAAGTCATATGTATTATCACTTTCTGGCTAGTTTTGTACTTAGCCCCCAGAAGGAGGCTACGAGTTTTTTGACAAAAACTCTGTATCTCGCACCGTTTTCAAGATACGGGCCCTGAAAGGCACGGTGAACGCCGTAATGTTATCCTATGGGAAAAAAACAAGTTCGGAGTGCCATAACTTTGCCTCCCTGTAATATTTTTTCACCAAACCACTGAAAGGCACATCTGTGGGATGTTGGCTGTATCCCCTGCAAATTTCAGCCCAAAAGACCAAACCATTATTTTTCAGCAGGGCACCAAACGATTACTGCAATGCGTCGGCTGCCGTAATGTTATCCTATGGGAAAAAGTGTCAACTTTGGAGTGCTGCAACTTTGCTGCTGTGTAATAGTTTTTCAACACAACACTGAAAGGCACATCTGTGAGATGTCGGCTGCGTTCCCTCCAAATTTCAGCCCAAAACTCTAAACCGTTCTTTTGCAGTGGAGTGCCAAAGAATTGCTGTCATTTCCCCACAGCCTATAAAAGTACTGTCACAATTTGCTAAAGTTTTCACAAAAATTTGTGACACTTTAGTGAGCACAAAAGTACTTTGTGAAAGTACTTTTTCCAGAAATTTGAAAAACATATTCTGGGGCGTTTTACCCCAAAATAAAGACATGGCTAGCATCCTCAGGCTCCGACTAGGTGACTACAAAAAGAATTAGGTTGCTAGAGGGTCTCAATTTTAAATGCCAAGCATTTTTCTGATCACTAACTGAAAACAAAATGGCAGATATGTGAAAGTAAGAGGACCATTTGCAAAGTAAAAAAGCATTTGCGACACTGTCAAACTTTTTGTTAACTTTTCCCATTGACTTTTAATGGGAAATTGTTTTTTGAATAACTTTTGAATCGTTTAATAATTTTTCACAAAATCTTCAAAAGGCACATCAGGGACCCTGGCCGCACAATCCCTGAAGATTTTTGGCCAGTCGTGCAAACCGTGCAACCTGTAGGCGTGACCGTAGAATTCCAGAAAAAGCGTAAACGCATGCGCAGATCATGCTTAATAACTCCGCAGCTGTGTATCCAACCGGTATGAAACTTGGCAGATCCAAAGGCATATGGGTCTTGATTATGTATTCCACATTTCAGGCAAATCCATCAAATGGTTGCAAAGTTATTAAGGTGCAAAATTCTGGGTTTAACATGTCAATGGCTCCTCAACCCTAACTATGGTAGCACTACCGTGCTACCATAATGTGTGTGTGTGTATGTGTAGACAGATAAATATGTACATTGTGTGTATGTATATGTATATATATATATATTATCAATAGGGGATACATGATCGGCAGGAGTGGGATATGGTGAAGGCATGAGTGAGAATGCACAGCTCACTCTGCAAGAGTGAGAATATTTTCCAGACCCCACAATCTGCACATCATGTGTGTGATTTTTACCATGGGGTTGATTTATACTATGGGGTGAGAGCTTTAGCAACATTTTTTCTGTTCCTGTGTATTTTTTGCTCATTCTGTGTGTGTGTGTGTGTTATTCTGAATGGACTGGGAGACAGAAACACAATGGGACCCAGGTGAGTGTGGTTTGCAAAGCTAATTGAAATAAGTTGTAGGTTTCAGTGAGAAAGAGAAACTGTTGCAGGTAGCACTAAGAAAGAGACACTGTTTTGTGAAGGAGTTTCATTTAGAATTCAGGTTGTTTTGAAGCTGATATTAGCACTGAAATGGGCTAGGAGTGTTAGAAACACAATGGGACATAGGTGAGAGTGTTTTGCAAAGCTAATTGAGTAAGTTACAGCTTCAGTGAGAAAGAGAAACTGTTTTGTGAAGCAGTTTCATTTAGATATCCTCACTCTGGTGACATCAGCAGAGTGTGGATAAATGTCATTTATCCTCACTCTGCTGATGTCATCAGGATTTATCCTCACTGCAGTGGAAATAACGCAGGATATTCTACTGAGAAAGCTCTCACTCCCATGGTATCAATATATTTATCAATGTCAGTGGCCCAGCAGGTTGCACACTTGCATCTGAGGTCAGAACATAAGAAAGTTGTGGATTCTAGCCCCGCACCAGAAAGTTGTGGTAAAATCCTTATACTGACACTGAAGTGTAGCATGTTGGGGGAGTTCTGCACTTCTGAAATGCCATATTTAAAATGATACATTAAAACTGAAGTTCCGTTTCCTGTTCTGGTTGTTGTACAGGTGGACATCAAAGATACCACAGCACTTCTCGAAATGGGTAAGGGAATTTCCACAGTGTGCTGGCCAAATTTCCAGTCATTCACTGAAAATATCACCAAAATCTTAATCTGGTTCCGTTTCAGTTGGTTTCTATCTGTACCCCTCCCTACTCCCGGGATGAGGCTGAATATTGGCAGAATTGCCTAACCCACCTTTTCTGGTCAACAAAAATGAAATAAATAAATTATAGTGGCATGGTAGCATCACTATAGTTAGGGTTGAGCAGGGGTTTTAATGTTAAACCTCAAACTTTGCACTTTAATAGCTTCACAACTGTTCAACGGATTTGTGAGAAATTTCGCATACACAGTCTCGGTGAGTCGGTCTCTTGATGTGCCAAGCTTCATTCTGGTTGCATATGCAGATTCCAAGATACAGATAGTGAAAATGTGACAAAAATCAGGGCTTTTTTCTGTTTTTTTGTCATCTCCAAGCACCCAGATGGTTTGGAATTTTGGTCTGAAATTTTCAGGACAGAAAGGACGTGGCTCACAGTGGCGCCTTTTGCTAGTTTGGTGAAAAAATATTAATCCATTCCAAAGTTTTGAAATGTTGTTTCTGAGCATGCTTAGTACAGTCTTTTGGATACCTGCTTGGAACAAAAAAAAGAATTTGGTCCACAATCTGGGGTCTATAATTTGCGGTAATCCTTTTTCATGAAGAAAACAATCTTTTTTCATATGGCTGCCATCTTATTTCAATTTTTTTTTTCACAAAAGAAATAGCATTCTGCGCACACACCAACACATGTATCTTGATAATCAGGACACCGTTAGGTGGATTCTGCACTTAGTTTGTGGAAACATGACCCAGAAAATGTCTTTTTTATACATTTAAAAATCCTTTTTCATGAGCCAATTTTCTTTTTTTGGATGGCCATATGAAAAAGGAATTGGGCTTGTTTTTTTTTCAGTTCTTTTTTCATATGAAGGCATTGTTTTTCACATGAATGAAAAAAACATATAAAAAAGAACTCTGCATGTGAAAAAAAAATCGGAAAAAAAAACAAAGTTCAAATTATTTTCTTGTATGAAGGGATCCTTTTTCATACGCTTTTTTTGTTCATATGAAAAATGATTCCCTCATTCAAAAAAAGACTTAGGACTTTTTTTCTGATTCTTTTTTGTATGAGGGGATCCTTTTTTGTATGTTTTTTTTTAATTTATGCAAAAAAGGATACCTTGAAATGAAAAAAAGATTTTGGACTAAATTTTTTCCAACATTTGAACTTCAACAAGCCATAACTCCTTCAATATTTGAACTTAAGCAGCAATCTATATATCAAAACAAAGGTCGTAGTGCGTACTACAAGAATACCACATGATCTCCCTCCCCCCCATAAAAAATGTAGGGACCATATAAAAAAAACAAAAATAAAAAAAATTTAAATTCCAATAAGATAACATTGGAACTTCAACAAGCAATACAACAAAGCAAACACATTGCTGTTTTGGCAGAAATGGAAGCACAGGACCCAGAGGGCCCTGCGCTTCCACAATAACACAGATATATGGAGGAGTGGAAGTTTTCACAGTAAAATTTATTTTATTTAATCTTTGTTAACCTGGTAAGGCCAACTAGGCACAAGTGCCTGTTTTCAGGGGTGATCCAGGAGCTTTGGGCTGATTAAGCGACTTTCTCAGAGTCACACAGGGTGCAAGTGGAGGTTGTGGGAATCAAACCCCAGTCTACAGGTACTAAGCGCATTCTCAGCTCATTACTCTAACCTCAAGTATAATCTTATCATATGAGGGTACGATTATACTAGCTAAAAAAGTAAGGAAATTAATTGCAAAAAAACTTTGTTAATGCATCAGTTAGTGACAAAAGTACAGAAATGTGTTATGGTTCCCAACCCTAACACCACCTCCACCACCCCCCACCCTGCAGGCAGCAACAGGAAAAACCATTATGGTCACCCCATTCTCATATACTCCACACATCTCAGCTTATTTACTGATGTAATGAGGAGAGTGTTAAGGGTGACAACACCATGGTACACCCCACCCCTGATTTGTGAAGACACAGGAGAGGTCAAACCATAATGATTTTTCCTTTTGCTGCCTGCAGGGTGGGGGGGGTTAGAGTTAAGAACCCTAACACCACGTTTCCCTGCTTTTGTCACTCTAACCCTAACTAGTGCATTAACAACGTGTTTACAATTAAATATATATATATATATATATATATATATATATATATATATACACTTTGAAAAACTGCATTAAACCAGTTATGGTTTAACTTAATGCAACAAAATCAGGGAAATGTGGCATGAGGATTTCCAACCCAAATGTCCATGTCCCACCCTCAAGCAGCAAAAGGAAAAAACATTAGGGTTTTGGGTCTCCATAGTCTTAAAGAACCAGTGGTGGGATCTTCCTTGGGGTTGTCAACCCTAATGTCCAACCCCTCCCCTGAGCAAGTAAGGACAGACATGAAAAAAGCTACAACAGATTCTGTTGACATCATGTGGTGACACATACTCCTCTACCTTTGAAGAGTATCACTATGAGGCAGTGACTTGGAGCTGCAACTTGTGCTTCAAACAGGATGCAATGGGCTGGGGGGGTGGTGAGCATTAGGGTTGACAATCCCAAGGAAGACTAGACCAATGATTTGCCAAGTCTCTAGAGACACAAAACCCTATTTTTTTTCCTTTTGCTGTTTGGGGGAAGGGTGTGTAGTTAGGGTTGGAAACCCTAATGCCATATGTCTCTACTTTTGTTGCGTTAAGTTGAACCCTAGCTGGTGTATTAACACAGTTATTTGCAAATAATTTCCTTTCTTTTTGAGATAATAAAATTGTATCATCATTCACACAACAGATGCAGATGCACAGGGATGTCTGTGCCCTGTGCCAAGGGAAGAGTCCATCTGCCTGTGGATGTGCATGGCCATTCCAGGCCCTGCATTTCTGCATGGTAATGGATGTCAGGGATTTGTGGGGTTGTCTAGTGGACTGCAGAAGTGCAGGGCCCAGAGAACCCTGCACTTCTTTTTTTCTTTCTTACAATTCTATCCCTGGTCCCAGGTTGACTCTCCTCTTCCTCATCTTCTTCTGGCCACCATTCGTCCAGCCCCAACATCCAATCTTGGGCCCTCACCTCTTACCCCCACAGCTTTGCCCACATGGCAGGGTGGTGGGGAACCCCCAACTTGACCCTCCAGGTCCAGAGCCAGTACTGAGTGTTGCCCTCTCAGAGGCGGAGTCTGCAGTGGACGGCCATTATTCCGCTCAACAGGACCACATTTTCTGCATTTTCTGTGTGGAGGGGAGTGTGCAATTCTAACAGTGGGTGTGCCAAGCTTGAATCTGGATGCAGCACACCCATCGGCTGTTCCACCTCCGTGCTCCTATTGTACAGTACCTGGCATGCCAACACCTAGCCTCCACTAGGTATCAGGCAAATGCCGGTCTCTGTTTCCCACCCTCTCTGGGAGAGAAGAACTGTCCTCCAGATGGTCAGTTCTCTCCCACACCAGTTGGTCCCTGATGGCCCACTTGCACTGTGAACTTGGGTCGCCGGCATGGCAGGAGGTAAGGCATCACTGCCTCAGCCCTCTACACCACTGGGCCAGTGGGCCCTGCACTTCTTTGTGGCTACAGATACAGACACGTAGGGCAAAAAAAAACATCTGTCTGCCAAAGTGCAGGATTCCTTGGCAGCCATGGGTACTTAGGTGAAGGGTTCTATGCCAAAAAAAGATATCTCATCACCATATGGTACTTGAGTCCCTGCAGGCAACTCTGCACCTTTCCTTCCCAGGCTGGGGTGGTGGTGCTGCATGGCATTACTGTCCCCCTGCTGTGGTCCATCCAGATGGCTCATTAAAGGGAAACATCCACCTAAAGACAGACCCCACCTCAGTGTGAGGCAGGACCCGATTAGAAGTTACAGAAAAAAGTACCTTTTTTAATGTCCCCCAATTTTATATATTTGTAATTTATCTGATTTATCCTGCCTCCCCCTCTGCCAGCATTTCAGGATTCAGCACCCAGAACAGCATGCCCACAACCACCCGTGGCTGTCCCACGAAAGATGTGTCATGTGGGGATCCGCTGTGTGTCTGTCATTTAGATCTATACATACTGATAGTTTCTAATAACTCTGATTTTGATCCTACATGTCTCTGTGCTATACCAAGACCAAGTGTATACTGGTAGTGGACTGTCAGTCTATACCTGGTCTCAGTATAGCACCGAGACATGTGCGATCAAAACCGGAGCTATTAGAAGCTATCAGTGGGGTCCATTTTTAGGTGGACATTTCCCTTTAAACTCGCTCCCAAACTGAGCTCAACAACATAGGATTACAAAACACTACCAGCTGGGGTAAAGGCTGTCACTACACACATTTCATATCACAGGGTTATCCAAAAACCTTACTTTCAATCCTTGTAATTCCTGAACCATTTAATATTTTTTCACAAAACCTTCGACAGGCACTACCTCGGCACAGACTGCTTCTGCCTTGAAAGCTTACAAATTGCTCATACTTCAGTTATCTCTCCCTTTCTCTCTCCCAATGTATGTGGCATGCACTTACTGTCGTCCCAGTCTGCAATCTTCAGTTGTAACAGAACTTATTGATTCCTTTGTCTCCCGTACCTCTACAGGCGAGGTTTATATTATGGGTGATATTAACTCAGACTAGTTATCCCCCTTCCTTAACAAATTATGGAATGATATTGCTGCTCATAATCTGTGAAAACTCATCTCTGAACCCACTAGAATGAATGACAAAACAAATAACCACTCCCTGATCAACTGGACTCTCACTTCTCACCCACACAGAGCCATTAAGGCAGGGGTACTCCCCGATGCATTTAGTGACCACCTTATGACTTTCCTGGTGCGTAAAATTCTTCGTGTTAAGGTTCCTCCTAAGACCCTACTAACTCAGTCTTACAACTCACTGAACATCGTCCCCCCCCCCCCCCCCTTCTCCTAGACCTTGCCCATGCAAACTGAGCCCTTATTGCTTTGGCAACAGATATAAATGTAGCTGCTGACTTCTTTAAAGTCAATTTCCTAGACATTTGAAACAGATACATCCCTATCCGCTGTGTCCATGTCAGAGAAAACCACCTACCCTGGATCTCTTCTGAGCTCATTGCCTGTCAAAGAGCAAGGGAACTAGCCTGGAAAAAAACACAAAGCCTCTAGGCTACAAAAAGACTATGATGCCAATCGATTTCTACTAAACAAATGCACAAAGGCCACTCATTTTGCCAAAGCCTAATACTTTAACTCTACCTTTCAAGCCAATATTAACACCTCCTCTAAATTTTGGAAGGTAATTCACTCTCTTTTTCTCCCCTCCCTCTACCCTTCCTTCACCCACTCTCAAAATAAATAATTCCCTAGTTACAGACCACCCTAATGTTGTACACAAATTCAGTAACTACTTCACTTCCTGTGTCTCTGCCCTCTTATCCTCCACTCCTGCAAGTAAATCTGCCACTCACTCTACTGCCCCCACTTACCCTCACTGGGCAGTGGCTTCTCCTTCTCTAAGCCAACTCCATCCCATACCCTAGAATCCCTACTTGCTCTGAACCCCTCCAAAGGCAGCTCACCTGATGGTCTAGACCCAAAGTTGCTGTATCTCTTGGCCCAAGACATTGCTGCCCCCCAAGCTCCTCAATCTCTCCTTTGATTTGGCCGCTCTCCCTGCTACTGGAAACATGCTCTTGTTCTTCCCCCACCCAAGGGAGATGACCCATCTACTCCTGGAAACTACAATCCTATCTCACTCCTTCCTACCCTAGCAAAATTACAAGAGCATCTGGTCCTCAATCAACTCTCTTCCTATTTCTTTAACGCTAACTGTTTTACTCCCTTCCAATCTGGCTTTCGAAGAAACCACTCCACTACTACTTCCCTGATTAGGCTTACTGACGTCATCTTCTCAGGGATGGACAGCAGCCATATCACCTCCACTCTTTTTGTTGATTTAGCAAAAGCTTTCAACACCATCTCCCACTCGCTACTACTAAACACCCTCTCTTCTGTACTGGCAACTAACTGGTTCAAAGCCTACCTCGTAGGCTTGACCCAGTCAGAATAGCTGATTCCATACCCCCCATTAACACTGGTGTACCACAAGGCTGTATGCTAGGTCCTATACTTTTCTCCATCTTCCTGAATGACCTCCCATCTGTCTGTGCTTCAACATCCATACACATGTAAGCAGACAACATGGTCCTCTTCACCTCAGGCCACTCTCCTACCAGTGTTACTGCCAGTCTCCAGCATGATTTCAACAAGATTCAGCTCTTATCAACTTTTCCTTAATGCCAAGAAGACAGTCTCCATCACCTTTGGCACCAGGCAGAGACTCTCTAGGCTCCCCTCCACCCCCTTCTTCCACACACTTGATGAGACAATTCTTGAGGACACCTCCTCATTTAGATATCTGGGTGTTTAGCCAGACCAACACCTAAATTTCTCTGGACACATTGATGCCCATCCTGAAAAAGTTGTGCCCCAAGCTTGGTGCTTTATACAGGAACCAGAACTGCCTCCCTCTCCCGGCAAGGCGTGAACGTGTCCAGAAGATGATTCTCCCAATATTTGACTACTGTGATGTAGTTTACAGTACTGCACCCAAGATGTCCCTGGCCTTATTGGATACCTTCTTCAATTCTTTCTGCCACTTCGCATTGGACTCTTCTCCTCTCACACGTCACTGTTCTCTCTATCAAAGGGGAAAAGGAAATGGAACATTGTTTAACCAGGTGTAGCACACTAAGCTGAAGTTTCTTTCCAGATGTGATCTGAGAGCACAAGGAAGTTAAATGACTTGCTCAGGATCACAAAGTATGCACCTAGGCAGCTGTGGGATTCAAACCCAGGTCTTCAGATCTGCAGCTCAGAGCCTTAACCAACTGTGCTCTACTGCCTCATATCACTCTCTGTCTCTCCTGTCACTTGAACATAGACACCTGCATCATTGTGCCAAATTTGTTTCTAAATTCTGGTTTGGTTCTCTTCTGTCCTACCTCTCTTCCCTCCTGTCAGTCCCCCCCCCACCACCCTCCACTCCCTAAGAGCTACTGACAGTCTGCCTCTGCTGGTTGGAATGCTTTCTTGTATCATATCCCACACCTCTGTAACGTACTCCCCTACAGATTTGCCACTCCTCTTCCCCCTTTTCCATATCCTCTGCCTTACATAACTTCCTCTCAGTAAATTGCTCATGCATTTAAATTTCTCCCACACCCCAGTATCTACTATCTACTGCTCCTCTAACTGTATCCCCACTACGTCCCTTAGGTTCTTCTCTCCTATCAAATCCTCCTCCTCCTCCTTACCACCCCCACCCTCTTCCCCCCAACTGCATCCTCCTGATGTGCCTATTCCCCCTCACTGCCTTCTACCTGTTTCCCTCTGGATGTGCATCACCGCTGCCTTGTGTAGGCAGGGTTCTTATCCTGGTGGGGACTGACCCAGGCATACCTCTCATCCTCTCCCTCTTCCCCCCTTCTCCACCACTACCTACCCAGACCCCCTAGTCCCTTTCCATCTCCTTATTAATTTTCTTATTTCCTTACTCTATCCTACTTCTCCTTACCCCCCCTGTAAACTGCCAACTACCTGCCTCCCTCCTGTTATATTCTACCTCTGCCTTGTGCAGGCAGGCTTCTCAGTAACCTGGAGGGGTCAGATCCTGGCAAATCTATCTCCTACTCATCTTTTTTCCTTTCCTCCTCCTCCCTTCCTGTCCTGACCCCCTGATGGAGTTCTCAGCTTTTGTGTGACTACCCCTAATTGTTGCTGCACTTAGACTACTGCACTTCTGTTATAGCTTAGTTATCCTGTACTGTCTGTGTTACTTATCACTAGCTTGGCTGGAGATATAATCTACAAGTTTTCCATTCAATTATTTTTCCTTCACAGTTAGGAGTCACATATGCTTGCATCTGAATGGAAAGTTTGTGACATTGTATCTATTTTCAGTTGTTTATGTTAATCATCCAGCTACCTAGTTCAAAACTGTTAGCATTCCACTACTTCACTGCTCACTGTACAGTCTACTTGCTTGTATTTGACTGTATTCAAATGTAATCTTGTTATCTTGTGTTCAGATGTAAATCTTATTTTGTATTTTTGTACCAAATCCCTGTATTCAATCCTCATGTTCCCCTTCCCCCAGGTCACACCAGGAGATGAGCAACTTGTTCAGTGTGCCTTCCTGGTGAAACATTTCAAGAAATAAAATAAATAAATACATTTTGTTAAAAAATGTTGTACCATCTAGGTTACGCGTGACAGGAAAAAAAATCCATATTAAGTATAGGGAAACAATCTTCATTCTAAAAAAAATCAGTGTTCCAGATCTTGGAAACCACAAAAGATGCTGGCACAAACTTTTCATGTCTTGAGACTATGCCACCCCGAACGTGCATCCAAATGTTTTGGCTATTACATCAAATGCTGTCAGTGTTTTTGAGGTGCAAAAACTGGCTTTAACATTGAGCACTCTGGTCAACCCTAACTATACTAGCACTACCTCACCATTATAATATATAGTCTTTGCAAAAAAAAAACTGCATTAATGCAACATTTAGGGTTCAGGCTAAAGTGACAAAAGTAGGGAAATGTGGCTTTAGGGTTTCCAACCCCAAAATCCCACCTCCACCCCTGAATCAAATCAGAGGTACAGTCTTCCTTGGGGTTGTCAACCCTAAAGCTCATACCATTCCATACAGTTTGGAAACATACACACTTATTGGGGTGAGCTTCAGGGTTGACAACCCCAAGGAAGACTGCACCCCTTATTTGATTCAGGGGTGGGGGTGGGGTTTTAGGGTTGGAAACCCTAAAGCCACATTTCCCTACTTATGTCACTTTAGCCTGAACCATAAATGTTGCATTAATGCAGGTTTCTTTGCAAAGAATTTCCTTACTTTTTGAGATGGCATAATTGTATCCTCATATGTATGTGGGAGTGTAGGGCCCTCTGAGTTCTGCACTCCCTTCCCTCCTCAGCTATATACATATATGTTGCATTTGTATTAAAACAGGAATAACATTTTCAGCATAGACTTCTTCATCAACAGTTATGAACATGGTAATGAAAATTTTGAAATCCCCGTCAAAACATGATTTGGCACCACCACAATGCACTTTTCTTGCCACAGGTGCAAAAACACAGTTTGGTCAGTATTTGATAAATGACAGCTGTCACGTTCATGAGGTGGTATAAAGAGATGGCTATATTGAAAACGTGGGGTGAAAACATTTAAAATTGGAAAAGTTATGAGTGAACATAGCAAACTTTCAACATATGTACATAGCTTTGCAATTTTTACACATTTTTCCCCAAATTTTCAACATAGCCTTCTTATGACCCAACCTCATGAACAAGGGTGTTGACAATTTTAAAATTCCACCTGAAAGGTGATTTTGCCAACTGGCCACAAAATCACTTTTTCACCGAATTTGCAGAATGCAACAGACATTGTTCATAAGGTGGGGTCTCAAAAAGGCTATGATGAAAATATGTGTAAAAATATGCAAAAATGCCAAGGTTATGCAAGACAGTTGAAAACCCCATTGAAAGACATGAAGCTCGAATGCTGTTGACTCCAGGACTTCAGCTTACAGTGGTTAAACAAAAATATATGTTTCAAAATAAATAAATATAACCAAAAGCTGTGATGCACACCCTCATGAAGCTAAAAAACATAAGTATCAAATTGGCAGATAACATCCTGTAGCAACGTGAAAAACCAAACCTTTGCGATTTTACCTTTTGTAGGAAGCTTGCAAATCCCAAAACTGTAACAATGCCTTTTAGCCTTTGCCTTGTCCTATTACTTCATAAATGCCATCCATCATTATTTTACTAAAAGTTATGTTGAAAAAGAGGGGAGATCACTTGCATTATAGACCATACTTACTCCCACTCTCTAACCTAATTAAGGATGATTGCTGATAAACCTCTCATATTGTATTAGCAACCATTCATCTACAGAGCCTCTTAATATTAAATATGGTGGCCCAGGTGCTATGGAAATCAAAGGGCCAATCCCACTGTTGTGCACAGCTACTAATCTCTCTTGTTGTTATTAAATAATGGTGACCATCAAAAAATTGAAATATATGTTTTTCATTTCATGCTGTCTCCCAAATGCTTTAGATCAGTACAGGACCATTGGAAACACCTTAAATGTATTGAAACTACTCTCAAAAATAGTTTTAAATTGTATTTATATTTGATCATATACTGATTATCATAGAAATGGAAAGATTCAGAATCCTGGAACCCCACCGTCTTAATTAATAGGGAATGCACATTTCATTAAACACATTAAAGTGAGACAAACCAAAAATCATGACTTTCAGTTTAGCTATCCTTACATGGTATGGCTAACCCTTGCTCCACAGATGCAATCCTTATTCTCCACATTAAGATGCAACATTCTGGTGAAGGACAATAAAAAGCTAAATTTGTGATTGACATCATGACTGTGACTCATTGCTCTATATACAAGTAGTCTAAAAAAATTGTATCTTCTATCAGAGAAGTGGATCTTCATCCTGGAACCTGTTCAGGTGAGTGAGGGAAGGTATGGGAGTGTGGGGTGGTGGTTGCTTAGTCGGAGGTTGTGGTGGGAGAGGGGTTGGATTGGTGAGAGACCATTTTCTTTTTTACAGACTTAAAAAAAAAAGACATCAAGAGACTGTTATCTTTATTGCAGTAAGTATGGTGATGGGAAGTTTGGGGGCACTAGACACCAAGGAAAGAAATTACAATGGGGACTGTGATGTGAGGGTGGAGGATGCCATGAGATACCAGGGAAATACACAGTTATTATGGGAGCGGTGATCGGAGGGTGTGGGGTGCAACTAGACACCAGGGAAAAGATGCCAGCAAAGGGCAACTAATATAAGAAAGATAGAAATAGTACATCATTGGTTAGCCTGGTTCGTATTGACAGCAGATCTAAGAACACATCATTGCACTTTATATGACAAATTAGCACAGCTTACAATTGAAAATAGAGTATTTGTAGTTTGGCAAACATGCTTTATAAAGTACTAAATTCAGCCAAACTACTAAATGTGTCTGACAAGTTGATAAAATCTGAGTCTAAATATGCCTCGAGAAGCTTAGTCAAGGGCTTCTTTAAGGTACCAAGTCTAAAAAACAAATATGGCTAGAAAACATTCTCTTTTATTGCTGCACAAGTATGGAACAGAGTTATTTCAAGTGTTGGCCAAACTACAAAAATTTTTTAAATGTTAAACACTGCCCTAAGACAGGAACTAGCATTACGATGTAATTGCATTGATTACGCTGTATGGTAATATGTGTACAGTATGTATGATTTTTCATAAGTTTTAAATGTCTTTATTATTGCAATGTAAAATTTTACAAGAGCGCCTTGGAAATGGGTTTAAATTCTAACGGTGTTATTATATTGCCTTTCCTGTATAAAAATAAAGATTTTTTTCTTTTTAAAAAAGGATCTTTTATTGTGCCTCGTGATATGAAAAAAGAATCTTTATTTGTATCACGAGTCATGAAAAAACATTTACAATCTTAAAAAAAAAAATTTCAAGGGCATTCATCCAACAGTTAAGTGCAGAATCCAGCTAAGAGGGTCCTGATAAGCAAGCTACATGTGTTGGTCTTGGTCTACTGTGGCATTTTTTGGTATATCTGTGGTATGTACACTGCAGCCATACACACTCTCACGAATGGCTGTACATAGAAACCCAAGATGGTGGCATATAAAAAAAAACTCACAAAAAAGGATTCCCCATATGAAAACTTCATACAGTTATTTTTTTGGTGGACTGAGCATGGTCAGAAGCTGAAATTTTAACATTTAATAACTTTGGCAGGGATTACTGTTTTTTCACCAAAAGGAAATCCTTCTGAGGCAAGCTCTTTCTACCCTGAAAATTTCAGATCAAAATCCCAAACCATCAGGATGCTACACGATGGCAAAAAAACTGCAAAAAAATGCAATTTTTTGTTTTTGTTCTCTATCTGCAGCTCAGAATTCACACATCCAACTAGAATGAAACTTGGCATGTCAAGAGATCTACCCCCACGAGATCACACATGCAAAATTTTGTGCAAATCCATTGAATGGCTATGAAGTTAAAGTGCAAAATCTGGGGTTTAACATAGAAAGCCCAACTCAACCCTAAATATAATGGTGCTATTGCACCACTATAATGTGTATTTGTATGTATGTATGTATGGATGGATGGATGGATGGATAGATAGATAGATAGATAGATAGATAGATAGATAGATAGATAGATGTAGATGTAGATATAGATATATATTCACTGAAAAAAACTGTGATCATGCATCAGGCATATTGGAGGTTAGGGTTCAACTTAATGCAACAAAAGGTTGCATTCGGGTTTCCAACCCCAACATCCCTAAGCAACAAATGGACAAGACAACACAAGCAATCACAGAAAACCATCTTCAGATATGACAAACAACATACAACTGTTTCTAGATCACACAAATATAGTAGCACTGAAGTGCTATCTTCGTGGATTTGTATCTGTGGTATATACACTGCAGCCATACACACTCACTAATGGCTGCAGAAAGAAACCCATGATACTCAAATCACAACACTACTTCTATATGCAAAAGCACAGGCCCCATCAGCCACATATACAAATCCATGATAACCAGATCACAAGAGCTCTTTTGTGTGCAGAAGTGCAGGCCCCTATGGGACCAGTGCTTCTGCAGCAACAGGTAGTCATGCACTCTATAAAACTTATACACAGTTCTGGCTTTAAAAGCACAGGGCACTGAGGGCCCTGCATTTCTGCAGCCACAGGTGTACGACATACACAATGACCTTTGGCTGCAGAAGCGCAGGCTCCATTAAATTCATGATACCTAAATTGCAACACTACTTCTGTTTGCAGAAGCACAAGCTCCTGAGGGGCCTGTTCCTCTGCAGCTGCAGGTTTCAGATATACACACTGACTTCTGGCTGCAAAAGCACAGGTCCCATGGGGCCTACATGTCCTCAGCTGATTGTAGAAATCCATGATACCCAAATTGTAATAGTACTTCTGTCTGCAGACATGCAGGCCCCATCTGCAGCCACAGGTACTCTTGCATGTTATAAGACATACACACACAGTTATGGCTGCAGAAGCACAGGTCCCTGTGGAGCTTATGCTTCTGCAGCCACAGATACAAATACACAAAGGCAGTACATCAGTGTTACTGCATTTGTGTCATCTGGAAACAATTGTATGTTGTTTGTCTTACCTGGTGATGACTGCCTGTGGCTGCTTGTGTGATCTTGTCCTTTTGCTGCTTGAGGGAGGGGGAGTTAGAGTTTGAAATCCTACTGCCACATTTCCCTTCTTTTGCTGTGCTAAGTTGAATGCCAGTTGGTGCATTAACACAGTTTTTCACAATTTCTTTTCTTTTTGAGATAACAGAATCATATCTTCATTCATGCAGATCACTTTGGGTATCTGCATGAACAGAAGCAAATATGCAAGGCCCACCAAGGGAGGACTCCATCTGCCTTCTGAAGTGTGACAATAAATGCAAAGAATTAGTGGGGCTGTCTTGCAAGCTTTGGAAGTGCAGGGCCTTCTGGCCCCTGCACTTCTATGTGGATACAGATACAGACATGCAGGCAAAGAATCCATCATTCAGTCAAAGCACAGGGCCCTCTGGCAGCCATGTGTGCAGAGGTGCAGGAGAGCTCTCTTCACTATATGGTACTTAGACCCTTACAGTCAATCCTGCATCTTCCCTTTCCCACTCTGGGTGTGGTGCTGCTTGGCAGTGCTGTTCCCCTAGCCTCAGCCCATCCAGCTGGATCACTGAGCTGACCACCAAACTCAGCTCACTGGCATAGGATTTTAAAGCACTACCCACTGGACCAAAGGCTGGCCCTGCGCACAGCGCTTGGTAAGAATTTTGTTTAAGCAATGTGAGATTCAATAGTCTGCAGTGCATGTTAGAGGTTTTATCATCTCTGATCAGATTTTTTTCAGTTCTGCTTTACTCCAGGGGCTAAGTACAGTAATCTGTGACTTTGTGCAGCCCAGGGAGGACAGTGGGATCAGAACATAAAAGATCAGAACTTATATAAACTCTAACATGCATTGTATCCCAGGGATCACTAGGGCAGCAGGTAGGAAGAGAGAGCTGGATGCCATTGTCCACCTGGGGGCAAATGACCTTGCTAGAGATGGAGCTGGGATAGTGCAGGGGGAATTTAGGGAACAGGGGAGTGGTCTTAAGTGGCACACTCAGTAGCCTTCACTGAGCTGCTTTCCATCTAAGACAGGGTGGAGGAGAGGGTTCTAAACAGTAGGGCTTTCAACTCTTGGCTGAAGGATATGGAGACTACACACCCACTTGCTGTGAGATCCCACCTCTAAAAAGAAATTACAGGACTACCTAGTTAATTTTCCAGCTGAGAATGAGGGCTCAATGTCGCAATTGGATCTTCTCTTGGGTGCAGTGAAATGTGGGGTTCATGGGGAGTAGAAACATAGAAACATAGAAACATAGACTTTGACGGCAGATAAGAACCGCTTGGCCCATCTAGTCTGCCCATTCCCTACCTACAGGATAGGCCACTGTTTATCTGTACATCTGTTTAGCAACCCTTAGGAAGAAACAGCAGGCTATGGAAGAGGACTGACTCCTCGAAGAGATCCGGTCATGAGAGAACCTCCTGTCTTCATCCTCTTCCCCCGAATATCAGAGGAAATTATGCTCCCTTCAAGTGCAATATTATGAGATACTGATGGAGAAAGCCGACCTGGCTCTATTCCATCCCAAATCTAGGTTTCTGGAGTCCAGGGAATGGGCTGGTAGATTGTTGGTGTGGCATCTTCAATGCTTAGAAGCCCTGAGGGCTGTTCCCCGCTTTCAACCAACTCCACAATTGGCCCTCCTAACTCAACACCAAGACGTATTGGAGGCTTTTCGTGATTATTACAGTAGTTGACTGTATACCGGGACTCGCTATCCTCATCGTACCTCCTTTCTCAAATTCAAGATTACCTAGTTGACCTCCCCCTTCCCTGTCTTAGTCCCATCCAACAAGCTTCCATTGATAGCCTAATCCTTCTCCAGGAGGTGACTGAGGCAACTAATAAATTACCTCCAAAAAAATCTCCAAACCCGGACACGCTCTGCAATGAATGTTATAAAACCTTCAAAGCAGAGCTCTTTCTCTTACTTATGAGTTTTTTTAACTCCTTACTCACAGAGGGGTTAGTAGACTCCTCGCTCAATAAAGCCTGAATATCCTTGATTCACAAAGAAGGGAAAAATTATCTTCTCCCATCCAGCTATCAATCAATATCCCTACTTAATTCAGACATGAAACTACTAACTAAGATATTGGCCACCCAACTTAAATCAGTCTGGGATACCCTGATATCCCTGGTTTAAGTTGGTTTTATGGCAAACTGCCTTTCCAGTGATCATCTTAGGAAACTATTCTATCTGGCCCCTGCATCTGGGGAAGGTGGAGCCCCTGCAGTTCTGGTCTCCCTGGATACAGAAAAGGGTTTTGATTGAGTATCATGGCCATATCTATTTGAAACTATGCGTAAATTCAGTCTCACTTCAAATTTCTATAAATTGGTTTGTGTTCTGTATGACTTTCCGTCAGCTCAGGTATGCTGCAGTAGTCTTTTCTTGACCCTTTTTCAGCTCATGAGGGACACCAGACAAGTTTGCCCCCATCTCCTTACCTATTCAGCTTATATTTAGAGACCCTTCTTTATCATTTGAATAATTATCGGTGGCTGGCACTCTATGCATACACAGATGATTTGTTAATCCATATAGAGCATCCCACGATTTCTATCCCCATAGCCATGGATGAGATTCAGAGATTTTCTCAGATATCCAGATATAAACTCAATGCTGACAAATCTCAGGTGTTGCCCCTAAACAATTTAGTAACCAAGCAGGAGATACAGCAGCTAGGCCTGTCATGGGCTCCCAAAGAGCTGGTGTACCTTGGGATTCAGATACCTTGCTCCCTCTCTAGTCTCGGTAGGGTGAACCTGACCCCACTCCTACAGGCGGTTAAGCAGAAACTTCAGAGATGGGTCTCCCTCCCACTATCCCTTTGGGATCGGGCAAGCATTATCAAAATGAATATTCTCCCACACTTCTTGTACCCCTTAGGAATGATTGGAATGTTCTTACCCAAATCCTGGTTCCTGCAGTTACAGAGCACTTTGAATCAGTTTTTGTGGAAGGAGGAGCATGGTCCACCTTGTCTATATAGAGCTGGCACAACAGAGGACGTGAGGGGGGGGGACTCCATCTTCCCAATTTCTTCCTTTATTACTTGGCATGGTACAGCTCTAAATGGCTTCAGTGGGGCAGTCCATTGGCCAATGCTGTTACTGGGGGGTATCGCCCCATCTGGCTTCATATAGAGGAGGATTTCTGCAGAAATTAGGGAGCAAAGAAAGACCAAATGAGAGATATGGGGGCTTCATAAAGGGGAGGGAATGTGGGTAGAGGGTGATAGTGAAAAAGCAGGGATACTGAATGAATATTTCTGCTCAGTATTCACAAAGGAAGAGGAGGGGGAGGTACCTAAACCAAACAAGAGAAACACTCTGAAGACGGGGGTCGATACCAGTCCATTTACAGAAGAAAGGGTTCTGAAAGAACTAATAAAATTGAAGGTGGACAAAGCAATGGGGCCTGATAGGATTCACCCAAGAATTCTAAAAGAACTAAGGGTAGAACTAGTGACACCACTGATTTCTCTCTTTAACAAATCATGGGAGGATGGGGTGGTACCTGAGAACTGGAGGAGGGTGGATGTGATTCCTCTTCGCAAAAGTGGGAGCAGGACAGAGGCAAGAAACTACAGACCAGTAAGTTTGACCTCAGTGGTAGGGAAAATGATGGAATCACTTCTGAAGGAAAGAATTGTTGAGCACCTAGAGGCCAGTGGGGCACAGGACCCAAGGCAGCATGGATTCACAATGGGAAGGTCGTGTCAGACGAATCTAATGGATTTCTTTGACTGGGTGACCAAAAGTAGTAACCATGGAGGGACTGTGGACATGGCCTACCTAGATTTTAGCAAGGCATTTGATACAGTCCCACACAAAAGATTAACACACAAGTTAGCCAGCTTTGGAGTGGGTCCCAAGGTGGTAGCCTGGAAAAAAAAATTGGCTAGACAACAGGACACAAAGGGTAGTAGTAAATGGAGTCCACAGTGAAGAGAGGAGGGTTACTAGCAGGGAACCACAGGGTTCAGTACTGGGAATGGTCCTTTTTAATGTCTTTATAAGTGACATTGCAGAGGAACTGGAAGGAAAAGTATGTCTCTTTGCAGATGACACAAAGATCTGCAACAGGGCTGATACACAAGATGGAGTGGAAAGGATGATAAGGGACTTGGCAAGGTTGGAAGAATCAAATGTATGGCAGCTCAGATTCAATGCAAAGAAGTGCAAGGTAATGCATCCGGGAAACAAAACCCCAGTGGGCCCACCACAATGGGGGGTGAGATACTGACAACAGCAAAAATGGAAAGGGACCTGGGGGTAATTATATCAGATGACCTTAAGGTGGGCAAGCAATGTGAGAAGGCAGTAAGGAAGGCTGGGGGGATATTGGGATGCATAGGGAGAGGCATCAATAGTAGAAAACAGGAAGTTGTTATCCCTCTGTACACACAGTTGGTGAGACCCCATCTGGAGTACTGTGTGCAGTTCTGGAGACACCATCTCCATAAGACATAGACAGAGTGGAGGCTGTCCAGGAGGCAGCAAAAATGGGTGGAGTCTACCCAGAAGACCTCTGAAGAAAGACTAAAGGAGCTTAATATGTATACCCTTGAGGAAAGGAGGGAGGCGGGGACATGATAGAAACTTTTAAGTACCTCAAGGGAATCAACAAAGTCCATGAGGGTGGCATCTTTCAGAAAAAGAGATGAGCAAGAACAAGGGGGCACAATTTGAAGATAGAGAGGGGATGGCTCAGAGGTAATGTGAGGAAGTATATTTTCACAGAGAGGTTTGTGGATGCATGGAATAGCCTCCCTGAGGAGGTCGTGGAATCAAGAACAGTGGGTGAATTCAAGAATACATGGGACAGACATAAGGCAGTCCTAGTGGGGGTAGGAGGAAGTAAGCTGTTGGTTGACTAGAATCTGCAGCTTATCTGTTAGGTAGAAAAATGGGCAGACTAGGTGGGCCAAGTGGTTCTTATCTGCTGTCAAATTCTATGTTTCTATGAAAGGTGGGATTATACATCTCTAGTCTCCTTTACCTCACTCTTGGCCACCTTCCTCATGAACTATGGTATGACCCCTTAGTTTGGTCCTTAAAAGCCTGTGCTCAGTTTTGTCGACATTTGAATCTTGACTGGGTTAAGGGGCTCACTCAACCTGTCTTGGGTAATCCCCACTTCTCGATAGCTGGTCGTCCCATACCAAGAGCTTTCTGTCCTCAGTTATGGGGTGTTTCAGTTCAGCAGTTTCTTAGGTATGAACAACTATTGAATGGTGTGGGAGCTCATGGAGGCTTTTCGGATCCCATTATTACATAGTTTCAGGTATTTGTAACTTACTAAGGCCCTGACAGCCTACTATGGGCCGGTCTCTTGGCAATCTCTGGAGGTAGACATGCTGCCTAATCTGCTGCATCTCTCATTGCAGCTCCATGCAATTTCAATACTATATTCCTACCTCCAGTCTTTAGACCCTAATGCACTGACTGGGACTGGGTATTTTTGGCAACATAAACTGGTTTTAGACTATGCCCCTCTACGCTGGCACTCTGTTTGGTGGGATCTTTATAGGTTTCTAAGAAGGGATAAGCACAGATAGCTGCAGTTTAGAATACTGCAGGATCTGTACTTTACTCCACTTAAACTTTTTAGAATGGGCAAATCCCTGACCCCACTATGTCCATGTTGTGGCCTCTCTGATGGGGACTTATATCATATGCTATGGGACTGCCCCAAATTGCAGCCATTATTGGTTAAAATACAATGGTCCCTTGACCCATTATTAGGACTGGAACAAACTTTTAACCCTGAGATCTGTCTGCTCAGGGACTTTTCCTCCATCCTGACACAGCGTCATAAGGCCCAGATAGCTCTTATTTCCACCTTCATGAAGATACTAACCTTGAGGCATTGACGTGAGGATAAGCCCCCTTCTTATGAAGAGTGGTATAGATAGCTCACCCAGGCACCAGTGGTAGAGAAACAAATTGCAAAAAAAGTTTCAGGGTGGGAATTCCTATGCCCATGGTTTGGAAATGTTACACACTTTATTGCTGGTGTGAGATAGGAGTCCAGGGTAGTAACCAATAGACCTTGATATCTGATCCTATCCTCTATTCTCCATCAAAGATCCCCAGGGGCCTTTGACTGCACACGGCAGTGGGTATTGGTATTCCCCTACAAGAGACCTGGATATCTCCCCTAACAATCTTGCTAAAGCTCTTTTTGACCATCATAGCTGCACTCTAATGTTTTATTTTCTCTATTTTGTGCTCTGGAATTGGGGGGTTGGGGATGGGTGGCTTTGTGGCTTGGTTACTTCAGTGGCTATACTGTATGTTTTGATTGTTCTAGCATTTCAGTGTTTTTTCTCTCTCCTCTTTTTGGTATGTACTGCATTCAAAATTTAATAATGAATATCCAATTAAAAAAAGCTTCATGGCTGAAGGAATGGTGCAGAGAGGAAGGGTTCAGCTACACTGGGGACTGGGGACCCACCTGTCAGGATGAGGGCCTATACAAGGGTGATGGCCTGCTGCCATCCAGGAGGGGAACCGCAGTCTTCAGTGGACAGTTTAAATGTTACTTCGATTAACATTTAAACTAGCCAAGGGGGGTGGCAAAAGAAATCAAGGAGGCAGAAACTGCCCCTCCTAGGCTGAAGCAGAAAGTAGGGAGATCTCAAGGGAAGATGAACACCCCAGGGTGCAAAGTAATGAAGGAGACAGGGTAATAGTAGCAGAGAGGGAGGGGAACAGAAACACTAAAAAGAGAGAGGAGAAGAGGGGCACAAAGAAACAAGGGGGGTAACAAGCAGAGTGCTATCAAAATCTGGAAGGCCAGGGGTGTGAATGCTAGAAGTCTAGGAAATAAGATTCCAGATCTAGAGACCATCATGACAGAGGTTGACCTGGATATAGTGGCCATTACAGAATCATGGTGCACTGAAAACCATGACTGGGACATGGCCATCCCATAGCAGGCTACACTCTGTTCAGGATAGACAGGATAAGAAGGAAAAGAGGGTGTGTGATGCTTTATGTGAAGGACAGCATAAAAGTGATGGAGGTACAGGGAATTCAGGGTGAGACTGAGGAGCTGTGGGTCATCCTGGAGTTGGGGAACAGAGCCAGTAATAGCGCTGCATGATGTACAGACCTCCGGTGGGGGGGGGGGAGTTAGGTAAAGTGCTGTTGGAAGCTACAAGCAAAATGACAGCAAAAGGGGATGTAGATAGGAGCCTCCCAGCTGCAGCTTCAGCTAGAAGCAAGGACATCCTGCACTCCCTGCAGGGGGCATTCCTTAGGCAGCTAGTCAGTGATACCACTTGTGATAGGGCAATACTGGACCTGGTACTCACTAACAGGGACAGTGTTGAAGACATCAGGGTGGGAGGCCACCTGGGGATCATTGATCACCATATGGTGTGCTTCAATATAAGGAGGGCAGCAGAATCAAGCCACACATGGGCAAGGGTCCTGGACTTCAGAAGGGCAGATGTTATAAAGATAGGTGAATGTCTCAGGGATGTTCTGGCAAGGTGGATGATCATAGGGGGTGGAGAAACTGTGGGCCAAGCTAAAAGGGGGCATAGTGAAGGTAAATAAACTCTGACTGCATCAAGCAAGCGAGAAAAAACAAGAGGAAAAACACTATGGTTCTCAAAAGAGGTGGCAGAAAGAGAAAAGGCTAAAAGGTTGCATTCAGAAGATACAAGGAGATGCAGAGGGATGAGGATAGGGAGGTGTATCAGGAGAAGCAGATGGAAGAAGGGAAAGCAGCAAGGAGCACAAAGGCACAAACCAAAGTGTGAATAGACCAGGTGGTATCAAAAGGGGACAATATTTTTTTTTAAGTATGTAAGCAAGAAGAGGAAGAATAAGGGAGGGATTGTAGGGCTAAAAGGGGAAGGGGGCTGTATATAGGGGGCCAGGAAAAGGCAAACATCTTCATTAAATATTTCTGCATAGTGTTTATAGAGGAAAGGGAAGGGGAGGGGCCACAAAAAGTAACAGGAGCCTTGAAGTTGCAGGTGAATACTAGTCCTTCTTCAGAGAAGAGAGTCCTGAAGGCACTTGCTAATCTGAAAGTGGACAAAGCAATGGGACCAGACAGGGTGTATCCAATGGTGTTGAGTTCTTTTTAACAGATCACTGGAAACTGGAATGGTTCCAAAGGACTGTAGGAGTGCAGATGTAGTCCCTCTTCACAAAAGTGGTAGCAGACAAGAGGCTGGAAATTATAGGCTAGTCAGCCTCACATCAGTGGAAGGAAAGTTGATGGAAACACTGCTGAAAGAAAAGATTGTGGAATATCTTGAATCCAATGGGTTACAGGATCAGAGGCAGCATGGATTCACAGGGGGAGGTCATGTCAGACAAATTTCACAGATTTATTTGACTGGGTGACCAAAGAATTAGATCAGGGATGAGTGGTGGACATGGCCTACTTGGATTTCAGTAAGGCTTTTGACACTGTTCTACATAGTAGACTAGTGAGCAAGCTGGGTAGCTTAGGGGTGGGTAAAAAGGTGGTAAGCTAGGTAAAAAATTGGTTAGGGGATAGGTGACAGAGGGTGGTGTTAAAAGGAGTTCACTCCAAGGAAGGTAGGGTGATCAACGGCATACCTAAGGGATCAATGCTGGAACCAGTTTTCTTAAATGTCTTTATAAGTGATGCTGCAAAGCAGCTGGAAGGAAAGGTCTGACTCATTGTGGATGACACCAAGATCTGCAACAGGGTGGATTCTCCGGTGGGTGGTGGAAAGGATGAGTAGAGACCTGAGAAAACTTGAGGAGTGATCAAGGGTATGGTAGCTGGGTTTCATTGCATAAAAGTGCAAAGTAATGCATTTGGGGCACAAAAATTTGAGGCAGAGTAGACAATGGGTGTAGTGATATTGAAGATGACCAAGCAGAAAAGAAACCTATGAATAATCATACTGGGTGATCCAAAGTTGGCCAGACAGTGTGACAAGGCAGTCAGGAGGACTAGTGGGATGCTGGATGCATAGGGAGGGATATCACCAGCAGAAAGAGAGAGGTAGTGTTGCCTCTGTATAGATTACTGGTAAGACTCGACCTTGAGTACTGTGTCCAGTTCTTGAGACGACATCTCCAAAAGGACGTAGAATGGAGGCAGTCAAGAGGATGGCAACTAAAATGGTGCAGGGTTTGCATCAAAAGCCCTACAAGCAGAGACTGAAGGACCACAACTTGCACACCCTGGAAGAGAGAAGGGCCACTTAGCCCACCCAGTTTGCCTATTTTTCCTATCTGCATTCTCACTGTAGACCCTACTTGATCTATAGCTCTTTCTCTCACCCCACCTTCCTTTCTACTATGATTACCTAGTGCTTACCCAATGCATTCTTGAACTGCACTGTTTTCATCCCTACCACCTCTGCTGGAAGGCTGTTACAGGAATCTACCACTCTTTCTGTGAGGAACTGCTTCCTCACATCTCTCCTGAATCTACTATCTTCCTGTCAATATCATTTTCCCCTTTTCTTGAGCACCTTTTTCCTCAAAAATATTTCCCTCCAGTACCTTATTTACCCCTGTGAGGTATTTAAAGTTTATATGTTTCATTAATTTTCAATATTTTGACTCCAGACTTTCAACATAGCTATTTTTTCATACCTCCTCATAAACGTGACAGGTGTCATTTTTCAGATTATGGCCAAGACGTGTTTTTGCACTTCTAATTAAAAAGTTACATTTCAGCCAGTATTCAATAAATGCCACATGTCATGTTTACAAGAGCAAGTCATATAATGACTATCTTGTAAATTTGGGGTCAAAATTAAGAAAAATAAATCATTATTAAGAAACGTTGTGTGTAGTGTCAGCATTTATCCCAGTGGGTAGTGATTTGTGATCCCGTGCTGGTGAGCTGAGTTCAGGGGCAAGCTCAGTGAGCCAGCTGGATGGTCTGAGGCTGGAGGGATAGCACTTTCATGTGACACCATCCCCCAGCTTGGGAAGAGAAGGTGCAGGGTTGCCCGCACAGGCCCAAGTACCATATGGTGAACAGAACTCTTCTCTTGGCATAGGGCCCTGTACCTCTGCACCTGTGGGATAAAGAGGGCCCTGTGCTTTGGCTAAGATACACTGTTTGCCTTGTGTGTCTGAATCTGTGGCAGTAAGGAATCGCAGGTCCAGCAGGGCCCTGCACTTCCATAGTTGGCTGGAGACTTCCCTTGGTGCAGAGTCCAGAGGGCCTGTGCATCTGCATATGTTCACGCAGGTCCCGGTAGCACCTGCGTGAATGAGGATAGGTTTCCACCATCAGAAAAGAAAGGACATTCTTAGTATTTTGGGTATTTGGAGTCATGATGAACCAGTGATGGGGTCTTCATTGAGGTTGTCAACCCTAATGCTCACCCCTTCCCCAGCCGGTAGCCTCCTGTCTGAAGTACAAGGTACAGCTCCAAGCCAGTGCCTCCTAGTGATGCACTCTTCAAAAGTAGAGAAGTATGTCTTGCTACATGTTGCCAAAAGAATGTGCTGCAGCTTTCTTCACACAGGGCTCTGCATAAAGAAAAGAGATCATGTCTGACATTCTTTGCTCAGGGAAGTGGGTGGGCATTAGGGTTAACACCACCCAAAGGAAAAACCCACCACTGATTCATCAAAACTCTGGAGAACCCAAATCCTAATGTTTTCTCCTTTTGCTACTTGGGGGGTGGAGAGTTAAGGTTGGAAACCCTATCACAACATTTCCCTACTTTTGTGACTTTATGCTGAACTCTGACTGGCACATTAATGCTGTTTTCTGCAAATTATACATATATTACACACACACACACACACACACACACACACACACAGCAATTTAACGTCAACTGTTTTAGGCTTCTAAGTGGCATGTATGCTAATTTAAGAAACTGTACTTTATTAGCTATTTGCATTTTGGTAATTTTCAGTTCCTCCTGAAGAATCTCATATTTAATGTAGAACAGAAAAGCAAGATTCCACCCCCAGTAAAAGCACTTTCAGGCAGAAAACATTAGAGTGTTTTGCCCTAACTTCAGGCTTTGCTGATCAGTGCTTTTTTGCTTTTTTTTTCTTGCAACTTTATTTTATTTATTTATTTAAAATTTGATGACCGGGAAAGGCACACTTGCTGAGCCTTGTTTCCAGGTGCAACCCGGGTACTGTTTGCACAGAGAGTAGTAGTTGATACAAGACACAGACAATTTGTACAACATTTTACAACAGTTAAAATACACTGAATCAGAAATAAAAACAGTTTAACAGCTGCAACTTAAACTAAAATGATTGACTTTCATTACATGGTATCTGTTTCAGTGTTCCTGCATGCTCCACTTCAGATAAATATGCCAGTGACTGTCAGTCACACAATTGCCACTCACACACTGTTAATAATGTTAACATGTTAATAATCTTAATAATGGAGACGAAACCTGACATTGACCCTTTAAAATTAGCAGCCCATGGAAGAATGATGGGGTTTAGTGAATGTGACTTGTCAGATAGAGAAGCTGACACACATTCTGAGACTGACACCGGGGGCCAGATTTTCAAAGTCCCAAGAATGCTGCAAGACCCCGGTGCACAAATGATATGGTGCATGGGGTTTGTGGCATTCTCCCAGCCAGCGATCGTGATTTTCAATCCCATGTGCCAAGTGCCACGAGTAAGACTAGCTTTTCCCTGCTTAGCTTGCAGCATTCAGGGTACCCTTTTTACAGGGCTTGCACCAAATGGTTGGTGCAAGGTGCCATAAAGTGAAGAAACTGTTACAGCTGCCCCCAAGAATAAAAATTCAGATGCAGTTGCAGCAAAGGTGTCTGGCGCAGCTGTGCCACACAATGGGTTTGATACAGGGCTTGATGCAAGCTCTGCATTGCCCTTTGAAAATCTGGCCCCGGATGTTTTAGCAAATAATAGTTACCACACATAGTATTGATCCCTCTCCCCAAGAATAATTAAATGTGTTCCTTAAAGGAGAACTGTGCCAAACCTGTAAGTAATTTTTCCCCAATAGAAGCTGTTTTTAAGTACTGGTTAAATTTCTGTTATTGTTCCATCTATACAGGCATTTTAATAACCTCAGAGGGTGTTTCTGCCTTACACTGTGGTGTTAAATGCCATTTTATAACTGTATGATGTAGTTTATGTCCCTCACAATTACAGAGTTCTGTAATAGAACATGAATGCATTGTGCCAACAATAGAAGAGTAGAACAGGGACATAACCTACAGCATACAGTTCTAAAATGGTTTATTTATTTATTTATTTATTTGAAGAATCAGATTTACAACCTTTGAGCCAGAGGCTCATTTACAAAGGTATCTCGTCACATAGAGGACATACAGTGAGACATATTTACAGTGATTCAGCACAGAGAATGATACAGAGTAACACAGTTGTTTTCATACAATGAACAAATTGTAACACAGTTGTTTTCATACAATGAACAAATTGAACAAATTGAAACAATATAGGTGACAGCAATTAGCAATTGCAGGTAACTGGGCAGAGGGGCAGGATGCCAAGGGGGAGATTTTGGGGGGTGTGAGGTGGAGGTTCAGCCCAGCGGGCATTGTGAGGTGGTAAGAGATATTAGTGATGCACCATTCAGAGACAGGAACAGCTGTGGGTGTTAAACAACTGGTTCTGCAGGGCGGTTTTGAAGGTGGTGATTTTTGGGGCATTGGAGATGGTTGCAGGGAGAAAATTAAACCAGGTTGGGGCTCTGTGGTAGAATGACCTCTGTGCTCAGGTGGTCCTAGTTCTTGGAACCAGCAGAGTGGCCTAATTGGTGGTTCACATTGAGACAGTGGAAGGAGTATGGTGGATGAGGCAGTCACCCCGGGTGGGGAGAGTCCAAGCAGAATTTTCTTAGTTAGAAGGCATGTTTGGTATCGGATTCGTTCATCAAGGCTAAGGAGCATGATCTTGTCATAGAGTTGACATGTGTGAGTCAGCCTAGGGGCACCAGTTATTAGTCTGCAAGCCTTGTTAAGGGTGAGGCAAATCTTGTTGAGGGCTGTGGTGTCGGCAGCACCATATACCAGCAGGCCATAATCCACAAGGCACAGTATTAATAATGTAATGGCAAGCCAGAGAGCATTAGGTGGTAGGCAGTCCTTGTGGTGGTTGAGGATGCCAAGCCGAGTGTTAGTGGCTGATGTCAGGGCATTAATGTGGGTGTGAAAGGTGAGGGCTGAGTTGAAGATAACCCCAAGGTATTTGTAGGAGTAGACTTGTTCTAGCAGTTGTCGGGTGCTAGTGAGGATAAGGAGTGGGCTGTTGCAAGCTTTATTTTGGGGGTAGGCGAAGAGCATTGTCTTGTTTTTTTTGAGATTAATGATGAGTCTGCACTCTTTAAACCAGTTTTCGGCATAATTGAAAGAGTGTTGGAGAGAGTCCTGGAGGGAGGTAGGGTTTCGTTGGGTGGCAAAGAGTACAGCATCGTCGGCATACATAAGAATCTGGTTCTTACCAGCAGCATGTAAATCAGAAACATCCACTAGGATAGCTAAAAAGCCTTGATAGCTAGGCCAATAACAGAATTTGAACTAGTATTTAAACAAACATTTGTCAATGTCTAATGTTCGTTGTGTGCACTGGTGTCATGGGGTGGTGAAAATTGTTTCAGTGAAGGAATCAGTGTATTAATATTCAAGAATGTAAAGCAGAAGAGATGATGTTGGGCAGTGTAAGTGTCTAGTTTGGTAATATTTGTGCCTCAAATGATTAACATACCCTTCTTATGACCCCACCTCATGAACAAGTGCAGAGAAAATTTTCAACTCTTGTCCAAAAGGTGATTTTACACTGCGACTGCAGAATCACCTTTTGGGATGCAAAAATACATTTTGGCCCGGATCTGAAAAATGACAGTTGTCACATTCATGAGGTGCTGTGAAAAAATGGCAATGTTGAAAATTTGGGGTCAAAGTATTAAAAATTAGCAAAGTTACTAGCCTGCATTCACAAATTTCAACACAGGCTCATACCTTTGTTGTTTTGTTAATTTTTTTATACTAAATTTTCAACATAGCCTTCTTATGACCCCACCTCATGAACAAAGGCAGAGGAAGATTTCATCACCTGCCCAAAAGGTGATTTCATACAGCGACTGCAAAATCACCTTTCAGGATGCAAAAAAAAAAAAAACATTTTGGCCAGGATCTGAAAAATGGCAGCTGTCACATTCATGAGGTGCTGTGAAGAAATAGCTATATTGAAAAGTTGGAGTTGAAACTCAGCAGAGCGAAGCAGGCAGCTGGAGCTAGAAGATAAGTATTTTCTGTGTGCTGTTTGTTTTCTTTTAGAACTGAAGTAGCATTTAATGAGATGGCAATGTGTACTGTGTGATTTAAACAGTGTAACTGCAAAACAAATTATTTTATCTTGGCTGGGAGGAGGTGGGCATTTAACTGAGGGAGGGAGAGGTTGGGAAATACACAGGAGGGGAGAGGTGGTCACATGACTCAGACCAGACAATAGCAGGGCTGGGATCAAGTGATTGTTAAAGAGCAATTTAACTTGTTTGCTTTCAGTTGGAGCTGAAACTCTGCAGAAGGAGGTAGGCAGCTGGAGCTAGAAGATAAGTACTTTCTCTGTGCTGTTTGTTTTCTTTTAGGATTGAGGTAGCATTTAATGAGATGGCAGTGTGTGCTATGCGATTTAAACAGTCTAACTGCAAAACAAATGATTTTGTCTTGGCTGGAAGGAGGGGGATATTTACCTGAGGGAAGTAGAGGTTGGAAAATACACAGGAGAGGGAGGGGTGGTCACGTGACTCGAACCAGCCAATAGCAGTGCTGGGATCCAATTATATTTCAAATGGGACCAAGCAACCCCAAAGCTTGATAGTGCCATGAAGCAGGAGTGTAGCATCTTGAGTAGCATCTGAAGGGCTTCAGCAGGGAGGTCAGCAGGCAGTGGGTCATGCTGGTAGACAGGGAAGAGCCTAACTGGTAGGGCCATATATTTCTTGTACAGACATGGGGATTCCAAGGTGGGGGAAGGGTTCCATGGAGTGGGGTAGGACCAGGTTAAGGGAGGAGAGGAAGTGCAGGGGCAGTCAAATAGGGTGGGAGAAGTGAAGGGTTGTATGTTGCCAAAGATATGGAGCAGCCACATATTCCTGGGAGTGGCTTGGAGGGCAAGGGGTTGTAGGGTGTGTTGGCAGGTGGGCCAGCTCAGGCAGGAAATAGGGTGGTTGAGGAGGGAAATGGAGGAGACGGAATGGGGGGGGGACACAGCCAGGAAGGGAGGCTAATGAGGTATCCAAAAGAGCTCAAAACAGGCAAAAATAAGAGGGAACTAGGTGGGACAGCAGGAGGGCCACACAAGTGGGTGCAGTCAAGGGAAGGAAGTGATGACTGGAGGACAGTCAGGCACAGGGGCATGACTAAGCCTGGGTCGGAGCAAAGATATTCACCTGTAAGATGGGGGACTGGACCCATTCAAGGAAAGGAGATTAGCACTGCAAACAGATTCTCAGTGTTGGCTAGTCTGAAAGACCAAGTAACAGAGAGGAGGGAAGCTACAGGGCAAAAGGTACACAGCAGGGAGGCAGTAGGCAGTACACCAAGAAGACACAGTGGTGGGGAGTAGTGAGGTGATGGTGATGCAGTCTCAGCAAGGAGACAGGAGAATGAGGGAAGTGGCTGGCAGCTTGGGGAAGGCTAAGGATTGGGAGAGGAGGGGAGTCCGAGTGGGGGAGGGCCATATTTCAGGGAAGACATGGGGAAGTAATAGCAGAGGAAGTGGTAGCATGGTGGACGGAGCAACAAGTGAGTGCAAAGTGGAGGCTCCACAGACAGAAAATAGTTCAGAGTTGGAGGTCAGTAGCCCCGTCATATTTGGAAGGGAGGGAGAGGATAGAGCAAAGGTTAGGGGAGGCAAAGGGGAAGCGAGACGGGTGGATGAGAGGGCCTCGTAAGTTGGGGGCAGGGGAGTGGAGGGCAAGAAGAGGGTGAGCAGGATAAGTGTCAGAGAGTCATAATTCTAGGGGATCCAACAAGGCAGAAGACAGAGAAGAATATGTGAAGAAATCCAGAGAAGTGAATAGAGTGGTAAGGGCAGCAAAGGCGGCTAGGAAATGGAAGTTAGTGCTGGGGATCAAAGAAGGAGAAATGGATTTCTTCAGATATATCAGAGAGAAGAGGAAGAGCAAGGATCCAATTGTTAGGATCAGGAGGGGAAGTAGGTGGGTAGAAAAGGGGGCTGAGCAGGCAGAAGTACTTAATGAATACTTCTGTTCATTCTTCACCAAGGTGAAGGATGGGCCCATACCTGAGAGGAAGGTTGAGGTGGGAGAGGGTGGGGGAGAAGCAACCCCAGATGGAGAAGTCACAGTGAAAAGGGTGAGGGAGGGCCTTAAGTCCCTGAAGGTGGACAAGGCACCTGGGCCAGACGGAGTCCACCCCAGAGTGCTGAGAGAGTTGGCAGAGGTTCTGGCAGGGCCATTAGTGGACCTGTTCAATACCTCTCTGAACTCGGGAGTGCATGCCCAGGGACTGGAGAAAAGCACATGTGGTACCTCTCCATAAGAGTGAGCCCAAGGATGAACTGGGGAATTACAGACTGGTGAGCCTTACTGCAGTTGTGGGAAAACTGATGGAGACAATCCTCAAGAAAGACTGGTGCAATTTCTTGAGGATAACATTCTCCAGGACAGCAGGCAACACAGGTTTGTCTCACGCAGATCCTGCCAAACGAACTTGGTTGATTTTTGCAACTTGGTTACAAGGGCACTGGACAGGAGATATGCAGTGGATGTCCTCTACCTGGATTTCAGCAAGGCCTTTGACTCTGTGCCACACAGTAGGCTGACCTGCAAGTTGAAGCGTCTGGGAGCAGGGATTAAACTGATCAGAGGGGTTGAGAACTGGCTGCAGGGTAGACAGAAGAAGGTAGTAGTTGGGGGGAGGCATCTGAACCCAAGAGGAAGAGAACAGCAAGAGGAAGGAGGTGCTGTTAGAACTATACTACATTATTGGGACTAAAGAACTAGAACTCTACTACTGGGAACTTCCATTTAGGGTAAAAACAAGAAGGAGTCAGTGTGTTTGTCTGAGCTGGGTGAAGTGAACTGTTATCTGTGCAGTTAGCTAGGAGTAAAAGGAAACTGTGAATTGTTATCTGTGCAGTTAGCTAGGTGTAGAAGGAAACTGTGAATTAGGGGGAGTGGCTTAGGCAGAAGGAAGCCAGGTTTTTTGGGATTTAAAAACTGCCCTAGATAGCTTGTGGCAGAGATCAGCAAGAGGAAGGAGGTCCTCTTAGAACTATACTACTCTACTGGGACTATATTGCCCTCCTTTCCTCCCCTCTCCCCCCAACACCCTTAGCCAGTTCTACTTTTATAGACATAGGATTTGACTGACAACAGGAACTTCCTGTTTGGGAGCAGGAAGGGAGTGATCACAGAGGCACAAAAGACTCACTATCCTAGAAGGAAAAAAGTAGCTGTCCATCCCCACGAACTGCTGGAGGTCTGACTCTGAGCAAGTAAGAAGGAAGCTACTGAGGAATATAGGGACTTCCTGTCCCAGAACAGGAAGATCAGGAGCTTTTCCGGCATGGAGGTAGTAGAAAAGTAGGGAGAAAAAAAGTATATATATATATATATAAAATAATAATGATAAACAGGGAGAGGAAAGAGTAAGTATACAAAACAACAGTTAAGGGTTCACAAATAAGACATGATGGGAGTAATGCAGTGCAGTGGCTGTGGAGCAGCAGTCTTCCAGGAGACGTTCTGGAGAATGCAGTGTTGTCCCATCTGCAGGCACCTCTCTGGGCTGAGGGAAGAGGTTGTTCATCTCCAGGCTGAGTTGGCCAGGATTCAGGGGACCTCCTCTCCCAACCAGGGCCACCCCTGCTGCCTCAGAGGTTGCCAAGAAAGAGGAGCGGTTGGACCATGGTGGGCTCAGGGAGGGTGAAGGTGGTGGAACAGAGGTGTATCCCTCTAGTTGTACCTCTCCACAAGTAATATGCCATTCTGGCATAGTGTGGTTCCTCTATAGAGGCACCCTCAGTGAAGACCAAGGAGGATGCTGGAAACCTCCACGAAGGAGAACCATAGGAGGGTGGCATGGGACCCCACAGGGGGAAGGAAACAATTTGTGGTGGGGGACTCCATTGTTAGGAGGGTAGAACTGGGGGAGGGAGGAGAGAGGGGGTAAGGTCCCTGCTTGGCACCATGGCTTGGAGGAACAGGGAGTGAATCCTTAGGACCAAAGGAGCAGCTGTACGGGGGAGGGAGCCAGATATCATTCATTGTCCACTTAAGGACAAATGACCTAGCTCGGAAAGGGATCAGAACAGTGGAGGAGTAGTTTGTGGAGTTGGGGAGGGTCCTTAGACAAGTAGCTCACACAGTAACCTTCTCAGAGGTGCTGCCTGTCTGTGGCATGGGTGAGGCTAAGTTGCTCCACAACATGGGATTCATTCAATGGTTGTAAAACTGGTGCAGAGCTCAGGGTTTTGGCTTCATTCGGGACTGGTGGTTCACCTGGATGGCTACAGTCCTATACTGGTGTGATGGTCTGCATCTGTCCAGGAGGAGAACCAGGATCCTAGGTGATAGGTTTAAATGCTTCATTGGCAAGCATTTAAACTAGCCAAGGGGGAGAGGCACTGAAAAGGAGCAGGGAAATCCTAGCCCCTCAAACAATATCAGGGTAGTTAGTGAGGTAAACACCAAGGTAGAGACATCGATAGGGAGAAGGGCAGGTGTTAATGGAGAAAAAGGCAGTAAGGACAGGGATGGGGCAAAAAGGGGTAAGGCCATCAAAAAATGGAGGGTAATGAGTACCAAATTCCGCAGTCTAGGTAACAAGCTCCCTGAATTGGTGGCCTTGATGGAAGTGAGATGCCTGGATATCATGGCAGTCACAGAAACATGGTACACAGAGAACCATGACTGGGATGTCAACATACCAGGGTACACAATCTACAGGAAAGACAGGGAGGGTAGAAGAAGAGGAGGAGTAGCTCTCTATGTAAGGGAGGGGATCAAAGCAATGGAACAAAAGGGTAAACAGAGAGGAGAGAAGGCACTGTCGGTCTCCCTGGAGAATGGAAATGGCACCACAGTCCGCACAGGGGTTGTATACAGACCCCCATCTCAGGGGGAGGAAATGGACAAGGAAATGGTAGAAGGCATACTTAGAATGGCAGAGTAGAGGAAATATTAGTGATGGGGGACGTGAATATGCCAGATGTTAACTGGAGCACCTTTGCAGCAGCCACATCCAGGAGCAGGGCCATTCTCGATGCCCTACAGGGGGCATGCCTCAGACAGCTAGTGTTGGAACCCACTCGGGAGGGAGCAATCCTAGACCTGGTACTCTCAAATGGGGACAGAGAAAGGATCTCAGATCTAGAAGTGGGTAGCCATCTGGGAACAAGTGACCACCAAACAGTGAGATTCACAATAAACTCAGCTGCAGAGTCAAACCATACAAAAGTGGGGGTACTGGACTTCAGGAGGGTGGACTTTGTCAAAATGGGAGCGTGCCTCAGAAAAGCACTGGCAAACAGGCAAGAAGGAGGGGTGGAGCAACAATGGGGAAACATCAAAACTGCCAACACAGAGGCAATAAGCCTTTGTGTGAAGCAAATAGACAAATCGAAATGAAAGAAAAAAACACTGTCGTTCTCAAAAGTGGTGGCAGAGAAGGTTAGGGAAAAAAGATAGCATTTAGGAATTATGAGGAAACACAGAAGGAGCAGGACAGAGAACTGTAGAGTTAAAGTAGAAGGAAGCGGGGAAAGCAGTCAGAATAGCAAAAGCCCAAACTGAGGAAAAGATAGCCAACTCAGTTAAGAAGGGGAATAAAACCTTTTATCGATACATTAGGGAGCGTAGAAAGACAAAGGGAGGGATAGTGAGGCTGAATAAAGGAGACAGTGGGTGGGCAGAGAGGGACAGTGAAAAAACATGGATACTGAATGAATACGTCTGCTCAGTAGTCACAAAAGAAGATGAGGGGGAGGTACCTAATCCAATCAATAGAAGCACTCTGGATAGGGAGTCAATCCCAGTCCTTTCACAGAAGAAAGAGTTCTGAAAGAGCTCCTAAAACTGAAGGTGGACAAAGCAATGGGGCCTGATGGGATTCACGTCAGAATTCTAAAAGAATTAAAAGGAGAACAAGTGACACCACTGACTAGCCTTTTTTAACAAATCATGGGAGGATGGTGGGGTACCTGAGGACTGGAGGAGGGCAGATATGATTCCCCTTCACAAAAGTGGGAGCAAGACAGAGGCAGGAAACTATAGACCTGTCAGTTGGTACTATGTGATAATGGTGAGCACCAAAGGGCGATCACCGTTACAGCGAAGTCAGAGCACCAAAAATCAATTTCAGCACTCTGACTCCCCGGTGCACAACAAAACGGCACTAGGGACTTGCATTTTTTGCATTTATGCGGGGGACGCAGCTCCCTGCAAGTCCCCCACAGGGGGCTTTGCCACCCGCACCCACTTACTTAAGGATTCTGAACTCAAGGGGGGGGTGCATGTCGGGGGGGATGTAAAAAAATTAAAATTCAGGCTGGGCACAACAAAAACTAATCTGCGCCCGGACCTGGACCTGAACCCAGCCCCCCCTTTCACTAAAGCCACGATCCGACCCACTACACAACAGGGCCAGCTCAGCAGCCTACCACAGCACCACCCCTCAATTCCCCTCCCACCACTCGCCAAGTGTGCTCACTCCCCCTCTTGCGTGTACCTGTAGTGATGTCACTCCCACCCACCCCCGCGTGTGTACTTGTAGCAACTTCTTGTCACTACGGTCGCCAACCCACCCCATCCAGTCACTGTAGCTGCCCGGTAGCTGCTGTGCCATGCATCACAATTGAGTCGTCCTTTTGGGAGTTGATCAATCGCGGTCACAAACATCACGATAGACCTGTCAGTTCGACCTCAGTGGTAGAGAAAATGATGGAATCACTTCTTGGAGGAAAGAATTGTTAAGTACCTAGAGGTCAGTGGAGCACAAGACCCAAGGCAGCATGGATTCACAGTGGGAAGGTCATGTCAGATGAATCTAACAGATTTCTTTGACTGGGTGACCAAAGTAGTAGACCAGGGAGGGGCTATGGACATGACCTGCCTAGATTTTAGCAAGGCATTTGACACAGTCCCACACAAAAGATTAATAGACAAATTAGCCAGCGTGGGAGTGGGTCCCAGAGTGGTAACCTGTGTAAAACATTGGCTGGACAACAGGACACAGAAGGTAATAGTAAACAGAGTCAACTCAGAAGAAAGGAGTGTTACTAGTGGGGTACCGCAGGGTTCAGTACTGGATCGGGTCCTTTTTAATGTCTTTATAGGTGACATTGCAGAGGGACTGGAAGGAAAAGTATGCCTCTTTGCAGATGACAAAATGACCTGCAATAGGGTTGATACGCGGGGGTGTGTGGAAAGGATGAGAAGAGACTTGGCAAGGTTGGAGGAATGGTCAGAAGTATGGCAGCTTGGATTCAATGCAAAGTGCAAAGTGATGCACCTGAGAAACAAAAACCCAGGGGAAGAGTACACATTGGGGGGGAGGTATTAACAACAACAAAAATGGAAAGGGACCTGGGGGTAATCATATCAGATGACCTAAAGGTTAGCAAGCAATGTAAGAAGGCAGTAGGGATGGCTGGGGGATACTGGGATATATAAGGAGCGGCATCACCAGTAGAAAACAGGAAGTTGTTATCCCTCTGTACAGACAGTTGGTGAGACCCCATCTGGAGTACTGCATCCAGTTCTGGAGACCCCATCTCTGCAAGGACATAGGCAGGATGGAGACAGTCCAGAGGAGGGCAACTAAAATGGTGCAGGGTCTGCAACAGAAGCTGTATGAGGAGACACTAAAGCAGCTTAATATGTATACCCTTGAGGAAAGGAGGGAGAGGGGGGACATGCTAGAATCTTTTAAGTACCTCAAGGGAATCAACAAAGTCCAAGAGGGTAGCATCTTTCAGAAAAAGAGATGTGCAAGAACAAGGGGACACAATTTGAAGATAGAGGTGGGATGGCTCAAGGGTAATGTGAGGAAGTATTTTTTCACAGAGAATGTGGTGGACACATGGAATGGCCTTCCAGTGGAGGTTGTGGGGTCAAAAACAGTGGGGAAATTCAAGAATGCATGAGACAGACATAAGGCAATTCTTGTGGGGGGTAGGAAGAAATAGGCTGTTGGATAAGTAGGATCTGCAGCTTATCCAGTAGGTAGGGAAATGAGCAGACTAGGTGGGCCAAGCGGTCCTTATGTGCCGTTAAAGTCTATGTTTCTATGAACCCAGGGCAGTAACAAGTGGTGTACCACAGGGCTCAGTGATGGGACCAGTTCTGTTTAACATTTTCATAGCTGACATTGCAGTACTGATTAAGAGCAAGATCAGTCTCTTCACAGATGACCCAAAGATTTGTGCCAAGGTAGATGGGGGGATGGAGCAAAAGTACTTCAGGAAGATTTGGCAAAACTGTAGGCATGGTCTCACACTTGGCAGCTTGGTTTCAATGCCAAGAAGTGCAAAGTGATGCATTTATGAGGCAAGAACCCAGGACACAGTTACTGGCTGGAGGGTGTCCTGTTAACAAAATCCAAGGAGGAGATGGATCTGGAAGTGCTGGTAACCAGGGAGATGAACCACTCTGCTCAGTGCAGGAAGGCATTAGTGAAGGCAAACAGGATGCTAGGGTGCACAGCAAGGGGGATTACTTCTAGGAGTGGGGAGGTCATCTTGCCCCTGTACAGGTCCCTGGTGAGACCGCACCTGGAGTACTGTGTGCAATTCTGGTGCCCCTACTTGAAAAGCAACATCAAACTACTGGAGGGGGGTACAGCACAGGAACAAAAATTATCCTGGGGTTGGGGGACAGACCATATGAGGAAAGACTGAGAGAGCTCAATATGTATACCCTGGAGGAAAGAAGGGAGAGAGGGGATATGATTGAGACCTTCAAGTACCTGAAGGGTTTGAACAGAATAGAGTAGACACCTGGTGTATGTTCAATCTGAAGGACAGACAGAAAACCAGGAGATACTCTTTGAAGTTGGAAGGGAGCAGGTTCAAGAGGGAACTGAGGTGGCACTATTTCACATAAAGGGTGGTGGCAGGATGGAATGCTCTGCCAGAGGAAGTTGTATCACTGTAGAGTGTTGGGGGCTTTTAAGAGGGGGTGGAGCATATTCAAGGGGAGGGTACAAACTGAGAGGGGGCCGGAGATGGGGGACATATGCAGTCTAATGGACTGAAGTGCTGCATACTCAACCAGACTAGATAGACCGAATGGCCTGTATCTGCTGGCAATTTCGTATGTTCATATGTTCTTAAAATTACCAGTTACAAGCCTGTATTTGCAAATTTCAGCGCAGGCTCATAACTTCCTTGTTTTTTAATATTTTTACACCGAATTTTCAATGTAGCATTCTTATGACCCCACCTCATCAATAAAAGTGGAGAAAAGTTTCAGCTCCAGTCCAAAAGGTGATTTTGTGCAGCGACTGTGAAATCACATTTTAGGATGCAAAAACACATTTTTGCCAGGATCTGAAAAATGACAGCTGTCATGTTGATGAGGCACTGTAAAGAAATGGCTATATTGAAAATCTGGGGTCAAAATATTGGAAATTGACAAATATACGAGTCTGCATTTGCAAATTTCAACACGGGTTTACAACGTTGTTTTTTAATATTTTTACACCAAATTATCGACACAGCTTTCTTATTACCCCACCTCATGAACAAAGGCAGTGTATAATTTCAACTCCTGCCCAAAAAGTGGTTTCATGCAGCAGATGCAAAATCACCTTTTGGGATGCAAAAAAACATTTTGGCCAGGATCTGAAAAATGGCAGCTGTCACATTCATGAGGTGCTATGAAGAAATGGGTATGTTGAAAATTTGGGGTCAAAATATTGAAAATTACCAAAGTTACAAGCCTGCATTCGCAGATTTCAGTGCAGGCTGCAGTAACTTTGTTTTCAATTTTTCACATAAATGTTCAGCGTGCAGTCTTATGACCCACCTCATGAACAAAGGTGGAAAAATGTTCAACTTCTGTCCAAAAAGTTATTTTGTGCAGCGACTTCGAAATCACCTTTTGTGATGCAAAAACACATTTTTGCCAGGATCTGAAAAATGACAGCTGTCATGTTCATGAAGTACTGTGAAGAAATGGCTATATTGAAAATTTGGAATCAAAATGTTGAAAATTGTCAAGGTTATGAGCTAGCATTCCCAAATTTCAGTGCAGGCTCATAACTTCCTTGTTTTTTAATATTTCTACACCAAATTTTCAATATAGCCATCTTATGACCCCACCTCATGAGCAATAGTGGAGAAAATTTTCAACTCCTACCCAAAAGGTGATTTTGCACAGTGAACAAAATCACCTTTTGGTACAGATTTACTTAACATCACTTGCATTGCTCATGAGGTGGGGTTCCAAAAAACGTATGTTGAAAATTTGGGGCAAAAATATTTAAAATGGCCAAGTTATGCCACTAAGTTGAAACTCCCATTGAAATACATTGAAGCCCTTACCTCAGATCGTGATTGGGCTTTGAAGAATGAAGATGTGTCTGCAGTCCAAGAAAGATTATGGTGACAGACCTCCAGTGGGTAAGTAAGGGGTGGGGAGTCGGGGTGGGTCCTGAGTGGGAGGGTGGGGGTTGGATAAAAGCACAGCGGACAACGATGGATGGTTTCTTTTACAGGAAAAAAATGGCGAGGTCAGTTTCTTTTTCAGGGACAGTTTGTTGAACAGATGAGGACACTGGGGAGTTGGGCACCCCAGTGTCTATATACTGTTTGGGAAGGTTACACAGCAGACAACGATGGGCGTTTCTTTTTTTTCAGGATAAAAAAAACAATGAGGGAGAGTTTTCATTCTTTCAGGGAGAGTTTGCAGGACATTTTGAGGACACTGGAGGATTGGGCATCCCCAGTGTCACTATGGTACGTTTGGGGGGGGGGGTTGCACTGGGGATAATGCATTGCATTACTACGTAGGAGATCCAGGTTTCTGACTCGAGCCAGACTCCCATCCTTGGACTACAGGAGTCAAGGAGCGCTGCGGATGGAGCATTCACCATCTCTGGGGAAACAGTACTGATCAACCTGCTAGCACACCTTCTGCGGTCACATTAGGTGCAGACCTGATGTAGTGGGTGACCACATAATATTGGACTCCCTGGTATAGGCAAGTATGGATAGACAAAGTATCCACCACGGGGAGGTGGGAAGAACTTTACTGGGACAAAGGGTATGAGAGACCTGCAGAATGACTTATGCATGATTCCCTTTCAGCCACATCCACTAAGGTGGCCCTGGCAACTTCATCTGCCACTTTAGAAGCTGATGGCAATGAGAAATTGGTCCCATTTGTTTGTGTGTAGGGAGTGTCACATGGGCATCATAGCAGGGTAGTAAATGTTGGAGGACAGCTAGCATCTGCCATGGGGTAGAAGTGGGTCTAAGGTGGTAGCATTGATGGTAAGTGGTGCGGCATAGGATGAAAAAAATCTAACGATGCAGGTGGGGCTGATTTTTTTTTCCTGAAATGTCCTTTTAAGAAATATAGAATAATTTAAAACCAATGCACAGTTGCTAATTTTGTATCTGATGAGATATGACAATAAGGATAAAGAAAACAAAATGTGGTGCAAATTTAAGAACTTGCTTTTAAATACAATCGTGTCACAATGTGTTCTTGTTTTCATTTTCTGAAAAACGAAGCTTTTCCCTCTGAACAAATTTGCTAGGAATTTTAGCAATTTCCTTTATGTCCAGTATAAATACAGCAGCTGGTTGTTGAATTGTTTCAATACGGATTACAACATAATAAGTCACGACCTGGATTTAGTTTACAATGAAGCTTGGAAAATGTAGCTCTGAAACTATATAATGTATAACACTTGTGTTTATAACAGAAACATTCATGAACAAAGAAACATGTTCCAACTTTTTTCATTAGTCTAAAGGAATTGCATCTTTAATCATACAAAGCAGAGCTACCTTTTCATTTTGTTTAAAGACTGCCATAGTACTTACAAAAACCAGAACACATTATTGTAAACGTAAAGTTAATTATAATCGCTAGGCTCTGCTTAGTCATACTCTGGGATACCATATATCATGAACTGGAGAACACAAGCATGAAAGACATGTGTTACCATTTTGTAAAAGTAAATGGACAGAATATTTAAATGCAGGATTTTTTTTTTTTTGCTACATAGCAATAAAGGATGTAAGCAACAAGGCAGACACATATAGTGATGTAGTAGGTTAATAAATCTTCAAAAACTGAAAACTCCATGTTGTTTAAACACATTTAAAGGGATTTGTGGGCATGCCTACTCACATGACGTCTTACTTTTTCTGCATCACCTACAATGAAGTACCTCACACATACAGGATAGAATTTTTCGGTTGGAAGTACAGCAGGCTCCACTTTTAGCAGGTGCCTTTATTGTGGACAACCGGTTATAGTGGCTGGGGCCCTAATGCCAAAAGCTGGCTGCTATGAGTTCAATAGTAAAGTTGCTGATTGTAGAGTACCTGTTTCTCTGTACATATGGCCGAGCTGGAGGACTTCACCATTGGAAGTGAACTTTGATCTGCGGGTTGCACTGAGCTGACTGAACTGGAAGAGGGAACCAGAACATCAGATGTCACAGTGACATTAATGTCCATATCATGATTGGCAGATCTGTTTAACAGCTGATCATGACTTCAGCATGTAAATCAGCTGTAGTGTTTTTAAGGGCCAATTTTGGTTGCTTGTCAGATTTGATAGTGACAACAATGGACCAAGCGCAGTGCTCTTACTTTGTATTGCAAAGTTGAGATTCTGTCCCAGTTTGACACTCTTCCTGTACCTGCACATTTAAATGGTTAGTTATTCTATAAGTGCAAATTACAGCTTATATGAGGTAACAAAACATTAAGAAGACCAACATGTCAGATGCTCTGTAGTGGACCTTCAGAAGGGGTTTTTAAAAGAGGCACTGCCACTTTAAAAACAACATGCATCCATCACATTTTTTTTGGTGTTTGTGATACAGGTTACCTACACCATTTATGTGTTCTTGTTCCTTAAATTTTCATGTTTAAAAATTACATCTTGGTTTTCTTATGACTCAACGATGATCACAAAGATTCATGAAATCTTTTTTTTTTCCCAACTTTGTTTCTCTCTCACCTCCTGAACTCTCTCTGGAGAGGTCTCTCGGAGCCTGCCATTATCCCGCCCACCTGAAGCTCTCTCTCACTCCTCCGTGGCCCTCTCTACATCCATTTCCCAGCCACCCAGCCCCCAGCTCTGAGTCCCCCAAGGTGGGACCGCCAGATCATGCCTCCTGTCACTCTATCCAGAATCTAGATAGGTGACCGGGAATGAAGGAGAGCAGAGGAGCTGAGAGGAGGAGCCCAACATTGGGCGTGGTTGGCTGGCACCCCTGGACCCTCCTTCGCCTATCAGGAGGCAGAGGGTTTTTTCTTACTTGTGTGGTTACTCCCTCTCCCCTTCCCTCCCTCCCTGCAGAGTACAAGCGTGCAATGATGCCAGGGATGTCCATCATGGCTCTGTGTCCCACTACTATGCCCTGAAGCACTGCAGTGCCTCTAGTCTCCACCAGGGGCCGCTGCGGTGCCAGGCTAACACTGGATCCCCCCTAAGAGAGGAGAGCAGTCCTCTGGATGCTTAATCCGCTATCTTCCCTGCCAACCCCTGGCAGCAGCTACTTTCTAATCGTTAACATTTGTTTTAATGAAACATTAGACCTTTTGTTTCTGGTGATTTGGGTGTTGTTCCATTCACTGCTGGGTTGGTGGGGACTTGTAGTGATGTGGGTGGTGTGACTGTTCAGATGGCACAGGAAACCACCTACACCACTGCACAAACCCATGGAAAGAGGGATCATGGTGGCAACGCCATGCAATGGAAAACTGCCAAAATGGCAAGGTTCACACATGGGCAGAAGCACTGATCTGGCCACTGTGAGTCACTGACAATGGCTGTCAGTCATGTGAACGAGCCTTATATTGAACTGGCAATCTGCAGGAAAGCTCACTCTTGTTCAAATCTGAGAGAGGTGCACCTTACTTTACTTTAAATTTTACACTTGGTATTGCTTTGTGTTTGTTTTTTTTTTTTGAATCAAGAAGGGGTTTTCAATACTGCTTATGTACTTGTAGATTGGGAATTTAACTTCAGAGGGATTGAAATACTGCATAATTGGTTTTCCCTTGTGGATAGTTGGATTTTTGTTTACTAGTATTTTGGTGACAGTTTGCATCAAACTATTTTGGTACAGTGAACTATTTACTGGTGGCTGAGGATTTGTCATTGTAAGTCTTGCAGTTTACTGCAAGTTAAGGGAAGTTTGTGTATTTGACCCAGACAGTGCCTCAGGTGGAAGACACTGCTTTCCTCTGATTGTCTTCAGAGCACCGAACACCAGGTTGTATAAGGAGGATCAGGTGAGGCTTACATCATAGGTATTGGGCTCAACTGCTTTATTTTTCTCTGATATAAATTGTTTTTTTGCAGGGTATAATCTCTGTTAAATTTTTGTGCAGGTTGTCTTGCTGAAAGGAAGGTCAGCACTCACCAGGGTGGCAGGTAAGAGTTGTAGCTGATTGTTTCTGGAGGGCAGGGCTTGGTCCCACCCACCCACCCACCTTGCTCCTCACCCCAAGGGTGTCATTTCCTTTACACCAAGGGTTCTGACATCACATCCCCAAGAGGCATACAACTGTCATATCCTTAATAGCCAAGCACACTGCATAGAGGGTAAATGCACACACTAACAAAAAAGAAAAAAAAATTAAACAGGACTGGAGAGAGATATGTGGGGAGTGGTGCAATGCACTGGCTGTGATGTGGCAGTCTTCTGGGAGATATTCTAGATGCTGTGATGCTGCCCTATTTACAGGCAACTCTCTGCTCTGAGGGAGGAGGTTGCCCATCTCCAGGCTGACCTGGCAAGGAGTATAGAAACCTATGCCACCCAGGGAACAGCAGAGCCACTGCCTCAGCAGTTGCCAAGAAAGAGGAGCAGTTGGACCACAGTGGGCTCAGGGAGGGTGAGGGTGGTGGAACAGAGGTGCATCCCTTCAGTTGCACCTCTCCACAATTCATACGCTGTTCTGGTGGAGCGTGGTCCCTCTACAGAAGCACCTGCAGTGGACACCAAGGAGGATGCTGGGAACCTCCACAAGAGTGACCCACAGGAGGGTGGCATGGGACACCACAGGGGAAAGAAGCAGCTCCTGGTGGGGTACTCAATTGTTAGGGGGTAGAACTGGGGGAAGGATGGGAGAGGGTGGTAAGGTGCCTGCCCGGAACAATGGCTTGAAGGGACAGGAAGCTAATCCTCAGGATTGTGGGAGCAGCTGCATGGCAGAGGGAACTGAACACCATTGTCCACCTAGGAACAAATGACCTAGTTGGACATGGGATCATACCAGTGGAGGAGTTGTTTGAGGAGTTGGGGAGGGGCATTAGACAAGTAGCATGCACTGTAACCTTCTCAGAGGTGCTGTCTATGTCATGGGTGAGTCTAGGGTACTCCGCATCATGTGAGTCAATGAATGGTTGAAAAACTGGTGTGGAGCACAGGGTTTTGGCTTCACTGAGGACTGGGGGTCCACCTGGAGGGATACAGGCCTATACTGGCATGATGGTCTGCATCTGTCCGGGATGGGAACCAGGCTCCTAGGTGATAGGTTTAAATGCCTCATTTCCAAGCTTTTAAACTAGCCAAGGGGGGGAGGCACTGATAAGAAGCAGGGAATTCCCAGCCTCCCCCCACAAAACAGGGTAGTTAGTGAGGTAAACTCCAAGGTAGAGAGGTCAATAGGGAGCAGGACAGGGGTAAATGGAGAAAAAGGCCTTTAGATCCATTACTTTGATCCCTTCCCTTACATAGAGAGCTACTCCTCTTCCTCTTTTGCCCTCCCTGTTCCTCCTGTAGATTATTTATCCAGGTATGTTGACATCCCAGTCATAGTTCTCCATGTACCATGTTTCTGTGACTGTCATGATAGGGAGAAGGGCAGGGGTAAATGGAGAAAATGACAAAGGCAGCAAAGGACAGGGATGGGGCAAAAGGGGCATGGCCATCAACAAATGGAGGGTAATAAGTACCAATGCCCATAGTCTGGGCAACAAGCTCCCTGAACTGGTGGCCTAATGGAAGAGGGATGCCTGGATATCATGGCAGTCACAGAAACATGGTACACAGAGAACCATGACTGGGATGTTAACATACCAGGGTACACAACCTACAGGAGAGACAGGGAGGGTAGAAGAGGGAGAAGTAGCTCTCTATGTAAGGGAAGGGATAAAAGCAATGGAACAAAAGAGTAAACAGGGAGGAGAGAAGGCACTGTGGATCACCTTAGAGACTGGAAATGACACCACAATCCTCACAGGGGTTGTATACAGACCCCCATCTCAGGGGGAGGGAATGGACAAGGATATGATAGAAGGCATCCTTAGGATGGAAGAAAAAGGGGAGATATTGTTGATGGGGGACCTGAATATGCCAGAGGTTAACTGGAGCGCATTGCTGCAGCCACACCCAAGAGCAGGGTCATTCTCAATTCCCTACAGGGGGCATGCTAGTGTCTAGTGTTGGAACCCTCTCAGGAGGGAGCAATCTTAGACCTGGTACTCTCAAAAGGGGATGCAGAGAGGATCACAGATTTAGAAGTGGGTAGCCATCTGGGAACAAATGACCACCAAACAGTGTGGTTCATGATAAACACAGCCGTAGAGTCAAGCCATTCAAAAGCAAACATACTGGACATCAGGAGGGCTGACTTTGGCAAAATGGGTGAATGCCTAAGGAATACACTAGCAAATGAGCTGGAAGGAAGGTGGAAGAACAATGAGGAAAAATCAAAACTGCCATCACAGAGGCAACAAGCCTTTGTGTGAAGCAAATAAATGAAACAAAATGAAGTAAAACAGTACTATGGTTCTCAAAAGAGGTGATGGGGGAGGTTAGGGAGAAAAAGATAGCATTCAGGAAGTATAAGGAATCAAAGAAGGAGCAGGACAGAGAACTTCATCAGTTAAAGCTGAAGGAAGCAGGGAAGGCAGTCAGAATAGCAAAGGGCTACGGCCCGGTGGCGCTGAGGGTTGAGGCGCTAGATACCACACCTCATACCACGCTGGCGACCCGGGTTCGGGAACGGACTCGGGTCGTCGGAGAATCGGCCGGGGAGGGAGGATTGAGCGTCCCGGATGCTCTCCTCCCTCAGGGGTGGGCTACCAGGCGCATCGCGCTCTACACTCCTCCATAGCGGTGGAAGCACGGCAGAGGGAAGGGTGGGAGGCGCTCCGCTTGTTGGAGTCGGGGCGGGGCGATCTCGGCGCGCTGAGGGTCTGCGTGCGTAAGCACGCGCTACCACTCGAGGACGTACGTCCTAGCGCAAGCGTCCTGGGGAGGCGGGGCGTCAGGAGAAACCGGAAATACCCTCCGGGCAGCCTTAGATGAAGTCCGCCTAAGTCCCCTGACCACCGATAGGACAGACCTCATGTGCAGGAGAGGAGGTTGGGCACTCTAGGGCAGATCCCTGAAGGTAGGTACCGGGGGGACATGAGCGGACGGAAGGAGGGGGCACCGGAGGTAGTAAGGAGGGATAAAGATGAAAATTAAAAAAAAAAAAAAATAGCAAAGGGCCAAACTGAGACAAAAATAGCCAACTCTGTTAAAAAGGGCGATAAAACCTGGGCCTGGCTTTGACTGCTCCCTCTCATATACCAAACACATTGACAATATCGCTAAAACTGTGAACTCCCACATAGGGGTTCTATACAAGCATGAACATTGCCTAATGGCTGAAGCCTGGAACCTCGCTATCCAGAACTCTGTTATCTCAACTATTGACTACAGGCTCGTTATCTATGGATCCGCTACTGATACTGCACTCCGGCGCATAGCTGTAGCCCTTAATAAGGCATGTAGACTCCTTATTTCAGCTGCCCACCTTTCTCACACATGTGACATTTACGAGCAGGCTAACTGGCTCCAGCTATCCGGCAGGCTAAAGTACCAGACCTGCATCCTAGCTAAGAAGACATCAGTGGGCCTTATGCCCCCTGGAGTCCAATCGATATTGACCCCGCAGTGTGTCTGCCACCTAACTAGATCAGACAGTTTAACCTTTACAATACCTCGCTGCCGGACCTCTCAAGTTCAGCATTCTTACCTTATCAGAGCCTCCACCTGGTTCAACTTGCTACCTACAGAAATCTTCAACATTGCCACAATTGGTGCTTTTAAGTTTAAACTACGCCAACACCTTGTGGCTAGTGCCTTCTGTGACTGCTTCTTATAATCCCCTCCAGGCATACTACCCTCAAGCATCTCTCCTCACTGCCTCAGCTCCTCCTCCTCTCCTCCCCCCCATTACTGGGTATAGGAAGAATCTATCTCCTCTTCCTTTTCATCCCCCATTCTTCCTCCCTTGCTATTTCCTATCTAACACATATCCAAGGTAATGACCTCCCTATTTCTCCCCTCCTTCCTCTCTCTTTCTCTCTCCCATACCACCCCCTCATCACCACTCTTCTTTCTCTTTTCCCACTAACCCACTCCTAACAAAGCTTCACTGAGCCACCTATGCTTTGTACTGTATAATTAACTCGCAATACAATTCCTTGACAATGCCTTTGGCTGCTATTATTGCAACCTTAATTGTCTTTTTTTATATAAGTTCCTTTGTAATAATCATGTTATGTTTTGTACCTTATTGTCCTTACTGCCTTGATGTGGAACCTCTGTAAAAGAGCCTTTGGCTCAAAGGTGTCATCCGAAATACAAATAAATAAATATATAAGGCCAGGACACCCTCCTAGCTCCATCACATCTTAATCTGTTTTACTTGCCTACCCCTCCCAAGACCCTTCTTGCTGTGCCACCATCCTTTTGCAATCTTGGACATGGTAACCAGACTATTGCTAATTCTTATACTCCTGCCCACTCTCTGTTTGCAGCCACTGAATGACCCTAAATCAGCTGACCCTCTTATCACAGAGCACCCCTATGGCAACATCTACAGCACTATAACATCCGTGCATAGTTGTGGCCCACGTGCCAACTGCATACCTAACAACACACCCTGGCCCAGAACACATCCATCTCAGCCTGGGCTTCCCCCTCCCACAGTCCTGCCTAAACTGGTCATTCTCTCTGATAAGCATGCAGCTCGAATGAATCCACAAAGACAACACAAAGCTAACCTTGAACACCTTAAAAGTTACCTGGTCAGATTGGTACTCCTGTTACTACTGCTCTCAGACAACATCCACCCTAATCCCGGACCCCCTCTATATCCGGGATTGAGTGCACTGAAACCAGACACCTTAACCTTTGAGTCACTAAACATCCGCAGCCTGACAGCAGCAAAGTTTGACAATCTTCAAGCCTGGGTAGCCCTACATAATCCAGACATACTGTCTGTGGTAGAGACATGGCTCACTCCCAAGATCCCCAATGGAGCCATCAGTCTGATGGGCTATTCGATCTTTAGGCAAGATCATAAATCTGAAAGAGATGGCGGCTCTGCAAGCTACCTTAAGGACAGCCTTCAGGGCATAGTCCTGAATTTACCAAGCCTAGGGTCATTCGCCCAGGCCCTTGCCAGTAAGGTTCTTCTTGGGGCCCACAATAAAACTGTCACAATTCTATCTGTCTACATTCCCCCAAAGAACTCGGCCCAAGGTCTCCATGCCATCATAGACTGTCTTGGAAGCCTAACCCTAAGCTCTGAGGTTATACTCTCAGGTGATTTCAATATTAATTGGCTTGCCCCTGAAGCTAACCAATTCAAGGATACAAATTCAGGCTATCCACTTTACCCAGCTCATTGAAACATCCACTAGGACTAACTACAGGATGTGCACTAGTACTTTGATTGACTGGGTGTTCACCAACTGCCCTGAGCATGCCTTTAATGCCTCCGTCCTCCCAGACGACATCAGTGACCACTCCCCTGTCATGTTCAGTTGGGCTAATAATTTCTCCAAACCGCCTCCTAGAACAATCACCAGCAGGGTTCTCAAACCTTGTCAAGATGACTGCTTCAAAATGGATCTCCTCAATGCTGACTGGTCCTCAGTTTTCGAGGCTTCTGAAGTTGATGACGCACTCGATCATTTCATCCTCCTCTTCAATACAATCTGTGACACCCATGCTCCCATAAAAAAGCGGAAGATCAAAAGCTACTTTAACCCCTGGATGAGCCCTGATACCCTTGAACTAATGAAAAATAAAGACCACCTCTGGCATATAGCTGGGGCCACTGGCAAGCAGTCTGATATCCTGAACTACAAACATGCGAGGAACAACTGTACCAGGACCATCCAATTAGCCAAAAATGTATACTATAAAGATGCCCTAACCAAGAACTGGAATGACGGGTGAAAATTCTGGGCTAACCTAAATGAGGTCACTAGGCGAGAACCCAAAACGGCCCCTACCATGCTCTGAATTGATGGCTCCCCCATCTTTGACCCTAAATCTATCGCCAACACCTTTAACAATGCCTTCACCAACTTTCATCATGTTCTCCCTGACGACTTCTTCTCCCCCTCCATCCCTACTGCACCCATGCAATCCCCATCACATCCCCCCTTTTGCTTCAAGACTATTACCTTCGTAGAAACCAGGAAATATCTGCACAAAGTGCTTGGAAAGGGGAGATTCAGTAGGGATAACTTTGACCTGCAACTAATCTTGCTCTCACTTGAAGAAATCCTGTCCCCTCTCACCCATATCCTTAACCTCTCACTCCGTCTCGCAGTATTCCCCCCAAAAATGGAAAGCTGTATTAGTCACCCCTGTGTACAAAAGTGGGGATTGTGCCCTCCCCGGGAACTATAGACCCATCTCTGTACTACCACCACTCTCGAAGGCCCTTGAACGAATTGTTGCCGACCAACTTGTCAATTATCTGGACAAGCACATGCTCTTATGCACAGAGCAACATGGCTTTAGGGCTGGGCATAGCACCACTACAGCCCTCCTGGAATACACAGGCTTCATCCACAAATCCCCCAATCTTGGCCAGCTTGTCAGGGCTATCTATATTGACCTAACAAAGGCCTTTGACATGGTCAACCATGCCCTCATAATTGACCAACTCACTGCCATAGGTCTTGCCCCTGAGGTGGCTGCATGGTTCCTCAACTACCTACACTGCCGTTCACAGCAGGTCAAGATAGATACCTTTCTCTCTGACACCAAGCCTGTGTGCTCAGGCATTTCACAGGGGTCAATACTGGGCCCCCTCCTCTTTAGCCTATTTCTGAATTGCCTCCCCCTAGCCAGTCAGTGCCATATCCTCCTCTACATGGATGATGCGGTTATCTTTTCTAATGGCTCTGGACCCACTGCTCTTGAGCAACAGCTACAACGTGACTTCACCAGCATTGAGTCGTGGTTCAAAAATCATAAATTGATAATGAACTACAAAAAAAACCAAAACCATGTTGTTCAGCAGCCTTAAGAACAACCACAAAAACTATCCGCTATCAATATGTGATAGGGGTGGTTTTCCTCTTGAACGTGTTCATCACTTCAAATATCATGGAATCACTCTTGACATCTCACTCTCCTACGCCTCCCACATAGACATCACAGCTAAAGCAATCAACAAATACTTAGGGCTACTTTATCGCCATAGGCAGAGCCTGACCCCTGAAGCCCTCAGCATAGTGGTCTCAGTTCAGTGGGTTCCCTAGTAGACTATGGACTGTTGACATTTGGCTCGGCCACAGATACTGCCCTCTGATGTATAAAAACTACCCTTAACAATGCCTGCAGGCTCACCTTGGGGCACACCCACTAACCCACACCTGCGATCTCTATGCAAAGGCTCACTGGCTAACGTTCTTTGGTCACTTAAAATATCAATCCTGCCTCCTGGCCCAAAAGATCTGCTTTGGTCAGCTCCTGACTGGGGTCCAACAACTCCTAGTACCCAGCACTAATCCCAGGCCCACCCAAAATTCGAAACTGCAGTCCTTCCAAAATTCGAAACTGCAGTCCTTCCTGACTCCAAAATGTCAGACATCTCATGAACAAAGGTCCTTTGCCTATTGGGCACCACTGTGGTTCAGCTCCCTCCATGAAAACATTATTAGCCTGCCCACACTGTGGACCTTCAAAAAGAACCTAAAGAACCATTTAATACAGGAATCTCAATGAGTCTGCCATCGATAGCACCTAGCAAAGGCATCTCCTACCATCTGCCCTTCTGCCAAACAGATCTTTCTCTCTCTCTCTCTCTCTCTCTCTCTCTCTCTCACACCCTGCACTTGGGGCTCAACTCCCCCCCCAACCCGTCTCTCCAGCACTTCTTTATGCTAACCCCCTTGTGTTGCTGACAACTAACAGGCTCCCTGTTAGGCAGTTATTTAGTCTGTCCCTGTATGTATCTGACTGTGTTTACTTATTCCAGTTTTAGTTTTCACTGTATTTTTTGCATTCCTTTGTTTAAAGACCAAATGTACTTAAATGTTCTCATTCTACTTCTATTGCCTTGTTTGTCTCAATCCTCTGTATAATCACCTACTTGTTCTAAATGTACTAACATGGAACCTATGTAAAGAGCTCTGAGCTCAAGTGTTTCATCCAAGATCAGAAATAAATAATAAATAAATAAAACCTTTTATAGGCACATTAGGGAGAGAAAAAAGACCAAGGGAGGGTTAGTGAGGCTTAATAAAGGGGAGAGGAGGTGGGCAGATGGTGACAGTGAATAGGCAGAGGTACTGAATGAATATTTGTTCTCAATAGTCACAAAAGAAGAAGAGGGGGAGGTACCTAACCAAACAATAGAAGCACTCTGGACAGGGAGGGTCGATATCCGTCCATTCACAGAAGAAAGGGTTCTGAAAGAACTCCTAAAACTGAAGGTGGACAAAGCAATGGGGCCTGACGGGACTCACCCCAGAATTCTAAAAGAACTAAGGGGAGAACTAGTGACACTACTGACTACCCTTTCTAACAAATCATGGAAGGATGGTGTGGTACCTGAGGGCTGGAGGAGGGCAAATGTGATTTCTCTTCACAAAAGTGGGAGCAAGGTAGAGGCAGGAAACTACAGATCTGTTAGTTTGACCTCAGTGGTAGGGAAAATGATGGAATCACTTCTGAAAGAAAGAATTGTTGAGTACCTAGAGGCCAGTGGGGCACAGGACCCAAGGCAGCATGGATTCACAGAGGGAAGGTCATGCCAGACAAATCTAATAGATTTCTTTGACTGGGTGACCAAAGTAGTAGACGAGGGAGGGGCTGTGGATATGGCCTACCTAGACTTTAGCAAGGCATTTGACATAGTCCCACACAAAAGATTAATAAACAAGATAGCCAGCCTGGAAGTGGGTCACAGGGTGGTAGTGTGGGTAACAAATTGGTTGGACAACAGGATGCAGAGGGTAATAGTAAACAGAGTCCACTCTGAAGTACTGGGACAGGTCCTCTTTAAAGTCTTTATAGGTGACATTGTAGAGGGCTGGAAGGAAAAGTATGCCTGTTTGCAAATGACACAAAGATCTGCAACAGGGTTGAGACACAAGGGAGAGTGGAAAGGATGAGAAGGGACTTGGCAAGGTTGGAGGAATGGCCAAAAGTATGACAGTTTAGATTCAATGCATAGAAGTGCAAAGTGATGCACCTAGGAAACAAAAATGCAGGGGAAGAGTACACAATGGGGGGGGGGTACTAACAACAACAAAAATGGAATGGGACCTGGGGTAGTCATATCAGATGACCTTAAGGTAGACAAGCAATATGAGAAGGCACTAAGGAGGGCTGGGGGGATACTGGGATGCATAAGGAGAGACATCACCAGTAGAAAACAAGAAGTTGTTATCCCTCTGTACAGACAGCTGGTAAGACCCCATCTGGAGTACTGCATGTATTTCTGGAGACCCCATCTCCACAAGGACATAGACAGGATGGAGGCAGTCCAGAGAAGGGCAACTAAAATGGTGCAGGCTCTGCACCAGAAGCCATATGAAGAGAGACTAAAAGAGCTTAATATGTATACCCTTGAGGAAAGGAGGGAGAGGGGGGACATGATAGAAACTTTCAAGTACCTCAAGGGAATCATCAAAGTCCAAGATGGTAGAAGCTTTCAGAAAAAGAGATGTGCAACAACAAGGGGGCACAATTTGAAGACAGAGGGGAGACAGCTCAGGAGCAACTTCAGGAAGTATTTTTTTATGGAGAGAGTGGTAGATGCATGAAACGGCCTTCCTGTTGAGGAGTAGTCCGTGACCATAGCGACCAAGATTGAGCACCTAGAATAACAGCGAGTCAATCTGGGAGACTGTGATCACGGCTAACCAGGGAGGAGGGTGACCGGATACTGCTGTTGGCGAAAACCGTGATAGGAACTCTGGATCATACACACACACACACACACACACACCCGTGGGGTGAGGGGAGAGACAGGGGAGGGATGGCATGTGGGAGTGGTTGTGGTGAGCAACTGCTGAGCTGGATCACTGGCGTCGTGGGGAGGGTGTTCGGCTGCGATTCATGGGGTACTGGGTTGTGGTCCAGCGTGGTGTGTTTTTTTTTTTTCTGCCTGGTGGCAAGTATTTTTGTCAAGTTTTTCACCCCCCCCCGACATGCACCCCCTGGAGTTGAGAATCCATAAGTAGAGAGTGCAGGGGAAACCCCCCGTATTAAAAATGAGACCTGTAGGTCTCGGGCACCTTTTTTCTCTGCGCTGCCAGTGTGCATCACCAAACTTAATTTTCAGCAATGCTATTGCTGTTTCTCGATCCCTGTTATGACATGGAACCCTGTCAAGGTCGTGGGGTCAAAAACAGTAGAGAAATTCAAGAATGCATGGGACAGGCATAAGGCAATTATAGTGGGGAGTAGGAGGAAGTAGGCTGTTGGTTAACAAGGATCTGCAGCTTATCCAATAGGTAGGGAAATGGGCAGACTAGGTGAGCCAAACGGTCCTTATCTGCCATCAAAGTCTATGTTTCTATGAAACAACAGGTACAGAGTTCTAAAAAAGCAATCCTTATCACAGGAACAATGAATAATTAAAGCCTTCCTCTTGATGTGAACAATTTATTTTGCTTTCCCCCACAAACATAGAAACATAGAAGCTGTCAGCAGGAAAGGACCTCATGGCCTACACAGTCTGCCCTAATTCCTTGCCTATTGAGCTACCGCAGACCCTAATTGGTCTCCTGCGTTACCCCCACCCACACCCTGTGTCTAAGGTCCCCTTGTGTCTATCCCATGTGTGTTTGAAACCTGTTACCATTTCTGTACCTACCACCTCTGCTGTTCCAACCATCCACCACCCTTCCATAAAGAGGTATTTCCTCACATCTCCTCTAAGTCTCCTCCCCCAGCTTCATATCATGGCCCCTTGTCCTTGAGCACCTTTTTCTGTGGAATATGCTGCCCTCCTGTACCTTATTGACACCCTTGAAGCATTTGAATGTTTCTATCATGTCTTTCCTTTCTCTTCTTTTTCCAGAGAGTACATATTTAATTACTTGAGTCTTTCCTCATAGCGTGTCTGATGCTGGTCATGCACCATTTTGGTTGCCTTTCTCTGTACTGCCGCCACCTAATCTATGTCCTTCATGAGATGGGGCCTCCAGAACTGGATACAGTACTCCAGGTTGGGCCTCACTATTGATCTGTACAGGTGTAACACTACCTCTCTCTTTCTGCTGGTGATGCCCCTCCCTATGCACCCCATCATTCTATTTGCCCTCCCCACTGCCATATCATGCTACTTTGCTACCTTTAGGTCATCAGAGATGATGACCCCCAGATCCCTTTCCTATTTTGTGGTTGATAACACATCCCTCCCAGCTGATTTTTCTGTGCCCCATGGGGCCTATTCACTAATATGCACCCTGAAGGCACATATCCGAGCACGCAGCTCTACACCCTGGGGAGATCGGCGTGGGGCAGTATTCACAAACACCTGCCCCTGCCTGGCTTCCATACATGGCCCTGCCCCCCAAAGCACAGTTCCATGGAGGCTGGCAGGTGTGAAGTGGTGGATTCAGGTGGGCAGTGGATTGCTTGCACCCATGTGGCACCATAATGTCAGCCGGCAAGCAACCATGATGTAGAGGTGGGTACCCCATCTGCCTGCACCCTGACCTTCTGGTGTATCCTGGTGGCAGGGCATCTCTATTGGGGGGACCAATGCCCCCCGCCGTGTCTGCCGCAGTCAGCGGCCACTTCCCCGGGGGACACGTACTCGGCCCCAATAGTTTATGGCTGCCTTTCACAGGCATACCCAGCAGCCCTGTGCAAAGCACTCCACATCATAGTGAATGTGTGGCATGCTAGCACACACACACACCTGCACCATCCCCAGGCCCGCCCCATGTGGAGCTCCACAATCAGCTGGGGGATTGGGTGCATAGAGAGGCATATCCACTTTGTACATGCATGCAGGGGTCAGACAGTTGCAAAGTGGGCTACACGCCGGAGTTGCGTAGTGCGTAGCCCACTCCGCACCTTCATGAATAGGCCGCCATGTGCATAATTTTGCACTTTTTGGCATTGAAACCCAGTTGCCAGACCCCTGACCAGTTTTCTAGCTTTTTCAGATCTCTCTTCAATTTTTTCTGCCCCCCTTCCCCCTGGTGTGTCCACTCTGTTGCAGATTTTTGTGTCATCTGCCAACAGGCATACCTTTCCCTCCAGTCCTTCTGTGAAGTTACTAATGAAGACATTGAAGAGGTCTGGTCCCAGTACTGGCCCCTGAGGCACCTTGCTGGTTACCCTACCTTCTTCTGAATTAACTCCATTTACTACCACCCTCTGAGTTCTGTCACTCAGCCAGCTTCATACCCATGTTACTATCTTTGGTTCCACACCCACCCCACAATATACAAAACATTCCCTTTTAGTTTGCAGCAAACTTATAAGGTGGCATGATCGTTCTTATTAGTCACTACTTTAGAACAAGCTGGTGGCTCAGATGCTGACTCAGAGATTCTGAGTGTCTTTCCTAAGTATCCAGATTAGTTTACTATTGAGAGTTTCCACCCAGACCGAGTGTCCAAATGTAAACTCTCAAATGCCTTGGAAAAGCATTGATACAAATTTTGATGGAGTGCTTTTTGCTTACTTTTGCTTTCATGTCAAGATGAAGTAAATCAGTTCTAGTATGCAATCATGCCTCAACTTAAATTCAGGTGCTGCAGCCTATCATCTAAGAAACTTCAAGGGGTTTTCTAGTCTGATTCCTCCCCCCCCCCCCCCGCCAAGAGCAGCATTCTTTAGTCTCTGCACAATATCAAAAGCCTTCGTTACAGCAGACTTAATCCAGTTAAAGTCTGCACTGTATTTATTTATTTAGAATTCTTTCTCACCAGAATATGCCACTTGAGAGGCAACATCTCATTTTCAAGTAAGCTCTAGGGCATTAAGATACAGTCAAGCTATACAGTGATGTTTAAAACACTGCATACAGAGAAAAATACTTTCTAAATAGAATTTGTTTAGAGAACAATTTATAGGGCAAAACAAGAACATGCTTTATCTGGTACTGAGTAGATGAATAAATTATTTCATTCACAAGCCACAAACCAAATGGTCACAAAGTGTCCAACACAAGGAATTTTTAAAATCCCAATGCCCAGGAAAGTTTCTTTAATTCTGTTAAGAGTTACTAACTCATCTTAGTTGATTCCATAAGTAAAATCTAAACTGGAACTTAAGAATTCTGATAATGTGGAAAGACCATAGAGCACATCAAGCAGGGTGGGACAAATCAGATAACCAGGTGGTCAATGGCCACTTAAAAGATTGGTTTGGCTACCAAATTTTGAAAGTTAGCAGCCAAAAAGCTACTTGCACACAAAACAATTTCTGAACCCTTAAGAAGGATGGGCACTAAAAATATTGATCGGGTTGTCAGCTTTCAAAAGCTAGTAGCATACCGGACCACCAGCTCACAAACTGGTGTGTCCTATGCTGACATCAAGGCCCTCATGCTTCAACTGATTCAAAGCTTCTGCTCAGTTACCCTACATGTGTGACAAATTGTGAACAACTGTGCCATCCAATCCCATCTTCCTCTAAAATGCATCTAATTCTTTGGAACACTTTCAGTGCTGACACTGAGTATATTTTGCATTAACATGACAATGTTGCATGCAGGAAGTCAGTGCTACAATGTTGTACAGCTTTTGCCACTCAGGGAAGTTTATTCACATATTAAAACCCTTCGTGTAAAAAAATTGCATTATTCTTTCCTTTCATAGTTCCCCCTTTTTTCTTTCTATATGTCACCTTGATGAATGGGTGTTGTCATTGCTGTGCCCTTACCTAGCATTCATAACCAAAGTCAATATTGCTCCTTGGTTATAAGCACAAGGTGTGTGAATGCCAGGTAGTTCATACTATCAAACTACAGAAGCAAATCTCCTCACTCCTGCAATGTGCCAGGCCCCAAGCTGACCCCGGCGTGAGATTCTGGGATTAATCATTGTACCCCAGGTGGCAGCAAAACCTGACACTAGCATGCCACTGGACTGTAAAGAAATGATGCCTGACTTCTTATAAATTTGAGCCATTGCTCAGCTTATGTGTGTGCCAGCCTGTGTTTCAATTTGGTGTCAACAAGAGCTCTTTAATGACGTTTTTCTTTTTCCCCTTTAAATTTGTATTTCCTTCTAGCATGAACCTTTCTGCAGTGACCATGGGCTTAAGGTGACCATGTCATATTAAAAGTTTCCACGCCATAGGTGCAAGAACCTATGGGCATGGGGGTGCTACAGTCCCCCCTCCCCCCCCACACACACACACACTTCTGCCTATGAGCATTTAAATGCCCCTTTGCTTGCAAAAGCTACCTTTTTTTAGCCTGTGCTCTTTTGAACTTCAGCACCCTCACTTTTGCCCATGTTCTGACACCCATGTTCCACCAGCTCAGGAAATATCTTATCGGAATGCTTCTCATGGGATTAGAAATTCCTAAGGAACATGACGTTCTTTATTCCAACAGTGGTTAGGAAAACAATGGCCCTCTTCTCTTCCTAATTTCCTCTTAAGAGATGTAGTATAAAAATGAAACTTTGTATCTTTTAATCTGGATAATTCACCACCTTGTCCCAGCCTATCATCTGACTGGCAACCTCCCAGCCCCAGCCACTAGTCTGCAGTCTGCTTCCTCCATGGCGTACCCTCCAAGGCAGGAAGTCAGGGATGCTTGTCATTTCTCCCCTGGGACACATCTGGTTTGGGCTGGGAATCCACGGTCACAGCAGGGTCCAATAATTCTGTCCACCTTCCTTGAGACAGGTAGGATTTTCTCATACTCTCTGATGCCTTTTGAACTTCTACCTCTCCTACAGCACTGCCTACGGTCACTTGCACGCCTCATGTGCATGCAGCAGTGGCTGGGGTACCTACCCCATAATAGGGAGCTATTCCCCACAGTTCACTGCAAGGGGCCACTGCAGCACCAGACATTAGTACCAGCCATCCCCAAACTGGGGCATGCTGCCTTGGGCAGCATTCTTCACAGTCCTGGCCACCTGGCGACAGAGACAGAACTGCAATGCACTTCCCTTGAACCATCTTTAGTTTAGTTTTTTTGTTGTTGTTGCTCTAGAGCATTTTTCCATCTGGCTGCCACCTTTGCCTAACATTCAGACCCTTCCACCATCAACCTAGCAGCCCTGTGAGCTGCTCCCCCTAATTTTGAACCAGTGGGGATCCACACTGAGCAAGGCCCAAGACCAAGGACCAAGGCAGCCATCATGCAGCCATCCAAGGTATGTAGATTTTTTATGTTTTCCTTCCCATTCCCTTAAGTCCTGCCCACTTCTATTTGACATGCCCCATCAAGCCTCACATGTACAAAGTGAACCTCTGCAGAGAAGGCATTGGTCACTGTGGCGGCAGAACCCAGCAGCATTCCTCCTCAGTTGGAAGTGCTGCCGAATAGCAGCATTTCCCAGCCCATCAGCCCTCTGACTCAACTCCCAGGTCTTCCCCTGAATGCAGGTCACCAGCACAGGAGCACAACACACTGCTCACTGTGTCATTAGGCTGCCCCATCTTTAGTTTTGAATAATTATTTCCATGCATAATGCATCTTAAAATGCTTTAGAAAATGATGAGTTTAATACTGGTGGTACAGGGCACAGATGAGCCCTTAACAAAATATACAGACATGAGTAACCACATTACACAGGGAATAATGGACGGGTGTGGTACATTATGAGTTGGGTTTTTTGCACACCAGAGGTGTGTAATACCGTATAAATCATGAGAGTGAAGCACAAATAATGTAATATCCCATTCTTTATTTTATATAATTACTGGTAGGTTTAGTGCAGTGTGTTTTTAAAAAAAGTCAGTTCTCCTTTTCTGTGGCATTTTGCTTCTGTGAATGGAGGATGGCAGTGGCTTTCACTTCCATTTTGACTGGCGGACACTGATGCCATAATAACTGGGTTCCATTCTGTAACATCCAACCAGTACTAGAAACTGATGTTAGTCCAGTCAATAAATGGGATCACCAGTAATTATAACTAGTTTATGAGTGGAAGAATGTATGCCTAGACACCAGAGGCATGTCTTTTGAAAGGTCAGACACAGCAGCATCCTCCAGATAAGCCTACATCCATTGCCTGTCTCAAAGCAGTACTCACTATTTTGTTTTTATATTTTCTTCTCTTACTTGCCTTGGCCCACATTCTGGAGGGAGCCCCAGCCCCGTCCCCCTGAGATCCACCAGCCAACACCAACCATCTTCCCCCAGGGCTTGCCCCCCCAGGTGGGGTTACCCTAGGCCCCCGCTGAAGAACAGATCCAGTTCTGGTCAGCACCATGACTGGTTGGGGAGTGGCAACTGCAAGCCCCTCCTTCATCCAGCAGATCTTTTTTTTTTTTCTGCCTCAGATGTAGGGCATGCAATGATGCCAATGATGGTGCCGTGTACGCTCCCATGTGTGTCCCATCAGGCATCTGCCCCACCTCTGACCACCACGGACAGCATTGGTGTGCCAGCACCCAGCTTCTGCTAGGGGCCTGGCAAGCACCGATCACTGATTGCCCCCCTTCCCAGAGAAGCAGAGCTGTCCTTGGCATGCTCGAACCTCCTCCTCCCAAGCCGATCCCCAACGACCCGCTTGCACCATGAACATGGGTCGCCGGAGTGGCAGGAGGTAAGGCAGGATGCCTCAGCCCTCCACACCACTGGCCAGCTAGTATTCACTATTTTTGAAACATACATTTTCTAAAAATACATTTTTCAACATTACACTCTTGCAAGAATATTTACAGGTTTATCATGTCATAGGTCTTCACTGTGTTTTTAACCCCATTATTTTCCCTGAAAAAAATATGCAAGTGGTTATACTTATTACAACTAACACATATAATTGTTAGAGGAAATAAAATTAAAAAGTGTTGTTTGCTGATCGAGGAAAATACCCCAACAAATCCAATGACCAACATACTCATTTTTTTCTAGCCTGATAGCTAGTTGACTTACAAAGGGTTCTGAAATAGCAAGAGCACAGAATGTCATACAAACTTTAGTTTCTAGGCCAGACAATGTATATTTTCTTGTCAGTAGACTGTATGCGATAGTACCACCTAGTAGCAATTATTACTTCTGAGTTTCAGGGTACAAAGTAGGCAATGCCCCATCAGTCAAATGCTGATAAAGTTTGTATCATGCAGTAAAAGTATCATTTACCTGGGCTTGTTTTTTTATAGGAAGAGATAACATTTCAATAAGTACACTGGTTAGGCAATTAGTACATTGAGTTTATGGGTTTCCCAGCCACTAATTTTGCTTGTAGTAAGTAAGTAGTAGTAAAAAATGTTATTCAATTGACAAGCAAAAGAATAGGAAACTCAACTGAGACAAGTTCATTTCCAGCGAGGTCCTTAGTACAAACATTCATGTTGACATCACAGAAAATTATTAACACAGATTGCATACATGAATATACATACAAAAAACTAACACCACAATAATATTTAAGTTACAATAACTATTTAACATCCATATAAATAAACTACATAGACGTACAGAGCACATTCATTCATATGTATAAAGTGCAAATCTTCATCATGTTTAATACATAATGTTCATGGTGGATCAACAATAAACCTTTTATCTGCTTCAACTTTAAACCATCTTTTTATTTCTCCTATACAGGGGCTAGAACTAATTGGTCTAAGATAAGCTGGCAATGAATTCCATATATTGGGATCTAAATAAAAAAAATTTGCTCTACCCAAGTCTGTCCTTCTTCTGGACAAATCATATTCCATACCCTCTGCAGAGAGTAGGCCTCCTCTAATTGTCCTATCCTGAAGCTCATCGGTAATATATTCAGGTACTTTACCCCTAACTGAATTAACCATGTAGATCAAAGCATGGAAAGACCTGCTATATTTTGGATACATCCAATTCAAAGACTGATATAACTCTCTTCTATGAGTTCTCTTAGGTACATTCAAAATAAACCTTGCTATTTTATTAAAAAGGACATCTATCTTAGCCAACTGGGTTGAAGTTGCCCCTATATAAACAATATCCCCATAATCCAAAAAAGGTATCAATGTGATTGTAGCTATGTGCTTCCTCACTCTTTCATCCATACAGTTTCTAATTCTGTATAGTGCACCCAAACGTCCACTAACTTTCTTAATTATATGGTCTATGTGGAAAGTCCATTCCAGTGATCTATCCAGATACATTCCTAAGTATCTATAACATTGCACTTGTTCAAGAACAATTTTATCTTTGGTTACTATATTCAGACCTAACTCCGAATAGGTTACACTATTCTCTTTAGAGAACAGTATAACCTAAGATTTTTTTGAGTTCAGAACAAGTTTGGATTCACTGTAAAATAACTGAAGCTCATCAAATGCACTTTGAACAGTAAGTTCTATCTGCATTATCAATGAACCCTCCACATAAATAATGGTACCATCTGTGTATAGATGACATTGTACATCAGGATTAGTTAGAACAAAATCATTCATGTATAAATTAAATAATAGTGGACCCAAAATGGATCCTTGGGGCACTCCAGAAATAATTACCCTAAAACCAGATCCCCATCCATTTATTGATACCATTTGGCTACAAATGAATGGCTACAAAATGTAATTTAGACCCCTGCTTTTGCAGCTGCCAAGGAAGAAGAAGCTAGTTTTGTGTAATGGTAGTGCTACTCCTGCTATACAGTTCACATCCACACTAACAGTTCCACTGAACATAGTCCACACCTTAGGAAGGATTCTAAGCTGTCTCCTTCTACCACTTAATTGCATGACCGCCAGTATCCACTTAAGCTGTCCAAATCTAATGCTGAAATCAAAAGAAGAGTAAGACTATGCAGGGGAAGTTTGGTGGTTCATGTGGCTATGAACCAAATGCTGGCAATAAAACTACTGTTTTGAATAGGGCATAAGGCAAAACAAGGTGTGTGTTCAAGGGGAGATCCAGGCATTCCTCTATGTGTGCTGAGACTTAAGGCCACAGACAAGTATTCCTCTGCACACACCAGAGGAGTGCCTATATCTCTCTTTTTTGTAATTAACTTTTTATTCAAGAGAATTTTATTTTCAGTACAGAAAGAGTAATTAACAACAATTATTTACATCACGTATAAGGCCTGGCCTGGTTTTAGCTTCTGATGAGCAGACTAAATGTAATCTAACAATTACTTTTTATGTTTGCTTGCGCACATGCTCAAGAAACATGTGGTGACAGCTTGCTGGAGAAGCAGGTTGTAGAGGTGCGGTGGTATTGTGGCCAATGCCACCACTACTTTTGAAGATTTGTCTCTGTGGCACCAGTCAGTGAGCACAATGTCTATGACAGCATCTCAAAAACATGCCACCAACTTGAAATGATTTCACTGCTGCAATGAGGGAGTGCCCCCTCATTGCAGGGCGTGCCTTGCCTGATGTTACATTTCAATAAACATGACAGCAGCAGTCGCTGTCTACCTCTCACAGTCCCATGAAAGCCAATGTGGGGGGTGCCCAATCACCCTGTCGGCATGCCCCCTTCCCAGTTCATTTGCTGATGGGGAAGCCCAATCCCCATTGGCATAATGTCACCCCATTATTTGTCTGCTGAGGGGGGGTGCCCAGTCCCCCTTGTCATCATGCCCCCCCTAAACACAGACCCTCTTTCTTTGCTGACAGGGTGCCCAATCCCAGACGACTCCAGTCCCCTCCTCCCCAAAAATACAGGTGGCACGCTGGGAGCCAACTGCAGCTTGTCAAATGTACCTGTAAAAAAAAAAACCTTTCTGCAAAGTTTTTGTTTTTGTTTTAAACCTGTGAACCTCGTTGTCTGCTGTGCCCCCTCCCCCAACCCGCACCCACCCTCTGCACAGCCCAACTCTCCACACACTCCCTCACCCCATACTTACCTCTGGAGCCCAGCATGATGATGTTCGGTGGAGTGGGCACACATCTGCACTCTTCAAAGCCGACCACTAACTGAAGAAATGCCGGTAAGTTGTATAATGGCATAAATGAGGGGGTTTCAACTTAGGTGGATATGTGGCCCATTTATTTTGACTTTTATCACCAAATTTTCAACATGGGGCTCTTGGGACCCCACTCAGTTACCGTCATATTGTTATTCGGTCCAGAAAAGGTGATTTCACGGTCATTGCATGGAATCACCTTTCAGGACCAATTAACAAAATGGCAGTGTCACTGTTCATGAGGTGTGCTCCCAAAAAGCATATGTTGCAAATTTGGTGAAACAATTCCCAAAAATGATTGTGTTATGAGTGTGCATTGCGCAGTTCCCACACACGCTAGTAACTTCTGGAATTTTTAAAATTTTCACTCCAGATTTTTAACATTACCATTTTCCACACCTCCTTATGAACAGTATAGCTGCCATTTTTCACATCTGGCCCAAAATGTGTTTTTGCACATCTGGCACACAATGGCGTGGTTGCTATACGAAATCAATGTTCGGGACAGATTAAGAAAATCACAGTGACAGTGTTCAGAAGGAGAGGTCCCAAAAAGCCCATGTTGCAAATTTGGTGGAAAAATGCCCCAAAATGACTGCGTTATCAGCGTGCGTTGTGCAGTTTCTATGCACATTCGTAACTTAGCCATTTGTTTATATTTTTACTCTAGATTTTCAACATTGTTATTTTTACACGCCACCTTATGAACAGTACAGCTTTCATTTTTCACATCCTGCCCAAAACAAGTTTTCGCATCTGTGGCACAAAATGGAAGTGGTCGCTGAGCAAAATCAACGTTCGGGACAGATTAAGAAAATCACAGTGCCACTGTTCATGAGCGGAGGTCCCAAAATGCCTATGTTGAAAATCTGGTGTAAAAAATCCCCAAGATAATTGCATTACAGGTGTGTGCTGTGCAGTTTCTATGCATGCTCATGACTTCACCAATTTTGTTATTTTATCACGCCACATTTTCAACATTACCATTTTTTTACACCTCCTCATCAACAAGACAGCTGTCATTTTTCACATCCTGTTCGAAATGTGTTTTCACACCTGTGGCACCAAATGGCACAGTCACTGTGCAAAATTACCTTTCAGCTAACAAACTGATAGTGTCACTGTTCATGTGGTAGGGTCACAAAAAACCCATGTTGAAAACTTGGAGTGAAAATACCAAGAAACGCCCAGGGCATTAGGATTTCCGACCATAACGCCCTTCCCTGTAGGGACTGACAGGCACCAGGGGTGTGACTTGGGATTGCCAACAGTAATGCTCATGCCATTCCACCCCCATTCCCACCCTGCAGCCAGTAACAGGCATCGAGGTGTGACTTGGACTCTTCAGCCCTAAAGTTCACCCCATTCTCCTGTACTGTACCCATTTCAACGTATTTCCTTATGGAATGGGGTGAGTGTAAAGCCCGAACACCCCAAGGCACACCTCAACACTTGTTGGTTTCTGCAGGGTAGGGTGAGGTGAACTGGCATGAGTGTTATGGGCGATGACCCAAAGAAATACTCCAGTGCCTGTCCATCTCTGCAGGGTGGGAGTGGGGTTGGGAATCTGCATCTGTCTAACTCCTGCACTTCCAATGCTAATGTCAGCAAGCAAACATTCGGCATTGACAAATGCTTGTTAATTATTGGTATACGTGTATATAACTTTAAGTTCAAACATTTCCTTTTTACACCTGCATAGAGTACAATAACAAATATGAACCAACAACAATCAGCTTGTCTGGGATTTACACTTGGATGAACCGACTTAAAGATAGGTAACTAATAACAGTAACTATATTAGCGACATACAGTTTAGGTAAGACTAATTGGAATGCATTGTCAGAATGAAAACAAAAACATAGTTATATAGCATCCAGTTGGGAAGGAGTCAGCTCCCACAGGAAAAAGGAGGGTCACCTCCTAACCACCCCTCAATGCTATTTCAGAGGATTAAAAGGGGGGAGGTCACTCACAGCACACAGAGGTCTTCTTATGGGACTAGTAATTGTGCTCCTGTGTTAGTGGGGAGTGTGGAGGGGAGAGGGACTTGGTCCAAGTCTGTCTTGTGGTTCCTGGATGGTCTAATGTCCAAAGACCTGAATCTGACTGTTTTGGGGGAGCTTGCAGTAAGATGAAGATAGGTAGCATCCTCAGGTGGCCTGGTATAGGGCCATCTTATGATATGCTGCATGTAGAACATTCTCAGAACTTGCTAGCTTCCCTAGTTCTTACAGCCACTCCTGTATGGCTGTGGCCTGCTGTTCCCTCCAGTGTCTGAGTATTATCCTCTTGGCTGAGGTCAAGGCCCCGATCAACCATCTTTTTTCAGCAGCTGGTAACCTGAGTCCTTGGCATGGAGGTGAGTAGTGACTGAAGAGCACTGTGGGAAGGGAGACGGTTGTCTGGCAGAACAGGACAGTGTCTAGGATGTTCTGGAGTGATTGCCAGTAGGCTGCTAGGGAGTGACAGGACCACAATATGTGCATGGTTGTGTCGCATTCAGCCTGACACCTCCAACATTCGTCTGTGGACATCAGACCCTAGGAGTGCAATTTCTGTGCGGTTCTGTTCCATCTATGTAACACCTTAAATTGTACAAATCTATTCTGTGTGTCCTTTATTGCCTGCCACATTGTTTCCCAACAGAAGCTCCAAATTTAAGGGGAACTGTCCATGCCTAGTTCCTTGGACCATCTTCTTCTCACTCCCATTGCTGGGTCTGGGGAAAGGTCCAGGAGATATTCACATATGGCACTGTTGCGAGTAGCACAGAATATCATCTAGTTGGTTATACTGTATGTCCCAGGCATTCAGGCCTAGTGATTTCTGGAGAGTGTGTCTCAGTTGGAGATATCTGCATTGTTGCTGCTTAGGCAGGTTATATTCCTGCTGTAGTTGAGTAAAGTTCCTTAAAGTTTTTAGTGTTGTATGCTTTAGGTCAGAAAGATAAGTGATGCCTGTTGCAGCCCACTCCTTAGTGATTATTGGTCGGTTGTCGATTCGTAAGTGAGGTTGCCCCAAAGGGGGAAGAACTTTGCCTTGGTAGGAGAGCATTTACTGAGTTTGAGGAAAGCTTGCCAGGTCCTGAGGGTGTGTTCAATGATGGGCGGCAGGGACTTATTCTTGGGAGGGGCCGAGAATAATACCATCAGCATGAGTGGACTGCCCACTACCAAGTCCTTGCAGTCCGCCCATTTGGAAGGATGGGGTCCCTTCTCCCATGGTGCTGTTCTAGGCAACTGCAGCAGGGTGTGTGCCATAATGTAATAGTGAAAATCAGTGAGCTTAAGGCCTCCCATTCTTGTGGGGGAGGGCTAATGAGCTTTTCCCAGCTTATGCAGTATGGGCTGGTGCCCCAGAAAAAAGGCTTTCACTTTAAATTGGGTTCGCTGAAGATGTATGCAGTCGATGGTTAGGTGTAAGTTGTCCAGTATGTACTGGATTCTGGGGTGGCCATCATTTTAAAGGCATGAGCCCTTCCCCAGTAGGATATGTTTAGAAGCTCCCAGAATTTAAAATAATTCTCTATTGACTCTCATAAAGGAGTCTTTGTATTTCACTATATGTTGGAGGTTCCGGTGAAAGGAAATCTCCAAATAGGTAAGGTCTTGACTGGTATCGACTAATATCATTTCAGTTTGATCACCACATTAGTATCACGGCTCTCTACATTGCAGCATAGTACATCGACAGGGGCAGTACATCATGACGATGTTCCCGCTACCCCTGTCGATATTTGTGTGAGTGGGGAAGGAAAATCAGTAGTGGGGGAGGGAAAGGGAGCAGGAGTTGCAGTGCCTGGCCGAGCCACTCCTGTGGCAGAGTGGCAAGGCATCCAGCTCCTGCAGTGGAGGAGACCAGGGGAGCAGCGTTTGGTTCCCCATCTCCCAAAGTTGAGTGTAATTTTTTTTTTAATCTTTTACTTTTTCAGGCAGTTCCCCCTTCCCATCCCCAAAGTCCGCACCCCCCGGTGACTTTCTTCCTTTTGCCAAGGTCCACCCCCCCCAGAGTTGATTATACAAGTTCTGGGGGGTTGGGGGCAAAGCCACCCATGTTGGGCCCCAAAAAATCATGGCTTGGTTTCCATTTCATCGGTGGTGCAATATTAGTGAAGTCGGTGTTTTATCTGACTTTAATATTATATCGCCTATCAATGAAATGGTGGTGATGTAATGTGCCGCGATATTTTTGTTTTCGATATTAACGGGTAGAACCCCTTGACTTGTGTGCTGCAAGCCCCATGGGTAATTGGGGACTGCTGTTATACTGGCATACATGGCCAAAAATTGGGATTTGGAGATATTCAACATGTATCCTGAGAGCTGACTATACTGAGAGATCAAGTTGAGGAGACTGGGAATGGATCTGGCCATGTCCGAGAGCAATAGGAGGATGTCATTGGCATACGCCATTGTCTTATTTTCGCCACCCATTTCCACCCCTTTTATGTCAGGGTGCAGTTGGATGGCTTGAAAGAGTGGCTCTAGGGCTAGAAAAAACAGGAGAGGCGACAGGAGGCAGCCCTGCTGGGTGCATCTGTGGAGTTGGAAAGGGGTAGAAGCTCAGCCATTAGTGATCACCTCAGCAGATGCCTTGGTGTATAACACTTGCACTCGGGATTGGAAGACCAGACTAATATTAAATGCAGTGAGGGCCACAAAGTGGTATCTCCACTCCACTCTGTCGAATGCCTTTTTGGCGTCCAGTGAGAGGAGAGTGACGGGGGGGGGTGCTTTGTTGGTTTTCCAGAGGAGGTTTACCGGACGTCTTTTGTTGTCCATCCTTTTGTAACTGGGGATGAAGCCAACCTGATCCCTGTCTACCAGCTCTGCCATGGTTTTGGCCCATACCCTGCAATCTGCATTAATCAGGGAGATGGGCCTTTAGGTGTTGTAGAGGGTGGGGTCTTTCCCAGGTTTAGGTAGGAGAGAGATCTGTGCTGTCCTCATGGATGCTGGAAGGATCCTGGTAGTTACGGCTTCATCTAATGCATCCATGAAACATAGAAACATAGAAACACAGATTTTGATGGCAGATAAGGACCGCTTGGCCCACCCAGTCTTCCCATTTCTCTACCAAATGGATAAGCTGCAGATCCTAGTTAACCAGCAGCCTACTTCTTCCTACCCCCAACCCCTAGAATTGCCTTATGACTGTCCCATGCATGCTTGAATTCCACCACTGTTTTTGACTCCACAACCTCCTCCGGAAGGCCGTTCCATGCATCCACAACCCTCTCTATGAAAAAATACTTCCTTAAATTACCTCTGAGCTGCCCCCCCTCTATCTTCAAATTGTGCCCCCTTGTTCTTGCACACCTCTTTTTTTGAAAGATGCTACCCTCTTGGACTTTGTTGATTCCCTTGAGGTACTTGAAAGTTTCTATCATGTCCCCCCTCTCCCTCCTTTCCTCAAGGCTATACATATTAAGCTCCTTAAGTCTCGCTTCATATGTCTTCCGGTGCAGACCCTGCACCATTTTAGTTGCCCTCCTCTGGACAGCTTCTATCCTGTCAATGTCTTTGCAGAGACTGGGTCTCCAGAACTGCACGCGGTACTCCAGATGGGGTCTCACCAGCTGTCTGTACAGAGGCATAATAACTTCCTGTTTTCTACTGGTGATGCCTCTCCCTATGCATCCCAGTATCCCCCCAGCCCTCCTTGCTGCCCTCTCACATTGCTTGCCCACCTTTAGGTCATCTGATATGACTACCCCCAGGTCCCTTTCCGTTTTTGTTGTTGTTAGTATCTCACCCCCCATTGTGTACTCTTCCCCTGGGTTTTTGTTTCCCAGGTGCATTACCTAGCACTGCTTAGCATTGAATCTAAGCTGCCATACATTTGACCATTCCTCTAACCTTGCCAAGTCCCTTCTCATCCTTTCCACCCCACCTTGTGCATCAACTCTGTTGCAGATCTTTGTGTCATCTGCAAAGAGACATACTTTTCCTTCCAGTCCCTCTGCAATGTCGCATATAAAGACATTGAAGAGGACGTCCTAATACTGAACCTCATGGTACCCCACTAATAACCCCCTTCTTCAGAGGGACTCCATTTACTATTACTCTTCTGTGTTCTATTCTCCAGCCAATTCCTTACCCAGGCTGTCATCTTGGGACCCACTCCCAGGCTGGCTAACTTGTATATTAATCTTTTGTGTGGGACTGCGTCAAATGCCTTGCTAAAGTCTAGGTAGGCCATGTCCACAGCCCCTCCCTGATCTACTACTTTGGTCACCCAGTCAAAGAAATCTATCAGATTTGTCTGGCATGACCTTCCCGCTGTGAATCCATGCTGCCTTAGATCCTGTGCCCCTCTGGCCTCTAGATACTCAACAATTCTTTCCTTCAGAAGTGATTCCATCATTTTCCCTACCACTGAGGTTAAACTAACAGGTCTATAGTTTCCTGCTTCTGCCTTGCTCCCACTTTTGTGAAGGGGAATCACATCTGCTCTCCTCCAGTCCTCGGGTACCACCCCATCCTCCCATGATTTGTTAAAGAGGGTAGTCAGTGGTGTCACTAGTTCTACCCTTAGTTCTTTTAGAAGTCTGGGATGAATCCCATCAGGCCCCATTGCTTTGTCCACCTTCAGTTTTAAGAGTTCTTTCAGAACCCTTTCTTCTGTAAATGGGCTGGTATCAACTTCTGTATCCAGAGTGTTTCTACTGTTTGTTTTAGGTTCTTCCCCCTCTTCCTTTGTAAATACTGAGCAAAAATACTTGTTTAGTATCTCTGCCTTTTCACAGTCATCCTCTGCCCACCCTCCCTCCCTTTATTAAGCCTCACTAACCTCCCTTGGTCTTCCTTCGCTCCCTGATGTACCTATGAAAGGTTTTATCCCCCTTCTTAACTGAGTTGGCTATCTTTTCCTTGGTTTGGGCCTTTGCTGTTCTGACTGCCTTCCCAGCATGAGAGGTGGTAATAGGACATCATGGAAAGCATTCAGGAATTCAGCTGGGAGTCCATCTCCCCAAGGGCTTTCCCTGCACTGGTGGATTTTAAGGCCATTTCCAACTCTCCACACTCCATGGATCTATCTAGCCACTCAAGTTTCTCTTGGTTAAGCTGAGGTTGGCCCAGCTTACCCAGAAAGTGTTGCATAGCCTCATCAGAGGGTTGAACCTCATGAGTATAAAGTGAGCTGTTGAAAGAGAGGAATTCCCTGTTTATTTCCTCCTCCACCCTGATAAGATGACCTACACGCTTCTGGACTGCTAGAATCTGAAAACATTCTTGCCTCTTTTTCAGCTGGTAAGCCAGGAGGCATCCAGGTTTCTCATCTGATTCCCAGAAAGTTTGCCTCAGAAGAAGCATGACATGTTCTGTCTTTTGGTATAGGTATGTATTTATTTTATACTGGAGACCAATGATGTCTACCCTTAGATCCTTAGGTGGTGAGTGGGAGTTATAGAGTTGCTTTTCTAAAACCTTTAATTTCCACCTGCTTTCAGACAGTTCCTTCTCCTTTGTTCTCTGGAGATATGAGGTATGGCTGATACATCTGCCCCTTATGTAGGCTTTTAGGGAGTCCCACCTAGTAGCAGCAGAGGTGCACCCAGGCTTGTTGACCATTAAGAATCCCTTAATGTCTTTCGTTAGTCCCATGCAAAAGTGCTGGTCATTGAGTTTGAGCGTAGAGGCATTAAACCACCATCTACCCCTTCTGTCGGGACCTGCCACGGGGGGGGGGTAGCCAAGTAAAAGATACTGGCATATGGTCTGAAATTATTATGGATCCAATGTGAGCATCCAGGACATGTGGAGGCCAGGCACCAGGAGTGAACCACAAGTCTAACCTGGAGTGGGTTTGATGCGGGGGAGTAATGAAGGAGTAGTCCCTTCCTGTAGGATGGACCAGCCTCCAAATCTCTACCAGGTTTAGCTCCTTCACTAGACAGTTGAGTGCTAAAGACATGAGGGGGCACTGGGGGGGGTTCTTCTATCTAGAAGGTCATCCATCTTGGTACTCATGTCTCCCCCCATTATCAACTGTCCTCTGTGGGCATCCTGGAGGGATTGGGAAAGCTATCTATAGAAGGTGGTGTCTGGATTATTCGGGCCATACACATTGCAAAGTGTAACTGCCTGTCCCATAAGCTCACCCTGTACAATAACAAATCTATCGTCAGGGTCCGTGGTAACTTGTGTGGCCTGAAAGGGAACCTGTTTGTGCACCAGAATAGCTATGCTCCTGCTTTTGGTGTTGTAGGATGAACAATATACCTGGGCCACCCATCCTTTCTTGAGTTTCAGGGTTTTCTCATGGGATAGGTGGGTCTCCTGGAGGAAGGCCACCCCTGCCCCATCTTTCTTAAGATAGTCTAGAAGTTTCCTGTGTTTAACTGGGGAATGGATGCCATTAACATTCCAGGAGACTCATTTAATTCCAGTGTGCACCATTATACAGACAGGTGTATAGGCCAGTGGCTTGTATTGAGTAAATGATCAAAAGAGCAGGCATGTACTTAGGCCTCCAGGAGACTGTAGTCTTTAACACTAGAACATAGTCTTGGGGGGAGCGTTGAGGCCTGCCTACCCTAGGGTATGTCCTGATACTGAAATGAGTAGGTATTAGTGTCTTATGAGAGGAGTACCTGGGCCAAGACTGCAGCTGCCAGGGCGTGTCTAATGTAAATATCCACCTCACCTGTCCAGGGCCCAGGCATGTTACTTGACTCTGAGAGGGTGTGCACAAGAACAAAATACTATAAACCATTGACCTGGTTACCTTAATCCACATGAGCAGTAGAAGGAACAATAACAAGTTACAGAAATTCCTAGTAACAACAGTACTATAGAAAACAGCAATGAAGTTCAACTTTGTAGTGGTCTGTGGGGTATCCTGTGTGGGGCTGACCTCCCTGAAGCAGCCCTCATAGACAACTGGCATGCTAGTACCAATAGCCTGCCTCTCATCAGTATCTATCTCCCTCTATGCTTATCTTCCAGCTTGATATAGTAATGGGGGTGGTGGTGTGAAGAGAGGGGGGAAGGGAAGGTTAGTGGGAATGCCATATGCCGGGTTGCCTGCATCATGTGATAGGATAAGTGAGGTAAGCAGAGTACATGCTTGGTACTTTGAGATATGCATTAGCTCCATTTCCTTTCTGATCCGGGGGGCGTGGAAAGTGGGAGGGGGAAGGGCTAAGAGACTCAGGGTAGCTGCGCTAAGAGCAACTAAGGTGTCATCTGTTGCTCTGCTGCTTAGTGAGTCCCAGGGACCTTGGGGGGGGGCTCGCCTTCCTCTGAGAGGTACATATTCCCCAAAAACTGGGGCTCAGGACCGACAATGCACAAGGTAGGCTGCAGGCAATGAGATCCAGTCACACCTGGCAGTCTTCCTATTCATGTAATACTTGTTTGGGCCCCCTTGAGTCATATGTATGGCACCTATGTGGTGAGAACCAAGCTGCCACTTTCCCCTGCCAGACATGAGGTGAGAAGTGTATCCACCAAGGCAGGTAGTCTGTTCTGTGGTAGTGGTGGTGGTGGGGGGGAACGGGGGACTGAGAAAAATTTGCAGGGCAATTCTGGTGGCTGGATATGGAATCATGAATAGGAAGAGCTGTAGGAATGACTCAGATGGCCGTGGTCTGCCTGATATGTTCCCCCATTTCAAACATGACCATTATGGGCAAAATTAGGCACCACGAGAGGATACAGCATGTGCAGTGGTATTATTTTGTCAAGTGCATGGGAGGGGGCGGGGCTTCAACTGGGTCCCCACAGCTGTGCGGAGAGTAATTTTGGACAGTAGGGGAGGGTCATGTGGAAGCCCAGATAGCAGGACCCAACTCTAGGGTCAAGTAAATAATTTATTAATCAAATAGTTCCCCACACTCTAAACAAACATTTGTTTTGTGTGGGGAATGCTAGTGTTTGATTAATAAATTATTATTTAATGTACTCTAGAGTTGGGTCCTGCTGGTCTGGGAACATTGAGCCAAATTTCTGCTGTTGTTATCGTGTTTGCCTTTTTTCTTCAGCTCCTCCATTGGTTTCCTGTCGCCACTGCTTTCTGTTTTTGGTCATGTAGCTTGGTGGCTAAGGTTCAATCCTGGTGATGACATGGTAGCAGACTAGGAACAGCCAGGTCATTCTGCATCATGTTTGTGTAGCTATTGCTATGCAACCATTTCAGACTGGTGCAGTGGCTGTATCCAGTGTGCCTACCACCCTCCCCTATCATACCAAGGCTTACCTGCCATGGTGAAAATTTCAAGCCCCCTGCTCTCCTATCACCTGTGTACTTGAGCTAGAGGGCAGAAACCTTAAATTAATAAATAAATAAACCCCTTGTATCATAAGAGATCCGCTGGTGAGTCGCTTTGGCTCTCCCATGAAAAACCTTTGCTGTATTTGCCCTGTGGTGGTAGTTGTAATAAGGGGGGGGGTGGAGTCTGTCACCACCCACAGTCAATAATGCATGGTGTCCGATCGATGAAGAAGCCAGCTCTGCTGCCATCCACCACAGCATCCAATAATCGTTCTGCCACTAGCAGAAATCCCATCCGTGCGAGAGTCCCCATCTGAACCCCCCCAATTTTGATTATGTCAACCATGTCCTTACTCCAGCATCCCCAACCTACCACATCAGCACATCCACTGATGCTTCCCAGCCTCACAAGCCCACCTTTAACTACTATATGAACAGAAGTGGAAAGTACAAAAAGAAGGGGGGGGGAGAAAGGTAAAAAGGGGTGGTAGCACCAACGGTACAGGAGATAAAGAAAGGCAGGGGGGAGAGGGGAGGGGGTTGAAAGGAAAGAGACATCAGTACCACACGGTACTCACAATCGTGGGAGAAACAAAGGTCACAGTCATATAGATGATTTGCTCAGTCCAGGAAGTCCAATCCTGTCAAATGCAGGTTGGCAATGAAAAAACAGTCAATAGAGTGTCCTCCTCCAGGTGCCTTCCCCAGGATGGGCAGATGAACATGGGAGGGCCTGTGGGTGCCAAGTCCATACTTGTTCCGCATCTCTAGACCCGACTGTATGAGGGTCCTGCAAATCATGTCCTGCTGCTTTGGCCCAGGAGCTGATGATCTCTCTTTCTGTAGTATCCCTGCAGCCACCATCAGGTTCGGGGGTATGTAGGCTTTCTCTGGGTGTAGAAAATGATCAAGTTGCGAGATTGAATCTTTCCCCTGCCTTTTTGGTGCCAGTTCCCATAGCGATTCTGAGTTGGTTGAGGGGAAGTCCCTACTGCGATTCCTCTGGGTTGAGCCCTTTAGTTTCTGAGGCCCAAATTGTTTGCCTTTTCCCCTTTGCTTTCTCTTATATTCGGCATCTGCCCGTCTGTGTTTCTGTCGAGTTCAGCATCAGCCAGCAGTGCAAATCTGTTGGAAAGTCTTCTGTGTGGCTGGCCCTGGATCTGTGGTCTGTCCTGCATTGGCTGTGAGTGGGTCGCTGCTCTAGAGGAAGGTGCCTTGTCTGACCAGTGCCTGGTGATATATTTCATGGCTTCCTCGGGGGTCTCAAAAGTGTTGTAAACCCCATTTTGGAGAGTTTGGAGCTTGGCAGGATAGAAGAGGTGACATTGAACTTGCACCTCCTGAAGGATTTTCCAGGCCTCTGTAAATTCTTTATGTTTTTGTGCCAGCTCTGTTGAGTAATCATTGAAAATATACATTCTGTGACCTTGCCATAATAATTGTCCCCATTCCCTAGCCAGGGCCAGGATTCTTTCTTTCTCAGGGAACCTTAACAACTTTGCTAATATCAGCCTGGGTCTGCCCTCATCTTTGGGTGTCTGAGCAATAGAGCGGTGTGCCCCTTCTACCTCCAAGGGCAGTCGCCATTTATAATTCAGGATTTTAGGTAGCTCCCATTGCAGGAATCTTTTGGGGTCCCTTTTCTCAGAGCCCTCCAGGAAACCCACGAGGTGGAGGTTGTTTCTCCAACTTTGATTTTCAGCTTCCTCAGCTGTTTTCCTTAGGAGCTGTACCATTTTCTCCAGCTCCCAAATGCCTGCCTCATGGCCAGAATCTTTCTCATCAATATATGCCAAGTAAGTCTTTGCATCCAGTGTGCGATGGTGTAGATCCTGTACCTTGTCCTCAAGGCTGGCCACCAATAATTAAAATTTTTGTTATTTCTTTCAGGACTTGATGTAGCAAAGTTTTTAATTCCATCAATTCCGCTTGGACCTCCATGCCAGGCTGTGCGGTTGGTGATGACCCTGCCATTTTTCGAAAAGCATGTGGCAAGCTGCAACAGTTTGTCTTCATTTAAAATTTTGCTCTGGAGCCACATCACAGGGATGGTTATTTCATTAGAAGAGACAGCCTGCGAACTAATTATCTCAAACACCAGGCAAAAGGAGTGCTGGAAAAAATTTTTTCTGGGTAACTAAACTGGGATAGATCCAATCGGTGGATGCAAGCTGCCAGCTCCCTCCGTGGTTTGTGCATGCACCCCAGAGTGCCTATATCTCTATACAAATGCGGTGCCCTGAAGTGTGTTATGGCACTTATAAAATAGCCTAGTATTATAAATTTTGAAATAGAAAATGCAGGATCATGTGTTTGTGAGTAAATATAGTCACAGCAGATGACCTGGCTATGTGATACATCTGTGGCAGCCTGTTCTCAAGAGGTCCCCTATAGAAACTACACAAAAAGTGAAACATTGGTAAAAGGTAAAGACCTTGATTTTTGTATTTTGAAGCTACAGTAAATGAAAAAATTGCTTCAATTTTCAAGGCTATGTAGTCCCTTGACATCTGTAATTTGCACCATTATCTTTTCTCTTTCACCTATCTTGGATCAGTAGCACCTGAAAACCATCATGTTTACTTGTACAAAGTCTATTTTTGTTTTAGCATCTTAGAATATTATGAATTTTTGCTTTAAGTTCTGAATTTGCGACACATTCTCTGTGCGGGCAGAACTTTTTCCATGAGGGATGGATGAGGGACAGAGCAGTTTTAAGGGGTATAATGAGAGATGTCCCTCATAATGAGGGACAGTTGTGAGGTCTGAGCAGATCCTTTTTCCTTTACTGCTTACTGTAGACAATATGCATGCTCCTTTAACAGTACAGGGGATGTGCTCTCCCTGTCATCACATATGGCGGCCAGCCAAGGTAATGAGGAGGGCTGTACCAGTCACCGTATGGGCTCCTACGGCACTGGTGCTGCAGGTAAGGCAGGGTGGGTGGTTGGTGCTCATGGTACAGGGGCTGCTAAATGCCAGGGACAGAGTACACAGGTACAAGGATGGGGACTGGTGGGCGGGGGGGGGGATCACTAGACACCAGGGAAGCTAAGATGTCCAACAGGGCTTGTAATTGGAGAGTAAGGGCACCACTGGACACCAGGGAAAGGATTTACATTTTGCTGGGTTTGTGATTGGAGGATGGGTGGAACCACTGGACATCAGGGAAGGTTTCTGAATTTCACAGGGCAGGTGATTGGGCAGAGGGGACCACTAGGCACCCTGGAACATCTTTACACATACCAGGGCTGGTGATCAGAAGGTGTAGGGACCACTAGGCACCAGGGAATGTCATTGCACATACCAGGGCTGGTGACTGGAGGGCAGAGGGGACAACTAGGTAGCAGGGAGTTCCATCTATTTATCAGGGCTGGTGATAGAGGGAAGGGGACCACTAGGCAGCAGGGAGTTCTCTTTGTATACCAAGGCTGGTGATCAGAGGGCAAGGGGAACAACTAGGTGCTAGGGGGTTCCATTTGTATACCAGGGCTGGCAATCAGTGGAAGGGAGGACCACTGGCTGTAGTTGCTCTGCCAGCCACTTGGGTTACCCAGAGTAAGTCAGGCTTCTTCGCAGCAGTATTTGCACTGCACAAAATGGCCTGCACTAATTCCTTTGCACAGTACAAATGCGTTGAATGTTGCTGTGCACCATTATGCCTATCCCCACCCCTCCCTTTGCCCACTGCAGACAGTATTTTGTGTGTGTGTGTGTGTGTGTGTGTGTGCTAACCCTGTTAACGTGCACAAAAGCCCCCTTTGAATATTGTGCATGGACACAATCCCCAGGCAAAGAGGACACAATCACTTTGCCCACCAGATAATATTTTGCATATCTGGCCCCTGGTGTTGTACAGCATGATGATTTTTGATATCTTGTTTGTGTTTTTTTTGTTTCACATACACACTTGCACGTCTTCCTGCTATCTCTACCATGTATTTCTATGCTGTGTCTTTACGAACTGCTGAACCATGTATTTCTAGACTGTATAAAAAGAGGCACTAGTGGGGTCACTTTTGTCTCTTGGCAAATAGCACTTCCTTCTTGAAACATTGAGACAGTTTTGCTGTTTGCTGTTCAGGATCCTGCACCTATCTGGTCAATAAATATGGCATAACTCATTTCTTGCCTCCTGTTATTGCTGCAGCATTTTAGTGCCCAATTGTTTTGTTTTGAACCTTTTTTTTCCTACATTCATGTGACATAGAACACATTTGTCTTCACAAAAGGCAGGTGCTAACATTGTGGTCTACGTCCAGACAATGGACACAAAACATCATTTGTGATGGACATAATAAACTCACATTTTACACATCCTGGAAAGAATTTCTTGTGCTGCTGGTCAACGCTGAGAATATATGCATGTAAAAAGGAAATTTATCCCTTAGATGTCATGTGTTATTGCTTTTTATTCCCTTCCTGAAGTCACAATCCTCTGCTTGTGATATCATAACCATTTCCTTTGCAGCAGGTTGTGATGTCACAGACAGAGGGTTATGACTTTAAGTGGGAAATGAGCAGTAGAGGTAGATGAACTTTGAGGTTCAAAGAGCCAGGTTTTGTATAAATATATTTAATAATTAAGAACAAGAGGAGGAGAAGCACTGAAAGGTTTAAAATATAAGCTCTTTTGTCTTATTATTATATTTCTCAAACGTTTCCTTAAAATGTTACTTGATCTTTAAGAAATACTTTCTGAAAAAGGCATACATGCAAAAACATAGCTATAAAAAGAACAATCAAAAAGGCTTATCAAAAAGCTTTAGACTTTAGCCTGCATCATGGGTATAAACTGTTTGTGAACATCAACCTTTGTACTTTAAACAAGCTGAACATTTGTTCAAAAGAACTAAATGATAAATACGTTGACTTTGGAAAAAAAACATACTTAACTGAGCTAACACACTCAGGGAGGCATTATTTATTTTAAAATGGTTGTAATCTATTAATGAATACCTCTTAAAACAGTATTTCTGTGAGCTGAGCAATTTATCCTTCTGTGTAGACAGTTGTTGGGTTAGGCTGCTTGTGATAAGCTGTTGTGTTTCCGATCACTTGCCCGCATGAAATACAAATGCAAATTATCTTACACTTATACATTTAAAAAGGCCATGTACCTTACTTGAGCACATAGCTATGAACCTCCTGGTTGCCTATGAAAATGAACAGTTCATGGGTCAATTAGGCCATTAAATCACCCCCCTCCCCCCACACACACACACTCACTTTTTATTTATTTCATATGTTGTGCCAGGAAAGACATATTGAGCTAATAACAGCCTGTTTTGTGATGCAACCTGGGGGAAGAGAGTAAGAAGTAAAACACAAAGCAGTACATTTTCAATACAGCAGTAATTGATTCAAGCGAGCATTACAGAAGCAGAAACGAGTATGTGTTAACTAATAAAAAGTAAAAACAACAAATGTGCAGTGATGAAGGAAAAAAATGAAAGAGAACACTAAAGGGGCAGCACTAGAGAGCCCAGGGGAAAGGTAGGGCTTAGGAGCAGAAACTTACAAAAGCGAGCCCTGAAATCAAGGAAGATGGCTTTAAGGGATAAAGGAATGTAAGCAGAACAAATAACTAGGGGAAGGTTAGGCTCAAGTTTTGAGAATCTATAGGCAAATGCACCTTGACCAGTCGAAGACTTAGGGCCAGATATTCAAAACTTTGAGCTGATGCTAAATTAGCACTGCCCAGTGGGCAAACTTAGCCCGAGGCAAAAAGCAAACTATATTCAGAAGGAACAGTCCGGTGCTAATCCTGCTGAATATAGCATGCTAAGGAAGCCGGGCAAACCGGCCCGGGAGTGCAGGGCAAAAATAGCCCGGGAATAAGACAGCACTGAATATGGCAATAGGGAAGTGCAAACTGCAACTGCAGCTCATTAGACTCTGTAGCAAGCCAGTGTTGCAGGTGGAGAACATTGTGTGTGATTGCACAGAGATGTCTCACATCTACTCCAAACAACAATGTAAGCCACACACTGCAGAACTGTGCTATGCTGAAGTGAGGTTTGCTCTGGGCTAACATGATTGCACAGTGCTAATACATTAGCCCGGTGCAAACTGGTTAGCCTGGGGCAAATGAGAGATATATTCAAAGCTCCCATGCAAATGAGCCTACTTTGGTAATCAACCAAATAGAGGTACCCAGAGGTACCCAGAGAAGTGGAAGGAAAGGATGTGGAGGTTAGCCAAGGAGGTGACCTCAGCGGGGAAAGCAGTGAACCCCAAAGGAGGAGGAAGCGAATCCTGGTGGGGGACTCCATCATAAGAGGGATCCAGTTAGGAACACAGGAGGGGGAGGACAGGGAGGTGAGGTGCCTACCAGGTGCCACGGCATGGAGGGATGGAAGAAAGATCCTAGGGATCACTGGGAAGGCAAGACGGGAGGGTGAGCTGGATGCCATTATCCACCTAGGTACTAATGACCTGGCAAATGGGGAGCCAAAGGAAGTTCAGGAAGAGTTTAGAAAATTGGGGAGGGGTCTCAAGCAAGTAGCTACTTCTGTCACTTTCTCAGAAGTACTTCCTGCGAGAGGCAAGGGAGAGCATAGGAGTGCATGCACCAGGAACTTTAACTCATGGTTGAAGAACTGGTGCTGTGAGGAAGGGTTTGATTCATTGGTGACTAGGGACCCACCTGGAGGATGGAGGTTTGTTCAAGCCTGACGGCCTGCATCCATCCTGGAGGGAATCCAAGACTCAGTGATAAGTTTAAATGCTACATTGACAAGCATTTAAACTAGCAAAGGGGGTGGCAGGCCAGCAAGGAGGGTACCTACTTGCTCACCCCCCACAGCTAGCAGTGGAACCAGTGAACCAGAGGAGTGGCTATCTCTGCAAAGCAGTGTGCCAAAGATGGAGATTAGTGCCCAAGAGGTGGATAGGCAGAAAAGGGGTGAAATTCAGCAGAAGGGCAGACAGCAAGGAGAACCAGGGATAAAGGACAACCAAGGAAGGGGCTGGAATAGAACAGCGAAACAGTCTAGGGAGGTCAAATCATGGAAAGCCATGTGTGCAAATGCCAGGAGCCTTAGCAACAAGAAGGAAGATCTGGAGGCTGTCATGGTATAGTCAGACCTGGACATTGTGGCCATCACTGAAACCTGGTGTAGTGATAACCACGACTGGGAGATGGCCATACCTGGCTACAAATACATATTAGAAGAGTCGAGCAGGCAGGAGGGAGGAGGTGGCACTGTATGTGAAAATGACATAAGGGCCACAGAGATCCAGGAGGAACAAAATGGGGAGAGATACTGTGGGTTAAGCTGGAAAGGAAAATGGGAACAGCCATCCGCACAAGTGTGGTCTATAGACCACCAGCCCAGGAGGAAGAAACAGATAGGGAGCTGATGCTAGACATCCAAAGGATGGCAGACAGAGGGGTACTGGTTGGAGACTTCAATATTCCAGATGTGGACTGGAGCATCCCAGCAGCAGCATCAACTAGGAGCAGATTTATCCTGGACTCCCTTCAGGGTGCCTTCCTCAAGCAACTGGTCATGGAACCAACTCGGCAGAAGGCAATACTGGACCTTGTGCTCACAAACAGGGACAGTGTGATGGGGATAACAGTGGAGGAGCACCTGGGGAACAGTGACCACCAGTCATTGTGGTTTGAAATCACAGAAAGAGCAGAACCAAACCACACAAAAACATGTATCCTGGATTTTAGGGGGGCAGACTTTGGGAAAATGGGGAGATACTTGAAAGAGGCATTAAGGGGAATGGGACAGGAATCAGGGGTTGAGGAACAGTGGGCAGTATTTAAAATGGGGATTACAAGAACAACAGAATTATGCGTTAAGCAGGTTAGCAAGAGAAAAAGAAAGAGGAGACCATCATGGTTTTCCAAAGAGGTAGCAAAGAAAGTGAAAGCCAAAAAGATTGCATTCAGGCAATACAAAAAGACACAGGCAAAAGGGGATAGGGAGAAGTACCAAGAGAAGCAAAGGGAGGCAGGGAGGTCAGTAAGGGAAGCCAAAGCTCAGACAGAAGAACACATTGCAAAATCAGTGGGTAGAGGGGACAAAACCTTTTACAGGTACATAAGTGAAAAAAGAAAGACAAAGGGAGGGATAGTGAGACTGAAGGGGGAGGATGGGTGCCACATGGAGGATGACAACAGTAAAGCTGACATATTGAACAGGTATTTCTGCTCAGTCTTTACTGAGGAAGAGGAGGGTAATGGATCTGAAGGGAGTACAAGGGGTGAGAATGGTGCAGAAATGGACACAAGTCCCTTTACACGAGAAAGGGTCCTGAAGGAACTGGAAGTAATAAGAGTTGATAAAGCAATGGGGCCAGATGGGGTGCACCCCAGGGTCCTTAAAGAACTAAGAGAGTGGTGACTGAACCTCTGGCTATCCTGTTGAGCCGATCACTGGAAACAGGAGGTACCCAAAGACTGAGGACAGCAGATGTAGTCCCCTATACAAAAGTGGGAACAAAGAGGAAGCAGGGAACTACAGACTAGTCAGCCTCACCTCAGTAGTGGGGAAGATCATGGAAGCACTACTGAAGGAGAGAGTGTGAACATTTTGGTTGTCAATGGACTACAGGACCCAAGGCAGCATGGTTTCACCAGGGGAGGTCATGTCAGACCAACCTCATTGAATTTTTGACTGGGTGACTAGGAGGTGGATCAGGGAGGGCAGGGACATGGCCTATCTGGACTTCAGCAAGGCCTTTGACACTGTGCCACATAGAAGACTATTACACAAACTGGGGAATATGGTGTGGGCAGGACAGTAGTGTGGTGGGTAGGTAACTGGCTGGGTGGCAGGACACAGAAGGTGGTGGTAAATGGCTGTCACTCCACAGAGGGAAGAGTGACCAGTGGGATACCACAGGGATCAGTGCTGGGACCGGTCCTATTCAACATCTTCATCAGTGACATTGCGCAGGACCTAGAAGGCAGAATTTCATTGTTCGCTGATGACACAAAGCTCTGTAACAGAGTGGACACACCAGAGGATGTAGACAGAATGAGAAGGGGCCTGCAGAAACTTGAAGAATGGTCAGGGGTTTGGCAGCTGAAATTCAATGCAAGGAAGTGCAAGATAATGCATATGGGGCACAAAACCCAGCACAATATATCAGTTGGGGTGAGGATATAGCATGCACCTAGCAGGAAAGGGATCTTGGGGTTATCATCTCTTATGACCTCAAGGTAGGGAAATAGTGTGACAAGGCAGCAGGTAAAGCAAATAGGATGCTGGGATGTATAGGCAGGGGCATCACCAGCAGGAAAAGGAAGGTCATAATTCCAATATACAAGACACTAGTGAGGCCCCACCTGGAGTACAGTGTACAGTTCTGGAGACCATACCTACGTAAGGACATAGACAGGGTAGAGAAGGTTCAGAGGAGGGCCACAAAGATGGTGCATGGATTGCATCACAAGTCCTATGAAGACAGGTTGAAGGAACTGAACATGTACTCCCTGGAGGAGAGGAGGGAGAGAGGGGATATGATAGAGACATACAAGTATCTTACAGGGAGGAACAGGGTGCAGGAATACATTATTTTTAAGCGAAAAAGATGTTCCAGGACTAGAGGGCATGGGATGAAGTTGGAGGGAGGACGATTCAGAGGAAACGTGAGGAAGAATTTCTTCACAGAACGGGTGGTGGACAAGTGGAACACCCTGCCAGAGGAAGTGGTGGGGGCTGAAACAATCATGGGATTTAAGAATGCATGGGATAGACATAAAGGAATTCTGGAGGTCAGGGGTAAGGGGCAACAGACTTCTAGGAAAACATAAACTGAACTTACGAGCTCAAATGGGCAGACTGGGTGGGCCATAGGCCCTTATCTGCCAACACTGTCTATATATCTATGTATCTATGGGCAAACAGGCACATTTGCATTTCATTATGTGCTACTTAGCATACATTACCATGCAGTTTGCCCAGTGCTACTGCAGGGTGCACACAGCTCCACCTTTTGGACAGAATGGCAGTACAGGCTGGACGCTGCAGGCCAAGACATGCCCACAGCATTCTCTGTTGGTCAGCATGGACTACAGAGCAATATAGGTATATATACTGTAGGTATATACGGTGCTACCATAGTTAGGGTTGAGTAGCCCTTTTAAGGTTAAAAGGTGAAAATTTGCACCTTAATAACTTTGCTATTGTTTAACATATTTGCCTGAAATTTGGCAGGCGTGGGATGTTACCGAGATCTTGGGACCTGATGTCAGAAGAGTTAATATACGCCAGAGTTATTAAGCAACATTCATGTGCACAATTACGTTTTATTGCGAATTCTTTGCTCGTGCCTTCAGGTTGCATGGTTTGTGCGACCAGTCCAAAAACTTCAGGAAACATGCAGCTGGGGTCCCCGATATGCCTTTTGAAGATTTTGTGAAAAAATGTTGAATGGTTCAAAAGTTATTCAAAAAACAAGTTCCTATTATAAGTCAATGGGAAAAGTTAACAAAAAGTTCGACTTTATCGCAAATGCAGTTGTTAGTGTTGCAAATGGCCCTAGTAGTGTCGCAAATCTGCCATCTTGTTTTCAGTTACTGATCACAAAAATGCTTGGCATTTAAAATTGAGACCATCTAGGGACACAATTCTTTTTGTGTTTACCTATTTGAGCCCTGAGGATGCTAGCCATGTCTTTATTTTGGGGTTAAACACCCCAGAAATATGTTTTTCAAATTTCTGGAAAAAGTAGTGTCACAAAGTAGTGTTGCACCTGTAACACTGTCGCAAATTTTGTGAAAACTTTCGCAAATCAAGACACTACTTTTCTAGGCTATGGCCAAAATGACAGGAATTCCTTGCTACTTTCTGCAAAAGAACGGATTGGTCTTTTGGGCTGAAATTTGGAGAGAAGACAGCCAACATGTTACAAATGTGCCTTTTGGTGATTCTGTGAAAAAATATTGGAGGGATGCACGGTTATGGTACTCCAAAGTTGACTTTTTTTCCCATAGACTAACATGGTGGCTTCCGCCGCGATTTTTTGGGGCTCGAATCTCGGAAACGGTGCGAGATATGGAATTTTTGTCACAACTATGTGTAGCCTAACCAAGAAACTCATGAATCATGTGAAATTTAAATGTTGTTTCTACGTCACACAGTTCCTGAGATATAAGCAGTTTAGTACTCCAACAGCTCATTTTCTGCTATGAGGCCCATTATTATGCATACATTCTTTGTACACACTGGCCCAGATATTCAAAAGGGTTGCACATGGCGCAACAGTGTTGCACCATGTGCAACCCACTGATGTGCCCCAGTGCGATATTCAAAAGGGAAAAGTGTGCAGCACAAATCCTGATGCACCGGAGCGCATCAGTAATGTATGCAGGCACAGTTGGGGGGGGGTTCCCATGCATAACCTGCACAGCCCGATATTCAGCCTGGGATGTGCAGATCCATGCATGCGCAACCCCTATTGGCACCAGCACAAAGTTAAGCCAAAAAAAAAGAATAGGAACAACTGATGGTCACCCACAGATGAGCTGCCGCATTGCAGGGCGCAACACGGCAACTGCCACCTGTGGGTGGCCACCTGAGTTCCGGCTCCACCTGGCGGTGCCCCCCATTCCCAATTGCAGGCATATGTTTAAAAATAAAGTCCCCGTCCAATATCCCTGGTGGTCCAGTGGACAGCTATCTGCCCGAACGCGGGCATCCGTTGTAATAAATAACCCCCCCTTCCAATACCCCTGGTGGTCCAGTGGACCTAATGCTGCCCAATCGCAGGCATCTGTTTAAATGAACCCCCCCATCCAATATCCCTGGTGGTCTAGTGGACTGAATGCTACCCGATCACGGGCATCTGTTTAAATGAACCCCCCCTCCAATATCCCTGGTGGTCCAGTGGACTGAATGCTGCCCAATCATGGGCATCTGTTGAAATGAACCCCCCTTCCAATATCCCTGGTGATCCAGTGGACCGAATGCTGCCCGATCGAGGGCATCTGTTTCACAGAAAACATCCTATTACCCTCGTGGTCTAGGGTACCCCTCCCACCCGCCCACTGAGTCCCACTGCCCCACCCCCCAGTCAGCCAGCGGGCGGCAGCCCTACCCACCTGCCACGCCACCTGCCAACTAACACTCGGTGGGCTGCACGCCCATTGGTTCACAGCATGAGCCAAGTAGTGCAGCCCTTCACTATATCTGGAATGTCTGAAATGCGATAGGGCTGCACACCCATTGGCTCACTCTGTGAACCAATGGGCGTGCAGCCCTACTGAGGTGTCAGTCGGAGGGCAGCAGGGCAGCAGGAGGGTGGGTGCTGCCGCCCGCTGGCTAACCGGGGGGGGGAGCGGGTGCTCCAGTCGCAAATGCGAGTATGCGATATGCTCCACTCTGGCCACTTGTACTAGCATAGTGCCACTGCGCCATGCACAGTGGGGGTGGCCAGGGTGTGATATTCAAAGCTGCTGGGCCATGGTGCAGCTCCTTTGAATATCACCCAGGCCACACCCCTGCACAGCCAAGTTAAGCTGCGCCCAAGGTTGTGCCACAGCCTGGCACAGTCTGAATATCTGGGCCACTGTGTTTCTCTATGCAGCTGTTGGGCAAAACCAGGGTGTGTGCTTCCATTACTGTTACAGTTAGCATTTCCATTTTCGTTTCCGTGACCATTTGTATTACCATTCCCATGTATGCCACCGTGTGCGTCACTGTTTGCATTTCTGTTTGCATACGCGCTTGCGTTCACATTTCTGTTTCCTTTGGTGTTATTTCTGCTGTTAACATTACCATTTGTGTTTCCAATTGTGGTACCGTCACTGTGCGCGTCACAGTTTGCGTTTACTTATACGCTTGCATCTCCTTTTGCGTCACTGTTTGCTTTGACGTCACTTTGTGCTTGCGTTTCTACTAACGCTTGCTTTTCCATTTACGTTTCAGTCACCATGTGTGCAACCATTAGCGGTTGCGTTTCCCCTTACACTTACTGTTACTATGTCACAAAAAATCACATTGGGCCCCGCTCTCCCACCACCACATTCCATTCACTATTTCTACTGCATATTCTCAAAAAGAAGGGAAATTAATGCATCAGTTAGGGTTGTTCCACAGCGACAAAAGCAAGGAAATTTGGTGTTAGGGTTGAAAGTTCTCTCAGCTTTCAGCCTTCACTCTCTAACCGCCATCGGGTGCATTGAAATGTTGGTCCTAACTCTCACCCCATTCTCCTATACCTCAGCTTGTTTCACATGTGATGGGGTAAGAGTTAGGGCTGACGTACCCCAATGTACATCCCGCTGGCAGTTGGGGTGGCGGGCTGGGGTGCAGGAGAGTTATCCTAACATTGATTACTTTTGAAACATTGTGGATTGTCTCCTAACTGATGCATTAACTGAGTTTTGCCCTACTATATATATATATAGATATATATATATATATAGATATAGATATATATCTATATCTATATATATATATAGTAGAGGCAAAAATCTAAGTTTAATGCATCAGTTAAGCTTGTTCCACATCACAAAAGTGAGGAATTGCAGAAGGAAGTTTTTGAAACATGATGATTGCATCGGGTAAGATGGCACGGCCATAACTCTCACCATCACATGTGTAAAGAAGCAGAGGTGTAGGAGAATGGAGTGAGAGTTAGGACCGACACGCACGCGCACTCCGATGCCGGTTGGGGGTGTGGGCAGGGGGGGCCAAGGGGGACTTTCAAAAGTAGTGGCGAATGCCGTAATGTTATCCTATGGGAAGAAAAGAGAAGTTTGGAGTGCCATAACTTTGGCTTCCTGTAATATATTTTCACCAAACTACAAAAAGGCACATCTGTGGGATGTTGGCTGTGTTCCCTCCAAATTTCAGCCCAAAAGACCAAACCGTTATTTTGCAGCAGGGCGCCAAAGGATTCCTTTAATGCGTCAGATGCTGTAATGTTAACCTATGAGAAAAAGTGTTAACTTTGGAGTGCCATAACTTTGCCGCCATGTAATATTTTTTCAACAAAACACTGAAATGCACATCTGTGAGATGTCAGCTGTGTTCTCCCCAAATTTCAGGCCAAAACACCAAACCGTTCTTTTGCAGCATGGTGCCAAAGAATTGCTGTCATTTTCCCACAGCCTAGAAAAGTACTGTCGCAATTTGTGAAAGCTTTCGCAAATTCATTCAACAGTGTCGCAAGTGTGACAGTACTTTGCAAAAGTAATTTTTCCAGAAATTTGAAGAACATATTTCTGGGGTGTTTTACCTAGAATCCTCAGGGTCCGACTAGGTGAATACAAAAAGTTAGGTTGCTAGAGGGTCCCAATTTTAAATGCCAAGCATTTTTCTGATCGCTAACTGAAAACAAAATGGCAGATTTATGACAGTAAAAGGGCCATTTGCGAAAGTAAAAACTGCATTTGCGACACTGTCGAACTTTTTAACTTTTCCCATTGACTTATAATGGGAACTTGTTTTTTTGAATAACTTTTGAACCGTTTAATATTTTTTCACGAAATCTTCAAAGGCACATCGGGGACCCCAGCCACATGTTCCCTGAAGATTTTGGATGGGTCGCACAAACCGTGCGACCTGTAGAGATGACAGTAAAATTCCAGAAAAGCATAAACGCATGCACAGATCATGCTTAATAACTCCGCAGCCGTATAAGCGACCGGTACGATACTTGGCAGATCCCATGGCTTATGGGTCTTGATCACATATTCCAAATTTCAGGCAAATCTGTCAAATGGTTGTAAAGTTATTAAGGTGCAAAATTTTGGGTTTAACATGTAAATGGCTCCTCAACCCTAACTATAGTGGCACTGCCATGCCACTATAATATAGATATATACATATATATCTAGAGAGAGAGAGTGATCTATACACTGTCCGAGTCCACACACACCCTGGAAGGCAGCCTCCACACTTCACAAGTGTCCCTCAGTACAAGTGTCAGCCCTCATTTGAATTCAGTAGAGCGCAGGCATACCGCAGTCGGCGGCCGGCCATGGTGGTGAGAGGAGGGCTGAGCCGGTTGCTGGCTCCCTACGGGCTAATGGGCTTTGCACTTCCGGGTTGGGGGACCACTAGACCACCAGGTATTTACATGATTTTCAGGGCTAGCAGGGGTCAAGGATCATCCTGGGGGGGGGGGACCACTAAACCACCATGACTTTACATGATTTTTGGGGCTAACAGGGGTCGGGGATCATGCTGGGGTGGCAGGACCACTAAACCACCATGACTTTACATGATTTTTGAGCTAACAGGGGTCGGGGATCATGCTGGGGTGGGAGGACCACTAAACCACCATGGATTTATGTGATTTTTGTGGTTAGCGGGGTTGGGGATCGTGCTGGGGGGTGGGGGACCACTAAACCACCATGGATTTAAGTGTTATTCAGGGCTACCGGGGTCAGGGGATCATGATGGGGGTGGACACTGCAGCATTACCGGCAGTTTTTTGCCAGCGGTATTTAGCGCCATGCTGCAGGTCACACTAATGCCTGTAGTGCGGCGCTGTCTGTTTGAATATGCTGTGCAGCCGGCACTCCTGGCCACTCCCGTAACTCCCACCCCTGCATACATTTACTTTTAGTGTCAGTGCTATCACACAGTGCCGGTGCTATTAGGGCTTCTAAATATTGCAGCCTGGTGCAAATCCAGCACTGTTTCAGTGCTACAGCTTTGTGCCAGGCCCATCTGGCCCCTGGTGTATGGGGATGCACAATGAGTTTTGAAAAGAGGAAGAGGAAGACAAGGGGTGGGTGAGGAGAAAGCTAAGGTATGAGGGAGAAAAGACAAGCCCAAATTTAGCAATGTTTATTTATTTATTCAATTTTGGTGACTGGGTAGGGCCACTGGGCCTCGAGAGTCCCTTTTTCAGGAGCAACTTAGGTTGGTTTACAGAGTTGGTTTAACCATACATAGGCATTTACATACATACAAGTTTACAGGATAAAGACTTCCGACATGTTTTGAGACCTAGATAGTGGTAGACTAGGTAGCATTGCTATACATGCTTGTAGACATTAATTCTTCTGTTAGATACAGTTCAGTGCAGATAATGATTAAGATTCATTTCACAAGCATGCAGATTCGCTGGATGATGTGATACCTTTTGTTTTGAAAACAAGGATGTTTTGCATATATGTAATATACTGTAAGTGAAACCCACCAGGATGAGGCCCAGCTCTGCAGAATTCTTAATAAAGGATGCACAGGGCAACAGGCACCTGGCTACAAGAGAGAGGAGACCAAGTGAAAGTAAAGTGAACAGTGGTGAGTGCGGAGTGAACAATCAAGGGCAAAATGACAGAAGGAGGTATCAGATGAAGGGCCACAGATGACCCCAAAAAAACATGTGTATTACAGTGAAGCCCACCAGGATGAAGAACAGTGTTACACGTTTCCTGCATGACAAAAGGGATGAACTCCCGTTGAAATTATATTGTTTGCTGCAGTAACTCTACTGCAGAATTCTGCAGAGTTGGGCTTCATCCTGGTGGGCTTCACTTACAGTATGTAACATATATGCAAAACATCTATGTTTGCAAAGCAAAAGGTATCACATCATCCAGCGAATCTGGATGCTTGTGAAATGAATGTTAAAGGGGAGCAGTCAGCATTAACAGCCCCACACCCAATTATGTGACTAGTCCCAATTTGCACTTTGTGTGCAAAAACATTTATTTTTTACTTACAGTTACTGCATATAGCAGATTATATCAGGCTGATTCTGGCACAAAGGACTGTACTTAGCCCTGGGAGATCAACGGGACTGGCAAACATCTAGAGCTAAGTTTTCAAAGCCCCTGAAAGTTGTGCAGGTGCACGAAAAAAACTGATGCAAATGGGTCTTCACTTCCCGAGCTGCACTTTTTCTCACAGCCACCATATTTTGAAAAAGTGGAACCAGTTTATGACCAGCTCCACAATTTATGGCAGCATTTGGCCATTTTTCGGGCACAGCTACACCCAAATGTTATGTCTGGTGGGACCAGGTGTAACAGCTCCCACAGCTGTGCCTGCTGCTCATGTGGAGCCTGCGCAGAAGATAGGAATCCCCACAGGTATGGAGATTTCCTGTCGTAGAGGTGGCTGTGGAGTGGGACTTAGTCCCTGAACCACTGAAAATCCAGCCCCTGACCCGAGCTTATAAAAGCTCTAATATGCACTGCAGGCCATCAAATCCCCACTGTGATAGCCCTGCTTGGATGTGTGCTGCAGGGGGTTCTAGGATTTCTGGTTACAGCCAATGTCAGCTTGGATATCAGCAGAATCAGCCTGATACAATCAATTATACTTCAATAAACATAAGTAAAACCAAAAAGAAAGAAAGAAAAAAAAGACTTTTGCATACAAAGTGCAAATTGGGACCAGCCTCACAATTGGCTTTGGGGATCTTAGTTCTGACAGTTCCCCTTTAAATATTTATAGCAAATGTCATCAAGTATTATACCGTCAGATTTAAACTGTTGGTTGTACGCCAATGAAATGTGTTCAGTAATGAATAATCATGTTCATTTTTTGTTTTTGTTTACAATTTTAGGAGTTCTTCAGTTCTATTTTCAACATAGCCTTAGGCTCATTGGAGGGGATTCTCAAAGAGGTGGGAATAACGCACTGGAGGCGTGTATTCCACCAGCGAAGCCCCGCACTCATGGAAAAATGTGTGGTGGCTGTATTCACACCCATCGGCCACCGCATGGCCCCCTTCTGTGGCCCTCCCAGCACACAGGTGCATAGGGGATCTTCCCCAGACACGGGCTGGCATCCAGTGGGATACCCAGACCCTTTCCACCACTGGATCTCTTGTGCCTGTGGGGGTCCATGGTTGTCACATAACCATGGTGAGGCTGTGGCATCGGGATGGGCAGGTGCCCGGTTGGCCAGCCCTGGCCCCCCATGTGGTACCCGAGGGCTGGGGAGGCATGTTGGAGGGGTTCTCTGTGCCTCTACATTTCCACTGCAGCCAGTAAATACATCACAGGGGGTGTGTACCAGCTATGTCTGGGTCATGTTGGCATAGCCAGCAGCCCTCCCCCCACTTACAGCACTCTACACCTTTGTGAATGACACAGAGTGTGGCCATGCCCCCTGCACCACCCCCTCCTGTACTGCACATGCATGAAGCTCACCAGCCAGCTGGGGGACCCTGTGTAGAACAGCCATGTGCCTCCATGGAGAATGGGGCGCAAGGGATGTGGCAGCCACAGAGTGATTACAGCCCCAGATATACGGCACTTAGCCACTCCACACCATGGAGAACAGGGCCCATAGTGAGCTTGAGCAAGTCACTTGGCTTTCTACTGGTTTGTCCTACAAGCCATACAACTGGGTAAAACTAAAGCATGACCTCACTAAACATGATACAGTGCATCTCAGATGGTCTATTCTGGGTAACTCAATTGTTAAAAAAAATAAATAAATAAAAACTGCAAAGCATCATTGATTTTATTAAATGATCAGCTTAAGGTTTGCATTAAAAAATATCATTGGTAATGAAACATACTTATCAACATATTTAGCTCACCTTGCCTAATTTGAAATGGGGTGTTGTTATTTAAACAAAAATAGTTTACCCACATTATACAGTTTAATCTGTTTACATCAAGTACTCATAAAAGTTTTATGTTAATTCAAGGACAGGATCTGCAATAGCCATATTCATCTGCTCAGTTACAACTTCTGCCTAAAAGCATTTGGTTTTGAGATTATGATTTGTAAAAGTGTGGCGAGGTTGGTTATTATAAGGAAATTAAGTTATTATAGGGAATGGATATAGATCCCTACATGATTATTTCAACAGTTACTGTAAATACACAGCAGTTTTATTCCTAGACTATATTAAGCAAATGACTAGTAGAACACTGAAAATACTTTTTCAGTCAGTGATAAGGATGCATCCATTCTGTAGCCATGAAGGGTGCTATGGGAATGTCACTGCCTCTTCAGTTTTTGTCATTTGTAGAAAGAGCTGTGTGTGCTAACAGGGATCCTATTAAATTTTGAAGAAAACTCTGGATTTTATGTTTGGCTGTGTCATAAGTGAATCATATGCTTTTCCTCATGATTTGACAGGATCCCAATCTATAGGAACAGTTTGATTTAACTTATGTCACTGCACACCGTTAGGTCTCAGGAGGCAGTGACATCATTACAGCACTCTTCTAGTTCACAAAATGGATACTTCCATATCACAGTTTTAAAACAAAAGTTATACAATGTTTGTATACTGGTAAATAGCAACATAAAAAGTATTATCTTGATGCATCATAGCAAGATAAATGAATCTGGTCACTGAGCATGCTCAGAAATTTATTTTCCCATGTGAACATAAATTTCTGAGCATGCTCAGTCACCAACTTAATTTATTTTCCTCCTGGACAGCTATGAAAACAAGCTATAATGCCTCAGTAGGCATTTCTCTGTAAAGTTCTTTCCATAAATAAATAAAAATCTGAGATGACATTTATTTTTTATTGAATTTCATTTTCATTTTTATTTAAAATGAGAGCCTATAGACAATGAATGTCCATTTTTATAGCCAACCGTAGTCATGGTACAAATAACAGAGAATATATAATACAAGACTATGTATACAGACAATAAAATACATAGTACAAGAATCATATTTTCATACAGAAAGTAGAGCACCATTATTGCTCATTACAAATGTCCGTAGCACCAGTAACATTTCTTAAAGCTGTAACAAAAGATTTGTAATTAGCTAATGTTTTTGTGGACAAAGGTAAGGAATTCCAAAAAGTGCCAACTCTGTAATAGAAAGCTGTTTGCCCAGCCTTCTTGGTTTTTGGTCGAACTGTCAGTAGTTATGTAGGTTACATTTTTTACTTTGGTAGCTTTTTACCATTTCTACCACAAACCACCTAAACACCCATTGTATGACTCAGATATGCTATGGGCTGACTTAAGATATCATTTTTATCTTCATTTCAGGGTATTGGCTTATTGATATCTCATGAGTGATCATCAAGATATCAACAGACTAATACTCTCTCATGAAGATAAAAAAAATATCTAAAGTTGGGCCATGTCATATCTAGAGATGCAGCAACATTTAAAATCACCAGCAAAGTTGATGCAAATTCACAGAAATTCGCACTTTGCTAATTGTGCAATGGCTGCACTAACTTCACTGCACAAATGTCTTTTTATTTCTTTTATCAGTATTTTATTCTCCGGGCTCTGTGCCTGCCCAACGGCACCCCCCTCCCAGCCCAATTATAGACCTTCTGGCAGACTTACCGGTTATCCACCAGCCTATGATGGTGCCCGCACATAGCGGCCTGGACATTTTCCTCCTGTTTTTATTCCCCAAGAATAAACACTAGCACATCATGCTCCAACCCTTCCCTCTGTGTGCTATCCTGCTGTGCTGCCTCCCGGAGTCTGCCAGATGGCAGTCTCTGCAGTGGAAACTGGTGTCCCCCTCTCTTAGGGAGGAGATCTGCCATCAGGTGCTTGATACTCCTTCACCCTGCTCGCCCATCATGCAATCCTGTCCATTCTCAAACCCATCTTGCCAGCATGGGGGGGGGGGCAGAAGTACAACTGCTCCTCCACTGGGCCTTTTTTTTTTTAATGTTAGAAAACCTCGAACTGTAATAAAAAAGAACTCCCCAACCACTGTGTTGTAATGTCACCCCACCTCCCAAAACTTCCTTAGTTATAGACCCCTCCCATTCCCCACTGACACCCCTCCCTCTGCCATGCTGAATTTCCAAAGTAAAACAGAGTCAAGACAAGAGTAACATATAAAAGTTCAATACCTGCCCCCACACCCACGTCCCAAACACACTCCCTCCTCACCTGCGTACAAAACACACTCCCCCCACACTGAGTTCCACCAGCAGGTCAAGCAAGTCATAAGACCCACCACCACCCAGCTCACCTCTGGTCCCCACCATCCTCTTCTCTCCACTAGTACCTCAAATAAAATGTGACTTGTAATAAAGAAAATGGTCCCCTGGTGTAAAAGGTCTGTTCTGTCCAGTGTCCAGCTAGGTAATGGCTCTTGCACATACATGAATGGTGATGTCTTTACTCCAAGTAAAACCAGGAGTAAAATGCACTGAAATTCACCTTGTGCCAAAACCAGGAGTAAAACCTGATTAGTAGCCTGACTGGCTATCAGTTAGGTTTTACTAGGAGCAAAGACAACACTGTTCATTCATGTGCCAGTGCCATTACTGCTTTAAGAGAGGTTTGAAGACTTTTTTTTATAGGAAACTGCATTTTTAGAACACTGATTGTTAGGATTGTTCTGATCTAATTGTATTTTTTAATGATTTTTACTGTTTTGATTTGTTATTTATGTATGGCACCTTGGCAATTGAAAGGTGCCTTATAACTAAAATTGTTATTATTATTATTATTACTGAGACTAACACTGAACCGAACAGATGCTATGCACCAGTGGGCATTTTCTTTATAACAAATCACATTTTTTCTAGGTGCCAGTGGGTGGAGGAGGGTGATGGAGACCAGAGGGGAGCCAAGGGGGCTTCTAATGACTTACTTGACCTGCTGGTGGACTCGGTGGGGAAAGGGTATTGAACTTCTACATGTCACTCTTTCTTAACTCTACTTGGAAATTCACCAGATTGTGGGGGGAGGGTGACAGCAGGGGATGGGGGTATAAAATTAGGATGTATTTGGGAGGTGGAAGGGGCAGTATTCAGTATCACACAGCACAGTGGATGGGGGGTATTTAGTCTTTTTAAAAGATACAATGCACATAGTTTTTTTGACGGTGAATTGCATACATTCCAGCAGCAAACTACAGAAATTGCCTAATTCACCTGCAAGTTGGCAATTTGCGTAGATTTGCTGACAGAATACAGCCAATTCACGAGGTGAATAACTATGTGAATTGTGGTAATCGGTGAAGCTAAGTTACAGACATTTACGAACTTTGCCACAAAGTGAATTTCAGCAACTTCACCCACCTCTAGTCATAGTCCCTATGCATTTTGTTGTACTGAAAGCATTTTCTAAATTCCAGATTCTACAATTTTCAACTTAAGGGAGAATTTTAGCGAACAACTAAATGGGGGCAATGGTTCAACCAACGGGCAGTGAAACATTGGAATCCTCTACCAGTAGGGTGGTTACCAGTCCAAGTATGGAATCCTTTATAAAGGCTTTGGAGAATCATATGGGACAGGGGAAAAAATGATACCACCATTAGGTGGCGAGTCATAATAATGGCCCAAAGTTACAGGACTCATAACTACATCTATGAACCTATAAATTTAATCCAGCAGTTCACCTACTGAATGATTTACAATTATTATATAGAGAATGGTGCACATGCCCTTTAATGACTAATGCAGGGCACACCTAAAGCATAGTTGTAAATTGCAACAAAGTGGATGGCCTGTTTCATGCATGGTAGTAGGCTAGTTTGAACATTAATGCATCACAGTTGATGCCTAGATAAAGAAGTAAATTCAGGAATTCAGCAGAGCAGACAGTTACAGTTACTCTCTGAAATGCTTTTTATTTGACACAAGAGTTTTATAACTGGATAGTTAAAAAGTCAGCTGCTATTGTAAAGTTAGAGTGGCATTTTGGTTTTCCAAGTGCAGCCCTGGCAGGTCAATGTTGAGGATCCAGTCGCCTGTAGACAAATACTTTCAGAGGCCAATATGCTCAGATGATCAAATAAAAATGTCTACAGACATTTTTTTAAGCATTGCACTTAGCTGAGATTGAATCTTTACAGCTTCTAGTTAGAGCAGTCTTCAAATTGCTTTTCCTCCAAAATCAAAGGTACTCCACTGTTTGTATAAACATTTTACTGCAATTAAAACAATTGTTAAAATGATACAGAGGAGAAAATACATTTCCAATTATACTGAAACAGTATATTAAATAACACCATGGTTGTCAGAAGTATGTTACAATCTAAAAATGGAAACAGAGTTTTATATCAGATTTACACTTGTACTGAGTACATTTGTATACTAAATAGCTGTACTAGTATATAAAAGTATTTTTGTGATTGTAATGGCAAAACATGTTTGAGAACTGCAGTTTCAATGAATGTGTAAAAAGATAAATCCTTGCAAACTGAATAACATATAATCTGTCGACAGAAAAGGACCGTTTGACCCAACCTGCCCCTTGCATCTCTGTAGACCCAACCTTGTCTCCTGCAACCCTCTCCCCTTCCTGCTGATATTGAAATTTACCCATTTTTCCCCACATATGCTTGAATCTAGCTGTCATTTTAGCTTCCACCACTTCATCCCACAATACACGTTAACCACCCTTTAAGTGAAGAAATATTTCTTCACATTCTTCCTGATCTTCCCCCTCCAGCTTCATTGCATTCCCCCCTATTCCTGGACTGCCTTCCTCACTTGGAAAAGGCTTCCCTCCTGCACTGTGTTCGCCCCTGTAAGGTACATAAAGGCAATGAAGGCCAGGCAATGACAACAAAAATCATTTTTGACTGTTTTGCATGAAGAGTTAGCAGATTATCATATCATAGGAGCTCAGCATGAGTTTTGATTCTAATAGTGTCCCTGAATAAGATATACAAGTAGTTTGCTATTATAACTAACAAATGTAATCTTGTGAAGGAAAAGGGTTTTTTTTTTTTTTGTAGAGTTCACTTGCCACTCTAGGAAAATGACCAGAAAAAATTGAAACATCAATGAACAGTTGAATTTTTTTTCTGCACTATAGCCAGAATCCATTCCAATACTAGAAATGCCCGATAACCCCTTCAGGCCTCTTGTTTTAGAACATGCACTCAGAATTCTGAAGTCCATTTAAATGCAAAATCTTGTTTTATTTTTGCTTCTTACAATGAGGAGTGTAAAAATTGAATCAATTTTAAAAAGATGCTTTCCTTTGAGGATCTTATCATTATGGCAGTAACATGAGCATGCCTGGCTTGCCCACTTTATACTCGACATCCCTCATATGACTCACAGCTGTCAATGGTATGCTGATCTGGGATGGCAGAGGCTGACTGACCATAGGAATGGCCATGTTCTTGCATTTATGTATAAATGTATTGAGAGAAACTACTAGATTATATATTATCTATCATTATTCACAGACAGGAAATGCCTCTTTAAGATCCACAGCTGGGCTGTAAATAGTGGTTTCCCCTTGTACTTTGGAAATAGGAAGAATTTCACTCTATCTTGGGCCAGTAGCCTGTAATACAGTTCCTCAAACATTAAGACCAGCCTCTGGTAAGATCAGTTGGGGTAAGATAAAACTATGGCTTGATGACAAAGCCAAAGAACGTATGCTCTGTTGCCAGACACTTTAATGTTCATCTTTGGTTTAATTGTAAGTACTATATAATTCACCATAACTGTTTCCCCCATTACTACTGTTGTTGTAATGATCTTTTTTTTTTTTTTTTTAATTATTTTGTCCTTTGTAAATTATTTATGAATTTTAATGTTAGTATTAATCTGTAATGAACTGCAAATGGGACCTCGCTGTAAATGAGCCTCAGGTCAACTGAGTTTATCCTTGTTCACACAGTATTTTAATATGAATCAAAATGTTATCTATTTATCTATCTGCTACAGAACTAAACAATCAGTAAAAGCAAAACCATTACTTTGCCATGAGCAATTCACTGCTGGGTCAACAGCCTAGTGGAGAGCAGGCCCACTCCCCTCACAGGGGACCCGAGTTTGTGTACTAAGACAAGGAACATTATTAGCACTAGAAGAGGCTGTGTGCAGTCCTGGGAGAGCCACATTGCCTCTACTGTAGGTCTCTGCCTTCCACCACTGTTTGGCCACCCCTGTAGCTTAAGGGGCTGGATCAAAGTGAGACAAAACCAAGCTAACTCCTCTGCATATACAGTTTGGAGTTAGGAGCAAGGACCAGGAAGTTGATTCTACATGTCAACATAATGTATGTGCCTCCCTGACTGCCATGGGGCTGGACTGGGAAGTGCCCCTCATTCTGGCCACCAAGATGGAGCCCTATGGATTCATTAACTAGTTGTGAGTGAAGCATGCCAATGAAGAGCAAGGTAGAAATCACTCCTTGACCCGAGATGCAAGGAGGCTAAGGAAGAGGTTGCCAAAATTGAAGAAAGCTGTGAGCATTATGGGTTTAACTGGGGGAAAACAAATTAAGAGTATTAACAAATTTATTTTTCAAGAATAACATATCCAAAAAGCAGACAAAAGAAAGCAGCTCTGCATGTTTCTACTGTAAATTCATAATTTGCAAGGTTCTGTTTGTAAATAAAAGTAGCTATGAACATGTCAAGGCTAAGATACTGTATTCTGCATCTTAAATCAGAGGTACAGCATTTGCCGTTATTAAAGTGCAGGGGCTACATTTCACACATGTAAAAGAGTATGAATTCACAGCAGGAAGGGCAACACTCAAATTGTGTTCACTGAACAAAGGAGAATATCCCCAGTGTTCTTCTACACAAATATCATTTGTTGTTTAACTACTTGATCCTTAAGTACATGCTATTACTAGCTTTCAATATTTCTCTGGCTATGTGCACATTATTGGTTATACTTTGGACTTTCCTGTCTTACTAGGGGAAATATGAAATGGGCAGTTCCTATTGCTTCACAAGTGCACCAGGAAAATATTTTCTATTATCTTTAATATAGCAACAGTAAGAGCCAATTACTAGTGCAAACATCTGTGAGACTCACTTCATAAATGCCATGTTTTTACAAATGGTAAGTATTGTAGCTCAGGTACTGTGAAGATCAACTGAAGCTGATGATCAGTTGTTTTAAACAGCTAAATTTAAAAGGCTCACCCCAGTAAATCAGCAGGTCATGGGAGCTAGAATTAATACCTCTTTTTTTAATGCCTTCTCTAATATGGTGCTAAAGACATGCAATACAACTTCCTTAAATTTGTCTTTGCCACAATGACTTAGAGTTAGTTTTTGTTGAAGCTCAGCACAAGCACTTGCCAGGTCTGCCATCTTGCCTTTTCTGGGGATGAAGTAGACCCTATGAACTGATATCTCACTGTGCACTTGCAACAGAGGTGTAGAAGGAATAAGAGCAAGAGAAGGTGAGATCCTCTTTAATTAGGTTTCTTAAAAAAATCTTGGCACCAAGCAGAGCGGTTTCCACTTGGCAGACTGGTGACATGGGTTTACATTCAAAGCCTGAAACAACTACTACCGAGGCCAGAAGGAGGGTGGAGCATCTGCATGGCACTGTACTCCCACAAGAGTGTGCAAAACAAACATCACTTATACAGCCACTCCAGGATAGAGACCTGGTGGAGGTGCTCTTAGTGGTGTGGGTGACCATGCACCGCTGCACCTTCTAGGATGCTACAATGGGCTGGTTCTTGTGGATGGAGTAATGGGAAAGAAAGTAAACAGAATACTGCCTGATCTAGCACGCAGAAATGATGGCCCCCATGTCTTCCACATTCCACTTACTCATTATTCACTGCCATTTGCCCTGCTGATGTATTTGGCCATAAACAGCATCTCCTTCCTCCTGGAAGTGCGTATTGGAAGGGAGGGCCTCTTCTGGCAGGACTCATGTTGATCCGACACAGACCACCAGAGGAGTTGGGGGGGGCCTGGAGGCAAAAGGACAGCAGTGGAGGTTGACTAAAGCAGTCAGCAAGGGAGGAGAGGAGAAAAAAAAAAACTTAATGGTGGTTCAGCCACACTTTTTCCCCCTCTGTGAAGGTGCCTAAACAAAGGCTGGCCTGCTGTTTCAGCGTCAACACTGCTGACTATCATGTGAGAGACCCAGGTTCATTCTCTTAACCAGGAAATACAGAAACTGGCTGGCATGAGTTTGTAGATGGGTTCCACAGGAGTCCCTCCTGCAATGTTCTGGAGCCAGGTTGTGATGCATTTGTCTTCTGATAGCACAAAGAAACATAGCAGAGGCAGCTCACAGGTTTGGGTGGAGGAGCATGTTAACATCACATGAACATTCCATTATCTGCTTGTGCATGGCACCAGTGTACCAGCACCACTTGAGAGAGGGGTGTATATAAGTGGAAAAAAATACTGAGGCACAATAGCTGGGTGATACTGCAGCAGGCCCTCCCCAAGACTCCTGTCCCTGACTATGGATTGTACCCACCCTTTTGGGAAGGATTACCATTGCATGTAATAAACCATGGGGTTTCCAGAAATGTGGGTGGGGTATGAGTTAAAGATTTCCAAGAGCTTAAGGAACCCCAGTCAGTCCAAGAGGAAAAAAGTATTAGAAAATGTGCCTGAAAAGGAGCAGATCTGGGATGGATTTATGATGAAAGGCTGAGAGATATGCTGCCCCTGGAAAAAGATTATAATTTAAAACAGTGCTACAGTGAGATAGGGGGAAAAAAAAGGACCCCATGAGTCCTCCTACCCAATACATCACTGCTGCACATATTTTGGAAATAAAATTGCTGTGACAAAAGTGATGCTGATCTCATGGACTGCTGCTTAAAGCTACTGGTAGGAAATACACATGGACTTACTTGATGCGTGTTTTTATATGTGCATGCCTGTTTGCCGTTTTGCTTTCTTGCATTAAAGGACATTTGTTCCACAGATACAACTACATACACAACTTTTGATTTGATGGTTGTTTACTTTAGCACTTGCCTTTATTGTGTGATTCTAACCCCTTCTTAGCAAACGTTTGTTAATAATACCCAAATTCCAGGAAAGGAATTGATGGCACTTCTGCCTTGAAGTGAGAATGGAGACTTGGACATTTTAAAAGAAATCAATGCAATTTTTCAAAAATATTTAAATTGAAAACACAGGTTTCTGCAGTTGGAACATATCCATGGCTAACATGTCTGAAGCCTCTCAATCTCACTAACCACAGAGGTAATGTATTCCTTCTGCTTTTTTTTTTTTTATGAGTGAAATCATCACAAATGGTTAGAGGGTGATTTAAAGTAAAACAAATGGAAGTGGGTGTTTCTGAGGCAATGAGTGGGATTTATTTTTAAAAATGATTAGCTAGTATAATGAGTAAGCATGATTTTGTCATGTTGTTTAAACAGTATTATAGATTACAAGTCATTAAAATTGATTAGAGTAGAATGTATGTGTGCAATAATGTAGTATGCAAATTGAAACTGCAGCATACTGTTTGCTGACAACTGTAGCCATTTGCTTTTCCAGTTTTATTAATGGTTCTCAAAATGGTGGGGTTTTAGATTGAACTGATGTTCACAGCGAGTGAATGTGCATGTGGGGGGGGGTAATAAAACTATTTTGTAAAACAGATAAAGGCAAATATTTACAAGAAAAATATTTCCACATTCAGTGAAACTACTTACAATTCATTCTGTTTTGCTGTTCTTTTGTTATTCCAGCACTGTACTTCAAAGAGTGAAAGATTACTTAATGGTTTGTGATTGTTGTGTGGGCAGGGGCAAATTGAAAGAAGGTCTAAAATGCACATGAAAAATTACTACCTAAACTAAATTCTTCCAGGAAATATTTTATTATTATACTGTTAGTATAGGCTTTTTACACAAGAAACCTTTATTAAAGAACTTGAAAATCTATAGTAAAATTATCCTTTTATGTCTACGGTTTCATGAAATGCATTTTTTTTCTTAAAGTGACAAGTTGTACTATAAAGACATAATTGGTAGCATTTGACCTTTACATTGTTCTTTCAGTGTGTTCCAAGTGGGATATTAGTAAAAAAGCTGAATATGATTTAAGTTTTGTTACAATTAAAACTGTGTTGCACACCTTTGGTGCCATGTGGTTTTGAGTAATTCAAAAGTGTGCATTCAGATTTTTTTTACTAGTTTATTAATTCAATATATATTTTTTTAAATTCACAGATGTAAGAGTGATATAATAATTTTAATGTTGCACACTAAGACAGTTTGCATTGATATCAAAAGAAATACTTTTATCACATACCTGCAAAATCAAATCTAAAAGTCACTTCAGAAGTCTTTGGTCCAGTTGATTAAAATAGAATCAAATGGTCGAGCTCGGGGCCACATCAACGCAACTCCAGAAAACATGAATTATACACTGAAGGGAAGTATTCTTGTAGCCCCAAATGGTTCATGTATTATTAGTGAAGTGCAACATATAATTAAAGTAACCACTTTTAAATTGAAGAAAAGTTGGATGAGCACATACATGTAGTACTGACAATCTTATTCCCATTCGGTAACTTTTTTTTTTTTTTTTTAGCAGAAAACAGACATTGTAGCAGTCAGCTATCTCCACATCATTTGAAATTGTAGGGCACACACACATTTTGTAACATGAAGACCCACTTTCTCAGCTAAATTTAATTAACTGCACGTCTGATCCCCATCTCCCCACAAAAAAAAAAGTTGGTTTATAAACAGACATCGTATCAATGGCCATAATTCATAAACTCGTATTTTGTAATATGTGTGAGTGTGTGTGTGTATGTGTATTTTTACCCACAAGTATTCAAGGATGGACAGATGGATACCTCACTTATCTGTCATCCCTTTGTTACTTCTGATAAACAATCTGTACTGTCCTGAATGGTTATACATAAAAAGTACAGTAATTTATTGAACACAGTGATTCCGTTTTCTGTTTAAGACTGATAAAAACAGTAAAAGTGGTGCAAACAAGTTACAGCTATGCTTGTATTGTAAATGCCTAGAATATTAGGGAACATGGGCTCTATATTTCTCTGCACACTCTATGCACCGAAGTGATTTATATCCATTGTGCCACAATTTCAAATTATCAAGAGAAATGTCTTAGAGATCTGCTCAACTTGAACACAACTCACAATAACCAGGAGGTAACACAGGGTCAATTTTTAAGTAGACTGCCAAGCAATAGGAAAAAAATAAAATGGATGCTTTAAGACTAGCTTTTCATGAAGAACTAGTCAGGAAATGTCAGTTTCCACTATTAGCAGCCTCCCTACAATCACCCCCGAGAGCGTCAAGATTTATCTAGCACTGCATAGCTTACTTACTTTGCCAGACTTGAATATAGGTTCAAACCATTCTGTGATTTTGCTGTGTTCTGTATTTGTGAAAATGCAGTCACTAACAGAGGGTGTGGCTTAAAGAGTTGCAATAAATGTTGCTCTATTATGAATTCTGTTGCAGTATTACTTGATATACTGTATTATATATTTAAAATAAAAAGGATATTTACAAAATGCATAATTTTGCATCAAAATAGCAAAGGATAACATTTATCAACAGTGCCTACTGCTTTGCCCATTAGTGAGCAGAAGGCACTGTGTTGAGTCAGTGCTGCCCTTTACCAGTTACTCACTATATGCTATAAAACTTGCAGAAGCAGAACACAACAAAAACAATATATTGTATTGGAGTCTGACATGAATAAATAACAGGCTACTGATGTACAACAGTTACCTAATGGTTTCCAGTCAACTCCTTTGGTTAACAGCTGAATATGGAATAGCTGGAAACATATCTAACCAAATAGTTTATTAGCTAGTATAACAAATGCCTGGAAAGGGAGAAGTCTGACATGCTGATGCGAATTCTAAAGAATGATGCCAATGGTTGGAAATCATCATGTACAATAAAATAATTAGAATGTAAACAACCCCCCCCCCCATTTGCATGCTTGCTTTTTGTTAGTATTTGCTGCAGTTTCTTTCCTCCTCATCCTCCCAATATAAAAGGATTCTTTGTATTTCTTGAGTTTATTTAATGTTATAATTTAAAATGTAAATTGTACATAGCATTTCTCACTATTTATTTTATCAAATTGCTAATATGTTAGGCCATAAGGGTGATTTTATGTAATTTATGTACTGTGTTTAATGCACTGTCTGCATCTTATGCAATGAAATGTGATGTTTTTAAATATGTTAATTCTTGTTTGTAATGGATTGCAACAACCTAAACAACAAAAACATACCCATCTAATGTAAGCTATTAAAATAGTCAGTGCAAAATAAAAAAACATTTTAGATTAATAAATCCATGTGGGCACTTCAGAAGTTGGGTTGCCATCGATACTCTAACCCTCGTGCATAAAGCACTTGGCTATGCCTTGGGCTTCATGACCTCCCTAAGGTTAAATTAACAGTAGCCCATCCCTGATCATGCCTTATTCCTTAGACCTCAAAGTAATCCACAGTGAAGCATTATTGTGCTGAAAGTGCTCTGACAGTAATGATACAGAAAGTAATGTTGCACTGTAGCAAATATATGGAAGAAAAGGAATGTAACAGTAAGTGAACTTCAAGTCTGTTGTCAAGCAAAAATCAAAATAAATGTGAGAACTGTATATCATATTAGCATGATGAAGATTTCCTTATATTATTTGAAATCATGAACAATATTTAGGTGGAGAGGGATCAAGAAAAGAAGCACATTTCCTCAAAATTGCTATGTGACGCAGCTTTCTTTAGCCATTCCTTCAGTAATGTCATCACTCATCCCACTTGTAAAAGTCTATCAGTCTCCAGTCATGTGGTTCTGGTGAAAAAGCCAGTCAGGCATTCCCCAGCTGCAGCTGTTATCTAGTTCTGACTGCTAAAGTCATGCAGTCTTGTTTCAAAAAGTTAAAATAATTTTCACAATACAAACAGCTTGTTCACAGCCCAAGCCACTCACACTTCATATGCTTCTCAAAACAAATCATGACATTTTGTCAAGAACTACCAATTATGTTGATCTAGCAGCCATGCAAAACTGAACACATGGAGAGTGTTTATGTAGTGTAAGGTTCAACATGTGTGCATTTAAGTGGTCTCCAGTCATTCTGTAACTTGTTTGACTGAAACTGGAAAGCCCCGTTTAGCTGCAAATAGTGGTGTGTTAAAGTGTTTTAAAAGTGTCCAACTAGGTAAAATGCATGAACAAAAATGATAATTGTGCTTTATGATAATTGTGTGAAAAAGTTAAAGGTGGTAAACTAACCTGTTAAAACAATGATTTCAATGTGTAAAATTATTTTAATTAAAAGCTGAATGAAAGAAGTACTGCTACCTTAAATAAGCACAAAGCAGCTGGAGAGAAGCACATCTTGTGATCTGCAGCACATTAAAACTGCTGAAATGTTCACCTAACAAGAGGAGTGAACTGCTGTTCCAGGGGCTCACAGTCAAGTATATTACTACTGACTTATGATATATTTCAGTCATTAATTGCCAAATACTTGGTTGTCTAATGTGTGGCACAACTTTGGTACAAACTCGTATTCAAACACAGGAATGCCACAGGAGTAGTAGATCACTGTGAATGAAGTACAGTCTTTCAACTATCCCACTACTGGGAACAGTTCCACATTTACCTGAAAAGGCCCCTGCCCCACACTGAGGGTCCTGTACCACATTATAACCTACGATTTTAAAGCAAAAATCCAAAAAATGAATGTGGAAAAATGTTACTCAACGAACACTAACAGCATACTTTGTGGGGGAAAAAATCTCCCCACTGTGGTCTGAGCTTCTATCTTGAAGATTTGATGGGGTGTCCCACATTCTTTTAGCTCCACATTTGGGTGAAAGAAAGGCAGAGAGATATGTGAGGACTGCCAGATCTGACACACATGCAGATGTTGAAAATGCTTTCAAAAGGGCTCCTAATTCAACAGATTTAAAAGGGTAACACCAATGACTCAGATAAACAATGCGCTCTTAAAAAACACAGAAGTTCCAACTGAAACCCCAGGAAATGTTCGTAAATGGTACTTCTACTCTCGCTGTGTTTCTTTTCATGCAAAAATGCGGTGAAATGAATGATAATGTGCCGCGGGAGTGAGTGCTGACAAATTCATCAGCTAGTGATTGTCTCGGCCGCAGTTCCTTTGTGGCAGCTCCGTTTCCCTTCAAGCATTGCTGCAATGTCTTTTAGGTATTTATCTAGTCCAGCTGGAGAGAAAGGGTCGTTGGCTGGCTTTTTGTAACCCCGCGTTTAAATCCTCCATCATTGGCTGAGCGACCGGGACTGCCTACAGTGAGAGGGATTGAGCTGCTCGAGCCCAAAAACCAGGGTATGCAGCAGTTTAAATGGAGTGGAAAATGGCCAGTGGTGGTATACGGTTATAGATTATGTGCCTCCCGTTCCTATTTAGCTGTCTGTAATCTTCTTTGGCCTCGGCCGGGCCGACAAGCAGTGGAGATTTGCCCATGCTGCACTTGATAATATGTTTATAGCAGATTAGTCAGCCAGGGACGAGAGGGTCGGGGCTGGGCAACTCCAGTTCGGAGCTGAAGAAAAGTCTGTGTCAGGACTTCGCAACCCCTTCCTCTCCCCAACCCCCTCCAAAAGAGGCACATTGAGCTGAAGGAGGCTACGCACAAGTCGCTGTACTGCTTTTTTTGTTATGTCCTGTTTACTAGCTGTTTGTTTCCTTGTCTGGAGTCATTCTATGAGCATTATCAGGAAGATCTGAAATGGAAGGGGCTGGAGCTGTATCGTGCCAGAGGCCAGAATGTCATCAGGGGAGATGCAAATGAGGTCATCAGCAGCAGCAAAGGAGCCGGCGAGGAGGAGGGCTGCAGTTCTGGTTTGAATCGGGCATTGTTGAGCTTCAGGCTTCTCCTACCTACTACAACCGCCCGGTATTGTTGGCCACAGAAAGGGGCCAAGTTGTATTCTCTTTCTGTTTCTGCTGTGGCATGGTCGTTGGTCATGGAAGGCTGGGCTCGATCTGCCGGAAAATGTCGGGTTGAGGAGATGGCGGCAGCAGTCCTTGCCTGCTGAAGCCCAGGCAGCAGTGGGCTCCGTGTGTCCCCGAGAGACGCAGGCGAAGCATGACTCCGGGCTGCGGTGGCGGCGGGGCGACTCTCCCTCCCACTTCCTGCTCTGTATGTAGCGAGCTGCGGCGGACTCCATTGCGCTCTATCGTGCCCTCTCCAAGCCTTTGACTCTAGGCACGTATTTTTGTTCGGATCTTTCAAGAATAGTGTCGATTTCAGTTCATAAAGACGGATAAAGCAGCAGCAAGCGAGGTAAGCGACTGAATAATGCAGCGGCGGATATACTTTTAGTAACTAAGTAACCATACGCAGTCAAACTCTGTTTGCTAAGTGGAGTGTGTGTTCACTTTTCATGTATGGGTAGGCGAAGGAAGAACGTGAGGCTACATGCAAAATCGTATCATTTCATTCAGAGTGCGTTTATTTCTGCGTTGTTGTCGGACACAACACTCTCCGTTAGTCTAATCTGGAGACTTGTATATACAACGCAGGGGGACGTTCCAGACATGATTGCATTTTTTTTTATTATTTTCAGACGCTGGATGTGTTTTAATACATATATTGGCTTATAAATATTTCATCTGAATGTGCACGTAGGGTGCCGTGCTTTATTAAGAGAGGGCAAATCAAAAACGCATCCAGATGTGAATTGACTGAACAGGCATAGTGAATGGAAATAATTACTGAGGAGGGGTACCTTTCACATGAACCAAAACCAGTAAAGCACTATTTAATTAGAATTCGTGCTTCGAAAGTTTTACTCGATTTGGTTTTGCCAAACTGATTGTTTGGTCACTAACATGTCTGCCTATTGCGAGCAGATGCAGCTGTCTGCTGACAGACTTTAGATTTAAAGGTTCAGGAGGCTTAGAAGTTTAGCTATCCGAGATCCTCTGAATAGTCTCACTGAAAGGGCTAGGCTTAGATTCTGTAAGAAAGTAAGACAAAACGAGCAGCTGATCAGTAACCATATGGTGCCATTTTTTAAAGCTTAAGAATGGCTGATGTTTTTTTTTTTTTCCTGCCCTGCTGGCCTTTGATGTCACAGATTATACTGTGGAAGTAGCAGGTACGATCTCCTGCAGTCTAAAAAGGGGAGACCATATCCACAGCCTCCTGTTTTGTAGATTGCATTTTTCAATATATGCAAGTACCCACAGCAGCAACCTGAAGATTATGGATGTAAAATTGAAGTTCACTGTGTACAGTAACTTTAGGGTACCATTCACAGTGCATCTAATGACCTGTCATATGAAATGTATTTTAATTGTTTATTAATATTTAGACACTAACTCTTTGGCCATATGCCTCATGTAGAGGCCTGTGGGCCAGTTTGTGTGACACAACTCTTGTTTAAGAACACGTTTTTAATTTCAAGAGAAACTGTAAACCTTTCTTGACCCCAAAATGCAATTCTACCCAAACCACAGAAGTCATGTAGCATAAATTATTAAGATTTGTCACTTTTATAAGCTGCACAGACAGAAACGTATTTCCTCTGTAATGTTTGCCGGATCTCCATTTTATGTGACAAAGGCCTTTCAGGCCTAAAGGGGATTGACAGTGTCCCTTTTGTAAAGTGTTTTTTTTTTTGTTTTTTTTCTTTCTCCTTAGAGTTAATTTAACAACAGGTTACTGAATACATGATTAGTAGATTGTTTGATTGCTGACAATGGCTACTGCCCCCCGATTTACTGCAGTCCAGTAGGTCTGGTTAGGATGCTTGATGTTTTGCTTGGGCAGTGGATCTAGGAAACTGCCAGCCATTGTCCAGTGGCTGGAAACTTAAATGTATGTAGAGACCTGTAGTTGTGAACCATTTGTTTTAAAGCAAGCAACCACATCATAAACTGAAACCCTTGATGATTAGTTAGTTCAGTCAGTACTGGAAATGAGATCACATGGGGTAAAGGTCATTATGTGTAGCTGTTTATAGGTTTAATTTTGTCCTGAGTGTAGAGGCATTAATTTCATTGCAGTTACTACTTTTTCAGCCTTTTAGGGTGAAGCTTTATTTCATTCTATAGCAGTCGGAGAAAAATTCTGCTGCTTAGCTATGTTTTAATTTATTTTGCTGAATATAAATACCCTGTGCATAACAGTGGGAGAGACCAGTAGAACAAATGTTCTGTTGTTTAGTTTCTTCAGACACTCTGTGATTCACTCCTTTTGTTACTTTGCACTAAAAGAGGTGCCATTTCACATCATTCTGCACAAATTGTTTGAATTAATGCAAGTGCGAATTCTTACTGTTTGAAGGGGCCATTAACATATCAAAGCTTTCACAGCTCCAGCTCAATTGAAAAACTTCAGCCTGTCTTCCATTTGCTTCGAAGCACAGGCCCAAAGGGCAGTGGGAATTGTAAAGGGATAAAATGGGGAGGTGGTTTGCTCTGTGTTTCTGCACTTTTTTACTGTTTTGTAATTATCTGAGTAAAAAACATGGTCTGTTTGCTGCAGATCCTTTGCAAGCCTTGAGACTATTATTTTGCTATTGATTAATGGTTTGTTCTAAGAAAAACAGTGACCTTCTATGACAGCCATGACTAGATGTGCCCCCTTTTTTTTTTTTTTTTTTTTTTACTATAGTAGTTATGCAGCCTTTGTACTGGGCTTTTGCTTTCTTGAGACTTGTTTAGAACCAGGGCAGCAGTAGTATGGACCTTGCAATTACTGCTAGTTCAGAGTCCACCCACTCCACTTCAAAGTTCCCACTGCAATTTCTAAACATTACTTCTCAAAAGGACAATTTTCAAAATATATGTATATACTTTACTTCTGCCAGTTGAATCAATGTTCAGAATGTGCTTTTTTTTTTTTTTTTTGTGATTATAATATAAGAAAAAAAAATGGAGGTGGTATGAGATATACTGGCCAAACCTGAAGTGTGTGTGTGTGTGTGTGTGTGGTGGTGGTGGGGGGGATTCAAATTTGTATGATTATTTTTCTTGCACTGCCCTTTAGAAAGACAACTTGATGTCAGAGATCATTTACTTGTAATGCTGTCAAGATCTGGAATTCATTAACATTGTTGAAATGTAGTTCACAAGTCCATTTTAAACATTTAAAAAAACAGAACCTTAACACAATCTACTGGTGTTCTTGCTTTGCAATCAATGATTGCAATGCCTGCAGTACATTGTTTTTATTTTTTTTTTGTTTGTTTTGTTTTATATATGTTATGTCTGTTATGCTCACATTTCTTGCAGTGCCACTCTTGAAATTGGGCAGGTTACTGCTCAATAGTCAACAATTATAAATAAATATGTATTTATTTATTTATTTAGATTTTGGTAGCTGGGTAAACCCACTGAGACCTGAGGTCCCTTTTTCAGGGGCGACCCGGAGTTAGTTACAGAGAAGCATACGTTGGCATCGATGTACAGTAGTTACAGCAGATACATGTTAGGAATCATACATTTAGCACAGAGTCATCAGGTTTCACACAGTTCACAGGTGTTAAGACAGGTATGCAGTACATTTACATCCTTGCATAAGAGATTCTTGGGGGGGGGGAGTAGGCAAGGTTAAGCCAATATCACCCTTTCCTACACAAAATCTCTTTATCCACTGTTCACACCCAATGCAACAAGTCACAGGTGATTTATGTACCACTTTCTTCCCTTTTATACACTTTATCATGTAAATCCATGACATAAAGGCAAGAGTTGAAAACCTCTTGAGACTAGATAAGTTCATAATGTTGGTTGTTTTTTGGAACATGGTGTCCTTAATTGGTAAATTAAATAATCAAATGAAAATGGGACAGTAGTATATGCAGTTTAACCATTAATACTGTACTATGTAGTTTAAGGCTAATGTTTCTTGTCCATAGAAAACCACCCAATGACTAGCGCTGTTGCAATAGTGTTCTGTCGATTTAGACACCTGAATGATGGTACAACAGTAACCTGATGTAACAGGCACTTAATTCAAACATTACTGTTTTACATGTGCAGAGTAAAGTGTTGTAAAAAATGACATAGTTATTCCTTATTCTAACCTAGTACCCTTTTTGACCACCGTTGATACTGAAATTATTTGCTGGAGCCATACACTGTTAAAAAGGATGCCATCTAGTCACAAGGCTCTGTTTCCATTGTGGGGTTTTGATGACATCACAAGACCACTCTGGCTTCACTCTCCTAGTTTATACTGTAATAAATTACAAAAATGTTGACCAGATGTCTAGGAAGTAGTGGGAAAATATTGACCACAAGGGATGAACTATTGCCTTACAATAGTTATATTGCCCTCCGCCTTTGGCTAAGGGCAGTTTGACTGTTGGAAGGCAATAATACATCCCGAGAAGTATATATTTTCCCACTATATCCCCACACAACTCTGGTCATTATCTGCTTTACTAAACCTTGCTTAAGTTACAAGGACTAGAATAGGCAATAATAAAAAAAAAAAAAAATATTACATGGTTCTTTGTTTTTTTTTTTTTTGTTTGTTTTTTTACCTAGGCAATAGTTTAGAAACCTGTAGGACAAGTATCAAAGCTCGCCCTGGGTTGGTGGTGCTTCTTTGTAAGTAAAACACAGTTCATTTCAAAATAGGGCACTCACCACCTCATGTACAGAAAGCACCAGCCTCCTTGTAATTTTTAAAATGACTCTGTCCATATTTATTAAAACAAACAAACCATCTAGGCCATTGTTCAGAACAGACTCGTGGCAGTATTGATTGGGAAGAAATAATGGGCAGACTAGACTATATGGGACTGGCAGTCCTTATCTGCTGTCAACTTCTATGTTTCTTTTTTTCAAACAAGCTGTGGTCACCTGATGCATTTCAGATAGTTCTAACCTTTATCAAAGGCCTTTTGATAAAGAGTAGAAATATCCAAAATGCATCAGGCAAGCACAGTCTGTTGTTTTAATAAATATGTACTGAGTCCTTTTAAAAATTACAAGGAGACTGGTGCTTTAATGAAATGGGGCGTGCCCTATTTAGAAATGAACTGAGTTCAGAAACCCTGTATGTCATGTGACTGGCTCTGATCCTCAGATACCAGGGTCCGTTTCTAAGGTTTAAGTTATAAAAAAAAAAAGATGGTGCCACCAGAACCCCTTGATGGAAACTAATCCTTGTCATTGATGGGCTGCTGTTTTATAGTATGAAGTGGTTTCAGTAGTACACTGCTTGAAACTTATGTTTGACAAGGACATTTTTTTTTGTCTCAAGGTAGGCAGTGTCAAAGATCAGGCAAGGAATAAACATGAAACTGAATACCTTTCATTAGTAGAACTTTTCAACTGTATGTACAACTTTGTTTCACTAAATATTATTATTTTGCTATCCTTGCAAACAGATATTTGCCATTTCATTAGCTTCTAAAAATCAAGATCCAAAACTTTGCAGGGCAGCAGTTGCCAAAATGGGAACAAGTTGGGCTTTTTGGGTGAGCCCATTGTTCAAGGCACAATTTGTGTTTTACACTGGTGTCTCCCTTCTCAGGAGAAAATTAACTTTCACGCTGTAACTTGGTTTTTATAGTGTACTTTTATAGTAAACCAGGTTATCGTGATTGAGAAACTCCTCTTAAAGGTACATTTGGTTGGTTACTTTTGAATGTGGGACTGACCTGTCTTATTTTACATGAATTCCACTTATTTTCAGAATGTATAGGTCTGCATTCTATTTCTTAAAATGATTCACAGTTTTCCAGTTAAGTACTGGAGTGAGTGGAATTTATTTTTTAATGTGCATCATAAAGGGTACATAACATTTCTTCTTACTACAGACTTTTTTTTTTTTTTACTTGTGTCCATCAAGTAAAATTTTTTTTCCCTACCCATTTTAGGGTCCCTTGTTGATGCTGCCTTTTCCCTGCCTAATAGTAATTTGTACAATTAATGATCAGTTCCGGAAACTGGTGACATCAGCGAGTGAAGGTACTGCAAGGAAACACGTACTGAGCTTCCACTCATCTGATGTCTCTGGGTTCTGGAACTGATCAGGAATTCTAGAAAAAGAATATCTGGTGGGTGAAATGCAAGAGTGGCCCTCATAAGATTATCCTAACATGAAGAAATTAAAAAGTACAGTAGGGAGATTAAGAAGGACACACACACACACACACACACACACACACACACACACACAACACACACACACACACACACTGTTCCCTTTAACAAATACATTTTCATTCACACTAAAAGGGAAAGTGCTGGCACAATCCAGATGGCAGAACAGCAGAACCATGACTGGGTCCTCCCTCATGTCTGCTGAAAACAGATTAAAAAAAAAAAATGAACCTTACACTGACCCAGATATCAATGCATCATTACGACAAAATAATTTTACTAACAAAACATTTCACAAACACCTAGTCTGAAAAGGTAGTTTTTGTGGGCACAGAAGACCACATATTGATGCAGTTGCAATTATCACACTTCAGTCACTGTTAGTCTGCTGTGAAAGAAAAATGGTTGTAAAGAAGGCACACTAGCCTTTAGTGCTAGTAGGGATAATCTGCAGATTGACATGAAGTGGAGCACTCTTGCACCACAGAGATCCAAACGGGACAAATCCACTGTAAGAGTGTAATGATGTGAATGGTTGCTTTTCAGCATTCAGATGACAAAATGTTACTATTTTGAAAGAAGCATGTAAGTGCTGCAGTGGTTTGTCATCTGCCAGTTTCTATCACCATAGGTTATTATGTGTCAGCAATAGGAAACAAACCTACACATGCAGATAGCCACGAGAGCAACTAATTGTGGAAATCAGGATATTGAATGAGGTGAGGTAGAACAAACCAATTACTTCTGGTTCTGACCAGATAATCTCAATTAAAGTTTCCCCTTCTCTGCTTGTTTTGTGGGCGTCTTTGTTATTAATGGACCAACTTCAAAGCAACCAAATGTGTTTGCACATTGGAAGCAAGTGTAAAAGGATACGTTTCCCTACCAGTTTGGGTTTTAATTTTAGTCAGGCAAGTTGTTTTTATGGCTGCGGTTCGTACAATCAGCAGACCCATTAACACCAGGGGTCTGGGTGTTTCCGTCCCTTGAAGTGGTCGAAGAGGGCTTTTCAGGCAACAGTTATGCTTTTCACTTTGTAGCAAAAGTTTGTTCATGGGGTTGAGGGGCACATGGGGGTGGGTGATTCTCGATCCCCATTTTGCCAGTGATGGGCTTGTTGCTCCTTTTAACTGCTGAAGACTGGTATGAGACAGGTGACACAGAGGTTGCATTGTTGAGAAGCACTTCAAAATGTAGTCTAACTGGGTGTGTAAAAGTACAGTCTGCATCTTTTGTATTTCTTTCCTGTCAAAAGCTTTTGTGTATAACAGGGTGTTTACTTTATAAAGTTAATACTAGTAGTTATTTTAAAAAGGGAGACAGGATACGGGCAAGGTCATTGCAGATTTAGAAACTGAATTGTATCATGTAATTGTGGCTGTTTTCTGTGAGGTTTCATTTAAAAAAAAAAAAAAAAAAAAAACCAGGAGCAAGGCAACTGTGATGGGATTTCAAATGCACCCTTGGATTTCCAGTGAGAAGTTCACCCATACATCACTGGCAGTAACCTTACATATTGAAAATCTGGATATGTAAATTTTACAGTCCCAAAACAGATCTTCTCCACTGCTTATGAGGAGCTGTTGAAGGCAAGCTAATGGCGCTTGCTTCATTTTACATTGCAAATCTAGATGGCCAGTTGTGTGCTTTAAAAGTGGTAGTAATGTCAATGACCTTTTATATGTGCTTTTTCTTGTTACAAAACTGATTCTTTTTAAGGATAACATGGGAAACACCTGCTGTAAAACGACCTGTATATGTTTAAAGGAATTGGTGTTTAGTTTTCTAGAAAGCTATAATAATTATAACACTTTATACTGCAAATGGCAGTCAAGAACTTTTTTTTTTTTTTTTTGAGGCAGCATTGTAGTCTAAAGATCTTGCACACAAGTAGTTACTATTTCACATTATCTCCTGAACAAGGAGGCACATCAGGTTTAAAGCAAACAACCCCAAAATGTGAGGGTTTTTCAATTTATCAGTAAAATCTAACTAATATTAAAAGTGCTTATACCAAATTTGCTGTAGGCAACTACATTTTTAGGCATCTTCCTCATAAATTAATTCCTAGATTGTCATTTCACTTGTTTGTTTTAACATTATTATTGTATATTGATTTGATTGGTTTGTTTTTTCAAGAGAACCTGAGCAACAAGTGCTGCCCCTCATGTGACTTTGGTCAGCATATACTAACACTTGGGCTGGCAGTATAGTCTAGAGGTTAGAGTAACATGCTATAAATGAACTTGGTACATCCAGCAGGCCTGGGTTTGATTCCCACAACCTCCACTTGCACTCTGTGTGACCCTGAGCAAAGTCGCTTATGCAGTGCTCCCGTATTGTCCCTGAAAATGGGTACATGTGCCTAGTGAGCCTTATCTGGTTACCAAAGAATAATATATAACAATAACAACCATGCATTAATACTTGGGCTAATACAAAAAATACATGAACTAATAATTGCATTTACAGGTTATTAAGATGCAGCATCTTGTTTCAGCCCACTACTGACCCTGCTCAGTCCTGTTAAATGTTGATACTCAAGCATCCATGCAATCATTATTCAGCATCGGTGAATATAATTAATCTCTATTACAATAAAAATAGGAAAGATTAGACTGTTGTAATATTACCTGATATTTTAGGCAATAAAATAGAACCAAATTCTGATAACAATGGTCACACTTGACTATGTAACGCCCTGGCACCATTTCTTGTGGGGCAACAACAAATTGTTTTTTAGTTCAATAACAGCTCCATTTTTATAAGTATGATATATGCCTTAAGTTTTAAAAGGGCTTGTTTTACCACTAGCAAAGTTGGAGCCAGTTTTGACCTTCTGCTTTGAATATTCGGGGGCCAGTCAGGAAAAATCTGAGGGACAGAAATTTGCTGGCTTGTTTCCAGGAAATAACCTGAAACTTTCATCACCAGTTATACTGATGCAAACCTTTCAGTATGCAGGCTTGGTGCTTAAGTATCGGTGTGCTTCCAAATCCTTGATAATCTAATGTTGGGAATTCAGTAGGGGGCATAACACAAGTTAAGGACTGTTTTTGGAAATCCTAATATTCTTCAGTTTTTATCCTGTCGTGTTTTTCTGACATACAAATATCCCTTTTAGACTGTATTTTTAAGACCTGTTCTTGTAATATCAGTAGCATGTTGACCTGACAGCAAAAGCATTAGAAATTTCTGCATGCATTACCCAGATGGTTAGATTACATGTTGACCATTGATTTCTTTTTTGTTTACTTTGCTTCCATGGGTTTTTGCTCATTGTACTTCTGTTGACTGGGCACCCCACCTTGGCGAAACCGTATGGATTCTACATACGTTTTGACAGTCTGTTCCTACTTCAGCATTCTGAGGTGGTCATTACTGCTGATTGGTGCTTGGAAGATTCTGTCACGTCATGGACATCTCAAGTGAATACAGAAGCAGAAATCTCCTCTGTAACCCATAACATATTCCTAAAAAATAACACTCCTATTAAGTCTTACCACAGACTGTGCCACATAGTCCAGGCTTGGAATCTGTAGGTGTTGGAGGCAATGCAACATATGTTCATTTTGAGAGGAGTATATTTTTAGTTGTCATAGGGCTTATTGCTTTGAATCTGGATGTGATCCGTTATTTATTAAAACATTATTCAAGAAAGCATAATAATGAAGAACTCTGCAGCCTGTTTGAAGCAAGCACAGTGGCTACCACCTGCAGGTAAAGTGCAGCCTACAGCAAAATGTTATTGATTGCTTCTGAGGCCTAAGAAGCATCAATGTAATTTGCTTATAATTACAACAAACATTTTTTTTTTATACAAAGATAAGCTTTGATCCAAGGAGGATTTTATGTGTGAGTGCATGGCTAGATGAAATCGCATTACAGTTGTAAAAATGTGTCCAATTACCAAACTGGCTAGAAGAAGATACTAATTTACACAGGGGAAGGGAAAGGGAAAGAGAACATTGTTTAACCAGGAGTAGCACACTAAGCCGAAGCTTGATTCCAGATGCGACCTGGGAGCACAGGGAAGTTAAGTGACTTGCTCAGGATCACACAGTATGCACCTAGGCAGCTGTGGGATTCAAACCCAGGTCTCCAGACCTGTAGCTCAGAGCCTTAACCCACTGCCTCCAACAGAACAGTAGACAAAGTATATTACTGTTGTTAGTGTACATTACAGTATTGGTAATGGACATTTATTTGGTATAGCATTTTTTAAGTCTCTCAGAAGAGTAAATGAGATAAATATGTGCAAAATATTACATAAACAGGGAAAATAAAAGTAGATAATTTCAATAAAAGGGGCAAAGTGTGCATAATACCAAAAAAGGATAACTGTAAGTAATTTCCATGAACAATATTTTCATTATTGTAAAGTTGTTGTGTAAAATGCTATATCAAATTAAAGCATTAACTTTTGATTTAATACTAAATAGTGAAATGCTGTAAAGTAAGCTTCTCAAAATAAGCATTTATGATTTTTGAACATATTCTGTATAAACCAGAAATATATTTTTACATGTAGAATCGTTCTGAGATGTTCTGAGATGATCAATAAGTTAACAACTTTTTATGTTTTTGACACTTGAATTTAAAACCTGTGGCAATTAACCAAAACTAATGTGTTTAACTGCATGCTGTGGTGCAGAGTTTTATTTAACTCCAAAAATTGATTAGCGTTTTGCTCATAAAAGTGCTAAAACACTGTGAAAATGCATAGCACTTGCCTCACTGTGTTTAACAAACATAACACTTCTAGAAAACCTATATAAATACTTTCTGTACAGTTAGCATTGTCCCAAGAAAAAAAAATTGCTAATCAATTATTTAAAACCCTGTTGTGTGCACTTATCCTACCTTGTCTATGCATCTCCCCTCCACTGTACTTGCCCAGTTGTGGCGCCATTCTTTTACTAAGGAACACATGGGTGAGCATTATCTGATGTTGGGGCCAAGACCCCCTTGTGAATGAGGGATAGTTGGCCTTCTGTCCTTTGAATATTAAATGCACTGTTTGCTTGCCACTGGGCTAGCTAATGTAACTTAGATAACTGTGCCAAAAATGTGTGTTGTATTTTATTTGTTTTACCAGCAAAAGGCTCCATTGAGTGAGGCTTATTTGCAAAGTATGAGTCAAAATAAAACACATCAGATACACACAGTACATACAGTATGCAGAGTCTTTTAGCTAATACAATATAAAATGATACAATACTAAAAATAGCTAAAGCAGTATACAATAATATATACACACAATACTAAGAACAATTAAGGTAACAGTAAACACAGTCACAATACATATTAGACAACAATAGTTTACAACCCAATTTTAAGAGGACATAAACATTTAGATTCATGGGCTCATAATGGGAACAATGTAGTAAGTCACTGTTGCACACATTGATGCAGTTGGAGTCCAGCAATGCATTACAAGCATTTTGGCTAACTAGTGTGATAAGTTTAAGCATATGTTGAAGTTTATTCCAGAGTGAGGGGACAAGCCAGATGAGAGCAGCTTTCCCGTAATGCGTCATGTACCTACAGCAGATGTATCTAGAAGAATAACATTGCTCCTCCTTGGGTCCTATGCACTGGCAGTTCTTTGGAACAGGGTAGTGAAGTAATGTCATGGGTCATTTTGTAGGGCCTTGTGGGTCCAGATGTAGAGGTTTCCAAAGCATCTTGTGAGGGAAGGTTGTCCCAACTATAGTGTAGAAGGTGCAGTGATGGGTCCTGGAGGGGTAGACCGGTAATGAAGTGGAGAGCCCTGTGATAGAGCATGTCCAGCTTAGCCAGGTGTGTGTTGGAACTATCAGGTGAGGTCAGCATAGTCTAGGCAGGAAGGTGGCATGGACAAATCATTTACAGGTTTCAGCTGTGAAACCGTATCTGCTCCTAAAGTAGAACTCCAATCCAATTTTTTTTTTTTCCAATAGATTCTCAATGTGTGTGTGGCAAATGATAGCCTGATATCAAGCCATAGACCCAGATACTTACAGTTGCCCACCATTTTGTGTTTATCCCTCAGAAAAGTGGATAAAGAGACAGAAGCGGCATTAGTGGCTGCATTACCGTTCAGAGAGAATACAGTATCATGACCTTAAATAATTTTTATACTCTGTGTTGATCATATTTAATACTGAAAACAAAACTTTGCTGTGTCCCAGTATTTCCATTTCCCCCCAATCTTCTATAACACATTACCATAAAGAGAAATAAAATGGGAGAATTTTCTTTGTTAGAAAGAATCGCCTTGGCTATGTAAGTTACTTGACGTTTTTTAACACAATAGTTAGCCCCTATCCTGTGTTTGTCTCTGTACTGTAAAGTCAGATTACAGTGGTCATGTTCTCCATGTAGGTATTCATGTGATAAATGTAGCCACACTCAAATGAGCATATACTGTCCTTAAATGTGTAAAATTTAGTGGGTCTTCGCCATCATCAGTACATCCCCATCTCTCCCGTCTTAAGGAGATACCCATGTAAAGTGCACATAACTCAAAATCATTCCTCTCAGTTGTCCCTGATTTTCAGGGGCACCCCTGATTTTCCCTCTAAATTTTCAGCTGTCCCTCATCAGATTTGTTTTTCTGTGACTGAACAGTGGGGATTGTAAGCACAAAATAATGTCAAAAATTAAAGTTACAGACTTGTTCTTCTTAAGAAAATGCATCGTACATGAATCCCCATATTCTAGTAGCTTTCTGATTAAATATTACCAATTTTTGGAATGTGTCCCTTGATTGTGGGTCTTTGTCACTGAATTTTTGAAGCCTTGTCCCTGATTTTATGAGGCAACAGTTTGAGAGATATGCATAGAATAGGCTCCCAAGTGTGCGTTATTTCTTTTTCCTGTGATGGGTTTTCTCTGATGTTCATCTCTAACCAAGACTTCTCTGCTGCAATAGCAATGGGTGATAAATTGTACTTGCATGCTTCAACGTAAAACAAAAAAAATCCAACAAGGTTTGCTCTGGACTAATTTGGTGCACTAGGTAAATCTAAAAGCAAGACGCTAACAAAGAAACCTTGCACATGCTCGCCCAGGAAGTAAAAGCACACATAAATGTAGTTAAAGTGCATTACGTGCAGCTTATTAATCACACATATTGTGGATCTCTTTACGAGGCATATAACATGTTATTAGCCTCCCATAGCCCCTGCTAGACCACCCAACAGCATTTAGTGCCTCGCTTGAGCACTTTTTCAAGGGTTCTCAAGCTACACAATGTACTTGAAGCAAACATACATTGAATAATTTTGTGAGTAAACCAGTTCTATTCAAAGTGATAGTAGTGTGTGTGTGTGTGTGTGTGTGTGTGTGTGTACCTATCTATCATATAAATGTAAGAGTTATTGATTCCTTAGGTGTTATATGTTTGCATACCCTTTTCAAGCATATGTTTGCTGTTTTCGTTACCACAATGCATTATATAATGCTTGATTTGTAGTATTCATAAAGAATGGTTTTATCAGGCCTTGTTCGAGTGCTTATAGTTTGTCTTAAAACAACTGATTGCCTCTCCTTCCACTTTATCAATATTAGTCATGGGTTGAAATACCAAAAATTTAATGATTTTGTTAGATGTTATTGGCTTTGGCCGTGTGCAGTTTTTTTGTTTTCAATGTATTATGAAAATTTCAATAAACATATTTATTGCAAAAAAAAATCGGCTATAGTTTACAAGGAAGTATACTATTGAGGGCTGATAAGGCGAATAGCCAAGAGTTCAAAGGGTGAGTGGCAGCAATTACCTCATGAGCTCTCTTCTGGTAGTTGCCACAAGTGTACTACAGTTTTCTGTTTATTTTAAATACCATAACACAGTTGGATGATGACTGTTAAGATTTGACCGTAGTTGCATATATAGGGAAATATCTGTTAAATGATTTCTGTAGGGGAGATCCTATACATGTGTTGTATAGTAATATTTTCAAAGGAGCATCTATTTAAATAGTCCGCATGTTTCTCAGACATTCATATACTCTTAGAAGTGTAGATCATGCTCTACTAGCAATAATAAGAGAAAGTAGTTCCAATCATATGCTTCTTTAGCCCCCAACTCTTAACTTAAATTCCATTTTTGGACATTAGAAATAAACTTACTTGATCATATTAAACAGTTAATGTAGAGTTGTCTGTCTGCATTTGTACTAGCACTGTGGTTTGGTGGCTTAAATTGAATTCTGTTCATTCTTCTCAAAGTTGCAGAAATATGTTTGGTATTATTTCCAGTTTCATCTGGGACCTTTTTCTCATTCTTTGATAAATACTTAGTTTAATTGTTTAAACTGTCTGTGATGATCTGCAGCTTCTTGCATTGGTACCCCACTGTAATCCAAACTTTTGCAGTGGGCTAGATCCCAGAAACTATGTTGGGTAAATTTTAATTAAAATAGGTTGTGAAAGTGCAGTCAGCTTGAAATGTGGAAATTTGTAGTACCATGCTGTACTTTTTACTTGTTAGCATAAGCAGAAAGACTAGAAGTTTAACAAATCCTGACTTTTTACTACCAGCAGCAGTCACTGCCCCAGCTCTGTATGCTTGTGGCGGCATCCTAGGAATTGTTTTATAACCTTTTTTTTTTTTTTTAAGATTTAATGCATTTTATTTTTTAATACACATGTATATATTGCTCCAAAACACAAAATACAGTACCTGTATATTTACAATAAAAGCCCCACTTAATAGTTTGTACAAGTTGGGGGACAAAAAGGTTACAGTACCTCTTTTCGAACAGTGTATCACTTGGCCTCAACGTATAGTTTGTATAGCTGGTACATAAATCCCATCATCATTGTTTTGCAGACCATATAAAGGAGGTCAGTGTATTACCATCTTCTTGGATGGCTTTTATTCCAGGGTTAGTAAAACGCACAATGTTTCACATATTTTTTGATATAGCTTTTGAGTCTATTGTTTGTGCTAGCAATTATTGTCTCACTGCTACTACTGCTACTACTACTATTACTTCTTTCTTCTTCCCAAGATCTTGTTATGCTACTTTTTATAAGATGGGATTGTGTCATCTAGCCAGTGGCTGAGTTTTTTTTGTTTTTTTTTTTAGCCACTCATGCCATTAAAAGGACACTGACTGCCATTTTTTCACCTCATTACCAAAAAAAGTGCATGCATTCCCTGCTGCCTTCTTAATGGCACCATGTTTATAACTGCAAAGGAAGTCTGAAATTTGCCTGTTTTTTCTCATTTTTGAAATCTTGGCATCACAGTCTTATCCGACACTTGATGTTTATGCATGCGTACATATGTAAATGGTGATGAAGCCCCGGCAGGCTTGTCCATGGAAGAATTTTCTCACTTTGGAACCCTATGACACAAACACTGATCTGTGTAATATAACATGACTAGAACTTACTATTGTAATTCTTTTGTTCGAAACGAGGGACGTATTGCAAATATATCTGTGTTTGAAAGTCAAGCTGTGACACTGGGCATGCGTGTCAGCCTGCACATGCCTGTTGTCACAGCCTGACTTTTAAACATGCTAGTAAGAGCATAGATAGAAATGCCATCACTGTCCCATACCACAGAACTAGCCTAGCCATGCATGCCTTCGCCATCAGGGACCTACACTGGCTAAATTAGTTGCCCGACTCCTCCCACTCCACCTGCTTATCCCCTCCTACTCCACCTGCTTTCTGCTATCCTCCTGTTACTTGCACCCTAACCATGACCTAACAGTTTGTGCTACTACTACACAGTATTTTATTGACAATGCTTCTTATGTGCTGCCTAAGATTATCCTATTGCCTTCTTTTGAGATCTTGTTTTGCCTGAATGTCTTGCTTGTATTCATTGTGCCGTGGATGTGGAACATTTGTAAATGAGCACTTGTGCTCAAAGGTATTATCCGAATGCTCACATAAATAAATAAATAAACATGGCTTTACCCTTGATATACCCCTCATTTTGAAAGTAAAGAATTACAGTAGTATGTTTTGGTCTTGTTACATTACAAAGATCAGTGTTTTTGTCATAGGGCTCCAAAGCGAGAAAACTCATCCAAGGACAAGCCTGCCAGTGCTTTGGTGTCATTTAAATATGTGAGCTTGCATAAATGTCGGGCAGCTGCTGATAAGAATGGGCCACCAGGATTACATTGTACATTAAAAATGAGAAAAACGGGTAATTTTCAGACCTTCTTTGCAGTTATATACATCATAGAGCCATTAAGAAGGTAGCAGGGAGTGCAGGCACTTTTGTGGTAATGGGGTAAAAAATGGCAGAGAAAAGCTGACCGTGTCCCTTTAAGACTGTATGATATTTCTGTAAGGACAATAATGTTTTCCATAGTACCCAACCAGGCATATATTTCTGGAGTGAAGGCATTCTCCAAACTTAATATTGGATCTAATTTTGCTTTGAAGTGGTTGTACTTTCTTGCAGTCCCAAAGGATGTGTTGTAAAGTACCTATGTGTTCCTGACTAAATGTTCAATTGTTACTATATAACGCTATCACTTAGCCTAGATTGGCCATACTGAATTATTCAGGATTCAAATTGACTCTGAAAGTGACATGTTTGTTTTTATTATGTGCACTTGGCTTATTACCACTGTCTTCTTCCTCTTCCTCCCCCCTTTCTCCACCTTATGCCCCTTAACCAATCCTTTCCACACCACCCCCACTCCCCTCCTTCTTGCTATGCCCATCCGGATTCTCCACAGTCGGATCACAATAACCCTGCTACTCCTCATACCCAATTGCACTCTTCTATGACAGTGCTACCTCTGGCAGTTACCTCACACCACCCCCTTATACTAACTCCATTTACCCCTACCCACCTCCCTCTGACAATGCCACTGACGGCTGCTACTTCCTCTCCAACCGCACTTAGCAATTTAATAATTTGGCTACTGCAGATTACTGATGTTTGACTTCCAGCTTATTATGATCTCCCATATTTAACATACTGTGTATTTGAGGACAGTGTGTAATTTGTATCAGCATTTGCTGTACAACATCTCCCCACTCTGAGCTGCAATAATGCCATTCTGTTAAATCACCTAATTGTGTGTCTTCTGTAGTGTATTAGTGGTTTGACGTGGAGCCTTTGTAAAAGAGTCTCTGGCTCAAAGGTTGTAATTCTGTAACTGAAATCAATAAATAAATTTAATATTTAAACTATAATCGGGGGTGGGGGCAGTTCAGGGGTAATGTTAGGAAGTACCTCTTTACCGAGAGGGTGGTGGACAGGTGGAATGGGCTGCTGAGGGAGGTGGTGGGAGAGAGGATGGTGAGAGGGTTCAAGAGGGCTTGGGACAGGCACAGATGGCTGTGGGCAAAGAGGGGAGGAAGAATAGAGCAGACCTAGAAGACATCTAGGCAAATTAGGCAGACTTGGTGGGTCTGGCGGTCCTTTTCTGCCATCACTCTCCTATGTTCCTATAATATTTTCAGTTGTTTACTGGAAACAGGAGTGGTCCTCAGGGACTGGATGACAGGATGACAACAGACATGGTCTTGCTACACCAAAGCCAGTGGACAGATATAAACCTGGCAACTGTAGACCAGTCTGTCTGCCATGTATAGTGGGTAAGTTACTCAGGGAAAGACTGGTGACATTTCTCAAAGTAAATGGGTTACAGGATGACAGGTAGCATGGGTTTGCCTAAGGGAGGTCGTGTCAGAAGAACTTTACTAGTTCTTTGACTGGGTGACAAGGGCGGCTGACAAATGACAGGTGGTCTACCTACTATATCTGAGTTTGAGTAAGGTCTTTAACTCTGTCCCCCACAAGAGGCTGGTCTGAAAACAGATGAACTTAGGGGTGGAAGAACAGGCAGCCATATGTGTGTAGAGAGCTGGCTGTGGGGGAGGACTCTGAGGTTAATGGTAAAGGGTAAGGGTAACCAGTTAAAAGAGCGAATCCTGAATCACGCAGTTGTAATTAGCAGGCGGTCAGAATAGCGAACTGCGGTACAGCAACAGGGATAGAATGCCACAGGTAAGGTTAGCGCTGTCCCTGTGGCTGTGTTGCAGCCACAGGGGTTGGGGGAAGGGAGAAGAAAGGCTGAAGCCTGTGCTTGGAGGGGAAACAGCTGCCGTGGTGCAGCGGGTAGTGCCACAGGCAGCAGAGGGCGGAAGAACGCTGGTGGACCAGGGTGTGATTCCTGGTCCCGGGAGGTATGCTTCATTCTTTTGTCATCCTGGGATGTTTGTTTTTTTCCCTCTCCCAACTTGTGGGGGTACTGTGTCTGCCCCCCCACCCCTGGTTGACCTGTGCTGTTCGCCTTCCCCAACCAAGGTTTCATCTGTTCCCTGAGTTGCCTCCCCCCCCCCGAGGTGATTATATATAGATGAGGACTTTTGATGGCAAAGCACCCCGCAAAAACAGAAATCTGTGTGTGTGTTTTCTCTTTTTTTTTTTCTCCTGGTAGCGGGCCGTGTGTTCCTGGTCTGCTACTTTTGCCACTGTTCTTGTGGTCGGTGTTTTGGTAGGTGCTGTTATGGAGAGCGGTGTTTCTACTTTGCTCTTGTGAACCGCACTCTTTTGGCGTGCACAATTATAACCTAGTGTCAAGGGTAAGTATTCTGGAGTTGAAGAGGTCACAGGTGTGGTGCCACAAGGCTTTGATGCTGGTCCCTATCCTTTCCAGCATATTCATTTGCGACATAAGGGTGGGCATACAGGGGCAGATCTGCCCCTTTGTAGATGACACAAAGATCCACTCTTATCACCCATGAAAACAGGTCTTTGGTCCATGGATTTACCAGATTCAATCAATCAATCAGATCTGCACGAGGGTGGACCCTGAGATGGGCTTAGGGCATTAAGGGTGGACATTGAATGATTGGCTAAAAGATTAAGATCTGGCAGCTAAACTTAAATAAAAAATATAAAGTAATGCACATTGGGTAAAGGAAGCCAACAGCGCAATACTTAATGGGGGGAAGGGGGTGATATCAGAAACACAGCTGAGAAGAAAGACAGGGGATTGTAATCTCATATAACCTGAAATCCACAGTACAGTGCAGCAATGCTGTGAGCAAGGTGAATAGGATGCTAATACTCATTTGGAGGGGGAATCGGCAGTAGAAACCAGGAGGTGATCCTGCCACTGTACAGATCACTGGTGCGACCACTCCTGGAGTACCGCACAGGGTTCTGGAATACATACCTGAATATGAACTGTGAGAGTATAGAGGCAGTACATATAAGGGTGACTGAAATTATTCAGGGGATGAGGGGAAAAGGCGTAAGAAGAGAGGTTACAATACCATGACATGTACATGCTGGTGACAGGGGGTTGGGGGAGGAGACGAGGGAAACCTACAGGTACCTGCACTAGATAAATAGGTGGAGCTCGGTGCATTTTTACCTCAAGCAAGAACATGGGAACAAGGGGGATTTCATTGAAACTGGCAGGAGACAGGTAAAAGAAAGTTGTCTGCAAACTCTCTTCACCAAAAGTATGGTGGATAAATGGTACAGACTGACTGAGGAAGTGGTGCCAGTATGTGGGGAATGTAGGATGGGATAGACACATGACCATAGTAAGAGGGAGGAGAGCACAGGAAAGAGGACTGGATGGCCACTAGGGCCAGAGCAGTGTAGTTGGGTAGGGTGGGTAGACTGGATGGGCCAACATGCCTTTTTCTGCCATCATTTTCTATGTGTCTAGATAAGAACGTTGTTTATAGATTTCAGAAAATGATTTGTTGCTGGTTGGATTTCAGTACAGAAATGTAGATTAGTGGTGGTCTCTGATATGACAGTAAGGTGCTAGGATAATTGACTGCTGTAACTATTTGCATGGCTTCATTTTGGGGGAAGTGGTCCAACATTCTGGCAAATTCCAGACCATGCATATTCCTCTCGGCCGCTTGCTCAAAACATACCTTTTAGGGCCACTTGTGGGCTTTGTCTTGTTTGAATTTTTTTTCCCCAGTTCCTCATCGGTTGTTCCTGGTGTTACAGTGGCCTCCCGCAACCATTTTTAAACATTCATTTTATCCCTGGTTTCCAAGGCACCGCCAGCCCCATTCCCCTGTGTGTGTGGGTGGTTTGTTTTATTTTTGTTTATTTTTTTTGCCCCTCATCTGTCTTGTTTCCCAATGACCTTTGCTGGCCTCATCACACAACTGTATGACCCTAGAAAACTACTTTACCAGTCTTTCAGAGATGGTGGCTCTCTGGCCTGGGGCCAGTGTGTGTCTGTGCATATTCTGTATGCCAGCTCCTTTTCATCTTGCTATGTCACAGTGTAGGCAGTGGCAGTTCCAATCTGTTGTCTACCAGGACACCTGTATTGTGTTGCTATTTGGATAGTTCTGCACCACATGGGGCACCAGCCAGGCACATCATTTCTCCCCCCCCCCCAACTAGGGCACGTACCCTGAGGTTTTGTGCCATGCTATGTAGGACAGGAGAGCTTGAATTAACTGTGATTCTATTTACAGACTTCTGCTTTTTGTTTCTTTTTATTTCCTGCGGAGTGCAGCCCATGTATTGTTCGGAGCCTGCTGTGATTTTTGGTTTGTACTCCCGCAGCTCCTGTGCTTAACGCATGAAGCATCTGTGTGTTTGCCCTGGTATAGAGTCACTACTGAGACTAAGGAATACCTTGTGAACCTGTTGTGTATCCCACAAAGGAGCACAGCCTATAACAGTGAATTGTGACTCTGTATGGGGACCCCAAAAGTCAATGTAAGTCATGTGTGTGAATAAGAACGCAAGAATTTAATACAAAATTGTCTTTACTTTTTTGAGTGATTCAGAAAAGACCTTTGGGCACAAGCTCTTTTATAAAGGTTCCACGTCATAGATTGCAAAACAAAGTACAATTGGAGACCACATTTAAAGAGGGACATTATACTCCTCTAGAGAGGGTCCAAAGGAGGGTAAAAAAAAAATGTACACCCTGAAGGAGAGGAGGGACAAGGGGAACATGATAGAGGTCTTTAAGTACATGAAGGGGATCAATAAGGAAGGCCTAATTAGGGTGCTCCAAAGGAAGGGGGGGGGGCAACAAGAGGTCATGGGTATAAGCTGAAAGGGGGGCAGGCTCAGCGGGGAGAAGAGGAGGTGTTATTTCACTGAAAGGGTGATGGAGCCATGGAATGTGCTACTCGGGGAGCTAGTAGAGACTGAGACTCTGGACAGGTTTAAAAGAGGATGGAACAGGTACAGGTACAGGGGGAGGGTAAATCTGACCGGGCCCAATATAGGTGGAACATCTGGGACTGGGAACAGTATAACCCAAAGAGGAGGGTGGGGACGCCAAAATTGACGCTTAGTGCAGGTGCTGAAAATCGAGCAGACTCGAAAGACCATTAGGCCTATTCTGCTGGCATTTTAGTATGTTAGTATGTTAGAAAGCAAAGGTACATCACAATGAATGATACAGCTTGGATTCAGAACTTACAGAATAACTCAAAACATAGGTCATTTTCCTGTCTTGATTCAGGGGTCGAAACTGACAATGACTCCCTGGCAAACTGCTGGTAAATTCTGATAAATTGTGTATTAGGCCAGTGACATTTTCCTTTAATTTACATCTGTGTCTGGTATTAAAGAAGGTAACATTTTAGTAAGCACAGCAGTTTTAACCAGTGTAATGTCGGGGGGGGGGGTGGCGCTAATAGATTTTGCCAATCACTAGTCCTGCTGGCTAGCAGCTGCAAAGCTTAATTTCAGTCTTGAAATAATAAAAAGCATTTGATGCAGACTGACACTTTAGAAGTTCTCCAGCTGCAGTCTGTGGTTATGAGATGGCCACTCAGTATCTAGTTGAGAACCTGCTTCATTTTGCTCTGTTTTTAGTATTGGGTCCTCAAGAGCAAAGCATCTTACTTGATTCAGCAAGTACCGCTGAGTCATCCTTGAGGACAGGCAGTATGACGAGACAGAACCAATGGGCCATTCTGGGGCCATAGAGTCAGCTAATAGAAGTTTCTGGGGAAACTGCTTTAAAACAGAGGACAAATGTCACTCTCGGTAGAGACGTTTAAATCAGATTGCTGCCCTCAGGGTAAAATTTGGGTCTGTTTTCGCCCGGATGTAATGTCTCCCTCTCCAGAGCACAGCATTAATCTTGGCCTGACAAGAAAGTGTGTGCTGTGGAAAATGGGCCCCTGTTGGTCTTGTCATTGATTTTTCCAATCTGTTAGGAGTACAGTATTAACATTAAAATTCACACAAAGGGATTACATTTTATTCTCCATATTTCACCGTTGAAAGCAGCAGTCTTGCAGCTAGTCTATTTAAAGCAGAACTGTCTCTGGAGCTCCCTCTAGGTAGCTACTCATATCTCTATAATACGGCAATGTTCCTAAATTTATGTGGGTCACATAGGCTCCAATGTACCTCTGTTTGTTATGTAAACAAGGCAACACCTAAAGCCAGGTTTGCTGAGTTCTATAATGCTTTAAACCTCAGTAAAAAAGAGAAACTTGAAATGTCACAATCTAAAATGGAAGGATGGGCACAGGAATGTCATGTCTGGCTAATCTTTCTTTTGTCGGCATGGGATGATATTATACCAGTCAGGCATGGTGCATTTTATATGAATTGCGTCACTGATGTTCAGTTCTGATAGTAAAATGTTAGCATTCATGAAAACAAAAGCCATTTATTTAAAAGAGCAGCTCACACAATTGGAGCAGAGTAGTCACACCACAGTGCTACCTGTCCCAGGATTTGATGAGTAGTTTTCATACAGTAATTAGATAAAACCTTTGTTTGCCCCACATGTATTCTTGTGTTTCTTAGCCCCACTCTTTAAAACAGCATTTTGATGACACCGAGGGCTTGGAGATCACCCACGTATCTGGGTACAGACCCTGCATGCACATACCGATGTTCATACAAGTGTTAGCATCTCCAGTCCCCACCCCCACCCTCGGTATGCGGACATGAATGCTGCAGGACCTTGGGTATGTCAAGGGGTGGAGCATGATCAGACAATGCGCATGCATTCGAATGCATGGCCTGGTGCTAGAGTTGTTCTTCTGCTCTGCATAAAGCAGGGAACTGTGGGGAAACAGCAGTTCACAACAAACTACCATATCTGCTTCATAAAATTTAATAAGAGAAAAAAAGGCACAATTAAGCCCCGAGCCCTCCGTGCTAGCTTGAAGTGCTGGGGTATTCTGGTGCCACTTAAAGGTGAGTCCTGGTAAGGTTTGGGTAGCATAGGGGATTCTTCAAAGGAGTCTACGGCAGCAATTAAAAGTAGGGACATCTTTGACTCCCTGCAGGGGACATTCCTTAGGCAACTAGTCAATGAACCCACTGGGGGGTGGGCAATACTGGACCTGGTACTGACAAATGGGGACAGCGTTGCTGATGTCATGGTGGGTAGCCACCTGGGGAGTAGTAATCGTCATACAGTATGGCTCAATATAAGAACTGAGCCAGAATTAAATCACACTAAAACAAGGGTCCTGGACTTCAGGAAGGCTAATTTTAAGAAAATGGGAGTGTGCCTCAGGAACGTCCTAGCAGGGATAGGGAAACTGGGTGGAGTCAAGGAACAGTGGGCTAAAATAAAGGAGGGCATTGAGAAGGCATCAAACCTCTGTGTCATGCAGGTTAACAATGGCAAGTGAAAAAAGAGACTGCTATGTTTCTCTAGAGAAGTAGCAGAGAAAGTAAGAGCAAAAAAGCTAGCATTTAGAAGGTACAAGATGACACAGAACGAGGAGGATAGGGAGAGCTATCAGGAGAAACAAAGTGAGACAGGGAAAGCAGTTAGGGGTGCAAAGGCACAAACAGAGGAGAATATTGCCAAGTCAGCAAAAAAGGGGGCTAAAATATTCTTTAGAAATGTAAGCAAAAAGAGGAAGACCCAAAAGAGGGATAGTAAGGCTAATAGGGGAAGGAGGGGGTTGTGTAGAAGAGGACCAAAGTAAAGCAGACATATTGAACAAATACTTTTGTTCAGTATTTACAGAGGAAGGGGCAGGTGATGGACCACAGATAGGGGACAAGGGCAGTGAAGGAAGGGAGGTGGACACTAGTCCTTTTGAGGAAGAGAGAGTCCTCAAGGAACTAGCACAATTAAAAGTGGACAAGGCAATGGGGCCTGATTAGGTACACCCTAGGGTACTGAGGGAACTCAAGGAGGTGCTGGCTGCACCTCTGATAGGTTGAACAGAGCTATCATTAGATATGGGGGAAGTTTCAGGGGACTGGAGGAAGGCAGATGTGGTCCCACTTCACAAAAGTGGTAACAGGGAGGAGGGAGGTGATCAGACCTGTCATCCTGACTTCAGTGGTGGGTAAAGTAATGGAATCGCTGTTGAAGGAAAGGATTGGAGAATACCTTGTAACCAGTGGATTACAGGATCCAAGATAGCATGGATTTGCAGGGAGGAGATCTGATTGAGTTCTTTGACCGGGTGACCAGGGAAGTGGATTAGGGCAGAGCAGTGCATGTGGCCTACCTGGATTACAGTAAAGCCTTCTACACCATTCCATACCGAAGACTGGTGGTGAGCAAGCTGGGCAGCCCAGGAGTGGGTCCAAAAGTAGTAAAATGAGTAAGAAGTTGGCTAAGCAACAGGACTCTGAAGGTGGCGGTAAATGGTGCTCACTCTGAAGATGGCTAGGTGACTAGTGGGGTGCCACAGGGGCCAGTACTAGGCCAGGCCCTCTTCAATGTCTTTATTAGTGACATTGCAGGAGGGCTGGATGGGGAAAGTATGCCTGTTCATGGATGACACAAAAAAATCTGCAACAGAGTGGACACACTGGGTGGAGGGGGGGTGGAAAAATGAGGGATGATCTGAAAAAGCTGGAAGACTTTCAAGACTTGGCAACTGGGTTTCTGTTCCAAAAAAGTGCAAAATCATGCACTTCAGGCACAGAAATCCAGGGGCAACGTATCAATTAGGTGGGGTGGTATTGGGAACCACAAAACAGGAAAAGGACTTGGGGGTAATCATTTCTGATGACCTGAAGGTAGCGAAGCAGTGTGATAAAGCAGTGAAGAAAGCTAGCAGGATGCTCGGGTGCATAGGGAGGGGTATCACCAGCAGAAAGAGGGAGGTAGTGTTACCCCTGTATAGATCATTGGTGAGGCATCGCCTCAAGTACTATGTCCAGTTCTGAAGGCCCCATCTCTGAAAGGACATAGAGAGGGCGGAGATGGTACAGAAGAGTACAACCAAAATGGTGCATGGCCTGCATCAAAAGCCCTACAAGAAAAGACTCAAGAAATTAAATATGTACTCTCTAGTGAACTAAAGGGAAAGGAGGGACATAATAGAAACATTTAAATACCTCACAGGTATTATTAAGGTACATAAAGGTAACATTTTACAAAGAAAAAGATGCTCGAGAACAAGGGGTGACACTATGAAGCGGGGGGGTGGAGACTCTGAGGAGATGTGAGGAAATACTTCTTCATGGAAAGGGTGGTAGATGCCTGGAACAGCCTCCCAGTGGGTGTGGTGGGTGCTAAAATGGTAACAGGATTCAAGCATGTATGGAATAGACACAAGAGGACCTTAGAAATAAGGCAAGGGGTGAAAAAGACCGGAGATGGAGTAGGGTCTGCAGTGGCACTATAGGTAGTGAATATAGGGCAGACTAGTTAGGCCAAGAGGTCCTTAAGTGCCAACAACTTCTCTGGCTCTCTGATGCCAGTCATTACTGCAGTCCCACAGGTACTGTAATGCTGCTGCCTCCACACCCTGTCCCTGCTATGTTGTTTCCTTTGTGAAACACACAGATTTGCATCCCTGCCCCCTAGCCAACCCTGATCCAACATTTTGTAGTGCTGTGGGTTGGGTAGTCCCCCATGAGCACACACGGGTGGCTGTGGATGCACAAATGTCTCTGCATGTGTAGAGTAGGATGTCTGTACTTGTAGCCTCTCTACGTGGGAGTGTAAGGCCTTGCCTTTTTAATGATTGGGCCCTAGATGAGCAACAGGCCACAGCATGTTCATTGTAGAGTGTAGCAGAATGGCCTGTTAAGTTTAGTAAAGATAGAAACATAGAAACATAGAAACATAGAAGTTGACGGCAGATAAGGACCGCAAGGCCCATCCAGTCTGCCCATTTCTTTTTCTACCTTATAAATGTGCCATCGGCCTTTGCTCTGTCAGTGACCTATCTATTCATAGTCATTTGTATTGCTCCCTTATGCCTATCCCATGCCTGTTTGAAGCCCTGCACTGTATTCATAGCCACCACTTCTTGTGGTAAGCTATTCCATGCATCTACCACCCTTTCTGTGAAAAAGAATTTCACATTCCCCTTAATCGGCCTCCCTCTAATCTCATGCTGTGTCCTCTTGTCCTGCAATTTTCTTATATTTAAACATGTTAGACTCTTTCACCTTGTTTATGCCCTTAAGGTGTTTAAATGTCTCGATCATATCACCTCTCTCCCTCCTTGCTCAAGGGTATACATATTGAGTCTGCTAATCTGTCCTCATATGTCTTCTGATGCAGTCCCTGCACCATTTTGGTTGCCCTTCTCTGGACTGCCTCAATTTGGTTAATGTCCTTGTGAAGGTGTGGCTCCAATACTGCACGCAGTACTCCAGATGGGGCCTAACTAATGTCTTGTACAGAGGATTATTACCTCCTCTTACGACTTGTGATACCCCTACTAATACACCCTAACACCCCCCTAGCCTTACCTACTGCTTTAGAGGTCTGCTTGGATGATTTTAGGTCATCAGTGATGATGATGCCCAAGTCTCTTTCTTCCTTTGTGACTGCTAGCAACTCCCCTCCCAGCCTATAAGTGGCTTCAGGGTTTCTCTTCCCTATGTGCATGATTTTGCACTTCTTTGCATTAAATCCCAGTTGCCACTCTTCTGACCATTTTGCTAGTTTATCCAGATCTCTTCTCATTCTGCCCACCCCATCTGGATCATCTACTCTGTTGCAGATCTTGGTGTCATCTGCAAACAGACAAGCCTTACCCTCTAGTCCATCTCATGTAGGTCACTAATGAAGATGTTGAATAGGACTGGCCCCAGGACTGATCCCTGAGGTACCCACTTGTGACTTGCATCTCTTCTGACTGTATACCATTACCACCACTCTCTGTTTTCTGCCAGTCAACCAGTTTGCCACCCAGTTGACCAACTTCTGACCCACCCGAGCCTACCTAGCTTATTTATCAATCTTCTATGTGGAACAGTGTCAAAGCTTTGCTGAAGTCAAGGTAGGCGACATCAACTGCTCCCCTTGTCCACCACTCTGGTTACCCAGTCAAAGAAATCTATGAGATTAGTTTGACAGGACCTTCCTTTTGTAAACCCATGCTGTCTTGGATCCTGTGCCCCATGGATTCCAGGTGTTGCACTATCCTTTCCTTAAGGAGTGCCTCCATAATCTTGCCCACTACTGAGGTAAGACTGACTGGTCTGTAGTTCCCCGCCTCCTCCCTGCTACCACTCTTGTGGAGCGGGATCACATGAGCCCTTCTCCAGTCTTCTGGGACCTCTCCTGTGCTCAGAGACTCACTAAACAATTCTGCTAATGGCTCTGCTAGTTCCTCCTTTAGCTACTGTGTGTGTGTGTGTGTGTGTGTGTGTGTGTGTGTGTGTATGTATGTATGTATATATGTATGTATATGTATATGTATATGTATGTATGTGTGTATGTATATATGTATATGTATGTATGTATATATATATGTATATATATATATATATATATATATATATGTGTGTGTGTGTGTGTGTGTGTGTGTGTGTAGGTGTGTGTGTGTGTATACACACACACACACACTAGTTACAAGGTCAAAATTTAAGTTTTTGCAGCCACTAGCCAGCAGGGCTACTGACTGGGGAAATATACTGGTCCCACAGACATATCGACTGGCCCAGTTGGTGTACATACCAAGATATTGCCTTCTCCAGTGCAAGCCCACAGGGCTAGTTAAATGAAAATCTTACTAGGCTGATACAAAATCTATCAGCATTTGGCTAGCGGGCTGGTGCCAATTTTGACCCCTGTAGCTCTGTTCCCTGATTCTTCTATGCATTTAATGTGATATAACCCATTCATCATTTCATTGTATTCAGGGTTAAGCCCACTGAGCAAAGCTCATGTGCATTGGCGACCCAATACACATATACAGGCTATACATAATAACACATTACATAATAAAGTATGAAGTCAATAATACATACAAAAAAAAAACTCGCATAGTCATTACACATAGACAGGATTATAAAACCTCGTTCACATGATATCAGTAGGCACATAACAACAGTAACAACTGACAAGGGAGGAGAGGAACCAAGATTTTAATACAGTAATTGAGGGACGTTTAGAGTTCATGGTGCGGAACTGGACTGGGAGGTGATTCCACAATCTGGGCACAAGTGTGTTGACTGTACAATCATTTACCATCATCGGAATGCTGTTGCAGGGGTGGAGCTACGGTTTGAGGTTCTAGAGCAGTGTAATGTTGTAAGACATAAAAAGGTTGAAATCTTCATAAAACCACAAGAAAACAATTACAAATGGCATAGTTAGTTCTTTGGGCAGGCAGTGTCCCAGGGTTTATTAAAAAAAAAAAAAAAAAGAAAAGGTCTAATTGCTGTTTTAAGTTCCTGAAAACAATGCAGGTATTATTTGTTATGCTGATATTCTTGGACATACAGGAATGAAAACATTTTTTTTTTTTTTTTTTTTTAAAGTAGTCAAGATGCACAGGATGTAATATTTTTTTGAGTACCTTTATTTATTTAGAATTTTGCACACCTGCATTTCCGCATTTAGGCAAATGCCTAGTTTCCAGATGTGTCCTGGGGGATAGTTACAGGAGCAGCATTAAAGAAAGCTGAGTGATTTTTTTTTTTTTCCTTGAAGAAAAAGGAATTGGCAAATTGTTGTAGCAAAAACATCAATATTTGTCAGTTCTCATTTTTTGCTCCAAATTTAGCATTTCACACCACTTTTATGATATAAATCGCTACATGCAGTTCTGCACCCCACCAGCTTGGCATCAGTATTTCATGTAAAACCATTTCTGTGCCAGATTGTTATGCAGAAATACCATTGGTGCCTCATTTTTGCTCCCCCACATATTTTTTTTTTATTTTTTTTATATACAGAGCATACTGATCTTTCCTAAATTTATGGGGAAAATAACAAAAAAAAAAAAGAAAAGTTTTAAGAACTGGGCAAATCAAATAGCAGTTTTGGGTAATTTCCTGCCACTTTATCCCCACCTTTGCCCCACAAGTGGCACTGGCAATGTAGAATGGCAGCAGGAAGGGAAATGCTTGACTGAGCTGTGCACACGCCAGTTGCATGCATGTCGTAGCACAGTGAGCCAGATTCTCATTTGGTGAATGAAACCCAAAACAGAAAAACTCCTTGGTCTCGGAAGATGATGTTGCAAGTACATTTAGGCCCCACACCGGCTTTCTGCCCAGCATAATTGTATCTTATGCACTGACATCGAACTTGGAGGAAGGGGGAAACCATGGAGTTGCTAAGGGACCCTTGAGTTCAGAACCGTGACAAGTTTGAATGGAAATCACAGCTGGGGGCAGGGCAGCCAAGGTCAGGGGATAGGAGAAAACTAGTAGGATCAAAAAGCGTGAACAGAAAACAGTTATTGTTTTAAAAGTACCATGTGTCACTATTTCTAAAGTATTTTTCTTTTTTCTCTTTCTCAGTTAGATTACACTTCTGATATTATAACTTACCAAAATACTTCAGCCAATCCACAAACAGAGCCACTGTACCTCTTATCCTGTTTATAGTTGTGTGTTGTGCAGGAACATTAGGAGTGGCCCATTCCCCTTCGTAGCAGAGGGGAGGACGTGCCTCTTTTAACTGTTTAATAAAAAAACAAACAAAAAAAAAACACTTGAAACTTATTATAAGTCACTCTAACGAACTCGAGTGATTCATAATAAGTTAATAGGGCCGCTGCTGTGTATCTCTTATGGTATAATTGTCTGTTTCTGCAGTATGCACATGCTCGATTTCCGTCATTCAGACATTGGCCAGCCAAAGTGGTGAGAGGAAGGTGTGTGCCAGCAGCTCAGCAGAGGTTAGAAGATGATGGGTGCTGAGTGGACCAGAGTGGGGGGCATCGTATTGCATGTGGGAATCTGGTGGAGGGGGGTTCCACTAGAGAACCAGGGAAATATACTTATTTTTTTGGGGTCAGGTAGGTGCATCACTAGACAGGCAAAGATTGCTATGGATGTGTATAGCTTAGGGATCTGGTGAGGGTGGGTGCAACAGCTGGGGCTCTGTACAATGCCTCCATACATTTGTTCATGGAGTCATTTCCATGAGCTGCAAATGGCAATATAATGGCTTGCAAATGGCCCTTTAGCACCTTGCACGTGCTGTCTGTCATTCATAGCACACTGGGTTTTGAAAATGGCCCCCAAGAGCAAATGCATTCTCCCATTTGGGACATGCTATCCCCTTTGCTCCTTGATGTTGGTGTGTGTTGCCAGCAGTGGACTGTGGTCCCTCACGCCAGTGTACTTTGTGCTAACATGGGTAGATATTCATACAGACTGCATAGGTGATACGAGATGTGCTGCCTCTATGACTTTGCCGCCCTGATGGCTGTTTACTGCTTTGCACATAGCACTATGTTTTGCACCGTGCAAACAGATGCTTTTGAAATTATCTAAGCCCTGATCCTTTGCAGAATTAGTATAAATTGCTGAAAATCCCAGTGTGGGCATAATGTCTGTTGTCCGTGTCATGCAGCACTGCTGAGAATTAGTCCCTATAAATGGCAGAGAGGATTGAGATAAATGTTGTAAGAATGAAATAAGATATTTCTGAGTTTATTTGGCTTCAGAAATAGAGATCCAGGGTTTCCTTTCTGTGGATGAATATTGAAAACATTATAAAATGTGTAAGAAATATTGTAGTAACAAGATTGTTACTTGGATCCAGTAAAATGTAATGTGTATTGTGAGATGTCTCCCATAACTTCATTGACACATACTCACTCACCCACTCTGTGTGTGTGTGTGTGTGTTTGTGTGTGTCCCATCCAAGTGGCACCATGGGTTGATTACCCGTATGGAGCTAGCCGACAGAATAACCTAGCACCCATTACCAAGAAATTCTTTCCCTGGCAGTATTGAATGGGTAAGAAATGAGATACTGAGATTTTGTTTTTAAACAAAGTATTACTAGTTGATACAACCTTGTCTGCATTGAGACACTCATTCTCATGTCTCACTGTAATTAGGTCTCTTGCTGGTCTCAACAAAATTAAAGCAGAAAATATGCGGCACAGGAAAACATGCAGAGTATTTCAACTATTTTACATGAATTCAATCTCATACAAGATCTTCCACCTTACTCAGAGAAACAAATGAGATGACAGTTACAGTATATGTTTTTGTTCAGTATTAGCCACTGCTTAGCAATTAGACTGCAAATTGTAGTGAGAAAGAAATAATGTGACGTACTGGGAGTTGAACCCAGCAATTTAATTGGTAAGCAGTGGCTAATACTGTACAAAAAAACATCTACTGCAGTAGTCCTCTCAGTTGTTCCTAGTTGCAAGATAGGCACTACCAGAGAAGGGAAGTGTGTCCAGGAACCCCAGGTCCAACCATGGGAGCTTGTAGCTCAGTGGTTAGAGTATCAGCGCAGTATTCTGAGGACCTGGGTTCAGTGCCAAGTAGGTCACATTTCTTTCACCCTAAGATTCATAGAAACGAAGTAAGGATAATCATCTGTTTTTGGATAAGCAGAGTGGAGTGGTTATTTTGCTTGCAGAAACCCATGGCATAACCAGTAAGTCATGATTCGTAGTGCGCTGTTTTTTTCTGTTTACTGATGATTTAAATAGCATCAGTGCTGCAGATTAGGTCTGGTAATGTGTGTTACTGATGTAAAGAACTGAAAGTGGCAATGATTTCTTAAAAATAGGTATTGTCCCAGTTGAGAAGTTTTAATGAAGCTATTAAACTGTGGTTGCTATGTTTATAGAATTATAGCTTTTGTGTTCATTTTAAATATCTTGTGTGACATGCCTTTGTCTTTACTTGTACTGTATCTGATTTAGATTTTAGATGAGCAAGCAGCCTATTTTTAGACAACTGAATATTCATAACCTGGTGCTTGAGAGCCTTACTTCTTCGTACCCAAAAATGAGTTAATATTCAAAACCCCTAAATGTGCTTAAAAAGTAAAACTACAAGTCTGTATGCTACCAGTAAGAAGCACAGTTAAAACCAAAGGTTTGGATTCAGTGTTTGGGATGTACTGCAATGATAAAATTCCCAAATGATCTGAAATATGATATGATATAGAAAATAGATGTATGTATTTGATTTTTATAAATGCATTAGAATGGCATTCTCGTGTTGCAGTGGGTTTGCATTTTTGCCAAGACCTCTGAAATATCTCTGCATTCAGAGGTATTTTAATTGATCGTAGAAGTGAACAATATTTGTAGTCTGAAGGGATCCCAGGCCTTTTATCTTCTATAGTAAATATAAGCTAGGTGCCGTTATTTGTTTGTTTTTGAAGCTGGAAGATAAATCGGATTAGCTCAATGTGTTGCGTTGTGTAGGGTGGTCTTTAGTTTTAGTGTAGTGCTGTGTAAGCTGTGCTTTTTTTGTACCTGTGTAAGGAATGAAAAAAATGTCAATGGCTGTGCAGAGTACTCCCCTGACTTAAATACCATTGCACAAACATTTTTGTAAAGAACATATATGTTATCTGCTTGTTTCTCTCAGACATCAGAGTTCCAGACCTCAATTGATCAGTAAAAATCCATGCAGAAATGTTGTAAAACTTGGTATGCTGATTTCTTCAAAATCTGGGGAACATATGCCATGCTTAAGCCTTGACTGCATTTTATTACATGCTGGATTTGTGTAGTTATCCAACATAAAACAATTTTAACATTTTTTATTAGAGCCCAGTAATTCACTGTACATTGTGAATGAGTCTGCTAAATTTGTATATTAATTTAACAATAAGTTAACCAATCCTAGGTGCAGTTTGGACACGAATAAGATGGTTCTGCATAGGTTGTGACTGACCTGCATAAAAACCTGTAATTAGCAGAGAAACATAGACTCTGCATTCTCTGCAGATTTTTCCACACCTGCAGAGTTGTTGCTTCTAACCCTCTGCAGTTTCACTGTATTCAGCCTGCAGAGCGAAACTTATGCCAGGGTCAATTAGATGAGAAAACTCATGTTAATGTTTTCTTCAGCACTTTCCCTGTTCTAATATGATTTTTTTTTAAATCCAGTTTTACAAAGAAAACGTGGTGCATTCAGAGCAATTCCTCAAAGGAAAATGTACTCATTTTTAAGGGGTGGGCATTTGAGCGTATCATCCTTGTACTATAATAATGTATTCTTGTTTAAATGAACATGCAAGATAGTATCCACAAGTGTTGTGTATGTTTCTTGTATGATTAACAGGACTAAGAATACCCTCTCTTCTGTTTTTTGTTGTGTTCAGTTGAGTTCACTGGATAACCATTATGCCATTCAAAATTTCTTAACATAATTTACTATTAACTACATAAAGATAAGTCCATAAAAGCGATGCCATTTCCAAATGAAAAATGCTTATTTTTCATATCATTTGTAATGACTGATTTCCATCACTGAAATATACAATACTTCTGTAATTTTTCTTAGAGTAGGGATTTTTGCACATTTGAAAAGTGTTTTTGCCTGAACTAATTATTTTTTGTAATAACTTACTTTTTAGTTGGCACTCTATTTATGCACGTAGATAACATCTTTTGCTAGTTCTACCAGTGGGCAACCAATCAGTAGTGCTGTATGTTTCTCAAAGAGCAGATTAATATGGGCTTATGTGACTCTCCTTTCAATTGCTGGATTCTAAACATTAACGTGTCGCGTCCTAGATGATTGGCCAGAGTAGCCAATGGCATCCTGTTGTCATGAGTGCTGATTTTAACATTTATACTGACTAATCCTTGTTAATATAAAATGGCAGCTTGTCACTGTGTGAGCAAATGACTCCTTAAGTAAAGAAATGGTAAAATAAATGTCCCAGCAATAGACTGTTTTCTTATAAGGAGATTTACTGTATTGGCAGGGGCTATTGTATAGGTATTACCTTCTCGCAGCATGCGTGTGTATTATCTTAACTCAGTGTCACATTTTATATGGAGGAGTTTCATAACGGGGTTAGAATATTAGCCACAGCAATTACACTCCAATAGGATTAAAGTGGACAGATTTGCAAGAAAATCTGAACGTTGAGTGAACAACAGACTTTTTGGATAGGCACAGACACTGAGTGAACAAAAGACTTTTTGGGGAGAGGCACAGGCACAAAAAGTATTTCAGTTATTTTTGTGATATCAAGCCTTAGCCTATAAAATTACCTACTGTGTCCAGCTTAGTCTCTTGCTGTAATAAAATGGTCATTTAGGATATAACTGTCAAATATTTATGCAGACACTGAGCTTCTGAGTATTGTGTCTGTTCCACAGTGGTGGTACGAGATAACAGTGATGAATATAATCCATTTACATTGGTTCTTTTTGTTGCCATGAGACCTTGATTCTTTAAAGGGATGTTGATTCAAAAAAATAAATTGTGTTAAGTCGCATGAAGGACAAGTATATTATATGACATTTGATTAAGTGGGATTGTTCTAATTTCTTTGGCCTTTTGGTTCCTGTTTGAGTTGACAGTGTGAGCTGAATTCAGTTTACTTTCTTGTCCTGACCTCAGAGTCTAGTTGTTTGCTTGTTGATGTAAAATATGTATTTTTTTCTTTTTTTATTAATTAGCAGTTCTGGCTCCTTGTCTGCTAGCCTGCCCCTTTCCCGACTGGTCCCCCCCAGCCCAATCACCTGTCTTCCCCTGGGACTTACCATTGTTCCATCTGTCCTTGCTATAGAACCTGGAGAGCTCAGTCGCTGGTGTGGGGCCTGTGGGTTACCATGCCTTCATCCTGCCATGGGGTGGGGTTTCCTCTAGTTTTCTCCCTAGTGATGTGTTTTGCAAGCTCTGTCTCTTTGGAGACTCCCTCTGTGTCAAGCAGGTGGGACTCCTTCCCTGGCATCCTGCTGCACTGCCACCTAGATCCTGCAGGTGGCAGCTGCCTAGCAGTATGCACATACTCCCGACACCCACCGAGAGAGAGAGCTGTCCTTGGGATGCTCAGTCCTCCCTCTCCCATCCAGCCCCTGAACAACCGATGACCATTTCCGAACCCAGGTTGCTGGCATGGCATATGGTGAGGCATCCTGCACCTCAGCCTTCCATGCCACCAGGCTGGCTTTGAAATAATAATTTTTTTTTTTTTTTGTTAGATGCATTAACTAAACCTTGCTAATTTCCTACAGAAGTCCATTTGTTTTCTTGTGTGACTGCATACATTACATTTAAGGGCCTAGAACTGCTTTAATGCATACCATATCCAGGAACAGTGTACTGTATTGATGGAAACCTGGTAGAGAACATGGTGGGTGGACTGTGGATGAGAGGTACTTGGGGGTGGTGATCAGCAGTAACCTCAAAGCATGCTGCTCAGTGCAACACGGCATATGGGAAGGCTAACCGAATCCTGGGGTGCTTAGTGAGAGGGCTTACTAGCAAGAGATGGGAGGGATATTGCCTCTATATAGATCAATGGTGAAATTGCACCTGGAATACTGTGTCAAGTTCTAGGGCCTGCACCTAAGGAAGGACAGGGATAGCTCAGAAAAGGGGTAGTGAAAGGCTGTGAAGATGATTCATGGTCAGCAGGGCAAGGCTTATAATGACAGAATGAAATGTCTCAACATGTATCCACTGTAGGATAGAAGGGAGATTCAGGGATATGATAGAGAATTTTAAGTCCATGAAAGGGTTCAACAGAGTAGACACAGCAAAGCTCTTCAACTGAATAAACTGTGCATCCAGCAGGGAGCATGTGCTCAAGCTGGCGAGGAGAAGGCTAAAAAATAAACATTAGGAAGCATTAGTTCATGGAAAGGGTGGTGGATAGATAGCACACACTTCCTGACAAGGTTGTAGAGGCAAAAAGAATAGTGGGATTCAAAAGGAAGTGATACATAAAGGAGTTATCAGATGGGAAGTGGAGTGGGAAGGAGTGACTGAGTGGGAGGATGTAGACTTAGAGCACCTCCAAGTAGGGAATCCTGAGACCAGTTTAGATGGACTGTTTAGGTCATTTCTTGTGTCCCTCTGTTTTCTGTGTTTCATATGTCTTTGAAAAGAAGCCACTGCTTCAGTTGAAAATACCAGTTAGTTTTGTGTGGTCTTTAGTTGGGCTGAATTAATTACTGTTTTTCCTTTTTTTTGCCTTTTTTAGATTTAGTTTTTTTTTTTATTGACTGAGAAAGGGAGTGCTAGAGAATACTGCCTATTTTCAGACCTGTTTTTTTTTTTTGGGGGGGGTGAGGGGGTGCAGATGTATAACCAACCACAGAAATGTAACCAAATTATGCTATTGGTATTTTAGTAAATTGGGAAAATTTGGCCAGGACACCTGGGAAATTTCCCCACTCTTTTCGAGAATAGAGTAACTTGAGCAAACTGTATATCTGAGCCTCAAAGTGTCTCATATTCAAAAATGTAAATCATCTCATAGATTTAAATAGTTTGTGGACTGTGTTCAAAAGAAAGTTCATCATCCTGTGGCTGAAACATTAACAAGTTTAAAAAAAAAAATGGTGGAAGGAAAAAAAAAAAGCCAGAGCAAGGGAATTCTGTGGGGATATGCAGCGATGTCGACAGTGCATGCAACTTGACAGTGGTGGATGGAGCGCTTAGTACATTTCTGTGGAAGGGTGTGTGTATTGGCTACCTGGCTCACAGCCCATTGAGAGCAGCATTTGCTAGTGACATAGCCCATTGCACTGAAAACAGTGCTTTCATTTCCTTAGGCTGCAGTCCACTGTGTGAGGGTGGACAAGTTTCTCAATAGATGGGACTTTACAATACAAAGAAAAAAAACACTCCTGCTGTAGCTGAGCCCAGCTGCATCCTTTTTTAAATTATTATTTTTTTTTTTAGCATGTTTACTTTCTAAACTCCCCAAAGACTTTGCATCCCTATTTGTTGATACTGCAGAATTTTGTTTAAATTAAATCTCCAAATATAAAATCTAGCTATCTGTGATCACTTAGTAACCTATATGACTGCTGTCTTGGCCAGTATAGCTGGCAACAAAACTGGGGGCATTAAAGGTGAAAAAGTTAATTCTACTTCCAACCACCGGACACAAGAAACAACGCAGTATTGTTTGCTTGCTTCTATGGTAGATGGTAGAAAATTGACTACCTTTTATTTTAAAAGGCAAAGGATTGCCCAAGGCAGTTCAAAATGTCCCCAGAGTGTACTTGTTACTTCTATCCATGTCAGAAAATGGAAGGATGACCGTGGAACTTCTTTTTGTAACTTGATGAAGACAGGATGCCCCTCACATTTCAAAGTAGGTTTCCCGAGTAGAATACTATCTGGTGCCAAACCGTGGAATGCTCTATTTAAAGCAGCTGTGCTATTAACTTTTTTTTCCCCAAAAAGCTAGTCTCTGCTACAATTAATAATAAAAATATTAGCATACCTGTTACCTAGATTTTTCTAGGTACCTCGTATGCTGTGCCAAGAACTTTTTTTCCCTTTCAGTCCTACTGCTTGCCAGTTCTACAATGATAGTCTTCTAAGCCAAATGTGATGGCCATCTTTTTTCTTTAAGAAAAAAAGCTAAACTACAACATTCATAAAATACTGCAGTTTTGATCGAAACTGGAAAGTTTTACCACCAAATAAAACTGGAAGTAGTAAAAACAATATAAGGTGATTTCTTTTTACCCGTTTTGGTTCCACTACTGCTTTTAAGGTACATGCAAGATATACCGTGATCACAGTTTCTTAAATAATTGATGGGCCCTTTTACACGGAGCCTACCTCACATCACTGTGGTTTCTAACTGCTCACTTCTCTCCATCTGGGCTTGATGCCTTTTCCTTCTACACTCAGCAGCCCTGCATCAGTCTTACGGATTTTACAGCATTTCTACTATCTTTCTGGATGGCCGAGAGCCTGAGATGTGCTTGATGAGTTGGGGTGTCGGTGTGATGTGAGTGCCAGGGTTTAGACAGCAGTACAGTGTGGTGCAAAATGATAAAACGTAACCATGAACCTATGGAAGCAGAAAACGGCAGGACAGTGAACACTCCTTTGCGATGCGGTGCTGCTCACCTTTATACACCAAAAAGGTAACATTCCAATTGCTCTGCACCACACATAGTGCAGAGCAGATCGTGTGAAAGGGCCCTATGTCACTGCACTTGCACCCTACAAAGAAAACAATTGTGAATTGGGTCAAACTTGTTTGGCAGTGTGTAACAAAGCACACACAAATTAAATCCTTTGAGATCTGTGGCATTACTGCTGCTGATCATGTCCTTATTCACTGAATCAAGATTGGAGGGGTGGCCAGTGCAGTCCAGAATGCAGTCTATTAAATCAGTCTGGAATCTGACTGCTTAGATGATCCTTGAAATCAGACTTGAACCAGAAGATCCTACTGATGGTAGCAATGGAGAACTAAACAGCAGTGATGAGTATGTGTAAAAAATTTTTCTTTTTAAAATGGTGTAGGATTGCAGGGTATGTTGAATATATGGTCTATCTTGAGTCATTATCTGAGAGCGGCTTCTAATCCAAACAGTGGTTCAGTGTTGTGGTTTGTATTAAATGGCAGCTACTCGCAACAGAAGCTGATGTCTGTACTCCCAGCACACTGGTCATCATAAATGAGGTTTAAGCAGCCTAAAAATAGGAAATAAATGAGTACATTATTTCTCCGTCGGGGATCGATCTATGCAGGTAAAGGCTAGCGAGCAGTAAGTAACACACTTTTGCAAGGTCAGTTGCTCAGTACGTTGCTTGCCTGCCACTAGGGCCAGAAGATCAGAATATTGCGGGTTCTATTGCCACACTAGGAACTTGGGCTTATACCCAATCTTGGGTGGAAGGCGGGGACTGTTGTGTTGTTGAGATGCAGTTCTTCAGATGAGATGTTAAACCGAGATCCCTTCTGCTCATTTGTGATGGTTGAAGGACCCTTGTTTATAAGAGCAGTGGATTTTCCTTACTCTGTCAATTTAAAAAAAAAAAAAAAAAAGGGGCGAGGTCTGTGCAGCCTATCCCCAGGACACAACTAGAAACGAGCAGACACAGCTCAGTATACTTTACCTGCTCAAAAAAGGTTAAATTACTAAAATGATACAGTTTTAAAATCACATTGTCTCATCCTGGTACCAAAAAGGCCTCACCATGTAAAAAGAACCGTTTGAAATAATGCAGCAGGTCCCTTTAAAGGCAAAACTGTGGGTTACCTCTTAATGACCTTGCCAAATGAAGGCATGAAGTAAGGATACATGTATTCTGAAATTTCATTTAAAAGAAAAAGGGAATTCTGGATGGAATTTGTACTTGGGTTACACTTTACACTATTCCTAGTAAGTATATTTGGTTTGTTTCAAGTTTTTAGCTTGAAACAGTGTATGATTAAATTGCTTTCTATTTGTCACACAACTGACAAAGTAGGAACTTTCTTTTTCAACTTAGGGTTAACTTATATTTGCAGGGTATCAGTATAGCCACCAAATGCATTAGAATTTCATTTCAACAATCCGCTCAATACTGGAAGTGGATTGGTGACAAATGCTGATGGCAGCCCAGAAAATCTCATAGCACGATGTCCTTGGAAAGGTTTACATGTCTGAATGATGAAAATAGACTAATTGAACTTGACTGAAAGAATAGCATGATATAATTGTTATCCCCATACTAAGAGGTAAAAGACCCATTGCTCATATGAGGCAAAGCATAATGACTGAATCCTAACTGTCACAGGCAAGGCATCAATTCAGACGGGATAGGAAATAGGAAGTGGGTTAAAACAGCAGTGCAACATAGCCAAACACTGAATCGGTTACACAGTGCGTGGACTGAGTAAAAACAGCAATGGCATCATTTTTGTACTTACTTGTTATACAGCCGCTAATCTTTTTGTTTCTGGGGTTGTAACGGGCTGCCCCCATGGGCACCATGTTTAAATCCGTCATTAACACTGAAGTTGAGATATGCACATTTCAACTAATAGATTAAAAAAAACAAAACTAGTCAGTTAGCATGTTTCACTCCGTTTCTTCAGTGCGTGCTAGTGCCCGAGTCTGCTTGTGAGCATACTGCATGCTCTTTGAGTAGCTGTCAGTCGATAGTTTTCTATATACACCTCGTACAGGGATTACTCGTGACCGGAGGCTACAAAATAAAAAAGAGGAATGAGCTTCTGTTCAAGATCAAGTGACACTGACACATCATTGTCCGGGTGACTGTTTAAATTGTTTTTCTTATGGTAAGTGAAGTAAGATATGATTAATAGTTTATTCAGCAGGGTTGAGGATTTTCAGCATAGAAGCTGACGGATTCTGCTGTCTGTCTGTATGTTAGGTTCAGTTGGTTTACACACTTGTTTTCATTGTATTATCTGTAGATATGCGATGAGTTATCACCAATATGTCTTTAGTTTTGACAGAAAGAGTAAAATAACTATTCCTGTTTTTTTTTTTTAAGTGGCATCTGACATTTGCACAAGACAGGGCTATGCCATATGCAAGAAATCGATATGAGTAAGCAGTCAAAATGATGAGAGATGGATTGTGCTTGTGTGGCTCGAACCTTCAGCCAGTGTTGCCCTGGACTACCCCATTGAAATACAGAATAATAAAATTCAGAGAGACTGCCAGTGGGATGAATGCTGATTTGCCGTTTGGAATTAACACGGTACTCTCTCTAAACTGAAGCTGACATTGGGTATTATACTGCATATAAAAAAAAAAAAAAAACTTTACTAAAATGTGATATATTAAAAAAAAAAAAAAAAAAAAAAAGTGAAATAGCTGTTTACTGTTCAGATTGACTTTCCTGGCCAATGATGTTTCATAAATAAATACATAATATCCAGCATGGTCTTTATGGGTAAACAAACTGTATGCACTGCAAGTTCCCGATGGGGGCAATGTAACAGGGATACAGTAATCCGCAAGTATGATGGCAGATAAAATGTGAAAACAATTGGCCAACAGGGTAGTGGGTTTTCAGCATGGAAGCTGACTGATTCTGCTAGTTGTACGTGCTTTAGGTTCTGCTAATATACATGCTCAATCCCATTGTATTACCTTTAGTTATGTGATGAATTACATTCTGTAAATTTTTTTTTTATCCCAGATGGAGTAAATTAGCTTTTTCCTCACTCTAAGTGGTGTCTGAGCTTCACACAAAAAATGATATGCTTATATTTAAGAAATCAATTTATATGAGCAAGTAGCCAAAAGTGCCATAGGTCCTGTTTGTCGGAATTAAACCTGCAGCCAGTGTCATTCTGAACAAGAGACTTTTCAACCACCCCACACCCCACCCACTGAAATACAGGAGAATCAAAATGAGAGACTGCCAGTGGGATGAATGACCATTTTGATACTGTTTGGGATCGACACTGTAATCTTTCTAAATTGCAGCTGGCATTCAATAGCACATTGCATATAAGAAAAATACTTTACTAAAAAGCTGTTTATTTCTCCTTTTTTTTTTTTATCTGTTTACTGCTTAATGTGACTCTTCTGGCCAAAGCATTTACACAAACAAATATCAATCATGGTCTTTATGAATAAATAGGCTATAGCAGGCCCATTGCCAGCTGGTGTTCATCCAGTTTGAACCCCCCCCCCCCCAATTTGGAACCGCCTCCTTTTTTTTTTTTTTTGGTTATTTAATATGCCTGTTTTTGTTTACCGTTCCTTTAAAATTGACTGGCAGGACTGTGGTGCTTAAGACATGCTGAGCCCAGCTGGCACCTTGGCTTCCCTCTGAAATGCGTGCCCCCCATCAACTCTGCTCTCTAGTGCCAAATCTGGTGTTGAGCTGCCCATGAGGCCCCATGACATGCACCCCCACCCAATCTGCTGCCCAGTCTGCTCCATAGCGGTCCATCGTCTTTTGCACTGTGACTCCCAATCATCAGCTGGCCAATCCGTGCTAGTAATCAGGAAGAAAGCATGCCATAATGCTCCATCCACAGCCACTGACCAGATTTCGGAGCATAAGTGAGAATGGAGCATGGCAGCCACGATGTCTCGACGAAACACAAGAAAAGGCACTGAATGTCGGCTTATAACAGAATATTTGGTGACACCAGCAGATAAATGTTGCTGAAGATCTCGGGTGTACTGTGTTTCTGTTAGTTCGGCAGGGGCTTAACAGTTGCAGTTAATGGATGAGAAAGAGAGACGTTCGGGGGAGGGGTGCGGACGATTCTGGACTAATGGGGCTGCAGCTGAATTTATCAAGACTTTGAAAAACTAAACTAAAGGCGCTTTACATACAGGTTTTTAAAACAAAATGAGCATTACCTGTGGCACCGTTGTGCTCTGTTGTGTTTTTAGGATCCCTTTACACTCCGTGAGTTTTCAGGCAGCTCCCACCTCCATTTGTGCTTTGGCACCCCCACAGAGCTTGCTGCTCTATTGCTGTTTGTGCACCGCTTCAGAATGGCTGTTCTATAGAGCCTGACGAAACAAAACACAACGATGCAAACCACGAAAAGCAGATATTTCAGTTTGGACGAACGTTCACCTGTGGAACGAAACAGATGCACTTTACACACAAAGGATGTAACGGAATACTGTTTCCGAAACAGTTATTCCGTTAAATAAACCTGTGTGTAAAAGCACCTTAAAAGACAAATTAACTTGTCTTTGTTGAGCTCAAAGCCCTCTCAACTCCCTGTAGCCCTCTGAATTTCCTGGAGTGAGTCTACAGACTATTTCCAACCTCTGCATCATGAAAAATGGAGTGCAGTATTGTTTTCTGGCCAATACTGGTTTTGTGTGTTACATAATTTTTTCAGAAACTTTATAACATCAAAAACTGGGTTCAGTGTATCAAGTGTGTGTGTGTGTGTGTGTGTGTGTGTGTGTGTGTGCCTGGACCTTGAAGATGCTGTTTTTTTTTTTTTTTTTTTTTGTGAGACATTTTTCGAAAACTGGTTAACTTCTATGTCACTCACTGTGTGTGCCTGGACTGGAGACACCGTTTTTTTATTATGACAATAATTTCAAAAAGTGTCGCTGTGCTGTGCCATATTATTATTTGATCCAAGACCACCACAGTAGTGGGGTACGTATAGGAAATATTCAAACTGCAAATTTCTTTGGAACTTTTTTTTTGAATAAACTGCAAGGCATTGTTGTCCTGAAGTTCCCTTATTACCTGTTGTCAGGTCACAAAGATTCTTGTTGTCAAAAGGAACAGGCTTGACCCAACCAGCTGGTTATATTACTGTAGTGCATTTTGGCTATTTCATTTGATCAGAATTTACAAGACTTGGCTAAAAGTGTTTCTGGGTCTCTGTTTGTAACCAGCTTATATAAAATCCTTCAAAACAAGTGAAATGCAGCATTTATTAACCAGTGGCTTCTTGCATTCCCTGATCATGGTATTGAGTGTCTGTTGTTGAACTTCACTGTGAATTAACTTCATACAGGTTTTGTGACAGTAGTGACGCTCAGTCTTGTATACCCAGGCAAGACAAGAGGTACCCCCCCCCCCAGCTCCTATAGTGCACTACTTGGCATTTGGTTACTGCTTTGCTCCCTTCCATTGAAGCACCTGTTTCCCATTCAGATGAGGACATCTCTAGAATTTTTAATTTTTCCCTTGGAGTCAAGACCTAACAGAACTTTATTTTATCTTCAGTGTAAGCCTTAAAATGCACCACAGAGCACCTAAAACACTTGAGCTTCAGGGGCCTGGCGGACCCCATGCCCTCGGCATTTTACAAAACATTTTGTGTGCTATGCGTGCAACATGCCCCTACCACTCACTAAGAGAACCCACTCTCTGCAAAAATCCTGACATTGATCCTGTATATGCACTGCAGAGTACTTTGGGGGGGGGGGCACCTGATTTACAAGTATGATGGCAGATTTTTCAGCATAGGAGCTAACTGTTTCTTCTGGCTGTGTGTGGCTGTATGTGCATTAGGTTCTACCAGTATGCTTGAACCCATTGTATTCTGTTTAGCTATGTGATGAATTAAGATCCCATATATATATTTTTTTTATCCTTGACTAATGGAGTAAATTAGCCTTTCCTCACTCTTAAGTGGTGTTTGAGCGTCACAAAAAGTAATATGCTATATTTAAGAAATCCATTTAATATGAGCAAGTAGTCAGAAGTGATACAGACAGGTGCTGCTTGTGGGATTCGAACCTGCAGCCATTGTCATTCTGAATGAAATACAAGGACCCCCCCCCATCCCATTGAAATACAGAATAATCAAAGTCCGAGAGACTGCCAGTGGGATGAATGACTGATACCATTTGGGATCAGCACTATAATCACTCTAAACTGCAGCTGTCATTTGATAGCACATTGCCTGTGTGTATGTATATGTGTATAATATTTGTGGCAAAAAAATGCATTAATGCATCAGTTAGGGTTAAAGTGACAAAGTGAGGTAATTAAACATTAGGGTTGAGCCCCTAACCTCTCCCCACATAACCCACACACCCATCCTCCACAGACTGACAGATGCTGGGGTGTGCCAAGGGGTCATCAGGCGGAACTCTCACCCCATTCCATGTGTAAGCAGGTTGACCTGCTACAGTAAAGGAGAATGGGGCGATGGGCCTCACAACCCCATGGCACACCCTGGCTTCTGTCAGTCTGTGAAGGGTGGGTGTGTGGGTTATGTTGGGGGGGGGGCAGGGGCTCAACCCTAATGTTTAATTACCTCATTTTGTCACTTTAACCATAACTGATGCATTAATGCAGTTTTTTGCCATGAATTTTTCTTACTTTTTGAAAAAGTATAATATAACTAGTAAAAAACATGCCCACCGAGTTGCCCATTCCTGCATAACAATATGCATCTGTGTGAACACGGGCCCTCTGGAACTGCACTGCCACTTACACAAACCTACAGAGCCATACAGCAGCCCTACAGGGCAGGGAACCCTTGTAACACAAATTTGACAATATCTCATTAACCGTGCAACCCATGGAAAGAATTCCACTGCAGGCTTACTCTATGGTTTAAAATCTTGTTCCAGCAGTATAGATTACCTAAAGGAAAGCTAAGCTTATGCCTGGTTAAATAAAGTGATTGAGTAGTGAAAACTCTGTATCTCGCTTCGTTTTCGAGATAAGGGTGCCGAAAGGTGTGACAGACAATGTGATCCTATGGGGAAAATCTCAACTTTGTAATGGCATACCTATGAAGCCACTTAATTCCCCAACACCTAAATAGCATAATTCACACCTGTAGGGCATCCCCTCAATACTCTGAATTTCAGGTAAAAAGAGCAAACCATTAATGAGCTATGCAATTCTATAGTTTTTACACGTTTAAAAATTCTTCATTCGTCAGATAGCAAAATCCTGGGCTGCCAGACCAGTCCTAGTCTGCGAGCTAGCAAAATTCTAGTCCGTGAGGGGACATTTGGTCGTGTCATCAGGACCATCTTGGTCATCCCCAGCGACATCTGGCCATGAAATCCGCTGATGGACAAAACTCGTGGACCAGGATTTTGAAGGCTCGCAGACTAGGATCGTTAGCGAGTCATGAAAGAAGAATTTTACATTTTTAAAAAGCAATTTTTTTGACAAAAATGAACCAAATCAAGGGCATAGCTTTGTAGAGGGCGTCACTCTAAACGAAACCCATGCCTCATTTGGCCCAGCAGTCACCCACAGACAAAGCTACGACATTTTCTTTGGCTGAAAAACTGAAAACAAGATGGCGGCTCGTGGACAAGGAATTTTTCTGACAGACTAGGATTTTCTTTTGTGAGGTAGCAAAATCCTTAACCATGAGACAATTCTTAGGTCACAAAATATACATATAAATTTTGAGTGAACTGAGCATGCTCAGATCTCAAAAATAAAAAATGTAATAACTTTTGAATGCATTAATATTTTTTTTTTTTTTTTTTTTTTTACCAAACTAATGCTGGATTGTTCCTTGACCCAAACTCTCTTTACTTTCCACATTTCATACCAAAAGACCACACGGTGTGGTCGCAGCGCCATGGGCAAAAAAAGCATCAAAACTGGCTAAAAGTGCGTTTGTTGGCATTTCACTGTGCAGAAACCATATGTCCGACCAAAACGCAACTTGCACATCAAGAGATCTACCATACCAAACCATGCATTCCAAATTTCATGCAAATCCATTGAACGGTTGCAAAGTTATTAACGCACAAAATCTGAGGTTTAACATTAAAGTGCCTACTCAACCTTAACTATAGGGGCGCGACTGCACCCCTACGATACATACATACATACATACAACACTTTACTGAAATGTGGTTTAAAAAAAAATAGAAATAACTGTTTACTGCTGAAAGTAACTTTCCTGCGCTAGGCTTTTAAACAAATAAAAAATATCCATTCTGGTCTTTATGGGTAAACAGGCTGTATGCACTGTAAGTTCCCGATGCAGAGACTTTAGGTGGGGTGAAGGGGTGGGGGAGACGGGTATGCAGTAAATTTACCTGAACAGTCACAGTGGGGGTGCCTTCATATACTGACAGAAAGAAAAACGTGATTATTAAACGTGATTATTACATGTCTTGGGTGGATTCAGCAGAGTGCAAACAGTTCAACAAGTGAAAGTTTAAGTATATCCAAATTTTTAAAAATTCTCCCACATGCTATCTTTATATTAGGAAACATTCAGTTAAACAGCTTCCATTATCGTACACCCTTAACAGCACTTATAGGACAAGAGACACTCATTGAAAGTGGTTTCTGTAGTCTGAATGAATGTTTGTGCATGAGTATATTGAAATGATCATCCGGATGATTTGTGAGAGCAGCTAGAGATAACATTTGCTGTATAGATTACTAGTTACCTTATTGTAGATGTTATCCTGTAAAATCTGCTCTTCAGTCACCATGGAGATAATACTAAGATACGGGGTCATGTACATTTGGTTTGACTGTAAGATTCGTTTTTGGGGAGTAATAATCACAGCTGCATGCAATAAATGTGTCAAAGTACTCCATACAACAGTTTGAATCGGTTGGTAACCTGAAAGTAAAAGTGTGAAGCTTATCATGCCATGTTATTTTCCTCCAACACTCTGTATTCAGAATGTGTCATGCTAAAATGTTTTAAGTACTTGTAAAACATGTTTTGATCACTGTCTTTATAAATGTGACAGTGTATCGGTATTTCTGTTGAGCAAACTAATTGCTATATCATGACAAAGAATGGCTTCATGTTCCATTGTCTCCAACCTGGCATCTTTCACCAACACCAATACAAAGGTTGTTTTTTTACTGAACGTTCAATGTATGTGTCTCTTTTGATTTGTGGTTATAATTGTGTATATGTGAAATTTACTCCTCCCCCCGGTCGCACCTGGAAACTAGCCTCGGCTCAGCGTGCCTTTCCTGGTCACCAACTTTTAAATAAATATATATAACATATATGTATGCATATTGAGCTGAAACAATAATTTGAAATGAAATAGTGACATAATGTGCAGATTAACTACAAACAAAACCCAGAGCACCTTTACATTACTAAGCCTCGTGATATGTTCATAGCTGAGGTCATGATACGAATGATTGCTCTGAGCAGCTGCTTTGCATACATAAATATTAACAGATTTTAGTAAACTAAATAAATCTGACCTGCTGTAGCTTTGTAAAGAAACTGATAGAAATGCTGATTCTAATCCAAGGACTAAAACATTCATGCTAGTTTATTGTGTGGTTCTGGACTTGCATCCCTTCTTTGCCCTGAAATGAGTGACTATCCTCGATTGTCCAGACAGGTATAGTGATGAGATGACGGGCATTTGATCTGCTATAACCACAGATGTACGATTTGTTACTATAGCTGAAAAAAGTGGAGAGTTTGTTTAAAGTAACACTGCATGCCAGGCTTTTAATACCCCACCTCTGAATTTTAGGCATTTATTAAAAAAGCTCAACTCAGAAGAATTTTTGTGACCTTCATTTAGACTTCTGTTTACAACACCATTAACAAATAAAGTACAAAGTGGGCTATGCAGTCTACTCATATTTTTTTCTTTCTAAACCCCACAACAACTCACTCTCACAACTCATGACTGAAGCAGCAGTACAATCTACTGTACGGTGAATCCGTCAGTAATACAGCAATTCATTGAGTTATGTGGCTTATAGTAGACTAGTTCTCGATAGATCATAGGGTCTAATCTGCTGGCTTCTTAGTATGTTAGTATATAAATTAAATGGTAAAATGATTGATCACATAGTGTTTTCCTTATGTCAAAAGTGAATCGACATAGAATAATAAAATAGGCTGATCAGAGGTCCTCAGGATTCAGAACTAAGCATTTTCTGTTAAATGAAATGAATGTTACTCAGGACTGAAAGAACTCTGTAACACAAGTGGAAAACATAAGCCTTCCACTCAGATCTCATCCTGTGGCGATGGCTGCCACGCCATCTTTGATGGCTGTCTCTCATGCCATGTGCTTACACAAATACATTGACTTGCACACATGCACAAGGGTTCATGATGCACGCTCACACTGGTCACAACACCACTCTGAGCTCTCGAGCATATCCATCTTTGGCTAGGAACAGCAGAAAAAGAGGTGCATCTTTTGTTTTCCTTTTTTTTTTCTGATTTATAAGATCACAATAATAAAAACATAATAACATTAAAAAAAATAATGAAGCTGTCTCTCTTGTTTTTAGCTAAGACCAGGCAGGGGATTCACTTTTATACGATCTGTGCACTGCTGCCTTAAATTCTGCCATTGCATGTGAAGAAGAGCATCAGAACCACAGAGGTTGAAGGATTAGGGGAAGGTATGTGGGTATGGGTACAGGTAGACATGGGTAGGGGAAGAACTACAAAATTGGTGTAATATATAGGTCACTATCCCAGAAAGTGGAGACTGATTAGGAACTAGGGAGGAGATTATAAAGGCTGCAGTGCAAGGGGAGGTCCTGCTTATGGGAGACTTCAGCTTGCGAGAAGTGGACTGGAGCATCCCAGTGGCAGCAATCTAAAGGAATCTGTTGCTGGGGGAGGTATTTTAGGTGGCATTTCTGGTACCGAGAGTAGAAGAACCCACTAGAGAGGGAGCCTTACTTGGTCGTGACAAACACAGAGAGTATTAGGAAAGTCAGAGTTCAGAACTCAATGGGATCCATCAATCACCAGACTGTATGGTTCAGTATCAAGTTGGAGGCACACAGAATTGGTCAGTGACAAAGGCGCTAGACTTCAGAAGGGTGAGTTTTGGTAGAATGAGGGTGCTGCTGTACAAGAAACTGAAAGCGGTGAAGGAAATAGTGGAAGTGACTAATAAGTGGGATTTAATCAAAATTCTAACACTTTTGACCATTTTATGACTGTTACGAATGTAACAATCTACTCTGGGTGTGCATCATTGTTGTATTATAAAATGGGTAGGGAATTTGCTGCATTCTGATTGGCCAGGAGAGTTCAGAATCCAGTGCCTAACGGGGTGTCAACCAACAGATCAGGAACCCTTCTGGCAACTAGGATGCAGTGCACATACATATCCATGCTTCCCAAAACTTTGTAGAATACATTTCTGGCAGTCATGTTGCTAAAGTTAGCAAAAAAATAAACTACCTGCCATAATTTCCTAATCAATATTTCAACGCATTGTAATAACTCCCCATCTCAACCCCACCCCAAAAAATCCCCCAACAAATCAGAATAACACATTTTAAAGGGACGCTGTCAATCCTGCTTAGGCCTCAAACTGTCCCTGGTTTAGAAAACTCATTTTACGATTGTCTACAGTACATTCTGTATAATGTGCTGATGCAGCTAGTAGTTTGATTCTGATTTCTTTTTTGGTTTTAAAAGTGAAGAATAGATGGCCCACCATGCTGGTGTTACCAAACCAAGATGTGTTTGTTTTACATTCCTTAATCAACTCACACTGCATCTTTCCTGGACTTGGGAACACCACCAACACAGTCTAGCCACTCCAGGTGCAGTGGAGACTATTGCACCATGAGTGGCTGATCTGTTTGGGGGTGTTTCTGATGTTCATTAAGTATGCAGTAGAAGTGGATCAAGAATTTGAAACAAAACAAAACTGGGTATAAATACACCATTAGCATGCATTTTAGTTATACTAAGAAAGAGGCAGATTTAAACAACCATCAACACCACTGATCTTTAGAGAAGGTAAACAATCCTAAAATATGGGTTTCCAACTAGAAATAGTATGATGCAAAAAAGGTTGACAGCATCCCTTTAACTCACCCATTTGTCTTTTACTCTTTTTTTTTTTTGCACTTTTTTATTTTTCAGGCTTCAAATCCTCTATCTCATCCCCCCGCCTGCCCACCCACTCATTCTCTCTCTGTTAGTCCTCTCACCTGCCCGCTTAATAATTTGTCCTCACATTACTATTTTCTTTCAGAAGGCAGTCTTTCTGTACCAGTCACATTATTTCAGCATCCAGTCTGTTCGACGTCTTCCTCTTTCTTGTGAATGGGAACCATGATCACATGCAATTTTGCTGTCTCCCTCAGCAACTAGTTGCATTGCTCTCTTTACCTTACTGTTCACTTGGCCTGGCTGAATTGAACTCTTGAAGACTTATTCTGCAGATCTGTCATTGTGGTGTTCAAAGAAATAATGCACAGGCCAGCTCTCTTAATATAATAAAAACAGAAGCACCAGCGTGATCAGCAACCTGGACTACAACTGCCAAGTTTTTCAAAAGAGCCACAGTTAGAACCACAGTCACATTTGGCCACATTGTTTGCTTTCCCTTCCTCATGCTAGCAAAATAGCTGCATCTCACACACACACACACACACACACACACACACACACACACACACACCTCTTTCTCTCTCGTTTGTGTGCTGTCTCGCACTCTCAGGGAAAATACATACAAAAATGCCACCGGACAAAAACTCATAGAAACACAAAGCCAGTATTTTTATTTTTATTACCATTTTATTAAATAAAGAAACTTGCAGATCAAGTATTTTCTACCCACACTGGCTCATAACAGTGCTGCTTAGTGGCAGAAACAGAGGGGCTATTTTTTCATTTTACTATTGTACAGTGTAATTTTTATAATTTATTTTCCTTTCTCTCTCTCTCTCTCTCTCTCTCTATTTTCTCTGTATTATACATTTTTACTTGGGGACCCATACACACAGTAAGATGCTCAGGGGTGGTGGTTGTCATAGGTTAATGCACTTACATGTGCTGAAAGCACTCAGCGCAAGTGCCTCATGATTTGCTGCGCACCTGGGTCTTACTGCTCACATTAACCTGTAGAAAAACAACTTTTGTTTATAAAAAGGTCATTTTAAGAGTTTTACCCCAGATATTTTAACATGGCATTTTTTGACCACACCTCTTAAACCAGGAAGGTGAAATCTTTGAAATCCTTCCCAGAAGGTGATTTTGTGGTTGTTCTTTTGAAAATTTGGGATCAAAATATTAAACTACAAAGTTGTGAAGGAAGAGCTGTGCATGTCTGTATCTGTAACTGCACATAAGTGCAGGGGCCCTCTGGGCCCAGCACTTGTGCCCTGCACATCTGCATCTGTACACTCACAGAAGTGAAGGTCCCAGAGGGCCCTGTGCTTCAGTGGCCTGGTGGACTCCACATATGGGTCCTGCACATCTGCACCGGTAGTGGCAAGGCCTCCACACCAGGTGGATCTGTCCATGCAGGTCCCGAAAGGACCTGTGTGAACGAGGATATGAATCCAATGTCTCAAAAAGAAATGAAATTCATTGCAGAAATCCGCATTCATTCACCAGTTTATGGTTAAGCTTAAAGCAACAAAAATAGGGAAATGTGGTGTTATTGTACTAATAAAAATACTCGTACTCCGAGCATTAACAGAACCTGTCAGGGTTCCCAGACACGGCTAAAGTTAGATAATCTGCCAGCCATGCTGGCAATGAGGCACTCAGCCTGCAGGGTGAATAGTATCTCCTTGTACCACTCTAAAAATTGTGGTATGCAGTGGTCTAACCAATGCCGGAGAATAACCTTCTTTGCACATGCCGAGATCAAGGCCATGTGCGGCCTCTGGTTACCTAACGGACATTAGAGTAGTCTCCCAGGATGCATACTTCGGGAGAAAATGCATCAGGTAGCCCTAATAAGGGATCTAAGCATGTGCAAATCGCATTCCAAAAAGGGACCAATCTCGCAGGACCACAGAATGTGGAGTAGGGTGCCTGGTTCTTTGCCAGATCTGGAGCAGAGATTTACAGATAGTTTACCCATTATCTGCAATTTAACTGGAGCATAATAAAGGTTATGTATAATTCTAAATTGCATAAAACGGTATCTGTCCCATTTAATGAATGTATAAAGATGTTTCCAAATAAAAGTACAATTCCTAGGGGAATTGGGGGTCAGGAGATATTGGTCCCAGCAATAAAATCTTGGGCCCTCTCTGGCGCCTTGAAAGTCTCGCAGTGTGTGATAATAATATGAGACCTGATGAGAGGTGGGGGTATTCTGAATGAGAGGAATAACCCAAATTACCTAGAGGGCTAAGCCAGGGGCCACTGCCAAAAACTGCACAAGCATGTGAGACAACTGGAGGTATTGGAAACACACGGAGATAGGCCAGTGATATTTGGTGCGGGCATCCTGAAAAGATGATTAACAGTAAGATCTCCAACTGTATCTACTCCCGTATCCATCCAAAATCTCCTCGAGAGTGGCTGGGCAGCTATAGAAAAAATTGGGTTACCAAATAAGGATTGAGCTATTTCTCTATGGGGGTTAATTTTGAGTAAGGAACAAAACTGTAGGTGAACCCAAAGAGAAGCATCCAGTGGGGTGTCCCATAAGGACCAACCGGGTAAGTCTCTTTCTGGGGAGATGGAGAAGTGACCGGATATCCAGTCTATGGTCGGCGCACACAGAACATCCCATGTCCACACAAAGGGGACATAAGACCCTGAGTGATCACCCCTAGCTGTCCCCAACCAGTGAGAAGATCTGCTAAGGTGTAGAGGCATGTAGTATAGAAAAAAATTGGGGGCTTGCAGTCCTCCATCCTGTTTAGCATGCATTAACTTAGTTAAAGCTCTACGCACTGCCTTACCATGCCACAGGAAGGAGGAAATAATTCTATGATCCTGATTAAACCGTGTTTGAGGCAGAGCAGAATGATACATCTAGAGGGGGTATAAAAGCCTGGGTAAGACTTTCATTTTAATAATATTTAATCTGCCCCAGAGTGATAGAGGTAACATGGACCAGCGATCAAAGTCCATTTTAAGATGGGATACCATCAAATCGAGGTTACGTAGTTTCAGCTTGAGGGGTGAGATACTAAGATAAATCGCCATATACTTTAACTTGTCTTTCTTCCAGTCCAGACCTGTTCAATATCTGCCTTAAAGATTACACTATTGAGTGGCATAACTTCAGTTTTAACAAAATTCAATTTATAATTTGAAATGGCACCGAATTGGGAAATAATTTGCAGGGCAGCAGTCAAGGACGTAGCAGGGGAGGATATATGCAGTACAATATCATCTGCACATTCAGATAGCTTATAATCAATATGACCTATAGAAATGCCAGAAACCAGAGGGTAGAGATTACGTTTATGAATGAGAGGTTCTAAGAAAAGATCAAATGAATATGGGGAAAGTGAACATCCCTGCCTAGTGCCTTGGTAGAAGAGGAAGGACGAAGATAAGACCCTGTTGCAAAGAATCCGGGGCGATGGAGAGGAGTAGAGCACCTTGACCCACTGTATGAACGCTGGGAGGATATGAAAGTTGGGGAGCAAAGCAAACGGGTAGTCCCATGAAACCCTATCAAAAGCTTTTTTTGCATCCAGGGTCACCAGAACCACAGGAGTCCCTGGACACTGAGAAAAGGTAGGATTTCCTGATATGGCCCTCTGAAAGTCTACCCTTGACAAACCCAACCTGTTCTCTACTTATAAGTGACTCCCAAACTAACCCCAATCTACAGACCAATACTTAAGCTAAAATTTTAATATCAACATTGATAAGTGATACCGGGCCTATAGTTGGAGACCAGCAGGGGGCCCCTACTGGGCTTGGGGAGGGCCACAATAGTGGCTACAGTAAGGGAAGAGTCAGAGAGGCCCTCCTTAAATATGTAGTTGTAGGTGTCGAGTAAAATGGGAGCCAGCTGGTCTTTACAGGCCTTGTAAAAGTTGGTGATAAGTCCCCTGGTCCGGAAGGGGTTATCAGAGGCTAAGAAGTCAATAGCTTGGGATATCTCAGCTAGGGATAATGGGGCCTGTAAAATGTCAACCTGTGGGTCAGTCAGTTGAGGGAGGGAAATATCTTGCAGAAAGGCCTCAAACTGAGCCAGACAAAAAGGAGACAAAGGCTGATAAAACTTTTTTAAAAGAGTCAACAATATCACGTGGGGGAGGTAAGAAGGGAGTCAGAATTGGTGTGGATGGAGGAGACCATCTTGTCCATGGCTTGTGACCACAATTGAAGGGCTAACAGCTTCCCCACCCTTTCTCCCTGGTCAGAGTACTTCACTTTAGAGCGGAACAGAAGATGTTCCGTTTTTTCCCTCCAGTAAGGAGTTATACTGAAAATGGAGGCTTTCTAGCTGCTCCCATTCTAGTTGTGAAGAAGACTGGGAAATGCATCCTTCATAGACTCAAATCTGGGTTAGCAAGGAAGATAAATTAGCCATGGTTTGTCTCTTAATCCTGGCTGCCATACAGATCAATTCCCCCAAGGCACACATCAAGGCACCCCATAATATGTCGAGAGTAGACATGGAGGGAGAATTAGATTCCATGAAGGAAATGACGAAGTCCTGGAGGTGCTGCAGTTAAATGTCTGATTTAAGTAATTGTTTAGAATCTAGACTTTATCTTTGGGTGAAGAGGGGGAGAAGTTTACCTGAATTAGGGCAGGATGGTGATCAGAAATGACCTTTGCTGAGTAATGGCCTAGAAGGACTCTGGGAAGATGGACCACTCCTAGCAAAAAAATAATCAATTCTTGAGAAGGAGTTATGTGGCAGGGAGTAAAAAGAATAATCTCGAATGTCTGGATTTAGTGTTCTCCTGAGGACTATCAAACCCACGGAGTCCGTCAAATCTCGGAGTGCCAGTTGACCAGGGGAAAGGGCCTGACATGCCTGAACAGTTCTGTCTAACTCATTGCACTGACCTAAGTTCCAGTCGCCACCAAGTATAATTGGAAGGGAAGCCTAGGGGGCCAGAATGGTCATTAGGGTAGTAAACAATTTGTGGGCCCTCTCTGGTAGGGTCATAAATGGCCCCTAGTATCACCTCCAGGTGCCCAAGTAAGACACAAAGAATAACATAGCAGCCCTGGGGGTCCACTACCTCCTGAAGGAGGCAGAAGGGAACTCTCCATGCAATAAGAATTACCACCCCTTTCTTGTGGGAGTCAGAACCGGCTCCAAAAGCCTGTCCCACCCAGGATCTCCTAAAAAGGAGAACCTGAGAAGGGAGCAGGTGAGTGTCCTATAAAAAGGCTACATCAGCCTGTAATTTTTAGAGATGGAGAACTTTGGCCAGTTTCGTAGGGGATTGTGCGTCTTTGATGTCCCAAGTACAAACAGTGTAGGTGGGCATGTTAAGAAATTAAGCAATAACAAGGAACCATAATGAGCACGGAAAAAAAGGAATTGTCAGGCAGCCCTAAGTAAACCTAGCTTCTGGTGGTGTCCTCCCCCACTCCAACTCCCCAGAAACAGAGGAACCCTTCCCAGGCCCCCAAAACTATATACAAACCACTTCCTCCCTCCCCACCACCCATATACTAGAAACTTACCCTCCCCCACAACCCACAACAAAGCCAAGGTCATGTAATAGAAATAGAAATCCCAGTTCCAACCCTCCACCCCCCACATACCCCAAACCCAACACCCCACCCTGAAAAAACCCTGAACCCTTTGCGTAGCCCAGAAAAATAGACCATAAGGACCTAGAACTGAGAACACAACAGGACAAAAATGCAAAGAGTTCTCCACCCATTAACCAGTTCATGACAGACATCCCAAAGCAGCACATGAATTTCCCCCCCATAACTGCCCCGCACCACCAATACCCATAATAATAGCACAGCTAAACAATTTAAATATAACTATATAAGATTACACTTACTGTTTGACCAAACTCCAATATATGGGGAGAGCCCCTGAAGCTCAAAGTGCAGAGCCCCTTGTGGATGGTAGTGCCCTGGTATTATAAGAAAACAATAAATGGACCAGGCAGGGAGGAACAACAGTTAAATGAGTGTGCTAAAATACAAGACATTGTGTAGCACATTAGCCATTGTAGGAATAAAGTAAATAAAAGGAAAAAAAATAGTCCATAGAACGTCAGCCACCGTACAGGAGGTCTCTGTTTCTGCATACCAGTCTTTTAGTAGGAAGAGGTGGCAACTGGGCTAAACTTGAAATAAAGTATTAAATCCAATGACCCCGTAGAAACAGATACCGTATGTAAGTCCCCAATAAATGGCATCCTACATGGACAAAAACTCTTGGGGGGTGCTCTGCGCCGATGAGCAGACACATAACAAAAGCAGGGTAGGAGCTCCCGAGAAACCTGATTCCATGAAAGAAACACAACACATACCTGCAAACTGGACACAGTCTAAAGCAAGCAAGTGATCTTCAGGCAAACACAACAGTGGATATAATGCTGCTCCGTTGTGTAGCAAAACTTTGTTGTGGTCGCATCAGTGTGCACTAGCCTCTGCATTCGTACTCATATCAACATGCATAGAAAGCTGAACAGCGACTAATCGATGCCAGGAAGTGGAAGCACAGGTGATGTCAAACTCTGCAGCAGCTGTCCAGAGAGAGAGATGCAGTGCAAGGAATCTGGGGCAACAGTAAATACCATGAACAAGCAAATTTATTTATTTATTTATTTCTAAGAATCAGTTTACAACCTTTGAGCCAGAGGCTCGTTTCCAAAGGTACTTCGTCACATAATGACATGCATTGTGTTTTTGGTTACATAGCATAGATTTGCAAAACAATAGGCATTCAACAGAGGCGCCACGTCACACTGTGGTCAGACAAATACAATTAGGTTACAGGGTACATGTAATTGATAACAGGTGTTACACAAGTTGGTATCAAGTGAGCAATCTAGTTGGTAAACACCTAAACAGCTGGCACTGGCCAGGTTAAACATAGGCACGGTGTACAGGGAAGTGGTAGTGGGGATGGCTAGGTGGAGAGCTGCCCGGGGGGCGTTGTCAAGAGAAGCAGAGGTGGAGGCTATGTTCAGAGACGGGAGCAGTTAAATGGACAAGTCCTGAGACATGTCAGCCACAGACCCAGAAAACGGGCCAGTGATACCGAGGAAACTCTTCGTTCTCTTAGACTTTACATACCAAAGCCAATCAACAGGCTTCTAAACAAAACATAGCCTTTAATGAACAGAGGCTGCTACAGTGCGATAGGGAGTAGTCAGAGAGTCAACGATCCCTAAACAGGTCTGGGAAAAATTTTTCCAAAGCTCCAGAGAGGCTTGCTCTGTTAATTCATATGCCAGCTATGAACCTTGATGTAGGACAGTCAGTCAGGCAGGGTACAAAACTTTAAAATGCACTCCTGCTGCGATAAGTTTGGAGACCAGTGGATGATATGCTGCTCACTTCTGTCTTGTGACAATTGGAAGATCCTGGGTTATTCTGAGCTTGGAACCTTCTCATAGAATTTCTCTGAGCTCACGCAGCTTGAATAAAATATGCTGTTTGTCGAGGTGATTGAGCAGTCGTAGAATACAGGGACGCGGGGGTGGGGGATCCAGCAGCTGGTCTGGGGCACAAAGAGTGATGAGCCCATTCAACCACATAAGAAGGGTTGTTAGAAGAAGGCCCCGCGATTTTCTTCAGCAGCTTTTGCGAAAATATTATAGGTGAAGTCCCCTCCGAATCTTCCAGAAGGCCAAAAATAACCAAGTTGTTCCTTCAGCTATGGCCTTCCAGATCTTCCAGCTTGGTCTCAATCCTGGTTAGCTTTTGACGAATAAATATCATGTCAGGTTCAACTCTGTCCCACCAACGTTCAAGAGAAGAGGTCTGAGCCGCAACATCAGTAATTTTTTTTTGTAGCTTCTCCTAAGTCGGCCCACATTGATTTAGGCTATGCAGTGAGTTCATGGAGGGCCGACTTATATGGCTGAAACTCAGCTAGAAATTTTTCCCCTGTAAGGAGGGCTGGCACCAATGTGGCAGAAGCAACCTTTCTGGCAGTAGCAGATTGGCCCTTGGGTCATTTCAAACTCTTGTCCGGGATTTGCGGCAAGGTGTGATGTGGAGGTGCCTGGTGCATTTCTGCTTCCATCATTGCCACAGAGCCACAAAATCAGACCTCAAAATTATCTTCAAGAACACCGGTAAGAGTCTGCAGATAGGAATAAAGTTTCAGTGGGAAAAATATCAGGCAAAAGCTGTAAAAAGAAAATTGAGGAAAGTAGAACAGGAGCATTTGGAGGGAACTGCTACTCCTCGGACTACATCACGTGACTCCGCTACATGAAAAATGTGATTGCACAATCAGACAAGCAAGAGACAGAAAGTTGCAGAATAGGAGAAGATAAAATATATCCTTGCTTTTAACACTGTCTGCATAAGAAATGGGACAGGGTCTTACCCAACCCTGTCTCATCCCCAGCACTACTTCCAGCACTGTCACTTTCCCAACACTGCAGTAGTTTGTACTACTCACACAGCTTAGCACATTGCCACAAGCTATAATTGGAACCACTGCTGCACAATAATAATAAACCTCTGTTTTCTGTGATTCTGTTACTGAAGAGAAAACCTGCAGTCACATTCCCTCCTTTTCTTCATATGCATCTTCCTAGCTAAACTCACGCAAGTGCCACAGCTGCCAGCTCCTGAAACAACTAACCCAGTGGTCAAACCCCAACTTTTTAACAAAGAAATCTTTCCCTGGCAGCAACAACAAAACAACCTGATAGCCCCCACTGACCTGAAAAGAAAATGATGCTGCTTGCTCTGTAACTGCTCTGCTTTTCTCCCATTCAGGCTTGCTTCTCCATTCCACTCGTCTGCAACTTGTTAGCCAAACACAGAAGTAGCTCATGTCTCTGTTCTGCAACTCTCCCACTTGCCAGACATACACCAAAATGAAATTAAAAAATACATTTTCTTTTTTTTTTTGTTGTACTAACTTCACACAAGGACCGCTCCCACGCAGTATAACTTGTACTTTATTTGCTTGGGCTCACTTACGAAACCGAGCTGGCATATTGCCACACTTTTTTTTTTTTTTTTTTTTAATCTCCACTGGTGCCCCAGTGAGCTACAATGTCCCAGTGTCCATGCCGACACATCTGTGACAATGCCCATGGCAAAACCAGCAAAATAAGATGCAGAGCCACTATTTCAGAAAAAGTCCCACAAAGTCTATTGATTATAAAAACCAAAAATGGAGAAAAAAATTAGTCGCTCAAGGTCCTGCCCTGTTACATAAATGGAATATGGGGGAGGGGGGCGGGGCAGATAAATCATTTATATTTTTGCAGTTGTTCATATACACATACACACACACACGCAGGCAGGCAAAGGAACCAGCGGGCCAGCCAATGCCTTTTGACCCCCTTCCCCAAATTTAGATCAGTGGAGTAATATTAATTTAAGAGCATTGAATCTGGTGTGTATTCTCTGAGTACAACAAGCAACCTGTTTTTAAACTTTTTTGTACTCAAGGTGTAAAGAGAATCTAGATAAAGTATATTTTTTGAGAAAAAGCTTAGTAATAAATTTTTTTCACTATTGAGTGGTATGCACTGTTCAGGTATTTGTGCTTCATTTTACCTATTAAAACTGTTCTAAAAGTTGCAAATCCTAATGCTGTTCTTCTGTGACAATCGCAGATAATCTATGCATTTCGACAATGGATAATTCATATGACTGTGTGGACTGTTCTGGATTATAGTAAGTCAAGTAGGTTAACAGAGGTATATCCAAGAAGATATTGGTTTTTAATGTGGCCTGGGCTGAGGTGTTGTATTGATCCATCCCCTGGCCTGTACAGTTCTTACCCTCCAGTATTCAGTATGCTCCACTACCACTGTGTATATATACAGCGGACTCAGCCACGATGCACCACAATAACTAGCAGTAAATGACATGTCACAAAATATTGCAGTAAAAAAGGGCTTAATTGCTACACCGTTCACTGCAGCATTTTGTGATCCACTGCAGTATTATTGCATTGCATCTTGGCTGGTGTGTGTGTGTATATGTATGTATGTTATAAATAGCGGACTAGCAGGACATGCAAGATCTACTGTGATACAGTTAGGGATATCATGATATATAGGATAAAGTATGGGTCTTGGTGTGTAATGAGAATTTACTCATACTCCAAGGGGTTTATGCATACATCAAACCCGAAGGTGTGTGTAAATTGACTTTACACACAGAGACCCATATTTTATTTTATATAATTGTTGAGCTTCTCTTTTTCACCTCAGCAATTATATAAAATAATAAGACTGCTGTGCCGGCACAGTCAGATTACCTCAGCGCGCGAGGTCCGCTTTAACTTCATTTAAAGTATTTTTAGGGTGGTCAGTTCGGTAGCTGTGTGGAACATTTCAACTAATTGTAAAAATTACTTACTACCGAGTGTCTGTGGCAGTTTCTCTCTACCATGGGTTTGCGGTTCCCTGTTCGGGAAGGATACAGCAAGCGAGGAGTTCGAGCATGCGCAGTGTGGGGAAAACCGTGCGCGTGTTTGCCATTATAAACGCTCCTTTATAACGGCAAATTACACCATGGTTTCCCTATGGGAAAAAGGGATGACCATTAATGATATCATGGTTTTACAGCATACTATGGCGCTGGATGTTACAGTATTGGAACCGCACGCAGTATGTGATGCCACAATAATGGGAGTTCACAGTATACCATGTTTCTCTGGCTTTTCAACAACTTTTTGTGTTTTCAGGGACCACTGTCCCTTGCATCCCAACTCTCCTCGATGCAAGAGATTGGGGAAGCTTCATTTTGGTATAAAAATGACTTCTGTAATACAACAGTACACCAGTAACCATGCTTTTACATGTGATGGTTACCATACCTTAAGAATTTCATGCTATAATGTTCCTTGGTACAGTGCACCATGTTTTGAGAGTAACTTTTTCTTGTTGGTGTCTGTGTCTGGAGAAATGCAGGTGGTGATGCAACCAAACCCCAAGGTATTTGCAGGAGGGACCTCTTCATGGGGTGGGGATGCATTTAGAGGTGTTACTACTGGGGACATTTGAATCCTGGGGAGCACCAGTTGCTACTAAAGGTCCTATAGAACATTTGTTTTAATATTCATAGGTGGTTTGGAATGAAACCAGTGCTGGATGTTGTCAAATTCAGAGTTTTGTTTCTAGATCAGTGGTCGAGGAACCCAAAGGAAAGAAGTGTCCTCCACATACATGTGGATATACAGAGAAATACACTGTGGGAAGGTAATTCAGGATGGTAGAGTTCAGTATGGGACCCAGGATAGAGCCCTTGGGGCACCTGACTAGTTTTGGATAGTGGGAGAGGGAGCCACCTATGAGGACCGATGGCTGCTGTTTGCAAAGGTAGGGACATAATCAACCAGATGATAGGTTTGAAAGGTCCACCCCACCAATATAGAAACATAGAGGCATAGAATTTGTCAGCAGAAAAAAGCAGCTTGACCCATCCAGTCTGCCCAGATGTTCACTGCCTAATCTGTTTTCTGCAGACCCTAACTTGTCTCCAGCAACCCTCACCCTCCCTGCCTATTTACTAATATTCCCGTGTCTTATCCCATGCATGCTTGACCCCCACCCCCATTTTTGCCTTCACTTCTTCCACTGGCAGTCTGTTCCAGTCATCTACCACCCTTTCAATGAAGTAGGACTTTCTCATATCCCTCATAAACTTCTCAACTCCAGCTTCATTGCATGCTTTTGTAGGTCTCTATCATGTTCACTCTCGCGCTTCTGTCTTCCAGGGTGAACATGTTGAGATTCCTCAGTTTGTCATAAGTCTTCTTGTGTAGCCCCTGTGCCATTTTGGTTACCCTCCTCTGGACTGCCTCCACCCTGTCTATATCCTTTCTGAGGTGCGGTCTCCAAAACTGGACATGGTACTCAAAGTGGGATACACCAGTGAGCGATATAGTGGCAACACCACCTCCCTCCTTCTGCTGGAGATACCCCTCCCTATGCACCCCAACATCGCACTAGCCTTACTCACTGTTTTGTCACACTGCTTGCCACTTGGAGGACAAAAGTTATGATACCCCAAAGGCCCCTTTCCTGCTTAGTGACCGTCAGTAACCCCCCCCCCCAAACATCCTGTACTCTGCTCCTGGGTTTCCATTCCCTAGGTGCATGATTTAGCACTTTTTGGCATTGAACCCTAACTGCCTACTCTTGACCACTCCTTGAGTTTTCCAAGGTCCCTGTGCATTCTCTTTACACCCTCCTGAGTGTCTGCCCTATTACTGATTTTTTTTTTTTTTTTGTATCATCTGCAAAAAGACATACCTTCCCTTCCAGTTCTTCTGCTGTGTCACTCATGAATACATTGAAGAGGGCTGGACCCAGTACTGAGCCCTGCTGCACCTCGCTGGTCATGCTCCCATCATTAGGTGAGTGCCATTATTAACCACTCTCTATTCCTTAATGAATTTCTAACCCAGTTCACCACTTTGGATTCCCTCCCAGACTGCTCAGTTTCTTAATCAGTCTCCTGTGTGGCACAGTGTCGAAGGCCTTGCTGAAGTTCAGATAGGCCATGTCCACTGTCCTCCCCTTATCTGTTTCTCCAGTCAAAGAAATTAATCAGGTAGGTCTGGCATGACCCCCCCCCCCCCTCCGCCACTGTGAATCTATACTTCCTGTGGTCTTGAAGACCACTGGCTTCAAGATACTGTACCAGCCTGTCCTGAAACGGCATTTCCATTGATTTCTCCAGCACTGAAGTGACACTGACCAGCCTATAGTTATTAACATCCTCAATGCTACTGCTCTTATGAAGAGGGAGTATGTCTGCTCTTCTCCAGTCCTCCAGAACCACACCTGTTTCCAGTGAGCTGTTGAATACTGCGATCGGTGGGGCAGCTAACACCTCCCTGAGTTCCTTTAGTACCCTTGGGTGTATCATTTCCAGTCCCATAGCTTTGTCCACCTTTTTTCCTTTGAAAATGGACTTGTGTCCATCACTGTCAGTTCATTTGTTCCTGCTGCTCCCTGTTGGTCCATCCCTGTCCCCACTGTGAACACTGAGTAGAAGTAGCTGTTCAGGGTGGCAGCTTTTTCTGGCTCTTCTACTGCCCAGTCTCCCCCTGCTGCCCTCCCAATCCTCACTGTTCCTCCTCTTGATTTCCTCATCTTACTTATGTATATAAAGAAAGTCTTATCCCCTCTAGCTGCCTCTTTGGCTATCCTTTCCTTTGTCAGCGCCTTTGCTCCCCTCACCTGCTTCCCTTTGTTGTACTTGGCATACCTCCCTGTCCTCCTACTGTGTTTCCTTATGCCTCCTGCATGCTGCCATTTTTTTCCTTCACCACCTTGGCTGCTTCTCTAGACAACCTTAATGGTCTTTTTTTTTTTCTTCTGCTTTTACTCACTTTCTTCTCACAGAGGTTGGTTGCCTTAATTATGCTGTCCCTTATTGTTCCTCACTATGCCTTTACCCCTCCCTGGCAGCCCCCCAAAGGAAGTTTCTGAGGCAGTCTCCCATTTCTTTAAAATCCACCCTCCTAAAGTCTGGGACCCTCATCCTTATAAGGTTTGCCTATGCTCCTGTTTTTATGTTAAAAACACTGTACTGTGATCAGGGGAACATAGGGGATTTCCCACTGTGATGTCTGCAATGTCTCCCTGTTTGTATGCACCAGGAACAGGCTGCCCCATCCCACTGCCTGTCTCATACTCAGTAAGAGAGGGTAGAACACAGTATTGAAAGCCATGGCTATTTTGAAAAAAAGATGGCGGAGATAAGCTGGCCCCAATTAATGATAGAATCTGTAAACCTTAGGACCAGGAAGACAGTGGAGTGGGATTTGCAAATGCCAGTCCAGACAGGCCAGAGAACTGAGGAGGAGATCAGGTTTGAGGAAAGGTGTGTGTGTGTGTGTGTGTGTGTGTGTGTGTGTCTGTGTGTGATAGATGGACACACAATATGTTTCTCTTGTAATTTTGAGAGTGGACTGAAAGGAGACTGGGCAACTGGACAGTAGTTCTCTATGGTGGAGGGGTTACTCACTTTTGTGGAAAGGTAAAACTTAACTGTACTTCCACACCTTAGGGATTTGATCTACATGAAGGTTCTGATTTAGGAAGAAGATAATGGTGGCAGGGCTAGCAACAGTACAGAGGTGAAAGTGCCTAGAATAATGGATTACAAACCATTTGGGCTGTGGCATTGATGGATTAAGGAACTTCTAGGCAGTGAGTGTCTTGACCGGTGTGGTAGGAGGAAAGGTAGAGATGGGGAAGGGGGTGAGGGAGGATAGAAATGGGGAAGTGTGAGAAGGCTGGAGTCGGTTAGGTCAGGGTTGAGTAGGGCAGAAGGAAGAGGGTGCAGGAGGTAAAAAAAAAAAAAACATTTTAAAGTAAAGCTGACCTTGGCTAGGTTGGAGATGGGGGAGTTCTAGCTTGAGGACTGTGGTTGTTGGCTGGGAAGAATTAAAAAAACAGGATAGACTACCATCCAGAACGTTGTTGGGCAGTTTTATATTGTTCTGGAAATTCTAAACAAAAAAATCATTTGTATTATCAAATAAAATGTTACAAGATATCAGGATGTAGTACTCCTTTAAAGGACAGTAAGGCAGTGAGTAGTCATGACTGGTTCGGTAGGAGAGAAGGTAAGTTGAGGGAGGAAGAGGATAGAAATCGGGAAATGTGAGAGGGTTGCAGTAGGATAGTTGAGGGGTGAGTAGGGCAGAAGCAAGAGGGCACAGGAGGTTCAAACAAACAAACAAAAAAGTCATTGAAAGTATAGGTGATCTTGGGCAGGTTGGAGATAGGGGAGTTCTGTAGCTTGAGGACTGTGGTAGCTAATGGGGTGGGGGGTGGAAATTAAAAACAGAATAGACAGCTTTCCAGAACTTTGTTGGTCAGTTTCTATTGTTCTGGAAGTTCTAAGAAATCATTTGTGTGGTCTTCCTTGTAGCCTTGATGCTTGCACTGCGGAGTTACTTGTACTGTAGCAGATTCCTCGGGGGAGCCTGAGGGCATTAGCGTTGGTGTGAAACAGTATCACAAACTTTCAAGCAGGTGATGAACTTTGCAGTAATTCAGGAAAGAGGGGAGTGTCTCATGTGACCACAAGTAGGGACATGTTTATGCCAGATTGCCATGAATTGTGAGTGGAAATACAAGAATACCTCATCTATTCTGAGAGTGCCTGACCGTGGAGAGCTTTAAGTTGGCCTTAAAGACCCACCTGTTTCAGCTTGCTTTTGGGGATTTTGTACAGTGAATTATCTAATTTTATAATAGTTTTGATATAGAAGTTTAGACCTGTATTTTTTATTTTATTGTTTTGTTGTGTTTTTATTAACTAAAATGTGTGCAGTGCTTTGATACTTGTAAACTGTGCTATAAAATAAATATTATTATTATTATTACTATTATTATTACCTACTACAGTATCTTACTGCTACTGCCCCCAAGTTCTCTTCCTCAATTCAAATTCGTCAGGTACTTCTCTAAGCAAATTTGTACACTCTTGTGGTGACACATGCATGAAGCACTTCTTCTTTGGGGCCCGATCCCTTCCTGTTATGACGCGTTCTACTACATATTTAGTTGACTATATTATCCTACATGGTGTTTTTATACCATAGGTAATGCCTACTTATAATAATGTATGACTGTACTATTGTCTGTTCCCTTCCTGTTATAACCCACTCCATGATTTGTTCAGTTGGCTGTAGTATCTTTGCTATTGTTGCATGGAGTACTGGCCAATGTTTTGTTAGCCAATCTACTGTTACCTGTGTCTACATGGCTAAAAATAAGCTACTTTGTTTTGTTGTCAGGTACTTCACTTTACTGTTTACTGTTTATTGTCATCTTTGTCTCTATGGCTAAGAACAAGCCATATTGACTACTGTCATTGATTTCTGAAATGCATTTCTGTATGTATTGCCTTGTACTCTCCCGGGTCGTGCCTGAAAATAGTCATTTATTGGCTAGTACCCTTACCCGGTTAACAAAAACTAAAATAAATAAATAAACTATATCAGTAGACCTAGATGGAGGCCTGTCAGTCAGTGGACTAGATTGAGAGAAATGAATGACCTGCATGCACCGTATGAATTTTTGGGGCTATGGGGCATCTTAAATTCTGAACACGCTGCATCACCCTGTTCTGACTGATTGCAGTAGGGATGGTGCCAGTGTCACGTGTCAAGGCAGAATGTATGCTGGGCTGCATTGAAGAGGGCGTAAAATGCCATGAAAGGGATGCAGTTCTTCAATTCAAAGGATATTGCAGCAGTCGAGAGGGGGAAGCAGAGAGCAACACAATTTTGTGATTGAGAGAGTAAGATAATGGGGAATGATGACAGACTTGATCTTTTCAATGATTATTAAAAGGCTAAGATGAGATATGATTACAGTTTTTTTCTTGAACATTTTAGAGGGATTGAGTAAGGTAGATCAGCACCTATTAATCTTGTTCATGGCATTTGCACAACAGAGTGTACTCCATGTAAAGAGTTAGGAGTAATGTGTGAAAGCAGTTTTTATTTAATAGACACATGGAGCAAGCTCTCAAAGGAAACTTTTTTTTTCTTTACAACTTCTATGCATCTCAGCTTGACTTATCCTGTGTAAACTGTAGATTTTAATGTAGTCCTGCTTTAACCCATTTCCACAACTGGGTGGACATGTGCACTGGAGGTTAATTGATTTATGGTGACACAGAGTATTTGGTTCTACTAGGGTTTGACTCTGTGATCTTCTGGTTCGGAAACTGTGTCTTTAATCACTAAACACATTGCATCCTGAATAGTGCATGTGGAAAGTGTTGAATCTTTTATGATCAAGTTAGATTAGTTCCTCATGAAGAATCGCATAACTTGGGGCAGCATTTAATTCATTCAGGAAGAGAGGGTTCTCATAGGTGTCCCAATGAATGTAGCAGCTGCCCAGATGGCAGCAGGCAAACACTATGGACTCTCTGTCTTTTCTTTTTTTTTTTTTAATCTGTTATTTCCTGTGTTCACAATAAGTGGGCATGGAAAATAGTCATCTCAATCCCTAGTCATGTGGGAATATGGTAATTCCCCTAGAAACTCACAGCACATATCTTTTCAGGCTAATCACAGTAAGATTATGAACTTTGGAAGCAGTGTGGTCTAACGGTTGGAGCACTAAATTGGGAACTTGGAGACTGCAGGTTCAAATCCAGCTTGAGTCAAAATACTCACTGTCCAACCTTGGGCAAGTCATTTATCCCTAAGTACTCCAGCCCACAAAGCCATGGAAATGGGTAGAAGCTGAAAATGTTATGTTGGGCTAATCTAGGTAAATAAAAATTGTAAAATAACTCTGCCACTGTTTACCAGTGAGCACTTAGAATGGGATAGGAGAAGGTGGTGCCACTGGACACCAGAGAAGCAGGATATCCAGACTTATATTTTAGTAAAGCCACTTCCTTGTGTTCCCTTGAGCAAGTCCTGTAAACCTGTTATTTTGTCCACCCAGCTGTAAAACTGGCAGGGTAGATATTGAGAAACAAAAAATGGTATTATTAGTGGAGTAAAATTGTTTTTTCCTCCCACTCCGTTTCTTCAGTGGTCCTTGGAGTATTCCTCGAGTTCCAAATGTCCATTACGGCTCTCTGTGTAATTTTCAGCTTGAGGGTCCAGGGTCCTATTCAAGAAGAGTTTGTCCCATTCTGTGTTTATGGCAATCATCTTTTGGAATAGGACCCCTGAACTCCATGTAGGAACAAAGTGGGTGTCCAAGGGAAATGTTTGAGAATTTCAGTAAATTCCCTCAGGATCCCTTCACACTCTTTGTTTAGTCCAGGAGTGTGCACATGCAGTAAAAAGTACTAATTGTGGTAAATGTTTTAGTGCAGTTGCGGGACAAATTACCACATTTGTGGTAATAAGTATCAAATACTGAGAAATGTAATGGCAATCCCAGGAGAACAATAACAAGACATTTTTAACATTCTGTGTCAGAATGTGGTATGGCAGAATATTGTTAATTTCATGGCTGGGTAGAAGCAGTAGCTACCTGAAAATTAGAAGAAAATTAGATGTTGCATTAAAGCTGGTGAATCAGGGTATTAAATAGCTGGTACAGTGTAGAATAGCAAAACGCTACATGAAACAGGAAGTAATGCTAACCATTTCCAGAAATGCGTAGTGGTAGACTGCTAACCATTTTGTGATTAAGTCCCTGGCACAATAGATAAAATGAATAAAATACATATATGTTTTTTTCAGTTTTGCTAATCATTCTGTGCTAAGTGTGGTCCTGGCAGACAGTGACCAGATTGGGGGCCTGGAGGTAAGGGACCCGTTGGCGGGGAGTGACCATGCCACGGTCTGGTTCTGCCTGGACCTAGGAGGGGTAGAAGGCTGCACAAAGACGGAGGTAACTGACTTCAGGGGGGTGGATTTTAAGGAAATAGGAAGGATCCTTAAGGAGCATTTGGATGGGATTGGGTCAGACATGGATGCTGATAGTAGGTGGGAAATCATCAGGAGAGGGTGCGGGATGCTACCAGCACCTGTGCAAGAGTAAGACGAAAATGCGATAGGGCCCGAAAAGCCTGCTGGTGGACCAGGAGGTAGAGCGGGGAAAGAAGGCAGCCTATAGGCAATTCAAGTGCTCAAGGAGTGAAAGGGATGGAGGGGAGTACGAGCTGATGGCTAGAAGGGCCACTAGGGTGGCGAGGGAGGCTAAGGCAATGAAGGATCAGAACCTGGCCAGGGAAATTAGGAGAGGGAACAAGGGGTTCTTCAGATACATTGGGGAAAAACGAAGGGTGAAGGGGCAGATTAGCAGGATTAAAACAGGGGAGAGATGGGCACAAGACCTGGGGGAGCAGGCTGAGGTACTAAATGAGTACTTCACCTCAGTTTTCACCAAGGAAAATGGGGGTGCTGCATCATACATGGGAGGAGACAGTGATACTGAGGAGTGGGGACCGTTAACGATCGGCGGGTCTGGGGAGAGGGGGAGGCATCACTGGCAGGAGGGGGGAAGGCTAAGCAGGGAAAAGAGGTAGCGGAAGTGGAAATCACAGCAGAGAGAGTGAGGGAAGTCCTCAGGTCCCTTAAGACGGAGAAAGCACCAGAGCCAGATAAATTACATTCCAGAGTGCTGAAGGAACTTGCGGATGTCCTGGCGGAGCTTTTCACCAACTCTCTGAGGACAGGGTGGATGCCCCAGGACTGGAAGGTGGCGCATATAGTGCCTATCCACAAGGGGGATCAAAGGAGGTGGCAGGGAACTACAGGCCTGTCAGCCTGACATCGGTGGTGGGCAAGGTGATGGAGGGCATTGTCAAGGAGAGGCTGGGGGGGGGGGACCTGGAAAAGTCAGGGTGCCTGGACAATAGACAGCATGGATTCGTCCCGGGGAAATCGTGTCAGACAAACCTTGTGGAGTTCTGACTGGGTGACTAGTGCCTTGGACCTGGGTAGACCAGTGGACGTCCTCTTTCTAGACTTCAGCAAGGCATTTGACTCTGTTCCTCACGTGGGCCTGTTGGATAAGCTGGGAGAAATGGGTGGGGGACCAGATGATCAGATGGATAGGCAATTTGCTCCAGGACTGGACCCAGAGGGTCATAGTTGGTGGGATAGTCTCATCCCCAAGGAGGGTCATTAGTGGGGTCCCACAGGGATCAGTCCTTGGGGCCCCTCCTGTTCAATGCCTACGTCTCTGACATAAGGACAGGTATCAGGAGTGAGATGAGTCTCTTTGCGGATGACTCAAAACTGGGGGTGGTGGTGGATGGGGAGGAGGGGAAGGTGGCCCTACAGGGGGACCTGGAGGCTCTGGAAAGATGGTCTAGAAAGTGGAAGCTGAGGTTCAATGCAGGGAAATGCAAGGTACTGCACCTGGGGGCCAGAAACCTGGGCCAAGTGTACATCCTGGGGGAATGCTACAAGTCTCGATGGCTGAGAGGGACCTGGGGGTGGTGGTGGATGTCAAGATGAACAACTCGGAGACTTGTAGCAGGGCAGCAGCCAAGGCCAACAGGATGTTTGGATGCATCGCTAGGGGGATCACCTCCAGAAGGAGGGAAATGATACTCCCTCTGTATAACTGCTTGGTGAGGCTGCACCTCGAGTACTGCGTGCAGTTTTGGAGGCCATACTTAAAGAGGGACATTAAACTCCTGGAGAGGGTCCAGAGGAGGGCAACCAAAATGATTTTGGGCTTGGGGGACAGGACCTATGAGGAGAGGCTCGAAGAGCTAAATATGTACACATTGGAAGAGAGAAGGGACCGGGGGGACATGATAGAGGTCTTCAGGTACATGAAGGGGGTAAATAGAGGAGGAACAGTTAGGGTGCTTTGAAGGAAGGAAGAGGGGTCCACTAGAGGGCATGGGTGGGAGCTGGAGGGGGGAAGATTCAGGGGAGAAAGGAGGAGGTGCTACTTCACTGAGAGGGTGGTGGAGCCATGGAATGCGCTGCCTAGGGGGCTGGTGGAGGCAGAAACGGTGGAGGTGTTCAAGAGGGGTGGGACGGAGTTTGTATGTTAAACCTCAAATTTTGCACTCTGATAACTTTGCATCCATTCAATGGATTTGCACAACATTTTGCATGCACTGTCTCTTTGGGTGGATCTCTTGAGGTGCCAAGTTACGTTACAGTTAGATGTGTGGATTCTGAGATCCAGCTAGTGAAAAAACCCTAAAATTCGCCACGCAGTTTTATTTCTTGTCGCATTGCACAGAGATGGTGTTGAATTTTGGTCTGAAATTTTTATGGTAGTGCTTTGGTCATAGAACAGACCAGCGTTTGTTTATTTTTCCCTCCTACATTCTCCAGCGACCCCCCCCCTCCTTCAGGCTGCCAGTTCCCCGACTTAACCCTACTGCCCTCAGTTGAGCCGCCTCCACTGTCCTCACATTACAGTCAACAGCTGAGGTATCCCGGCGTAAGCCTTCGCTGGATGGGTCCCCTTCCTCCGAGGGGAAAGACAGCAGCCAGGGAGATCACCAGCATACTCTATGTTAGGCCTTGGGGTGCTGCTGAGGTGGAGAAGCGGCTTCCTAGAGAGCCTTCGGCAGCATTGGAGTGTGGCAGCTGTCATCCGGTGGTCCTGGAGCCATTTCCATTTTTCTGGGTCCCCATTGCGCCGCTCGTGCAGTGCCCCAAGTCTCCACTAGGGGCCGCTGCCAAGTGATGTCTCCTTCGATCCCACCCCAGGAGAAGAGAGCAGTCCTCCGGATGCTCAATCCTCTCCTTCCCCAGCTGACCCCTGGCATCCAGAGTTCATTCCTGAACCCGGGTCACCGGTGTGGTCGAGGTAAGGTGCCAGCGCCTCAACCCTCTACGCCACCCAGCATTTATTTGGTGAAAAATATTAATCCGTTCAAAAGTTATAGCATTTTTAAAGTCCATTATTTTCAGTGGCATTTTTATTTTTCAGGATAGCTGCATGGTACGAACCAGGATGTTGGTTCGTCAGGGGCAAATCCTGGTTTGCCACTTGTCAATCGTAGCTCACCAGAAAAAAATCTTTGTACGTCAGCCACCATCTTTTTTTTTGTTTGTTTTGTTAGTGTAATAATTTTGCTGAGGGACCTGTGTCTTACACATCAAAGTGTGTTCATTGCTCATCTGGAGTTGATGAACTCTGTTGTGTGTTTTGCGGTGTCTCTATGCCCTCATAAACATTTTTTTTTTTTATTTAAATCCTTGCTCGTGACTCGCTAAACTCCATTTGCCATCTTGATTTGTCAGTGGCAGACACAGAAATCGGCTGCTGGACAAGAATTCCCAATTTGGACATTTGGTCTTAAATTGTGCTGACCAGATGGCTAGACAGGGATCCTTGTCCACCAGTGATGAATCAGGGTGGTGGACAAGGAATTTGGTTGGTAGACAAGGATTCCTGTCTGGCCATCTATCCTTGTCCACTAGTGATGAATCAGGGTGGCAGACAGGGATATCATTTTGACAAACAAGGATTTTGTTGTGGACATCTGGTCCACAAAATGGGGCGAACTGGTCAGGAATTTTTTCTTGTTTCCAGTTTTGTGCCCCTGCCCCTTCAGTTATATCCCTGGTGACTAGTGGCACCCCCCATCCTGTGTCCCCATGTATTATTAATTTATTATTTTTTTATTTTATTTATATTTTTTAAATTTCTTTGTGGCTTTCTTGCCACAGCTCTCTGGTGTCCAGTGCTACCTCCTCCCCCACTCTCCATTGCCCAGTTATCATTGGTGGCAATGGGTCCCCGTTACTTTGCCCCTTTTTATTTTATTTTTTTAGTCAAAGTTGAAAACTGTCCATCGTTGTTTTTGCATCAGTTTGCCCTGGAAAATGGAAAAACATCAATTGCCGATCATGCCCGTACCCCCCATGTCTCCCAGGTGTCCAGTGGTACCCCCCACCCTTCATTGCCCCAGTTATTGGTGGCAGTGGGTCCCTGTTACTGTGCCCCTTTTTATTTATATTTTTTTTACTCTGAAAAGTAGAAAACTATCTGTCATTATCTTTGCTGTCATTTGCCCTGGAAAAAAAAAAAAAAAACACCCATCACTGATCGCACCTGTTCCCCCACCTGACCCCACTGTGCACCCACCTCCCCACCCCCCGACATCCCCAGACCACCACTCACCTGAGGAGATCCGAGGTTTAAGACCCACTCCACCGATTGAAGATATGTCTTGTTGCTGGAACCGGCAACTGCAATATGAACTAAGCTAAATTCGCTTCAGTTTATTTCGGTGGGGGGTTTAACTTACAGCCATAACTCAGCCATTTTGTGACATTTTGGCCCCAGATTTTCAACCTGGCCTTTTGGGGACCCCACCTCATGAACAATATGACTGTCATCGGGCAGCTGTTGCAGGAAAGATAATTTCAAAGTCAGTTGGCAAAATCACCTTTCCAGTGGGATTTGAGTAATGACTGTCATATTGTTCATGAGCTGGGGTCATAAAAAGGGTATGTTGAAAATTTTGGGTCAAACTTTTGGAAAATGGCTACATTATGGGCATTCATTGCTATCGCGCTACACATGCTCGTAATTTTGCAAATTTTTTATATTGACACCATATATATTTTCAGCATAGCCTAGGTATTGCCCCACCTCATGTATGTGACAGCTGTCACTTTTCAAATCCTGGCCAAAATGCGTTTTCGCACTTGTAGCACCGAATGGCATTGTAGTTGCGCAGAATTACTTTTTGGTAGGGATTTGAAAATGTTCTGTACATGCAGTGAGGTCATAAGATGGCTATGTTGGAAAGTTGGAGTCAAATAAGGATGCTGTTATACTATCTCAATGGAGGGATGGGGACTCTGCGCTCTAACTGTAAAAATAAGGCTACTGTTACACTATTTTGATGGACAGATGAGCTCTTCCACTGTAAAAATAAGGCTACTGTTTTGATGGACGGATGGGAGCACATGGTCCAAAGGACCCTGCTCTCCCAGTCATAAAATAGGGATACTATTATACTGTCTCAAAAAGTAAGGAAATAAATTGCAAAAGACTTTGTTAATGCATTAGTTAGGCTCAAAGTGGCAAAAGTAGGAAATGTAGAGTTAGGGTTTCCAACCCTAATGCTCCATTCCCACCCTGCACAGACCCACAGGCGGGGAGGGAGGGCCTGTATTGGGCACCGTGAGCATTAGCGCTCACCCCATTCTCCTGCATTGTAACCATGTCACCTAATTTTGTAAAGAATGGGGTGAGCGTTAGGATTCACGGTGCTGAAGACAGACCCCCCACCTGTGACCTGTGGGTCTGGCAGGGTGGAATAAAGTGTTGGAAACCTTAATGCCACATTTCCTTTATTTTTTTTTGCTTTGACTCAACTGATGCATAACAAAGTTTTTGCAGTTTATTATAGATATAATGTGGTCACCCCTACAGTTAGGGTTGAGTAGGCACTTTAATGTTTATCCTAAAGTTTTGCACGTTAATAACTTTGCAACCGTTCAACAGATTTGCATGAAAGTTTGCATGTAAGCTCTTTTAGGACAGCTCTCTAGATCTGCTGAGATTTGTTCTTGTCAGATGGGCAGATTCCGAGTTGTGGAGAGTGCAAAAGTTTTTTTTTTTTTTTTGGGGGTGGGTGTGTTTTAGTGTTTCTAAGCTGTTTTTCTTTGAACCAGCCTATAGCCCAGGCGGTTTGGAATTTTGATCTGAAATTTTCATGAGATATTGGGGGTGGGGGGCTGAGCCACAGATGTACCTTTTGCTGATTTTGTTGAAAAATATTAATCCGTTTCAAAGCTATTTAATTTTTTAAATTTCTGTTCTGAGCAGACTCAGTAAGCACTTCAAGATAGCTGTATGAAATTGCTGTCAAGTGAGTACCCTCCGACTTCTTGCATGTTTGTATCCTTTGCTCTAGTCTCCCTATCCACTCCTATTTTTTTTTATATACTTTATATTTATTAGTTTACATGTAGACAGGTACAGGTACATCACACGTCTTGGAAATCCCACATTTGAAATACACAGAAAGGAAATAACTTTTTCCTGTAATAAACAGGATTACAGTCTCTCCAGGCTTATCCTATAATTGGGGGGGTGGAATCTAAAAACAGGTCAGATACATTCTAAAAGTCAAATAATCTGTGTAGCTGTAGCCCAAGAGCAGGTGGGGATATAAACTAAAGTTCACTCCTAAAATGTATTTCAAATTGCCTTGCCCAGCAGAGCTTTGGGTCCACCTTTATACCTAAAGGAAAAATATAACTCTCCTAAAAGGATTATCAGACATCTAGGATAAAACACATACTACATCAATATGCTAAAGACATTAATTCAAACCTCGGGAGAGTACAGCTTAGTTCTCCCGGTTTTACTTAAATCGATTATAGCTTAAGATAATGATGGGGCTCTATGGCCACAGTCTCATTATATATGTCTACTTTACAAAAAGCGCTTTTAAGACTGGTAAAAACAAATTAGCCCCAAACCAGAGAGAAGAGCTCATAGTCCCACAGTAGAGGATGAGAGAAGAGAATACAAAAAGTCACCAAATGAAACCCTTCAAGTTTCTTCTGCAAATTCATCATCCGATGGTTGCTCACAAACATTGGATTGTTGAGATTCTACTTTAATGACCCACTTCCCAGCATCGATCGGATCAGTGAACACGTAGACCTTGTCTTGGTGAACAATGCAGAGTTTCGCTGGATAAAGAACCGCATGAGGTATTGCCAGGTCCCTAAGCTTTCGTCGAACTCCGTCAAATTTTTTACGGCATTGCCTAGTGGAGAAGGAGAGATCCGGGAATAAATAGACTGTGTGGTCCTGCACATTAAGTGGGCCCAATTTCCTTGCCAGTCCCAGTATTGAATCCCTGGTGCTCATACTATCTGCGACGACCATGAGTACACGTGGTGCCTCAGTGATTTGCTTACCGCGTGGTCAAATTCTATAGGCCTTAGTAAAATGCCAGTCCGTGAAGTCTCCTTGGCCCTGAAATTGCTCTTGGATCCATTCTTTAAAGAATAACAGTGGGTGGTCTCCTTCTAGCCCCTCCGGTAAGCCGATCATCCTTATATTGGCACTCCTGACTTGATTTTCCAGCTGTTCAAGTCGATTTGTAAGGTGTTGTACTTCCTTCTAGCAACCTGCGTTTAGAGCATTGCACTTAGTCGCATGTTGCTGTAGGTCCTCCACTGTATTCGATAATTGCTCCACAGTTGACTCCACTAAAGTAATTTTCCCTGCAAGTCCGTCCAAGTTTGTATTCATTGCAGTTACTGGTGATATTAAAGATTGTAGCTAGTGGCCTAGTGTCTGGATGGTTTCCTCTCCTTCACTGCTAGTAGTAGATACTGACTTCGCCGAACTTGTCGAGGCTCCAGTTGTAGTATGGGAATTATCTTTTTTCTTCGGGTTGCCCATTCTGGTCCTGAGTTGTAGAGCTATCAATGTATACCTTTTTTAACGATTAGGTTGAGATGTAAAGTATTTTAAATCTTTTATATTTGTGATTTTTTGATGCAAAGCTGTGTTTCCTGTGTCTGTCTAGCTTGGGCTCCACAGCACCACCCCCCTCCTCCCTATCCACTCCTGGCTCCTGTCCTCCCTAGACCATCCCCACCCTTACGCCCAGGAGACTCCTTCTAAACCCTCCATTCCTGATCCCTGCCCAACTCTCTCTCTCTTGCTGTTTTGTCCTCTCGCAACTTCTTGCACCTATCCCTTGCCCAGTCAGTCAGACTCCTTCTTCGTCAGAAGTAGTTTATTTATTTCTCCTTACCCCACTTCCTTCCTGTACTCTCAGCCATATTGTGATGCTGACTACAATTGTATAAGTTCTTACTCATACTATTTTTTGTTTCTCCCTTTCAATATGAATTGGTTCCTGTATGCTTCACTACTGTTTTTCTTTTCAGTGACCCTGCATGTATTTCCTACCAGCTGTTGTTACCTTATGGTATGTCACTTCTGCTTACCCAGGCATCTGATTCTGATATGTTTTATTATTGTCTTTATTGACCATATATGCACTTTTTTTCTACCAGTTATTGTACCTGTATGCTATGTCATCATTTTTATTGTACACTGTTGTTTAACGTTGTCCTTATAGGATCTCCTTGAAAATGAGCATGCTCAATGGAGTCTTCGTGCAAATAAACTTAAACTAAAAAGGATTCTTTTTTCATATTGGAAAAATACTTTTTCATTTGCCGCCATCTTGTTTCTATTTTTCTTTCTCAAGCGCCACAAAAATGACATCCTGGGGAGAGACCAACACATCTATCTGGCTCATAGGGTCCTGTTGGGTGGATTCTGCACTTAAGTGTTAGAAAAATGACTCCCAAATGAGTGGGTTTTGTTAAATTTTAATTCCTTTTTCATAACTTGCTTCCCAGCTATATGAAACAAAAAAAGGAATCCTTTTTTGTTTAGGACCAATCCTTTTTCGTGAGTGGAAGAATCTGATATTTTGTCCCTGGTGTCTAGTTCACCCTCCGATCCCTTCCCCATAATCATTTATTATTTCCCTGATATCTAGTGGCATGCCCCACATTCTGCTTCCATCCCCGTAATTATTTATTTCCCTGGTGTCTAGTGGCCCCCCCCCGACGATCACTGTCCCCATATGGTTTATTGTTTGCCTGGTGTCTAATAGCAGCCCCACCCTCCGATGCCCATCCCCACTTACATTTTTTCATTCCCTGCTGTCCAGTGGCACCCCCCACCCTCTGGTTGCTGTACTGCCTGAAATAAAGAAAACAGTCCCTTGCTGATCTGCCCCCCACCCTGCCCTCCCACTGAGCACCCACCTGGCACCCCGCCACCACCACTTTCCCCACACCTTCCACACACCCTCATTCACCTGGACAGGTCCCAGGGTGAAGATCCACTCTCCAATCGAAGACATGTCTTTCTACTGGAAATGCTGAATGAGAAAGTAAAGTAAGTGCGGCTCAATGTATTTCAATGAGGTTTTCAACTTTGTAGCATAACTTTGCCATTTTTGCATACTTTGAGCTCAGAGTTTCAACATGGCATTTTTGGGACCCCGCCCCTTGATCACTGTCAGTGGAATTATGCAAATCTAGCCTGAAAGGCAATTTTGCAGATATTTGGCGAAATCATCTTTCAGGTGGCGTTTGACATTTTTCACCACCCTTGTTCATGCGGTGGTGTTATAAGAGGGCTGCGTTTAAAATTTGGGGTCAACGTATGCAGAAATGGCAAAGTTATGTGCATCTGTTGAAATTTACCTATGCTGGCTCTTAACATCACTAATGTAAAATATTTTGACCCAAATTTTATGCATAGCAATTTTTTACACCACCTTATGAATGTGGCAGCTGTCATTTTTTAAATCCTGCCCAAACTGTGTTTCTGCATCTGTGGCGCGGAATGACATTGTGGTAGTGTGGAATGACATTTCAGTGGGAGGTTGAACATTTTCAGTACTGGGTTCATGAGGTGGGGTAATAAGAAGGCTATGCTGACAGTTTGGTTGCTGTGGTCCTACAAAGCAACATACATATACGCATCTATAGAGGAATGGCTGCACAGGGCCTAGAGGGCCCTGTGCTCCTACAGGCAAATAAGGATATGATTATACTATCTCAAAAAGTAAGGAAATTCTTTGCAAAAAACTGCATTAATGCAACAGCTAAGGTACAGATTAAACTAACAAAAGTAGGGAAATGTGATGTTGGGGTTTCAAACTCTAACACCCCTGCCCATCTCTGAGGCTAATGAGGGATGGAGTCTTCCTTGGCATTGTCAGCCCTAACGCTCACCCCATTCTATGCACTCATTAAACAAACACACCTGTCTTCATCCCATCTCAGCTTTTTTGTTACTGCAATAGGTGAGCATTACGGTTGATAATGTTAAGGAAGACTCCACCCCTTATTTGCTTAAGGGGTGGAGCAGGGGTGTTAGGGTTTGAAACTCTAACATTACATTTCCCTACTTTTATTGGTTTAATCTGTACCCTAACTGTTGCACTAACAAATATTTTTGCAAAGAATACACACACACGGCCAGTATATGCAAGCATTCTTCTATAAATATAAGCATGTATACCAGTTTCTGTTTTGCTCTTACCTGTGCAGTCTTTGATATAAATTTATGTTCAGATTGTGCAATAAAAACATAGTACTGCCACCCTACCCTCAATATTTTGAGTGTCCACTGATGGCACACAAGCAACATGCTTTGAAGGAACCTTTCATATAGACTGCTGTATGTTCTTTTATAACTATATATTGTGGTGTAAATTTTGCATGCATATTAACAAAATACATCTAAATTTAGGAACTGCAAAACTTACAAATTAGATCATCTTGGCCACATGACTTCACGGTGTATTTGTTTCACAGTTCCTACTCCTTACAGCAGTTCTTCTAGTTTAGCATTTGTCTGGCTCTGGAAGCAGTACATCTAAGTAGGGCTGTTTGCCAAGATTATTCCACTACCATTTACTGGTTTCTCACAAAAGGAGAATTCAGTTTGTCAGCAATATTTCCTAGCCTGTTACAATCAATTATTAGTTATTTCAATCAGTGCAGCTGGCTTTTCTGTTGGTAAACTAGCTGACCTGCCACCTAGGCTTGTGAGGCACTAGTTTTTCATTGGTGGAAACTACTTCTCTTCACTCACCAAGTTTAGTAACATAAGAAATTATGGGGACCAGTTTAGCATATTGTTGCTGTAAGGATCTTTTTAATGGCTACATATTATTGAGAGAGAGTGTGTGTGTGTGTGTGACCCCCCCCACCACCACCAAAAGGATTTGGCCTAAATTCCATTTGTTGTTATCTTTGCAGATCAGTGCCCTTCCCCCGAGCCTCCACAGGACACCACAACCAAATGGCTTTCCAGATCGCCCTCATAGCACACCTTCTTAGTTGCCTACCATGGTAATGTGTCTTCCTACAGATATTATGATTTGACACTTGATCAGTCCATGGTCTACACAGCTCATTTTGCATCTCAGTTTTGATATAATTTTCAAAACTTGTGCTTTATAGGGAGGAAGTTGTCTTCCCCCTCTGCACTATAACATATATTGTTTAAAGGATGGTTTTCCCTACCCTGGACTATGGGGATGTTATCTTTCGCTGCTTTCAACTCTGCCATCAGAACTTACTAGTCCCTTTTACACGATGGGCTCTGCATCGTAACAAGTGGTGCAGAGCACCTGGAACTTTACTTCTTTTGCTGTATACAGGGAACCCACAGTGCATCCAAAATGAGCGCTCACTAATCTGCCATTCCCTGGACTCATCATTGTATTGCGTTTTGGTGTTGTATGCTGCCATGTACCTGGTTGGCAGTGCTCACATCGATCCCTGAGAGAGTCTTGCGTGAACCTCTGGGATCCCCATTGCTTGTCAATGCTGTACTGCCTTATGGTGGATCCCGATATGCAAGCCCAGTATCTCGGCCCCATTTTCTGAGTGATTTGAAGCATTTTTAGCCCCCATTTCTAAAAACTGCCTACTGCACAAGTTCAGCTTTCTTTCTAGTATCAGAAAATATATGTAGCTGAACTCTGGCACAATACTGCTCTCACAAGCTTCAGGACCCATCATAAGGCAGTGTGGCATTGACTGGCAACGGGGATCCCAGAGGGTCACACGAGACTCTCTCATGGATCGATTTCAACTCTGGTGTGTAAAAGCACACCACTACAGGAGTAAGGAGAGGGAGCGTAGCAAAACCATTGCGGTGCAGTAGGGTGCCATGTAAAAGTGCCTGTAGTCCTCTTTAGTGCCTTCTGTAGGTTACACTGGATGGTCCTGCTCACACTCAGCGATGTACAGTCAACTGAGATGGACTCCCCTTAGTTATGAAATTCACTGCATATGGCTTCCTTGGGTGCCAAATTCTGGGTTGGAAAACTCAGGAGTACCTAAATTGGATCCTTTTCCTTTGCTTCCAACACTTCCTACTCCCTCAGGTCTAAAGCAAGCAACAGATTTCAGACCCCACACAAATCAAAACACTCTGCACAAGATATGTTTTTGCTCATTTGGACTGTAGTATTCCTTTAAACAGAATGCAGGCCAGGTGTCCTTCAGATACAGACTCCCACAACTGTGGAATAGCCTGCCCAGTACCATAACTTCATTGCCCAGTTTCTGGTTCACCAAATCCAAGACTAAGGAGTTCTACAGGGCTGCTTTTATCATCCCATAACTGCCACTTTCCTCTGGCCAGTACCTGCCATTCTGCAACTACATTGGTTAGATTACCAACTTGATGGCATCCACGTTGATGTTTTAAAGACTGCTATGCACATGTAAGCCTGATTTTTACTGGAGTGTTTTGTAGCTTACTGTTATTGTGCTCACCCCGATTTACTACCTGTTAATTCTCCTGCATGCCCCCCTCACCATTCGCAACTAGAAGCAAATGTCCTGTTCTCTGCTTGTGTACCAGGTAAAAAAAAACGTTAAATAAAATATTTAAAATTTGTGTCTAGAAAGGCATGCTGAGTCAAGGTTTGTTTCCAGATGTAACTTTGGTGGTAGGGAATTAAAGGAGGCAAAACACGGGGACTGCAACATGGTACAAGGTACAAAAGCAGTGCAGTATTGCATCAGAATCCATGCATAATTACATCAAAGCAGGGGGAAACTATATATGAGAACAAGGTGCACTAACTGTGACAAACTTACCCACTGAGCTGTAGCAGCTTCTAGGGTAGTTTGATCTGATTCACTTCTCCGCTGCCACCACCTGGGTATACCAGGAAAATATCTCTGTTCTGCTCAGGAACTTGGATGGTCAAACACAGTAATGTGTGGTAGAGTGCACTTTGGATGGTGGACGTTAAACAGAATGCTCACCTTACCAGCAGAAATATTACATTTACCTTTGCAATAAGGATGCTCAGACACTGGTTCTATAAAGATAGATTATTACAAAATGCTACAGGTATTACAAATAGGATATATATGGCAAATAAAAAGACTTACACATTTACAGTAAAGGGGAAAAAAATACAAATTGAAAAGATACAGAAATAGATTAGTTGCCATATTGGTCTTTGTAAGGACAGATCCAGAAGCAAATGGTTTGATACCTTTTATTGGACCAACATAGGTGTTACAAAAAGAAAGCAATGTCTAAGCTTTTGGGCCAACCAAGTCCTTCCTCTGAGACTTATGACAGTTGTTCAGAGAGGACCCAATCTAACTCGCAGATCATACATAAAAAAACAGAAACAAAAAAAAAAACAAAACAGAAAAAAATACTCATTGGTTAGAAGTACCTATTTCAAAAAATCACAAATTTTAAATGGAATGAATAGCATCCTTTTAGCTTGCTATGACTGTGGATCTTTTCAAGGTCAAACCCATAGATGAACTGAACACTCAAGCAGGCAAACTCTGTAACTGAAATTATTAATATGTGTGTGTGTGTGTGTGTGTGTGTGTGTGTGTGTGTGTGTGTGTGTGTGTGTGTGTGTGTGTGTGTGTGTTTTAGGAGAATAGAACAATTGGGAAATTGAAGAGACAGATTACTGATAGAATAAGCTAACAGTCTTACACTAGGATATGTGTTTACCTGCCAGCTAACATGAAGGAAACATTCACTCAGACTGTTCTTTCCTCACCTAGATAAGCTTGCTAAGAAAGCAGGGTTCTCCCTCCTAATGGGGACACTCACGAAGAGAGACCCCAGGTCCTCTTCAAAAGTTGCAAGAAGTTAGAGAGAGAGCGAATTGGGGTTCAGCTCTTCTTCTTTTTTCTTTCTATATACATTTTATCCTCCAGTCTCCTCTGGCTGCTTTCTTCAGACCGAGCCCCCCAACCCCACCATCGCCGGGACTTACCTTGGCCTACACCCTCTGCCACTGGGTTGCGGCACTGCCCGGTCGCTGGGTGTGGAGTCTGTGGCGGGTCAGTCATCACCCACTGCCCGGGGTGTTTTTCCTCCATTTTTCTCCCCTTTCCCATCCCCGTCACTGGGGCACACACACCAGATGTGCGTGCGTGGAGATGGCCATGGAATATCCGCAGCACCCTCCCTTCTCTGGCACCCAACAGACCCGCACTACCCTCGGGTGTCCACCGAAGGACAGTCCTTCGGCAGGAGCACCAGTCCTCCCTCTCCGGGAGAGGAGAGAGGTCTTCTGGACACCCAGTCCTCTTCCTCCCCAGCCGATCTCTGGCAACCTGCTCGCACTGCGAACATGGGTCGCCGGTGTGGCAGGAGGTAAGGCACGGATGCCTCAGCCCTTCATGCCACTGGGCCGTCTTGGGGTTCAGCTCTTCTATTTATGTGATCATGGCAGTAGGATGATTCCTCTCCCTGGTGTGACAACCCTCTTCAGTATTCCCCACCCACGTGTGTGTGTGTGTGTGTGTGTGTGTGTGTGTGTGTGATCTCCTCTGCCAGGCCTAATTACCCCTTTCTTATCTTGCGACATTCTCACTCATGACTTAATTATTCTGTTTACAGCCTAGCTGCTTGGATGTCTCTATGGGGAAAAACAGCACCCCCACATCTGGCAACTGTTTTTCACTTGATGTTTCCCAGGGTAGCTGCCGGGACATGTGACCTGCACTCCATTTTGTTTGCCCTATGCCGTTACAAACAGAAAGATTTATATGAAAATAAGTAGAAATAAAAATAATTGCAGTAACCAAAAAGGAGATTACATCAACATTGTCACATTCCAGTCACACTAACCCATAGTTAAGTATATGTGTGTGAGGTGCTAATGGTGTCACAAGATAACATAAGGTAGAATAGCTGGGCGTGGGTGGAATAGCAACAAGAATGGGGAAAGGTGGAGAAAAAAGGAAGGAACAGGACAGAATGGCTACTTGCAGGTACATGAGGGCTGAGGTGATCCCCGAGAAGAAATACAAGACAAAGACAGAAAAAGAGTGGTTATAGAAACATAGAAATTGATGGGAGATTAAGGAACACCAAAGCCATCTAGTCTGCCCATTTTCCCTGCCTACTATAAAAGTCGAAGGCCCTACTTGATCTCCAGCTTTACCTCCTTGTTCCTATTGCTACGGTTCCCCTATGCCTGTCCCATGCATGCCTAAATCCCCCCCATTGTGTTTGTCCCCACCACCTCTGCTGGGAATCTATTCCATGCATCCACCACCCTTTCTGTGAAGAAATACTTCCTCACGTTACCCCTTAGTATACTCCCTTTCAACCTCATGTCATGCCACCTCGTTCTTGGACATCTCCTTTTCTGAAATATGCTACCCTCCGGTAGTCTATTAATGCCTTTTAGATATTTGTAGGTTTCTATATCTTCCCTGTCTCTCCTCTCCTCCAGGGTATACATATTGAGGTCTCCAAGTCTCTCCTCATATGACTTTTGGTGCAGACCCTGCACCATTGTTGTTGCCCTTCTTTGAACTGCCTCCACCCTGTCTATGTCCTTGCGGAGATGGAACCTCCAGAACTGGACACCGTATTTCAAATGAGGCCTCACCAATGATCTGTACAGTGGCATCACCGCCTTCTTCCTCCTGCTGGTGATACCTTCCCCTATGCACCCCAGCATCCCACTGGCTCTTGTGGAGGGGTTGTGAGATAACAGATGGACCAGACACCGAACTTCAAGTTCAACACACAATCTCTGTGTGATGTTTATTCAAAATGCAGGAGATAACCTTCAGTAATGGCATATCCCTTCTTCAGTGCATCAGTTTGTAACAACAGACTATGCAAGTCTTTCCTCTACACTTAGCCAGCACCTACTGTACTGACTCACTGATCTCTGATCTAACTTAGCAGTTGAGATTCAGCTTCCACCCCTGTGCGGGCCCTATTTGCTTGGGTAGTGGGGACTCAAATAAAAAAAACCAAAAAACAAGCTAAAGACAAAGAACCTCAATGCAGAAGCACTGAAACATGGGTTACCCCAAAAGGCATTGACAATAAGCCAAGTTTCAAAGAAACACAACATCACACATACTTCCATAATGCAAAGCATCATGAGATATATGTAAATCACCATGACATTTCAGACTTGTACAGTTTACAGCAATTTACATGCATTTTAAACAGCACAACTAACTTATTTTTTTAATAGTCATCTAATACTTCTTACCATTATCCCAAACACCTAGTGCCATGGTATTTTCAACATTTACAGGTTTCATATACATATGTGTGTGTGTGTATATGTGTGTGTATATGTATGTATGTATGTGTATATGTGTATATATGTGTGTGTGTGTGTGTGTGTATATATATGTATATATTTTATAGGTATTTTTATGACATAGTGCTATTACATACTAAATCCAACAATGATAAACACAACCCATTTTACATACGCTTGGAGGTCACTACAATAACTTCCCTGAACGAGGACCTGAGAGGGAAAAGTAAAATTAAAGAGGACATGATAGCATAGTCAAGAAAGAGAAGGGGGTGCCCAAAGGTGGCCAGCCTTATGGATTAGAAATTGTAAAGGACAGATTAGGCTAAGAAATAGAAGAACTTTTGCAACAGATTTAAGATAAGGTCGGTCCTCCACAGTGGCAAGAGCTCCCTGTCACATATCCCAAACCTTAAGAGGGAAGCAGTTATTGCAGCCTGCCTACCACCTTCCTGTCCCAGAAAGGGATAAAGCTTCCACCCATCCATCTTCAATCAGTCAATCAAAATCTTTATTTATCCAGGTGAACACCATTGAGCAGTGCTCATTTTCGAGGTGCACCTGGGGTCTTCAAGTACAAACGATATACAACAGTTACAATGAGCAAATAAAACAGTAGATAATGCACAGTTAATACAGATATAAATGTACAGTGCAACGCAATAGTACAACAATTATATACAGTCACATTATATAAACAGGACGTACAATAATTCAAGGATAAGGTCAGTAACACAAGGAAGGCCCAAGAGAGATCCTACAAGGGAATGGATTCCAGTAGATTGGGGATAGCAGCCAAAACCAACAAGGTGAGGAGGGTGGGAGAGAAGGACAGGGCTATTTGAAGAATAAGGGGTAAGGATCAAGTATCATAGTATAAGCCAGCAGAATAGGCTCTATTGTCTGCTCGGAAACTAGCCCCCTACTGGGAGCTCGCTCCTCCACTCCCCCAGCCCCAGAAGTGGCCCTCCCTGCCTCAGCTCCCCCCAGTACCTGTCCCAACAATTATTGAATCCTTCCATTGTGGTCTCTTCCACCAGACTTCTGGGCAGTGCATTCCATGGTTCCACCACCCTCTCTGTGAAGAAGTGTCTCCTGCTCTCCCCCATATACTTTCCAGCTTCCACTCGTGCCCCCTGGTAGTTCTCCCTTTCTTAAGCCTGAACACTTCCCTGGCTCCGCCCTTATTTATCCCCTTTACTTACTTGAAAGTCTCTATCATGTGCCCTCTGTCCCTCCTCTCCTCCAGTGCGTACAGATTGAGTTCATCCAGTCTCTCCTCATAGGTCCTACCCTTCATGCTTTGAATCATGCTGATCACCCTCCTCTGGACCTTCTCTAGCAGTGCTATATCCCTCTTAAGACAGGGTCTCTAGAACTGCACACAGTACTCAAGATGCGGTCTAACCAAGGTCTTGTACAGAGGGAGGATCACCACGCTCCCTCCTCCTGGAGGTAATCCCACTGGTTATGCAACCCAGTATCCTATGTGCTTTCTCTGTAGCTCTTCAACAATTCTCTGTGTTATTCATTTTGCTGTCCACCACTATCCCTAAGTGCCTCTCGGCCGATGTGACTTGCAATGTGGTCTCCCCCCCCCCCCCAGGGTGTATGCATGTCCCGGGTTTCTGACCCCCAGATGCAGCACCCTACATTTCCCTGCATTGAGCTTCAACCCCCACTTCCTTGCCCACCCCTCTCAGGGTATCCAGATTCCCCTGCAGGGCTTCTCTCCCCTCCTGCCTGTCTGCCAGTGATCCCAGTTTTGAGTCATCCACAAAGAGACTCAACTTACTCCTAACACCCCACCCTATGTCCGAGACCTAGGAATTGAACAGGAGTGGCCCCAGAACTGAACCCTGGGGGACCCCACTGATGATCCTCCTGGGGGAGGAGACTATCCCTCCAACCACCACTCACTGTATTTGCCCCGTAAACCAGTTTTCCACCCACCTGAGCAACCCCCCCAGCTTTGTTGTTAGGCCGTTGTGGGGTACCGAATCGAATGCCTTACTGAAATCCAGATAGAGGATGTCCACCGGCCTATGTCAGTCCAGGGCACCTGTCACCCAGTCATAAAACTCCACCAGATTAGTCTGGCATGACCTCCCCGGAACAAAACCATACTGCCAGTCATCCAGGTGCCCTAACCTTTCCAGCTGCCCCCCCCCAGCCTCTCCTTGATAACGCCCTCCATAACCTTGCCTACCACAGATGTTAGGCTAATGGGCCTATAATTCCCCATCTCTCTGGACCACCCCCCTTGTGGATAGGCACCACATGAGCCACCTTCCAATCTTGAGGCACCCACCTTGTCATCAGGGAGATGCTGAAGAGTGAGGCCAGTGGAACTGCCAGCACATCCACCAGTTCCTTTAGCACCCTTGGATGCAGCCCATCTGGCCCCGTCGCCTTCTCATCCTTTAGCAACCGGAGGGCCTCTCTCACCCCTTATCCACTGTGATTTCACCCTCCCATCTCCCCATCTCATACATCCAGGTGGCCACACAGTTCTAAGGTTGTATAGTTCAGTCTGTCGAGAGGAGACAGTACGGCTTGGGCAGGAAGTGGTAGGAAGGGTGGGTACCATGCCAGACCCAAAGTCCAAAGGTTGAGGTATAAGAAGAAGCCAATTAGTAAATGGGGCTACACCTGAAAAAGATGGAACAAGGGAGCTCTCACGGTACCCTAGGGTATTTGGGAATATGAGAATCGGGGGTGGCAAGTACAAGATTCCTTGTTGTAACGCAGGTATAGCGTTTTAAATGCTGCTAAACTAATATGATGATTTAGCTTCAGGTCTTATACATTGCCCTAAACAACCCATACACTTTCCGTCTCATGACACTTCTGCTACCCCTTCTTATTCCCGTCAACGTCTTCCCTAAGTCAACCCCCTTATCTTTCCCAGTGTTTACTATCCAGACCTGTCACCTCTCCCTGGCCCCAAGCTCAGACTTCCATTTCTGTCTGCAAACTTGGTGCATTATACTTCAATTCAATCTGTGATATAGGCACTTATGTAATCGCGTATAGTTCTAGATGTGTAATCAAATATGTTATGCCACCCTCCTTGTGACACATGTATGTACTGACCCCTCATGTAACAAGTTTGTAATTAACCACATTTAACTATGTAACAATTGTTTGTATTGCTAGACTCCAAGTTCAATCTTTTGATTGTTGTATGTATACCCTTCTCCCTTGCACCCCCCCCCCCCAACAGGTCGCACCGTGAGACGAGCATCTTTTTGCTCAGTGTGCCTCTCCTGGTGAAACATTTTCAATAAATAAATAAGTAAATAAAAATTTTTGTGGCTTGTTCCACATCATAGAGTACACAACTTATGGACGCCCTGCCAAAGCATGATCTTGCCTTTTATATACCTTCAAAGAAATAGAAGAGGTACTTCTCGGTGCATATTTGCCTAGCTTGCATAGCGATAGACAAGCAGAGATGTAATGTGGTAATTTATTTATGATGGCTTTATAGGTCCAGGACACTGCATTTCTCTGATGTCTGTTACTAAGGGATGACCAACCTACTGCAACGTACAGGGAGCAGTGATGAGTAGTGTAGGGAAGGCCAGTGATGAACCTTAGAGCTCTGTGGTAGAGCGTGTCAAGTTTATCAAGTGCCCTAGCAGGCACCTGGCTGTAAAGGAACTCTGCATAATCTAATAAGGAAAGAAAGGTGGCTTGGACCAGTTTCAAATTAGCATCTTTAGTAAGGAGGTTGTTTATCCTGAAGAAGAGACCAAGTCTCTGCCTAAGTTTCTTAGACAGCTCTTCTGTGTGTCCTGAGAAAGAGTCTGTGGTCTAGCCATACCCGCAGATATTTGAACTTTGTAATGTATTCCAGCTGTTCTCCGAGGATGGTGGTGATTGGTGGAAGTATCCCAGTTGTAGCCGGATTTGATGCATGAGGAAAAGGCGAGAAGAACATAGCTTTGGTTTTTTTGGCATTTAAGAGTAACTTCTGCTTTATGAGCTGATGCTGCAGCAGATTGAATTCACCCTGCAGATCTTTACATGCAGCATCGGGGGTAGGTCTGCTAGTGTAAAGCACAGTGTCATCAGCAAATAAATGTATTTGGGCCTCTTTGATGGAGGCATCAATTCTAACAATATAAATTGTGAAGAGCAAGGGACCTAGAATGGAGCCTTGTGGTACACCCTTCAGAAGGGGTTTTAGTGGTGAGACTTCCCCTTCCGCCTTTACTTGCTATAATTGGCCTATGAGATAGTTATTAAACCATCTCAAAGATAAAGAATCCAGGCCAGTTTTCTGGAGTGATGAGAGGAGTAGGCTGTGATCTACGGTATCAAAAGCCTTACTAATGTCCAAAAATACTGCACAAAGTTCTTTTTATCCAGTTCACACTGCCAGTCATTGGACACCTTAGCTAGTGCCGACATTGTGCTATGCTGGGCTCTAAAGCCTGATTGTAGCGGGTTGAGCAACTTTGCAGACTCCAGGTGGTTCCTAAGCTGAGTATTCACAATTTTTTCCAACAGCTTGGACAGGATAAGGGAGTAAGGAGATTGGCCTATAATTATTAAGATCGCTGGGATCTCCAGACTTAAACTGGGGAATAACATGGGCTATTTTCCAGATGGGTGGAAGGTCACCCTGAGAAAGGGATAGGTTGAACAGATGCGTGATAGGCACTGCTAGTACATGGAAGCCAACCTTTAAGAAATATGGGTCTATGAGATCAGCCCTGGTGCTTTTTCCTAATATCCAACTGAAGCAGAAGGTCTTCAACTTCTTTGAGGGATGTAGGCTGAAGTGAGAAAACTGAGGTAGGGACAGAGTATCCTTGGTAATCGGCTCCAGTTTGAGTGTAAAGATTGCTGACCGGGGAGGAATTAAACCCTACGGTAGCAAAATGATTGTTAAGAGAGTCAAGGATTGTCGGTCTATCAGAAATTGTAATAGTACCAATTGAGATTTTAGTGGGCAAGGAGTTTCCAGAGGTGTGGCCTCCTATATCCTTGATTATTCTCCAGAATTTGGAGGAGCACTTAGGTCAAGTTGAGAGCGGTAAAAGTTAGCCTTTGCCTCTCTCACCATCTCAGTGCAAAGGTTCCTCGCCCTCTGGAATTCCAATCGTGTGTGAGTTTGGTTTTGCGGGCACTTTTCCAAAATGTGTCTCTATTCTGCAAAGCATCCTTCAGCTCAGTTGTAAACCACTTGGAGGGTTTGTTTCTGACCCAGGCTTTCACAAGTGGTGCATACTTATTAAGAACACCTAACACAGTATCTTTGAAAAATGTCATATGCTGTAGCCACTGACTATGCTGTATCCACTGACTTTGCTAGGTAAAAGTCCTACCAACAGAAGGAGTCTCTTATCTCTACAATATATGCACAGGGGTCAAAATTACGTTTGCACCTTTTAATAGTAAATTTGGATGCAGAAAGTGGTTTGTGATTTGATCTTACACAGGCGATAAAACATTGATCACTAATGTCAGAGAAAAAGACACCAGCGTGAGTAAATAAATGTGGTTTGATAACTAAAATAATGTCCAGCAGGGTGCTGTTAATAGGATTCTTCTTATTTGGATGTGTAGTTTCGTTAATAAGCTGAGACAATCCAAGGGAATCACAGAAAAGTTTAAGAGGATTGAAAGTACTGGAAAGCCAGTCTAAGTTGAAGTCCCCTAGAATGATCGACTCTGAGGATCTGGGTGCGATAATGTTGTGTAAGTGTTTCAGAAGTTGTAACCCCACCGGGGGTCTGTAGCAGCCTATCACACAAAGTGAAATACCGGTTGAGATCTTGATAGAGACAAACTTTCAAACTCATTAAGGACAGAGGTTGAGTTGATGATTGAGACACAGGATTTATCCTTGACATATGTGGCTACACCACCACCTCTAGACTGCCTGTCAGCTCTAAATAGAGAGTAAGAGGGGGTGGTTACATTGGAGTTATTGGTTGCCGGTCGATGCCAGGACTCTGTGAATACCAAAATATCAGGAAGAGTAGTATGGCATATCCAAGCCTGGATTGGTGTTATTTTTTTTTTAACAAGCTACATACATTAACGTGCATAAAACTTAACCCCTTAAGGCTTGGTAAGTCTGCAGGGGATTCGATGGCTACCGGGGGGGGGCTGATTAAGCTCTATATTACCTGAGCATAGCAGTAGGAGGAATAAGAGTTTTCTAGTGACACCTAAAAGGAATGAGTAATTTGATCTGATCATGTTTGTGGGGAACATAGGATGGAGTTGGAGGAGCCCTAAGGCTAACTCCTAGCTGACCTAACGCTACATATAGTAGTACTTTTAACGGTGAAGGACAGTGGGATTGGGTAATGTGAGAAGAGGGAGATGTAACCCCTGGAGTTGACTCTGCAAGAGTACCAGCGTGCCAAGGCTGATGTAAGATCAACTGCAGAATGGGAGATAATGGGCACGTAATAGGTATTCAGTATGGTTTAAGATATCGAAGCAGTCCAACATGTTGATAGATCCCCACGTCTCGCTAAGAGATTTCTGAGAGGACAAATTTGAGTCTGAGTATAATATGGACAAGGACAAGCAACAGAACAGAAAAGTCATCCGCATTTTAGGACCTGTACCCAGCGTGCAGTAGTAGAGAGAAGCTCTGTCTCAGGGTCCCTATTAACAATAAACATAGTGGATATCATCATTCTCTACCCTGAGACATTAACGCATTTCTCAGTAGAGATGAACGGTACCTTCCCTGAACTATCTCCTTTTAGGAAAAGTACGTCTTATTTTTTAACAAAGAAAAATCTGGATGGCTGTAAAGTCAAGTACCATAGAAACAATTTCTCTGGGTGAGTAATTACTTGTTCCGACCCCACCAGACATGTCACTTTTAAGCAGGGGCTCAGTTCTAGGTTCAGACCCTCTACATAAACCCACTATGTCTCTTGATTCATTTCACTTGCTACTGATGCAGACACCTGATGGTAGACACTCTTTTGGTGTTACCCCAACATGGTTCCTATCCCATTTTCCACCCACCTCCTCCTTTGTAGGTTTTTCATTAAAAAGAAACACATGTACCAACTCCTTGATCTTAACATATTGTAAATATTAGCATCTTTAGCCTGCAGTATACCCCAGTCAGTACTGTTAATAGATTTAGCTGCATCAATACAAGAAAAAGTCCCTTCAGCCTCATAGGCTTCTTCTTGCTTGGAGTCTTCAACCCCAGCACAATATCACTAGGCACAGTCTTACCAGGGGTCTCACATTCACGTTCCATACTTGCATCTCCGACCTCCAACAGGTAACATCCTGGGTACACAGGAAACAAAGGAATATCCTGCTCAGTCAGGGGGTCCTACTCAAACTGAGCCCATGAACAATCCTTCTCCGCCTCTTTATCCAAACTCTCTGGTAGGAACCTCTCGAGTATCTGGCACCAGTGTTCCGCCTCTCTGCGTAGTCTGTCTGCCTCCAGCCATTGACCACTCATCCAGTGGATCATCCTCATCTGGGTCTCCATCTCCTGGGTGTTGTCTCTCGCACCTCCAGTCTGCAGGTGACCTGCATCTCTTTGTCGTCTTCAGGTGTGGCCTTCCTCCAAGCTCCCAGGTACAGTCCAGGCAGTAACTTCTCTCCGTCTGTCGGCCATGGTTCTGGTCAGAACTCCACGGACTTTCTTCTCCGGGTTCTCCTCTGGCAACTTCTGGTGCATCAGTCCACCTGGGATAGCTGGGCGATATCCACCAGAAAGCGTCCCTCTTTGGCCAGTTCAGATGCTTCCAGCAAGTTATCCTACTCCTGACACCAAGTCTGTGGAGGAGTTGTGGGATAACAGATGGACCAGACACCAAACTTCAAGTTCAACACACAAGCTTTGTGTAATGTTTATTCAAAATGCAGCAGATAACCTTCAGCAATGGCATATCCCTTTTTTTAGTACATCAGTTTGTAGCAAAAGACTATGCAAGTCTTTCCTCTACACTTAGCCAGCACCTACTGACTCACTGATCTCTGATCTAACTTACCAGTTGAGAGTCAGCCTCCACCCCTATGTGGGCTCTGTTTGCTTGGATAGAGGGGGTTCAAATAAAAAACAAAAAACAAAAAAAAACAAGCTAAAGACAAAGAACCTCAATGCAGAAGCAGTGAAACATGGGTTACCCCAAAGGGCATTGACAATAAGCCAAGTTTCAAAGAAATGCATCATCATACATACTTCCATAATGCAAAGCATCATGGGATATATGCAAATCACCATGACATTTCAGACTTGTTTAATTTACAGCAATTTACATGCATTTTAAATAGCACAACTAACTTATTTTTTTTTTTTTTTTTAATAGTCACCTAGTACTTTTTACCATTATCCAAAACACCTAGTGCCATGGTATTTTCAACATTTACAGGTTTCATAAACATAAGATATATACATCAAGGTATTTTATGATATAGTGCTATTATATACTAAATCCAACAATGATAAACACAACCTGTTTTACATACGTTTGGAGGTCACCAAATTAACCTTCCAGTATGAGGACCTGAGAGGGAAAAAGAAAAATTAAAGAGGACACTATAGCATAGTCAAGAAAGAGAAGTGGGTGCCCAAAGGTGGCCAACCTTATGGACTAGAAATTGTAAATGATAGATTAGGCTAGGAAATAGAAGAACTGTTGCAACAGATTTAAAAGGTCGGTCTTCCAGAGTGGCAGGAGCTCCCTGTCACAGCTCTCCCCACAGCTCTGGACAGACACGGTCCAGCTCATGAAAGATGAAGCTAAACTCTGTATACTGCTGGGGAAAGAAACAATTTAGAAGAGATAGATGCAGACTATATAGCATCCAGTCACCAGCCTCGAAATATAACATGGATGTATTTAAGTGCTTTGTAGTGTGTTTATGTCTTATGAATAGTTTGATTGTATAAAGTTTGGTAATACCTGTATATCTTGCCACGCCAGTAGTTATTTCTGAACTTGAATTTGAGAGAGAATATATGAATTAATGCATGAGAGGGGAAGAATTATTTTTTTTTGTTTGTTTTGAAACTCTGCTTTATTCAGAGGTTACACAGCAGTTCAGTTGCATATACATATTCAGTTTAGGGCAATCTCCTCGCAAGTAGGATTTCATACATTTTATAAAAGAAATGTATGTACTTTCATTGTCCACAGTTGCATCTTCCTTATACCTGGACTTCAACTGCTAACATATAATTTTAAAGCTAGACAATCTTACAGTTCCATTAATACCTAACATGGCAGAGTTAAACAGGTAACAGATGCAGCCTGGGCAATTCAGGACAAACCAACTATCTGTGTTTTAGTTCTGTATTGTCTTGTCTTGAGTGTTCCATTAGTTGGGTACTATTAATGCTGTGCCTTTGCCTGTGAGGTATAACGCTTGTTTTCCTACCTCACATAGTTGTTACCACCCTCTACTGAGTTGCAGTGTCCTGATTAGATTCCCATTTAAAGCACAGCTCGGTAACATTAATTAGAAGCATATGTACATATATTTAAGATAAAAAAATTCTTCCTCATTGCCTCCTAAATGAGGAGAATGTTCTTATCTTATATATCTATTCCTATAGTTAGGGCTGAATAGGCTGTTTAATGTTAAACTCCAATTTTTGTGCTCAATAACTTTGGCGTTGTTTGACTAGATAGCCCAATATTTGGCATTACTTGACTAAATAGCCCAATATTTGGCATGCACAGTCAGGCTGCCAGAGTCTCAAGATATAAAAAGTTTTGTGACAGGCTAGGGTGAGGGAGGACCTTCGGACGCTAAAAACTGATAAGGTGCCGGGGCTAGATGGGCTGCATCTGAGAGTTTTGAAGGAACTGGCAGATGAGCTGGCAGCTCCACTGGCTGCACTCTTTAACACCTCTCTGCAGACAGGATGGTTGCCTCCAGACTGGGGTGACTCATGGTGCCCTATCCATGAAAGGTGGGGAATTGGGGGTCTAGAGGAGATGGGGAATTATAGTCCTGTCAGTCTAACGTCTGTGGTAGGCAAAGTAATGGAGGGCATTATCAAGGAGAGGCTCGGGAGGCATCTGGAAAGGTTGGGGCACCTGGATGACAAACAGTATGGTTTCATCCTGGGGAGATCATGTCAGACCAACCTCATAGATTTTTATGACTGGGTGACGGGGTCCCTGAACCAACATAGGCTGGTGGACGTCCTGTACCTGGATTTCAGTAAGGCGTTTGATTCGGTACCCCGCAATGGGCTGCTAATAAAGCTGGGGGGAATGGGGGTGGAAGGGCAGTTGCTCAGATGGGTAGAAAATTGGCTAATGGGGCGAATACAGAGGGTAGTGGGTGGTGGAATAGTCTCCTCCCCCAGGAAGGTCATCTGTGGGGTCCTCCAAGGTTTGGTATTGGGGCCACTCCTGTTCAATGCCTATGTCTCGGATATGGGGAGTGGGGTTAGAAGTAGGATGTTTCTCTTTGTGGTTGTTGACTCAAAACTGGGAGCACTGTCAGACGGGGATGAAGCAAGAGAGACAGTCCAGAGGGACCTGGATGCCCTGGAGGGGTGGTCAAGGAGGTGGGGTTTGAGGTTTAATGCAGGGAAGCGTAGGGTGCTGCATCTTGGGGTCAGAAACCCGGGCCATGTATACACCCTGGGGGGGTCACACTGCAAGCCACATTGAGCGAGTGGGATCTAGGGGTGGCGGTAGACATCAAAATGAATAACACTGAAAATTGCAGATGAACTGTGGCAAAAGCAAACAGGATACTGGGCTGCATAGCCAGGGGGATTGCATCCAGGAGGAGGGAGGTGATCCTGCCTCTGTATAATGCCTTGGTCGGATTGCATCTTGAGTACTGTGTGCAGTTTTGGAGACCTCACCTCAAGAAGGACATAGCACTGCTGGAGAGGGTCCAGAGGAGGGCAACCAGGATGATTCAGCGCATGGGGGCAGGCCCTGTGAGGAAAGGCTGGAAGAGCTTGGGCTATACTCGCTAGAGGAGAGACATGGGGGACATTATAAGGGTCTTCAAATATGTAAAAGGAATAAACAAGGGCGGAGCCAAACAGATGTTCAGACTAAAGAAGGGGGGGAACAACCAGGGGGCATGAGTGGAAGCTAGGGGGGAAAATTACAGGGGGGACACAGGAGACATTACTTCACTGAGAGGGTGGTGGAGCCATGGAATGCACTGCCTGGGAGTCTGGCAGAGGAGGGCACAGTGGAGGGCTTCATGAAGGGGTGGGACAGGTACAAGGGAAAACTGAAGCCGAAAAATTACCCTCTCTGGGCCTGTGGGTGGGGTGGGGTGGAAAAGCAAACACCCATTAGGAGGCTGGCTACCGAGCAAACATGACAGACCATTAGGCCTATTCTGCTGGCTTTTAGTATGACAGCATCTAGCTCGGTTTACAAGATAATTTTCCTATATTTATCACTGGGTATTTTTTGTTCTCACCTATTTATTTATATGTATTTAGTTTTTGTTGACCAGAAAAGGAGGACTAGACAATTCTGCCTATTTTCAACCTTGTCTGGGGGTCTACAGGTGGATGCCAACTGACATTGAACCAGACTAAGCTGCTAGTGGTATTTTGGAGAATCTACAGCCTAGATGGTGTGGAATTTTTCATGCAATTTTCAGGGTTGAAGGGGTCCATGCCAAGGGCGCCTTTGGAAGGCTTCATGAAAAAATATTATATAGTTCCAGAGTTATAACAATTTGAGGTTATGTCATGATGCGAACGGTTTAACAAAAAAAAAAAAAAGAATCGCGAATACTTATTTTCATTATTTACCTTGAGAACAGTAAAGAAAACATTGTGACTGCTTATTTACAGGATTTGGAAACCTTGTAATCAGTGTGACTCAGGAGATACCAAGTGCCAGGAAAAGGGCAGCCAGCCCTGTAACAAAAGTCCAGAATACACAGAAACCAGCACTCCAAGGAATACTGGCACAGTGAAGCTCGTAGCTGAATTAGCAAAAAAAAACACTGATTGCAAACACATGCAACCAGCCTGGAGGTCAGGGAAGGCCCCAGTGCTTCCACCAACTCCAACAGCCTTTGTCAGGAGGCATGTCAACTCCCTGGACCCCCTCCCTTAAGTACAGCAAAATCTTACAGCAAATGTAACAATATTGTGTAACCTAGTCACATGATCAATATCATTATGAACGATTTTTTTACCACTTCAGTGAGATCTTGGGCGTTCGCAGGATTTTGGCTCCGGATTACAAATATACATTGCGGCCCCCTCAGTGCTCGGTTTTAGTTATCAGACACCACGAAAGACTCAGGATTACTGCTTTTACCAAGTGAACATCTTTTTACAGTCAGCATGGGAAAAAATTACATCTTGGGACTACGCTCCTGCCCGAAGTGCATTCTCAAGATGGAGACACTTCCGGTGGCGGGTTATTTAAGATTGGCCTGAGCGAATAAGGGATTTAACTAAAAATCATCAAAACAGGTACAAATGCTTCTTTTTTCATACCTATGGAGCATTCTAAAGTGCAGATATGATTGATGTGTGCCAACAGGCACACTGATTAGATTTTCAAAAAAAGAAGGGTCAAAGCTGACAGTGCTACTTTAACTTTCCCCTTGAAAGCTCTTTTTGAGGAATCCCTTAATACTGGATTGGTGCCGCATGATTGGAGGATGGCTCATGTGGTCCCTACTTATGAAAAAGGGGAGAAGGGATTGGTAGAAAACTATAGACCTACAAGACTCGTGTGTAGTTGGAAAGATGCTGTAGGTATTATTAAAGACCGATTAACATAATTTCTAGAAAACTGTGATAGTGAACAGCATGAATTCAGAAAAGGGAGAAGTTGTACAATGCACCTCCTCTGCTTTTATGTGAGGGTCAGCTGTGCACAAGACAAACACATCCCTCATGATATAGTGTACCTAGACTTAGCAAAGGTGTTTATTTATTTTATTTAGTTTTTGTTGACCGGGTAAGTGCACTAGACAAATCCTGCCTATTTTCAGGCACGACCCGGGGGAGGGGGATACAGATGAATGCCAACTGACCTTGAACCAGATTAACCTGTTGGTGGTATTTTTAATGAATGAGGGAAATTTGGCCAGGACACCGGGGAAAGTCCCCTACTCTTTTCGATAAGTGCTATGGGATCTTTAACATCCACCTGAACTACCACCAGTCCAGGCAGATGGGACCTCGGTTTAACGTCTCATCCGAAAGACGGCACCTCAGAACTGCAGCACCCCTCTCATGCTGCACTACAGTGTCAGTACTGGGATATTAACCCAGGTGTCAGATGTGGGAACTGAACCCACAGCCCTCTGATCTCCCGGCCTCAGAGGCGAGTGTGCTACCTACTGAGCCACTGACATTGTTTGACCTGACACCACACTGGGCTGTAACTTTGCAAAGGTGTTTGACCTGACACCCCACTGGGTGTAATTACCGAACTTGAACAAGCAAGAATTAATCCCACCATTGTTAAATGGATAATGGCATGGCTATGTGAAAGAGGACAGAGAGTGGTTGTGAACTGATATCTTTTGGAGGCAGGGGAGGTGGCTAGTGGTGTTCCCCAGGGCTCAGTGCTGGGACCGGTACTGTTCCAGATATTCATTGCAGACTTCACCACAAATATGAAGTGCTGGTTAACAAAATACGCAGATGACACGAAGTTAGGTGGGGCACGTAAAACTTTGTCAGACACTGCCTTAATACAACACAACCTAGATATAATTGCAAACTGGGCAGAACTATGTCAGGTGAATCTCTATATGAGTAAGTGTAAGGTATTGCATATAGGGAGGAGTAACATGACGAATAGTTACACATTACTTGGTACACCTTTGGAGGTGTCATGCAGTGGAAAAGACTTGAGAATCCACATAACAGGAGATCTGGGCATTACAAAAGAAACTATGGAAGCTGCCACTAAAGCAGACAAAATTATTTGGGCAATTAAAAAGAACATACTGTCCAGGGAAGGTAAAGTTCCGGTTCCCTTGTATAGGGCTTACGTGCACCCGCATCTCAAATATGAATCACAACTGAGGAACCCTTTTAAAAAGGGGGATAGAAATAGGTTGGAGAAAGTCCAAAGGACATTTACAAAGATAATCAAAGGGCAAGATGATCATGGACTACTTTATGACAAAGGGCATCATCAACACAACCCCATGCAAGTGTACAGCGTCTTTAAATGTCAGGGTGCCCCCGATAAACATGCAAAGCAAACTGCATCATCCAGAGACACACACCCCTCTGACCCCCTTCAATGACTGGAGTTAGGTGACTAGTCAAGTGGCAGGTGGGGCCATGTTTCGCAGCACTTCCATGGCCAGGCACACTGGGTTTTCAGCACCATGAGTGTGGGGGAGGGATGACATAATGGCCCCATACTTTCTTGCCACAGACTCACTCAGCCTTCTAGGATCCAAATTGCCCCCCCTTCCCCCAACTGGTTTTGAGCCTTCCGCAAAGTCGTGAAGCACTGGGAGGGCCAGCATTCCCACTTCTTAATTTTTTCTTTAAAAAAAAAACATTTTAAATTAAAGAGTTTCACCTGCTGCTTAGGGCCTATATGATTATCTTTCAGTTCAAAGACAGTAGATAAATCAGTTACATTAAATCTATTTACATCCTGATTTTATTAGTGCTGCTTTACACATTATTATATTGGATGGCATGTCTTTTTAAGGTGTGTTAAACTGCTGTACTCAGAATGGGCATTGCACAGTTTGGCACTTAGTGCCTTAGTCTGCCAATGTCTACACAGTACCAAGGAAGACAGCCATCCTTTACAAACCACAGTTACCTTCTGTCACATTCTTTGTCACTCATTTTCTGTTATTGTTATCCACTCAAAGGTTGCTCTTTTTCACTCTGTCCTGGTTTCTCTTCTCCTGTATCATCTCTTCATTCATCCTTCTTGCATCGGCTTCCTCTCTCTAGTCCCTAGGCAACCTCCCAATTCAGACAAGCCTCTCTCACCTGAGCTGCAAGGCTTTTGGGCGTGCCCCTCTCTAGAGTCCTATCAGGTGCAACCAGGTGGGGTGGGGAGCCGGAAAGTACAAGGACCATTACTGAATGGCCGTTGCAGTCAGTTGTTTTTTTTTCCTTTATCCCCCCCCTTCCCCGGGAAGCCAGTGTAAGGCTCCCAACTTGCAAGTACAGTGGTAAGCTGATGCACAGGACATCAGTATCCCACACTCTTCTAGGTTTTCCAGTCACATTTCCCTAAGTCACCATGACTGGGTGACGAGTGCCTTGGACCTGGGTAGACCAGTGGACGTCCTCTTTCTAGACTTCAGCAAGGCATTTGACTCTGTTCCTCACGTGGGCATGTTGGATAAGCTGGTAGAAATGGGGGTTGGGAACCAGATAATCAGATGGATAGGCAATTGGCTCCAGGACCGGACCCAGAGGGTCGTAGTTGGCGGGATAGTCTCATCCCCAAGGAGGGTCATTAGTGGGGTCCCACAGGGATCAGTCCTTGGGCCTCTCCTCTTCAACGCCTATGTCTCTGACATAAGGACAGGAATCAGGAGTGAGATGAGTCTCTTTGCGGATGACTCAAAACTGGGGGCGGTGGTGGATGGGGAGGAGGGGAGGGTGGCCCTACAGGGGGACCTGGAGGCTCTGGAAAGATGGTCTAGAAAGTGGAAGCTGAGGTTCAATGCAGGGAAATGCAAGGTACTCCACCTGGGGGCCAGAAACCCAGGCCAAGTGTACACCCTGGGGAATGCCATGTCTCGGTGGCTGAGAAGGACCTGGGGGTGGTGGTGGATGTCAAGATGAACAACTCGGAGACTTGTAGGAGGGCAGAAGCCAAGGCCAACAGGATGCTGGGATGCATCGCTAGGGGGATCACCTCCAGAAGGAGGGAAGTGATACTCCCTCTGTATAACTGCTTGGTGAGGCCGCACCTTGAGTACTGCGTGCAGTTTTGGAGGCCACACTTAAAGAGGGACATTACCTCCTGGAGAGGGTCCAGAGGAGGGCAACCAAAATGATTTGGGGCTTGGGGGACAGGACCTATGAGGAGAGGCTCGAATAGCTAAATATGTACACATTGGAAGAGAGGAGGGACCGGGGGGACATGATAGAGGTCTTCAGGTACATGAAGAGGGTAAATAGGGGAGGAACAGTCAGGGTGCTTCGAAGGAAGGAGGAGGGGCCACTAGAGGGCATGGGTGGAAGCTGGAGGGGGGAAGATTCAGGGGAGAAAGGAGGAGGTGCTACTTCACTGAGAGGGTGGTGGAGCCATGGAATGCACTGCCTAGGGGGCTGGTGGAGGCAGAGACAGTGGAGGGGTTCAAGAGGGGTGGGACAGGTACAGGGAAGGGTTCTGGAAGCAAAATCCAATGCAGCAAGAATATCCGGAACTGGGAAGGGAGAAGCCAGAGAAGGCGAGGGGGACAGCAAGGTCAGCACCCAGGTTGGGGACTGACCAAACGAGCAGACACGAAAGACCGTTAGGCCTATTCTGCTGGCATTTTAGTATGTTAGTATGTAAGTCAAACTTATTAGTTGCACTGTGCAGTACCGGAATCCTAAGAACTGAAGGCCAAACTAAAACTGTGCCAGTGTTATGCATCAACCATCATAGGCCTCACAATGTTTACCTAAGCACATTTTATAATTTCCCTCCTGCTGTAGAAGTTGCTGATGTTAAATAGCCTTTTTGTATCGGCTCCCTTTTTTCTAATGAAAAGTGAAAATGTGGATGTTTACCATATTAGTGTTATCGCACACTAACTTGCTTGGGTATAGAAATTGATCTACTCCAACTGTACACTTCCTTAAACAGTGGAACACCCCCACATAGCCACTCATGAGGCAGGGGGAGAAGTCTGCTAAATCATGAATGGCTGTACTGTCCGACATTCCTTAAGTTCAGGAAGGATACAGCGAAATTAGATCATGGAGTTGGAACAGAATAATGTTTTCTTATGTTTTTTTTTTTTTTAGACCAGTAGCTGTTTTTTCACTTTTTAATGAGAAAAAGGAAACCAAAAAAACAAACAAGTGGCTACATCAACAAATTTTATAGAGGGTGAGAAATCATTTATTGTACTTTTGCATCTCTGGTCCTCTGTTCTAATCTTATAAACAGACTACAATCATAGTATCATAGTAAAAGCCAGCAGAATAGGCCCCATGGTCTATCGTGTCTGCTAGGGAAGCTAGCCCCCTACTGGGAGCTTGCTCCTCCACCCCCACAGCCCCAGAGGTGGCCCTCCCTGGCCTCAGCTTCTCCCTGTACCTGTCCCAACCCTTCTTGAATCCTTCCACTGTGGTCTCTTCTACCAGACTCCTGGACAGTGCGTTCCATGGTTCCACCACCCTCTCTGTGAAGAAGTATCTCCTGCTCTCCCCGCTGTCCCCCCCTTCCAGCTTCCACTGCTGCCCCCTGGTAGTTCCCCTTAAGTCTGAACACTTCCCTGGCTTCACCCTTATTTATCCCCTGTACATCTCCTCCAATGTGTACAGTTTGAGTTCATCCAGTCTCTCCTCATAGGTCCCACGCTCCATGCCCTGAATCATCCTGGTCGCCCTCCTCTGGACCCTCTCGAGCAGTGCTGTGTCCCTCTTAAGATGGGGTCTCCAGAACTGCACACAGTACTCAAGATACAGCCTAACCAGGGCACTATACAGAGGGAGGATCACCTCCCTCCTCCTGGAGGTTATCCACCTAGTTATTCAGCCCAGTATTCTGTTTGCTTTTGCTGCAGCTCTTCGACAATTCTCTGTATTATTCATTTTACTGTCCACTATTATTCCCAAGTCCCTCTCATCCGGTGTGACTTGCAGTGTGATTCTCCCAGGGTGTGCCATGTCCCAGATTTCTGACCCCCAGATGCAGCACCCTACATTTCCCTGCATTGAACTTTAACTTGCACTTCCTGGCCCACCCCCCAGGGTATCCAGATCCCCCTACAGGGCCTCTCTCCCCTCCTGCCCGTCTGCCAGTGCTCCCAGTTTTGAGTCATCTGTAAAGATATTCACCTACTCCTAACACCCCACGCTATGTCTGAGACATAGGAATTGAACAGGAGTGGCCATAGGACCGAACCCTGGGGGACCCCACTGATGACCCTCCTGGGGGAGGAGACTATCCCTCCAACCACCACTCGCTGTATTCTCCCCGTAAGCCAGTTTTCCACCCACCTGAGCAGCTTCCCTCCACCCCCATCCCCCCCAGCTTTGTTAGTAGTCCATTGTGGGGTACCGAATCGAACGCCTTACTGAAATCCAGATAGAGGATGTCCACTGGCCTGTGTCAGTCCAGGGCACCCCTCACACAGTCATAAAACTCCACCAGGTTAGTCTGGTATGATCTCCCCAGAACAAAACCATACTGCCTGTCATCCAGGTGCCCCAACCTTTCCAGCTGCCCCCCAGCCTCTCCTTGATAATGCCGTCCATAACCTTGCCTACCACAGACGTTAGGCTAATGGTACAGAAGTAGGAATGAACTGTAGTCTCACAGACCAGGGTTTTCATAGAGAAAGGTGAGGTGGAAGATGCAATAATCCCACCCCATCCTTACTGTTGGATCACAATGGGTGTAATTCCCATAAGATAATTCCCCATCTCCTCTCTGGACCCTCTTTGTGGATAGGCACCACATGAGCCACCTTCCAGTCTTGAAGCACCCACCCTGTCATCAGGGAGATGTTGAAGAGTGAGGCCAGTGGAGCTGCCAGCACATCCGCCAGTTCCTTCAGCACACTTGGATGCAGCCCATCTGGCCCCAGTGCCTTCTCAGCCTTTAGCGACTGGAGAGCCTCTCTCGCCTATCCACTGTGATTTCGCCCTCCCATCCCCCCCCATGCATCCTCTCCTTCCCTTCTAGATACGATCCTTCCCTGCCCTAGTCTCATCCAGTCCTTCAGTCTCCAACTGAGCTCCTGGTTCAGTGGGCTCCTCTACCCTCCCATTGGGTTGGAAAGATCCCCCAACTCCCCCGGTATAGAGTTTAGAGAAGAGGGAGCTTTGCTGGTTGAGGGTTCTGGCAGTGTAGTCCAAAAGAGTGGCAAGTTTAAGCCTATCCAAAACCATCTGTGGCATTGAGTTTTGAAAAAGTATGCCCATTGATCCGTTTTAAGTTTTAGGACTGTAGACCAGACCAGGAAGCTTCAGAACAGCAGTCCCTGCAGCATGTGCTTGGGCATCACACTCCTTTTCAATTGTGATACTATATAAATACTTTTAAATGCACGCCATGCAAGACTGGGGTAGAACAGCTTAAATTATGTTTTTATTTGCATAATAGAGCTGCTAGGATATAATAAGATCTATAGTTTGTATTTATTTAACATTTTCTGGGAGGTAAACACTTGAGCTGAAGCTCATTTCTAGGTGCAACCTGGGTGAAGGTGGTTACAAGGAAGAAAAGTACAAAAGGTAGTGCAAGTAAAACAAGGCAACAAAAAAGCAGCAGCAGTAACATCGTGCATGGACAAAATGCTGGAATAAAATAACACAAATTACAATGTCTGAAAAATAAGAGAATAAAGGGCTAAGGAAGAGGGGGTGGCAAAAAGAACATGAGGCCCCTGGTGGGAAGAGATGCTATGTTTACAAAAGAGCAGTAAATCGGGTAGTGAGGGGAGGAAGAAAACCTATATCTGGATACTGGGGTAAATGGGTGAGGAAAAATGGGAAGGAAAAAGAAGAATGGGGAGTGTAAAAAAAAAAAAAAAAAAAAAGGGCTGTTTTCTGGTACAGAAATTGGCAAAATGATCCCGGAGGAGGACTTTGAGAGATAGGTGGTGGGGAGGAGTAGATGGGAAACAGACATGGGTGAGATGAAATGAGAAGGCAGATTGCCTAACAATCTGGCAACAGAGAAAGAGAGACTGATGGAGAGGAAATAAATGGGTGTTGGATGAATACTACTGTAGTAGGGAGGGCTGTGCAGAGGAGTGAGGAGAAGTACAAGGAAGGAAGGAGTGAGAACAACCAGTAATTAGTAGTAGTTTATTTGGCACGCAATCCTGCAGTCTCTGGGCGCCTTACATCACATACAGACAGCAGCACCAATTATTTAAAAATCCGTTATATTGAATAGGAATCATAAAGATATGCATAGCCTACTAATATAAATCTGTTAAAGTTGGCACAGTGTCTGATATCTGTTACAAAGGGAAAGCCAGAGAGAACAGGTGGTAATTCAGCCCCTTCTTAAAGATCTCTACAGAGAGGGCCTCCTTCACACTCCATGGTAACAGATTCCACAATGTGTTTGCAGCTAAAGAGTGAGGAGCATTGAGAGAGGTATTGATTCTTATGAGATGGGAGAGGGAGAGAGATTAGGGTAAGGGGAACAGTAGTGGGTACGAGGAGGGAAGTTAAGGGTGAATAATGAAGTGGAAGTCAAGAGAGGGGTTCAGTCAGGCAAGGGAGTATATAGTGGCAGTACTGCAAACCCCTTTTTACATATTCAAAGATGGGCAGGATCATCTTGAAGAAAAATCTTGCAATGGACTGAGAGTGGCAGACAGGACATGTTGTGTTTATAGCACACTGATCTTGACGTGACACCTCCTATACATGGCACTGATGTAGGAGGTGAAATCAAGATTATGATACAGCCATACAGTGAAGTACTTGAAGTGAGGTCTTCAACAGAGCACTGTCGAGGGTGTTGAAGACCAGAATGACAGAAGCCTGGTAAGACTGTGCTTAGTGCCAAATGTTGTAGAGACAGTATTCTTTCATTTTCATCTAATGTTATTTGAGCTGAGAACTGACAGACCAGATATTATAATAATAATCACTTTATAGACTGCAGTGCCTTTCATGCAAGCATCGTTAAGTGCTTTATAGTCAACCTAGAACTCACAATACAGTACAGCCACCTCTGGGATGGAATGTGGCAACCACTCAGTACCAGAAGACTACAACAGCTCTCAGTCTCTGAGACCAGGTGCAGAGTGACTGATATTGACCCAGGTAAATTGGGAATTTGACCAGGACACGGGAGAGTCACCGTCTCTTTTTGAAAAGTGCCATGGGAGGGGCAGGCAGCTTGTGAAACGGAGCTGCTTGCCCCAGGACCTAACTGATCTGTTAATTACATTTTCTGTCTAGGGATTAGTTAGAAGTCTTACTTACAACAACTGCAACCTAACTTCTTGTTTCACTGAAGCCATTTCAAGGGCCCGCTGCAGCCTATCCCAAAAAATTGTGTTTTAATTATGCAAAGTAGGGAAGGGGCCACAGGGCTATAGATAACATTATAATGCTGTTGGGGGCTGCGGCAGACTTCATAAGCTACTCATACTTCTTTATTACAGGTGCTTACTCATGTCAAATGGGGTAGTATCTGCTCCCTAATATGTACAAGTGTGTGTAATAGGTTTGAGTAATTTATAGAGTCTGCTGCCACCAATAGAATTACGTCCAGAAGGAGGGAGGGAGGTGATCCTCCCTCTGTATAATACCTTGGTCAGGCCGCAACTCTAGTACTGTGTACAGTTCTGGAGACCTCATCTGAAGAAGGACATAGCACTGCTGGAGGGGGTCCAGAGGAGGGCAACCAGGATGATGCAGGTTATGGCGGGGAGGCCCTGTGAGGAGAGACTGGAAGAGCTTGGGCTGTACACACTGGAGGAGAGGAGAGGAGAGACAGGGGAGACATGATGGGGGTCTTCAAATACGTAAAAGGAATCACCAAGGGTGGAACCAAGGAGCTGTTCAGACTAAAGAAGGGGGGAACAACCAGGGGCACGAGTGGAAGTTGGAGGGGGGGAATTACAGGGGGCAATGTAGGAGACATTACTTCACTGAGAGTGTGGTGGAGCCTTGGAATGCGCTGCCTGGGAGGCTGGTGGAGGAGGGCACAGTGGAGGGCTTCAAGAAGGGGTGGGACAGGTACAAAGGGAAACTGAAGCCAAAGAAGACCGTCTTTGGGGCTGGGGGTGGTGGGAAAGTGAGCACCCACTAGGTGGCTGGCTACCGAGCAGACATGACAGACCATTAGGCCTATTCTGATGGCTTTTAGTATGTTAGTATCTGTAGCCCTTTCCGTACTTTGCGTCATTAAAACACAGTTTTGTGGGCAGGACTGCAGCGGGCATTCAGCGGCTTCAGTGAAACAGTAAAGTTAGATCACAGTTACTGTTTTTTTAACTAATCCATGGACAGTAAATTTAATCTATGGCTCATTTAGGTCCCAGGGTAGGCAGCTCATTGCCATACGCTACTTGCCCCAGATAAGACCTCCAATTAAAATCTCATCTGAAAGACTGCACCTTGCAGCAGCACAGTGCCCCCTAAATACCATGCTGCAGCATTGGTATGGTTACTTATAACCAAGGGAAGAGTGCCCCTTCTGAGCTACCAACACCCTTTCCAGCAGTACCTGGTGTAGATTATCAATCTCATATCCAACTGCTGACCAGGCCAGACCCTGCCCAGCTTACGAGATCTGACTGGATCAGGCTCCAAGGTGGTAAGGCTGAAGCTAGAAAGACCAAGCCTACGGAGAAGAGGTTGAAGTTCTTTTAAGTGTTTCTTTTTTTTTGAGGTGGGGGGAGCCCTTTAAATTTTAGTAGAGAGTGTGGGGAAGCTAGCTGGTTAGACTGTTACTGCCTTTTGCGGACTGGGTGGTTAGTATCGGTGAAGAAGGTGGCTACTTTGGGGAGGAACTAAAAAGACTTACCTTATCACTGGTACCAGGGACCAAATGGAGGGCTTGAAAGGTTTACATTGTTATAGGCGCTGAGAGAAAGGAAGTGTGAAGGAGCACTTCTGGGTGAGGTGTTAAAATGCCAGTATATAAGGTATGTCTCCGTAAACGGAGGTGAGTTGTGCCTCTCATTTAAGTGCCAGGAACCTGCATACAAAGAGGGACTTCTTTCAGAAAAGAGGCAGGGGAAAGGAACTGTAGTACGTGCACTCCCTTTCTTACTCATTTTGACACCAACGTGCACAGGCAGTTCAGGGAGGATGATTGGGGGGGGGGCTCAAATGCTCAGCTGTCGGGGATGCTGCTCTGCCATCTTTGTGAAAGAGTTTTGTGAGGCTGGTGGGTACCCAGTGCGATGAAGGTTCATGGATCTTGAAGCAGAGTTGGATGTCCCTAGGGCTAAAGTATGGTACTTCAGAATCACCATAGCATGAGGTCCAGTAGGTACACCTTGCACCTGCACATGAAATGGATCACAGGGAGGGAGGAGGAGTGGCACCACCATGGTGATGACACCTGGGCTGTTCAACAAGAATAGATTTGTGCCTCTTACAGAATCTGTTCAAGGAAATTGCACCGGCATTGAGGTAGCTGATGTAAACCCTGAGAGGGAGGGAGTATCCAGACAGGTTGAGCCAGAGAGAAATAGGTTAGCAGAACATGGAGTAGCAAGTATAATTTAATTGTGATAGGAAACGCATTGTCAGAGGGATGGGGGGGAGGTAGTTCTGCAGGCCACTAAGGTTGGGTGGCTAGATCTGTTCTGTGCTTTTCAGGGGTGACTGCAGAAAAGGTTACACCTTGGCTATAGATGTTATTTAGCAGGGAAGGGGAGAAGCCCACCCTTACTGAAAAAAATGTAAAGTTTATGACTGATCTTGCGTGATTTGTAAGAATAACAAGTTCTTTGCATGACTGTGCAAGAATTTTATAGAGCAGGTTCCTACTGTGAACCCCCCCCCCCCAGCGTGGTTGATAACTGACCTGAAGAGGAGTCTGCAGGCAAAATGTAGCATTTAAATTCCTTCTGATGAAAAAGTAACTTTGCCTCATAAAAGTGCTTTTCAGCATAGCGCCAAGAAAAGGACCAACTCCCGGTCCAAAAACCACGCTGGCCCATGTAGCCCTGTTTTGTGATATCACAAAATGAAGGCTACATGAGCGCGCCACATTGATGTCTAAGGGGCGATATGTTCATACATTTTTATACTACTTACTGTTGCGATTTTCATTAATCAAAGTGAGCGATTGACTAGTAGGGACCCTATTAGTCGATCGGTCGCTTTGATTAATGAAAATCACAACGGTAAGTAGTGTAAAAATGTCTGGAAATATCTTGCATGAACAATTGCAAGTTTATTGCAAGTACACACAAGGTTTTTGCAAGATCACAATACAAGTCTTAACGCTAGTCAAGAACTCTTAAGTTTAAAATGTAGTGTGGTACAAAATAGATGTACTTGCCTGTTTCTTGACCAGTTTGAGCTCAGGATATTTTTTTCTTGCACTATTCTTACAAACATCTACAAGTTTTTAAGAACAGTGCAAGAAAAAAAATCGTGATGACACTAGTCAAGAAACATGCAATTATAAAATACAGTGCTTAAAGATTACACCTTGTTAGAATTGTGCAAGGATTATTCTACTCTGTTCTTACAAGTAAGAATGAATGCCTTTGTGGTGCTGGTAGAAATCTTTAGGTGCAGTCTGAGCTGTAAAAAGTATCCTTTAGTTACTTTTCAGCTAATACTACATATATCATTCTTAAATTCCCCTTTTTGTCATTACAGAAGAACTTTGTATGAAAAGAGAGTTGTAATCCTTTGGAGTTTATCTACCCTTGTTTTTTACTCCCCACTAGAATTCAAAACTCCTCTATAGCTACATCATAAATAGTTATGCAGATGACTTCGATGCTATAAGTAGAGTACAGTATTATGACCACAGGTGAATATTAATGCTGATGTGGACACCGCTCTAGGAGTTGCAGAAGTGGTCTTGTACATTCAGAACAAAATATTGAGAGCAGAATGAAGAAGTTTCCAATTAAAAATGCAAGAAATATGCAAGACGGTATCAAGATTATTGCTTGCATATCTGTTTATATACTTTTTTGCACAACACTTTAACAGCATGGTATCAGCGGCTCAGTAGGTTCTATGCCTGCTGCTAGAGCCAGAAGGTTGTAGATTCTAGCCCCACAATACAGTGACCCCACATAACATTTTTCATTTATCTCAGGATGTTGGCAAGGAAAAGTTCACAGTCCTTATACATTCCTTGCATACAATTCTTATATACAAACTTGCATTAATTGAATGTAGCTTGCATATGCCAGCACATAGCCTTGCATATTGTACTGTCAAAATTCTTAAGTTCTTGCCTTTTTTTGGTACGAGTTAGGTGACAATTTATTTGAAAACTCATAGAGTAGAGGAGGTTAAACAAAAGTTCAGGGAGATGGGTAGTAAACTGAGATCAGGACTGACACAGTTGTCCCCTCTAGAGAGCTGTTGTTGTCATGTGCTGGACTCAGCAGACACAGGAAAATCATAGAGTTCAACATGTGGTTAAAGGGAGGATGTGACCGATACCATTTGTTGGGTGGCTGGGGATCCTTCTTGAAAGAGAGACAGCTGTTCCCTAAGGATGGACGTGTTTTAGCCAGTGGGGCACCAACACTTCAGAGCAAAAGTTAGAAGTTATTGCAAGTCAGATTTTAAACCAGATAAGGGGGAGATCACAGTAAGAAAGGTTGCTGGATAACATAGAATTTGATGACTGGAGCTGTGCAGGCTCTCCATATAACAAGGACACAGGAAATGCAGAACAGGACTGTAGTATCAATAGCAGGAAGCCATGTAGCCACACTATAAACAGAAAGGAAGGAAATAATAAGAATAGATGAAAGGTTATGTACACAAATGCAGGAAGAATGGGCACCAAAATGGATGAACTACATGCTGCAATGGCATCAGATTCAGACAACTGCCATTTCAGAGATGTGCATGTGAAAATAGCAGTTGAACCTAAATGATCCTGGTGATACAGTTTGTTTTGGAGGGACAGAAAGGGTGCCACGTGAGGGGGTGTCTGTATATATAAATGTAGGTATAAGGGTATGATGAATCGCGTGGGGGGTGATGGATTGCAGTCCCTCTGGCTTCCAGACGAGATGCATGCAGAGAGAAATATGTAATCATGGTCATCTGCAGGCTTCAAATCTGGGGATGGACAGAGATGAGGAAATGGGAGAAAATTATTATAGGGTTTAGCTAGGAAAGAATAGTACTCGGGGTGGGGGTGGGGGTGCAGGTTAAACATTCCAGACATAAAATGGGACACTCCTACAACAGTAAAACAAAGAGGTTCCTGAAAATGGGGTGAGACAACTTTTTCACACAATGTGTGCACAATCACAGTAGAGGGGATGCTGTATTACACATGGTACTTTTCAACCAGGATATTATCAGTATATCACTAATGAGGACTCAGTTGATCAGAGTGACCTCAACTCCATTACATTCAACATTGTGCTAAATCCAGTGCAGCAGTCCTTGACTTAGGAAAGCAGATTTCAATAAGATGAGGATACTTCTAGACAAGCAGCAGGAAGACCTGCAAAAATTAGAAGGGGCCAAAAAGTGGTCAGCAGTTAAAGAGGCAGTATTAATAACCACCTAGTCTTGTTCAAAATTTGTGGTTAAGACGAAGAAGCAGAGGAAGCTATGTTGGCTTAACAAACAAGTGAGTGAGACCGTGAGATACAAAGAAAGGCTTTTAGGCTAGGTAAGAGGAACCAGTATGAGAGCAACCATGCCTCATGCAAAGATAAATCAGTGAGGAATTATAATATCATAAAGAAGACAAAAAAAAACGGTGGAACTAAAGATAACTAAAACAGTAAATAAAAAAAAAAAATGATAAAACCATCTATAGATACATAAAGCAAAACAAAGGGAGAAAAACTGAGATGGAGAACAAAGAAGAATAGAAAAAGCTTTGATGAGGATGCAAAAAAGGCAAACGTAGTAAATACTTCAGTTCTGTGTCCACAATAGAAAGTGCAGGACCAATATCTTGACAGCATGACTGGATCCCAGGGTAGTGACAGTAAGAGGCTAAATACAGAGTGTGTAACTAGGGGGAAAGCATTCTGAAAGGTCTGAAAGAACTTAATGTGACCAAGTCTCCGGAGCCAGATGGGCTGCATTCAGTGCTACTGAAGGAGCTCATTCAGGCATTTACAGCTCCCCTGCCATTCCTAATTACTGACTCAATGGCTATGGGAGAAGTGCCGAAGGCCCATATGTTGGCAGATGTCCCTCTCCCCCCCCCCCCCATATATTATAGTGGGGACAGGGAAAATCCAGGTAACTATAGACCCTTGAGCTTGTTGTCAAAAGTGGGGCAGCTGCTGGAATCGACCATCCTGGATCAGATAGTAGACTGTGGAAGACAATGGTCTTAACAGACAGGAATCTGCATGGTTTCATGAGGGGAACGTCATGTCAAACCTGATTTGACTTCTTTAACTCAATAACACAGTTACAGTTGGTGGATTGGAACCTGGAAGTCAACATCCTGTGCCTAGATTTCATAAAGAAAGCATTGGATTTGGTGCCTTATGGAAGACATATTCAAAAGGCAGGGGGAAATGGGACTAGGATAGTACTAACTAGGAAGATTGGCAACTGGCTGTGAGATAGGACCCAGAGAGTGGTCCTGAATGGTAAATTCTTTGATGTCAGAAAGGTACCTGAGTGCTCTGGGCTTTAGTCCTGTGACTAGTGGTTTTCAGTATGTATATTAGTGACACTAAGGAGAAAGTATATGGCAGAGCAAGGCTGTTGCAGATGGCACAACTCTGTGGGAGGGTGGACAATGATGAGATTAACTGCGTGAAGAGAGATGTAGAAAGTCTGAAGTAGTTGTCTGGAACATGGACTTGAAAATTCATCGCCAAAAAATGCAAGGTGATGCATGTTGACAGAAATATTCTGTAGATAGAATACAGCATCAAATGAGTAACAGTAGGGCATTCAGTAGAGAAGAGAGGCTTAGGGATTATAATAAACAGCAGTTTGTATTCCTGTTCTTAAAGTGGGACAGTATATAGCGGGAAAAAATGGATACTGGGATGCATGCAAAGAGGTTTCACTAGTCTCATCAAAGAGGTGATCTTGCAGTCATGCTGGTCATTGGTTAGACCACACCTGGAGTAGTGCATGCAGTTTGGGAACTTTTGTTTAAAAAAGGATAAGGAGAAGCTAGATATTTTTCAGTGGCAGGCAACACAAATTATTTAAGGGAACAACGTAGGACCTACCAGGAGAGATCAGAGGGTCTAAACACGTATTCATTGAAGGGCAGGAAGGAGAAAGGGGCCTGATTGAAACATGCAAGTAGATAACAGGTTGACACCCCACATTTATTTTAACAACTAAACTACATGACTGCCAGGGAATACAACCTCAGACTAGCAGGGGGGAACCTCAAGAAGAACATGAGGACATGTTTGGTTTTATAGAAGTGTTGGTGGATAAGTGGAGCAGACTACCTTGTAATGTGATTAATGCTAGTACTGTCTCTGTGTTCATACTTCAATGGCATTACTACAAAGGAGTAATCAGAAAAAAATGGAGGCTGGCAGATAAGCGTACTGGGTTGAAATCCTATTTCTTGCAATTAAGATAGTGGTGGTTTGAGCAGAACCAGCTCTGGACATTGTTGAAGTGCTGCTGCAGAGAGGATTCCAACTCAAGACCTTAAGTACCATAGGCAAAAAGTTCTATGTCGTCTGCGGGGAGGTAATTTGGGAAGACAGAGGAACAGATGAGACCCAGGATGGAGACCTGTGAGATTCAAGAGTGGATGGAATGAAGATGTCAATGGTGCAGTATAAAGCGTTAAACCTATTAGGACCAACTGGTGGAGATCAGAGGTAGGAGTTAACCACTTGAACACAGGATTTGAAAGACTAGCCCTGTCATGTTAAGGGAGAGCAAGAGAAAGTGATGAGGATGTAGGAATGGGGACAGTGTTGTAGGGAGGGGAGGGAAGCCCATGAGGGAGGGGGGGAAAGGATTTGGGGAAATGGTGACAGAGGAGGGTTGAGAGCAAGAGGGATAGGGAGGAGGATGAGGAGGGGAAAGAGAAAATTGAGGAACAATTGAGAGGGCACAGGACATGACAAACTCAGTATATGAAAGGGAAGCAACTTCAACTTCTAGAATACAATAGGGGCTAGAGATGAGGACTTAGTCCAGTAGAGTTATGGGAAGAGTAGGGGTGAGGTATGTAGGCTGTGATTAGCTGAGAGAGGAGGGTTTTGATTTGGTGAATGAATGGTTTAGAAGAGTGGAGAAACAGTTTTATGTTGAGATCTCCAAGAACTCACCAGATGATCCAAGGTTTGAAAGGGATGTTAGGAGTTCAAAAGGGGAGAGCTATACAGAGAACTTACACAGGTTGATCTTGGCAGGATGAGGCAGAGGAGTGGAGAATGACATCCCTAACTGGAATACTGAAACTATAATGATGATGTGGTAGTAGTTTGGTTTCCTAACTCAAAAATTTTTTTTTATTTGAATGAGTCCCCTGTAGCCATGTATGGAGAACATTGTAGGAGTCTCGATAAAGTGAACTGGTAGTTGTTTGGTGTCAAAGGTCATTCCGGGTAAAATGATTTCTTTAAAGAAAGGAGATCGATGACTTTCTGGGTTCATGCTCCAAGCCTGGGGTAACAGGAGCAGAGGCTGGTAAGGAGGGTGAAGCAGTGTCCATGTGGCTGCTGTCCTATTGGGGTGGGTGAGCTGATGAGGCTTTTCGAGTGACCCCTGTGGAGGAGCCATTTTTTGGGTGGGTGACCATGCATTGCCTGACTCCCCTGTGCGTAGGGTTGTTGAAAGTGCAAACCCACCAAAAATAACAGTATCAGGGGGAAGTGGATCAAAAAAAAAAAAAGTTGTTAACTCAGTTGGTAGAGCAGGTTGATGGTTTTCAGGGAGGCTGGATTCAGTTGCTGCTTAGTCACATTATTTCCTTAAGATCCACATATCCTTCCGTCCAGCAGTTGAAACCACAAGGATATTCACTCCTTGTGTTAGTGGATGGAGATGCACATGAGCTAAAAGACTGACAGGTGGCTGGGACTCTCCGCTTGATATCCTGCTGCCCTCCCTCCCAATTGTAAGTTTGTGTCATGTGTCTCTCACTGGTTGGATTGGTATAGATTTTGGTGCCCCCAACAATTCTATTGAGAAATTCAAGTTAGTCTCCTTCTGGGGTCAGAGAGTGTGCAGAAATTGATGCCTGTCTGTAGGAGTGGGATAGGGCTTTGTGTTTTTTTGCCAGCCTAGTCCTTTGTACTGTATTGAAAGTGGGTTGGTCAATATTATGCTAAAGACATGTCAATCTAGCATGAACTCTCTTTCCTCATGAGAGATTCATGCTGTTTTTTCTGATGAGATCAGGGAGTATGCAGACAATGAAGTATGTCAGCGGAAAGGCGAAAGGGCTCTGCTTTCTTTCCCAGCCTAGCCCCTGTAGTCTTACTGAAAATAGCATTAGTAAACTGAAGAATTTTTTTCATCCTTAATAGAAAGCAAATCTTCAGGATGCTGTATCAAGAAGTTGGGTTCAGTCATGGGCTAGGCTATAGTCTGTAGTTATTTTATATTTAGAAGAATCAAGATAAATCAATTAACTGTCATGAGGCAGGTCATCTAGTGTAAGTCTATGGGCCTTTTCCTAAAAACTGCAGGCACCACCACAGAACAATACTTGACGACTTCATACGTCTTGGACTTGGTAAAGTCAAATGCAGATATGGCCACATAATTGAAAAGAAGCAGGCAGTTGGTGTAAGTTGCCCTTAAAATTGTTTTCCTGGCATCTTAGACAGGTACATTCAGGCTTTTCTGAATGCTGTGTTTGGCCCGTTAAGGTGACTGGTGATTACTAGTTGTTTTTATCTGTTCAGCTGGTGACACCAGTGGCTTGTGGTCATAAGTGTGTGGTGACACTACGGTCATAAGTTTAAAACTCGGTGATGGATGGCATAGCAGTATCCTTAGTTTCTCGATTCCTTCCCTGTTACAGTAGCTGTTGCAGGCCTGTGGCATAACTGCATGCTATATCCCCTATGGTTACAGCTGCTATATTAAAGGATATTGGATGATGGGGAGTTGAAAACATCCTACCTTCAGAAATTCTTTTTTCCAGAGTTCCCCATAGCCTTCCATCCAATTCACTCCTTTCTGATCTGAGAAATGCGTGTAATCTAGGTCTCACATTGGTGTCTTAAGGCTTGAATTGATTACTTTTTGTGTAAATGCAGGTTGATGTGAGAACCAGCCTTCTCCCATACTTCTAGTAAGTGGGTAAATAGAGTTCCTTTCTGTAAGAATGGTGGTCTTTTCAGGTTAGTCATGCTCTGATTTCTGTTTTGGCAAGAGGCAGCAGACACTTTGGGGGAGAACAGCAGGACATCACAAGGGAGAGTCCATCCACCTGTCAGTTTGTTAGTTAGGATGTGCCTCTGCCCACTATAATTAAGCAATAATGCATGACAGGGTGTGTGTCATGCTGGGATAACATCATGCCTTGGGTGGTTGGGCACAAGGCTGTAGGCTGGGTACACCCAACACCCGAGAAGTGACATTATGCCAGCATGACACACACCCTGGAGTGCATTGCTGTTATTACAAAATGGCTTGTTGTAATTAAAATAGTTAAAAGATGGAAAAAAAAGTATATTAAGAGAGTTTTGCAGTGTTTTTGAAATGTGGAAGCATACTTGTTTAAAAAAGTTCCTGTGTTTTTCTTCATCCACTAGGCATTGCTGTTGTGTACTAGTAGGTTTCCTGTTTAGCCTGTCTTTGTTGGTTGGTCATCTTCCACTTCTCCCCCAGCCAGTTGTCTGTGTGCTTGTGTCCTGAGATTTTCTGACACACATCATTTCAGTCCTGCTGCCTACCCTGGGACCAAGAGGGAAAAAAAGCCTTCTTTGTGATCTTAATGGCAATGCTGCTGCTGATGGAGGAGGGCCAGGAGTGGATGTTTAGAGTGTGCCACAGAGGTAGAAGATTAATGGGGGATTTTAAGAGGGTTTTTATTTTCGTTCTCGGGTGGGGGGGCAGCGGTGATCTTTTGTGTTATCTGCTTCCTTGCAGTCGGGGGAGCAAATGGGTAAATGAGAAGCTGCCGGCGCTCGATCAGAGCAGAGACTGTGAGCCCTTGGTCAAACTGACAGTGGGTAAAACTGCTCTAAAACAGAATTGTGAAAAGAACTATGTTCTGCTGAGCTGCTGAACATAGACTGATGTGAGGAAATGGGGACTGCTTTCCCTTCTCTTGTGGTTCTGTGTCTGTTGCTCCTAATCCCCCCCAAATGGTCCATGTCTGTTGCTTGTTAGCTCACCTGGTATAGACCTATGTGCTTAAAGTTGTTATAGGGCGGGAGAATAAGCGTGTTCGTACAGCAAGAATTCATATGCTGCTACTGGATGACACAGTAAGTGCAGCATGCTCAAGCATGTGCCTGCTGTCTCAATTGGGGATTGTAAAGAGTTTCACTTTTCTTTTAAGCGAGATGAGCAATGGAGGGAGTATGAAAAGAAAAAAAAGACATTTGTTATTGAAAGCTGTCGGAGAGATCGGTCTCACATAGAAATACTCTGTTTCTGTTGTGAAGCTGATCACTCTGATGGCTTTCAGTAAAAGGTTTGTTTGTTTGTTTGTTTGTAAGATGACTGCACACCCCGTTTCAGTTCTGTTGGTCAGTGGATACCGTGAAGCCGATCAAAATGATGTCTTTAGTTATAATTTAAGTTTGGAGTTATGATATAAAATCACATTTTGTATTTGGTGGGGGGTGTTGGTAATTCAGTGTGACATAGTAGGAGGCAGGAATCGGGGGAGGCTTTGAGATGTATGAGCACAGTGATCTTTCCTGAGGTCATATTGGTGCCCGACCTTCATACAGTTATGTTATGTAAGCAATAACACATGATGGGGTGTGGTTTATTCTAGATAATTGCACGCCTAGGGGCGTAGTGATGCATGAGGCCGTAGGCCAAGTGCCTTACTGCCCCTGGAAGTACATTTATCCAGAATAAACCACACCCCCATCGTGTGTTGTTGTGCTTATAAAATGGGTATATGTTGAGAAACTGTAGTGTTTATGAACAAAATGATGAGATTTAAAAAAGTAATATGGACATTTTAAAATAGTCCCTGTGCACTCCCTTTGTGTGCTGTTACACTTGCTGGTGTCACTATGGGTGCTTTGGTGTACTATTGGTTGCTAGCATTGGGCCCCAGCAGGACTGAGGTTTCTTGACTGCCTTACTGGCAGCACGTTGCCATCTGTGGTAACGCTGTTTTATAAAAAAAAGAAAAGTCCAGCTGGTCTCCCTCTCCTTATGGGTCAGGAGAGAGTTTAAAACCTTTGTGATACCTGCGGTTGAGGATGGGATAGGAGTGGCTCGGGTGGGAGAAGGAGAGGATTTTCTGACTGGAAACACTTTTTAAAGTGTGTTGTGAGTATTACTGTTTACTTTCACTGATTCCGATTTCACTCGCTAAACTAAAAAAAAAAGAAAGGTCCGCAGAATCGGATTTGTGGTGACATCGGAGGGATCTGTACAGGACTCGGGGACAGGTACAGGCACATAATAGTTTGCGTGGTATAATATAAAAAATTAGCATGGCGGGCAAGGGCTGTCATCCAAACAGGTTCCGTTACTGTCCCTACCCACTTTATAAGCTCAGATAACATCACTGGTGAAGGTGGGTACTGACCAATCAATGGGCAAAACAGTTTCTTGCCATTGTATACTAACATACTAAAATGCCAGCAGAATAGGCCTAACGGTCTTTCGCGTCTGCTCATTTGGTCAGCCCCTACCCTGGGAGCTGACCTTGCTGCCCCCCTCGCCTTCTCTGGCTTCTTCCTTCCCAGTTCCGGATATTCTCGCTGCATTGGATTTTGCTTCCAGAACCCTTCCCCTGTACCTGTCCCACCCCCTCTTGAACTCCTCCACTGTCTCTGTCTCCACCAGTCCCCTAGGCAGCACATTCCATGGCTCCACCACCTTCTCAGTGAAGTAGCACCTCCTCCTTTCTCCCCTGAATCTTCCCCCCTCCAGCTTCCACCCATGCCCTAAGGTGGCCCCCTCCTCCTTCCTTCGAAGCACCCTGACTGTCCCTCCCCTATTTACACCCTTCATGTACCTGAAGACCTCTATCATGTCCCCCCGGTCCCTTCTCTCTTCCAATGTGTACATATTTAGCTCTTGAGCCTCTCCTCATAGGTCCTGTCCCCCAAGCCCCAAATCATTTTGGTTGCCCTCCTCTGGACCCTCTCCAGGAGTTTAATGTCCCTCTTTAAGTGTGGCCTCCAAAACTGCAAGCAGTACTCGAGGTGCGGCCTCACCAAGCAGTTATACAGAGGGAGTATCACTTCCCTCCTTCTGGAGGTGATCCTCCTAGCGATGTCATCCCAGCATCCTGTTGGCCTTGGCTGCTGCCCTCCTACAAGTCTCCGAGTTGTTCATCTTGACATCCACCACCACCCCCAGGTCCTTCTCAGCCATCGAGACTTGTAGCATTCCCCCAAAGGTGTACACTTGGCCGGGTTTCTGGCCCCCAGGTGCAGTACCTTGCATTTTCCTGCATTGAACCTCAGCTTCCACTTTCTAGACCATCTTTCCAGAGCCTCCAGGTCCCCTGTGGGCCACCTCCCTCCACCCCATCCACCACCGCCCCCAGTTTTGAGTCATCCATAAGAGACTCATCTCACTCCTGACACCTGTCCTTATGTCAGAGACGTGGCGTGAACAGGAGGGCCAAGGACTGATACCTGTGGGACCCACTAATGACCTCCTGGGGATGAGACTATCCACTAACTCGACCTCTGGGTCCGGTCCTGAGCCAATTGCCTATCCATCTGATCATCTGTTCCCACCCCATTTCTCCCAGCTTATCCAACAGGCCCACGTGAGGAACAGAGTCAAATGCCTTGCTGAAGTCTAAAAGAGGACGTCCACTGGTCTACCCAGGTCCAAGGCCCTCGCACCCAGTCATAGAACTCCACAAGGTTTGTCTGACGATTTGCCCAGAACAAATCCATGCTGTCTATCGTCCAGGCACCCTGACTTTTCCAGGTCCCCCAGCCTCTCCTTGACAATGCCCTCCATCACCTTGCCCACCACCGATGTCAGGCTGACAGGCCTGTACTTCCCTGTCACCTCCCTTGTTCCCCCCTTGTGGATAGGCACTATATGTGCCACCTTCCAGTCCTGGGGCACCCACCCTGTCCTCTGAGAGATGGTGAAAAGCTCCGCCAGGGGTTTCGCCAGGACATCCGCAAGTTCCTTCAGCACTCTGGGATGTAATTTATCCGGCCCCGGTGCTTTCTCCATCTTGAGGGACCTGAGGGCTTCCCTCACTCTCTCTGCTGTGATTTCCACTTCCGCTACTTCTTCTCCTTGCTTAGCCTTCCCCCCTCCTGCCAGTGATGCCTCCCCCTCTCCCCAGACCTGCCGATCGGTAAGGGTCCCCCCTTCCTCAGTATCACTGTCTCCTCCCATGTATGATGCAGCACCCCCATTTTCCTTGGTGAAAACTGAGGTGAAGTACTCATTTAGTACTTCAGCCTGCTGCCCCGGGTCTTGTACCCATCTCTCCCCTAATATAATCAGTATTGAATCTGTGGCGACAGCAGCTGAATGGAAGGATATAGAGAAGAGTGGGAAACAGAAATTCTGAAGGTAAAAAATGTTCCATTTCTTTTTTGCTACAATTTGAGTGGCTTATTCCACCCCAGCAGCATACAGCTGGCTATTAAATCCATAGAAGGGTATTCAGAGACCATTCAGAAGTTGCCATGGCTTCAGAGAAGCAGAAAACAATTTACACAGTTATAATGTATGGGAGTGCCTTATTATTGTCTGAATTCACTAAGTTTATGTAGTTGTTTTGGTACTGCTGTGACATCAGCATCTTGTTAACCATGCCTCAGTACGTCACATCAGTACCATAACAAGTTAGAATGTTCTGTATTTAGAAATGCGATCGCAACCATCTTCGTGCAGTTTCAACCTGCTCAGTTTAAATCTGTCAGCTAGTACTATCAGATGGCAGCGATCGCTATAGAACCCAACATTTATTCATTCAGCAGTACGATCTTTATCTGCTTTCTTTCATAGCCAATCAGGAAAATAAGTGGACGAAAAAAAAAAAAACAGTGACCTAAGATTATTTTTCCACATCAGGTAAGACCACATTCCTGTATCAAACATATGATCACTGACTGTAATTTTTTTGCTGAATGGGCACCAGTAGCTTTTATAGTGTAATTTGCCCCATACACTATAAAAGCTAATGGATGGGAGACGGACAATGACCATGCTGAAATTGCTTCTTGCGGTTTCTGTGACAACAGTAAACCTCTTGAGCTGTGCTCTCGAGGTTTTTTTACGTCATTGTTATAGAAACCACTCAGTGTGATTTCAGCGTGGTTATTGTCCGTCTCCCATCCATTATCTTGTATGTTATAAGCAAAGACAAAATTTACTAGTCAGTATAACAGGGACACATTTCTGATAAGACAGTAGAGCAACATTTTTGTAAAAGCATTTTTCATACTTCATTAGCCATTGCCTGAGGTGGTAAGAGTTGTTACTGACTGCATCTTTGAAGGTGCTGTTATTCGGCAGTCTGGGCCTTGTTTTAAGCATCTCCTAAAATTGTCATTGTTCAACAGTACTTTGGTTCTTTGTCTTGGCTGCCACCCTGCACGTCTAAAAAATGAACCATCCTGTTGAATAATGCTTCCCAGTCAGACTGAATTATTAATGTCCAGTTCCTTGGTAGAGGGACAGTGGTACTTCTTATTCCCAACAGCTGTCTGTTTTATCCTGTTTTAATGAGCCGCTTTCCACTGCAACCACAGAAAATGATTAACTATAAAATTTTCATATCTTTGGCTAGTTTAATAGAGTTAAAAACGACAAAATATGTATGAAACTCTGCACAGTACAAAGAGCTGAGCCGGAGGAAATTGATGCTGTGTATATTAAAGCATATGTTAGTACTGTAAAAGTGTAGCCCCCGTTGTGCATCTAAAATGCAGAAAACTGACGTTGATGCATACAATTTGGAAAAAAAGATGATGAGCTTTGGGAAACTTGTCAGCCTGATGCTGCTGTTCCAGATACATTTCCTGATTCATCATGACCAGTTAAGTTACTTTGTAAACCAGTTGTTTAAAGACATTTGCTTATTTTTTTTTAAACTTATTTTACTAAGATGAGGGCTCTCTATGTAGAACTTCCTGCTGTGTCTTAGAACTTGGCTTACTTGTGTGGAAGAACATCTACCTTGTTCCTCATTGATGGGATGGAATTCCCTTTTCACTGTAAAAAAAAAAAAAAAAAGAATGAGAAATGCTATGTATACTGCATCTTTGGAATTGTGGTATTTGGAAAACATTTCCTATCCACCTGTCTTACTGTGTATCTTGAGTGAGCTTCATTACCCCCCCCCCCCATATCCATACAGTAACGGTACCAAGACTTTTAATTGTTTACATTCCCCTGAAACTCTGGATCAGACTGTTTGTCTGGAGAACAGATGGGTAACATTTGGAATCTAGAAAACGTGAAAAGTTCTGGTGAACTTACTGCACTTCATACTAGCTACACACAAACAGGAATATGTGCTTTGGAAATACAATGCCATTGTGGCTGCTATAATATTAAGCAGACATCCTTCATAAATAGTACGAAATAGATTTTACCCATTTGCTTTAAATGTTAATAACATTTTCTTATTTTGGTTAGGGGACTTGTGGTTTCTCATTTATTTGGATGTCAGAGTGGTTTTGTTTCCAGTTTGATGGCTATTACATGAGAATTGCATCCTGTTAAATTATGAAGGACGTGTGCATTATACGGTTTACAAATTCTAATTATAATAACCTGTTGCATTTCACAGTTAATATTCCAATGTCTTTGAAAGAATGGCTCAGATTTGTTGTCGATGTTAAGTTTGATTTCTGTAATAAATTTGATTAAATTACCATTTGCAAATGCTACACCTGAATTACTGTTAATTTCTAAGTTGTTTTCTTGATATGAATTAGGGGAAGCAAGCATCTTGATGATTTTCTAATTACGTCTTTATTTGTTGTGTTGTAAAGTCAGAAAACCTTTTGGCAGAAACGAGCACATTGCAGATGCATTAGTTAAAGGTAATTACATTTAAGAAACGCAAACCTTGATTCTTCACACACACACACACACACACACACACACACACACGGCATGCTGTCAACTTTTTTGTAAACACTGAAACTACAGTATAGAAAATGCTAATGCTTTAGTCGCTCAACCTTTTTTTTTTTCTCAAACATATGCTTTCTAACTGCAAAGTGAATTAGTAAACATCTGAATATACAATATGAGCAAAGCTAGTAAGAGATTAACAAATGTCTGGAGACTGATAACAAAGCGTAAACTGTCATTACATTGCATACTAGAGTATACAATGTCTAATATTAGCAGGTGTTACAATATAATCCTCTTGAATGGTTGTTTGGGACTAACAAGAGATTTATTAAGCTTGAAGTGTGTGAATAGTGTGTGTGTGTGTGTGTGTGTGTGTGTGTGTGTGTGTGTAAACTGCTATTTGGTTTGTACAAATGCAGTTGAAGACGGTTAACAAGTTCCTGCAATAATTGACAAAGAGGTATTAAAGTGTGTTAAGAGCAGTATGTGTTTGTCTCGTTGGCCCTGGGTGCTTTCAACTTCTTTATCATTTATCTTCTTGTATTAATGTCATGGCATTATTAATTCATGAGCTGGTGTGGACAGGGTGAAGGCAGCATTTACATTTGTGGCAAATTTATCCTTATCGCTAGAGACACAAAAGGAATCATTTTGTGTTATCTTTAAATGGAAATGACACTTTAAAATTTCATTTATAGTAATCCACTTCACAGCCACTGAAACACTGTGATTATTGCTAGCATGGCATGCCATTCTTCTTAAAATTGTGTAACCTTTACTGCTCATTGTCATTATAAATTGTACTGATAGGTCTAGCCATCTTTTATTTTTGTATGATTTGTTAGATGATCTAAACTATTAAAGGTTACATTCTGCTGTTAAATGCAGCTTCCGTTTCTTTTCTAATAGTCCTCTACTTGTCATGTCATTTACTATTTAGACACGCAACCTTTAGTATTAAAAAGTAAACAAACTGTATCTTTACAAAAGCTAACATTTTCTTGTCATTTTATATTTAATACAAATTCTACTTGGCAATTTAGCCTTTCAGTTGAGAAGAATTACAAGACTTTGTTCTAATGACTTTTGGACAGAGAATCAAAAGTACATACCAACATACGAATGTGCCAGCAGACAAAGAAAGGCCTTATGGTCTATATAGTCTGCTTGAGTGAGCAGTTCCCACTGTATTTACAGAGGGAATTCCCCCCTTCCCATATCCCCCTTAACCCCTCTCAAATACCCCCTCTGTCCCTCTCCCCCCCCACCTAATCTTTCCTCCTCACCCTGTTCCAGCCTTTCTTGAAGCTGTTCACTGTTTTTTGGATACCACCTTCTCTGGCAACTCATTCAACATAGCCACCACCCTCTCGGTGAAAAAGTGCCTCGTCAGCTGTCTCCTGAAACTCCCCCACACACACACACGCACTTCAGGCTGTTACCCCTGGTAGTCTTGTTTCCACTAAGGCTGAAGAAGCCCTTGGTGCTCACCCTGTTTATACCTTTGAGGTACTTGAAGGTCTCAGTCATATCCCCTCCTCTCCCTTCTTTCCTCAAGGAGAGTATATGTTGAGTCCCTTCGACCTCTCCTCATAGGTGTTGCTTTGTTGGCCCTGTATCATCTTGTTTGCCCTTCTCTGGACAGTTTCCAGCAAGTTATGCTTCTTAAGTAAGGGCACCAGTACTGCACACTGTTCTCCAGGTGTGGTCTTACTAGAGACCTTTATAGCGATAGAATGACCTTGTCCTTCTTGCTGGTAATTCCCCTGGCTATGCTGCCCAGCATCCAGTTTACTTTAGCTGCAACTTTCCTGCAGTGTGCCGAGTGTTTTGGGTCACTAGTGATAATTACACCCAGGTCTTTTTCTTCTTCTGACCCAGTTACCTGCACACTACCCAACCAGTAACTTGGTCCCTGGGTTTTTCACCTCCAAGTCCATAACTTTGCACTTTTTAATATTGAACTCCAGTTACCAAATGCCAAGTCATTTTTCTAGCCTAGTGAGGTCTTCCCTAAGTTCCTCACCTCCTCCATATCCACCCTCCCAAAGAGCTTTGTGTCATCTGCTAACGGGCAGTTTTTACCCTTGATCCCAGCCATGATGTTACTTTTATGTTAACGCCAGACTGAGCACAGAGCCCTGTGGGACCCCACTGGTCACAGACCTAGACCTAGAAAATCCCCCTTTCCGAGTACCACCTTTTGGCTTCTGACCCACCCAACAAGCTTTACTAATGTCCAGATACAGGACATCAGCTGCATGACTCTTGTCCACTATCTTGGTCCCAGTTGAAGAAGTCAGCTAGGTTAGCCTGCAGGGCCTCCCCAACACAAACCCACACTGCCTCACATCCTGGAGCCCATTATCCTCCCAGCAAACTCACCAATCTGTCTTTCAGGACGGCCTCCGTCAGCTTGCCCACTGTTGAGATCATGCTGACTGACCTGTAGTTCCCTGGTTCATCCTTTGACTCCATTTTTATGGAGAGGCTCTTAATGTGCAGCTCTCCAGTCCAGGGCACAATCCCTGCCTCCAGAGAGGGGTTAAACAGGTTTGCCAGTGGATCTGTGAGAGCCTCCGCCAGTTCCCCCTAGGACCCATGGGTACACCCATCTGACCCAGGGGGACTTATATAACTTCATAGCCCTTACATAACCAGTCAGCATGAATGATGCCATCTGTAACTTCCCTCTCCCAGTCCCCACCCTTCTGTTCCCTTGTGGCACTGGTTCGTCCTTCTCTTGGAAGGCTGGACAGAAGTACTTGTTATGTACCTCCACTTTCCCTTTACTACCCTCCGTCAAACCACCCTTCTTTTTTAATTTGACTGACCCATCCTTTGTTTCATTCCCCCTATATATTGTAAAGAGGTCTTCTCCCCTGTTTTTAACCCCTGCTAGCTGCACTTCCCTTGCAGCCTTTGCCACCCTAACCACTCTGCTCGCCTCCCTTAATTTAGCCGAGTAATCCACCCTAGCCTCCTCCTTCTGAGTATGCTTGTACTTCCGGAAGGCTGCCCTCATGTCAACAACAGGTTTTGCCACCTTCTTGCGGAACCAGGTGGGCTTTTTGGCTTTTGTTTTCTTATTTTTAATTTTGGCACACTCACCCGTGACCTCCATCAGTCCCTCCTTTATTACTGGCCATTTCTGCTCCACATCCATCTCCCTTCTGATCCCAGCAAGGTGTCCTACTAGAATTTCTCCCATCCTACCAGAGTCAGCACCCTTAAAATCCAGAACCCTTTTCCTGGTCCTGACCATTCCCCTGTTCATGTCCAGGTGGAACCACACCATGTGGTGGTTACTACCTGCATTTGGCGCTTCCTCTTTCACATCCTGAACATATTCACAGCTGGAAAGGACTAGTTCAAGTACAGCCCTCCGCTAGTGGGTTTCATGATTTCTGGAGAAACCTCCCTGAGTTGCTTTCTAGCAGTACTTGCTTCCAGTACAGGTGGAGGAAGCCGGATTTCCCAGTCCACCCCAGGTTGATTGAAATCCACCATTATTATGACCTCCCCATTACTGGCCATTTCAGTGGTTTGAGACCCTGGTATCCTCTCCAACTCCTCCTGGGAAGGTGGCCAGTAAACCACTCAAATCCTTAGTTTCTGCCCCCTAGTAGATTGTATCTGTACCCACAATGCTTCAGTCTTACCCTCTGCCTCTTTTTCTCTGATACAAGCTATCACCTCTTTCACATACAGCGCCACCTCATTCCCTTTCCATCCCCCTATCCTTTCTATACAGTTTATACCCAGGAACTGTGAGGTCCCAGTCATGGTTTTGCATGGACCACATCTCTGTGATGGCCACTATATCCACCTCTCCCTCGGCCATCAGTGACTGCAGTTCTGCTGTCTTGTTTCCCAGACTTCTGGTGTTCAGAGACACCAACCACCACCGCAACTCAGCACCTCTTTTACTCCTGTCCTGCTCCCTCACCCCCTTTCTCCCTATGTTGCCCTTCCCCAACTCCACCTTTCTCATCTAGCTCCTCTCCATGCTGTCCTGATTTTGTGTGTAAGGGGGAGGCCTATTGGCCTCCTCCACAACGTAACTGTGGGTGCTGTGTACCATGCTGCCCCCCCCCCATCAATTTAAATTGAGGTTGTTTCCCATGAATTCTCCAGCTTGCCCTTCAGGACCCTTGTACCTTTCTTTCTCAGGTGCAACCACTCTGGTGCATACAGGTCCTTGTTATCCCAAGTCCCTCCACAGCCATTAGTGAGCCTGTACCCCCTTTTGTATCACCCCCTTAGTCATCTGTTAAATTCCTGTATTCTTACCTTCCTTGCTGTGCAAGCCGTTGGGACTGGAAGCGCTTTTGTAAAAGCTGCCGTTCTCCTTGCCTTGATGCAAATTCTCCCCACCTCCCTGAACCTCTCTTGCACTTCCCTCACCTCACGTGCTTCAAGGTCATTCATCCCCGGGTGCACAATAATGTGAGGTTTCCCTCCTTCCTGAGCCATGGACTGTGCTGTCAGAGATCTCACTCTTCCTGCCATCATCCCTGGCATACATTTTGCTTTTACAGCTTGCCCGTGACCCTTTCTCTCACCATCCCAACTACTTCACAGTTGAATTCCCTAAGGTTACAGTGCTCCCTCCCATCCTGGGGCCTCCCACCTCTCAGTCCATCCTGTTGCCCACTCCCACCTGCCTCCCCTTTCTCCTTCTGTCCCTCTTGTATTCCCTTGACCTTCCTACCCCACTCCCCAGCCTCTCATCCCAAGCCTATCTCTCCCTGGCACATCCCCGTCTTACCTTTTTGTACATCCCCCGGCCTGCCCCCTGTCCTTCACTTCTTCTTCCCCTTGGCCTGCAACCCAATCCTCCTTGTCCACCACCTTCCCTGCTCACCTGCCCTCCCTCTTGGCTGAACCCACTTTCTCCCCACTTCTTCCCTACTTTCCCTGATGCTGCCCCCTTACTACATCCATTTTCCTCCCTATCCTACTGTCACTCCCCATTCCACTAGGTACCCCCTTGTCCTCCCTGTCCAGTGGGGGGTGGAATCTGTTCCACACCTGCAACTCTGGAGGTGCTCCCACAGGCCCTCCCCCCTTTATCTTTTCCTCTTACTGTTATCTACCCCCCTTCCCTGGGCCCTCTCTCCTGCTGGGGGATGGGGGCCCCCAGGACCTGCCTAAGCACTTGTTCCTTTCTTTTCTACTTCCCTTGCCCCTCCTTCTCTTGTGTCTATTCCTTCTCCCCTTCCCCCACCAGCCTCCATGCCCTGTGTCCCCTCTGCCTTTCCCTTCATCACCCTGTGAATCTCCCCATCACCAGCGCACCTGTTTCCTGCTTGTTGCCACACTTCCACCCTCAGCTGACAAAACTTCCTGCAGAGCAGGCTTCCCCGCATCTCCCAGAGTGCTCACAGAATCACTGCCACTCCACTCCCCTGCACCCCACAGCCCTTACCACCCTGCAGTGCCCACATTGATTCCCCCCTCCCCACATATGGGACGTAGTCTGCTCAGGTGCTACCTCTATCTTTACCTCCCTTTGCAAAATCAACACTTTGTTCAACTCACTGTATAAATTTGCCCTTGGCTGCCCACTCCCACTGATACAGTACATAAAGTGAGCTAGAGTGGTCCACTCTCCCTGGTGAGAGAAATGATGCATACAGCCTTCCTGGATGTCAAGTTTTGGTCCAGCAAACTGCCTGGATATCTATCTGACCTCTTCTCCCCTCTGGCAGACCCTTCCTATCTGCTCAGATCCAAGTCAGGATGCCACCTCCACGTCCCATGGTACATGTGCAGCCTAGGCCAAGGCTCCATCAGCTACAGGCTCCCAAACACCTGGAGCAATCTCCCAGTCAATGTCACTGCCCCCTCTTCCACATCAAACAAGGTTCTGATCAAGTCCCACTACAAATCCCCAACGTCATGACCCCAGTGCCAAGCTCCCCCGAGCCTAACTTGCTCATCTACCTAATGCATATTATATTAACCCAGTGATGTAAGTGGAAAGTGGAAGCTGAGGTTCAATGCAGGGAAATGCAAGGTACTGCACCTGGGGGCCAGGAACCCCGGGCCAAGTGTACACCCGGCGGGGGGGGGGTGCAGCAAGTCTCGATGGCTGAGAGGGACCTGGGGGTGGTGGTGGATGTCAAGATGAACAACTCAGAGACTTGTAGGAGGGCAGCAGCTAAGGCAAACAGGATGCTGGGATGCATCGCTAGTGGGATCACCTCCAGAAGGAGGAGTGATACTTCCTCTGTATAACTGCTTGGTGAGGCCGCACCTCAGTGCTGCATGCAGTTTTGGAGGCCACACTTAAGAGGGACATTAAACTCCTGGAGAGGGTCCAGAGGAGGGCAACAAAGTGATTTGGGGCTTGGGGACAGGACCTATGAGGAGAGGCTGAAGAGTAAATATGTACACATTGGAAGAAAGAAGGGATGGGGGGCGTGATAGAGGTCTTCAGGTACATGAAGAGGGTAAATGGGGAGGAGCAGTCAGGGTGCTTGAGGAAGGAGGAGGGCTACTAGGGGCATGGGTGGAAGCTGGAGGGAAGATTCAGGGAGAAAGGAGGAGGTGCTACTTCACTGAGAGGGTGGTGGAGCCATGGAATGCGCTGCCTAGGGGCTGGTGGAGGCAGAGACGGTGGAGGAGTTCAAGAGGGGGTGGGACAGGTACAGGGGAAGGGTTCTGGAAGCAAAATCCAATGCATCGAGAATATCCGGAACTGGAAAGGGAGAAGCCAGAGAAGGTGAGGGGGGCAGCAAGGTCAGCTCCCAGGATGGGGGCTGACCAAACGAGCAGACGTGAAAGACCATTAGGCCTATTCTGCTGGCATGTTAGTATGTTAGTATGTAGGATTTACAGTGAAAGACTGACTTTTACAATTGAGTGTTAGAATCCCGAGACTTAACTGCCCGAAACTTGGAATCCCGAAGCTCATTAATTGCCCCAGTAGAGGTTTCTCCATGTTTTTGAGAACTTTCTTCCATACACACCTGTAATATAACAAACTCTACTGCTGGCAATTACCGAGTGTCGGGTTCTGAGTTTTAGGCAGTCTCGGGATCCTAACACTCTGTATTGTGAAAGTCGGTCTTTTGTAATACTCCTGTGGTGAACAGCTGTGATCCTCTATGGGACGGCCATGGTTCTACCTTTAATTTTCTTTCTCTGGGCTACCCTGTCATGTTGCCATAATTTGCTGCACCAGGACACGCTGCTTACCATGTACTTGTTTCATTTGTTTTTGGAATGAGTAATGTATGTAGTGTATTAACGCTGTAAGATTCCTCATGTCTTGTCCCCCTCCCCCAGGTTGCAACTGGAAATTAGCTCTGGGCTCTGCGTGTTTTCATGGTAAAACAAGTTTAAAATAAAAGTATTAAGTTTCTAGGCACTCCTAATAGTATACTTGGGTAATCCCTTTAACTTGTTGTAGCTTCTAATTAGCACTATTTGTAGGCCTGCTTTAGGGATGCACTGCATGCCTTCCTGCTAGATTTCCAACCTGCTAACTCCCCTGTAGGCTGACCCTGGACATGGAGCAGCTGAGATCTTCAAATTTCACTATTATCCAACCTACTAATCCTCTGTAGGCTGACCCTAGATAGGGAGTAGCTGAGATCCCCTAATACCACTGCTTCCACCAACTGAGTACTCTGGAAACCGGCCCTAGATAGGGAACATCTGAACCCTCTTTACTCTTAGAAAATATTTTTTATTTCCTGGTCTCTGATTGGCTGGTACAGCTGGCGGGGGGGTACATTAACTTTCAATGGATACCAGGAAATAAAAAGTGCCAGCCCCAGTACCTCTTTAACCTCTGAGGTATCTTTGTGCCCTGCCTGCTTTCTGATTGGCTGAAAGCACCTAATTGAATTTCAAATTGCTGCCATTTTTTTTCTCTCGCTTAGTGAAAGAAACTGGGCCGCATGGCTCTATATTTCAGTGCCAACTGCCTGATGAAACCCCACACAATCTACCCTGAGCTCATTTCTGGCTATGTGTGTGTTTTTAGTATTTTTTTTTTTACAGTACAGTTTTCTCCCATGACAAGTGACTCTCCAAAGCTCCACTCTCACAGAGCTGACCGCACTCTAGCTCCACCAGTTGGCTGCCCCTAGTGTCAGTTCCTGATCTCTGTCTCCCATATCACGCACACACATCCCTCCCAACCGCAGTCTGATACTGCACTGAGTCCCCACTTGCTCTATTACAAATGCCACTTTTGTGTAGTTTATTTTTAAGTTAAAACTTACTTGCAAAGCCATCAGATCAACTTTTCAAAGTATTACACGCAGTGCTGCAGCTCTCCACAGACTCCGTGTTCCCGTCAGCTTCAAGGAAGTGTCTCATTCTCTCCCAGTGGGCTCGACTGCAGTTTGAGTCCCACACTCACATTCAGGTAAAAATGATTTTGTACCTTGCAAATAACTCTTTCTCTGCTGACTGCTGGCACTGCTGAGATCCCACTCAGCGCCGCCGCTGATGTCCCACTCGGCACCACTGCTAATCTCCCAGTCGCACACACTACCCACTGCATAACAAACACTGGAAAATAAATGGCAAGACTCTGCTTCAGTATTAAAATAAATAACAGTCTGCCGAATCTTGCCCGTGTCTCTGTACTATACTTCTGGGGGAGACATCTCACCTGAGCTGGCATGAGATGCTGGTTCCCATAAGCTGCATCTTTCCCAGTACTTGAATTAAAAAAAAAAAAAAAAAAGCAGGCTGCAACCGTGAATACTTACAGTACAACAAAAGCTGAATTTTAAGCCCAGTGACTGTGTGTGTGTAACCATGACAACCAACTCCAAAAGGCAAAACTAGAGAAGCTCAACGAAACCAAACTCCCTAACTCAAAAAAAAAAAACATTGTCATACAGGCAGAGGAACTATTTTTTAACAATAAAAATAAAATACTTAACCATTTTAACAATTTAACATGAAAATCATTTTTTTTTCAAACAGACATAATACAGTACCCATTTTCTAAGTGCAGTAATACCCTCCAGGGTGGGCAGTATGGGCAATACCGGACCTTCCAGGGGCTATAAAGCCCTCTGCCTGCTGCGTCTGGCCTCATTACACCCCTGGGCAGTCCAGTATTGCCCAATACTGCCAACCCTGTCGGGTATTATTGCTTACTTCCTTTACCCTTGCCCTCCTTTGAGCAACATAGCATGTGGTCCTCCCTGCAGATGCCTTCTGATGCCACTGAGGTAGATGATACTGAGGTAGATGCCAAACTCCTGCTTTGTGGCATGCTTTGAGGTTGCTAGGGATTGTGGGTATTAAATAGCAGCTACAGCCTCCCTGTTGGAGGGCTGTATCCCGGCAACCCCTCGGGCAGTCCTGTCGGGGCCAGTTAGCCTGGCTCACCTCCCACCCTTGTCCCTCCTTCTGCAGCCTTCCTCCCTCCCTCCCTCCTTCCTTACCCCACAGCTGCTAAATCAGTAACTCATCAGTACAAATACAGGCTCCTTATATAAAATGTGAATAATGGTATATAAAATATGAATAATGGCCCCAGCACTTATCAGCTCCTTCACCACGATTACACTCCTCCACTCCCCAAGTCCACCCACAGGCTGGTTCTCTATCTCTGGAGCAGACCTTTCGAGCACAGGCTTATTTCTACTCAGGACTCACTGCAGCCTCCCTGTTGGCAGTCTGTGTCCCAGCAAATGCTCAGACAGTCCAGTCAGGGTTGGCTAGCCCGACTCGCCACCCTCCACCCCACCCCCTTGTCCCTCCCTCTACAGCCCTCCTCTCATCCCCCACGGCCCCTGGATCAGCAACCCATCAGTACAAATGCAGGCTCTTTAATGAAAAATTAAAAAGTAATGGCCCTAGCACTTATCTGCACCTTCACCACGCTCATGCTTCTCCACTTTCCGAGTCCGCCCATTGGCTGGTTCTTGTATGAAGTATTATGACCACGTGCCTTGCTAATATAAAAATGCAAGTGAACATCTGGTTTGAGCTACAGGCTATATTGGGGTCAAATGAGTTAACTTTACTTAAAGGGAACATAAATCTTGTTTACATTTTCAATATAATCATAAATGTGTGAAGTCTAATTATCCCAGTGTATTGTTTTGTATGTTTGATTTGAAACAGTCATAGTTTGTTGTTTATTTAGGGCCGTATATTAATGTAGCTTTTCCCAATTTAATATTAATTTCTGTTACTTTACAGCCTGGAACCCAGTGACAGTTAAGCTTAAGACTACAATAATGTGGAACCCAGAGACAGCTGAGCTGATGTCATTGGGTTCTACTTCACCGTAGCTTTCAGCTCAACTGATGTCACTGGGTTGGGTAACTGCAAAGTAATTAAAAAAATTAACACCGGGTGGAAAACATGCTGCATTAATAAGGAGCTTTAATAAGGAAAAAAGGACCATTTCAAAAGAAACACATAAAACAATCCACTGGGATGATTAAACAGGTATCGCAACATACATGCCAGGATTTACAATTATATTAAAAAATGTAAACGGGATTTATGTTACCTTTAAAGTAAAAAGCTTTGGTCTGTTGTTTTGCAGAAGTACTTATATAAGGAACCATCCACAAATGTGTACAATCAGACCTGTGGACTGGAACCAGTTCCTCTCCCAGTGCCACTTTTGTTTTCAGATTATAGTAATTACAAGCGTCATTAGCAGTTCTAAAGACAGTTTGAGTGCAGTTACACATTTACGTGTGTAACCCCTAGGTGGCGCTATCCAAAGGGCTACTACCCCTGCCTGTCGGGCTAGTAACAGGTTAAGGGGCCTAGTTTCTATGACGGGTGCCTTCACCCAGAGGTCAGGGTTAGTAGTGGTTAAAGTAGCTCAGGTACAGCCCTCTGGGACACTGTGACCCCCCCCCCTTTGTTCCCACTAGTGGCCCACACGGTACACGGGAGTTACCTTCCCAATACCCCACATGTGAACACTTTTCACACATATAGATGCCACTTACCCTCGAGACTGATTCTGCAGCACGTCTCTGAGGACCTCTGTAAAACAAGGTTAAACAACATACACAGCAAAATGCAATACTTTTCCTACATGTACTGACACCATAGATGGCATATAGTTCAATAACAACAAATCTGATTTATTAGAGGGGGCAGTAACAAGGAGGGGGCAATCAGGTTGATTTGGTTTGTAAATATTCAAATCACAGTATTGTGCATGCATATGGGGTCCAAAATGTCACTCTCTGGGTACCCAGGATGGGGGGCTAGCCAGGTCCATTATCCGGGGTTGGCCAGCTGGTGCAGATGGATGGGGCCCTGTAGGAAGAAAATATATGCACAACACCCAATTGTAATCCAGAGCCGGATGGCTCGGTTCGAGAAGGAATGAAACAGCAATAATCAGGTGACACACTTGTAATTGATAACAGGCTGCAGGGGAATACCCTGATCTGTACTCACAGTACCAAAGCTGAGAACTGTATGGTGAGTGTTCTTGCTGGACTGCCAGAAACAACAGGGCATGGAGACAAGGTCCTTGTGACTGGACCCAACTGCAGTTGAAAGCAAACGGATTTAGGAAAGGGGAACATTGTTTAACCAGGAGTAGCACACTAAGCCAAAGCTTGTTTCCAGATGCGACCTAGGAGCACAAGGAAGTTAAGTGACTTGCTCAGGATCACACAGTATGCACCTAGGCGGCTGTGGGATTCAAACCCAGGTCTCCAGATCTGTAGCTCAGAGCCTTAACCAACTGTGCTATACTGCCTCCTACTTAGTCTGACACAAGCTGGGATTTGCTTCCAGCTTCAACACACAGCTCACAGTAAAGGGGACATGAGATAGCAATTCCCCACAAGCACTACGCATAATTCATGTGTAAAAGGGAAGTACTATACCAGGCAGGCTGCTCCTCGATCCCGATCGCACTTACTGCAGAATACCCGGAAGCACATATAGCAGCTTCAGTTCCTGACAGACTGAGCGCAATTCAGCAATATCTCCAGTCTTCTACGGGATGAACCTGGTTTTCACTCTTCAGACTTCCTTCTCCTCAGAACTCGGATTCAATCTGAACTATCGCTTACAACGGCTGCCGGCCGACTTCAAGGCCTCTCACGCTGTTCCCGTGCAAACTGTACACCGCAGAAGCACAGAGCTCCTTCTCTCTTCACTGTCACAACTGATCTCAGCTTGCCAGCAACAGTTCAGGGCATTTCCTTTGGCTTCACCCCAGTTCTATTGGTGGAATCAGCTGTCAATCACTGCAGGGCTCCCTCTGTTGGTGCAAAAAGGCGCCAAGGTCAAAACTACAGTTCCCAGAGTCACTGCCCATACAGTCCCCTTGTGTCTGGCTCATTCGTCCACAGGCTCCATTTTAAGGTCTCCCTATCATCTTGATTGGTCCAAGTCAGCAGTTCAGTACCAGAATGGGGGGCTAAGCAAAAACAATCCAGACTGCAAAGAAAAGCAGGTTAGACAAACTGTATTTTCATTATTACTCTAAACAATTACTGGCAAATTGTCACACCTTTTGAAAGAGCTCCCTCTGCGCATTTAGCAACAGCAGAAATGGAGCGAGTTGACAGCAGCCCGGGCGGGACTCTGGCATTGAAACACACAACCCCCCTTCTAAATTAATTATGTCTGCAAAGCAGACAGCTCTTAAAGAGACAGTACGTGGAGGCTCAAATAGCACTCACTTGGAACCACATTTAAACAGCTTAGGTGCCGAACACCACCCAGACTTGGAGCACTCAGACAAGCTCCTGGAAGACTTTTGGGAACCCTCATTTGCAGGGGGGTTACACGTGAACTACTCTTGTAAAATAAGGTTTTAGTGTAAAATCCAAGTACATTTCTGAATAAGTAGATGGGGTGACTGAGTAGGATAACATCATGGTTGATGTATGGTAGCAGTTGTCAATAAATGTGGTTGAAAAGCTACAGTAGATTGCTTTATTGTTCAGTCCAGACAGCTTGAGAACCAGGTAGAACCATTTTTTTTCTAAATTGTAGGCTTTGTTCAACTGGAAAAGAAACCAAAGCAGGTAAATTTATGTATTCAAATTCTGTTTTTCCATCAGTTTCCTGTGTGATAAATCTTTTACCCCCCAGACTGTTGCTCTTTTCTTATGAAACCTATATTGATAACCTAATGTATGACAGACCATGGGTCATTATTATTTCATTTAGTGGCCATGTGTATAGACCAAGAGGGAATCTGAATATTGATCCATTGAAGGACTAGTAGCAATGATTTATGAGTCAAGGATTTGGAGCAGTGAGCTGAACACTGCAGAGATTACAGCTCCAGTCACAATCGATTTTGTTTCATATTTCACTGCACAGTGATTAGGCCATGATCTCACAGATGTTAACATTAAAACTAGATTATTTCAGGGAACATAGACGCATCAGTTAGATATTGTAGCATAATGACAGTGTGTGTGTGTTTCTTTTTTATTAAAAGTCAAAACCAAACTACAGCACGTGGGTGGGGGTGGGGGGACTGTTCAGTGGCATTATTTTTTTTTCCTGTGCGGGTGGGATTGGGTGAGGTGAGTGTTACTTTAAGCTAAAGCCACACTTTAATGTTCTGTGCACTAGGTTAGTGCAAATGTGCATTAGATTTCTGTGTATATGTGTGTGTTTTTGTGTAATACAGGTTTGAGTAGGCAGTTTAACGTCAAACCTGGATATTTGCAACTTTATAACATGGAATTCCAAGACCAAATAACCTGAAATTTGTCATGTGTAGAATCCATGCCAGGATCTTAGGATCCTGTAAATTTGGTGGCTCTCTTTTCTGCAGTTGTAAAGTTCTAGAAGGTTGAAACGCATGTAAATATAGAAATTAAGACATTGTATTGCTCAACAATAGCACAAAAAAAAATGGTTAGGAATTGAAACCTAAAACTTTCATGTTTGTTAGAGTTTGGACCAAGGATAAATCTTTGATAGGCAGTTCTGTTGGTAAATGAGTAGTTTTTAAATTATTTAGAAAACAAAATGTCATTTTGGTGCAGGCGCAAAACATTTTGCAGTGTTCTTTTCGTAACTGGATTTTTGCAAAATTGATATGCATCATTTATGTGAGTGGGCCTTATTTTGTGACATGAAACACTGTTTTTGTGCATTTTTAAGTTAGGAAGATGCCCCTGCCAATCGTTTACCTTGCTGGCAGTTGGGAGCCTATTTCCACTGCTGGCACTTATAATATTTTAATTTTTTTTATATATTTCACCAAATTTGAGGGTTGGGGTACTTGGTACCCCTCTTCATTAACACCCAGTTAGCAAGTTTTATACATGCCATGCACAAAGCAAGCTACAGGTCTGTCGCAGTGTGTGTCACTGTATACATTCTTTGCAAGTGGCCCACAGTGCTACAAGCAATTACTCAAACCACATGCAGTCAGCTGCTGAGTGGGTGCCAACTCAAAATAAACAGTGAGCATGTGCACAGGGGAAGCAGCACATAAAATATGAATATTTTAATGCATCCCATATAGCCATGTATGAAGAGCATTGTAGCACATTGTGTTGTCATCAAACATTTTATGTGTGTGTGTATATACATATAAGTATTCTTTGCTAAAAACTGTGTTAATGCACCAGTTAGAGTTATAGTTAATGCCACAAAAGTGTGGAAATGTGGCATTAGGGTTTCCAACTCTAACTCCCCTCCCCTTCCCTATCCCCCAGTCAGCAAAAGGGAAAAACATTATGGAAATGCATTAAATCGGTCTTGCCTTATTTTCTCATTGCAGTCTCTGGTGTGTCTTCAATCATAGAGTAGGTGAGTAAGTGTGTGTGGGGTGTGAAGTGGTGGGTGGTGTGTGTGTGTGTGTGTGTGTGTGTGTGTCAGATTGTTGAGGGACCATTTTCATTTTTACAGGTTAAAAAAAAAAAAACACCAAAGAGGGATGGCTTTTTTATTGCAGGGGATATTGTGACACTGAGGACTGGGCATCCCAGTGTCGGGCTACAGTTCAGCACCAGGGATAAGCACCCCAGTGCCACCATGCATATAATGGGGATGTGGGTGGGTGACATGGAGCGGAGGGGGTGAAGAGAAGCTGTACTGGGCGGTGAGCACCCCAGTCCACTTATAAAACTGATAAATCAAACATGGGGGGGCAGCAATCTGGGGTTGACAGGCGAGAAGGAAATGGTACTGGGGATAGGCATCCTGGTCTTTTAGGTGGATGGAAAGGTAGATAAAGAGATCGAGAGAGAGAGAGAGAGAGAGAGACGGAAAAAGAGCAGGGAATCGCTGGCTCACAGTTTCAGCTGAAGCCAGCAGCACAACTTCAGCTGCAGCTTCAGAATTCAAGAAAGTCCTGTTATTCTCATACTGAGAACACAGTTAAATGACTCCTCTCACTAACCTAGGCAGCCATGATTTTTGGGTGCCCAGAAACATGTCATGGGACATATTCAGGTGAATGAAGGTGTGTGGAAGGGTGTTGGGTGTTGGCTGGGAGATCGGGATGGAATTGGTGGGGGTGGTGTCAGATTGGCTAAATACGATTTTCATTTTACAGGTTAAAAAAAAAAAAAAACAACAAGGGATGTTTTCTTTATTGCCTGGGACATTCCAACACTGAGGATTGGGCACTCCAGTGTAAAGGGTGGGGGGGGGGCAACTTTGAGGGATTGAGAAGAAAGTGGTACTGGGGTTGGGCACCCTGGTCAGCTTGTTGTTTAGAGTAGTAGTAATAATGCTTTATTGTTCTTCCAAAACTTTCAAAGTTAGACATTACAATGTTACAATTAAATTTTCAAGTAAAAAAAGGTCCCAGTGCAGATAACATGCAAAGTTCATACGTAAGTGCAAAACTTCTAGTCAAGTGCGCAAAATGTCTGAAAATCTGCAGTAGTAAACATATATAGAATAGTGTATGGTTGCTCATACACAACAAGGTTATGTTGCCATCGAGGGGATGTGATGACGTCACACAGACCTCGAAAGCGAAGCTAGAGAGGTCCATGTGGCAGAATCACTTCCCGAGATAGCACTAACGCCTGTTGTGTTTAAGCAACCATATACTATTATATAGTATATGGTTCCCGAACTGTAGGAGGTTTGACTTTTGACAAGGTTCATACCTTGTGAATATTGTCCCGCTCGCTTGCTCCCTCCTGGTCCATGCTGCAGTCGCCATCCAGTTCTGACACCAAAGATACCGGTGCTTCACTGCTTCCTGTGGTACTGCTCTCGGCAAAAGAAATAAAAAAAAAAAAAAAAAAAAACCTGGCAAACTGATAGTTTGGGGTTTGGGAACACGGAGCCTAGTATGGCAGTCCGTGTCCCAACTATCTGACTGAATGGCACTACCGACTGATCGTTAGACACCTCCACCATTTTAGAGTGCATTCTTTGATCAGCTCTGTTTTCAGCCAATCATGTAGCAGCTCAAGGCTGAAAAGTTGTTGTACTATTGATCTGACATCAGAACGATAGTACAACAACTTTTTTGACCTTTAAACTGTCCTATAACAACATTTGGGCAGCCACTGTTTTCCATCTAGAATAAGCCCTAACCATATACTATAATACTTTAATACTTTAACAATCAGGACACAGCAATGCGTTTTCTTTTAGTATTTATCACAGACTTAAGGAATTTGGAAATAAATTTAGTGTACCTGGCCAGAATTCAATCTAGTATGGATACTAACCAGAGATGGGAGCTCATAAAGTTGGGGATAGTGGAGGCAACCAAAACCTGCTGCAAAGCCCAGAGCAAGAAGGCTAGAGCTAAGAAACCGAGCTGGTTGAGCAAGGAGGTCATGGAAAGGTAAGAAGAAAAGAGCTGCCTTTAGGAAATACAAGAAAACAGGGAGGGGAGGACAGAGAGGTACTTGACAGAATCGAAGGAGGTGACAAGGGCAGTAAGGGGGCCAAAGCATCTACAGACTCAGGCTGGCACAAGGCATTAAGAAGGGGAGAAGGACTCTTTAAGTACATCAGGAGAAAAGGAGCTGTAAGGACCACATAGTAAGGATTAGGAAGGAGGGGTTGGGTGGAAGCAGGGTATGATGATAAGGCGGAAGCACTAAATGAGTACTTCTGCTCAGTATTTACTAAAGAGAAGAGGGGTGACACCCAAGATGGGTGAAATGGCAGACGAGGGGAAGTGGTGACAGATGGGGAAATCATGGAGGACAGAGTTCGAGAGGGTTTGAAGGCACTGAGGGTGGACAAGGCACCAGGCCCAGATGGCATCCACCCCAGGGTACTGAAGGAGCTGGCAGAGGTCCTTGGGACCTTTGGCAGACTCTATTAATGCCTCACTACACTGGTGTGTACTTAGACTGGAGGATGGCTCATGTGGTGCCTCTCCACAAGAGTGGCCCCAAGGATGAACCAGGAAACTACAGACCAGTGAGCCTCACATCCATCGTGGGTAAGCTAATGGAGACTATCCTGAAGGAGAGGCTGGTGGCCCTCTTAGAGGCCAAGGACTACAGGACAGCAGACAGCATGGCTTCATCATTGGCCGATCCTGCCAAACCAACCTGGTCGGGTTCTATGACTGGGTAACTAGGCAACTGGACGGGGACATGCAGTGGATGTCCTGTATCTGGACTTCAGTAAGGCATTCGACTCAGTGCCACATGGAAGGCTGGGAAGGAAGTTAGTAGGCACAGGGGCAGGTGCAATGCTGGTGAGATGGGTAGGAAACTGGCTGCAGGAAGGCAACAGAGGGTGGTGGTGGGTGGGGAGCTCTCACACCCAAGGGCAGTGACAGTGGTGTCCACAGGGCTCGGTGTTGGGACCAGTGTTGTTTGGGATATTCATTGCAGACATATCATGGGACATCAAGAGCAAGATCAGTCTGTTTGCTGATGATACCAAGGTTGGCGAGTGGTGGATGACCTAGGGGATGGCAGGGGTTGCAGGATGATCTGGCAAAGCTTGAAACCTGGTCAGACACCTGGCAACTGGGCTTTAATGCCAAAAGTGCAAGGTGATGCATTTTGGGATGAAGAACCAAGGAGGACTTACCAGCTAGGGGAGTGCAGCTAGCCCAGACAGAGGAGGAGAAGGATCTGGGTGTGCTCATCACAGGGTCAATGAACAACTCGGCACAGTGTAGGAAGGCAGCTGCAAAGGCCAACAAAATGCTGGGTTGTATTGCAAGGGGTATATCCTCAAGGAGGAGGAGGTGATTCTGCCACTGTATAGGTCATTAGTTAGACCACACCTGGGTACTGCGTGCAGTTCTGGCGTCCGTATCTGAAAAGGGACATTAAGTTACTGGAGGGAGTGCAGCGCGAGGCGACAAAGATGATCAAGGGTCTGGGGACTTATCATATGAGGGAGGTTGAAGGAGTTGAACATGTACTCACTGGAGGAGAGGAGAGACAGGGGGACATGATTGAAACCTTTAAATACATGAAAGGAATAAACAAGACAGGTACAGAGGGCTGTTCAAAGTAAGGAGGGAGGGCCACCAGGGCCATGATATGAGACTGGACGAGGAAGGTTCAGGAGGAGATGAGGAGACACTTTTACAGAGAGGGTGGTGGCTGGATGGAATGCGTTACCTGCAGAAGTGGTATGCAGTAGAACAGTGGACTGCTTCAAACGAGGATGGGACAGGACAAGGGGGAGGGTTAATGAAGGGGAAGGGTGGAAGGGAAGGGCAGCTGCAGAATAAGGGGTGCTAGCTGCACATTCGAGCAGACTTGATAGACCTCTAGGCCTTTATCTGCTGGCAAATTTCGTATGTTCGTAGTGTCTTCTTTATTCACGGGACATAAAAGGATGAATAATGGATCATAGTCCATGTCAGCGTATTTTATGAGGGTGTTTTTAATAGTTTGGTCTCTAGAAAAATGATAAAGAGAACATTGAATTATGATGTGATAGAGAGTTTCTTGAAAATCCCTATCACATATGCATAAATTTTGATTATATGCTTCATGCCGTGATTTGTTGAAATAAGCATATTTGGAGGACAAAATACCCAGTCTAGCCCAGGTAATACAGCTTTCGTATCACTCAGGGCCAATGGGAGATTTAGATAATCTTCCAGGGAGGAGTCTGTTTTATTTGTGCTGTACCAGGGGGCTTGTTTCTGGATTCTAACTTGCTCCATTTGTTTGGACTGCGTGATTGCAAATAAGTTTTGTTTGAGTGGTTTTAAACAGAGAAGAAATAATAATGTTTTCCTGAAAATCTGTCCAAAGATGATTTAAAGAGGCTTTAGATAGGACAGATCTATGGGTGTTTAACCAAGGGGATGAAAAATCTTGTTTCATCCAACTCATTTTCTCTTGCAGACGTATGTTGTTTAGAAAGATAGATAGAAAGGGAGAGAGACCGAGACAGAGAGATAGAACAGGGGATGGCCGGCTTACTGCGTCTGAAGCCGGCAGCACGACTCCTGCTGCTGCATCAGAATTCAAGAAAGTCCCATTGTTCTCACACTGGGAATGCAGGTGAAAGGCTCCTCTCATTAATCTGGGCACCCAGGATTTTCAAGTGCCCAGAAACATTATTTCCAGAGCAGTTTTCTTAACAAAAAACAAACAAACTGCAGAATCTAGCTGAACTGGTCCTGTGTACCTAGGTTCAGTTGTTTGTTTTTTGAAAATATATCATTTTTATGTATTTCAGTGTGTGAGTTAAAGAAAATCAAGATGACAGCCGTCACAATTGGTATGTTTTTCACACAAGTAAATGGTGAAAATAAGCAATCCGAATCATTTTTTTTGTGTGTGTGTGTGTGTGTTTGTTTACCATTCACATATTGGTTATCCAAAAAAATCCTTATAACTCTGGAACTGTGTAATATTTTTTACGAAACCTTTGAAAGGCACTCCCTTAGTACAGGCCCCTTAAACCCTGCAAACTTCATGAAAAACATCCACACCTGTAGGCTGTAGGTGAGACGGCAAAAAAAATGATGTTAAATATAGGGAAACCAACAGTTTTTTTTCCCATTTTTTTGGTGCTCCATATCTCAAAAACAGAACAAGATGCCATCAAGAAATTTTTCACTTCTTGAGACTCTGACAGCCTTACTGCACATGCCAGATGTTTTGCTGTTTCATCAAAGGACACCAAAGTTATTAAAGTGCAAAAATTGGGTTTAACAGTAAACTGCAACAACAGAGAGTGTTCACCCTGTGCACAGTGTACACTATGGGTGCACAGCCTGGGGCAAAACCTTCTCTTCCATCAAGCACTCGCTCCTCTCCCTCCCACCAGAGCTTTAAAACCTCCCTCTGGGGCTTTCTCAAAACTGCCTCCACCTGTCTCTGCACTAGACAAACCCTCTCAGCCTGTGACGCCCCAACAAACTGAGATGCTACCTAAACAATATGACTTGGGTAGAGTACATCTGCGCTTATACACCTCCTGTACTCACAGTTTACTAGAAAAATAGACCACTTAGGCCCACTTGCCCAACAGGGTGAGCATTATTACTGTGCACTCCCTTATCTTGCTCTGGGCCCACTCTATCCCAATGTTACTCCTCTTTGCCTACCTGCAAGCCTTACAACATTGCTGCCTGGAACAATGAAACCACACTGTACTTCTTCCTACTGCCTGCACTGTAAATCCCTGCTGGTACTGTTGCTTGTATTGTCCCTGTGTCCTAATTCTCTTTAATGTAATCCTTCACTTGTTTTTACCTGATGTTCATGTATGTACCTTGTAATCTCCTGGGTCGCACCTGAAAATTGTTCATGTATGTACCTTGTAATCTCCCGGGTCGCACCTGAAAATAGGCACTTGGCTGTCTAGTGTGCTTACCCGGTTAACAAAAGCAAATAAATAAATAAATTACCCCCAAAAGAACAAACACCAACTCTGTGGATGCAGTCTTTCCAAACACTATGAATGACACAACACCAAGCTGCAAGTGAATAGGAAATCAATTTTTCTCTCTCCTAAGCTGGTCTCTGGGCTTCATTGCACCTGGGCTGTACCTCCTGATGACAGTTGTAGGCAGGATTAACGCTGTGCAGCAGGGTGGGATAAGGAGCCCTCCATATCCGGTCATTTCCAGTTTACTTCCTGCCTTCACTGAAGCAGGTAATGTGCAGCAGAAGCCCTGTCACTCGTGGCAGGGCTGAAGAGACCGTAAGTTTTTCTTTGGACCATTATCTTTCTACTTCGGTATCTATGGTTCCGACTGTGGTTCCAATATTATTTCTCAGTGGTGGGATCCAGTCTCAGCCTTGCAAGCTGCACAGACTGGCCCCACCTCGCAGCAGCACCTCGTGGCCTTTTTCCCATGCAAGAGGCCTCGCTTTCAAGTGCTACATCCAGCAACTGGTACAGGGGACGATAGCGGGAACTGGAGTTTTTCCCGATCGCTTCAGTGCCTTTTTCTGTGCCGACGAGCGGTCCTTTAGAAAGCTTTAGACCGCTCATTGTGCCTTCCCTTGGCAGCGCGATTCTCCGTGTGGGAAGGCAGAGGTGGCACCTCCACGTGCCAGTCTGCTCCACGTCTCATCATGTGAGGCTTTCCTGTAGAGCGGCAGCACTGGACCCCCCACAACGTAAGCCAAGGAGGCTTAGAGCCAAAGGGCAGTTCTCTCTGACAGGTTTGTGGCAAGGAAGCAGTGCTTCATGAGGATCAGGATAACCAGTGCTTAAAGGGATAGCGCTCTCTGACTTGGGGGGTTACATTGTCTGGGGAAGCAAGAGGCACTGACAATGGCCTCAGAAAAATCAAGTAGGAGCACAAAATGTCAGCAGTGTGTAACCCCCCTGCAAATGGGGGTTCCCAAAAGACTTCCAGGAGCTTGCTTGAATGCTCCAAGCCTGAATGGTGTTTGGCGTTTAAGCCATTTATTAGTGAGTGTTTGTAGAGCCTCTGGTACTGTCTCTTTAAGAGCTGTCTGCTTGCAGACATAATTAGTTTGTATGGGGGGACTGTGTGCTTCTCTGTTTGAGTACCACTCGAGCTGCTGCCAATTCACTCCATTTTTGCAGTCACTAGGAGTGCAAAGGAACCTATCTGAAAGATGTAACTGTTTGCCAGAAATCATTTACAGTAATAATGAAATTACAGTTTGTCTAACCTGCTTTCTTTGCAGTCAGAACTGTGTCTGCCTAGTTCCCCATTCTGGTTTTGAACTGCTGAACTGGACCAATCAGTGTGGGTAAGCTATCTCTAAAATGGTGCCTTGGACGAATCAGAACTTGGACTCATAATCTGAGCCAGCCACAAGAGGATTGTATGGGCAATGACTCTGGGAGATGTAGTTTAGACTTGAGCCTTTTTGGACCAACAGCAGCAGTCTATTGTGAGTGACAGCCAATCCAGTCAAGAACTGGGAGGAACTCAAAGGAAGTGCCCGGTTTTGTCTGTTGGAGTTTCAGTTTAGCTCTGGCAGTGAAGGGGAAAGAAACCCTGTGCTCCTTCAGTGCACAGTTTCAGTCAAAAAACGTGTGTAAGGCCCAGAGTTCCGGTCTGCAGCTTGTGTAACTGCTTGTTAGGACTGAATCAGTCCTGTGAAAAGAATCAAAGGATCTCTGAAGAGTAGAAACCAGGCTCACCCTGTAGAAGACTGGAGAAATTGTTGAATTGCACTCGGTCTGTCAGGAACTGAATCTGCTGTGTGTTCTCCCGGTATTGTGCAGTAATGCGATCGGGATAGAGAAGCAGCCTGCCTGGTATAGTACTTTCTTTTACCATATAAATGTGTGAAGAGTCTCGTGGAGCTCAAGAGTAGCCCTGCTGACGTTGAAGGACCCTATCTTGTTTGGAGGTCGTGAGTACTAATTCAGGGTCGCTCCCTGTTGAATTGCCACATTAAATCCAAATGGAATCACTGTACTGCTGACTGTTTAAACTAATTTTTCTTTTCACTGTGTGAAAGGGCCCCTACCAGCTGCCACGGTTTGGACTAGCCACTAGGGCATGGGTACCCAGGGACAGTAACTGGTAGGGATAGGCCTGTGCACAGAGCCATAGGTAGATAGTAAAGTGATAAGCTAATTAACCTGATTTCCCCCTGTCCTTGTTATATCCCCCTAAATAAGTCGGAGCTGCTTGTTTCAGCAAAGTTATACTGCCTGAGGTATTTGTCTATGTTAAAGTACTGTACTGTGATTGTTGCACTGTATCTTATTTCTACAGGAGGTCCCAGTGCCGGAACTAGTACTGGGGTAAGTGTATACTGTGAAGGTAATTCTGATATATTGTGTGGGCCACTAGTGGGAAGAAAGGGGGGTTGCAGTGTCCCAGAGGGCTGTGACCAAGTAAGTTTAACTATTGCAAACCCTGACCTCTGGGTGGAGGCACCCGCCAATGGATCCAGGCCCCTCAACCTGTTAGTGGCAAATCAGGCAGGGGTAGTAGCCCCTGGGATAGCGCCATCTAGGGGTTACAACTGTAAGTCCCCACTCTTAATCACTTTTGCTGACTTTCTCTGCCTTACATGTGAAAAGGCATCAGCCGCTAGTGGGGAGGGCTCAGTATATGCAGCCTCTCTCTCGTCACAGGCAAATACCCAAGAGAGGTATGACGGGATGGCTACTTCCAGGTTGGAGCGAGCACAGTCAAATGTCCCAGAAAGATCTGAACGATCGGCTTCCTCCAGGGGAACAGCAACGTCCAGAGATACCCCCACCCTAGACCCCGAACTGAGAGACAGGCTGAATAGGGCCTTTGCGATGGACCCTTCTTCCTTTGAATGGCAGCCTCCAGGATCACCACACAGGAGGAGAGGAGACCCCACAAAAAGGCTAAAAGGAAAAGGACCCCCTCCCCATCCTCCTCTTCTGATTGGGGGGGGGCTATCCTGTCATCGCTTCGACAAGAAAAAGAAATCCAGAGAAGGGGCAGATCATCCGACGAGGACGGTCACCATTACTCTCACAGGAGGAAGAAAAGTTCTCATTCCCGAAGTGGACCTAGGGGCATGCACAAGGGCAAACGCCACAGGGGACATTCCCCAGACTCCTCAGTAACCAGTTCCTCCACCGAGGAGGGGGAGATAATGGACTCATCATCAGACTCCAATGACTCTCCATCCAGAAATTTTGACCTGGAGGACCCAGACTTTTTCATCAAAAAAGTAATTTCCGAGATTCACCTTGACTCTTCTCCTCCTGTCACCTCTCAACCAAAATAGTCTTTTTGCTTGGCATCTGCCTCCACACCATCTACAGCCTTCCCTATACCTCCCGCCATTGAGGATCTGCTAAAAGAAGAATGGCAAGGTCCAGAATGTGCTTATCCAGTTCCCTGATGAATCTCCAAACTTTTGAAGTTTGACAAAAAGCAATCTGAAAAGTGGTTAGACTGCCCCAGAATCGACCCCTTAATTTCTAACCTCGCCAAGAAAACTGTCATACCAGCTGAAGGAGGGGCTTCTCTAGGAGACCCAGTAGACAGAAAGGTGGACTCCTCACTCAAAAAAGCTTTTCAAGCCTCGGCAACTTCCCTCAAGGCAGCCACCGTGAACCTATTCTCCGCCAGAGCCACCCTATCCTCGGCATCGGATTTAGCCTTTCAATTCGTGGAAGATCTGGAAAAGAACTCCCCCATTATCCATCAGCTGCAATTAATGGGGTTGGCCTTGGCCTGTGCAGCGGATGTGTCAGAAGAGGCGGTCAGGTGTGCTGCACGGACCATGTTTTATCAAACCTCGGCTCTCCGCAACCTATGGCTTCAGGCAAAGCAAGCAGATGCATCCTCAAAGAGCCATGTGGTGAACGCACTCTATGAAGGCAACCTTCTGTTCGGGTCGGTACTGAAGGAGGCGGTGAAGGAATCCGGTGAAACAGCGAAGGTGCAAATGCCCCAGTCCAGGGGCCGGGGCAAAGCATGGTTTTCAGGTCCAAGGCGCAATTTTCGTGACAGAGGTTACAACAAGGGGCAGAACTCCCAACTTTTCAGGGAAAAGAACATGGTTCTCCCGAAACCAGCAGAATTTCAGAGGAGGCAGATCCGGCGGAGGTGGAGGCTACAGAGACACTGGAAATAACACCAAAAAATCACAATGAGGCCATGTGGGCCCATCCTCGAGTAGGGGGCAGGTTTTCAGAATTCTTCGAGGAATGGGCCCGGAACACATCAGACAGATGGGTTCTAGACATTATTAGCAAAGGTTACCTGATAGAGTTAGAGTCCAAGCCCCCATTACCTCAAGTGGTGCCCTCTCCCATCTCAAACAACTCATTCAAAAGACAAGTGATATGACAGGCTATCACGGACCTTCTGCTAGAGGGGCTATCAAACAGGTTCCCCAAAGAGGTCAATCGGAAGTCTCTTTCCTATTTTCATTGTACCCAAAGCGTACAGGAGGTCACAGACCAGTCTTATACCTCAAATTCCTGAATCGTTTTGTATGCAGCAGACCATTCAAAATGGAAACTCTGTCATCAATTGTCAAGGAAGTGCTGCAAGGAGATTTTCTGGCATCCATCGATTTGCAGGATGCGTACCTCCATATTCCTATTCACAACCTGCACAGGCAATATCTGAGATTCAAGGTAGGGAACTATCACTTCCAATTCAAGACTCTTCCTTTCTGCCTTTCATCAGCCCCAAGAACCTTCTCGAAGGTGCTAGTAGCAATGGTAGCTCACCTTCGGAACCGAGGGATCTAGCTGTTCCCTTATCTGGACAATATCCTCATCAAAGCTCCGCAGCTCAACCAAGCGGTACAGGCAGTGACGGAAGTGGTCCAGTGTCTCCCAGCACACGGTTTTGTTATCAACCGGAAGAAGAGTTCCTTAATCCCGAGCCAGAGCTTGAACCACCTGGGAGCAGTATTCAGGACGCTGGACAACAAGGTGTTTCCCTCAGAGTCGAAACTTGGGGACCTGCTGGAGCTCATCAACAAATGCCAAAGCTCCGCTCAACTGCCAGCACAGTCCTTTATGCAGCTAATCGGGATGTTAGTGTCACTGGCAGACTCAGTCCCATGGGCTCTAGTGCATATGTGACCAATTCAAGCTCATCTGCTCAAGCTGTGGTCCCAGTCCATGCACAGTCAGCACCAGCTCATTCCAGTTCCTCAGCAGATAAAAACCTCCCTCGCATGGTGGTCTCGGAGGGAAAATGTGTTGAGGAGCCAAAAGCTAGGCCTTCCACTCCAAACAAGAATCACAACAGATGCAAGCCTCAGGGGGTGGGGGCTCACCTGGACCAGATGTCGGCCCAGGGCAAGTGGTCCCTGATGGAATCAAGGCACAGCATAAACATCCTAGAGATGAGGGCAGTTTGGCTAGCCCTGATACACTTCCGTCAACATGTGCACAACTGGGATGTGTTGATTCTGACAATTGAACAGCTATGGCCTACATCAACCATCAGGGCAGCACAAAAAGCTAAAAAATGCTTCGGGAGTCTCTTCTCCTTTTCCATTGGGCAGAAAAACACTTGATGAGTATAAGGGCCGTGTACATACCAGGACAGGAAAATGTCACAGCAGACTGGTTAAGCCGCCAAGACGTCCTCCCGGGAGAATGTGAGCTGAAGGACTCTGCATTCCAACTCCTAATAGAGAGGTGGGGCAATCCACAGGTAGATCTGTTTGCACGTCGACAAAACACCAAGACGCAGCAGTTCTGCTCCCTGGCAAGAGACAATCTAGCACTAGCTCAGGACGCCTTTTCCCTAAACTGGGGTCGCTTTGGCCTCCTGTATGCTTTTCCCCCAATTCCACTGCTATCCAGGGTCCTACACAAGGTGGCCTGGGACAGGGCAGAGATGATTCTAATCTGCCCCAGGTGGCCTCGCTGCCCTTGGTTCCCACTCCTCATTCAGCTGTCAGAGGGGGCAGCAAGATCAGCTCCCAGGGTGGGGGCTGACCAAACGAGCAGACACGAAAGACCGTTAGGCCTATTCTGCTAGCATTTTAGTACGTTAGAGGCATCACCCTTTATTTTCCAGCTCAGACCTCCTTCATCAGGGTCCGGTTCTGCACCACAATCTGAGCAATCTGTCCCTCTCAGCTTGGAGATTGAGCGAGAAACTTTCAAAGAGTTAGGCTACACCGCTCCGGTCATTGAAATGATGGTAAACTCCAGGCGCCCCTCCTCCTCTAAAGTATATTATAGAATCTGGAGAAAATTCTTGTTCTGGCTCCAATCTAAGGCTATACAGGATCATCCAATATCCCTTCCGGTGCTTTTGCAATTTCTTCAGGAGGGTTTTGACAAAGGTCTGCAGCCAGCCACCTTACGAGTTCAAGTTTCTGCATTGGGGGCGCCCTTGTTGGCAGATTCAGTAGACTCACTGGGATCTCATCCTCATGTCAGGAGGTTTCTAAGAGCAGCAACATTATAATGCCCCCCAATTAAGCCAACCGTACCACCTTGGAGACTTAATCTGGTTCTCAAGGCCCTAACCAAAGCACCCTTCAAGTCTCTGAAAGAGGCTTCAATCATGCATCTTACAATGAAGGTGGTCTTTCTGGTAGCTATTACGTCAGCCAGGAGAATCAGCGAACTGGGGGCACTGTCAACCAAAGAGCCCTACACTGTTTTTCATCAGGACTCTGTGGTACCCTGGACGGATCCAGGGTTTTTACCGAAGGTTATGTCTCTTCCATTGTAACCAGGAGCTAATCCTTCCTTCCTTCTGTCCTCACCCAAAAAATGAAAAGGAAAGAGAGTTTCATACTCTAGATCTGAGGAGAGCAATCAAATTATATAATAAGAGAACGGACGCTATTCGCAAAACATCAAGCTTGTTCATTTTAACTGCAGGCCAAAATGTGGGTAAAAAGGCTTCAAAAGACTCTATAGCCAGATGGATTAGATCAGTAATCACTATGGCGTATGATCAGGCTGGAGTAGTTCTGCCTGGTCCAGTGAGAGTTCATTCCACCAGCGCTATGGCCACTTCATGGGCGAACTTCAGAGAAGCATCCCCAGCAGACCTATGCAGAGCGGCCACTTGGTCATCCATTCACACATTCACAAAGTTCTACAAACTAGATGTGATGTCCTCAGCGGACGTTTCCTTTGGCCGTCGAGTGCTTCAGGCGGTGGTGGACCCCTAAGAGCACTTGACCTTCTTCCCACCTGGCACATCTAGGGATGCACTGCTTTTGGATATCCCAGGCGTAATGAAGCCTGGAGACCAGCTTAGGAGAGAGAAATCGAAATTTGGGTACTTGTAAATGTTTTTTCTCCAACGGCTGGTCTCTGGGCCTTGGATTCCCTCCCAGAATGTATATAGTTGGCTGGCCTCAGGGCCACTTATGCTGTAAATGTTGTGTTTTTTGTTTCCAAGTTCTTGTAGTACTGCCTCAGGGGGACTGCATTAAGAATAACTGGAAATGACCGGATGTGGAGGGCTCCTTATCCCCTCTGCTGCACAGCATTAGTCCTGCCTACAACTGTCATCAGGAGGTACAGCCCAGGCTTAATGAAGCCTGGAGACCAGCCGTCGGAGAAGGAAAATTTACAGGTACCCAACTTTCGATATTGCTCAACAGCAAAAAGAACAACGCACACAGTCCCCAGTGCTTTGGTCTCACAACCTTTCTCAAGGGGTGTAACATTAAACAGCCTACTTAACCCTAACTATAGGGGCACTGCTGTGCCCCTGTGATGTAGTAAAGAGCTACTAACATACTAACATACTAAAAGCCAGCAGAATATGCCTTGTGGACTATCATGTCTGCTAGGTAGCCAGCCCCCTACTGGGTGCTCATTTCAGCGCTCCCCCCAATCCCAGAGATGGTCCTCCCCAGCTTCAGTTTTCCCCTGTATCTGTCCCAACCCTTCTTGAATCCCTCCACTGTACTCTCTTCCATCAGGCTCCTCGGCAGTGTGTTCCATGGCTCCAGCACCCTCTCAGTGAAGTAGTGTCTCCTATGCTCCCCGCTGTAATCCCCCCCCACTCCAGCTTCCACTCGTGGCCCATGGTTGTTCCCCCCCCCTTCTTAAGCCTGAACACCTCCTTGGTTCCACTCTTCTTTATCCCTTTACACACTTGAAAACCTCTATCATGTCCCCCCGCCCTCCTCTCCTCCAATACATACAGCTTGAGTTCCTCCAGTCTCTCCTAATATGGCCTACCCTCCATGCCCTGAATCATCCTGGTTGCCCTCCTCTGGACCTTCTCCAGCAGTGCTATGTCCTTCTTAAGGTGAGTTCTACAGAACTGCACACAGTACTCGAGATGTGGCCTGACCAGGGCATTATACAGGAGGAGAATCACCTCCCTTCTCCTGGAGGTAATCCCCCTGGCTATGCAGCCCAGTATCGTGTTTGCTTTTGCTGCTGCTCTTCAACAATTCTCCGTGTTATTTATTTTGAAGTCCACCACCACCACCCCTAGGTCCCTCTCACCCGATGAGGCTTGCAGTGTGATTTCCCCCCAGAGTGTATGCATGTCCCGGGGTTTCTGACCCCCCCCCCCCAGATACAGCACCTTGCATTTCCTGCATTGAACTTCAATCCCCACTTCCTTGACCACCCCACCAGGGTATCCAGATCCCTCTGAAGGGCCTCTCTCCCCATCCGCCAATGCTCCCAGTTTTGAGTTGTCCGCAAAAAGACTCTGCCTACTCCTAACACCCTTCCCAATGTCTGAGACATAGGCATTGAGCAGGATTGGCCCCTAGGACTGAACCCTGGGGGAACCCGCTGATGACCCTTCTGGGGGAGGAGACTGTCCTGTCAACCACCACCCTCTGTATTTGCCTCATAAGCCAATTTCCACTCACCTGAGCAACTGCCCTCCCACCCCATCCCCCAACTTTGTTAGCAGACCATTGTGGGGTACCAAATCAAACTCCTTGCTGAAGTCCAGATAGAGGACATCCACCGACCTATGGCAGTTTGAGGCACTCATCACCCAGTCATAAATCTCCACAAGGTTGGTCTGGCACAATCTCCCTGGAACAAAACCATACTGCCTGTCATCCAGGTGCCCTAACCTTTCAGGCTGCCCACCAAGCCTCTCCTTGATAATGCCCTCCATCACCTTGCCTACCACAGACGTTAGACTAACAAGCCTGTAATTCCCCATCTCTTCTGTAGACCCCTCCTTTGTGGATAGGCACCACATGGGCCACCCTCCAGTCATGAGGCACCCATCCAGTCTGCAGAGGGATGTTGAAGAGTGCAGCCAGTGGAGCTGCCAGCACATCTGCCATTTCCTTTAGAACCCTCGGATGCAGCCTGTCCGGCCCCGGCACCTTCTCAGTCTTTAAAGTCTAAGTCTTTAGTGACCGGAAGGCCTTCCTCACCATATCCACTGTGATTTTGCCTTCTCAGTCCTCCTCCACATGCACCTGCCCCTTCCCCTCTAGGTTCAACCCATCCCCTACCCTAGCCCCTTCTAGTCTTTCAGACTCCCACTGACCTCCCGATTTAGTGAGCTCCCCTTCCTTACGTTAAAGCATCTAGTAAGGTTCTAGTGTACAAAGTAAAGAAAAGAAAACAAAATGGTAATATTAAATGCATGTTGAAAATAAAGCTAGAATGACAGTTCCTGAAGAAGACCTATGGTTCGAAACATCTTCAAGAGAAAAAAGTAAAGTTATTGGAGAGGTAAGGGGGGAATAAGGGATATACTTGGGGAGGCTCTGGGAGAAAAAGTGATAATAGGCAATGTAAGAAAAGAATCTGGAAGAAAAAAAAAAGGTGATGGGAATGCAAAGGTTTAGTAAGAGAGAATGGGCTATGGAGTCCTCAAGTGGGGACTAATTAACAGGGCCTAATAAGAAGGCTGAAAGGTGACAAGTGTGGGGAAAAGACAGAGATCGAGACAGCAGGAGAAAATGAAAATAGATGTACACACATAGCTGGAATGCCCATGTAAATATGCCCACCCCACACCCAAGAACACACACTGGGTGGAAGTGTGTGCGCATACCCACACATGCAAATGTACCATGCACACATGCAAGCAAAGGTATGACAGGGGTGGGGGTTAAAATGTCAGACTTTGGTGGTAAACCATAAGTTGGCTTAATGATGTTAGCAGAAAATACGTCTGTCATTTAAACTGGTGGGCTGGTGGGAGCCTAGGTGGATGATCAGCTTGGCTTCCATTTTTTTTGTTGTTGTTGTTTTTGTCGGTATCCCTCACATACATATCCCTTATTTCCCCTTACCTCTCTACTAACTGATATTTTTTCTTTTGTAGATAATTCCTGAAGAAGACCCATGGTCGAAACATCAGTTCTAACTCTATTTTCGGCGTGCATTTAATATTACCATTTTGTTTTGTTTTCAGACTACATGCTGATGCAGCATGTTGTTTTTTTGTCCCTACAAAGTAAGGAAAAGAGTCCATTGAACCTTGGCAAATTAGGGCTGTGGTGTTTCTCAGGATTTGAACAATCATGCAGTGCAGTTTTGCCATTACCCTAGCATCAGTACTCTCCGTGCAAGCATTGTTGTGCCATTTACATAGTGTAACAAGGCATTGCTGATATTAGGGTAACATCAGCACTGCGTCATATGATCGTTCAAACCCTGAGGAACACCTCAGCACCAACATAGTAAATTATAACATGGGGGATAAGCTACAGCCAATGGGCTTCCTAGTACACCATCACCTGAATGTGCATTAAATGCCTGTATATGCACGGCTGGTGGGATACTCTCCCAGCTTATATCCTGGGGCTGATCGGCACTAGTTATAGGCAGTATAATTAAATTTTCAAATGGAGCCATGTTAAGTAGCTTAGCGAGAGAGACACCAGTAAAAGTGGCACACAGCTGTGCTGTCGGCGGACAGCATTGAATCACTATTAGAGTATCCCTTACTTCCGCCACATGAGCCATGCTGATGTGTCACTCCGAAGCGATGCCTACCTTAGAGACACGGAATGACAGATGTACTAGATGTCATCTAACATCTGTCAGATAGTCTGTGTTTGTAAACAAGTGAGATTCAGTCTCTGTAACAGTACCATGCACGATATACAGTACACCACGACTGCTTCAAATCCCATAACCCAGTGAGAATGGTACACATCTCTACCAGTGAAATGTAGTCTCCCCTCCTTCACTGTCTATGCATGCAAACCAATGTTTCTGGCAGTGCAGCCTGATCGGGTCACACTTTGTACATCTTGTCGGGGCCTCGGGCAACACAGTTTTCTCTGTGTATCTGTGTTGAGTTTGTTACATCTCTGCCCCACAGTCTACCCAAGACACTGTATGCCATACTGTTTTCTGCACAGCCAGTGTGCACCTGAGATATTTAGAGGGACTGCTTTGTGCTGCAGCAGGACACACATGCTTTTGGTAGATTTAAACATAAATAACAGAAAACTTTTAATTTTGTTTTGCACTGTGATTATTCCCCCATGTCATAAGTGCAGTAACCCACTCCAGGGTGTGCGTTTATAGGCATTTAATGCACGCCTGGGGTGCAGTAAGGGCACTCTGCCTGTGGCCTTGTGCCTCACAACGCAACCCTAGGCGTGCATTAAATGCCTATAAACGCAGACCCTGTCATGGGTTATTGCTGATACAGTTTTTTGTCATTCACTTTTTCAGATGGATGACAGCAGGCAGCTTTTGTTTATGCCTTTTTACACTCCATGGAAAACACTGTATACTTTCACTTTCAGAATAGAGACTGTAATAGACACTATACCCCCCCCCAATCTAATGGTAATATTCAGTCTGTAATGTCTCCAACCTGGATTCAAACACATATGTTTTCACTCTTGGTAACCTCGGATAATACTGAGTTCCAAATTCTGACTACTTATTTGTATATAAAACCTCTTATGTTAGTTTTAAATTACTGAGGTTGTATCTGTTTATTTTGCCCTCTAGTTACAATGGTATCTGGTCTGAATTTCATGTTCATGTTATTGAAAGGTAGTTGCTGAAGCAGGGACATCCTGGACTCTCTGCAGGGGGCGTTCTTCAGGCAGCTAGTCAGTGAACCCACTCATGATAGGGCAGTACTGGACCTGATACTAACTGGGACAGTGTTACAGACGTCAAGGTGGGAGGTCATTTGGGGACTGTTCACTGTATGGTATAGTTCAGTATAAGGACGACTGCAGAATCTAACCACACAATGGTGAGGGTCCTGCACTTCAGGCGGGCAGATTTTTATAAAGATGGGTGAATGCCTCATGGATGACCTGGCAGGGACAGATGGCCTGGTTAGGGTGGAGGACCAGTGGGTGAAGATAAAAGGTAGCATAGTAAAGGCAACAAACTTCTGCATTAAATAAGTGAGCAAAAGCAAGAGGGGGAAAAAGAGACCACTATGGTTCTCGAACAAGGTAGCTGAAAAAGTAAAGGCAAGAAGGGTAGTATTCAGAAGGTGTAAGGAGACACAGAGGGAGGAGAATAGGGAGGTGTATCAGAGGAAACGGAGGGAAGCATGGAAAACTGTAAGGAGCACAAAGGCGCAAACTAACGAGAGAATATCCGAGGCGCTAATGAAAGGGGACAAGACATTTTTTAGGTATGTGAGTGAAAAGAGGAAGACCAGGGTGGGATTGTAAATTTAAAAAATGAAGGGAGGACTGTGCAGAGTGGCACCAGGAAAAGGCAGACATCCTGAACAAATACTTTTGTTCACTGTTCACAAAGGAAGGAGAAGGGGAGGGGCCACAAAGCAACAGACGCTTTGGAGGGAGGTGGACACTAGTCCTCTTTTGGCGGTGAGAGTCCTGAAGGGACTTGCTAATCTGAAGGTGGACAAAGCAATGAGGCCAGATGGCGTGAATCCAGGGGTATTGAGGAAGCTCATGGAAATACTGGCTATGCCTCTGACAGTTCTGTTTGACAGCTCATTGGAAACAGGAGTGGTTCTGGAGGACTGGAGGAAGACAGAGGTATTTCCAGTACCACAAAAGTGGCAGAGGAGAGGAGGCTGTCAATTAATGGCCAGTCAGTCTGACATCGGTGGTAGGAAAGTTACTGGGATCACTGCAAAAGGAAAGGATTGTGGAATATCAAGACTCCAGTGGGTTACAAGACCTGAGGCAGCATGGTTTCCCAGAAGGGAGGACATGTCAAATGAATCTGAAAGATTTCTTTGAATGGGTGACCAAGGAACTAGATCAGGGTGGAGTGGTTGACTGGGCCTACCTAGATTTCAGTAAGGTTTTCGGTACAGTTCCAGATAGGAGACAAGTAAGCAATCTGGATAACTTAGGAGTGGGTCCAAAGGTGGTAAACTGGGTAAGAAATTGGTTAGGGGATAGGTGACGGTCCATGATGGTAAATGGAGTTCACTCCTAGGAAGGGAGAGTGACCAGCGGGTGCCTCTGGGATCAGTGCGGGGACTGGTCCTCTTCAGTGTCTTTATAAGTGAATAAGTGACATTGCAGAGGAGCTGGAAGGGAAGGTCTGCCTCTTTGTGGATTATACCAAAATCAGCAATACTGTGGACATCCTGGGGGGTTGGGGTGGTAAGGATGAGCAGAGACCTAAGAAAACTAGAGTCACGGTCAAGGGTTTGGCAGCTGGGTTTCAATGCGAAAAAGGGCAAATAATGCACTTAAGGCACAGAAACCCATGGGCGGAGTATAAAATGGATGGAGTGGTATTGACGACCACCAAGCATAAATGAGACCTGGGAGGTGATCATATTGGATTACCTAAAGGTGGCCAGGCAGTGCGACAAGGCAATAGTGAAGGCTAGTGGGATCCTGGGGTGCATAGGGGAAGGGTATCACCAGCAGAAAGAGGAGGATGGTGTTGCCTCTTTGCAGGTTGCTGGTAAGAACCCACCAAGTATACTCTGTCAGTTCTGGAGACCACCTCCGGAAGGACATAGACAAAAGTGGATGTGGTCCAGAGGAGGGCAGCTAAAATGGTGCAGGGTCTGCATCAAAAGTCCCACAAGGGGAATGTGGCAGAACTGTGTTCTGCCAGTCCGATATCCCTGGTGGAGGGATGTCTTTCCTGTCTTCTTTTTCCTACTGAAATCTGTTGCATAACAGAATCTTCCCTGTACTATACTTTACCTTTTTTTTGGCCCTGGTGTAGGCTGGCCACCTACGTCAGTCTTTTCTCTCTCTCTCTCACTAAAATTTTTCCCTACTACTTTTATTTCTAAATTCTGTATTTCCATCTCTTACCAAGATTTCCCCAAAATAATGCACCAGGCTAAGGCTAGCTGTCAGGAATGAAATAAGGTGCATTTATGGCATTTAATGCCAAAAGATATAAAGTGCCTTTAAGTATACAAGGTGCGGATAAATAAATTGCATAGAATAAAGTGCATAAAGTGCATTTTATGCCCTTTAATGAATTTAAAGTGCTACAGTGCATAATTCGGTTTATAAGCTAAGGTGCCTATGCCATTCTATGTATCTATGGTGCAGGAGCACTAAATTTAAAGGTGATAAAACTATTTTGGTCTAACACTGCCTGTTAAATAAATCACTGATTTATAAAAGTGAATTTTGTGTGTTGTGTTATGGTTTAAATTTCCAAAAACGTTATTTGTATGCTCCATTGATTTTCTTTACTGCCTGCCAGCTTCACAGCAGCTATTTTCTGTATTGGGAGTCAGAGTGTGCCAAGCCTGAAATGCTCACGTCACAGACTCCCGATACAGTGTGCAGGCTGCTGTAACTGTTAAATCATCTTCAGTAAAGAACAGCAATTGTAAACAGTACAGAACACACTCCAGGCAAGTAAAGGCTGGGGCTGGATTACAGGAAAAATCACACTTGTAAGGCGAGCCGCTCACCATCTCTCTCTTTCTTCCTCGGTCAGTCGCATTGCAAGTGCACCTAAATAAAGCTGAATAACTTCTTGTATAAAGGCAGTTGCTGAATTGGCTCTCGAATAAAGGGCAGTTTATTTTTGAATGTTCCTATTCTTTCCCTCTCTTTCATGACTTCTCTGGTGTCCAGTGGGTCCCTCCCCACCATACCCTCTAACAATATCGGATTCAGTGATTCAAAAAATTATAAAATTTAGTATGAGTGATGGAAAATATTCTGTGGTGAAGACTGCCCTTTTTCACATCCTCGTCTGCCGCTGACAGTCAGACAGAGGAAAAGACAGGAGGGCTGTATTGCTTGCCGAGTATTAGTTTTGAATGAGGTTGAAAAGATGGCTGGTAACATACTATACGTCTCTCCCCTTACCTCTAACTAGTAAGGCAACCAGCCTCTCTTGAGCTCCTCTTCTTTGTTTCTGGCAACCGACTGTGGTTTTCACTCCCTGTGCTCTTTTCTGAACTGTAGCAGGGTCGGGGAGCAGTGGAAAATGAGCCAGTATGTCTGTTCCCCCTCCACGCCCCCCAGGAGAACACATTCAACACAAAATGCCATCTCTTCTTGGCAGCTAAAAAACATGTTTTCTTGCACCCCTTCCCGCAAGTACTTGCCTTATACTGCTGCCTCAATACGCCCCTCATATGGTGTCCCTGGATGTGAATGCACACAAGACATCTTCATCTTCACCAAAAAGACCGCATGGCAAGGTCAGGCCGAGAGCAACTGGTGCAGCAAACTTTTTTTTTTTGGCAGGACTTTGCACCTGCATCGTTTGCGATTGTCAGCTGCAGAGAATCACGCAGTTTCCTTATGTTATGTGCCCCACATTGCTTTTTTCTGTTATGCTTACTCAGCAGCTCCCGGCTGCTTTCATTCCTCTCGGTGCTGTCTTGTCTGCTAGAGTTTTTCCTGCAGGTATTGTGCCGATGCACGTTTCAACTCGGGACCCTCCAGTAGAGATGCAGCTCACTGCAATGAAAGGTTAGATGGGCTAGATTGGCTCTTAAGAGTGCCCCATAGAGGACGTCGATGATTGAGGAATCCTGCAATTGGGACAGCTCTGAAAGCAACCCAGAGCTGCAGAGTAAGCATAAAATGAAAAAAACAATGTTGGGCAGACAACATAAGGAAACTGGGCAATTCTCAGAACTCTGGGAGAGGGGCAGAAATTCAGGTGCGAGGAACAATAAATTAAATGAACTGGACTGATGAGGAAAATGGGGGTGGTGGCTGATGAGTGAGAATATGAAATTAAACTCTGCGGGGACAGTACTAGTGGTGAGAGAAATTCGGGTAAGCAGGGAACTAAAATATACAATCTCTGGGGAAATGCAGCTGGGAAGGGGGGGGGGCCTGCATTGACTAAAGGAAAAAGAAAAACACTATCAAGAGAGAGATTTTTAACGTACGTGCTCTGATTTTCCTACTCTATGGCAGTTTGTTATACTAACCACCCAACCATGCAGCCTGCACGGTTACGTAGCACACATTTAAATACCTAGAGTTCTCAGCCAGAATGAAAATGGCTTCAGGGATAGCGCTAGAATATACAAGTGCTATAATTTCCCTGTAGCTGTTTTAAGTTAGGCTATTTTTCCACACTCTGATACCCTGTACTTGTGCTGTAAGGCAACTGACAGTAGAGGGAAGGGAGATGCTGCTGAGTCAAAGGACTGGCGATTCTTTCAAATGGGAATATTAGAGTTGAGATGGTGGCATCTGTAAGTGTGTCCGGCATCCACACACTTCATGCTGAATTGGGAGTCTGTGACGTAGCATTTTCGAGCTTGACATGTACTGACTCCTGATTCAGAAACAGACTGACAAGCTGATTCTGTGTTCAACAATGTTATTTTACTGAAAGGGTGGCGGAGCCATGGAATGCACTACCCTGGGAGCTGGTAGAGGTGGAGACTGGATGGATTTAAGAGGAATGGGACAGGTACAGGGGGAAGGTAAATCTGACCAGGCTCAATACAGGCAGAACATCTGGGACTGGGGATGGTATAACCCAAGGGGGGGCACCAAAACCGGCCCTCAGTGCGGGTGCTGAAAATCGAACAGACTCAAGAGGCCATTAGGCTTATTCTGCTGGCATTCTAGTATGTAATTGCAAGTGACATACAAATGAGCCTTTTAACAAATTATTGTATAAAGAAAAAAAACAACATGCAGTGAGGCCATTATTTGAGGTTTGTGATTTATTTAACTGATTAAAATGTAAATAAATTATTTCCTATCTCCTTTTAGGTGCCAGAGAAATAAATGAAAACAGAAATGTTTGAAATGCCAGTTAAATAAAAAGAGATGTCCACTTGGATAGGTGGAATATGAGTGTTGTGGAGCGGCATTATATCTCCTTTGTTTAAATTATCTTGCTGCCACTCTGTCGTTATGTAGAATGTTATGCCAAAGAAATCCTGCATTGAAGCAGGAACTGTTTGAACTGAGCGGCAAACTTTAACTTTTGTTGCCGCTTGGTATCTGTGTAAAATAATTACTGCTGCCCCTGTATTATTAGGACACCCAGCTGCTGGCTTTGTATGAAATATACTGTAGAATTGTGCCAGCTAGCCATGGAAGAGTCTATGGGATGTGTGTAGCCAGTCCAGGCTGCTAGAGAGGCAGTCTTCCCCGAGTAATCTGTGTGCTCTGAAAAGCCAGCACTTGAAAATAAAAAGGGACTATGCTGTCCCCGGACATAAAAGCTACAACCTAGTATAAAAAGAAATGAAAAGGGGCTTACCAAAGCTATGCAGAGCCCCAAAGCAGGGCAGCTAGATAATGATTGTCTAGCAGTCTGCTGCTCTGCTGCAACATGGAAATCAAATGATTTAAAGGGACAGGAACATCCCTATGTATGTGGAAATGATATACAGTTGAAGTAGCCCTCCGAATAAGAAGAGGGCTGCAAGATGAACGAAGCACAATAAAGAAGTTAAACAAATTAAAGAATAAAGAGACACTGCAGGTCTCTAAAGGAGCACAGTGTGTGTGTGTGTGTGTGTGTGTGTGTGTGTGTGTGTGTGTGTGTGTGTGTGTATATGTATGTATATATATATATATATATATATATATATATATGCAATATGAAATAATGGGCTCGTGTCTATACTATAACATAAGTAAAACCTCATTATGTTGTAGAGAAGGAGTTTCCCTATTTAGGGACCATTCTAGAACTAATTGGATGTTATGGGAAGGAAGTCCCCCATAAGTGGGAGGGCTACATAAGCCCTCCTCAAACACCAAGAGTCCGATCAGCTGCATAGCCAGTCTCACTTACCTGGAGTAAAGTAAGCAGAAGGACCTGTGCCTGAACAGGAATTTATCTCTAACAGCAGGAAAGCTGATGAATTGTTTTAAGATACCTGATTTAAGGTGAAATAGCCTTGAGCTATTGTTTATTTTCTTGTTCTGTTTGAACTGTTTTATGTATATTTATTTTTTCTATTTTTGTGTAAAATAACACACTGCAGGCGTGTTGTACCCTATTACTGTATCCAGTGATATCTTTATATCCATGTACCTGCAATATGGAAACTAAAGGATTTTTTTCAATATGGACACACTGGAACAGAGGAGGGAGAGGGGAATATGATATACTTCACAGGGTTAAATACCTCATGGGGTAAACAAGGTACAGAGGAAGGTATTTTTCAGAAGAAAACATACTCAAGAACAAGGGGACATGCTTTGAAGCCGGAAGTGGGTATGTTTAGGAGAAATGTGAGTGAGTACTTCTTCACAGAAAGAGTGGTGAATTCCTGGAGCAGTCTTCCAGTGGAGGGGTGCGGGTGAAAACAGTGGTGGGGTTCAAGAATACATGGAATAAGCATAAGAAAATCGTAGTGGAAGGGATGGGAGGGGGAGAAAGAGCTGTAAATTGGGCATGCTCTGCTGTTATAGTGTAGGTAGGGAGAATGGGCAGACTGGATGGGCCAAGTGGTCCTTATATGCTGTCAAATTCTATGTTTCTATGTCGTTATCTTTATGTACATTATACATTAGCAACAGGTCACATCGAATGCACCTTCATGTAAGAAGTATAAGCTTAGTTCATTTGATCTTTTTTCCTAGTCAGTTTCTCTAATCCATTATTTGATCTAGTCACTTTCCTCTGTATTCGTTCTATTTTATGCTGATGTTCTCTGTGCCACACCCATAGCGTGCTTCTCAGAAAGCACCTACGTAGTGTTATGCACCACGCCATACCTATAACTTGCTTCACGAGTGGCCCTACAGGATACTCACGAACCAGCTGCTTTAGTGACCAGACTTGTAACTTGCTTTGCGAGTGCCACCAATGCAGAAGGCTATATCATGACATATGCATGGCACCAGACCTGTAGTAGACTTCGTGAGTGGTATAAAGGAGCTGCATTATCTCATGAATCACCCCAGACCTGCATATTTTCCTGGAAAACCATCTTTATTTTTTTTCCTCATTTTGAGACAACGTCATGAAAGCAGAAATTGCATCTCACAAAAACAGGTTTGCGAGTGTCAAAAACAGGACCCGTCTTTGTGACACTTAGCAACCTGATTTCATTAATATTTTAAAAAGTTTTGTTTTTCTGAACTAAACACTTGAATCTCCTTACACCACACTCTGTTCACTTCACAAGTTTCAAACAAAAGCTCCAAGTAGTTCTTTTTGTTTCTAATGCACAAACATTTCTCTTTGTACCCACTTTCTTAACTGCCAACAGTCAAGTAAGTTAATTTTCCAACCAGAAAATCATTTTCTTCAGTCTCAAAAGTTTTTCTTGACTCACGTTGGAGTAATTTCTTTTTTTTGAAATCTCTTCTTATCCACCCCCACCTCTCCAGGCTTCGTACCATCAGGAGCATCAGCGGAGTCTGCCCCGCTTCTGCCACCTTACCGGAGTCCTCCAGTTCACCCCATGGAGCTGTGGTTCTCCCCCCCCCCCCCGGCAGGAACGAGGTGGGGCTGCTACACCCTGAACATTTCTGGTTTCATCAGGAACCAGATGGCCAGGCAGGTGCGAGCAATTAGTGGTCTGCTGTGGTGCTCCCTCTTCCCAGAGCCTGGAGAGCATTTTCCCTTTTTCTTGGAGGAGTGGCACGTACCCAGACGTCATGGCTTTTCCACCGACATTACCACTCCCCATCCCCCTAGGAGTGAGCTCTGTGCCTGCCGTGCCTCAGATTTCCACCAGAGGCCAGTCAAGTGCTGAGCATGGGCCTCCCTTCCTCCCTGGAGAGGAGAGGAGAGCTATCCTCCAGACGCTCAGTCCTCTCCCTCCCCTGCAGACCACTGATGGCCTGGGCTTGTTCCCAAACCCAGGTCGCCGGCGTGGTGCGAGGTGTGGCGTACAGCACCTCAACCTTCAGTGCCACTGGGCCGGCCCAAGTTGAAGTAATTTCATTAAAAATTTTAAAAGTGCTTTTTTCGAGGGGGCGCTGCGGAGCCCGAGCTAGACGGATGCTAGAGAGGCAGCTCTGCATCTACATAAAATTAAAATAAGATAAAATAATACTTTTAGGTCTCATCTAACTAAAACAACTACTTCTAGCGGCAGAGGAGATACCAGAGGTCAGAATAGGCAACCCAAAAAAGAAAGACCAGAGGGATCGCCCTCAAGAAATGGCTAGTACCTCAACCACGCGATCAACCGGGCAAGTCCTGCCTTCCAACCCAGAGGGAGAGGAAACCTTACAATCGCTAGGCCACAAATTAAAAATGCTGATTTCTTCAGTTACAGCAATGAATACTAAATTGGATGACCTCGCAGGGCGTATAACATTGGTAGAGTCATTGGTGGAACAATTATCTGGCACGTAGAAGACTTATAGCAACAAGCTACAAAATGTAATGCAATAAACGCTGACCGACTAAGAGAGACACAACACATGCAAAATCGTTTAGAGCTCCTGGAGAACCAAGTAAGGAGTACGAATATCCGAATGATTGGCCTACTGGAGGGATTGGAAGGGGATGCTTTTTTTCAAAGACTGGATCTCAGAACAGTTTGTGGGCCAGGGAGACTTCTCAGAATGGCGATTCCTCAAGGCATATCGCATTCAGTCTCGCGGCAAACGGATGGAGTCTGTACCCCGGGTCCTCATGATAGTAGCCGACAGTAGAGGCACTAGAGACTCCATTTTAGCCTTAGCTAAGCGTTTAGGCCCGCTCAGTGTGCAAGATCACACACTACATCTCTTTCTGGATCTCTTCTTCTCTACTAGACAATGTCAAAAGAAATTCGATGGAGTTCGGAGAAAACTGTGGGACTTGGATATACCTCATGCTGTACTACTGTTCCTGGCTAAGCTTTGCATTTTATTTCCAGACAAGGTATACATGTTCACCGACCTGATTGATGCTGGTAAATGGGTTGCCCGAATGGAAGCTCAGCAAAAAGATGATCAAAAAAGACAATCTGACAAGGAAACTCTGGAGGAAACCTGAATGGGACAATTTGGTGACTTTTAATTACTTCTTACTTGTCCTAATTAAACAAGTTGCCGCTGTTTAGCCTGCAGACATCCAGTTTCATAAAGGCTGTTCTGTCTTGTTTATTATACAGCTACTGGTTTAAATTTTAGGGTCTTTGACCCTAGGTACATAATCTCGTTTCTTTTCTCCTCCTAAATGGGTGAATGTTGAGCCCTATATATGTTTTAAGTTTAAAGTTGCAGCATTTGAGCACCTGGGAGAATCAAGCTGTGTTCTACCAGAGACTTAATATAGTTTTTAGATAAGGGGGTAGATGTGTACTGCTATGGTTCTCTGATGTCTTTAAAATTTAACAGAGCTAATTTTTATGTATAATGGTGGACCCAATGCTTAGAAAGCGAGGCAATTTTGGAAAATGTTTAGCATAACTTTAAGGTTTAATCCACCTGCTCTTGGGTTAGAGCTACACAGAATTCTAGACTTATACTGTATGTTTTAAAACCTTTTCTTTTTCCCCTCCTGTGTGTAGAATCTACTTGGAGATACTGATATCCTGTATAACATAGGAATGCAATTTTCTTGGTGGATTGTATAATTATATTGCTGTTTCCAAGATGATATATGTATCTGAAGTACATGTAAACCAATAAATATAAAGTACAAAACAAAAGTGCTTTTTTCAGAACAGCAACACTTGAAGAATGAACTTTACTTTTTACTCTTGTGCTCTCTAAAACTCACAAAAAAATTGAATTCTTATCTCACACAAACAGATTTTGCTTAAGTGCTTCGAAACTAACACATAGAAACATAGAATTTGACGGCAGATAAGGACCACTTGGCCCACCCAGTCTGCCCATTTCCCCTACCTAATGGATAAGCTGCAGATCCTAGTTAACCAACAGCCTACTTCTTCCTACCCCCAGCCCCTAGAGTTGACTTAATGACTGTCCCATTCATGCTTGAATTCCACCACTGTTTTTGACTCCACAACCTCCTCTGGAAGGCCATTCCATGCACCCACAACCTTCTCTGTGAAAAAATACTTCCTTACATTACCTCTGAGCCACCCCCCCATCTTCAAATTGTGCCCCCTTGTTCTTACACACCTCTTTTTCTGAAAGATGCTACCCTCTTGGACTTTGTTGATTGCCTTGAGGTACTTGAAAGTTTCTATCATGTCCCCCCTTTCCTCGAGGCTATACATATATTTTTTTTTTAACTTTATTTTTAATTTTCTCACATATCCTTTTACAGATAGTTTTACCATATTTAGGACATACCATCAGCATTAATACATATCCGAAAGAGAGAGAAATAGACCCCCTCAGTAATCAAAGGATTAGTGATTCCCAAATATTTTGATACCACATATGGGGATTAACCAAACATTTCGTTAACATATACATCATCGTGAAAAAGCTGATTAAATGAGCCCATAAGCAGTGTGGCCACTCCGTTATAAACTTAAATGGATCCAAATCTGTCCAAGTCTGTGCCCCTATTCAGGGATTATTTTGCCACACTATCTGCCTAAAAGTCCAAGTACCACCATATAATTCAGGCAGCATCCCCTAAGCCCCTTCTACTCAAACTGCTTCCTTTAAAACAAATACATACAAACTAAAATAGGCCTCGCATTTCAGGCAGCCCCTTTTAATTTAAACAGGGAGTCATTTAAGGATCTGTTTGTAGGAGGGTAAAAAGAACATATATAAATCAGAGTCTGGCCTGCCCAACACTTTTCAAGTGTCCTCCTGATCTTCTGAGCCACTGGACTCCTCGCCATGGTCTCTCCGCCGCCCGACTGGATTCAGCAAATGGTAGCCCACTTGCCAGCCTCAGTGGGGTCTGAGAAACCCAAACTTTCCCCGTAGAACTATCCTCAGCCGCTACTGGAACACCAGTGAATGAGAGATGTTTGCTTGCTTGAGCTGCTTTAATCCCATCAAACCTCTTCCTCTTTGAGGCGTAGTATAGCTGATGTCTGGGAATAAATGAATCACTCGGTCATCCTGAAGAATAGGCCCTGCTTGTCGTGCATAACGCAGAATTTGGTCCCTTGTGCCCACTCCGTCTGTCACAATTAGGAGAGTACGAGGGGTCTCTGTGTCTTCACGGCACCCCCGAGGAGTAATTCTATAAACCTTCTGTAGGCCAAATATAATGTTGTGGGCTTCTGGGGTCAGTTTTTCGGCCAGCCATTCCTTCATCAACATCAAAGGATGATCTCCTTTGATTCCCTCTGGCATGCCCAGGACTCGAACGTGCGAAGAGCGGGCCTGATTTTCAAGGGTCTCGAGCCTGGCCCTTAGATGCGTGTTTTCCTTGACCAGCATTGATGTCGCTGCCGACGCAGTGTCTGCTTGTTTCTTTATGCTTTCAGCTTCGGTCCGCATATCCTCCACAGTAGACTCAACCGCCGCGACTCTCGTTCCGAAAGAGTCTATTTTGTTGTTCAGGTCAGCCACAGACGAAAGCAGCCTATTCAGTTTTAGGCCTAGGGAAGCTTAAGTTTCCTCGAGTCCTGGCCAGGTGTGGTCTATGCCTCAGTCAAGCCTGTGTTGCGCCTGCTGGGTGTCTTAGTGCCAGATCCTCCGCCTCTATCCTTACGAGGGTTACCCATTTTTAAGTTAGAGGGATCCTCTTTCAAACAGTAAGGCTATTTAGAGTCGCTTCCCAATGATTAAGGAGTTTTTAATGAATTACATAAATTGAAGCAGGAGTTGTTGGTAGATGCTGCCGTCCTGCTCGGGCTCCACAGCGCCCCCCCCGTCGAGGCTATACATATTAAGCTCCTTAAGTCTCTCTTCATATGTCTTCCAGTGCAGACCCTGCACCATTTTAGTTGCCCTCCTCTGGACTGCCTCCATCCTGTTTGTCTTTACGGAGATTGGGTCTCCAGAACAGCACGCAGCACTCCAGATGGGGTCTCACCAGCTGTCTGTACAGAGGGATAACAACTTCCTGTTTTCTACTGGTGATGCCTCTCCCTATGCATCCCAATATCCCCCAAGCCCTTCTGACTGCCCTCTCACTTTAGTGCCTTTAGTTACACAAACTAAACTGTTGCCCCTAGAAATGCAGCAGTACCACAGCCCTAAAAAGGTTGGCAATTAAAATACCTCACTCAATCCAATTCCCTGCCACTGTCATCAGATGCTCAGGGCTCTTGATGCTTCTCCAGTCCTCCTGCAACAAATGGAGATCTCTAATGCTGATACCAGGCTTTGGGAACAGACACTCCATACCACCAACGTATCACACCATGCCAAAAGCCATCCTGAACACAGTACGGAACTGTGTTGGGTGGTTCCTTTTATAGACACGCAAAAGGACTTTCTCAGCATCCTCATTGGGTACGTGCACAAGAATACCAGTGCTTGCTCTCGGCACAGCACCATATATGCATATGCGAACACTCCAGACAAGTACATGCTCAACTAGCACAGTACTGCTGCAAATGATCATATTTGCAATCCAACTTAATACGCAGCCATTCTTATGTGTTGTATAAAATGAACTGTAGGTAAGTGTGGTTCATAGGGGACATAATTTCATCTCATCTCGGGGGAGGGGGCTTAAAGAGGTAATTATGCCACTGCCCACACATTAGACCCACTCAGTAGAATTATTTCACTATACATCACACTTGTCTATATATAGGTACGAATATATACTTTTAACTAGCAGCAAAGTGTTTGGCAAGTAGCCACAGCTGTTAACAAGCAGCTGCACTACAGCAACTTATAATTAACAGCAGCAGTTTTTAAGATCAGCAGCATTCTTTAAAGATCAGCAGACAAGTTAAGGAATGAACTGCTCATGCTTAGAAGATTATTCACTCTTTTGAGGGTAACAGTTAAGAGACTATTGACTACTGTCCCCAACAGAGCTATAGGAAAAACTGGGCATACGACAGCATTTTAGCCAATCAGATTGCAGGTTATGATCTGAGGATTTAATAAATACTTAGATATGTGTATAGCTAGATATAGATGGCTGTACAGGTAGATAGAGACAGATATACTATTGAAAATTAGCAATTTCAGTATAGTTTAGTATTTTCTCATCTGTGTACTTTTTTCATCTTTCTGGACAGTTTAGTTCTTTATCTCAGGTACTCTTCAGCTCCAGCTTCAGAACACTCATAAAGGGACAGAATATCCAGTTTAAAAAAATTAAAACCTAAAAAGATGTCAAAATGCCAAACAGTATATGAATGCAGTGCATTATCTTTTTGGGGGGTTTATTAAACACTGCATCTTGTTCTCAGCAGAGCCCTGTTTTTACTCACTTGTGCTGCAGGTGGAATGAAGCACAGGGAGGCCAAGTAGAGTGTTCAAGGTTTTACATTACCCTAGTTAGTGGCCGGGTGCTGTAGCTACTACATCACACTTATCTCCCTTCTTATTTGTAAAGGACTGCTATATATAGCTAAATGTTATACAAGTATACAATACCAGGACTCCCAGCTTTTTTAAAGGGACACTGTCAACCCCTCTTAGGCCTCGAACTGCCCCTAGTTGAAAATATACATTTTATGATTGTTCACAGTCTGTAGAATGTGCCGATGTAGCAGGTAGTTTGATTATAGTAAAGCAGTAAGTAAAGGTTTATCTAGCGCCCAATCCTGGAGGCTCTGGGCACTTTACATAAGGAGCAGTATTTAAAACAACACATAACAAACTTAAAATAACAGTAATAATAATTTAAGTCCAAGTCAATTATAATTATATGTAACAAATAACTAAAATCTCTCAAACCCCTATCTAAAATACTATTACAAAATAAAAGCTTGTTTAAACAGGTGCATTTTGAGTGCTTGTTTAAAGCTGTCTGTGGAGGGTGCTTCCTGTAAAGATCATGGTAGTGAGTTCCACAGGGTCGGCCAGGCGACTTCAAAAGTGCGATCACTGGATGTCTTGAGCCATGCCCTGGGAACCGTAAGGAAGCTCTCCATGGAAGAGAGTAGTGATCGTACTGGGTGGGCAGGTGTTGGAAGGTCTGTCAGATAACCAGGACTCAATCCATATAGGGCCTTGTAGGTGAGCAAGCCCACCTTGAAGGCAATCCTCCACCAGACCGACAGCCAGTGCAATTCGCGCAGAACCAGAGTTATGTTAGCAGATCTGGGCAGACCCGTCCACAGTATAGCTGCAGCGTTCTGTACCTGTTGCAGTCGGTAAAGGTTACCCCCACTGACCCCGAAGTATAGAGCGTTACATGCTTTTGTAACTTCCAGGCTTGAGTACGGTATCAGTGCGGGCAGGTCATCAGATGGTATTACGGGCTTAATCTGGGTGGCAGTCCTCAGATGGTAGAAACTATTTTGGATGATGGAAGACATCTGAGCCTCAAGTGTCAATCCGTTGTCAAGGATGATGCCCAGATTTCGCACCTTATTGGTCTCCACCAGTGAGGTGGCACCCAGAAACAACCCTGTCCCTGCTCTGGTGGTGACCATGTCCTGCCAACGACCTGGTGGGACATGGTCTGATCCATTTGTTCTTTCTTAATAATGAAAAACAGACTGACCACCTTGCTGGTGTTTCCACAGCAAAATGTGTATGTTTACATTTCTGAAACCATGCCCTCTGCATATTTCCTGGACTTGGGAACACCCGAAACACAGCATAACCACTCAAGATGCAGCAGGAGGAGAAAAGGCTATTGCACCATGAGTGGCAGCTTTGTTTGGGGGTGTTTCTAATGTTCAGGAAGTATGCAATAAAAGTAGATCAAGGATTTGAAGCAAAAAAAGGTTGAGTATAACTACACCATTATCACAATACCATTATGAAAGGAGGAACATTAAACAACCAACAACACCAATGATTTTTTGAGAATGTGAGCAATCATAAAATGTGGGTTTTCAGCTAGAAATAGTATGTTGCAGAAAGGGTTGACAATGTCCCTTTAAGCTCCATTGTAATCTGCTCCTTTTTAATATGTACCTCAGTGTAACATGTAAAACATTTTGCTACTAAAACCGCCTTATAGCTTGGCTTGACTATATGTATGTATGGAAACTTTAGTTTTCCAACTGCTATTAGATGCTGATACTTATTTACACACTTACTGTGTTTGTTGGGGCGCACTGTATCTTATGCCATAGCTCGTAAGTGACAAAACCACAAATGTGCAGTGAAGGACTTTATCTTCACTCTAGCAGTAACTGTAATTATCACAGCAACACACACCCCTCCCCCACATCCAAATGACTACACACAAGTGAGGTCAGAATTTTGCCCTTTATCCAGTAAGGTGAATAAGCATGGTGATATCTTTATAGTCAGTGCTGCTCTGATTGGTGATTTGCAAGGAGGGGGGCACAAAAGTCTGGTTCCCACTCGTCTGAGCCAGTGCCACACTTCAGTGATGTGTTCAGCTGGGCCCCATTGCATTCGTCAGGAAATTGCATTCATTAAGAAATAGGGGGGGTTTATTTGGCAAACTTCCCCTGACCGTGTACTCCGTCCCTACAGTCCTGGAAAAACTTGCTGTTTTACTTGGGTTTTCTTCTAGCTCCTGAGCTATCGATGTGCAGCAACACACCTGGCACCTGGGTAAGTTGGCATAACAGACTCAGTCTTTGTGTAAATGAACTGGTATGGTGCTTATGTAGAGCAGTCTGTGTTGGATTCTGGGGCTCGCTTGCCAGCACAAATCCTCCAGGTTGTGGTGCTGGTGCCATGTGCTCTTACCATGCCGTGGAGCCAGCTTAAAATTGAGATGAGCTTAAAACATTGGGGACACTTAAGCATCATTATACGAGGATAGGCTACAGTCTTTGACTTTCCACAGTGTCTATGTGACAAGAATATTTTACTGGTACAGTGACAAGCCGTGTACGTGCTGCAGGGGTGCCACTTAGGAGGTGCAGGGGGGGCAGTCCCTCCCCCCGCATTGCAGGCCATTGTTTTTTGTTTTGTTTTGTTTTTTTCAGGCCCTGGCTCCACCCCCACAGCTCCTCTGACCAGTTGTTGCCCCCCCCCCCGTTGAAAGCTGAAATGGCCCTCTGAGGTGCTGCCTCCCCAAAGGCCTAGTGATGCCACTTCCTAAGATGAGCATATTGTATATTTACTGTATTGCTTCACGTGTGTTGTTTTTCAGATGAGGTGGTGGTTGACTTAGCTTGAAGAGCTGCCCCAGATCACTGTGCTATGCTAGCTGCATCTTGTTTCACCGTATATGAATGGAGGGATGCAAAATATAGTCAAGAATGCTAAAATGCAGCATGATGTGCCAACTGTAAACTCGTAGCATTAGGAGAGTTATCTATCCTAGTCTGTGATGCAATGGAGACTGGAGTTCTATCAGTCTGTCAGCCACAAGTGTCTGCTCTTTAGTCTCTCTCTCTCACTATTCTTTTCCCCTTTCCTTCCATGTCAAGTGAGGGAAGGTCATATAACATGTCAGTAGTAAGAATGCATGTAGTCAGCTGCAGGCGGTTTAGTGCCATATCTATCCCTGTGGAACAGGCTCATCTGATCACGGAAGCTGCCATTTGTCTATCCTAACTAAAAACGAATTCTGTGCTGCTCAGAAATTTATGCTTCAGAAAGGAAGAAATGACACGACATCCTGAAGGAAAATGGCCCTTCTTAATGCCTTGTCAAGGCTGTCATCGTGTTGTGTGGGCTGGTACAAGACTGCAGTGTCATCGGTTTGATATTAGACCAGTAGTGTTCATGATACAGGCTTGCTGAGATCTGTAAAATGTGGATGATTTCTATTTTGAAAGACATTTCATTTTTTTTAAAGACCATTCAAATGAGTCTTTTAATCTGCCTTGACTGAAAAGATCACTAGCTTATTTTTGCATTGTGTTGCCTCTTGTGGCTTTCGAAAGGTTGTTTATTAGATGTCTTATTTATTGCAATAATCTTTAAATGTAGGCTGTATCTGCTTGGAAAATGAGCACTATTTGTTTTTGCAGTTTCAGCAGGCTGATGTTACTTAATGAGGAGAATGGCAAACTGCCTCAGACTGTGCCTCTGGTGTCCAAAGTGATCAGCATGTTTAACATGCTCAGCGTGACACAAAGATATTACAGCTTATAACAGTTGTAATTGACTTACAGAACCCACATTTGCATGTACTGAGAATTTGTCATTAGGGTATCAGAAGCTTCAGTGGCACAAAAGAGGCCTGAAAAAAAATGTTAAAGAATTTAGTTTCAGTGTTTGAGTACTAGTGGTGTGACTTGGCTATTTTGCGTTGACTGAAATGAAACCAAAGATTAGTGTAATTGAGGAAAGTTCAACACTCATGGTTTTGATTATCTCAAAAAGGCAGGAAGGGATTTAAACTTGGTGAAATGAGAGTGCCTGGAGCTAGTAAGCTCTCTGGTAGCAAAAAAGAAATACTTATTTTACTGCCTTCATTGAACAGATTCCCAGGAGTGGTCTTCACTTGCGTGTCCCTTGATTGCATGGGATATATTTGAGGTAGAATGTTTTTTAAATGACTTTTACAATTAGGGGTGGGGGTTGGGGTTCTGAATCAGTGTGCTCTGAATGTGTTCTTTCAAACCAAAAAGTAATTAATGTTTTGGAGTTTAATTAGAAAATAATGTACTTTGACTGTATTTTGCATAAATGTAATGGCTGGATAGTTAAAATTCATTATCAGGGTTCCAGCGTTTTGAGTAGCAAATTGTTGTATTACTTCAGGTAGTTCAGTCATTGCAAAAGTAATACTTTATGCCTTCTTTATAAGGTATTGGTTCACTAATTAAACGTAGTAATTAGGCATTGATTTATTTGCTTTCAACCTTCATTTAATAAGTGAAATGATCATCTAAGAAAACGTGTTTATTTTGCTGCTTTTTATGTGGCTATATGTGCTTTGTGACTGAATGCTGCAGTGACTGAGAAGATTTGATCTGTAGGGACTGATTTTGTGATCTCTGCCTTGCTGTTTAGATTCAGAGTACATGTATATATGTCCCATGCTGTTTCAGACCTAACTGAAGCATTGATGCATCTCTTCACAGAGCACAAGGAAGCTGAGTGCATAGAAATGACTTTTTATTATGAGATTGGGTGACCTTGGGCAGATCTTGTTCTTACTGTATTCTGCTGTTCACGTGTATGGTACTGTTTTCCCTGTGTAGCGTATATAAAATGTCCTTGCTTTGTCTCTGAAACCTGTGGCAGTGTGTTTTAATTAACAGGAATTAGAGCACCAGGAACTGATGATGATAATAATGTTGCAGTTGTGAGGCTTACAGGAATTGCTGGTTCATTAGACCGCAAGCCTTTTTAGATTGCTTCTTTTGGTAAAAGTAAATTTAGCTGTTCTTTGCTCTACATCAGGGTGCGTTGAATAAAAGTAGATTAAATAGAAATGTACAGCATTCACTGACAGGAAACATGGGTACAAACTAAGATGACATGTTTCTTTTGAAATCTTATTTGCTCATCTAAATGGTACTACTTATGACCATGCACACTACTTCAGTTCTTTTAAAACCGTGTTAGATGTAACCACAGCAATTTGGAATTGTCTTTAAAATATAGCACATCTGAGGTAAGAGCTGCTCAAACAGCTTAAGGTTTTGTAAAATTGTCCTGTTGGTAGCCATGTGTGTTGACAAACTAAAGAATTATCATAATTGCAAGCAAGCTGTTCAACAGACAGATTACTTTTAGATAGCATGCTGCAATCAGTGGTCTACCTTTCCACTGCCTTACCATAAATAATGCCTTGATGTATTCCAGTAATTCAGTGTGTGACTGGCGGAAGGGTTAGAACTGTACTTGATGCATTCATTGACGTTTTGTATGTCAACATTATTGGACATTTGACAGCTATTTTCTAAAAACTCAAAATGGGTCTGAATATGACAGACTGTGTCTGAAACAAAAACACAAGTCACCACTGCACAAAATCTTTACATGAATAATTTGATCCCTTTTTTGATTGCTTTCATACATATCTTTTTTTTATATATATATATATATATATATATATATATATATAGTCTCCCAATTATAACATTTGATGTGAAGGTTTAAAAGTTTTGGCTGCAGTCGAAGAGTCCGTTGTTTAACCTTACTGCAAAATGGCAACCTCAGAATGATTGTGCTAATGCCTTTTTTTTTTTTAACCAATCTGCAGAAAAACTTTTTTTTTTTTTATAAATATAGTATTTACACACATTCGGTTTATATTTAAGTCATTTTCTGTGTTAACAGCCTCTCATTCTTTTCTGCTGAGGGCATTTACTGTGCAAGAGAACAGGATTTTTGTATCACAGACTTCATCTCAGCTTCCTGCTTTTTCCTCTGCTGAAGTCCTAATCCTCTGTTTGTGACATCATAATCAGACAGACGGCACCCGATTGTGATATCACAAACCGAGAATTATTACTTCAGTGGGGGAGAAGCAAGGATATGAGATGCAGTCATGCAAATGTATTTTTTTATGCTATTGTCCTCAATAATGAGTGAGGGAAGATATAGAAAATTGATGAACTATGAGTAGAATTGTGTCTGAATAGCTTTAAAGATGTTCTCATGGATATCAGAAAAACTCTTTGAGCTGGGAATACACTACAGCTAAAATAAAATGACCAAATCAGTCTAAATCAGCCTAAACACACAGGTAAGGCTCAGGTTACTACCGAAGATTCTTGAGCAGAATAGTGTGATATTTGATCAGCCTTGTGGTCAAGTTAGTGGCTGTTGATATGAAAGAAGATAGATCATTTGCACAGGGGCCTACTAGCCATAATCCCACCTTTTTCTGTTTGCACATGGGAACTTGATACCATTTGACTATGTGTTTGTTTTGTTTGTGGGATGCAGTGGTTGTCTTTGACGCCATTACTATGCCAATTACATGGTCTAAGAGGCAGGTCTGTCTGCAGCAAGACATTTGAGTACTCCATGGCTCCAGTTTTAAAGTGGTTTGTGCAACATTAAGTTTCTCAACATGACTAGAGGATTTCATTATTTACTATTTGGGGGACAACCTGTGCGGGCATTACCTTCTACTACTCATCACCTTAGTTGCTTATAGGGGAAACTGCCTTATAGAAGGACAGCCTGAAACATTACTCTGGATCAAGGAACCCTTGCATGGATGGTATGACTTTCACACATCTCTTTATGTGGTACACTCTTGTTTTTTTTTTCCCATCCTCATTCCATGTTTAAGCTGCCTAATTTTGTTTTTGATTCCTGGCTCTCAGGACCTGTGTGTGTGTGTGTGTGTGTGTGTGTGTGTGTTTCTCTGCCCTGTTTTGTCATGGTGATCTGAATTTTCCAGCAGTAAGTGCTGCAGTAGTAATTAGTCTTTAAAATGGGACTCCGGTCATAATCTCTAAAAGCAGTAAATTCACAATGGCTTATTGTTTAGTATTGCACTGTCACTTTAAGTGTGGGATTTTTAAGGACAGGCCATACACATTGACATCAGCCTTGAGAAAGTGCTAGGTGGGGTGAAAACGTCAGGAGTGCAGTGGGAGGGAGCATCTGGCTTACTTCTGTGTATTGCTTTTTCATTTTGCTTTTTAATTTTTATAAATAAAAGTTTATTCTGCAGTGCAGTGTTGGCATGTTTGTATTTGTGAACTGGCATCTGAGGAGCTGAGCTGTTCTGTCTAATCATAAATTTACAGTTAGGATTAGCAAATCCTCAATAAGCAGCATGACAAATGTTATATCTGTGTCTCTTTATTTAAAAATTATTGCCTGCTCCATGGCGCCGGGCGATGGGGTTCACTCGGCACTCTGGTGACCCGGGTTTGCATCCCAAGCCTGGGTGCCAGGAGTGGAGACTGGCAGGGGGGGGATACACAAGCGTCCATTGAACACTTCCCTCCTAGGGAGGTGGGTAGAGCCTGGTCTCCTGGAGGTGGATTGGGGGACGAGCCTGGGGAGGCGTGAAGCCTCAACATGCCCTCCCGCACGTCCCCACCTCAGGATGCCATAGTCACGCAGGTTACTGTGTGGGTGGGGCCACATAAAAGAGAAAATATGCGTCCTGACTGACTGGATAATGAGCGCCTGGCTTGTACTGCCATAAAGCCCTGGAAAGCCTGGTCTGACCAGCGGCCTTCAGGGATACATGGTTGCGCCCATTGGCACTTCCTCCTTGGAAGAGAGGAACCCTCCCAACAAAGGGATATATGTTGGGTTACCCTGTGAGGTCACTCTCCCTGACAGGTCAGAGGATGGTGGTTCGAGCTGGACTGGCGATGTGGGGGAGGGGTCTTGGCGCTCTGAAGGAGTGGCCAGCCTGGGATACCAGTGGGAGGCGCATAAAGAAATAATACAAAAACAAAATTTCAATCTTTTTTGTAATCCTGATTTTACTTATTTTTTTAAATAATGGTTTCATTGAAGAGCTACTGATGTCAGCTTCAGAACATACAGCCTAGTCCTCACTGCCAACAGTAGCATATTACTTATTTCTTTGAAGGTTAACAAAACTGTAGTCACAGAAAACATGTAAAGTAAAATTGCCATTGGGTTGGGTGCAGTACATGCATTTCTAGAATGTGCTAATGCATGGTACTTTGGAATGTGGCAGGGTAGGTGGTCTTGGAGTGCAGTTTGGGACATGAGTTTCAAGTGCCAAGGTTGTACATAGTTTCAGAATGTTGCAGGGATGAGATTTCAGAATAAGGCATGGTCACAATCTTAGAATGTAGCAGGAACACAATTTCAGAATGCAGTCTGGAACACAATTTCAGAATGGGACAAGGACATAAGTTTTTATTGTGGCAGGGCTGTGTAGTAGTAGTAGTTGTTTATTTGTTCGACCATAAGAGGTCATTACAAATATGATACATAATACATTAAAAGGTACATTAGTAAATACAAAGAGATGCAAAAACATACCCATTACAATATCAGTAAATTTCTGACACCTAATATTTACTGAATAACAAATAATTAACTCTTACTATTAATAGTCTGCTGGCATTTAATGTCTGTTTAACAAAAGGACATACTAAAAATCTAAAAGTATCAATCAATTATTAAGATGGGTATCTCAAGTTATTTTTTTCCTATAATGACATTTATAAAATATTATAGTAAAAGATGCATAATTTTAAGCTCTGATGTAGAAGCAAAATTTACCTTCATAAGTTGACCCCATTGGTTCACTTTTTAAACATAGAATGATAATGTACACCTCTTTATATTCAAACTAATAATTTAGGCAGACTAGTAATCAGTCCGAACCAACATTCTGTAAATGAGGTCTCAAGACAATAATGCATTTAGTCCAAATGGCACCATTTCAGTCCAGTCCAATAGTTCTCAGACTTTATCACAGTGAGCCTCCCCAAATCCATGGAAAAGATTTTGAGCCTCACCCAAAAATTGAAATAATCTTGGGCCTCCCCAAAGAAAAATAATATACTGTACTTTGCGCAGTACATCATGAATAAATTGAAACCCCTTTGAGTACTTGGCTCACATTCAGTTTTTTGTCTTATACTGACTTGGAACTTTTGAAAAAGAGCTCCTGTGCTCAAAGGTGTTGTCTGAATAACAAATAAATAAAATAAAGAAATATTATTATTCAGCTTATTGTAAGCCCCCACCCACAGGCCAACCTACTTGCTCTGCTATTTTCATTTTTGAACCATTGTTACCCCTTGTTGCAGTACCTTCATGAATCACACTACTTCCTCTGTTTCCTCTCTCTATGAAATAACCTTCCTACATACTTTGCCTCTCCCCCTCCTTTCCTGCTTTTATGCAATATCTTGGGGATTACTTGCTCCTTCCTGCTATTGCTCTTAGCACTTCTATGCTCAAACCCTTGTATTTGGGCTGTTCTGCCATCAGTTTACAAATTGATCAATTACCACCACTCATTATTAATTTATTCATATTTATTTGCACTATTGCTTGTTGTACATTTCTTGATTGTTCTGCAGTTATCTTTTGAAATGAATTCACTCTCTACCCGTCCCCGGCTACACCTGAAATGAGCCTTGGCTCATTCAGCTTCCCTTGTCACCTATTAGTAAATAAATACATAAAATTCACCTACTGTTGTTATCGTCTTTCAGTTTGCTTCATCTCTTCACACAAAATACATAAAACTCAAAATTTAAATACAGTACTTTTTTCAGACTTGCTTGAGCCTCCCCTTGAACAGATTGGGGCCTCCCCAGGGAGGCAGGCCTCACCATTTGAGAACCCCTGGTCCAGTCCATCCCATCTCAGTTTACCCTATCCACTCACATCCTGTTCCATCTGTGCCTGTCTGGCAGCCAAATGGACATGCTGCATTTGTAGGATAATCATCAGAGGTACCATGCAGTGGACACTGCTCCGTACCCTACAGACCACCTCCTATCCAGCCACTGCTATTGTTCATACCCGAGGCACTTAATGAATCTACATGTATCTGGTGGGGCCATCTGGTTACACCATGTCCCCACTGATACTACCTAGAGGCCAGTTGGACCTGCTGGCATTGAGGATATATCCATTAGGGGCGCCTTGCAACCCATGCTGCTCTGCGTCCCAAAGGTCACCCCCCCGTCCAGCTATTCCTACTATCGAGGCACACAGTAGAACTCCATGTTACAGTTCGGTCCCATCCATCCACGCCATGTCACATCTGCGCCTTCTTGATGGCCGGTCAGACACACTGGCCTTGAGGCTCGTCCATAGGGGCACCATGCGACTCATGCCACTCCGTGCCCCATTGATTACCCCAGATCCATCCTATCCTATTGACTACTCCTTGGGTACATAATAGGGCTTCATGTCACTAGCAGGACCACCCATAATGGGTCATTTTGTCCTACCTGATACTAGGTGCCAGATACCTGATAGGAGGCAGTATAGTGTAGTGGTTTAATGCTCTGAGCTGCAAATCTGGAGACCTAGGTTTGAATCCCAGAGCCCCCACTTGCATACTGTGTGACCCTGAGCAAGTCACTTAACTTCCCTGTGCTCCCAGGTCATACCTGTAAACAAGCTTTCAGCTTAGTGTGATACTCATGGTTAAACAATAAGGAAGGAAGGAAGGAACTAAGGGAGGGAGGGAGAAAAGAAAGAAGCCAGTCTTGGGGCCTCATTAACCAAGCTTGTTATCTAGACTGAAAAATATCCAGTCAATCCTAAGGGCACATAACAAGTTTCGATTTAACATGTTCACAAAAATTCTAAGTAATATTGATATCAAGTGCCCTATGCCCATGAAAGCACCTTAAATAGGTACAGGGTTAGTTGCACATTCTTAACTAATAGCATTTAACAACTGCTGATTTTATACTTAAAAGCTCCTTTGTAAACTCTCATCACCTGCCTAAAAAAAACCCGGAGTGGCATCTCCCTAATTAAAACAACTCGCGGTACAAACCAATATAAAATAGTAACACAGTTTAACATAAATGATGCTAAATGGCTCCTGTATTCTCAGAAGTCCAATGTTAGAGCCATAGTCTTAAATCTAGTGGTACTGACACTCTAAAAATGTACATTAGACTCTTGACAAAACTTTTATAAGTAGCGTTCAGTGTACTGTTTTGCTCTAGGTTTCCAAATGCAAGGACATGCTCCAAGGTCCCGTAGGTTCAGCGCTTGGCTTCTCAAGTACCACACACCCAAAAGGAAATTCAGTACTTCAGCTCCTTGAACAGGAGTCCTGCTAGACAGATAGCTGACTTTAAGCCGTAATAATTTATGTAGGAGTCCTAAAGCCCAGGCAACCAAGAGCCCTCTAGATTATGCTGAGTCGAAAATACAAAGCAATTTTTGTAAAAGTACCAAGTCCTCAGCTGTGAATAAATGTGCATTGAAACACATTAGGGCACTTTCAAACATTATCAGGGGCACTCTATAGAAAAAATGCAAACATATCTCAAAAAAGCGCACTCATAAATCAACAGCTCTAATCACTGGATCAGCATTCTTCATGTTCTGGCACAAAATGTTACCCTAAGCTTTTTTATTAATATAGGCTCCTTGTTTTCATCCAGGAGTCTTTCCAGTTAGTAACTCTTAACTCCAGTGCTCAAATGCTCGTATGCTAATGTCAGCGTTTTCAACATATCAGCGTTCCTGTTGATTTAATCAGTTTTAGCCATATATCTTCTCCTGCTTCTCCACACCAAGACTTCTTCGGACTGTAAGTTTCTCTTTAAAACAAATTCAAGCATTTCGGCACAAACTGTGTGTCTGCAATCTTTTTCCACAAGCCATTGTAACCGTCGACCTTTTTATTCAAACACCCAAGAACATTTTCCCTGTAGTCTCCGACTACTCTCCGGGTTAAAAATCTTCTCAGTGGCCAATTCAATCGACAGCTCACAGAGGAACAGGAGGTATGTATTCACTCAATAATACAGAATGCCTTCAAGACATCTGTTACAGATTACAGACTCCATAATGGAGTTTCGAGATATGGAAAATCAGTACCATTTTACACAAAATGGGCTAAAATCAGCTTATAGTGTATGGTGGAATGCTGTTATGCATGGAATTTCATGCCTGGAATATGCCTGTTCTGCTGCAGTAGTGGCATCATCATGTTGTTCTGCTGCAGTAGTGATGTCGCTACTGCAGCAGAACAACTTGGAATGCTGCCACATACTTGATAACCCTGTCCAATTAAGCTGGAAGTTGTTGTTTTTTTAAACTTGAACTTGCAGAAACATCTGCAGCACACTGTGTCAGTAATTTGAGCCCACCACCAACCCTCAAGTGCACCCCCCCACCAACCACCAGTTCACTAAAACAGAGTGCAGTGTCCAAAATAGACATTGATGCCTATATGCTATATAGAATAGCGGATGTGCAACTCCATGCACAGCCAGTGTGTTTTGCCACCTTGGGGATCTGATTGCCATGGACCTCTCGAGCTTCGTTCTCGAGGTCACAGGGAATCGGTACTCATCAGTGGAACAGCATACTGGTTGTGCATAGTTGCCTATCCACTGTCCTCATGAGTTTATTCACCATTTTTTTTTTTTTAATAAGCAGAAGTGGCGCTCGTTTCAGTAGCATGTTCACTAAACAAAAACAGCACTCGACAGCGGGGCTACATGGAGTGGAGCAGCATTGCGGCCATCTTGCTGCTGCCCTGCCTCCTTGAGGATCCAATGGAGCTGTGGTACAGGTTTCAAATGTGGCAGGGCTGTGTAATAGACTAATGTGGTGGAGACAAGCAATTTTGGAATGTAGCTCTAATGCAGAATTACAAGTGTGAGATGAGGTGCAGAATTTTGAAATGTGGCTGGGATGTGCAATTTTAGAATGTGGTGGAGACATGCAATTTTAGAAGTTGTTGGGAACCTACAATTTTGGAAAGCGTGGGGGACATGCAGTTTTGGAATATGGCAGTGACCCACAGTTTCAAATTGTGGCAGGGTGCATGATTCTGGAATGTGGCAGGGAGAAGCAGTTTTGGTACACACATTTTGAAGTATACCCTTGCCACATTAAAAAAATTGCACATTACTGGCATTTTTAGAAATGTGCATCTAGCACATTCCAAATATCTTCTTTGATGCTAGCTCCTACCTAGAGCCATTATACATTGGACTAAAGCTGGCAGGCACCAGTACTCTGTGGAGAATTTTTTCCAGAGCTGGAGCCATCCACTATATACTAGATGGACTCTGCCCCCAATGACTTTGCTAATATACGGTGGGCTGGCCTCCATCACATTCCCCATGTAGTATAGACATTTGCTTTCTGTTGGGTTGTTTACCTCTGGCTTTTCACCTGATATTTGGTTGTTTTCTACTTTTTGGTGGGACTTACTCTCCCTCCTGTTTATTTTCTTTAACACACTGTTTTGTTTCTTTAGTAAATATTTGATGCCTGCTCTATCTTCCTTTGCCCTCCTCTGCTCTGTAGTATGAGATCTGCAGTTATGCTTCTTGTAGTTGTTCTCTCCGCCAAACAGCCACTCCATTTGGCTGTTTTACAGTTTTTTTTCTGTTGTTGCAGTGCTTAATTTCTGTTCCCCAAGTAATAGCTCTCCAAGCGCTCCAGAGCATTTTGTTTTGTACTGGGGTCTGCTTTATCAGTAAAATTGGAAACCTTACCAGAGCAGTGCATTGCTAATTGATTAACCTGTGCTTCCCTGCCCTGCTTAATTAGAGTGGCCTTGGCTGCAAGGTGAGCTATCTCTGCTGGCTGTTAATTGTTCAAGCTTTAGTTTGTATTTGGTTCATTCAGGGTTAGATTGTACCCTGTCTCTGTCCGCTTAAAGGGGCACTGTCAGCACTTGACCGTCATTTCTGGCCAAAATCAAACAGTGTGCCTCTTAACACAAACCTACAAACATATGCTGCAGAATATGCCTATATATAAAAAAGGTAATTTTTTTAACAGTTTGGCACATTTTCAAGCAAATACCTTTCAATCCATCCCGAAGTACATCCTGGTTGGGACCATGCGTCTGCCATGAGCGCGATCCTGAAGTGCATTTTTTTCATGCACAGCATATGAGATCCTACTGTGCCCCACCCGTGATTCTAAATGTCCCATTTATCTACGCCAGCAACAGAGCACTGGAAGTACTTTAATTCTCATTTGTAATTAGCTGAATCCCGCCACGCAGCACTCAACAGCATGACTAAAGATCTTGCGCACGCGCAAGAGCATGCATCAGCGTACATGCCGGGATTTCGCCATGACATAAAAATGTGAATTAAAGTATTCTAGTAATTGTTTGCTGGCGCTGATAAACAGAACATTTTTGAACCATGTGGGTACAGGCACAATGTAACGCTTATATGCTGTGTATGACATAAATGTACTTGGACCACTGTCGGACAGATGCGAGGCCCAGATGGTGATCCTGACTTGATGTATTTCCAGAATCAAGGGCATAATGGACATCAGACAAGTGACAAGGTAATTGTTTGGAAATGTGCCAAAATGTTAAAAAAAAAAATTACCTTTTTTATATATAGGAGTATTCTGCAGCATGTGTTTAGTAGGTTTGTGTCAAGAGGCACACTGTTTGATTTTGGCCAGAAATGACGGTCAAACGCTGACAGTGCCCCTTTAACTTTTTCTGTAAGTTCCAGCCTATTCTTTTTTCTTTCTGTTCTTGTTTAGCCAGACCAATGTACTGCCTAATTTAAAGGAGTACTACAGTCAGAATTTGAAAAAACGTATGTTATGCAGTGTTTTGATTTGTGTGTATAATCCTAGTGTGTCTTTCCCTTTGTCTGCTATTGGGAGTTTTTTTCCAAATTAGCCTACTAATTTTATGGTAGTTTTATGGCTCCTTAGGATCTCTATCTTAGCATGGTTTATTGCTCTTCTTGTTCCTACAGTGCCTCCTATTCCATGTGGCAGTGATGTATCCGGGACCATAGATTTGGCAAGCACTGATTTAGAGTCAATTTTAGAATGGCAAAACTATGATATTAAGTAACGTTTCTTATCCAGTGAACACAGGTGACTTCATTTACAGTTTAGCAAATACCAGAGGGCTAACTGAGTGGGTTATTCTGTCAGAAAACAGCTAGAGTCTTTGATCTGGGTGATTTGTGGGCTTTTTATGGCTGTGTGTAGTTTGATGAAAATGCACTAAATTGAGTGCTTTTTTACAGCTTTGTTAAAAAAAAAAAAAAGTCAGCCAGCTGCTCGTCTGCTGACAGGCCGGAGGGTTTAATTTTGCCATTCCCCTGCCCTGTGTTAATATTGACTTTGTTGTTGGGGAAGGATGCCTTATTTTCCTTTTGGATGGAAGCACATCCAAGGCATCAGGCAGTGGACTTTGGGGCCTTAGCCCTCGCTGGTGGTGTAACTGCTGGTTTGGATTCTGCACCTATTTTTTCTTTTTTATTTTATGGGCCATTTTGTTTCAAGATGGCACAGTGGAATGTCACTGTTTTACTTTCCCTAGTTCAGTGTGCTGTGCTGGTTGTGCTTTTTTTGTTTGTTTTTTTGTTTTAACCTTAGGCTGCCGACGGCATTAGAACATATAAGAATTTTGGACCGATATAAGTCTGTGACGCAGCAAGGATTAATACCACCATGACTGGGTGCCTTTTTGGTGCATTTGAAGTTATCAGATGTACTCATGTCCTCTGACCTGTGGTGCATGACTGTTTTTGAGTTCTTCCTTCAGTGGGAGGATTCTTCAGTGGGTGACCCTGCAGAATGCCCAGCTCCTCCCCTCTCTCTTTGTAGTTGTTGGTCCAAGAGCTGTGTGGGCAGTTTAGCTTGCACTCATATTGTCTGACCTGGTGTCTGTCTGTTTAATGATTCTTCCTGTTTAGGAAGGGGGTCTCCATTTGGCCTAAACTCCATGGGGGGGGGGCTCTGCTACCTTAGTTGCCTTACTTTGGGAGCACTGGACTTTGTTCACACCTCTGGTTTTAATGGCCTTGGGGTGCGCTGGATCTGTCTGTTTCTGTCTTCATTTCTAGCCAGCCTGACGTCCTGCAGGATTATTCTGGCTGACATGTCCAGTTTGACAGACACTGTTGTGCCTCTTTGACTGTCATTGGACATGATCGATCAGCTGCATACCACTGCTCTGCTTCCAGGGATTAGGCAAGCACTGCTGCAGAAGAGAACCATTACATTGGTGCCATAGGCCATACAGTCAGGAATTGTACTCCTGCTGTTTTTTGGCCTCCAGATGGGTGGAGAACTGTTACCACCTTTCCTTGCTGAAGCCTCTGATCAGAGCATGTGGAGTATGCTACTGGTCCACATCCTATCACTGTGGTCTCAGCGTTCCCTCTGATGTGACTGGTTGTGAACTTTGACTATGCAAGATGGCGTATCAGCACATTACATTCAAACAAAACTGAAGCCAGTGCCTCCACTTCTGGCTAGAGGACCAGCATCTCCAGGTATGGGGACAGGCTCCTGCCGGGGACCCTTCAAGTACCCAGACAGGGCTTGCCCTGCTTTGTACAAAGCAGTGGCTGAATAGTTTTGTACCCAGACAGGGTTTACCCTGCTTTGTACAAGGCAATGGTTGAATAGTTTTAGTGGCTTGATTTCAGGACTCAGCAGTTTGTCCCATACCTGGGACTTTAATGCAGAGCAGGCCTGGACACTTGAAGGTGACAACCTTTTGGTCATGTCCCTGGCATCTGACCTGATGGTACACAAAGCACAGATCTTCAGCAGCACTGAGACTCCACCAAGACCACTGCTCAGATTATGGCAGTCCAATTTTTATGGGTATCCAGGGCTAACCTGCAGTTAATGTATTCTACAGTGGATACTGATGGCACTATTGTACTATGCTCTATACTATGGTCTCTGGCCCTGCAGTCTTTGAACCATCTGCCCACTCTTTATACCCTTATTATGTAATGTCATGCTATGGTGGCAGGTCAGTGAGCATTTTCAGGAAAGAGTCCTCCTCCTACAGAAGCAACTTCAGCGGTTTTCACCCAAGGATGGCTTGCCCATCTGGGGTCTTGCCAGGTTGACTGGCAGGAGCTTGTTTCATGGTTCATGTTGGCCATGTCTGGTTTGGACCTTCACTTTGCGCTGGTCCAGCTGTAGCTTTCATGGACTAGCCTCTTGGTCTGGCAGGTCCCCCTCGGCTTGCTACCTTGATATCCCTAGTGGGGATCTGCAGGTCCCCTTCACTGTAGCAGCATTCTTATGGGTCTAACATCTTGCCAACTGGACCATAATAAACTGAAGGTGATGAGGGCCAGCCTACATTATACAAGCAGAGCCACAGGCTTGTGGGTCCAGCAAGCATAAAGTGAGCAGCCCCAGCTATGGTCAAATTCCCTGTGGAGTTCCTAGTGCCTGCTGGCTGTAGTCCACTGTAGTATTGCTTTATGGAGGAGATCCTTTTAAAGAGCTACTCTGATAAAAAAATTAACTTTTACACATAGAAACATAGATATTGATGGTAGATAAAGACTGCTTGGCCCACATAGTCTGCCCATTTTCCCTACCTACTATAACATCGCAGAACCTACTTGGTCTGGTTTCTGCTGTGTCTGGGGGGGAGAATAACCGCTCTAATACAGTGGTAGTGGATTTCAGGGGGGTGGACTTCATGGGCATGGGTAGGATTCTACAAGGGGATTTGGACAAGATTGGGCCAGACATGGATGCAGTTACTTTGTGGGAGACCATTAAGAAAGGGGTGCAGGAGGCTACTAGCTCATGTACAAGGGTAAGGCATAAGTATGGTAGAACCAACAAGCCGTGCTGGTGGAACAGGGAGGTACAAGAGGTGGTGAGGGATAAAAAGGCTGCCTATGCATTTTGGAGTGCTCCGGGAGGGGGGGCGGGGTAGGGAGAGAAGTGGCTATGAGTTGACAGCAATGAGGGCCACCAGAGTGGTGAGGGGAGCCAAGGCCAGGATGGAACATAACCTGGCAAGGGATATCTGGGGGAGGGGGAAGAGATTCTATAGATACATAGGGGAGAAGAGAAAAGGGAGAGCTCAGATCTCCAGGATTAAGACTAGGGAGGGATGGGCTCAGGTGGCGGGGGATCAGGCAGAGGTGCTAAATGAGTACTTTGCCTCGATATTTATGGAGGGAGGAAGGGGATCCATTCAACCTGAAGGGAGAGTGGGGGAGACAGCTGAGCAGAGTGGTCAGATGGAGTCAAGAGGACTGGAAGAGGTTGGAGCACCTGGTGGGCCAGACCTAGAAGGGGATGGGTGCTCAATTGAGGGGGTGGATTGGGAGGGAGAAATCACAGAGGATAGGGCGAGGGAGGCCCTTCGGGTGCTAAAAACTGATAAGGCACCGGGACCGGATGGGCTGCATCCGAGAGTATTGAAGGAACTGGCAGACTAGCTAGCAGCTCCACTAGCTGCACTCTTCAAAGCCTCTCTGCAGACAGGATGGGTGCCTCAAGGCTGGAGGGTGGCTCATGTGGTGCCTACCCACAAAGGGGGGCTCTAGGGAGGAGATGGAAAATTACAGGCCTGTCAGCCTAACGTCTGTGGTAGGCAAAATAATGGAGGGCATCATCAAGGAGAAGCTCGGGAGGCAACTGGAATGGTTGGGTCATGTGGATGACAAACAGTATGGTTTTGTCCCAGGGAGATCATGTCAGACCAATCTTACTGATTTTTATGACTGTGTAACGGGGACCCTGGACTGACAAAGACCGGTGGACGCCCTATACCTGGATTTCGGTAAGGCATTCGACTCAGTACCCCATATCGGGTTGTTAACAAAGCTGGGGGGAATGGGAGTGGAGGACAGTTGCTTAGATGGATAGAAAATTAGCTAACGGGACAAACACAGAGGGTAGTGGTTGGTGGGATAGTCTCCTCCCCTAGGAAGGTCTTCAGTGGGGTTCCCCAAGGTTTGGCGCTAGGGCCACTCCTGTTAAATGCCTATGTGTCCAATATGGGGAGGCGGGTTGGGAGTAGGAGTCTCTTTGCAGATGACCCAAAACTGGGAGCACTGGCAGACGGGGACGAAGCGAGAGCAGGGTTTTAAATAATTGATTAGCAGTTTTTTTCTTGGGACTATGCTAACTGTACAGAAAGTATTCATATAGATTTTCTAGAAGTACTGTGTTTGTTAAACACAGTGAGGCAAGAGTTATGCATTTTCACAAAGATTTAGCACTTTTATGAGCAAAACGCTAATCAATTTTTAGAGTTAAATAAATCCCTGGAGAGAGACAGTCCAGAGGGACCAGGATACCCTGGAGTGGTGGTCAAGGAGGTGGGGACTGAGGTTTAATCCAGGGAAGTGTAGGGTGCTGCATCTGGGGGTCAGAAACCCAGGTCATGTATACACCCTGGGGGAGGGTCTCACTACAAGCCACAACTAGTGAAAGGGACCTTGGGGGGGTGGTGGTAGACATCAGAATGAATGACACTGAAACTGCAGAAGATCAGCGGCAAAAGCAAACACGATTCTGGGCTGCATAGCCAGGGGAATTACGTCCAGGAGAAGGGAGTTGATCCTCATTCTGTATAATGCCGTGTTCAGGCCGTATCTCAAGTACTGTGTGCAGTTCTGGAGACCTCATCTCAAGAAAGACAAAGCACTGCTGGAGAGGGTCCAGAGGAGGGCAACCAGGATGATTCAGGGCATGAGAGAAAGAACCTATGAGGAAAGGCTGGAAGAACTTGGGCTGTACTCACTGGAGGAGAGGAGAGATGGGGGGACATGATAGGGCTCTTCAGATATGTGAAAGGGATAAACAGGGGCGGAGCCAAATAAATGTTCAGGCTAAAGAAAGGGGGCATGAATAGAAGTTGGAAGGGGGAAATTACAGGGGAGAACGTAAAAAGCATTGCAGTACTTCACTGAGAAAGTGGTGGGACCATGGAATGCACTGCCTGGGAGTCTAGTGAAAGAGGGCACAGTGGAGGGCTTCAAGAAGGGGTGGGACAGGTGCATGGGTAAACTGAAGCCAAATACAACCCTCTCAGGGGCTGGGGGGGGTGGGAGAGTGAGCACCCAATAGGGGCTGGCTACCGAGCAGACACAAAAGACAGGCCTATTCTGCTGGCATTTTAGTATGTTACTATAATACTGATCCCTGTGGCAGCCCACTTGTCACCCTCCGTTCCTTGGAGTGACCTCCATTTACCACAATCCTCTGTCTCCTGCCCCCCCAACTGATTTCTCACCCAGTTTACCACCTTAGGACCATTTCTAGGCTTTCCAGCTTGTTTACGTGTCTCCTATGTGAAACAGTGATGAATGTCTTACTGAAATCTAGGTAGGCCACATCCACCACTCCGCCCTGATCGAATTACATTCCAAAGTTGGGCATTCCTGTCATATTCAAAAATTGTGTTTTGTCACCACATTCCAAAAGTACGCTTTTGTGTCATTCCAAAATTTCACATCCTTGCCACATTGCAGAATTGTGTTCCCCTAAATTCTGAAATTGTGCATCCCTTCCACATTCCAAAATTCCACGCACCTGCTAAAGTCAGCAATTTGCATCCTCCCACATTCTGAAACTGCTTGTCCTCACATTTTAAATTGCACATCCTTACCACAAAAAAATGCATGTCCTTCCCACATTCCAAAATTGCATCTCACCTCCACATTTAAAAACTGAGCATCCCTGTCACATTCCAGAATTATGTGTGACAATTATAAAATTGCATGTCCCCACCACTTTCCAGAATTCACACCATCTCCACAGTCTGAAACTGTGCAACCCATGCATTCTGAAATTGCATGTCCTTCATACATTGCAGAACTGCATGTACCTGTCACATTCCAAAAAGTTAGGCTGTGCCCAAATCCGACAGTGAAGACCCTAGGGCAAAATAATTAAAACATTATGCAAATCAAATTACACATATACATCAAATGGAAGACATATAGAAAGATAAGCTCTAAGATACAGTCACAAGATAATATAGTATATGATGCATTTTTTTCAAACATTCAGTACATTTGAGTTTATGTGTCAAGGCATCATCCAGAAAGCACGATTTTATTCTAGAACGTATTGATTTGGGGAGATTGTGTTGTCTTCTGCTTAACGGAAGGCTATTCCACACAGAGGGGCCAGAAATGAAACATGGCTATTTACCAACATTAGTTTCTGCCTTGGGAACCCTTAATTCCAGGCCCAAGGAAGTCCTCAAGCCAGCTCACACCGTTTTATACTTGAAATCAGTTTGGAAGATGACTGGGGCAGTCAGCCTGTAAAACCTTAAAAGTAAACACAGTAGTATATAAATATCTTATAATTACTGACCAGCGCTTTTTCCCATTGGGAAACCCGGTTATAATTTGCCGTTATAACCAGTTGGGCTGGTTATAACGACAAACACGTGCCAGGTTTCCCTCTGATCATGCATGCGCCAGTCACGGTGTTCCTTTACTACGCGACTTTCACTGTTCCGAGAAGCAATGCCCCTCGCTGTTGGCAGTTTTTTTTTTTTTTTTTATTATTTGAAAAAAAAAAAAAATAAAGGCCTATTCTGGTGAACGAAAACCAGCAGAAAAGGAACACACCATCTGGTTTCTCTCTTCACACACAAGAGCTGGTGGGTCTCTCCTCTTCATACCGAAGTACACAGCAGCTCTGCAACTGCTGTATGCCGGTAAGTTTAAGAATACCGGAAACTAACAGAAAAATTACAGACACAGCTACAGTTATTTTCTCCACTTCTTCTTACCTCACATAAGCGGAGCACTATAACTTGGCAGACCGCTAAGACTTCTGACTAGTCCACGGTTGCCTGAAAACTGATCAGTTTATTTTCTATGATTGCTGAGGTGAAAAAGCGCATGCCAGCAATTATGAAAAATAAAATAAGGGGTGGTGTGTGTAAAACTCGATTTTACACATACCCTCGTTGAGAGATGCATTTTATAAACCCCACGGACTTCGCCCTCGGGGTTTATGTAGCATCCCACAACGTGTGTGTGTGTGTGTGTGTGTGTGTGGTGTGTGTGTGTAAACTCTCGTTACACACACCACCCCACATATTACTCTCTATTTATCAGTCAAAGACAGCCATTTGAGTTGCCGGTCGGTGCACATTGCAGTGGTGGGTTACATAAGGATCCACCAAAACTAGTCTTCCTAACTTATTATAGACAACATCAAAGCTCTTTAGTACTAAGTCTGTATCTGAACCGTAAAGTCACTATAATCAATATTATTTACCCCTAGTTGTTCTGAAATTCTGCAGCCCTGTCACAGTCCGAAATTTCACATTCTTACCTCATTCTAAAATGTATGTCTTCAGCACATTCTGAAAGTGCATGTCCCATTCCAAAACTGCATCCCTGCCACATTATAATAGTATGTGCACTCTCTAAATTCTGGAATTCTGTATCCCTGCCACTTTCCAAAATTTCACACCACGACCACGGTATGAAATTGTTCATCCACCTCTTCACATTTTGAAATGTTGCAACCCTTCATTCTTAAATTTCTTAGATTGCATGTCTGCCACATTCCAAACTTGTGCAACTCTTCCACCCACATTCCAAAATTACGTGCCTCCACCACGTATACAAATTTTGTAATTTTGACGGTCTCCTTCGAAAGAAAATTACACATCAGAACCACATTCCAAAATTCTCTCCCCCATTTTCCAATACCATGCATCTCAGCCACATTCCAAAATTCTTTCCCCTTTCCAAAACTGTGCATCCCAGTCACATTCCAAAATTGTGATCCCCACTTTTCAACACTGTACATCCCCACCACAGTCCGCAGTTTCACATACTTGCCTCATACTGAAAATACACAGCCCAAATTTCTTTCAAAATTGCACGTGAAGGCCAAATTCTGAAACTGTACATCCTACCACATTCCTGAATTGTATCCCCTCATATTTAGACACCACACATTCCTGCCAAGTTCCCTGAGCATCACTCCATATTTTAAAATTGCATTCTCAACATTCTGAAATGATGCATTACCCCACATCCCAAATTGCACATCCCGCATTCTGAATTTTCATGACCTGCTGTATTCTGAAACTGCACATATTTATGCATTTTGAATAGTTCATCCTTGCCACATACTGTAGTTGTGTTCCTGCAGCATTTACATACTAACATACTAAAATGCCAGCAGAATAGGCCTAACAGTCTTTTGCGTCTGCTCGTTTGGTCAGCCCCCACCCTGGGAGCTGAACTTGCTGCTCCCCTCACCTTCTCTGGCTTCTCCCTTCCCAGTTCCGGATATTCTCTCTGCATTGGATTTTGCTTCCAGAACCCTTCCCCTGTACCTGTCCCACCCCCTCTTGCACCCCTCCACCGTCTCTGCCTCCACCACCCCCCTAGGCAGCGCATTCCATGGCTCCACCACCCTCTCAGTGAAGTAGCAACTCCTCCTTTCTCCCCTGAATCTTCCCCCCTCCAGCTTCCTCCCATACCCTCTAGTAGCCCCTCCACCCTGACTGTTCCTCCCCTATTTACCCCTTCATGTACCTGAAGACCTCTATCATGTCCCCCGGTTCCTTCCTCTCTTCCAGTGTGTACATATTTAGCTCTTTGAGCCTCTCCTCATAGGTCCTGTCCCCCAAACCCCAAATAATTTTGGTTGCCCTCCTCTGGACCCTCTCCAGGAGTTTAATGTCCCTCTTTAAATGTGGCCTCCAAAACTGCATGCAGTACTCGAGGTGCGGCCTCACCAAGCAGTTATACAGAGGGAGTGTCACTTCCCTCCTTCTGGAGGTGATCCCCCTAGCGATGCATCCCAGCATCCTGTTGGCCTTGGCTGCTGCCCTCCTACAAGTCTCCGAGTTGTTTATCTTGACATCCACCACCACCCCCAGGTCCCTCTTAGCCATCGAGACTTGTAGCATTCCCCCAGGGTGTACACTTGGCCGGGTTTCTGGCCCCCAGGTGCAGTACCTTGCATTTCCCTGCATTGAACCTCAGCTTCCACTTTCTAGACCATCTTTCCAGAGCCTCCAGGTCCCCCTGTAGGGCCACCCTCCCCTCCTCCCCATCCACCACCGCCCCCAGTTTTGAGTTATCCACAAAGAGACTCATCTCACTCCTGATACCTGTCCTTGTGTCAGAGACGTAGGCGTTGAACAGGAGGGGCCCAAGGACTGATCCCTGTGGGACCCCACTAATGACCCTCCTCGGGGATGAGACTATCCTGCCAACTACGACCCTCTGGGTCCGGTCCTGGAACCAATTGCCTATCCATCTGATCATCTGGTTCCCCACCCCCATTTCTCCCAGCTTATCCAACAGGCCCTTGTAAGGAATAGGGTCAAATGCCTTGTTTAAACATGTTTTACCAGGTAAGCACACAAAACCCAGGGCTTGTTTCCAGTTGCAACCTGGGGGGAGAGGAGGAATGGGACAGTGGGGAATCTTATAGTATTCATACATGACATATTCCAAAAAAATTACACAAGTGCATGCAGAGCTCGAGGTACCTTTGTAAATGAGCCTCTGGCTCAAAGGTTTCTAAACTGATGTTTAACTAAATAAATAAAATAACCGGCTGTCCGCCTGTCCCAGACAGCCAGTTTTCACAGAGGACAGGCATTTTGTTCCCATTGCCTGTCCCTGGGACAGGCAGTAAGCGTTACTGTACATCATGGGCACTAGGACCCTGGAGCGCATTAGCAGTCAGCCTGCCTCTCTCTGTCCGTGAAAATACGTGGTAACAGAAGCACCACGCAAGTGTCACATTGTGCATACTATCCCTGTCCAACACAACCCCACCTGATCTGCTCCAGTTCTGCACTTAGTTTGCATTTTGGTGGACAAATCTGCAGCTGCATATGTAGATCTCACCATCACGCATGCACAGTAGCCAGTCCTTGTTTGCCTCCACTGCGTTTCTAGTTGAAACCGTCAATCTGAGGAAAGGCAACAACAGGAGGTGAACATGAAGAGAACACACTTTTTTTTCACTAACGGGTTTGGGGAGCAGTTATTTAAAAACATTTTCAGGGCTAACCAAAAGCAGTATGAAAACACAGAAGAAAATCAAGAAAGTCCCTATCTGGGCTAAGGAGTATGCACCCACGAGCAGGAATGGTGCCGAGCCGCAGGTACACTCGTCCATGAACAAGTTTGTCATTTAGTGTCATCAGTATCAGTAAAATATTGCAGTGCCTACCTTGTATAACACTGATTGAGTGGAAGTTATTCTTATAGAAAAACGAACACCCTAACACATTTAATTTTATTTATTAACGCTGAAGTCGGGATTCCGGGCATGCGCATTAGTGTCAGCTCTAACATGCATGCCTGGAATTCAGGCTTCAGTTTTCATAAATAAAATAAGATGTGTTAGGCTGCTCGTTTTACCAGGAGAATTACTTCCACTTGATCAGTATTATACAAGGTAGGCACTGCAATATTTTACTGATACATGACACTAGATGACAAACTCGTTCATGAATGCGTGTACCCGCAGCTTGGCGCCATTCCTGCTCATCGGCACACGCCTGCATGGATTTAATCGACCACTTTAGATTAGGAAGAATAACGATATTCACGATGTAATTTTAAAATATAATGCCACCACTGCTTTGAATACTGACAGTGCTTCCTCTAGATGTATTTATTGAGTGCTGACACCATAACATTAGCGTCAGAAGCTGACAGCTGACAGTGTCCCTTGAGAGAATCGATGAAAAGGAAAAGCAAATTAAAAACAAAATTCAGGGTTGTCAACACAACAACTAGCAGCAGACAAGATATACAGAAATTTAATCTAAACAAAAGGTCAATATAAAAGCCTTTGTCAAGGCTAAAATGGAGGGGAAGGAATTAAAAGACCATTTCTGAGCTGACTGAGCAAACAGGGGTGGGGTCTCAGACAACACTTAAGTTAGCAGTCTGCTAGGCAGAATGGATGTGGGGGGAGTCAGTTAAAAACTGAGGGCACTGGTCTGTGTACTCTGAGGGTGCTAGTTACAATCAGTGGTTTAGGGCACAAATCTGTCCAGTCATCAGATGCCAGTTACAGTACTTAGCCCTATTTAAGGCACATGTTTCCATTCCAGCAGGCACCAGTTTGAAAGCCCTATTCAGAAACGGATATTTAAAATTACTTAAAAATTTACAGGACAGGTACTTTTTCTGTGGGACTGGTAAAATTTGCATACCACCTGTCCCTTGGACAGCCATCCTCAAAAAAATTATTTATAGCCCTGAATGCATGGCATGGGGGATATGATGTAGGAGATTTGTAGTGGAACATGATCGGAGCCTTGCTTGATGTGGGGGATGGGGCAGTGACATTGACTGGGAGATTGTTCCAGGTGTTAGGGAGCCTGTAGCAGATGGAGGCTTGGTCTAGGTTATTCCTGTACCATAGGATGTGGAGGTGGCATCCTGCTTCGGATCAGAGCATATAGGTAGGATTTGCTGCAGGGAAGGAGCGATTGGACAGATATCCGGGCAGTTTGCAGTACCAGTACTTGGCACCAAGTAGGGCCGTAGGCATCTTTGTCTTGCAGGAAGGAGGGGATCACGCTTGCATGTTGTTCATACTGCATCAGTGGGAGTGGGCAGCTCAGGGTGAATCTACACAGCGTGTTGAACAGGATGTTGATTTTACCAAGGGAGGCGGAGGTAACACTTGAGTAGACTACATCCCCGTAGTCTATAAGGGGAAGCACTGATTGCTCTATGATCTGTTTTATAATGATTCCATAGAGGCATCCCTCTACTGTTTATAGGGCACCTAGCTTGGTGTATGACTTAGTTACTACCTGGCAAATGTGCCTTGAGTAGCCAAGGTGCTAGTCCAGGTGAAGACTAGGGTATTTGTAAGAGGAAAACAGGTCTAGAAAGGCCCAGCCTGGGGTGCGTAAAAGAGTGGGTGTGGTAAAGCTGAGAATTCCTGATACTGAACAACATGGACACTGTTTTCTTTTGGTTTATGATAAGGTGATTATCTAGGAACCATTTTGTACTGCGGTGAAGTCCTGTTGGAGATGACCCTCATTGGGGGGGGGGGGGGAGTAGAGGTGCCAGATACATAGAAGATGGTGTCATCTGCACACATGTGTATGTTGTTGGCAGAGACGGAGTTGAGTAAGTCATAAATGTAGACAGTGAAGAGCAGGGGTCTAGGACTGAGCCTTATGTGACCCTGAGGGTGACTGGTAGAGTGGGGGAGTAGCATGGACAAGCTAGACAGACTGGGTCCCGTTGGTCAGGTATGATTGGAACCGTGCTAGGGCTGAATGGGAGACACCAGAGTCGGCAAGTTTGAGAAGGATCTGAGGGTGATCCACAGTGTCAAAGGCCTTCACTAGGTCTATAAATATGGCTCCTCTGCCCAGGCCCTTGTCCATGTTGGCGTACATGTTGTTGCTGACTCTAAGAAGGGAAGAAGAGGTTGAGTGGTTGGAGTGAAAGCCAGATTGGTAGTGAGTTAGGAAGCCAGTTTGGGCATAGTAGTTTGATAGCTGCCTGCTAATAAACCTCTCAGGGATTTTGAAGAAGATGGGGAGCAGAGAGATTGGTTGGTAGTTGGAGGGTGAGTCGGCTGGGCCGGCTTTGTGGATCAGAACTACCAGTGCATGCTTCCAGCTTCAAGGAGAGAAGCTGGTATATAGTGCTCTATTAGGTATGTGGGCAATAGGGACAGCTATTGCTGGAGTGCTGATTTTTGAGGAATTTGAGCGTGACGCCATTGGCTCCACAGCTGGATGCTGTGTTTAGTGCTGGAAATTCTTTGCGAACATCGGCCACCAAGATTGCCTGAAGGCAGAAGTTAACACTGGTGGGTGGATTGGGTAGTGGGAGCAGGAGGAGGTTAAGGACAAGAGCCTTTGGGATCTTCTGTGATGTAATTGGTTAAGGGGGAACCAGGTGGGGTCCGAGGGTTTAGTCTTTTGACCTTTTTCCAGAATTTAGATTGATCTAGGGTGTTGCAAGGTAGTTTGCTGTGGAAGTATTTGGCTTTGGCTAGGCATATGCTCCTGGTGCACTGATTCTGAAATGCAGTGTAGGCTTGCCTATTCTGGAGTAGCTCGCTTGACTTGTCCCTCCGCTGGAAGAATTCAGTAATGTCAATAGTGATCCAGGGGAGGTGGTGGCCATACACTCTGTGCTGCTTAGTTGGTACATATTTGTCATTGGTATCTAGAAATATAGAGGAAAAGTTTGCCAGTGCCTCATCTGGGTCAGGGGCATGTGGGACAGGGGAGCAGTTGGCTGCCAGGAGATCCTGAGTGGAACTGTCAGGGCAGAATTATTTACAGGATCTGGCATAGGTTATTATTTTTTTTTTGGGGGGGGGGGCTTTGGTGGGTTTAGTTATCTGCACACAGTGCGTCTCATACAGTAGTCACTGAAAATGTCTGGCAAGGTGTCGGAGGACAGGATTCTTTGTGGGTGGGATACCAGCACCCAGTCTGTCATGCTGTGAGTAACTGATTTGGGGTTGAAGTGTGTGGGCAGTGAGATTAGTTGGTGCAAATCCAGTGTTCTGACCTTGGAGTTAAGTTTGCTGTGTGGGAGGAGCTTGGTGCCAGCTGAGCAGTTAATGTTTAAGTCACCTAGCATGATAAGCTCACCTTTGGGAAGGTGGTCCAGAACTTTCTGGAGTACATTTGTGACCATGTCAGAGGATTTGCTTGGTATGCAGTAGACACCTGTTGATCTGCACCGGGATGGAGTGAGGGCAGATAAGGACCCCCTGAGATGAGTTCATGCGACTTTTTTTTTGGGATGGCTTCTTAGTTAATGATGGAGAAGCTCTGGCTGCATGCTGAGTGGAGGTGGACACCTCCTCCATGCTTGGTGTGGTTTTGCCTGTGGGATATGTTTCCAGGGATGTCATTGACTGAGGAGAAGATTTGGGGGGGTGGGGGGCAGGTTTCGGTTAGTGTCAGAAAGTCTGTTTGGTTCAGGGTTACCCAAGTTTTGACCAAGTCAGTCTTGTGGAGTTGGGCTTCTGTTAGTAATGTGGCAGATTTTAAGGCCTTTGGGAAAGAGGAGAGGTCTGCTGCAGGTGTTTGGGGGGCAGCCTGGGTTGGTCTCCACATCCCCACCCAAAGGGAGCAGCAGTATGATGAGAAGCTTCCTGCACTGTGGCTGAGTTTTCTTGGGAGGTGGCTGAATGGTGGAGGAGAGGTTAGGGTGGAGGTAGGTTAGCCTCGTCTGTGACTCCAGGCAGTCTCAGTTGAGGTGCAAAAGGCCTATGTGGATATCTGCAAAGTGAGAGTCTGGGTTTTGAATTGGGGGTGATTGTGAGGTGGCATTAATGGTGATGACACAGAAAATAAGCAGCAGCATGTTTGCCTCTTAGAGCCCCCTGCACAGTGAGCAGGGAGTTCTCTGCTCCTTGTGGGGTGTAACAGGGCTTCCAGAGCTGAGTAGTGAGACTGGGACTATTTTGATTCACGGACTGCCTGGCTCCTCCTGACAGTCAGCAGTTCAGGATTGGACAAATCAGTTTGTGAGCTGGTGGTCAGGTTGGCCACCTGCTTTCAAGATCTGGTAGCCAAATCAGTATTTTTAGTGGCCATCATTTGTAAGGTTTCAAAAATTACTTCATGTGCAGCTGAGACTGGTGCCTGGATTTTGCTGCCCCTTTTGTTTGTTTTTCTGTGGCACAGTCTTTAGCTTGTGGAGCGTTGTTTTTGCCTGTTCATGTGCTGGTAGTCAGTTGGCCGTTAACTTTTGAAATCTGGTAGAGAAGAATTTTTTTTTTTTTTTAGTATCCATTGGCCACCTGGCTACCTGCTTTTTCCTGTCCTGAGGCAGTTGTGGGCAGGGCCCTAGATAACCAGGTACTCACAAGTTGGACTGCAGCACTTTATTAGATACAGTTGCATACCATTTTCTTTTAGCAGAACAAGCAATAATTATCACACTCTTTATCAGTTCAGTTATTATCCTAACATAAGCAGAATAGATCATTGGCCAGCCAGCGCTACAGTTTGACTTAAAACTATAACTTTAAGCATGAATAGCTAAGTACTTAACCTGTCCTAGCAGCAGTTTATGGTATTCAGGCCTTGACCATATACACATTTATCAGAATGAGCATTAATTAAGTGACTGTTTGGCAGCTCAGTAAGTAACCTCTCCTGTCATCAGTTGGATAATAGACAGACCTTAGCATTAAACATTTATCTGAGAAACCATACTGCAACTAACTGTATAGCATCAGAGGTATACATGTTCAGGCAGCAGACTAGGGCATTCGAGTTAGGCTAAAACAGATAGAGACCATACTATAACTAACAATATAGCATCATGGAATACATGTTATCTTGGCACCTACCATGCTGAGATGAACCAGTTGGTAGGGAGTCATGCCTTGTCCCTTGGCTGACTTAGCAGACTCTCCCTTTGGCTTGTACGACTCCGTGCAGGATAGCTCTCATTGGGGCGAGGGGGGGGGGGCGGATATTATGAAACTGGATGTTCCTGCTGCCTTTCAAAATTGCATGTCCCTGCCATGTTATAAAACTGTGCAGTTCCGCCATATTCTGAATATTGGTGTCCCTGACTGATTCCAAATTGTCTTCACTGCATTCTAAAATTGTGCCCCTGCTACATTCCTAAATTGTGACCCTGCTGCATTCTTAAATCTCATCCCTGCAGTATTCTGAAATCATGTGTAACCTTGGAATTCCAAAGCCATGTGCTCTGTTTCATTCCCAAACCACCTCCCCCACCAAATTCTGAAGTGCCGTGGATCTGTACATTCTACAAATGCATGCACCACAGCCAACCTAAAGTCTGTCCCCCCCAATCTTTATTGCAGCTATGGATTAATTAAACTAGAGAAGGAAGTCATAGGGTTGCTGACGGTAAGGACTAGGCTGTAAGTTCTAGAGCTGGCATTATCTATAGCTCTTCACTGAAACCATCTTTTCTGAACAGGCAGTGAAATCAGTGTTATAAAAAGGTTTGTAACGTAGCCCAATTTTGGCAGCATGCTTACTGAGGATCTGCTGATCTGAATTTTTCACTGGACTCCCATCTTTGACTCTCCACCTGTGTGACACTGTTTGAACACTGCTATCCTGAAAACAAAGTTCCAAGGTTATAATTGAACTTAGGTGCCCCCCAACCCCATAGCAATAGAACATGCTGCCAACATCATGGACCAGCAGTGGAGAGCTTTTGTGCATTTTCACTTGAATCCTGCCAAGCAGGTGTTCTGGAACAGATTACCTAATCTGTTGGAGCCTGCCCTCCACTGACCTGTTTGGTACACATCTCAAGGAAAACGTAATGTGTATATTTATTATAATATATTGTCGACAGTGAGCTTTTCTGACAAAACTGCTACCGTCCTCACAAACCTTTGTACTTGCCTAACTGTAATTGTTTATCCTCCACTTGAGTGTTCTCATTGTTACCTTTGCAGTTACCATCCTGGGTCACTCCTAAAACAGAACACGTTTCCAGTGAGCTCACCAGCTTATTAAAATAAAGCGAAGGATGCAGGTGAAGGTTTAGAGCCAGTTTTCAGAATTGCTGTCCAGATTAAATCGGTAGGAGCTTGAACTCCAGTATTTAAAGGCAGCATCTGACTTTGCCCAAGTTTTCTGGCTTTCTTGAAAGAACAGTGTCCCTGTTGTTGTATACAGTACCCAACAGGTTATCCCATTTGTCCACCAATTGTGCTGTAGTAAATAAGCAGTTTATATATCTACTTAAACATGTGGTTTTCTTGAGGGTCCTGTACTACCGACTATGCTGCTGCACAGTTGCATCTGTTGGAATCCTATTAAAAAAAAAAAAAAAAAAAAAACCTGCTCAGTAATAAAAAAAAAAAAAAGGTGATTGGTGCTTATAACTTGATGCATCTGGCAGAAGGTTGATTTTTAAATGTGAATACGGTGGTTGTGAATGTGTTACTAACATCAGTTTCAGCTTTGATTTTCTGATGATGTATAAATAGTGACAGATATTGTTTGTTTTTCAGGCATGAAACTCAATGATGCAGACCACTGGCTTCAGTGAAGCTGGACTTTCATAACTGGATTTGTTAAGGAATAAAGGCAGCTTATTCAAATACACGGAGCAATGATGCCGACTTTTGGTTGCCGACTGAGGACCCTTGTGTTGTTGCTTTTCTCGGTCTACTGTTTGCAGTATGCGGAAGGTAAGATATTTTTAGAACCTTAATCGTTCATTCTTCGAAGCAAATGTAATTTGAGTTTTTAATGAAACGTTGAACCCTGAAAAGGACTCTCCATTGAGAAGGGTGCATATTTATGACTGTATCTAGTATGTGTTATTGTCAACTGTTAAAAAATACTTTTTTACAGGGAGTAAACAAAATTGCAGTTTTATCCTCTTTGACTACTACATAAATGGGCCTTTTCAGAATTGTCAAGTTATCTAATAGGATGCCAGCACAGACATGGTCTCATATGCTTTGGTTAATTGGGACATTAGGAAAATGTGATCTTACCAGGGTTCCATTAGATTTGGTTTACACTGTAGTGCACGTCGTGTGTTTCTGTGTGTGTGTGTGTGTGTGTGTGTGGGGGGTCTCAAATGAAAAACAAATGCCTGTCCATTCTTATGATCAGCAACGTATAACTGTCTTTCCCCACTGTTTGACCTAGTAGATCAGACCATTTTGATGACAGAAACTACATCTTTGCTTCCTCATACATTTAGATAGGCTCTGCCTGAGATACATGGTCAGCTAGGTGGAAGAGGTATAACATAACTACAGTAAAACACAACAGAAATATTTTCTACATTTACCGTATTGTGATGTATCCTGTGTTATGTAAATCCCGGGTCACCCCTGAAAAAGGGACCTCCAGGGCCCAGTGGGCTCACCTGGTCACCAAAATTTAATAAATAAAATAAATAAATATTTAATAAAAACATGTGTGCATGGCTGTTGCTTATATGCGTCCCTGTTACCAGTGTTGAAATAAAAGTGGCGGAGCCGTGAGGCCCATATCCTTTTCAATAAAGGAATGATTGGGAGTGTCGGGGCAGCTGAATAATTTCCAGGTTATTGTAATTACAGCTGGCCTCAAATAGGAGGTTACTGGAGACCCTTGGGTCCCTGATTTCAAAGGATATGCACAGAATGGGATTAACACTTTTCAAAATGGGGCCCCTTGTGGCGGCAGTTGCTTGCAGCACTGGCTAGGCCACATTTTGATGACCAGATCGTGGGTACTTTTAACAGTGTTATAGCCACCACAGCCAAGTCAGTCCTCCCTGTAATACTTAGAGCTGCCGACATGATTGAGGCGTGCAAGTCACACTAGGGTACTACACGTCTGCCCCAGGATCTAAATGTAAAACTAAATGTAACTTATTCTTTGAAACTTCTGTGTGCCCCTGAAGTTTATATGTTTTGTTCCGCCAGGCATGTTTCTCATGGCATGCATGTGTGTTGCAGCTGCTGGCTTTTTGCACCAGGGCTTCTTACAATTGAGCCTTGGCTCAAGGAAATTGGTCCTGGGCAAATCAATAAATAAACCAATAAGAAAATAAATTCTCACAGTATTTAATAATATTTCAGCCTTTTTATGGTTTACATCCACGTAGTGCTCTGGGTTGCTGTAGCTGCACACCAAATGGCAGTCTGATTATGCTGAGGAGAGGGCTACTACATCTCATTCACTGGATTATATAGCAGAATGGGGAGGCTTTGTATATTAAGGAAACTACATTTAGCAGGTCATCTTTTATTTTGGGGGTAGTATATTAAATATAGTGCTACAACCAAAAATAAAAGGTGGCCTGCTATGTCCTATAAAGTTACTGTATCCAGCTACCATCCCTAATTTCTTCAGTACTGCTCATTAAATGAGATGTAGTCCTGTTTACCACTTAGTTTCATCAGAATGCTGTTCTGGGGTGGGCCTACTTCTTGAGGCTCCAGAGTAGTGCAGCGTTATGAAGTAAAACTAACCATATATTTGTAGGTAATCACCATCTTAAATTTTAAGATGGATTATTTAGACCCTGGGACAGGCAGCATTCTGGTGTGACTTACCTGTCCCAGAGTTAGAAAAATAAAAAAACAAAGTGGCCGCTGTTCTTCAGTCTTTCTAGGGACTCCGGATCTTTTTAGTTTGTTGCCTTGTTCCACTATGCAAGTATAGCTCTCCTCTTGACTATTAGACATAGCATTGTAGTCGGTGGGTTTCTATTCAAGGCCTAGCCATTTGGGATTCTGTTTTAGCGGTTCTGAAAGAACTGTTAACGTACCCTGCTTTGACCAGCCTTAATAAAAGATGTATTTACTAATTTAAAACCATTCACAACAGTGTCTATCACCAGTGCATATTTAAATAGTTTTTCATTGCAAAGCTCTGTGTGCCGGATTATATTGACACAACCCTTACAGAAATATCATAGGAGCTCCCACTGAAATTCAGGAAAAAATATGCTAGAAAATTTCCTTAAGGGTTTTGACTCGAGGGAGGTTTAGTTTTACCCAAACAGCTTTTAAGGTCTCTTCCATTCCTTATCGAGTAGAGAAGTGTATTGCTGAGAACTGGTGCCTCCAAGGACAGTGCAGTAATCTTGTGTAGTTTCATTAGACGGAAATTTGTGATTCATTAGAGAGACAGTATGAGCTTGTGTGCATGTTTCATCCTCTGCGGCTATAGCTTGGATGGAACTTTATTTTAATGTGAAAGTCAAGTCTCTGAAGATGAAAGGTGAAGTTGTACTCTACCACCTTTTGCTTATAAGGCTAACACAGCCTCATTAAAGCTTGGGTCTGTATTTTACAGTTACTGTAATTGGCTCAGGTCATTGTGTTTATTTCAAAATTTATTAAACAAAAATACAGCTCTATAAACATCAAAAGCCTTTTAAATCTCAGTCATTTCACAGAATTGTTTTCTAGTTCAGTACAGACCATTCTCAACTTTAATCTGTTGCATGCATCTTCTTAGTTCTTTTTTTTGCTTTTGTTTCAAGTCTATTTGTATTTATTATAAATAGGCACATTCTCTAGTTTTTATGTTTAAAAATGAAAAGAAACTGCAGTACAAAGATCCCTGCCTTTTGTTCATTTCTTGTGTCAGTGTTATAATAAAAAAATATGTTTCTCAGTTGACAGGAATGGGTTGATAGGTGAATGTAAAACAAGTAGCCAAGTTCTGGCCTGTAAGAAGGAAACGTCACCGGACTGTTGGAACTGCAGACATTGCTTCTTTCAGCCAGGTGTCCCCTGCTGTCCCTGAAGCAGGTGTTGGCAGGCACTTCTGCTAGTGGAGAGCATAGCTACGCTCATATCAGGCCCTCCCAGCAGGCATTGCAGTCAGCAACAAGCAAGTGCTAAGGGAATTGGTGGATAAAAAGGGAAACATTGTTGACTTACAGCTAGGCAATATACTGCCTAATGTCTCTCAAATAGATATTATAGAATGGTGGCAGTGACTTTGTCATAAAGATGAGTATGGACGAATTTAGAATTGGAAGTTACCTGTACAAAAAACCCAGCTAATGAGGCATTTGTTTAGAGTATGAGGCTCTGACCCCCCTTTTGTCGAGTAGAATCATCACTCTGGAATTATGTATGAGCAAGAATATCAACTGAATGTGGGTTGCAGAATCAAATTATTCTGTATAATAGAGTCAGTGCTTAAAAAAATGGTAAGCATGTGAATGTTGGCACACATTGATACCGGCAACAAGGTCATAAATAATTGCCGTTTTTTTGGAGGTAGGTTAGGGAATATAGATTCCAGATTGAGTCGCCTGAGAATACATGTACATTACATAAACAAAACTAATTTAATGGGTCACTTAAATAACTAATGCAAAACGGCCTTGCTTCATTAGTGCGGTGTAAGAGTAAAAAATTACAATTTGACTTGGAAATAAAGATAATATAATAAAATCAGTAGTCTTCTGTAGACTTACTGTTGCTGTAAATGATGTTCCTATACATCAGTAGAAAATGTTAAATGTTCATTGAGCCTATTTCCATAACTCATTGAATTTTTAGCAGTACTGCATTTTTCTTCTTGTTTTTATTTTTTTTTATTTTTGGTAAATGTGTGTTCTGGTCTTTCGAATGAGGTGTTTTTTAGGGATTTACTTTCAGTCCTTAACTCAGTGATATCTTTGCCAATACTTTATTTCTCCCACTTTCCTCATTTTTGGAGCAAACTGTGAACAACATGCTACTTAGACATCATTTTGCATATTTTGTTATAGATTTTGTGTATTTAGAAACAAAAGAGAATGACAAAAAAAAAGACCTGAGCAGTCCATCTGGTCTGTCATCAGATTCCTTACCTGGAGTCACTTTAGTCTTCTGTTGCATCCATTCTTTATTACCAGGTTAAATTACATGGAGACTTGATCCTAGCCCCCTATAGTTAATACATTCCAGCTATTAAATCCTCTGCTGAATCAGACATTTCCACAGCAACAAATGGTGATGGCACAGAAAGTGGTAAATTATGAATTCTGCAAAGGATTAAGCAGCACAAGCAGATGGACTGCAAGGGGGCAAGGGTCCTGTTTCCATGTAAATTAACCTAGTAATGAAAAATCAACAACAAAGGAATAGAAATGCACTCACTGTATATCATATAAGTTGAACTATTTCTAAATATTATATATATTTTTTTTGTTTTCTCAAGAGTAATAAGATCACTTCAAAAAACATTAGCAACAGTGACACAGCCTGATGGCTAGTGAATAGTACATCACCAAGTCACTACTGATGAGCCTGAAGGCACCCTGGATATGCGCCAGTTGCGTGTAACTGGGTTGTGTTTCTCCACACCATCAGAAGCCGGTGTGCTTGCTGGCATTCACAGACCCCGGCCCCATCAGGGGCTCTGCATGGAGGACTGTGTGGACGGGCAAGGTGGAGGGCAGTGAGCGGTATTGTGCTGAACCTGGCAGTCTGATTCTGATTGGATACAAGGGATGGCTCTGAAGTAAGATCTTGGTCTCTGTACAGAGCTGGGACTGGCAGGCTGTAGCAGTATTGTGAATTTACTCTTCTTTTATTGTCCTCCTTTCTCCACGGCAGTCCCTATCCACTAGCCAGGTGACCTCCCATGTTTCCTTTATCACTTACCTAGCTTCTCTTACTGTAGACATCCCCTTCCAAAATAGGATCAGCAAGGAGCTGTCCAGACTCCCCCACACCACCCAAACTGCACATTTCCAGGAGATAGGGGACAGTCGACACATCAGAACCAATGAATGCCAGCAGTTTCATCCCAGGCACCTGTGAGACATTTCCATGTTTCTTCTCTTCCCCTTCCAGGGACGCAGATGCATGGCTGTGCCTGTCAGAGCCTGATGGAGTCCCTGCCTCTCAAAAACAGTTCCCTCTTGCACTGCCACCTGTGATCACCCAGGTAACAGTGTTTTATCGGAGATCAGAGCCCACCTGTTACGAGGAGCAGAGTGCCATTTGGGATGCTTGATCCTCATCCCCTGGATGGCTCTTCCATGACTTGGGCTTGTTCCCAAGCTAGGGTCCCCTGCATCATGAATAGTATTGCTACTGCTGCATCAACAGGCTGGCCAGTAACATGAAAGGTAATTCTGTAACAACCTGTGCCAGTATAGCCCCAGCCCTCCATATTGGGACCAGGCCCTCCAGCTACATAGCCTCCGTGTCCATCCCCAACCCAGCCATGCACATGTGAGCATTGGTAGCATGGGTTTGGATGCTTTAAGGGGCATGCATCAAAGAGCTGTGGATGTGCAGAGGGCACAGCAAGGAGAGCTTTCAGTAAGATTTTTTATTTAAATTTCCCGGGCACTCTGGAAAAAAGTGGTAGTCCTATATACAAGTTTGAGAGACCCTCAGCATTTTGTGTGTGTCCTGAGAGAAGTGTGGCATCATTGTCGTTATTGATTTTAGTGCCAGTTACCTTATTTTCAGTGCATATGTTAATTTTCCCTGCCGTGACCTAGCCCTCAGCTTGCTTTTTTCTCTACCAGGCTTGAAATCTAGTAATCTTGCTCCATTGTGCAAAAGCACTATAAGGGTGAGATTACTGGTATTTGGGCTGGTGGTGAGAAAAGAAAGCAGTGACTGCACATGGCATGGGACACTAAACTATGTATTAAAAATAAAGTAAGGGTTCTTAAAATTAATAATTAAGGGCTGGTTCGGGATAGTGGTGGAGAGGGAGTCCTGACTGATGAAGTCTACTTCATGGGGATGCACATTGGGTACAAACGTGTCTTGAACTGCTCACTATGTATAAAGGATGTGGATATCTATGTCTCCAAGAGCCCTGACATGTGTGGAGTGGGACCTTTGAGTTCCACAAACCTCTGTAAGCAGTGCTCCATAGGTATGGATTGGGCCCTTAATGAGTAAAAGAATGGCGCTTGCAAATTATACTAATCTTGGACCTGTTGCAACAAGTGTGCCCTGGGCAGATTGACCCCAGCTTCTCAGATTCTGCTACAGTACTTAGCTGAAAGGCACTTGCAGAAGTGTGTTACTAGGTACATCCAATCACCCCCACACACACACACACACACACTCTCCTCTATAGATTCCTGCTTATATTCCTATGTAATATTTTGTGGACCTTCCTGTCCTATTTAATTTATGTACTGGCTGGGTTCTGCAGGACTTACATAGTGCAATTATAAATGATAAAACAAGGAAATAGTCACAGGATTACTCATGAAGAAAAGGGAAGCTAAGGAAACTGACCAATGTCTTATAAAAAAAATGCATTCAACAAATCCAAGATAGCCCAGAGAATGTGACTGTTCCGCTTAAAGAAGGTCTTTCATACTAAAGCAGGTTTATATAGCACAGTCTCAATTTCCCTCACTGTTTGTTTCCCATACTTACAGAAAGATGGACAGGATTTACAAAACTTTGGATGAATGTGGGATTTACAAGATATGCCTGCATCCAACCTGTCCATGCTAGGAGCCCTGCCATTTTGTACACTGCATCAGCTTGTGACAGTTGGATGTGGCTTATGGTAGCATGTGTCAAACTTTTGATACATTTGCATTTCGAGCCTAAGTCCGCCACAACTAAAAATGTGGGTCTATGTTGACTTTGAGTTTCCTGAGACAGTGGCGCAAGTGTTTGGTGGGGGTCAATCATGACAGTCCACCCCTCCCCCGAGATATTGGAGATCCGTATTCATTTGCATGTCCTCCAAGACATACTGGTGATGGAGGTGAGTACCTTTGTTTGGGGGGGGTGGACAACAGCACTCCTGCCGACAACATTCTTAGATGGATGCAAGGACACACATGGATGATGGCCTGCATCCACACTTTGACTGTCTTACATCAGGGTCAGTGCAGTGCTTTCTCAACTACACCCAGGGGAGGTGTGGGAGCCGAGCTTCAAAAATCCGGCCTGAGGTCTTTTCCAAAACAATTGTGTGCTCCTAATGCTGGAGCATATAGTGACATTATAATCCTGTATTGTGACATCACAGTTTGTTGTGGTGGAAAACATTAGGATGCCATTCCTAGGATTATGGCTTCTCAGTATGCCACAACAGTGGGAGTGGTTTGTGAGGGAGGCTTCTCTTGTTTAAAAACAGTTCTTGGGAGGTTGAATGCCCTTGGAATGGCCTCATGCATCACAGTACACCCAGGTTGTGATAATATCACAAGATATCATGTATTCTAGGGACATGGATATGTTGTTCATCCACACTTATTGGCAGGTTCCTTGCCGCTTTAAATCTTGCCGGAAGGTCTTCAAGCTGGCTCCTCCCACCCACCCGGGTGATAAAACTCTCGGCTCCGCCCCATGATGCCAAATCTTCCTTACCGCTTGGAAGCTCAGGTTCCCTCCTTAACCCTCTGCGTATAAGACTGGTTCCTAATTCTTCGAAAGTTCGAAATCAAGAAGTTTTTGCTAAAAAGACTTCGGTCTTCTTTTCCTCGCGGCTGCGATGGACAAATCGACTCCTGGTTTCCGGAGGTGCCCTTGCGGGCAGAAGATGTCTAGGATGGATCCGCACTCCACGTGCGTCTACTGCTTGGGCCTTGAGCACGACCCACAGGCCTGCGAGTTGTGCTCGTCCTTTTTAAACCCTCGTCCTTGAGGGCCGTGCTGCCCGATTACAACTGGGGAGCCGAGAAAGAATTCCACCGGTTAAATCTAAAGAGGCCGGTTGGCGGTGTCCATGGCGGCTTCGGCGGATCAGCTCGAGCAGATGATTGCCCTCGAAGAGGTAGAGCGGGCAGCTTCTACTCCGCCTGCGGCATTTGTCCCGCCTCTCTCTCGGTGCCTGAGACCAGCTTCTTTCAAGGAGCTTTTGTCTGACCCTCTCGTCGAAAGGTGAGGGTCCAACTTCTTCTGGACCCTTTTCCAGGTCCAAAAAGAGCAAAAGTAAGTCTCACCGTCGATGTTCTTGGGAGCGGAAAGATCCCCTCCCTTCTTTTCGACCAGTCGACTTGATTAGGCCCTCAGCTTCCGGCCACTGGCTTCCACGATGTCCCGTCAGGCCAGTTGACGAGACTCCCACGACGCGGTCGAGATTTTTCTCGATCCGTTAGACGGGTTGTCGGCTGGAGAAGCTGAGAACCCTCTCCTCAGTTCCCCGGTGGAGTTGAGGATCCCGTCGGCTCGACTGTGCCTCCGGTTCCGAGCCTGTGGGATCGTCCGAGCCGAGGGAGTGCCGATTCCGACATTTCTCGCCTTCCCCTCGGCCTGAGTGACCGAGACTCTCGGTCTCGGACATCCTCCATGATCCAACCGATCCGCGCCCGTCATAGCGGTCCACGGCAAGCGACGCCGCTCTTCCTCCTCCTCGGACGGAGGCTTCGCGCAAGCTGCGCCGGAGGTATGAGGAACTTCATGTGGCAGACAGTCTTTTTGATCGGGAATCAAGCCCACCAGTCGCCTTCCCGCCATTAAGTGGCTGTCACCGGAGCGGCCGAAACAACCCCTCATTGTAGCCGAGGAGCCTGTTCCCAGGCTGGTTGTTCGGCCAATTCCAGCTGCCCCACCGATTCTGGTGGAACCTCCACCTCCACAGCCATTAGTTGGGGCTCCGACCAAGAATTCTCGGTCGGCTTGGGGTTTGCCCCATAGGCTGTCTGTCACCCTCACTCCCGATAAACCTCGGCAGGTGGAGGGTGGCTCAGGCCTGAGGCAGCTCTTTGAGGACTCTTCCGAGTCCGAGGATGATTCTTCCCTTTTCTCCAAGCGATTTGACTTGGAGTCCTCGGGAGGACAGTCAGTGGACGATAGCCCTTCGTCCTTCTTAGGGTTGCTTCGGCTCATCTCGAGTCCACCGGATGAAGCTCAACCCGTTTAAACCGGGACAGTATCCTCACGGAGATTCTGGACCGAGGGATTCTCCCACGGAGGCCTTTCCGGTGGCTGAGGCCATAGTGGGTCCGCCCTGAGCTTTGGCAGCACCCTGCTTCCTGCCCTGCACCTTCAGCCAGGATGGCCAGGAAGTAGTGGTCCCCACCGATTCTCTGTCCGGTTTTCGAACACCCCTCTGCGGGGGGTTGGTTACCGACAGCGCTTCCGGGCGTGTCAGGAACGCCAGGGGATGTGGACAAACCTCCCGACAAGGAATCCAAGAAATTGGATTATGCCGGGTGAAAGTCTATGCTGGTCCTCTCTCGGCCTGTCCAGGCCAGTTCGGCCGTCCTCATGGCACATTTTCACATCCCTGTTGGGCTCCCTGGATGGTCGTCCTCATCTTCCCCGGGATCTGCAGACTACGGTCAGGCAGGTGCGGGACCAGGGCTGGGCAGTGGCCAAACAGCAGCTCCAGACTGCTTTGGACTTTGGGGACTCATGTGCCAGGTCGGGTGGCGGCACGCAGTGGCTATGCGTCGTCGGGCTTGGCTGAGGATATCCACTTTACCTCGGATACCCAGCACAAGTTGGCGGATGTTCCCTTTTTTGGGACTGACCTCTTCGGCCCTGGGGTGGAAGGTCACCTGCAGAGGATCGAGAAGTCCAATGCTACCTTGGACTCGGTCTCTTCCGCTCAAAAGGACAAAGGCCTAGCCAGCCTAAGCCCTTTGGTTCTTTCTGCGCTTGGGCGTGCCAGGCCCAGCAGCTCAGGGCCAGCAGGCTCGAGCTTGCATCCCAAACCATGCCCCGCTTCCTCCAACAGGAAGCAGGAGGAAAAGGCCCAAGAGGTCCCTCGGCCGGTCCCTCCTCCAAGCCTGCCCAGTGACGGGCTGTGGGGTGTCGCCCCATCCCCGTCACCTTGCCCCTGGTTCCCCCCGTGTGGGGACGGCTCCGACACTTCTTCCGCCTGGTCCGCTATTACCACGGACAGGTGGGTTCTGGAGGTTGTGGGAAAAGGCCTGCCTCTAGAATTCGAGCAGGCCCCGCCCTTCAGAGCTGTCGCACCTCGGGGGGCCTCGGGGTCCGAAGCTTCACTGTCGGCTCGCCGAGCCGACATCGCTCTCCTCCTCCAATAGGAGGTGATCAGGGAGGTAGAGGACCCCCTTCAGTACCCTCGTTCTGTCCAGGTACTTCTGGTTCCGAAACGGACGGGGGGCTGGCGCCCATTCTCGACCTACATGACCTGAACAAGTTCCTAAGGTCTCAAGCCTTCAGGATGGTCACTCTGGCGCAGATAATACCATCTCTGGAACACGGTGTGTGGTTCCTGCTCTGGACCTGCAGGACGCGTTCTTTCATGTCCCTATCCGTCTGTCATACGGAGATTCCTTCGCTTCGAGCGGAGGGATCCCTCTTGAGTTCTCGAGCCATGCCCTTCGGCCTGTCTCCAGCTCCCAGGGTCTTCACCAAATGCATTGCAGTGGTGACAGCCTCTGCGGCGCAGAGGGTCCAGGTGTACCTTACCTGGACGATTGGCTGATAGCAGCCCCCTCCAGACAGGAGGTGGAGCGGTCCAGAGATCTGGCCCTCCAGGTTTGCTCTCAAGTCGGCCTTCTCATCAACGAGGCCAAGTCGGAACTCGAGCCGAAGCAGGTGATTCTGTTTATCGGGGCAGAGCTCGACTCTCTTCGAGCCAGAGCACGGCTCCCGGCCGACAGGGCCGAGGTTCTTACCTCCTTTGCCCGATCATGTCTGGTTGGGCAATCGCGCCCTGCCCGGGACTTCCTGCGCCTCCTGGGTTTCATGGCGGCCTGTACCAGCATAGTCCGTTGGGCACGCTGGCACATGCGCCCCCCTTCAGTGGGGACTGACCAGCCAGTGGTCACAATGCTGCGATCCATTGGACCAGCTAGTGATGGTGACCCAAGAGATGTGGAACGCTCTCGGTGGTGGACCGCTCCATCTCATCTGCAGGAGGGCATCCTCGCTTGTCCGCCTTAGCCGACGGTCTCTATCGACACGATGCCTCTCTGATGGGTTGGGGTGCCCATCTGGGGAACACCGAGTGCACGGCCTCTGGTCCCTGCGGAGTCCCGATGCCACAACAACCTGCTGGAGCTCCGAGCGGTCCGCCTAGCTCTCACCGCCTTTGTCCGCTTTCTCCGGGGTCAAGTGGTCCAAGTCCGGACGGACAATACCACGACCATGTACTACCTGAACCGCCAGGGCGGGGCGCGCTCATGCTTCTATGCAAGGAAGCTCTCTCCATATGGTCACTGTCTGCAGCCTGGAGGCGGATCTCCTAGCCATTCATGTGGCAGGAGCCCAACACCCTGGCCGATGCCCTGAGCGGATAGGGGCTGTATCTCACGAGTGGTCTCTCTCCTGCCGGAGGTAATACAAGATCTGTTCTCCCACTGGGGCACCTCAGGTGGACCTGTTTGCCTCCAGGGAGAACGCCAAGCTGAGACTGTTTCATGCCCGCCTCAGCAGGGCTCGCTGCAGGGGATGCCTTCTCGAGGCTCTGACCCCGGATCTCTTTACGCCTTTCCCCATTTCCCTTGATTCACAAGGTGCTTCTCAAGGCAAGGAGGGACAAGGCGCAGGTGATTCTGATAGCCCCAGACTGGCCCCGCCAGTTCTGGTACCCAGATCTCCTCAGCCTCAGCTCCAGGCTCCCGAGGCAGCTTCCAGCTCGCCCGGACCTGCTCAGTCAGTCAGGGGAAGGTGTTCCATCCGGACCTTCAGTCCCTGCATCTGACGGCCTGGTTCCTGAGCGGCTAGAGTTCCAGGCCTTGGGTCTTTCCAACGAGGTCCTCAATGTTGTTGAGGCGTCCCGTAAGGAGTCGACCAGAAAATGCTACGCCTTCAAATGGAAGAGATTCTCCATTTGGTGTCAGGGCAAGGGCTGGGACCCTTCCTCCTGTTCTGTGGCAAGCATTTTGGACCATTTATGGTCCCTTTCTAGTCAAGGGCTTAGGTCGACGACCCTAAAGGTGCACCTGGCAGCCATCTCTGCTTACCGGGCGCGGGCCGGGGAGCAGTCGGTGGCGCAGGAAAAGGTGGTCAGGCGCTTTTTCAAAGGCCTTGATCACATTTCCCCTCCGGTGCAGAACCTCCACCTCCGTGGGATTTACTGCTGGTACTGGCAAAGCTCATGGGCAAGTCATTCGAACCAATGCACAGGTGTGATCTCTCACCTGTCGTGGAGACGCCTTCTTGGTGGCTATCACGCCAGCCAGAAGGATGGGAGAGCTCCAGGCGCTTTGCATCGGGTCTCCTTACCTGGTCTTCCACAGGGACATGGTTGTCCTCGCTTCCCACCGAAATTCCTTCCGAAGGTGGTGTCGGAGTTTCACCTTAACCAGGTGCTGACTCTGCCGTGTTCTACCCCAATCACACCTCGGAGGTCGAATATAGGCTCCATACTCTGGACTCCTAGAAGGGCGCCGCTATTATAAGGAGCGCACGGCTGAAATTCGGGAGAGGTTCGCCAGCTGTTTGTCACCCACGCTGAAGCGCACTCTGGCAGACCTGCAGCCAAGCAGGACGATAGGCAGGTGGGTCACCTCCTGCATAGATCGCTGCTATAAGTTGGCGGGCATGGAGCCTCCCAGAGGGATAAGAGCTCATTCTACCTGTCATACTGCTGCATCGGTGGCTGCTTCCAGGGACGTCCCTATCCAGGAAATCTGCAGGGCTGCTACCTGGAAGTCAGCAGACACCTTTATTACCCATTACCACATCGACCTTGAGTCACGCCGGGATGCTGGTTTTGGGGCCTCGGTTCTCCAGTCTCTATTCCCTAAGTAGGGGGTGTGCGCCTTGCCTCCCTCCTCCCGGAGAACTGCTAGGAGTCTGCCAATAAGTGTGGATGAACAACATATCCATGTCCCTAAAATAGGTTACTCACCTGTAACAGGAGTTCTAGGAATGGTATATGTTGTTCATCCACACGACCCACCCGACCTCCCCTGGCTTCGACGCACAACCTGAGCTTCCAGCGGGCCAGATCTGGCGTCATGGGGCGGAGCAGAGTTTTACCACCCGGGTGGGTGGGAGGAGCCAGCTTGAAGACCTTCCGGCAAGATTTAAAGCGGCAAGGAACCTGCCAATAAGTGTGGATGAACAACATATACCATTCCTAGAACTCCTGTTACAGGTGAGTAACCTGTATTTATTACTTATTCTCTGTAATACGCAATAAGCAGGAAATACATTAACAGAAATAGGATTTTATGTTGAAAAGTAAACATTTTTAAGCATTTTACTTTATAAGACTCCCTCTACATGTCAAAGGAATGCAAAGTGTTAAATTAAGGGTGTAAAATCATGTGGAACAATTTAGCAAAAGCATCATGTCCAGTAGTAATCCACTGTGTTAATAACACCTCACTGCTGATCTGTATGCCACTTATCCAACAGGAGAATACTGCATAAAAAAAAAAAAAAACTTCTTAAATGATTCTCTTGCACTTGAAGTCTGGAAGTTTTAAGTTCATGGAGGAGATGATTAAGATTTACATTTCAGAATATCGGACAGTTTCAGTCACTGTTGGAGTTGTATCCCATAGCTACTGGGCAGACCTATACATGACAGAACACTACTGCCATGGAAACTGTAGGATTGTTCAAGCCCTGCTGCCACCACTGGATAAGAAAGAGCCTTGCGTTTTAAAAATAGTAAAAACAGAGGAAGAGGAAAAAAAAAATTGTTAGAACAAGTAATGAATTAGTGAACACCAACCACACTCAGTCTTCAGATTACAATGTCTTGGGTTTTTTTTGTTTGTTTTTTTTCATCGAGAAAATGCCCCAGACCATGTCCAACATTTCTTATGAACATGGGCTTCTTCAGGGGGGTGGATCTGTATTTCATAGTTAGATAACGTATAATTACTTCATTATCTTCATCCATTTTATTGTCATATTAAAACACTTTAGTATCAAACTTCGGTAACAGGTTCTTGTTGTAGCCTAAAAATCATGTGATAGCTAATTTTGTTTAACCAATGCCAAAATTGTAATGCAACATATAAAGAAAAAGAAAATGAGTTGTATAGTAAAAAATAATTTGACTGTTCCCTCGAGAGTTAATACATTTCATATTATTAAACATCTTGTTAGATGTGATGCCACCAGTATCGCAAGCATCAGATGGTGTAATGCTGTCACCATTTCGCCATATGCCCCGTATTCATATTATTCTCTATTTTGTGTAATAGTGTCCATATTTTAAATCTGAGTTTTACACAAATAATAGTCAGTGTTCTTTATATCATAGAAACCATTTTATACTTCAGCACAAGTGATTCCTGATGGCCATTTCAGTTCTGTTAATATTAAAAGCTTTTAGTAAATATTATTATATGTACTTGGGTAAAACATCAGTAATGTTTTGTACCTGAAGCAGTTATGCTCATTCTTTACAATTATGCTTGCAATTCATTGTCTCACAAAGTCACCTGAAAAATAATGAGTTTTTTTTTTTTTAGAATTATTGTATCTGAGGTAATGAGGGTATATTATGGCACTGCTTTGAAAAGAAGTAAAATAATTATATAGGACTCTCAAAAGCTTGGCATACCTCTGATTTTTTTTTTTTTTGTATAGTTTTTATATTCTTGGATAACGTCCATTTCAGTTCATTATAATTCTTATTTATGCCTGTAAAAAGTAGTGCATATAATAAGTTCTCCCTGTTTCTTGCTGTGCTGCAAATACATTGGTGATTAAAGTATTGGTCAGTGACTGGAGAAAGAGACTTAGCCCTACAAAGGCAGCAGTTTTCATTGACAGCATTTCTTGGTGACTGTGCTGTCCTCTGCTTTTCAGGCTGCTTAAGTAGCACTGGGCAAGAGGCGTGAGCAACTGTGTCCAATCACCACAACGCAGGAGTAGACATGCAGATGATGTTAGCACATTCAGGTGTTCATCCTGATTGGCACAGCCAGTCGTTGCGTAACAGCATGGCGTTGCCTTCTGGAGCCGCTGACCGGGATGAAAAGCTACAGCTCAGTGCAGAGACATGCTGCTTATGTTTGCCCAGACAGTAGTTGGAAGTAAGAGGTACACAGTGTACACTGTCCGTATTCCAGAAGGCACAGAGTACTCTGAATATTCCTCTGTTGCCCATTCATAACCTGCCAAGTCTGTTACTGTGCTGATAATGGTGCAAGGCAAATCCATTGTAATATATAGTATATGTGTACAGAAGTACCTTCTTCATAAGCTGGACAGATTATGCACTTTAGTTTTGATTTCTGCAATAATGACGTGTAATAATATACCAGATAGTAGTTGATAGTAAGAGTAAATAGTGTCATGCAGTTTGTTTTTAAGTTTGTAAGTATGACTTGTTGCTACTTCATTCATATTACTAGGCAAAAATTCGGAAGGCTAGGCATAGCCAGGTTTGACAGGGGATGGGGAAGCCTTTGTGCAGTTTATGTAGAAGATGATCATGTTCATTGTGAGTGAGAACTCATGACATTGGAGTGCTCTTAGAGCTTTTTAATATTTTATTTATTTTTGTTAATCCTTTTTTTTACCTGGCACTGGTCTGCTTCTAACGTCCCGGCATCCGTCTCATCCAGCTGCCATCCGGTCTGCTATGGCCCGGAGAACCCCGCAGCTAATTACCCCCACGGCTTGCCCTCCAGTGGGGTGGCGGAGAGTCCCCCTTACTCTCCACTGAACCAGGATCCTGTAGCCACGGTAGAGTCCCCAGCCACGTGTCCCTCAGACGTCCATCAAGCCGCCACGACCGTGCACCCTATTTCCTGTTTTCTCCCCTTGTACGTGAGTGGGGCATGCAATGATGCCATGGAGGAAGCGCGCACGCGTCCGCACGCACTCCTTCCCGGTGCCATGCCCCAACTCATCAGCCCTCAGTGAGGTGTCAGCGCACCGTCCCCCAGCCTCCGCTAGAGGTCATTAGAGCGCCGACTCCTGGAAGCCTCCGTCCCTGGAGAGGAAGAGCAGTCCTATGGATGTTCAGTCCCTCCCCAACCCTGCCGACCCCCAGCAAGCTGAGTCCATTCCCAAACCCAGGTCGCCGGTGTGGAGCGAGGTGTGGCGTCCAGCGCCTCTACCCTCAGCGTCACCAGGCCGGGGAGCTTTTTAATATTTTAGTTAGTTGCTGACAGATTATATTTAAATAGTGATCTCCAGAAGTGCAAGAAAGCTTTAAGAATTAATTAGTTAACAAATTTATTCTTTAGTTGCTATGTATAATAACCAAAACCCCTAACAGTGGCAAGGTTGGGGGTGGGGATTTGGGGGAAAATATTTTGATTGCCTGTGTGAGTTCAGTGTTTATCAGAATTTGTTACGCTGGGAGGATATGTACAAGAAATAATGATATGCATCCCACAGCACAGTAATGGAGTTGATTTGGAATGTGTTCCTACTTTTAGCTTAACAAGACAGGTATACAGATGAGGATTCAAGCTGGGAAACAAAATTTGGGGGGTGCTTCAGACTGTATCTTATAATGTGATTGATAGAGGCTGTCGCCATCACACAGCTCAGTTCTCCTCGTTCATGCCTACACAGTCATTTAAGGTATCAAGTATAAAACCAGAACATTGCACATTTTTTCAACTTTCTTGTTCCAGTCTCCTCCCTTATTGGGCTGTCTAGCTCAGTAGGGGAGGAGACTGGAACAAGATAGCCCAATAGGGAAGGGAACTGGAACAATGAAGTTGAAAATGCAAAATACTCTGGATCTATACTTGTGATACCTTAAGTGACCATGTAGGCATGAACGAGGAAGAGAATTGGGGGATATGCTGGTGACAGCCAGTATGAATCACATTATAAGATACAGTCTGAAGCGTTCCCCAAATGTCAGTCCCCAGTTTGCATCCTCACCCTTATGTCTCTGTCATGTTATGCTAAAATTAGGAACATATTATTTGTAAGTCAACTTCATTACTGTGTTGTGTGATGCATGTCAGTATTCCCTGTACATAACCTTCCAGTGTAAAATTTCATTCATATATTGAACTCATCAAGTATCCCCAAATACCCCCACCAAAAAATACTTGCCACTATTTGGGTTTTTGGCTGTTATCCAGCAACTGAAGTATACTTTGACATTTGCTATCTAATCATTTCCTAAAACTTATTCTGCTTCTGGAGCTCTGCTATTTAAATATGTCACCAACTAACTCTAAAATATCAAAAAACTCTAAGTGCACTCTAACTTTGTGAGTTCTGGCTCACTATGAACATGATCTTCTATATAAACTGCACAAAGACTCCCCTGCCCCCTTCCCCATCAACCATGGCTATGTCTAGCCCTCCAAATGTTGTACCTACTAATATAAATTAAGTAGTAATAACAAGCATTACTTATAAACTCCAAAACAAACTGTGTGACTTTCTTTGCCCTTGCTGTTAGTTTATTATCTGGTATATTACTGTATTACATGCCTTTATTGCATAAATAAAAACAAAAAAAAAGTTGTCTCACCACTGCTGCCCGTCTTGCCATTGCAAAAGGGGTTCTTCTCCCCATGCTCTGCTATTGGCTCACCTCCTTTGTGAACGCCCCCAAAACCTGGCTCATGAAATGGGACACAGCATACAACAATGTGTGTCGCTTCGCCCTATCAGCCCCCAGCCTCACCCATCACTGTCAACTCTACTCCAGGCTGGGGTGGCTCTCCCCTGGTAACCATCGATCCTTTATCTTGGGCAACTTTACAGACAACATCCTCCGATCATCCACTTCTTCACTTGCTGATCTGCTCAGACCTGTCCCCTCTGGCTATCGGCTGAGGTCTACTGACTCCCAGTCTCTCAAGGTCCCAAAAACTTGCTCCCTCGCCCGGGGACCGTGCCTTCAGAGCCCTTGCCCCCAGAGCTTGGAACCTGCTCCCTGCTTATGTGTGGACCGCCCCTCCCACAGTTGTTTCAGGTCCTCCCTCTGGGATCGCCTAAAACAAACCTCTGCCTGCCACTGCTCTTAGCTGACCTACCCTCCATGGTGCACCTGCCACCCTTAGTGGGAAGGTCAAAAAATGTTGAGGCGCACCCCCCCAGGACGATGGCCCACAATGACGTAAAGGGGTTACCAGTACGGAGCTTACTGTTGCCACTCTAAGAAAACTTTTACTACTTCTTCTCCTGTGCCCAGGAAATGTGGAGCTCAATCCGAGGCCACCAGCTGCAATCACATCGCCCTCTGACCTTGCCACACTGAAAGGCATGAGTTTCCTCCACATTAATGTATGCAGTCTGTTAAAAAAGTTTTCCATGATCCAGGCCTGGGTCCTCCATACTCGACCAGACATCCTAGTAGTTTCAGAAACCTGGCTTAGACCGGCCACCTCCGCCAGGGAAGTCAATATCCCTAATTATTTACTATTTAGAGCAGACAGACACTCCAGGGGTGGAGGGGTTGCCATCTATGTCAAGGATAGGTGTACGGCATCCTGTCTGAGTGCTTTATCTGTTGCAAATGCTTATGAATGTCTGTCTCTTCAAGTCACCATCTTGCACACTTCAACATTATGTATCATAGGGTGCTATAGACCTCCTTCTGCCGGTCTACAGTTGTTACCTCATCTGAGTAATATCATCGAACAACAATCCTCAGAAATAATTATTCTTGGGGATCTTAATTTAGACTGGCTATCTAAAACCGCCGCTCCTCTCATAGTTTTCTGTGACACCCATGGATTATCGCAACTCATTGTCGAACCAACACGAGTAAATTAAAAGAACGTGGATAACAGCTCCCTGCTAGATGTTATCCTAGTGAATAAACCTCATCTCTTCTCCTTTGCTGGCACCTTCTTCAGTGATATCAGTGGTCACTCATTTATTGCTTACATAAGATCAAGCCACAAATCTACTACTTCGCCGAAGTTTTCTGCCAAGAGATCTAGATGGAACTTTGATCTCACTGCCTACATAAATGAACTGAAACACTCCTTGTATTGGCAAGAGTTCTATTTGGCAAAAGGCATGTAATCAGCATTCGACATATTCAGCAAAATTATCCTAGATGCCCTAAATAAATATGCTCCTATAGTTAAGGTGCGAATAGCAAAAAATGCATGTAGATGGTTCACACCATTATTAAAATCTGCATTGACTGAAAGAGATAGCGTATGGAAAACAGCACGCAAAACCCAGTCTGCTGTGGACTGATGCAAGTTCAAAAGGGCACGAAACTCATGTACTAGAATGGTTAGAGATACAAAAACTGCATACTATCATTCTGAATTTCTCTCTGCCTCCAAAAATCCTACAACATTTTGGAAAACCATCAAGGACTTGTCTGGTCACGTGTCCAGTGGCTCACTACCTGATGAAATCTCCTTAAACAGTAACACCATTAGTGACAGACTGGAAGTACTGGATGCCTTCAATAATCACTTTGCGACTGCAGGCTTAACCTTCGACAGTTCCCCTGCGAATTTGATATGCTCTCAGGTGGATAATCAAGGTGCAGATCCTAGTGTCACCGATTAAGTCTTCTCCTTGCGTCCTACTACTCTGAAAGAATTTGAAGACCTATTGCTAAAACTGGATGTAAAAAAAAAAAAAAAAAAAGTGCTGGTGCGGATACTCTCGACCCATATTTTTTGAAGGTGGCCATCCATGTGTTAGCCGTACCCATAACCCATTTATTTAACCTATCAGTAACTCAAGGATCCATTACTTCAGTATGGAAAACAGCGCACATCATACCCCTGTTCAAGTCCGGAAATCCCTGTGATCTAAATAATTACAGACCAATTTCGATTCTCCCGATCTTGTCAAAATTACTGGAAAAAGTCGTAAGTAACCAGCTGAGGCAGTATCTAGAAGCTAATAACCTGTTTAATCCCATCCAATCAGGGTTTAGAGCTAAACATAGCACCATCACAGCACTTGCCAAAGTGACTAATGACTGGCAAAGAGAGCTAGACAACAGGAATTACGCCTGCGCCGTATTCTTGGACCTGAGCAAGGCCTTCAACACTGTCAACCATTCTCTGCTACTCTGTTCCCTGACCTCACTAGGTGCTGATCCATTATCTTTACAGTGGGTCAACAACTACCTCTCTGATCGTTTCCAGTAGGTGAAAGCGGAAGGAGATCTCTCAACTGTCAAACCTCTCCTAAGAGGTGTTCCCCTGGGTTCTATCTTAGGACTGATCTTATTTGCAGTACACATCAACAATATTGATTGAAAGCATAACTAAGGCCAACATTCATCTGTTTGCAGATAACACAGTTCTTTACATAAGCCACCCGTCATTACAATCTGCATGTAATGACCTTCAATCTGAGTTCAACCTGCTGCAACACTAACTCCTAAACAAAAAAACTATTACTTAACGCCAAGAAAACAAAAGCAGTGCTCTTTACTCCCTCTGCCCAAATGGTAAATTCAGCCCTATCAGATCCTGTGCCGCAGATTACTACAATTCTTGGCGAGAAGTTGGAATTTGTCCCTAAATTCAAATACCTTGGAGTATGGCTGGACCATAGGCTCTCCTTTATAGAGCACATTGAAGAATTACTCAAAAAAATTACAACAGAGACTTGGCCTGTTCTTTAGGATAGCCCGCTTCTTAACTAGAGATGCCAAACTACGTTGGTACAATCAACCTTTCTGTCCTTGATAGATTTATGCTGATATCCTCAACAGTCACTGTCCCATTTCCTACCTCACCAAACTTGACACATTATATCATACAGCTTTGAGGTTTATCACAGGCCTGCCTTATTCCACTCACCACTGCTCCCTATATCAATCAGTGGGGTGGAGTTCTCTTCAATTCAGGCATGATAAAAATGCAGCCTTATGGACGCTGAAAGCCATCTCTAAAAAAACTGCCCCAATACATTACAGACTGTCTTCCTATAAAACCAGTAGGCAATTACGCCCTGAGAAGTTGCATATCTCTCCTACTGATGGTTCCCAAAGTTAACTCTTGCTTTGGCAGGGCTGCTATAAGCTTTACACTGTCCTCCATGTGGAATACATTGGAAAAAAAAAACCTGAAACTGAGGTCACCCATCGGCATCTCGTCTTTCAAGCTCTTATATTCACGTCTCAGAAATGATCAGTACAATTGTTTCCCATGACTATGAATTGTCATCATGATAACCTGTACCATTTAACCATGCACGAATTACTTCTATTGCTTGTCTCCTCCTTGGCTCTGGTCTGTCATCATGTTTTCATGTAACACTTTGATGCCTCTGTCCTCCCTTTGATACTGGTCTATCTTCCTGCTTTCTCCAGCCTTCTTTTCACAACTCTGTACTGCACTCCACTCATCCACAATCTACATGCAATCATACTATAAAAGTCCTAACTCCCCTTTCCCTCTCCCCGTAGGCCCCCACCGCCGCATCAGTTCTACCGACCTGTCCTTGGGACTTCACTTCTCACAATGTTTATCCTTCACTTACATATTACATACCCCTCCTGGTACTCCATCTGCCATTAATTGGTGGTTCTCCAAGCCATTTTCATGGCTAGTACTAGTGACTGCCCCTGGTAAATGAACTAAATGTTACTTCTTTACAGGGAACATGGTTTATATACAGTTGCTTGGTTCAATGGTGGACCTGCCCCCTTGTATTTGAATCCTCCTCTGTTATGGCTTGGCTTGCCTTGTCTTCCTTTTGTCATTTGACTCTCCTATTACTGCACCATTGTGTTTGTGTTTATATACTTATTTACAAGTATTTATATGCTTTTATGATGAATGTTACCTGATCCTGTTCTAACCAGGTCCATCTTGTAAAAGAGCTCTGCTCAATGATGTTCGCTTGGATAAATAAAGATTTTGATTGATTGATTGATTAACCTGTGCCCTTTCTACTGCACGTGGGCAGTTGTATATATTGCACTCTTCGATAACGCCTTGCTGAGATTTGTTTGGCCCCCTGGCCACCTCCTGTGGTCGCCATGCCCTAATTCACTGCATTTGCCTTTGTATATGTTCTCTGCCTGCACCTGACAGCAGTTTGCTGCCTATTCCTGTCTGTACCTTGTTAACTGTTGCTACCTTGTCTCTTAATTTGTTATTGCCTGGGTTCTCTGCCAGCACCTGACTGTACCTTATTGATTAATGTTTACCTTACTCTCTGATTTTGTTAGTTGCCTTTGTAATTCTCCCGGGTCGCACCTGAAAATAGGCACTTGACTGTCTAGTGTGCTTACCTGGTAAACAAAAGCTAAATAAAATAAAAATAAAAAGTGCATATTGTGTCTAGCTCATGAAGAGGACCTGCCTGTATATGTATACTATGTATTATAGTGGATTTAGCTTGCACCCTTGTCAGTATATTAACAGACTTGACAGGTTACGAATGGGCAGCAGAAGAATATTCAGAGTACTTTGTGACTTCTGAAATTCAGACAGTTTACACTGTGTACCTCTGACATCCGATTACTACCTGGGCATATGGGGGTGAGTAGCATGCCTCTGCATGGAGCTGCGTATTCTCATCTCATTAGCAACTCCGGAGAGCAATGCCACACTGTTGCCCAGCAGCGGCCAATTATGCTAGTCAGAACAAGCACCTGAATGTGCTGATATCATCTACACTTCTGCTCCTGCCGGGTGGTGATTGGACACAGTTGCTTACACCCTTTGCCAGTGCTACTTAACAGTGAGAACAGCAACGCACATCGCAGCCACCCAGAAATGTTGCCAGTGAAACTGCTGCGGTGCCAGTGCTACTTAACCGTGAGAACCGCAGCGCACATCGCAGTCATCCAGAAATGCTGCCGGTGAAAACTGCTGCATGTGTAAGTCCCTTTCTCCAGTCTCTGCCCTATACTTTCATTACTAGCACGTATGTAGCACAGTAAAAAACAGGGAGAACTTATTATATACTTAACATACTAACATACTAGATGCCAGCAGAGTAGGCCTCGTGGTCTCTCGAGTCTGCTCGTGCTTCAGAACCCTGAGTGGGTACCGTAGCCAACACCCTGTCTCCTTTCCCTGTTTCTCCCAGCCCCCTCCCCCGGGCAAGCCAACCTCTGTTTCATCCCTTGCCTGTAGCTGTCCCACCCTGTCGTGAACCCCTCCACTGTAGAAGCAAGTATCAGCTCCCCGGGCAGAGCATTTCACAGTTCCACCACTGTCTCGGTGAAATATCTCCTCCTTTCTCCCCTAATCCTTCTACCCTTGAGCTTCTAACTGTGTCCTCTGGGGATTCCACCCTCTTTCAGCCTAAAGATCCCATCTAGGTTTATCCTATTGAATCCCCTGAGGTGCGTGAGACCTCAGTCTTGTCCCACGGTCCCTCCTCTCCTCCAGCAAGAACAGGCTGAGCTCCTCTAGTGCTTTTTACTACATGGATGCTAGTGCACATGCCCAGAGTCGCAGCTTGAATTTTCTTCAGCAGAATTAGGTGAGATCGCTCATGTTAGAGTAAGAATACCCTTTTCAGATGTCACAATACAATATACAATCAGACACTATGCTTAACGTACCAAAAATAGATTACAAACTCACCATAAATGAGTTAAGCTGTGGCTCAGTGTGGTATCATCATTGGGGATGTGCAGGAGCAGTGGCCTGCAGTATTCAAGGGGGACCACTCGAGTTTCAAGTTTAACAATAAAACATTAAAAAAAAAAAAAATCAATAAATGACATTATAGTGAAAATCCTGTGGCTTGTGTGTATTTTTAATCACTATAATGCCAAGAGGACAGCTATTGCACAGTTTTAAAATTAGAGGAAAAGTTGACGTAGTCCCTTTTTAAGTAGCATTTTAATGCAGCCTATCCAGTGTACTGCCTGTCCTGAACTCAAAGGGTAGTTGTAGAATTATCGACGTATGCATGCACATATTCTGTATTTATTTTATAATTTCATTAACCATGCACAGAAATCGCAGCAGCCAGTGTGCTGCTGAAATTTGCAGGCTTAATAGTGTACAGCCACATGCTACCATTAAGAGCAAAGACTGACAGCCTGCCTGGTTGCCTGGTAGCAGGGCCGCAGTAATGGGGGGAAAAGTGGGGATGTTGTCCAGGGCCCTGAGCTCAGGAGGGGCCCACCTGAGGAGCTGGCATTGCCCCTGGCATTAGCTGGTTTAGGAAACAGGGGCCCATTTCAAGTGACTTGTCCGGGGCCCCAAAATTCATAGCTGCAGCCCTGCCTGGTAGTGCAGCAGTAGCACTACTGCTTGCTACGTCAATGACCCAGGTTTGGGAATGGTCTCCGGTTGCTCCGGGGCCAGCTGGGAAGGGAGGATTGAACATCCCAAGGATATCTGTCTTCCCTTGGTGGGGGCTGTGTCCCAGTAGCTGACTGTCACCTGGTGGAGAAGAGGTAGCAGCACAGTGTGAGCATCTAGACAGTGTGATGTTTAACCAGCAAATCCATGAGAACTTTGATGACCATGCTGGGGGAGAGGTTCCACCAAGAGAAGACAGAAAAAACACAAAAAACAAAGACTGACATTTTTTTCGTTTGTGCAGTTTGTTGTTTTGTGGCAACAATTATATAAAATGCAAAATTTTAATTTTACTTCCCTGCCTGAAACAACTTAGTGATTGTTGAAGCATTAATTTTTGCAGTTTTAGTATCGGGGGGGGGGGGGTTGAACTGGTGACACCAGTAATGAGTCTATAACTTCTCTCCTATCACACACTTGATACAGGACATCCTAAAGGGACTCTGGCCCTCTCATTTTGTCTCCGATAGTTATAAAGTCCTGCTATGCAACACCACTATTTCAACTGAGACCATTAAAACGACTTGGGAAGCTGAACTTTTGACTGACTTAACAGACACGGATTGGTCCTTTATTTGGTATTAACAGCACAAAACAATGTGCTCTAGACAGTGGCACGAGTTTGGTTGGAAAGTTGTAACATGGACCCCAAACATGTTTGGACCCCTTGAATCACAGCTAAGTTTTTGCACACTCGCTCCCTGGCCTGCTGATGTCACTGTGCGACAGAGGTAGCTACACACCCCCACATATTTTGGGCCTGCCCAGTCTTAGCCACATATTGTAAAATGATTGAGACAGAACTAAACACCCTTTTTCCCAGCTACAGCCCACTAACACCAACAGCGGTCATATTCCTGCACTTTCCTCCACACATTAAGGGCAAAACACAAATATACCTTTTGAACATTCTGTTGACCACTGCTAAAAATACTTATTACACAAAACTGGCTTAAAGGGACACTGTCAACTGGTTTTTCATCATATTATTTCTAGTTCAAAGCCCACATTTTGTGATTGTTTACCCTCTCTAAGGCCCTGGACACACTGGGGAACTTAAAATGGTTTAAGTGCCTTAACATGGTTTAAATCCCCCTAACACTGTTTGCAGACAAACTATAAGCCCCTTAAAACGTTTTAACAAAAGTGTTTTTAAACCCGGGTAGATACCTAGTCTTAAAACCATTTTTAAAAACGTTTTGGAGCTAGCATGGTTTTACTTACTGGTCTGTCCAGAAGAAAAAGTGTTTTAAGCTGTAATGGTTTAACTAAAACAGTTCTAGATGCAGTGTGTCCAGGCAAGCACAGTTCTGTGTGTTAGACTTAACACAAAATAGTTACAAGAAGAACAGGTTTAGCACTAACAGTGTGGCCACACTAAACCATTGTCAAAAATGACTACTGAGTAGTGTGGCTGCACTGAAATGGTTTAGCTAAACTGGTTTTAAAAATGGTTTTCAAAAACAGTTCTGTAGTGTGTCCAGGGCCTAAAATTCACTGATGTTGCTGTTTGTTTTGTCGTCTCCTTGTTCAGTAGAACTGAAATGCATGGCAATGTGTATTTATAAACAACCTTGTTTTGTTTACAATCCTGGTTCTGTTCTTAATGCATACTTCCTGAGCATTAGAAACACACCCACAGGCCACACAGTGCAGTCACTCATAAGAAAGAAGCCTCCTAAACTCCCATTGCATCCTGAGGGGCTAGACTGTTTTGTGGGTGTTCCCAAGTCCAAGAAAGTTGCATTTGGAGTTGCTCAAGGGATGTAAACAAACCTGTTTTGGTGTGATAACACCAGTATGTTGGGCAGTCTGTTTTTCACTTTTTTAAAGAAAATAGGTGTCAGAATCAAACTAACAGCTACATCAGCAGTCCTTACTAAATGTTGGCAGTCATAAAATATGTTTTTTTAAACTAGGGACACTTTGAGACCTAAGGGGGTTGACAGTGTCCCTTTAAGCCAGCTCCACCCACCCAGGCTCAATGAGAGGACACTGTGTGGGAGGTATACAGGATGGACAAATGTATGGCCCAACTTAGGAATGCCCTTCCGAGACACCAGAATAGATGGAACAGGTGGCCTATGCATATTATGGTGCATAGGTCAGATATCCTCCCATAGTAACCTTTCTAGACTCCTGTCAGCCCTTATGTGAGCTGTACTTTTACAGCCACTAACACTCTGCTCACCCAGCATGGATCAGGTTAGACGACCCATAATACGAAGTGAGATGCTAAAAGAACCCCACCTCCCTCCAGGCCATTTATGTATCAGCCCCCTACCTGGTTGGGGTGACCCCACTCCCAAGGACGTCCAAGGCAAAAATTCCTCAATACTGTGTTATGGAAAGAGGCTGCCATGATTGTGGAGTTTTCCTGGTCAAAGATGTCTTAACCACCGCTGCACTTTGTTTTCACTACTTACACTTGTTACGGATGGATGCAAAACTTTTAATAAAGATAAAGTTTAAAAAAAAAAAAAAATATATATATGCAAATGTATTACCACTTGCTCCTATTTGTTATTTTTTTGTAATATATGGATACTTAAAATAATACCACAGAAAAGCATACAAAAAATTCTGGTAGAACTGATAATACTATTGTTTGTAGGTGATAATAGTATTGTTCAGAGCCCGTAATACTATCGTTCCAAGCTCTGAACGATACTGTTATCACAAAAAACTGAAGAGCGCAAATGCAGGACTCTCCCACACCATTTAGTGTTGCTATGCTTCTTCCAAGTGTCAGTCAAACAGCAGCGTCCTCACGACTCAAACCACAGCTCATGATTGGTCACTTTTTGTTTGTGGGTGGGCAGAACACTTTTGAAAACATGGTGGACATATTTTGCTTATTGAGAGTGTATCTCATCTTTACTCTTTCCTCAATATTTTTTTTTTTTTATATATATAAAGGAATTATCTGGTTGATCCTGTGTTTACTAAAACCTGCAAAGAAGTGAGGTTACCGGCCGGGGGACAATGTGGTGGTCGGCCAGAACCAAGAGAGTCCTTCACTTACAGTGGTCAACTGCCCGAAGTTTAAAAAAAAAAAAAAAAGACACAAAAATCTAAACTGGATCCATATATTACAAAACATAACAGATAGGAGACTGTATATTACAAGGGGTAATACCATCTCGAGGTTCTGCGGACATGGGAACCTCTCAATGATATTACTCCCTTTTAATATACAGTCTCCTATCCATTATTCTATTTTTTATTCAGAGAAGATACAGTAAGGCACTAGGTTTTCATAAGTTATTGTATTTCCAGTAATATAAATGTTGCAATGTTCATGTATTGCTGAATGTGCTCTATATACTACGTTTGTTAATTTGTGCGTTTTATTATACTGTATTATTTTGCTCTTAAATGTAATTGAAGTTTTGTGTGTTTTGGTGACACTTGACAATGAGCTTTTTGTTCAGTGGTGTTCATCCTGTTTGCCAACGATAGTAAATTTATTACTACAACAACAACAACACATTAGTATATCACTCTAAGGTCGCTCACCATTCAGTGTAATCTGACTCTTAAAACCACCATTTAGGTGGTGGCTGCTCAGAAGACAGCCTTACTGATTCAGCTCAAAAGGGATGGGATTATGCTGAAGCAATGTCTGCAGAGTGCAAATCATGCTGCTGTTTTATGCAGTGTACAGTGGCTGTTTGCTGGCGAGTATAGCATTAAGCCTAGTGAACTGCTCGAGTTCACCTTGGAACCCCCTGCATTCTGTCTTCGTTAATGTTGGGCACAGGAGAAGGGTTATTGCAAAGTGCTTCCAAGGACTACTTTTAATGCTTTCACAAAGCAGAGCATGAAGCAAAGTAAAATCGGCTCCCCATGTGAACTGCAGTTTTCTCTCTCCTTAGCGCTTTACAAGCTCAGCAGGAAATTCAGTTTTCTCAATTTTACAGAGGAGTGTGGAGTGTCTGTAACAAGATTTATTAATGGGTATTATGTGACACTACTAGTCATCTCCCCCACAGTTTCTTTTTACAGCTGAAGTCATAAACTCTGTGCCTTAGACCTTTAAATAAAGGACTGGATCTCTTACCCTTTCTACATTGACTGAATCATGTTTGTTTTTGGTGTAGATGTCACTCACGTTTATTACTCTCTTGAGCTCCGGACAGGTTTCTGTGGCAGACTCGTATTATTTATGTATTCATTTATGATTTTTGACCAGGAAAGGCACACTGAGCTGTAGCATATCATTTCCCTATGCATCCTATGAAGTATGTTACAAAGACCTGCTTTATTGACGGGGAAGGTTGGCCAGGACACAGGAAAAACTCCCCTGCTTTTCTTTGGTAAGTGCCATGGGATCTTTAACTTACACCTGGGCAGTGACAAGGGATGGGCAGAAGGGACCCTCGGTTTAACATCTTATGCAGGAGATGACACCTCAGTCATGCAGCACCCCTCCCCCCATACTGCACTACAGTGTCAGTTGTGGGTATTACCACAAGTACCTGGTATGGGGCTAGAACCCACAACTTATTGATCTTCCATCCTGGAGGTGAGCAAGCAACCTACTGAGCTGTGTACATGGCAAGTCTAAATCTTTTACTCCCCTGTTCTGTACAGAAGGGTATAAGGCAGAGTCACCAGCATAATTGGGGGCATAGAGGTTAAAAACTATGAGGAGAGACTGGAGGTTCTCAACGTGTTCACTGTGGGGTGTTGTGGAGCAGCAAACATTGCAGATGCTTCCTAGCCCAGTTCCAATCATAGCAATCTACAAAAACTTATTTTAACAACTTAACGTGAATAGTACATCTCAGAAATCCAATATCCTGAAGGGGACAGTACCAGAAAACTAAGATTGGTCCAAAACAGGAGTAGAAGAAAAGCTCCCATAACCTAGATGCCTTCTTATCTTCAGCTGCATCTGCGAGGAGACTGGGGCCTGCACAGCCTGGTGGTACACAACATCTGACTTCCTGATGTTGCTGATCCTCAAAATGTTACAAAAAACCCAGGCAACTGGGGAGGACACCAACAAAAGTTTGGAGATGGCAGAAGTCAGGCCCACTAAAATGGAAACTCGGGTCCTGCACAGCATCACAGCAAAAAAATGTGTCTGACAAGATGGATAGATGACAGCAAAGAAACACTACCTTTACAAAAGACCTCCAGTTTCTGCAGTGCAAGGTGGAGATACACAAGAATACACAGCACAAAGCTAACATCAGGACCATGGGCTTTACCCCCTGACTTGTGGGGAGAGCAGATATTCTGGCAGCAACAAATAAGCTAATTTTTACAGATCATGAATTCTTACCTTGCAACTTTGAGATTAAACTCTTGCGAGCATTTGCCATCCCAAATGAGCCACACCACCACATGGAGCAGACACACAGTGACCGTTAATGGCCAAAATTTGCAACATTATCATTGACAGAGGCCCACGTCCCACTGCTCCAGGCGGCCAGAAATGGGTGGGACATCTTTTGGGAGGATAGTAGGATTTTCTTTTTCCCTTGACATTTCAGTGCAAACCTAGAGAAGAAAAAACAAACTGCAGGTAATTTAAAAATATCTTTACTTGAACAGTGGGTGACTGCACAGCTTCTGTTCCCGGTGAGACTCCAGCTTCACCATAACGCTAAGACACACTTGTTTTTTAGCCAGAATCTGCTTTGGTTTTTGCAAATAAATTATTAGTGCAGTTGGTGATCCCAGAGACTGAGCAAGATGAGGAGGGGTGAAGTAGACTGTGAATTGAATCTGGGACTATTTTGCCTTTCTTTGGTCCTGTTTAATAAGCCAAAACCAGGGTAGCTACTATAATTGGTGTTAGCACCCCCGCTGTGATGACATGCTTGTTAATAAATATGTTTTTCTGGTCATGTTTACTGTTTCATATACAGTATATTTGCAGATTAATAGTTCCTTCGGGTTGGGTGAATGAGATTGCTCTACATTAAGGTGTGTAACTACATACTGCTCAGTTTGTGAACATTAAAAAACAATCTCGTACCTCACTAACGCCCTACATGGCAGAAGTGGATTGCCACAGAACGTAGGGTAGTAAGGCAAGTTAACTGAGCCCAGGACATCTAAAATATTATTATTCTTGCCCACCAAATCACCTAGCCATCCAGCTTCTTCCAACCTGTGAGGGGTATGGAATGATGTCAAATTTCCTGTGATGCTTACTTGCTTACTATTGTGGTGAGAGTACCATCTCCTACATCATTATCATGCTGGACTGCATCCTGAGTTATCGATTGTCTTGGCTTTCCCATATAATTGCATGGACGACAGTGTTTCAGTTAATAGATGCATGTATTTCCTTGCCTGTACATCAGTTGGGTAGATCTGTGTACCTGCTATCTATAATGTGATATGATATGTAACATAAAATGCAAAAATAAAGTTTAAAGAAAAAACATGTTCACTCTGAAGACGGGGAGGCTGAGTGGGAACATTTATTCAAGTCTTTCACATGCTGAGGTGCATTTGACAAGGTTGAACAGACAGCAGTGTTTGCTTCAGCAGGATGTGGGGACATGCCGTGACGCTCTGAAGTGGTCAATTCGAGGGTAACTTTAGGAGGCACTTCTCATGGTGACCCTGATGTTGAATCAGCAGTCTTGTTTTTCATGACTAAGTCCCCCGCCTCATGGATCATCCCAACCATAGGAGAACATAGCAGTAGAGTCAGGGTGGGAAATGAGGACAGACTGTGGCTTCTAAAAATAATATATATATATATATATATATATATATATATATTTTTATATTTGGGGGTGTGCCATCTTCGAAGCCCCTCATCTGGGATATCACTTTGCAGGAGCACAACAGGAACATCTTGCTGATATCCCGGCGATTCCATCCAGAAAAACTGGCATGCATCAGCGCAGTTTCTGCACAGTCAGTTGTTTATGACATCTCAGTGCTCTCAATTGAATGCCCAGTATGACTTATATTTGTTCAAAGGTCTGACAGTGCGTTGGTAGGGCTACTGCTTGTGACGCCAGTGACCAGGGTTCAGAAATGAGCTGGGGTCATTGGAGGGCAAGCCATGGGAGGAGGGCTGAGCATCCTAGAGGACACACTCCAAGGAGGGAAAGTTGCTGTCTTGGCTGCAGTGCTACCACCTGGGTGATCACAGGTGGTAGTGGAGTTTTAATGTGTTCACGTGACCTGCCCTGATCACAGTTCCATTGGTGGTGTAGGCTGCTCCATTGAAGCTGCATCAGTGTGGCTCCCATCAACACAGCAGCCCCCTCCATCAGAGTGACAGATCTTCCAGTGTTTTGGCCAAACTTCTGTGGGGTGGGGGTGGGGGAGGGATGGAGCAAGTCACTTAACCATTCATGATCTGACTCCTTGCCTGATCCCTGGACCTTTCAGGTACAGGACTATGACTACGGGTCTCACGCTGGCAATGGTTTTAATGGGATCCTTTCCTGGCAATTGTAATTCAACTTAGCAGCTCAGTTACCAGTCTAATTATGAAATCATTAAGGCCAGTGATGCTAGATTCAGAGGGCTGCACTGGTGCAGGCGGAGCGGTGTGTTTACATGCTTGCAATAAATCCCTGCACCAGCAGATGATCCCACCAAAACAGAGATCGCAGTTCACTGCAGCAGAGCGATGTACAATGCTCCACTAGTCGTTTGCACACCTGACCTGCACCGCTTGCAATGGGGCAGATAAGGTAGTATAAACGGGGTATTAACTAGAGTGGGAGAAAGGACACTGGCTTGGCATACAGGCAGTGCATCATTGTGTGTGCCCCTGCACTACACTCCTAATGTGCCGATATCCTAGAGGGTGGAGTGAAACAAGAAAAATGATCCCAGCACCCATGACGATGGAACCCAGTATGTCAGGATCTCACCACCACCACCACCATCATGGCACCTTCTGTTGATCCAGAAGACTCTGGTGGTGAATTCCCCTTCCTCATCCCCACCTGAGGTGGGGTAAGCCATGGCTTCATGAAGACTGGAGATCACAGGTAAGGAGTGCAGGGGGTCTGATGTGCCATGGGAGTTCCTGAGGGAGACGGGAACTGAAGACAGGAAGGGAGTCATACAGAGAAATTAATAAAGGACTTGGACTTGTCAAACTGGATTGTAATAAATGCCCCTGGCACTTGCACTTTAAAGGTGACCTGCAACATAGCGATGTAGCCCCCTCCCGTCCTCGCATACCTTGCAATACTGTTGCGGGAGTCGGGTGCTGCAGTCAACATTATTTTTCACAAAGGGGTTTAATTTTAATAACATGCTGAAACTTTCGGCTGAACGCAGAAGTGCGGAGGGGACCAGACTGAGCAGGAGGAAGTGTTCATGGTTTTTACACCCATTTAGTGACGTCACTCCCACCACTACTATTATAAGTGCAGCATTGGTGGTAGTTTATTATACTGATATTATTGCTTCCCTGGGGGTCTTGACACCCCAAATATTACTCACAGCAACAGCCTGTCTAGGTGTTGCAGTAAGTACTTTGGTGTCAAGACCCCGAGCAAGCAATAATATCAGCATAATAAACTACTGCTAAAGCTGCATTTATAATAGTAGTGGTAGAAGCGACGTCACTAAGTAGGTGTAATACCCATGAACATGTGAGCCCGCTCAGTCGGGTCCCCTCCGCACTTCCATGTTCGGCCGAAAGCTTTGGCGCTTTATTAAAATTAAACCCCTTTATGAAAAATAATGCTGATTTCAGCACTGGACTCCTGCAACAGTATTGCAAGGTATGGGAAGGGGCTGCAATGCTAATTAGGCCTTTTGGACTTCCTGCAATGAGCTTCAAAATATTTAAACCATGCTGCTAACATAAATGCACTTTTAAATGGGAGGTCTGAAAATAAATTTTCTCTGCACATAAAAATGAAATACCCATACAGTTTGTGTTTTGCACTTTAAAATGAGTTGCCCATAAGTGATATATTTGCATGTTACTATTGTTAAATTTATTTATTTATTAAAGTCTCGGATTACAAATACCTTTGAGCAGAAACTGCTCGTTTACAAAGGTTCCACGTCAAAGGATGAGGGGTCAACATACATACAGAGGTAGTAAAAGAATGCACAATAAACAACCAAAACAACTAAAAGAAAAAATAAAGATACTCAGTTATAACGTACTTTGAGATAATATTCATATAATGAGCAGCTTGAGTAGGCAGCTGGCTGCGGTAACAATAAGAGATAGAGGGCACTATAGGCAGTTAGTATTGCAGGCGTGCGACCGGGAGAGGAAGTTGGCAGGCTAATGGGCCACTGTCCGATGGTGGTGGAAAATGTCTTGTACCAGTGGAGATGCGAAACAGGAAAGGAGTTACAAGGAAGGCCCAGTGCCAGAGGGAATGAGACTGGGAAAGGGCAGGCTGTGAGACATGAGTGAACTGGGAGGTGTTTAGAGAGATCTCTGTTCAGAGAAGCAGTCACATTGAGTGGTAGAGGTGAGGTAAAGTTTGAGATTCCTTTTGAAGGGTCCAAGTGTAGTAGAGGAAAGTGCTTCTTTATTGAGGGAATTGAACCATTGAGTGGCTCTAGAGATAAAGGACTGCTGACCCATGGAGGTACGACATCTGGGAACCTGAAAGGTTAGAGATTGGGCACCACGTGTTTGTTGAGTGCCACTGTAGGTAGTAAGAAGTGAGCTAATACCAGGTGGCATGAGACCAAGGAGAATCTTTTTGGTAAGTAAGCAGGTCTGGTATTGTATTCTGCTGCGTAGGGGTAGCCAGCTGGCCTGTGCATAGAGGTCACAGGTGTGAGTTTGTCGGGCTGCACCCATTAGTAGTCTACAAGCTATTGCTTCCCCATACATGCACTGCAAGTTGTGAAGCAGCTCTCAGCACAGATCACTCAGTGGTGCCGCTGCCACTGGCCCTCCATGCCACCTTTGTGCACTACTTTGATACCTTAAGGTCATCAGAGATGATGACCCCTAGGTCCCGTTCCTCTTCGGTGACAGTCAGCTCCTCCACCCCAACCTGTAGCTCTCCCCAGGGTTCCCTCTACCCAGGTGCATTATTTTGCACTTCTTTGCATTGAACCTCAGTTGCCACATCTCCTACCATCTTTCAAGCTTCTCCAAGTCCCTCTTCATTTTCTGCACACTTCTGGAGTATCTGCCTTGTTGTAGATCTTGGTGTCATCTGCAAACAGGCAGACCTTTCCTTCCAGCCCCTCTGCAATGTCACTAATCAAGACATTGAACAGGACTGGTTCTAGTACTGATCCGTGTTGTACCCCTCTGGTCACACCCATCTCCCCAGATTGTACCCCATTTACCACCACCCTCTGTCTCCTGTCTGCTAACCAGTTCCTAACTCAGTTTTCCACTTTGTCACCCATGCCCAGACTACCCATCTTGTTAATCAGCCTTCTGTGTGGGACAGTGTTAAAGGTTTTGCTGAAATCAAGGTAGGTGACGTCTACCGCCCCTCCCTGATATATTTCCCTAGTCACCCAATAAAAAAAATCTATCAGATTTGTTTGACATGATCTTCCTGCTGTGCATCCGTGTTGCCTCAGATCCTGAGCACTGCTGGATTCCATATGTGCCACTATCCTTTCTTTCAGCAGTGTCTCCACAATCTTTCCCACCACTGAGGTGAGGCTGACTGGCCTGTAGTTCCCTGCTTCCTCCCTACTGCTTTTGTACAATGGAACTACATGTACCATCCTCCAGTCCTCTGGAACAGCTGTGTTGAGTGACTCTGAGAGCAGGGCTGCAGAGACACTGTTATTTCCCTTCGCAGCTCTTTTGATATCCTCAGGTGGATGCCGTCTGGAGCCATGGCCTTATCCACTTTCAGCTTTGTGAGTTCTTTCAGAACTCTCTCCACTGTGAATGGACTGGTGTCCACCCCCCATTATCTCTGCAACCCAACTGTGGTCCTTGACCCTCTCACTCCTTAGTGAATACTGAGCAGAAGTATTTATTCAGTATTTCTGCCTTTTACAGATCTCCCTCCTTAACACTCTCCCTTCTCCCCTTTGAGCCTCACAACCCCCCCGGGTTTTCTTCTGTCACTGATGTACCTATAAAATGCCTTAATTATTTATGGAATTGTGTTGACCCAGTAAGCCCGCTGGGTCTAGAAGACCCTTTTTCAGGGGCGACCAGGGGGAAGGGGGATAGAAATGGTAAGCAACTGAAATTGAACCAAATTAATCTGTTGGTGGTATTTTTAGTGAATGGGAGAAATTTGGCCAGGACACCGGGGAAATTACCCCTACTCTTTTTCGATAAGTGCCATGGGATCTTTAGCATCCACCTGAACTACCACCAATCCAGGCAGATGGCACCTCGGTTTAACGTTTCATCCGAAAGACTGCAACTCAGAAGTGCTGCACTCCCCACATGCTGCACTACAGTGTCAGTATTGGGATAGTAACCCAAGTGGCAGATGTGGGAACTGAACCCACAGCCCTCTGATCTCCCGGCCTCAGAGGCGAGTGCCCTACCTACTGAACCACTGACACTGTCCCCCTTGTTTACAGGCCGTACTAAGCCCTCTTCTGTCTGCGCCTTCGCCCTCCTAACAGCATTTCCTGCTTCCCTTAGACATTCAAGGTACACCTCCCTGTACTCCTCCCTTTGGTTCTCCTTATATTTCCTGAAAGTGAGTCTTTTAGCCCTGACTTTGTCCCCCACCTCTTTGGCGAACCATAGTGGCTTCCGTCTTCCTTTGCATTTGGCCACTATCCTAATGCATTGGTTTGTTATATCCACTATGGCTCCTTTCAGTTTCTCCCATTGTTCTTTCACCCCCTCTATTACCTTTCCCTTCCCCAGGACTGCTTGTATGCATCTACCCATTTCAATGAAATCCACCCTCCTGAAATGTAATACTCTTGCCCTTGTATGGCTTAATTGAGTCTATGTCTCCATGTTGAACCACTCCATGTGGTGGTCACTGGACCCCAGCTGCCCTTTCACCTGTATTTCTTTGACTGTGTTCCCATTGGTTCATACCAGGTCCAGAATTGACTTGTCCTTGGTTAGCTCATGCACCAGCTGCCTGACTCCAGCCTCCTGCAGGAATTCCAGGATGGCTGTGCTTCTGGCTGAAGCAGCAACCTGGGTGGCCCAATCCACGTCTGGCATATTGAAATCCCCCAGTAGCAGGATTTCACCTTTAGCTGTCATGTCATGTACGTTCTCCACTAGTTCCCTGTCTACTTCCTCCCTCTGTGATGGAGGTCTTTAGATCACCCCTGTGGGTAATGTTGTTCCATTCCCTGGCTCCAGGGTGACCCACATTACCTCGGCCTCCCCCTGTCTTCCCTGAATTTCTGTAGCCTTTATATCATCTCTGATATTCAGGGCCACTTCCCCACCCTTTTTACCCTTTCTGTCCCTCCTGAACAGTGTATTCCTGACTCCTCAGCCATGATTAGCAGAGTCCCATGTGTCTGTTATTGCTGCTATGTCAAGGTCTGCATCTGCCCGCAAGGCCTCCCGGTCTGGAACCTTATTTCCTAGGTTACGGGCATTCATTAGCATGACCTTCCATGTTTTACAGTCTGTCTTCCCTCTGCTCTTGTTCTCCCTCTCCAGCATCTTTCCTCCACCCCAGTTTCCTTTCCTATGTGCCCTTGCCCCCTCCCGTAACACTTGTTATACATTCTTCACCTGCCTGCCCCTCCCTGCCTGCTTTAGCTGTTCCTGTAGTCAGCTTATGTTCCTGCATGTTCCCATGGGGGGGGGTTCCTAAGCCTCCTGGCCCTCCAGCCCCCCCTGCCCAGTTTAAATGCTCACAGCTGAAGCATTTAAACTTTTCACCGAGGAGCAAGGTCCCCTTCTCAGGCAGATGCAGGCCGTCCTCCTTATATAAGCTCACATCTGCCCAGTCCCCTATGAAGCCAAAACCCTCCCTTCCACACCAGTCCTTCAGATAGGAGTTGAAGGTACGGATGTGGAGTACCCTAGCTTCTCTTGTGCCCTGGACAGGTAGCACCTCCGAGAATGAGACTGAGCATGCTATCTGTTTCAGATTTTCTCCCAACTTCCTGAAATCCTCCTAGACTCTGGCTAACGCCACCCTTCTCCTGGCCAGGTCATTGGTCCCCAGGTGGACAATGACATCCAGCTGCTCCCTCCTAGCTATTGCCATAGCGATCCTATGGATCTGCTTCCCATCCCTCCATGCAGCATTTCCGGGGAGGCACTTGACCTCCCCCTCTCCCCTGCTAGGTGTCCCTAACTCCACTCCCCGGACAATAGAGTCCCCCACTAGGAGAAGCTTCCCCCTCTTCTGGGGTCCCCTGCCTCCCTTCCCTGGGGCTCCATCCTGGAGGATCCTCCCATCCTCCCTGGTCCCAGCCTCAGGTTGCTGAATGGGGCTTTCCTGTTCAGAATGTGTGAAAATTGGCACTCCTGGGGTGGGGCCAGCTGGCGAGTGGCCACCTGCACCCGCAATTGCCTCACACTACCTCCCTTTGTTGGGGACTATTTTGCCAGGTGGCAGGATACAGTCATTTTTTTGGCTTATAAACGGGGAGAAAACCCCTTTATGTTGTTTTCTCCTTGTTTTGTTTGTACCCCATGTTGTAAAATTTTGTTAGCCTACTCCAGGATGTGCGGTTGTGGAGTTAATCAACACCATGGGTGCTGTGAGGACACTTCTGGCCTGCAGCCTCATGCCTCACAACACACCCAAGGTGTTAATTAATCCCCAATAACCACACATGCTGTTGTGGGTTATTGCTTACTTAAGTGCATTGCCAGAGTCTCATTAACTTATGCTGGCTCTAGAAATAGTCACATGGTAACTGAGCTGGTACTTGGTACCAACCCCCCCCCTTCCTTTCCCCTGTGACTGTCTGTATTTAAATTGGGCCTACTGACCAGCTGATGCCAACTTCTGGGTGGTCCGAAGTATTACGAACCTTTTACCCTTAAACCCTGCTTACTGGGCAGCCCCTTATTTTAATTAGCCTGATTGGATGTAACTCCCTATCTGTGCAGGTCAGGTGTCCCTGCATCCCGGTATAAGTCACTCCTGTAGGTGCTGGCTGGAGCAGTTTTTCTTCTAGTAAAAACAAAAAACAAACAGTGGTTGACTTTTTGGCACTGAGTGGTAGGGAACTACATCCTAAGCCCAGAATGTCTGGAGCAGTGACTGGCAGACAGATTAAAAAAAATCCATGTGGTTGCTCTCCTCCTGGAGGAGGGGAGGAGCCTTTCACGGCTCGGAGGGTGGCACGGGGAGGTAGTGTGGGGCATTTGCAGGTGCAGGTGACCACTCACCTGCTGGCCCCACCCCAGGGGTGCCAATTTTCACACATTCCATTTAGGGTTGTGGGAATGGGCAGGGGAACAGGAGGAAATGCCTGACCAAGACAGCCTTGGGTGGTGTTCTTCTCATTCACTTCCCCACACCACCTGACCCTCCTTCTTGGTATGTCTGCTGCCCAGCCGCTGGAGTCTGGACCTTGGCTAAAGTGGCACACTTCTTCCTCTTGTTCACCCTACTGGGGGGGGGGGGGTGAGGTCCCCACAGAGTGATAGAAAGATCTGAGCACCAGAGGGATACATTGAGAAATGATGTTGCATGATGCTGATGAGTCAGTCCAGCAAGCAGAGGAGTGGCATAGTGTGGGGCATGAAAGAGTGAGGCTCCTTGGAGCATGGAAGGTGGCAAAAAGAAACAAACATAACTTTCCTTTAGTTGGGCGCTTTGCCCACTCACCGCCATGGCCTGGGATTCACCATAGCTGACGGCTGTTGAGGGAGGTGAGTCAAATGAAGATGAGATACTGCTCTCATAACTGCTGCTGCTGGGTACTTGGATTGGGATGAATGCTGAATTTGAGCTTCTATAAGGAGCCATCACCCTGGGACAAGCGCTAGATCGGTATGGTAGGAAATGCACGTGGCGCCAAGAGGGACCACTGAACTGAATAGGTAAACTTTTTCTAGTTCTCTATTGCCCTGTACAACTCCCTCTCTGCCAGCTGCTACCAGATGCCACTGCTGGGGAGAAAAAAAGAGGAACCACTGACTTCCATGACACTAGGCGGGACCACAGAGACAGAGGCGGTCTCCCTTTACTTGCCCTGATCAGTTGGCTCCTTCCTTACAGTAACTGCCTCTCTTTTTTCCAGACACATTCTTCAACTGCCTCTAATGTTCAAACCTAAGCTTCAGGTTCCATTGAGAATCTCCTCACTAGCCAGCGTGGAATGTACTGGGGGAGCAAAGGGGGCACATGCTGGGGAACCACACAATAAGATTCCCAGTGTATGGCCGTTTTTCTTTTCTTCTTCTTTTCTGATATAGCTGGGTAGAGGATACTTTTTTTTTTGTTTAAGAAAAACAGTCTGTATTTTTGCTGTTACCGGGCAGTTCCCTCACTTGACTGTACTGATGTGCATTTTTCTGAAAGGCACCAGGTAACACACTTTTGGGACACTACAGCGGTATAATTCGAACCTGCAATATGATTTTCTGCCTCTTAGTTCAGTAATTTATCCTCTAGATCACATTGCCTTCAATTGATAGTGCATGCCTTCATTTGATAGTTCTCCCCTTCCTGACCGCCTTGAAAATAGGAAATAAGCAGACTTGTATAGAAGACAAAGAACCTCTGTGCATAAACACTGAGGCAAGGGTTACCCCAAAGGGCATTTGGCTGGGAAGCCAAGTTTCAAGAAAATACAAAATCACACATGCTCCCACAATGCAAAGCATCATGGGCTGCATATGCAAATCACCACAGAATGTTATGCTGGTCCAACTTTAAGCAGAATTGCATGGTGCCGAAAGGCCTCTCACACAGTTTGCAAAGGGTGCTAACAGAAGACATAGACACGTGCTTCGTCCTACCAGGACTCATCAGTATGCCTCGTCTGTTTGACACCCCAGTGGAATGGACCAGCCCCACCCTTGAAAATAGCATAATTATGGCACAAGGTCAGGAATGGGGCTGTAGACACTCTATGGAGAATGTAATGGAATTGGAGGAGAGGGGCTGCCTAAATGTACTAAGATTATCTTTGCTGATATGTTTACATGTATGGGGCTAATACATAATATATATATTAGCCTCATACATATATACATGCCAGCAAAGATAATCTTAGTACATTTAGGCCCTGATTCCATTCCATTCTCCATAGAGCACCTGCAGCCCCGTTCCTGACCTTGCGCCATAATTATGTTATTTTCAGGGGTGGGGCTGAAGCGCTCAGCGATCGCCTGGCTTATACATGGAAGTTACGAGTTGGGCTTTACGAGGGAAATATCTTTAAAACTACAACACAGAAAATATTAATTTATAGCTGAAAAAGCTCCTAGGGCAGACAGCTGCACAGTAAGAGTTGCCTGCCCTGCTCATGTCAGCTGCTCTTTAACAGAGAGAGAGCTACAGTACATGAAGAGATCAGGGAATATGAACTGGAAATGTAGCAATACTACCCTGCCACTTTAAGGGGGCAATTCCTCCAGCAGTTGAAAAAGGAATGCATTGAAGAATCCTTTTCAGCAGGACTCCTCATTACACAGGCTGATTTCAAATTCTATCTGGAACTATGACAAGTACTCTGCTGTGCTGAGAGCTACGTGTGTGTGTGTGTGTGTGTGTGTGTGTGTTTTTGCTACCTTGTTGGTTAAGCTGAGGACACAGGGAAGTTAGTTTTGTACCAGGTTCTCAGATCATACCTTTCCCTTAAGTGTTCCGAGGCAACTGTTGTAAATAAAAGATAGTCAGGAATCTAGTTTACATTTGCAGCAGGAGCTGGCAGCCGTGGATCATACCACTGTTTTCCTAGAACCTGCACAGAGTATACATGAACATGCATTCTTTTCAAAAGCCCAGCTTACCTAAAATTGCATTGGTGGGTACCCTGGGGAGGCCATAGATCAAAAGAGCAGGGTAGGGCATGCTTAATTTAAAAAAAGGCATTATTAGTCAACATCAGTGGGCTAATTCAATGAAAAAATTACATTTTAGGACCAGCTTTAGCCCTTCCCCATTCCCAAGCCACCCCTGTGGGCACCAATTAAAGTACCCCAGGACCATTAACATTTGTTCTTCATATTTGAATTTCTGCATATGATGGGATAAAATTCCGGAAGCAAACAGTACATCAGTGATCAGAATTGTAAGTAGGCTGGCCTTTTGGCTCACTGGTAGTGCTGCCAGTAAACTGAGTTCTTAGCCACAGATCAGACATGCTGATGGGTCAGCTCAAGGAGGATCGAGTGCCCCATAGGATGCTCTCCTTCTTTGGGGTAGGTGGCCAGTGTCACACACTGCTATAGTGCCACCTTTTTGGCAGTGCCATTTGGTAGGATGCTCGAGAGGGGAATGCAGACTGGCACTGGTGCAGCTGGTGTACCAGCACCTGTCATGTTGGAACATGTTCGGGGGGGGGGCTGAACAGGTGAAGTAAATGGTGAAAAATCAGTGCCATCAGGTAGATAAAGCCATGTCGGCCATCTATGGTCATCATGGGTCCCCTGCTTTATTCCTGCCCCCCATGGACCCCACAATATTGGCAAAGTAAGGAGAGGAACGCCTGCCATTGAGCTGTAAAGCAGGACCCTATCCTAGGCAGAAAATATTTGGTGAGGGTGCCAGGGCTATAGTATAACTCTGGAAAAAGAGAAAAAAAGGTTGCATGCTTCTTTGTCTGCTGTCTTTCTGTTTTGCCTTCTGTCTCTGGATTTAGCCAGTATGTTATACATCTTATGGAAGTTCTGGTTGTTAGCCAAAACGTGAGACAGACATAGCACAGGGGATGTAGGTGTTCTATTACACATGAAGAAAAAAATTTCTGTCCAGCAGAGCTTTGCTGTCATTAGTGAAAGGAAGTAAAGCTTTGCCACCCATGTCTTTGAGTCAGATTTTCGGTAGATATTAACTCTGCCTCAAATTCAGGCTGCATTTTTGAGATAACTAAGTAATTTCAGAAGCTGCCTGCAAAAACTGAGTGCAGCTCCTGCACTAGGAAGTGGGGATGGAACAGTCAGGGGATGTTAACCCTTTGGGGAGTCGGAGACCCTGACTGTTTTTAATTTGCTTTTTGGTGGGGGGTAGTAATGGCATCAGCTGTCGTTGAGGCATGGATTACTTCATTAGGATTTGTGTCACAAAACAAACAGGACATGGCAAAACAAAAACATTCCTGAAATGTTTTACTGGATTACTTACATATGTAGGGGGTAGTGAAGGATGGGTGCAGACAATACTGAAACAGTTTTGACTGTTCAAATGTTTTGAGGAAACTGTTTATCCTCCTTAATTCTGTCATGGACAGGATGTTTAGAATGCCTGTAAGTGTTAAGTTGCTGCATAGACCTTGCATCAAGCCATGTCTCACAAGGTTGCAGATGATTCTTTGAGCACCTGGGGAAAATGGAGTGGGCATGCAATGCTAATTGCCTAGAAGGCCATACACAACTCACTGAGGCCCTCATAAAGAAGGTCACGACCAAAATGGGGAACATGAGGTAATCCTGTGCTCGCTCTTACAAAGGAGTGTGGGTAAGGGGGGTGAGGGGGATCTTGGTAGGGCTTTTGGGGGTCCCAGATCAGACAGGTTGGGTGAGAATATTCAAACTTGGACAGAATTGGGGGTACAGAGCACCAGAGAAATGGTGTGATGGATTAAGAAGGGGACCGCGAGACATTAGGGAGAAAACATACGTCAGTGAGTGGGGGCCTGCACAATGGAAATACCACAGTGTAGTGCTGCGTTAGTTGCACCATCTCCTGCACTTCATATCACCACTTCTGCTCCCGATCACTAAAATGTTAGCATGAGCCATCTCTTACATTGCCTACAGTTGTCCCGAACCACCCTTTGCAGTGTGCTGCTCTTGCAAAGGAAGGATTCTTTTCTGCTCCAATATAAATGTGCTACTTTGAACTGTGGTGTCAGAACTTGCTGCACCTTATGGCATGCAAATCACCTTTTTTTTTTTTTTTTTTTGCCAGGTCCCGATAACATTTAAAATTGGGCCTCAGCAGTTTTTCTAAAATGAAGGACTTAAGCTCTCGGATGGCAGGAGATAATCTCGAACAATAAAGGCATCATGCAACTGAAAAATAATGGGCATCTTCTTGTGGGGTTCGAGAAAAAAATGGATACTCTAGTTTCAGTGCTACATTAACAGCATTTATACAGCCAAAAATGGAATCGTTTAGGCATAGCACAGTCCTCATAGACAATTATGATTACTTTTAGTTTTTTTGTGGGTGATGCACTCCAACATTTTGCATATTTTAATTATGACCCATGCACTATGAATTCTGTTCTTTCATAGAGTCTTGTAGAAGAGGTCACCTAAGCAGTTTGCCTTTATTGGGAATGGCTGGTTTACCAGCATTTTCTAAGCATGGAACTCTAGTTTATGTAGGCATTTGCTGCAGTGTTCATCATCTGTTCAGTGTGGAACTAATATAAGAATGTTGAATATTTACTATCAGGACAAACTAAAAGCATAGAGGAACAACCAGAATTAGAATTTAGCTCACCCCTTGACAGACCTGATCAAAATGTGGAATTATCCTGACCTTTACTCAGTGCCTAGTAAGACCATTTGGTCTAGTGTTTAGAGCACAGAGCTGTGAACCTGGAGACCAAGGTCTGAATCCCAGAATAGCCACGTACTTACTGTGTGACTGAAGGTCAGTTAGCATTCCTGTGGGGTTTAATCTCTGTGTGTGCCTAATGACAGCAACATTCTCTCCCCTCCCTCTGTTGGATTGTTAAGTGCTTTGGGATACAGTTGTATGAAAGGCACTGTATAAAACCACGTTCTGTTTCTTTCCTTGTCTTTCCCCACTTCCCAGTCACCTTGGTATGCTGTCACTCTAAGCTAAGCTCAGCAGAATCTTATGCAGTACACTTTTTGAGCTGCACACTATTTGCATGCCAGGGTCTGTAGTTCTGATGCTGGTATTTTATGAACATATGCGTTTCCACTGCATCTCCTAATGAGTGGTTAACTCCACCTTGTGCAGCTGGTCTGTTGGACAGAAGTGACTGCTGTCCTCGTGTAACCCCCACCCCCACCCCACCCCCTTCTCTGGCTGTGTTCCCTCTGACTTTCATTCTTGGTCACTAGCAACTCCCTCCTTATGTCTGGAGCTTGAGTTGATCTGGCTGGGATCCAGAGAGTTTTAAAAACAGACCAACTTCAACTATTTAAAGCAGCAGTGCAATGAAAATGGGCTAAAATTTGACCCCACTTTTTTTTCTTTCTAATTGATGCCAGATGTCTTCTAGTTTATTTTGGTGGTGAAATTTCTGTTTTCATTATCATTTAAGAATTTTATGAATGTTTTAAAGTAATTATTTCTCAAGAAATAAAGATGGCCGCCTCATTTTTGCACAGAAATAATACAGAGAACCTGGGGAGGATTAGAGTCCAGACAAAAATGCAAATGTGCAGTACACAGGGTAGGAAGCATCCAGAAAACCCAAATCAACAGTTCTGTCAATATTTTTTATAACCATAGCAGAAAATTAGCTTTTTGGAACAAATGTTTTCATTGCACTGCTGCTTTAAGTTTAAGGCTGAAAATGATATATGTGTTTCAACATACATAAAATGATTATTACCACTAGACGACAATGTCATTTCCTGTCACAGTGATATTCCTGATGTTGTGAAGGTTTTTCTGGACAAACTGTCACTCACTATAACTTGGTACTACAAAAAATAATGTTTGTAGAATGAAAAAGAGAAATGTTGTGTTATTCTTCCCTAATCACATGGTAAGGAATGGTATGCTGAAGTGAACCATTTTCAGTTTTTTTTTTTGGGGGGGGAGGGGGGCATACTCCAAATCCTGTGGGATTCTGTATGTTATTACATATAGTACTATGAAGTTTTATCTACTGTTGTCACCCTCCTCCCCATGCTCTTCTCCTATGGTGAGGCACGCTGTCCCAGAGCAAGTTACAGTTCATGAGCAGTAAGCAGCAACCGTCAGTCATACATGGTTAAAACCGATTGAGGGAGATTAAGGAAAGATCAGGGTAAATGGTGGTGGGGATTAAGTATACAGAAAGAAACTGGGAGAAGAGGGGGCCACCTGGAAGTTGTGTCTTGCATAAGATTGTGTAATAAGTGACAGGGATGGGATTCAAATCAGTGGGTCCAGATTCACGGCTCTGCACTCTGTCAACTAGGCTACATGGCTTTCTATTTCTTAGTAATGTTAAAGGGGCACCATTCCGTTTCCCACTATAGAAACTGAGTTAGGTTATGAACTTCACAACTACAACAAAAACATCTGGTTAGAAAGGCCAAGCCCTGCTAAAAAACAGCACTGATGTACCTCTGCATAACAAAATCATGGTTTCTATCTGTTAGTCTACGACAAATGTCATCATGTAGTTTTTGAGCCAGAATGTATTTCTTTCATCTCAAATTCATGCCCAGTTTATTTTAAGTTTTCTCAGATATTGTTAAAACAACTTTCACAGCTAATTTTGTAATGAATGACGCACATCACCACTAGCGATTTTTTAAAAATCTCTTCTGTTGAGGATACCTTTTGAATGTATATGGTAGATTCATAATGTGGTAAGGATATCACAGTATCAAGATTTCACTGTATACCCCAGTATCAGAAGTCACAGTATTGATAGCATGGCCAATTGATACCATGATAACCATGGATCATGGTATACCGCAGTGCGTTTTCGGGCCTTTGAACTAATTTTGGCTGGTGTTTTTTTTTTTATGTGGTACTTCATTGCAAAATTCAGTACATGCTGTCAGTGTTATACAAACCAGAGTTAGCCAGCAGATGGATTACAATGCAGATTGGAAAAAATACTATCATATAAAGCACCACAGAGATGTGCCATTATCAATCCTGGATTTTGTATGTAATCCAGCTACAATTAAACAAAATAAATTACTGTAGTAACTCAAAACCAAGTAACTGAAGAAATGGCAAGAGAATTAATATGTTTTATATCAGTTTGACCATTTTACAAATGTTAATCCACTCTAGGTATGCGTCAGTGCTTTAATAACCTCTCTTCCTGGTTGGTTGGAGGCCCTCAGCTGTGCCTTGGGCCTTACAACCCACCCAGGTAGTTCAGTTATTACAGTATTGGAGCACACCTGACTGTGAATCATTCCATACATATGCAAGGCCACCTTTACCCAGAACAATGGCAAACAATGAAACATTCCCCCTAAAAGGGGGATGCATCCTCTTCCCCCATCTACAAACCCCATTATGGGGCATCCGCCCCCCCCCCCGCCTACTTAATTAAGCTCTGTTCCCCCATTCCAAGTGTCAAGTCTCTCACTCTGGGTCACCCACCTCCGCGTCCTCCTGGCTCAGTGATTTATGAAGGGGGATCCCTCGACTGCAACAAAAATATCACTCTTACCATACCCATAGTCTGTTGCACAATTTCTTCCTACCCCAAAATCCTAAGGGGGGAAGGGGACACCTTAGCCAATTATGAGTAACTGCTTTCGCGGCCCCACTACCAAGTTATTCCTGAACTATTCCTCCTCATTCCCCCTGCAGTTTCCTGCATTTAAGTCCCAGTAACAAATTGCCCACTGTGAGTGGTCCCATAAGATCAGGTACTTGTCTGATCACATCCAAAACACTGTGCCAACACACCTGAAGCTTCGAACAGTGCCAAAGTATGTGGGGATGGGAAGTCACACTATCCCCATAGCATCTCCGACAAGCCACAGTAATCCTTTTATTCCACTTGCTCTGTATCGTAGGTGTAATAAAATACATTCACACCTTCCACCTGACTTCATACCAGCGTGGAGAGGAGGTTGCGTTGTGTCTGCATTTCCACACCCCCTCCCAGTATCCTTTCGTCAGTGTTATCCTCGGCTGCCGCTCCCACTTGTCTTGAACCAAGTCCATACAAATCCCCCTACACTATATCAAAAATCTATAAATAGTGGGAAAAAAATTTCCTTTATCTGTGGAATGGCTACTACTGGAACTGATGCAGATATCTTAAACTATCCTTCAGGTGGTCAGGAAGAGTACCCTGACCCCAAAATCTAATATTTATGAATTCATGATCAGAAGTACTGAAAATGGTCCCTGAGGTCCCATTGAAAAGTCAGATGGCAGTCAGATGGTTTAGCTGCCCCCTATTCAAGAGCTGCCATTGCACCCAAAAATCCTGCCTTCGCTTGCCTTCTGTACCAAGGATCTCTAGTACCTGAGATAAAGGACTGATCTCATGCCAGCCATCTAAATCTCCAGAACTGACTGAACAGCCCTGCCATCTTCAAATTCCTGCCCCACATATTTAAAATTGTAGCCACCCCCATTTAGCAGAGGAGTTCCCAACTGTTGCTTCAGCCTCTGATCAAAAAGAAGTGCAGCCATGGGGATCTCAAGATGGGACAAATTAGTTTCGAGGTGGTAGTTATTTTCTATACTAGCTTTTAAAATCTGGTAGCACAAATCAATATTTTTAGTGGCTATGCTTTTTTAAAAGCTCAAAATTCACATTGTGGGTAGCTAGCCAGTTGGCTGGTAACTTTCAAAATCTAGTAGCCAAGCCAATTTTTTTTTTTAGTCGCCATTGGCTACATTGCTACCCAGTTTGTCCCCTGAAGGATCTTCTCCAGCTCGACCAGTTCTATGCCTTTCCAATTTGAGAAATAATTCCCACTCCTCCAAAGGAGAGCATTTCAGAGGTGTGCCAATTTGCAGTAGTCCTCAAGGCTGGGAAAGACACACCCTGCACTTACCTTCCCAAAAGCAGTACTGGGCCCTGAACACTAGGTCCCACCCCAACCCCCAATAATAATAATAAAAAAACTCCTCTGTCTTTCCTTAACCCTAGCCATTGATATGGGGACAGGGACATGCTGGAAATGGTACCAATACATGGAGGGAGCAGTCACCTTAAGTGCTTGAGAGAATGCATTTGATAGATAAAAACAGAATATATAGTAATTTAAAAATAAGTGCCGGAACTGAACAATATTTACTTTTTTGCCAAAATAAGTCACGTAGGAATGTGCTTTGTCTAGCAAGATTAGGAACATTGTGGGGATATTTACCAGGTACAATGGATAATTTTTCATCTAAAGCAGTTATACTTGAATGTAAATGTAAAAAGGAATCTTTTATAATAATTCAGCATTTAATTTTATAATGTCCAGCTGTTCAGAAAGAACGAGAATCTTGGATAGACCCTCTAGTGTAAAGAAAGTCTTTTAAAGATGATAATGCCACATTTTTAGTTACATTTTTTAGTTTTGACTGACAAAAAGTTATGTATGGCATTGCAAGGTTTTTAAATATTGTAATGTGCCGATTAGACAGCAAATGTGGATTCACTATTGTAATACTGCTGTATTCTTGTAGCTTCTGTATAATTATAATTTATACTACTAAATGTAATACTTTTGTGGAAATTATGTACTTTAATAAATTTGAAACCTTGAACCTTAAACCTTAAGTGCCTTAATCCTTGAGTAAAAAGGGAATGAGAGTACCGACTGTCACAAACTCGCTCAGCCGGTCAACCCTCTACTCCCAAAGTGTGCCAACCTCTGAGCATATGATTTGAGTACAGTGAACAGACAAGGTAACCCTCATGTCTGTTTTGTGGGTTCAAGTCACCTTAGTCTCAAGCTCTGGAAGGATTCAAACTGATAACCTCTTGTTAGCTTACCCAATTATCAGGCTCAGATAATTCTGTCTTCGGGGGGGCCAGATATCTTTGTCTACGGGCACCCAACCAGGTCTTTCAAATGAACCCTTAGAACTCCATGCAAGACTTTGGAGAACTCTATCCATTTCCCAGTTTGGTATACAATAAGCCCACACACAGTGTACTTATAACCTTTAAAAGTTCCACTTAAAATAAAAAGAAATGTCAAGGCACTCCAGCAGCTTCGTTTGTAAAAAAAAAAAAATTTATGCAACAGGTGTCTGAATAAATCTGCACTGATAAATCCATTTATCTGTGCTACTATGTGGATAAATTTATTTATCCACATAGTAACTACATCATCACCCATTTATCCACACAGTAACTACATCAGTAGCTCATTTATCTACACAGTTCTTTTCAGAATTCATTTGGAATGTTCGGCCTCAGAAGCAGTACTAATCATATTTAAATGTGAATAACTTAAAAACGAAAAAAGATAACACGGTACTGTGAGCACGAAAATTGTTCAGCACAAAATTATCTACAAAATGAATAATGTTTCATTTATATAAACCCTGTATATTGTATATGATTAGCAAGAAAACAGAAGAAAATGTAATTTTTGTTCACTTTTTTGACAAACAAATATGAATAACTTTAAAACAAAAAATGATAGCATGGTACTGTGAGCACGAAAAATGTTCAACTCAAAAATATCTACAAAATCAGTGGTGTTTCATTTATAGATACCATTTTTTTTTTATAATTAGCAAAAAACAGCATAAAATTCAATTTCCTTTCCTTTTTGACATTATTTACACCTACCAAAATCAAAATGTTCACATAACATCTAAACCTTGTTAGACAATGGAATATGTAGAGGAATTAGTAAGATAATGCATTTTTTGTTTAGTGACCAGACTTCACTGTGCCTTCGCACTCGTGAAGTTACTTGAGGTCACTGGAAACTGTACAAGATAAATGCATTATCACACACTGAACTGCTGCATATCCCTTATATATTTACTTTAAAAATATCAAAACAGAACAATAATTACAGAACAAATACATATCCCAACACATACAGCCTTAAACAGGTAAAAAAGTACAGTTCCTACAATTTATAACTTCAGACTGGTATAATCTAATGCTTACTTTCTTTCAGTGCTTTGAGGATCTCTCTCTTCTCTCAGTCAGAAATATTTTCTTGTGCGTCTCTGTCAGGTTCCTTCAGCAATTAAGCACACTTCTGAGCCGGCCTTCTCATGAGGTCACTAACTCCGCCTTGGTGTATCAAACTCTATATTTTACAATACAGGGTCTCCAAATAAAATATAAAAAGAAAAACATATGAGATGACCTCACTGACTTTCCTCTCCACAGGTTAACTGGTCAGAACTGGTTTGTGCTCTGCTACACATACATCTCAAAAGTTTCTTTGATCTAAGTCACTGTATTCAAAGCAAAAGTGTATTGGCTTCTTTAATCCCATCTGGACCTTGGAATCTACACCTCGGGTCTTTCTGATGTAATGCAAGGGTTCCCCGGGAAATGTATTTTGGACATTCCAAATCCGTCTGGGTCCTCCTGGCTCAGCCATCAAGCCTTTTCAATGTCCATTCTGGCCTCTCTCCGCCCCTCCCCACAAGTCCTTCCTGGTAACCATGCAGGTCAAAGGATCTCCCTGAGGACATTATGAATGGCTAGTCTTATTTCCTGGGATGAAAGCAAATTGACAAGGTAATTGCACCCCAGAACTCTGCAGTTTAAAATACCTCCTGTCCTTTGAACTTATCCCTGGGGGGGTCTTGATGTGTCGGTTCCAGTAAGACAGTAGTTTCCTCAAACTGAGTTTCCCATCACAAAAAAAAAAAAAAGTTAAAATCCTGTATCTTGGTTCAGGAGTGAAAGAAAATGAGCTCTCTTGATATTTTTGCCACACAAACATTATTACTGAAAAAACTGTATGGTCACTAACAAATACTACTGCTTTAAAGGACACACCCTGGGGAGAACAGACTGTAAGAGTACATAACTATCGTCTGATATTATAACAACCTTGAAGCTCAGACTCAGCAGGTATTTCAAAGAAAAAGGGTGTTACAGGATTTCCACTGAGTCTGTGAGAGTGAGGAACTTGGAGACTAAGAGAAAGATTTAGAGACAGACACAGACTCTGACTGGGTAGGGGTCCACTGAAGGACTAGTGTCGCTAGGGGCTGGCAGTTATAAAGGTGTTTCTATGTGTTTTCCTCCAAAGCATTGGTAAACTTTTACTTATAACATGGGGTAGGAGCAGACACCCACTTGATTGGCTAAACACCAGCAGGCAACCATGCATTAACTGCTGGTAAACACACAGTTGTTGTTAAGAGGCAGCAGGCATGATCAGTGACAGACCAGCACTGTTTATGCTGGTTAGAAATGAGACATGAAAGGCAGCCATTACTGAAGCGAGACCAGTGACAGTGAAATTAGTGTTGCTATTCCAACTTGCGAGACAGCAATTTGGACCAGGGCTGCCTGTCTACTGTTCAGTAGATCACTGCAGTGCTGGCAATCTTGAGAGAGATAGTGACAGCAAGAGAGACACACACACATAGGCTGTCGTTTGCGCCCCCCATGACAATACTGGCTCCCTGTGCTCTGCAATGTGTTCGGTTGCATCCCAACCACCATGATCTGCGGTCTGTGTAGCAGCCAGTATGTCCAGGAGCAGGTTGAGCATTCCCCACAGACACACATCCATTTCTATTAGCAGTACTGAGGAGAAGGTAGTGACAGTGGGTGGCGATATGCAGGCATACGAGAGAGCTGCCACCTGCTGCCAGGTGAGAGACAGAAGAAACACCGTGGGTGTGAGAGAGACGGAGAAAAAACCAAGACAGCACCTGAGCACGGTCCTCTGACAGTGTGAGCCGTAATTTAAGTAAGCCTTGGTGCCATGTCCGATGAACAGTGTGCCTATACAGGGGTGTGGGAGAGTGAGACACGCGCAGAGAGAAGCTCATGGCAATCGTAAGAGCTAAAAATCCTCTCCATGTCTCTGTACACCCATGCAGTCAGTGAAAGCGTCTCTGTCTGTGCTGCAGTATGAACATGGGTGTGGCAAGAGATTGAGAGAGAGAGAAGCTCACCATGATCATGGCAGCTAGAAATCCTCTCCAGGTCTCTGCACCCATGCAGTCAGTGAAAGTTTCCTTGTCTGTGCTGTGCTTTCACATAGGTGACCGTGAGACACAGCAGAGAGAGAAATACAACACTGTCCTCTCCCTGTCTGTCTTCAGTTTAGAGCCATCCAGTCAGTAAAACATTCCCTATCTGCGTTGCAGTTTCTACAGGAGTACAACACTTGCACAGTGGAACTACTTTCTGGGATGGAAGAATACATATAAAATGTTATCTATTTCATCCTCAAAAGAACATTTATATTTATGTTAGCTCAATCATTGTTACCCCATGTTATAAGCGTAATAACTCACAACAGGGCATGGGGTTATTGGCAGTTAATCCACACCCCGGGTGCTGTGAGGGCACTTGGCCTGTGGCCTCATGCCTCACAGCACACCTGGGGTGTGGATTAACTGCCAATAACCCCATACCCTGTCATGGGTTATTTCTTGCTCGGACAACAAAATGGGAGTTTGGTCCTTTTTAAGAAGCTATCCATGTTTCTGAGAAAACCTTGGAAATATAATACTGTACTTGGGTAATAATTTAGCTTGCATTTCACTTATGTTTTGTAGTCTCTCTAAGCTTTAAAACTGAGGTAGGTGGGGAACGAAAGATCTTTGTCTTAAGGCCAGTTTATGTGAACTGATCTGCTTCATTGTGATAGGTGCAGATGAGTTGCACTGGTGCAGGTCAAGTTGTGTAAACGCTTGAGGAGCATTGTAAAGCATTCCATTGTGGCAAACTATGATCCCTATATTGGTGGGATCAGGTACCAGTGTGTTCTTTTTGTTGTTGTTTTTGCAAGTGTGTAAACATGTTGCTCTGCTTGCACTAGTGCAGCCCTGCGGTACACATTGCCACTCTCGCTTCCTTGCAGTGCCTCTCCTGGGTGCAATAAATGCTCACTTTGTCAGATTATGAAACTATATGTGCAAAAAAAAAAAGGAAAACATGATATAGGTGCAAAATAGAGAAATTCACTTCCTAAACAAAGCTTGCAAACCGGTATAGCTACATAACCTAAAGGATCACTGGAGCTGGCTAATTCTGAAGATATAGAACATACAATGGTGTGATTCATATCATATTGTAAATACAGTGCTGTAATAAGCTTCATAGACTTGCATGCCTCTCCTCTGTTGCCCAAAATATATACAAGACAACTGATGAGATCACATGTGGATGGGCTGATTGAGAGTGCTCACTCTACTAAAAAGGAGGCAGTAAAGCATAGGGGTTAAGGGCAATGAGCTGCAAACCTGTAGACCTGGGTTTGAATCCCATCAGCCCCCACTTGCATACTGTGTGACCCTGAGCAAGTCACTTAACTTCCTTGTGCTCCCAGGTCGTACCTGGAAATGAGCTCCGGTTTGGTGTGCCTTTCCTAGTTAAACAATTTCCTCTTTAAAAGGGATTCATAAAAACGTACATCATATGAATTCCCTTGAAGTGTTGGAGGTGGCTGTTTATATTTTGCCAGAGAAAGCCCACCGGCTGCGAACCATTCTATCAAATTGCCGAATCCTGCCCCCCACACACACATAATTATAAGTAACCTGCTGCTTTTTTTTTTTTTATACATTTTTACATTTTTTCTTTGTAACAGCTGGTAAGGATTGGGATGACAAGACCATTTAGGCAGAAATGCAGTACTCAAAGCAGGCTGTTCAGTCTGACATGCAGACGGACCTCACACCGGTGCATAACGCTTGTTGTATAAACAGTGGTGGGGAGTGGATCGGGGTGGGCAAGTGGTGCAGATGGAAGCACATCACCTTTAGATTGTATTGCTTGTCTACACCTGAAGCCATAATCCTCTGTTTGTGACTTCACAAATTTCCATGGCAACAGATTGCAAGGTCACAAACTGAAGATAATGACTTCTGATGTAAACGAGCAGTAGGAGCAGATACATTTTTTTGTTTTGTATTTTTGGCACCTGTCTGCCATGTGGTATGACGGCCTGAAGCCCTTCTTCCCCTATGACTTGCTGCTCATAATGGGTTCTTCAGGGTGGGGCAGCTGGTTCCATGGCATGGAGTCCAAGGGTACCCAGTCTGTCATCTTAATAGCAGTGGGGTATTTCTACCTGTTATAATTTCATAGGTGCTGGGATTTACATGTATGTTCAAATCTGCGTATCTCCGTGACGGTGTGCTAAACCCTCTATTGGGCCTCGCATCCTGCTGCTAGTATGCTATGCAACCCCTTACAAGGGAGAAGGCTCCCTGGCCCACTGCGAGAGGTCACTGTTGGTGGGCTGCCTTATCACTCAGTGGGCTTGCTGATCATGCCTGTAATAACCCCCCCGACCACCTAGATGCAGGTTCCTGAAGTTGCTTGTGAACCTAGATCACCCAATTAGAAGTACAACATACTTCTGGGCCACCGTGTGGACTGCAGTAGATGACTTCTGCTTTGCGTATGATATAAAGCTAGCAAGCGTGATCAAAAGTAAAGAGGCGTGTGTGAAATCACAGCAAGATGTACACCCTTATTAAGTATGGGTGTGGTTTACCCCTTAATACAGGTAAAAATAAGCAGTTAGCAGCACACATCAAAAGAAAAACTTGAAACACCTATATATTTAAATACTTGTATTTCTTGAGCAAGTAACCACAAACGTACTTTATCTCATTCAGCTACCACCAGCATGCATTTCAGACACTAAATAATGTTTATTATGATGGACAGCGCACAAGTACTTGCAATAAATAATGAAAAGATTAAGCACAGCAGCACTCTCTTTTGCTGTCAGCATCTATTTTGTGTGTCTGACACACATTCAGTTGTGTAACCTGTACTTGATATACTATATCTAGCCCTTTAAAGAGCAGTGCTTGGGCCCGTCTGAATAAAAAACAAGCAAACATATACAGAGCAGTGTATTGGTGACCACACACAACAAGACTGCTTTTCCATTGAGGGGATGTGATGACATCATACAGACCTCAAGAGCAAAGGTCGAGAGGCCTCTATGACAGCATCACATCCCCAAGATGGAAACACAGTCTTAGTTGCATATGATCAGTCATACACTGTTTGAAATAGCATATAGTTTGCTCCTATTGAATACTGCTTACTCTCCCAAAGTCACAAAGGCTCTTACCGAACATCAGTGATCCCATTTGGTATGGCACCTCACTCTTGGCAAACTGAAAAGCCTCGCTGCCTCACAAGATAACCTCAACATAGTTGTACGGTTTAAAAAAAAAAATGCATTGAGTAAATACACTCAAGGACTGCACTGCCATCCACAGCTCTCCATGTGGAAACTGCCTCGGTCATCCGCTGACTAAACAGCACTGCCATTTTTGGTTCACTTTTTTATAAAAGCCACATCTTTAGCGAGTCACTGGTCACACTGATGTAAAGGTTAAAAAGTTGCTGTGGTTTTGTTGTGATATTAAAATGATACCACAACTTTTCTTGACCTTTGAACTGTGCTACAACAAAAATTGTGTCTATGGAAATCCATATACAAAAGGGGCAAACCATATACTAAAAAGACAATATTACAGAGCCCTCAGTTTGCAAGTACCCATGTCCTTTATGCACTGGCAGGTGCACAGGCTGTCACATCCCTGAGAATGCACTGCCATAATTCCGTGATGTAATTGCTGCCTGCCACCAGCCAGCCAGACTTCTTGAATTCTAAGAGGAAGTGTCTGCATTCTGCAAGTAAAAACACAGGACCCATACATGCTGATTAGCTAAAACGCATGAGCCATGCATTTTTTTAAATACTGTACATTGTTGAAATTTTGAAGTCTCAAAGTTTATCTGGTTGATCCTGTGGACCCCCCGCTGGCCTTTGTTTTCCTGGAGTCCCCTGCGCCAGCCCTCTGATGACATGACTAACAGGCTAAACTGCAGGACTCCTATCTGCCAGTATAGTTGCCCAAAAATAGTAAGAGATATTAAGTTCATTTTCACCCTTCTAGCGCTGTTACTAATTAACGGAGGAAAGTGCTTTCCTCAGTCAATTGGTACCAGTGTTATTTATTTATTTATTTATTAGATCATCGGTTAGAAGCGTAAATGTGCACTTAATATCTATTACTGTTTTCGAGCAACTATACTTGCAAATAGGAGTTCCCTGCAGATTAGCCTGTCAGTCATGTCATCAGAGAGCTAATACGTGGTGGACTCTGAGTAATAGCCAGTGGAGAGTTGCAGGATTAACCAGAGAAACTTAGAAATTTCAACAATGCAAAGTATTTAAAAAATGTAAGGTTTGTGCCTTTTAGCCAATTGGGACCTATAGGTCCCATGTTTTTACTTGTAGAATGCTGACTGTTCCCTTTAAGGCCCAAGATAGCAAATGTAGAGTGGGGTGCTAAGATTTTGGCCCAGTATGCCTGCTTTTTATTTTTAATTTTTTTTTTTATTTGCAAGTCTCAGGCTTTTAAAATCCTAAATGCCTGTGAACGCTATTGTTGGGTGTGTGAACTGAGTGAAGTAACTATACTTCTTTAGACAGTTCTCAAAACTGCAGTTACTGGCAAGGACATGTCAAACCTATCAAAACACCTCAATAAGATTAGTGCCTTGTGCGCCTAGTAACACAAGGTGTTGGTTGTTCTCTGGGGACCCTAGCAATTTTTCCTTTTATGCTAGACAGTCACCTGTTTAAACCTTGCCAAGTCATGTACCTAGGCATACTCCATCTGCCTACATTTCAATGTAGGTTGTACAAACGGTCACGCAGGTGACGGTTCTGCCCTTGATACTAACTTACTAAAATGCCAGCAGATTAGGCCTAACGGTCCGTCATGTCTGCTCGTTTGGTCAGCCTCCACCCTGATAGAGCATGAAGTCTGTGGCTTTGCCTGTTTTGTAGATATTCAGGATTCCATGGCTCTCTTCTTGTGCAGCAGCTGGAGAGTTCAACCCCATCACGCTCACTCAATTCTCCTAAGAATCTTAATTTATAATTATTGCCTGTTATGATAATGCTGTGTTACTTTAGAATCCTTTGGTTTACTATGCTGTGGAAACTGGAGCAAATACTCTGAATTTTTATTCATGTCATCGTTTCTTTAGTTGTGCTGTATTTATTCGAGATGGATCAAGGGACCTTTATAACATGCCTGAGAAGACCTGGTATTGCAGCTGCATATATCTCGCTGTTAAGAGGAGATTCTAGAAGTTGTGTATGGGGGTCTGTCTCCCCATTCTAGTGGAGGTTTGGGGATATTACGAATGTCAAGGAACACTAGTTTTACCCCCTCATTGTGGTGCTGCAAGTACTGTGCTATTGACAACCATGTGGAATTTCCTATAACATGGTAACCATGTTTCACAGGGTACCTTAATTATCTGGCATCGTTCTGCACCACATGGAAAGGTGAAGCTCCCCTCTCCACCCTTTCTCACAAACTTACCCCTTTGATTCAGTGCAGATTGTCTGCTTGGCTACGTTCCAGCAGCTATTGCCACATTATGATATTAGCCATGATAACTTGGAAATTACATTTCACATTTATCATACTGTTGCAGTTCTCTGGGTCATATCCCAGGACAATACTTAAGAAATGCTTCTGACTGGTTTGTGTGTAGAAGAATCATCATCATCATTTATATAGCGCTTTTCATACACAGTATCCCAAAGTGCTTTACAAGCAATGCTAGACTGGTAGTGAAGTGACTGAATGTGTGGTGGCGGCCATATCACACATCATCACCCACACACAGCCTGAATAATTGCATGAACCGGTTTATGGGAAGGGGAATGTTGGCCAGGACACCGGGAATGTTCCCTGCTCTTAGCGAAGAGTGCCCTGGGTTCTTTTACTTCCACCTGGACACCCACCAGGACAACACCAGGATGGGCAGAAGGGACCTCGGTTTAACGTCTCATTCGAAGGACGGCACACCCCAGCAGTACAGCACCCCCCAATACTGCACTCGGATGCCAGCGATTTTTAGGTGCAAGTCCAATCCCGGTGTGGGACGAGAACCCATACTATATACTAACATACAAAAATGTCAGCAGAATAGGACTAACGGTCTTTCGTGTCTGCTCGTTTGGTCAGCCCCCACCCTGGGAGCTGACCGTGCTGCCCCTCCTCCTCTCTGGCTTCTCCCTTTCCAGCCCCGGATATTTTCACCGTATAGGACTTTACATCCAGAACCCTTCCCCGTACCTGTCCCAGCCCCTCTTGTATCCCTCCACCGTCTCTGCCTCCACCAGCCCCCTGGGCAGCGCATTACATGGCTCCACCACCCTCTCAGTGAAGTAGCACCTCCTCCTTTCTCTCCTGAACCTCCCCCCCTCCAGCTTCCACCCATGCCCTCTAGTTGCCCCCCTCCTTCCTTCAGAGCACATTGACTGCTTCTCCCCTATTTAACCCTTCATATACTTGAAGACCTCTATCATATCCCCCCAGTCCCTTCTCTCTTCCAATGTGTACATATTTAGCTCTTCGAGCCTCTCCCCATAGGTCCTGTCCCCCAAGCCCCAGATCATTTTGGTTGCCCTCCTCTGGACCCTCTCCAGGAGTTCAATGTCCCTCTTTAAGTGTGGCCTCTAAAACTGCATGCAGTACTCGAGGTGCAGCTTCACCAAGCAGTTATACAGGGGGAGTATCACTTCCTCCTTCTGGAGGTGATCCCCCCCCCCCAGTGATGCATCCCAGCATCCTGTTGGCCTTGGCCGTTGCCCTCCTACAAGTCTCAGAGCTGTTCATCTTGACATCCACCAACCCCAGGTCCCTCTCAGCCATTGAGACTTGTAGCATCCCCCCCCCCAGGGTGTACTCTTGGCCCAGGTTTCTGGCTCCCAGATGCAGTACCTTGCATTTCCCTGCATTAAACCTCAGCTTCCACTTTCTAGACCACCTTTCCAGAGCCTCCAGGTCCCCCTGTATGGCCACCCTCCCCTCCTCCCCATCCACCACCGCTCCCAGTTTTGAGTCATCCGCAAAGAGACTCATCTCACTCCTGATATCCTTCCTTATGTCAGAGACATAGGCATTGAACAGGAGGGGCCCATAGACTGATCCCGGAGGGACCCACTAATGACCCTCCTTGGGGATGAGACTATCCCGCCAACCTCTGGTCCTGGAGCCAATTGCCTATCCATCTGATCATCTGGTTCCCCACCCCCATTTCTCCCAGCTTATTCAACAGGCCCCCATGAGGAACAGAGTCAAATGCCTTGCTGAAGTCAAGATAGAGGACATCCAATGGTCTACCCTGGTCCAAGGCTCGCACCCAGTCATAGAACTCCACAAGGTTTGTCTGACGTGATTTCCCTGGGACAGATCCATGCTGTCTCTCATCCAGGCACCCCGACTTTTCCAGGTCCCCCCCAGCCACTCCTTGACAGTGCCCTCCATCACCTTGCCCACCACCGATGTCAGGCTGACGGGCCTGTAGTTCCCTGCCACCTCCTCTGACCCCCCCCCCTTTGTGGATACACACTATGTGTGTGTATATATATATGTGTGTGTATGTGTATATATATATATATATATATATATATAATGTTATGTCTTTTAATTGCACAGCTGACTGCCCCAGGATATCCCAGCTAACTTGCAACATTTTTTCCTCCTCATCAGTTGGTTTCTGCTTCTAGAAATGTCATGCATTTGAGAACTGAAGCAGAGAATGACTTGCCCTGGCTGAAGCGGGATCAGAACTTGGCACATACTGGTTAATGCAGTAGTTTGTACTCTAACTACTACTTCACAATGACTTCCATCTTTAATGCAGTCTGGTGCATCTTTATATCTAAAGGCCTGTTTGCACTACCTCATTAACACTGCAGTAACCCAAGCGTTCGTGTTGCTGTGGTACAAACATGGCAGTGTGGACACTTAACCGATTGTGGTAAGTTGCTCCTTAGTCTACCTGCAGCCTCACTGGAGTTGAGAATGCGCAGTGGTGTAAGCTGCCATGTAGACTGGCAGCACCACCTGCATCACTGCAATGAGCTTGTTTCCCACAGCGCCCCATTTGGAACCAGGAAGCGTGACCTGCACATTGTGGGTTTAAAACATCTTAGACCTTCGGTTTGTTTTGGAGCTAACCAGGTTTGACGAGACATGCATTGTCAGGATGTTCCATTTCAGGAAATATAATGCAGTTCTGCCACAGGCAGGCAGCCTCCATTATATCTGGCTGCATGCTTTCACTCCCCCTTCCCCAATCAGTGTAGGCTGACTTCCTCCACCCATCTCCCCACCATAGATGTCCGCTACTTTGCCACTGCCTCCTGTATTAAAGGAAGACATGTCCATGAGAGGGAGTGATGTCAGCAGTTTGTGCATTATCCATGCAGCACTGCTGATGTCACCAAACAGGCGCCCACCCTCAGACTCATGGCCTCTCTTCAGTGCAGCTTGCATCAGTGCAGAGAGGGGTTGTTTAAACACAACCGTACATTGGCTCTGGAAATGGGAGTAGCACTGGTGCGGACTTCAGATAGGAGTGGTGCAGCAGTGTAAATTTGCTGTTCCACTGGCATGTATACACGTCCTAAAAACCTATACATTCTAAATCTTCTGGCAGCCTAAGAGTTAAGTGACTTCATATTCATAGAAACAAACACGTTACCAAAACATAGGGAATGGATAGTGTAGATTAGAACTCTGTATGGACACTAGGTCCCGGGTGTGTTGGGGTTTTGTGGGCAGACAGGATGCACCAGTGGTCTTTTTCTGGTGTCATTGTCTGTATTTCTGAAGTTTACTCTGTGCTTCCTCGTAATAGGTTCCATCAAATGAATACATACCAGTGCCATTCATCTGCAGCAGACCTGCTCTGTTCTGTAGTGCATTCTAGTGTATTTAGCTCTATAAAATGATCAGTTTGGATCAAGTACAAATATTTGCATCGATGGCAATTGAATTAGATCTCTTTGACCATTATCAGCCTTGTACATAGCAGAAATGTGTAGCTTAATTTATTGTTATTACACGAGTCATAATTCTATCTACCATTGCCCTTCAGAGCTGGTTCTTCGTGAGCTTGGTATCAGACAATTTCATACGTGGCAAGTTCCTCACAATTACTTTGCTCAACTGTCACCTCCTTCTAATTTATCCTATTTCCTTACAGTGGGCAGTTTGATGCTTGCTCTATTCCTCATTATAAAGGTGCATAAATGCAAAAAAAAAAAAAAAGAAACCGTATAAAGGCACCATTTCTAGTGTGATGCTAGAATACAGCAGATTCCCTACCATTAGAAACTTAGTTAGAATGTCTAATGTTTGCTTAAATTGCAATCTTTTTTGAATTGTTTGATTAAAGACTTGGGCTGAAAAATCAGTATACAGTTAAGAATCTCAGCCAATAGAGAGTGTAGTTGTAGTACTAAAACCTGTTGTTATACCCCCCCACACTCACACACACACACACATAGAGGGAGAGAGAACAAAATTATATGTTGTACTCTAGTGCACAACTTCCTTTTACAGTCCTTGAATAGTATGTGCATATGCACTAAGTTTAAGGTGCATATTATGATGGCAGCAGCCCACGATGAATGTAAAATTTGCATGCATACATTTTTATTCCACTTTAGATTGCTCTTCCTCCCCCTTTTGTAAGATATCTCATTTTACTGATTCTTTTGCAGTCATATAAGCCCCTTCCCCTCAGCAGCTCCAGTGACAATCCAGCCCCGTTAGTCACCAACCTTGCTTCTGCTGTGTCCTCTGTGGCATCACCCCCTGTGGTAGGTCTCCAGACAAGTGTTGTCCTCACCTATACATATAGGATCGAGTGTGGCACAAGTGTACCATGACTGTTTTGTGGATAGTGACCAGAGTCTTTTCCTCTGGTTTTAATCTGTCCTCCCACCACCTTCTTCATGATGGTGCCACACAGCCTGATGGAGGCCTTACATGTCCACATCATCCCCTAGGGGGATCAAGCTGCCTGCCCATCACTTAGGTCACATTGGTGACTGAACATGATGCCCCCCTTCCATCTCAGGCCATCGATAGCACTTATCTTGACAGGCTGCCTGTGGTACGTGCCCCAGGTCCATTCCTCAACCCAGCTTGCTGGCATGGCAATGATAAAATGGGCATCCCCACATTACTATTTTGAGTTTGCTTTTGAATTCATTCTTTTTTTTTAGTGTGACTGCCTTTAGATTTTCACCTGTTTCCAGTTTTTAAATGTCCCTTATTTAACCAGCCCAGTGGTGCTCAGGGTTGAGGTGTTGGATGCCACACCTTGCACCACCTCAGTGACATGGGTTCTGGAATGAGCCTCCGGTGTCGGGAGGGCAAGTTGCTGGATTGAGACACCGCAAGGCGGCTCTCCTCTCCCAAGGAGGGATGTGCAGTTCCCTGGCTCTTGGCTGCCTCCCGGTGGAGGACAGGTGGCAGCACCAAGCCATATGGGAGCCCCGGCAGTCACCAGGGGTTGGGTGGAAGAGGCTGGTACCGGCACCACGGAGCACGTACATGCCTCCATGTGCATGCATAGCCATGTGCTGGGGTCCCGGGATCAGGGAGAAAAAGTATGGGAAAAAAAATTATAAAAAGACTATCGAAAAAAATTGTCCCTTATTTGACATCCCCATTTTAGCTTAGTGCTATATTCTGAGCTGTCACCTCTGCTTCGGTTGGGGGGAGAGGGGGAGATTTCTAGCCATCCACACATCACAGTTAAGACAATTGGGTGATAGGGCCTTCTCAGTAGTGGCACCAGTGATTTGGAATGCCCTCCCCCTTTACACACAATCTGCCCCCTTCATGGAGGCATTTAAAATGTGGTTAAAACATATTTGTTTCAGTAGGCTTTCTGTGTTTGTATATAAAAGTTTAATAGGTTATTTGTTATGTTTCTTTTATTTTAGTAGCATACCTTTTATGCTTACAAAATGTATTTATTTCTATGCTGTTTGATTTATCTGTACAGTGCTCTATGCCCTTTGGGGATAGAGTGCTATAAAAATACAATTGCCTTAGCAACTGAGTTACACTAATTGCCTACAGGCACTGATCCCTGTCCTTCTGGGCCACCTGGGATGTTGGGGTTTACCCTGAAATCAAACCACCAACATAGCAATAGTGTAACAGAAAATGAAATGAAATGTAAAACCATATAAATTAATCTTGGAAATAAGTCAACTGCAGGGATCAACACTTGGAACTGGTAAGGACCACATTGTAAAGGGAATTTTTTTTAAACAAACTACTGCTTTAAATATGCATGCATTGTTGCATGACTGTTTTTATGGGTCTAAAAACATTAAAACATTTGAATAAAGAGGGCAATACTGTCTTACTTTGCCCATTGTTATGGCATTCAAATTCATAATGGAGGGTCCTGGGAGTTCCAAATGGGGGCTTTCTGATTTTGAAGGACTGTAGCTCTACCTGGCAAAAAGACACTTCAGTGGCTGCCTGGTGGTCTTGAAATAACCACCCCACCAATAATGCTCTTTCTTGGCATGCCGCATCAGACACAATATCCACAAATACATACTTTGGTTGCAACTCAATTTAAATCTCCTACATAGGCTGGCCCACTGGCCCAGTGGTATGGCTACTGCTGACAGTACCGATAACCCAGGATTGGGAATGAGCCCCAGCTGTTAGAATGTCAGCTGAGAGGAGGATTGTGTCCCAGAAGATACTGTCCTTGTCCAGGGAGGATTGGTAGTGAAGTTGCTGCAGTGCTACCACCTGGGTGACCACAGGTGGTGGTGCAGTTGAGTACACTCTGTGTGCACAGGGGAGGGATGAACAAGTGGGTGCTGATGCTTCTGATGAGCCAGCACTGTTGGCATCAGAGTGTCTGTTGTCAAGGAGCATACAAGGGAGGAAATGGGGAAAGCAGGCTTGTTACAGCCACACTGGGTCTTGCCCTCCTCGTTCAGTCTGTCTCGCTTCAAACCAGATGGCACTGTCTGTGCTGTAGCTGTTGAACTATATGCCAGTGAATGTCCACCAAGGAGCTGGAAGGGTGGGGCTTACTTCCAGAAGGTAGGAATCTGGGAAGGTTACAGAGCTGTGGGTAAAGGGGTCCTGGGTGACTGACATACATGGAACTGGGCTCTGTGGCTGGAAATGGGGAATTGGAAGAGACTGAAAGCGTTCTGACTGGGTCCTGGCCCTGCCCCATTATAATAACACAAAAAAGAAAGAAAAACTTTGACCTGACATGTCTATCTTGGCCATTATTTTAATAGTGGGATAAAGCCAGAAACCTAGGAAACATTTAGTTAAATGCAGTTGCTGTAAATGTATCGATTTTAAGTATATTATTTTTGTAGATACCTGCTCTTTGAAAGCTCTATAGCTGTATTTATTTGAGGATTTTATGAATATAAATCCATGCATAGTAAAATTATTTTTTTGGTATTCGTTAAAGTCATCTCCATACTACTTGGGTTTCTGATTTCACAGTTTTTAAATCGGGTTTCAAAATATTGTCTGGACTGTGCAGTTCTTTTTTATCCACTAGTACGGAAAGCTTGTTAATCCTGTTTTAGGCTGGGAGGAGACAAAATTGCTACAAGTATCCACTTTTGAACAATTAACTTCTTCTGTTATGTGTGTGATAATCCCAAAAAATGTAATGACACCCTCCTGAGCCATCATTGCATTCTCTCATTGCTCATCAAGTTGCTCCAGAAAATAGGCATCTTTTTGCCGAGTGCACATATCTGGTGAAAAAAAAACAACAAATCTAGAAGTACTCTTGTTGGTCAATAATGAAGATTACAGAAATTGTGTTAGCCAAATCTTAAGAGAAAAAATAAATAAAGAAGCAAGGTGTGACTAAAGTGCTGGCCTCTGCCTTTCTGTAGGAGCCTAATCCCTTTACTGAATGAAGTTAAATGCTACATGGACATGAGAAAGCACCAGAGTGCATTTAAAAGCCATCAGAAATGTTTAAGCAACAATATAATTGCAACTACTTAAATGACAGCAGTTGACTATTTGAATTAACTTTATAAATGCCTTAATTTGGGGTCCTAATTAGTCTTGTTAAAACCAAAGTGAGTAGATTTCAATTGCAGTGTGCCACTGGGATTTGTAACTAAGGTAACAGAAAGCACTGTCCTACATAAAGTACCTTACTAGCACATCGGGTCAGAGGCTGCCTAAGGTGATCATTTTTTTTTTAAACTTGTATTTGTTCTTTTGCATGGGAGGCTGCCTTCTTACAGTCCACAAGTCTGATATTCAGTTGCAACACAGTATGTGCCCTTCCAGTCACGTTATAGCTTCCCACTTCCTGAAGCATGCTTCTGTGACTTGGCCTCTTTAGTGGGCCTCTTCCATAACCAGTATGTTCCACCTATAGAAGTGGAGGCTTTCAGTGGGCTGTGGATCAGTGGAGGACAGGCTGCCATGCCTCACTGGCTCTTTGCAACCATTAATGCCTCTCACCTTCTTCAGTGTGGCACCACCTGTACCATGCTCTATCTTTGAGGGGGTGGGGAGATGCAGTATGTTCCACCATACCATCCAGTGCTACTCTCCGCTCTACTGAATTAGGTGTTTAAGTGCCAAGATGTTGGTGCCCTTCCCTTTGAGGCGGAGCATGCTGTCTCCATAACATATTGTAGACTGGTCCAAAACCACATTCCCCTGCTAGTGTTGCTCTGTTACCCTTTCTTTCCAAGCTTAAAGGTTTTGGGGTGCTTGTGTGGCAGAGTAATTAAGTCTACAGAACTGCACTCCGCTACTCCTCTTAGTGCTGTCCAGCTGCACTCCCCTTCCAATGTAGTTTACTTCTTTTTTTTCCCTTTTTAGCAAAACATCACTCATTGGGTATTAATTAATAGTTTTATTTTCATTAGCATGTGCTTAAAACTAATGTGTTTAAAAAAAAAAACAAAAAAAAAAACTCCTTTTGTTTGAACGTTGAGATTCCAAACATAGTTGTATTAGTCATTACTGAAAACAATTTGTGTTTATGTCACTTCATATCGCTTCATTTGTACTTGATTGCAAAGTGTTTTTAACGCACATACTTTACCATACTTCTTTTATGGCAAGCTGCTTCCTCTTCATGGCTCTATTACCTATTCCAAACTCTCTCCATACTCATTTTGTTATTTCTTTGTGATTGCACCTTTCATTTGTATCCATTGCCCAAAATTTAGAGAGCCTACTGTTGTCCACAAATGCTTGACATTCTGCTTATTTGTTCTGTTTAGCTTCCTGTGCCATTACTCCTTCTTTCTGCTTTGGACCAGCCAGCCTCCTCGGAGCTTCCTCAATCAGAGCACTGATGATGGAGATTTACTCTCTGAAACGTCAGCACGTTAGAATGTGATTGCTATAACCTGATTGAGGAAGCACCGAGGAGGCTGGCTGGTCCAAAGCAGAAAGGAATAATGGCACAGGAAGCTAAACAGAACAAATAAGCAGAATGTCAAGCATATATAAAGTATAGAAACGCAAATTGTTTTCAGTAATGACTGTAATGTAACTCTCTTTGGACTCTCAACGTTCAAACAAAAGGAGTTTTAAAAAAAAACACGTTAGTTTTAAGCACATGCTAATGAAAAGAACACTGTTAATTAATATCCAGTGAGTGATGTATTGCTAAAAAGGGAAAAAAGGAGTAAACCGCATTGGAAGGGGAGTGCAGGTGGACAGCACTAAGAGGAGAGGAGAGTGTGCTACCTACTGAGCCACTGACACTGCTAATTTGGTGGAAAAAATCAAAAAAATTACTGTTTTACGAGCCTGCATTGCGCAGTTGCTACACATGCTCGTAACTTCGCGAATTTGCAATGTTTTCACACCAGATTTTCAACATTGGCATTTTGTCACACCTCCTTGTGAGCAGTACAGCTGTCATTGTTCATATCCTGGCTGAAATGTGTTTTCGCACTTCTGGCGCAGAATAGCACAGTCGCTGTAGGAAATCAGTGTTCAGGACAGATTAAGAAAATGACAGTGACACTGTTCATGGGTAGAGGTCCTAAAATGCCTATGTTGAAAATTTGGTAACAATACTACATTAAATGACTGTGTTACGAGCATGCGTTATGCAGTTTGCACGCATGCTCATAACTTTGTGAATTTATAATATTTTCACTCCAGATTTTCAACATTGCCATTTTCCCACACCTACTTTATGAACAGTACAGCTGTCATTTTTCCCATCCTGGCCAAAATGTGTTTTTCGCACTTCTAGCTGTGGGAAATCACTGTTCGGGACAGATTAAGATAATGACAATGATACTGTTCATGAGCAGAGGTCCTAAAATGCCTATGTTGAAAATTTGGTGATGATAGCCCATCAATTGACTGTGTTACAAGTGTGCGTTGCGTACTTTCCATGCACCCTTGTAACTTCATAGATTTGTAATATTGTCACGCCAGATTTTCAACAGTGGCATTTTTTCACACCTCCTTATAAGCAGTACAGCTGTCATTTTTCACATCCTGACCGAAATATGTTTTCACAGTTCCGGTGCAGAATAACGTGGTCGCTGTGGGAAATCAGTGTTCAGGACAGATTAAGAAAACGACAGTGGCACTGTTCATGAGCAGAGGTCCTAAAATCCCTATGTTGAAAATTTGGTGACAAAACTCCATAACATGACTGTGTTACAAGCGTGCGTTGAACTGTTTTCACGCACCCTTGTAACTTTGCAAATTGGTAATATTGTCACGCCACATTTTCAACAGTGGCATTTTTTCACACCTCCTTATGAACACTACAGCTGTCATTTTTCACATCCTGGCTAAAATATGTTTTTGCACTCCTGCCAGAGAATAGCACGGTCACGCTGGGAAATCAGTGTTTGAGACAGATTAAGATCGAGTGAGAGTGGGGAGTGACCGAGCTCAACTGAGCTCTGTCGGGACTGCTGCGGATTTGTTTGTGGGCAGACAAAGGCCCCAACACAAGAGCCTAGTACAAAAGGGCAGCCTGCAGCACTGGGAGAAACAGAACAAGAGAACAAGTGAGGGAGGGGGAGTGAGCGAACTCACCGAAGCGCTGTCAACACTGCTGCGGATTTCTTTGTGGGCAGAAAAAGGCGTCAATGCAGGCAGGGGCCCAGTACAAAAGGCCAGCCTGCAGCTGTGAGAGAAACAGTATGAGCGAGTGAGACAGGGGGACTTAGTGAGCTCAACGGAGCTCTATCAGGACTGCTGCGGGTTTCTTTGTGGGCAGAAAAAGGCACCAATGCAGGCAGGAGCCCCGTACAAAAGGGCAGCTTGCAGCGCCAGGACAAACAGAATGAGTGCATGAGAGAGGGAGACTGAGCGACCTCAGTGGAGCTCTGTCGGGACAGCTGCAGATTTCTTTGTGGACAGACAAAGGTGCCAATGCAGCCAGGAGCCCCATACAAAAGCGCAGTCTGCAGCGCCAAGAGAAATGGAACGAGCGAGAGACAGCGGTAGTGAGCGAGCGCAACGGAGCTCTGTTGTGACTGCTGCGGATTTCTTTGTGGGCAGAAAATGCTGCAACGCAGGCAGGAGCCCAGTACAAAAGCCCAGCTTGCAGCGCCGGCAGAAACGGAATGCCTGAGTGACAGAGTGGGAGTGAGCGAGCTCAATGGAGCTGTGTCGGGACTGTTTCAGATTTCTTTCTGGCCAGAAAAAGCCGCCAATGCAGACAGGAGCCTAGTACAAAAGGGCAGCCTGCAGTGCCAGGAGACACAGAACAAGCAAGTGAGGGAGGGGGAGTCAGTGACCTCAACGGAGCTCTGTTGGGACTGCTGCAGATTTGTTTGTGGGCAGAAAAATGCAGCAATGCACGCAGGGGCCCAGTATAAAAGGGCAGCCTGCAGTGGCAGGAAAACCAGAATGAGCGAGTAGGCGAGCTCAGCAGCCGTGTTGTAACTGCTGCAGATTTCTTTGTGGGCATAAGAAGGCAGCAATGCAGGCAGGAGCCCAGTAGAAAAGGGCAGCCTGCAGCGCTGGCAGAAACGGAATGAGCGAGTGAGAGAAGGGGAGTGAGCGAGCTCAACGGAGCTTTGTCAGGACTGCTGCAGATTTCTTTGTGGGCAGAAAAAGGTGCTAACAGAGGCAGGAGCACAGCACAAAAGGGCAGCCCGCAGCGCCAGGAGAACCAGAATGAGTGAGTGAGACAGGGGGAGTGAGCGACCTCAACGGAGCTCTGTCGGGACAGCTGCGGATTTCTTCCTGGGCAGAACAAGGTGCCAGTGCAGGCAGCAGCCCAGTACAAAAGAGCAGCCTGCAGTACCGGGACAAATAGACTGAGCCAGTGACAGAGGGCCACTGAGCAAGCTCAACAGACCAACGCAATCAACATTCGGCATTGACAAATGCTTGTTTTATTTTGCAGCAACTTGAACATAAAGTTGGCTAGAGTTACCTGGGCTCTATATTCCTGTTGCAACCATCCAGGAAGTTCAAAATTAGTACAATGATGGGACCTGGGGCCTTGAAAAGATGCAAATTTGATCACTTTATTAAATAAAGTTCTTTTTTTTTTAAACACCTAAACTCCATGTTTTTAAGGCAGCCATATGATATCAAAGTTAAGCAATTAAGTGTTCAGACTTTTTAAAGTTCTAGAATCCCTGTTGCAGAAGGTGATTAAGAATTTTAGTAGATGAGGAATCCTAAACAAACAGGGAAAAATTATTTGTAATCTTTGGAAGACATAAGGGAGAATTTATGCCATGGTTTTATAAGCCAGTTCTGGGACCAAATTATATGATCCACACATTAATATGGGCAAACCCAGAGAGCAGACAGGATATTGAGAGAGAGAGAGAGAGAGAGAGAGAGAAAGAGAGAGAGACTGTAATACCCATAAAGGACACTCAGAAAGGTTTCAGAATACCTTCCTCTCATGGGTGGTAGAGAAATTTGGGTGATCCAGGCTTTGATTAATTAAGACTCCATTTCATTGACATATAAGCACTTTATAAAGTTAAGAACTTTGTGAATTTCAGGGCATAGATATTAAGGTTGAAGATGTACAACGTATGTTTGAGACTCTCTTTAATCATGATTATGCAGTACTAATTCTAGGTTAGCAGAATCTAGGGCATTTGAGATTTGCTTACTGTTTGTAGCTAATGTTTATGTATTTGTGTGTGATATATTCTGTTTTTTTTTAGTAGTCCCTGTATTAATTCAGCCTCTGGGAAAGCTGCAGTAAATCTCACCACTATACTAAAGCACTGTTGGAAGCAATGAGTTGATTTTTCCAGGCAGCCAACCCAGTACCAATTTAGGACCCAGCTCGTAAGGAATATACATATTGCCTGCTGCTAAAGGAAGGCAGGTTAAGCTGCCTTTTCTTACAGGTTGCCTCACATCTGGAACAACCTCCCTCTTCTCACACCGGCCCACATAGTCTTCAGACAGCCAAGACTGGACTAAGGGTGTACCCTGCCTCTCCCTGCTCCTGCCATTAATGTTTTATGCGTGTCAGTCCAGGTTTGACTTTGTTGCATTTCTTGCTGTTGCTTATATAGCTGCTTTCTGTGGGTGTTTTTTTGGTTTGTTGGTTTTTTCAAGGGCCCCGTGTACTGTTTTCTGATTTTGCTGTGCAAAAGTATGTTGTTTGTCTTATTTTCTCATAGCCTTTTGCTTGCCTATAATGCTTCACTGAAGCTTAGCTGTTTCCTTCACCTGCTTTTTCTTTGTAACCTCCCATTAACCCGTTGCCTTTGGTTGCAGCTGGAATTTGTTGTTACGTAATTTATTTCAGCTTTTCTGCCTGTAAAAAATAACATTTCAATAAATAAATAGTGACAAGTGGAAAAGCAACAACCATCTCTTTTAAGGCTAGGAAATTGATGTTCATCGATATAGCAGCAAATCTATTTTCATCACTGGATCTTCGGTTCAATATGATCTTCAAATCCCTTTGAGACATATTGTGGTGGGTGGGAGGAGCAGCAGCTTTGTGATTCATGATAACCCTGTGCATGATAATACTTGGAATTATGCTTGAAAATGTGGAGACAGTAGAAGATGAATGTCCATATGTACTGTCCCATTCTATGTATAGTAGCTAAGATTAGTTTGTGTCATGTACATGCCTCAAGTTACACTTGAATAATTCAAAATCATCACTTTCAAATATAACTTGAGATGGTGAATTCCATATTTCTATGCAGTGCATAAAAGCATATCATGTTTGTTTATTTATTTATTTATTTATTTATTGAGAGTATCAGATTACAACCTTTGAGTCAAGGACTCATTTCCAAAGGCTCCATGCCAGGTACAATGCACAACAAGGATGTATGAGGACCTCAGAAGTCATAACCCATCTAGCTATCCCCATTACATGAACTACAATCACTCAGACATGCTTGGAGTAGAGCGTTAAATACAGGAAACTTCAGTTCATCATTTTGAATTGTACCAACAGGAAAACATAGCACATTTTTGGCATTCCAAAAGCAAGCTTTTATAAGTCCCACAATCTGACATTCTGGGCAGTCATATTTACATGTTAGACATACCATTTAGTGATATCCACTGTTTTGTACATGCTTTCAATGATTTTTAGATCCAGAAAATTATTTTACTGCTTGTTTTAATACTGCAGAATGGGTCTTAAATTTGCATCCTTTATTGGCTCGAACTTTTTGTTGCAGAGGTTGACCGCAACCTTTTTTTAGCACTGACTTGCAGGACATGTCAACTCAAATTGCACTAGCCTGCAGATGGTTACACTAGTCCATTATTGTAATGGAGAATTCTGTACACATATACTGTAAACGATGCAAGCCAAGAAATCATTCTTGATTATTGTACATTTATCTTGCTCCTACATTGCTTCCCATCCAAGCAGAAAAAAGATATGATGTGCAGTTATAATAATAATAATAACATTTATTTCTAGGGACATGGATATGTTGTTCATCCACACTTATTGGCAGGTTCCTTGCTGCTTTAAATCTTGCTGGAAGGTCTTCAAGATGGCTTTTCCCACCCACCCGGGTGGTAAAACTCTTGGCTCCGCCCCATGACGCCAGCTCTTCCTTACCGCTTGGAAGCTCAGGTTCCCTCCTTAGCGCTCTGCGTTTTAGACTGGATCCTAACTCTTCGGTTCGTCCGAAACTAGTTTTGAAGTTTTCTAAACTTCCGGTCTTCATCATCCCTCGTGGCTGCGATGGACAAATCGATTCCTGGCTTTCGGAGGTGCCCTTGCGGGCAGAAAATGTCCAGGATGGATCCGCACTTCACGTGCGTCTACTGCCTAGGCCTTGATCATGACCCGCAGGCCTGCGAGTTGTGCCGCTCTTTTTCGGCCACCGTCCTGGAGGATCGCGCTGCCCGATTGAAGCTCGGGCGCCCTGAGAAGCGTTACCTGCCAGTAAAATCCAAAGAGGCTCGTTGGGCGGTGTCTGCGGCAGCTGGCTTGGCTGTGCAGCTCGAGCATATGATCACCCTTTGAGGAGGAGGCGGCCCAGGCCGCATCTTCCTCCTCTTCAGCTGCGGCATTTATCCTGCTCTTTCTGAGTTCCTCGTACTCGGCTTTGTTCAAGGAGCTTTGTCAGTCCCTTTCCACGAAGGGAGAGGGGCCATCGGGACATTCCTCTTGGCCCAAGAAGGAAGGAGTCGAAGGGTAAGTCCCACCTTCAGCGTTCGTGGGAGCGGGAGAGGTCTCCTTCCCCAGACAGCCGACCGTCGACTTCAGTCGAAGTTGTGGCTCAGGCCGCTGGCTTCACGGTGTCCCCGTCAGGCCAGCCTGCTGAGACTCCCGTCGACGCAGTCGAGATATTCCTCGACCCATCGGACGGGTTGTCGACTGGTGAAGCCGACAACCCACCTTCGCCAGTTCCCCCGGTGGAGACCGAGGATCTGCCTGCGCCTTCGGGGCGGCAGTCCCCGGCTAAAGTGCCCGAGCCAAGGGAAGAGCGGGTGTTCCCCGGCCCTTCCCAGACCCGCCCTTAGTCACCCCAAGGGTCTTGGTCTCAGACTTCATCTCGGTCAAGCAGTTCCCGTCGACATCGGTGGTCTCGGTCTCTGTACCGAAGTAAGCGGCGGCACCATTCCTCCTCGTCCTCCTCCTCGGATGAGGAGAGGCTTCGACGTAAATTGCGTCGACGTTACGAGGAGCTGATGTGGCAGCAGTTACTGTTGTCCAGGAGTAAATCGACTCCGATTCAGCCCCCGGCCATTAAGTGGCTGTCGCCCGGGCGGCTAAAGCAACCGCTCACCCCAGTCGAGATGCCCATTCCTGGGCCGGTTGTTCGGCTGAAACCAGCTGCTCCATCGATTGCGGTGGAACCTCCGCCTCCACAACCGAAGTCTGGGGCACCGACCAAGGATTCTTGGTCGGGTCACGGCCTGCCCCACTAGTTGTTGGTCACCCTCACTCCCGACCGTCCTCAGCAGGTGGAGGGTGGCTCAGGGCTGAGGCAGCTCTTCGCAGACTCTTCGGAGTCCGATGACGACTCCTTCCTGTTCTCCAGGCGGGTCGACCTGGAGTCTTCCGGGGGCCAGTCATTGGATGATAGCCCATCGTCCTTCTTGGGTCTGCTTCGACTCATCTCGGAGTCCACCAGGATGCAGCTTGAGCCCGTGTCCAAATGGGCTAAGTATCCCCTGACTGAGATACTGGACTGAGGGGATTCCCTCACGGAGGCCTTTCCGGTGGCTGAGGCCATTGTCGGCCCAGCCTTGGAGCTTTGGCAGCGGCCTGCTTCCTGTCCTGCGCCTTCGGCCAGGATGGCCAGGAAGTATGTGGTCCATACTGGCTCTTTGCCCGGTTTCTCAGAGCACCCCTCTGCCGAGGGGTTAGTCAGCGACAGCGTCTTCCGGCGCTCCGGAAATGCTCGGGATGTGGATAAGCCCCCCAACAAAGAGTCCAAAAAGCTGGACTTTGCCGGGCACAAGGTGTACGCTGCATCCTCCCTCGGCCTCCGACAGGCCAGCTCGGCCGTGCTGATGGCACACTTCTCCCACGCCCTCATGGGCTCCCTGGATGAGGTTGTCTCTCATCTCCTGGCCGACCTGCAGACCACGGTTTGTCAGGTGCGGGACCAGGGTAGGGCGGTGGTGAAGCAGCAGCTTCAGACTGCTCTGGACATAGGTGATTCCTGTGCCAGGTCAGTAGTGGCCGCGGTGGCCATGCGCCGCAGGGCGTGGCTGAGGATATCCACCTTCACGGCGGATACCCAGCACAAGTTGGCGGACATCCCCTTCTTGGGGACTGACCTCTTTGGCCCTGGAGTGGAGGGACACCTCCAGCAGATCGAAAAGTCCAATGCCACTCTGGACTCGTTCACCTCCGCCCAGAGGGACAAAGGCCACTGTCAACAGCAGCATAAGTCCTTTCATCCTTCAGCCCCTGAAGCACAACCGGCCCAACAGCACCAGCAACAGGGCCAGCAGGCTCACGCTTGGCATCCCAAACCCAATCCGGCGGCTTCCTCCAACAGGAAGCAAGGAGGTAAAGGCCCAGGAGGTCCCTCGGCTGTTTCCTCCTCCAAGCCTGCCCAGTGACAGGTTGAGGGGTGCCGGCCCCAGCCTCATCACTCCGCCCTGGGTTCCCCCCATTGGGGGCGGCTCTGCCACTTCCTTTCCACCTGGTCCACTATCACCACGGACCGCTGGGTGTTGGAGGTGGTAGGAAAGGGCCTGCCTCTGGAGTTCGAGCAGACCCCACCTCGGAGGCCGCCCTTGGGGCCACGGGTCCGCAGCGCCCTGCTGTCAGCCCGCTGGCTGAGCTGATATTGCCCTGCTCCTCGAAAAAGAGGTGATCAGGAAGGTGGCAGATCCTCCTCCAGACCTGGGGTTTGTGTCCAGGTATTTCCTGGTCCCAAAACGGACGGGGGGCTGGCGCCCCATCCTCGATCTGCATGACCTGAACAGGTTCCTAAGGTCTCGGACCTTCAGGATGGTCACTCTGGCCCAGATAATACCATCCTTGGAATGAGGCATGTGGTTCTGTTCCCTGGACCTCCAGGATGCGTTCTTTCACGTCCTGATCCATCCGTCTCATCAGAGATTCCTCCGCTTCAGAGCGGAGGGATCCCTTTACGAGTTCTGGGCCATGCCCTTCGGCATCTCTCTAGCTCCCAGGGTCTTCACCAAATGCATGGCAGTGGTGACAGCATTCCTGCGGCGCCGAAGGGTCCGGGTGTACCCTTACCTGGATGACTGGCTGATTGCAGCCCTCTCCAGAATGGAGGTGGAGCGGTCCAGAGATCTGGCCCTCCAGGTTTGCTCTCAGATTGGCCTCCTCATCAACGAGGCCAAGTCGGAACTTGTGCCGAAGCAGGTGATACTCTTCATCGGGGCAGAGCTCGACTCTCTTCGAGCCAGAGCTCGGCTCCCGGCAGACAGGGCTGAGGTTCTTTCCTCCTTTGCCAATCATTTCTGGTTGGGCAATCGCGCCCTGCCCGGGACTTCCTGCGCCTCCTGGACCTCATGGCAGCCTGCACCAGTGTGGTCCATTGGGCCCGATGGTACATGCGTCCCCTTCAATGGGAACTGGCCAGCCAGTGGTCACAACGCTGCGATCCGTTGAGCCAGCCCATGACAGTGACCCAGGAGATGTGGAACACTCTCCAGCGCTGGACCGTTCCGGCACATCTGCAGAAGGGCATCCCGTTCCTCCGCCCCGAGCTGATGGTCTCTCTATCGACCGATGCATCCCTGATGGGTTGGGGTGCCCATCTGGGGGAGCACAGAGCGCACGGCCTCTGGTCCCCTCAGGAGTCCCGATGCTATGTCAACCTGCTGGAGCTCTGAGTGGTCCGCCTAGCTCTCACTGCCTTCGCTCCATTTCTACGGGGTCAAGTGGTTCAGGTCCAGACGGACAATACCACGACCATGTACTACCTAATCCTCCAGAGCAGGTCACGCTCCATGCTGTTATGCAAGGAAGCTCTCCGCATATGGTCCCTCGTGTGCAGCCTTGAGGCGGATCTCCTAGCCATTCATGTGGCAGGAGCCTCCAACACCCTGGCTGATGCCCTAAGCCGGATTGGGGCTGCTTCCCACAAGTGGTCTCTCCTGCCGGAGGTAGTACAAGATCTCTTCTCCCATTGGGGCACGCCTCAGGTGGACCTGTTTGCCTCCAGGGAGAATGCGAAGCTGAGACTGTTCCATGCCCACCCCCCTCAGCAGGGCTTGCTGCAGGGGGATGCCTTCTCGAGGCCGTGGACCCCGGGCCTCTTCTACGCCTTTCCCCCATTTCCCTTGATGGACAAGGCGCAGGTGATTCTGGTAGCCCCAGACTGGCCCCGCCAGTTCTGGTATCCAGATCTCCTCAGTCTCAGCTCCAGGCTCCCGAGGCGGCTTCCAGCCTGCCTGGACCTGATCTCAGTCAATCAGGGGAAGGTATTCCATCCGGACCTTCAATCCCTGCACCCGACGGCCTGGTTCCTGAGCAGCTAGAGTTCCAGGCCTTGGGTCTTTCTGACGAGGTCCTCAACATTGTTGAGGCGTCCCATAAGGAGTTGACCAGGAAATGCTATGCCTTCAAATGGAAGAGATTCTCCATTTGGTGTCAGGGCAAGGGCTTGGACCCTTCCGCCTGTCCCTTGGCAAGCATTTTGGACTACCTGTGGTCCCTTTCTCAGCAAGGGCTTTGGTCAATGACCCTTAAGGTGCACCTGGCAGCCATCTCTGCTTACCGGGCGCAGGACAAGGTGGTCGGGCGCTTTTTCAAAGGCCTTGATCACATTTCCCCTCCGGTGCGAGAACCTCCACCTCCGTGGGATCTACTGCTGGTATTGGCCAAGTTCATGGGCAAGCCATTCGAACCAATGTACAGGTGCGATATCTCCCACCTGTCGTGGAAGACCACCTTCTTGGTGGCTATCACGTCAGCCAGAAGGATGGGAGAGCTCCAGGCGCTTTCCATCGAGTCTCCTTATCTGGTCTTCCACAGGGACAAGGTTGTCCTGCACCCCACCCGAAGTTCCTTCTGAAGGTGGTGTCGGAGTTTCACCTTAACCAGGTGTTGACTCTGCCAGTGTTCTACCCCAATCACACCTCGGAGGCCAAATATAGGCTCCATACTTTGGACCCTAGACGAGCGCTTGCTTATTATAAGGAGCGGATGGCTGAAGTTCGGGGAGAGGTTCGCCAGCTGTTTGTCACCTACGCCGAAGCCGCACCTGGCAGACCTGCAGCCAAGCGGATGATAAGCAGGTGGGTCACCTCCTGCATAGATCTCTGCTATAGGTTGGCGGGCGTGGAGCCTCTCAGAGGGATAAGAGCTCATTCTACCCGCCATACCGCTGCATCGGTGGCTGCTTCCAGGGATGTCCCTATCTAAGATATCTGCAGGGCTGCTACCTGGAAATTGGCACATACCTTCATTACCCACTACCACATCGACCTTGAGTCACGCCGGGATGATGGTTTTGGGGCCTCGGTTCTCCAGTCTTTATTCCCTAAGTAGGAGGTGTGCGCCTTGTCTCCCTCCTCCCAGAGAACTGCTACGAGTCTGCCAATAAGTGTGGATGAACAACATATCCATGTCCCTAGAAATACAGGTTACTCACCTGTAACAGGAGTTCTAGGAATGGTATATGTTGTTTATCCACACGACCCACCCAACCTCCCCGGCTTCGACGCACAATCTGGCTTCCAGCAGGCTAGATCTGGTGTCATGGGGCGGAGCCGAGAGTTTTACCACCCGGGTGGGTGGGAAGAGCCAACTTGAAGACCTTCCGGCAAGATTTAAAGCAGCAAGGAACCTGCCAATAAGTGTGGATGAACAACATATACCATTCCTAGAACTCCTGTTACAGGTGAGTAACCCGTATTTGATTAAGCACCTTTCAGTTTTTAAAGCGCTGTACAATATACATAAAAACAAAGTACAAATGCAGATACAGGCAATATAAAATCAAAATAATAACGAAAATGCCTTCCCCCATAAAAAAAAAAGTCTTAAGCGCCTGCTTGAAACTCACCACCGTCCTGCACTCCCGAAGCTGACGGGGCAGAGAATTCCAAAGGGTAGGTGCCGCAAACCCAAAGGCACGTGCACCAGATGACTTTAGATTAACCCTTGGATTCTCCAGCAACCCCTTATCAGCCGAGCGGAGCTGTCACAAAGGGGTGTAAGGAATCAGGAACCCTTTCAAGTGTCCACACTCCTCATAATTGTTTTGTACTGTGGCCCTCTCTCTCCACCTCTTTTTGCAACCCCCCCCCCCCCCCCAAACCAGATTATCCCAGAGCAGCAGATATTCAGTCAGGCAGACCTGGCCTTGCACACACAGTAGCAAATGCCATCATGCACCTCACATGTTCTTCCCCTACTCACGGGGCAATGGACAGAGGCAGAAAAGACACTCAGTCCCCACAGTGTGACAAACCAGAGACCTGCACTCAAGCTGCATCACGTGAGCCAGGGGCAGATCTAGGATTTCTTTTTTTTGAGGGGGGGAGGGAGGATGGGGTCATGCAATCCTAGGTGGCATGGGCATAGAAAACTTTGCAACATTTTTATTTATATATACCAGGTGCAGTAGTACTGATTTTAAGATGATCTGCCCCAACAATAATCATTTGTGATCTGCGCACCTCAGGAATACCTGTCTGAGCTTTTTAAATAATTTTATTTGGGGTCATTTTGTTTGTTTGTTATCCAAGCAGCACATATTGTGTTTAGTATGAGAGGAGATCCTCGGTGGGATAAGACTGAGACCCGATCACAGGGAAAATCAGTCGGGACACAGGAAAGAGATGTTACCACTTGCAGGGCAGACCCCATGTGGGGGGGAAGGGAAGCAAGCCTAGTATTAGAGAGGTGAAGACAAGGTGGGAATGAGGAGGACACCCGATTACTGGGAAAATCAGTTAGGAGATGGGAAAGAGCAGGGTAAAGGGGAGGGATAGAGCTCAAGGAAAGTGAGGCAGGGGCGGGTAGTTTAGCAGAAAATGTCTATGAGGGGCATGGAGCATGAGGAGTGCAGGGGGAAATTGGGACTCTGGGATATGAGATTGGCAAAGGGGAAATTAAGAAAAGGGTAACAAAAGGGATGCAAGGGGCTGGGAGAAGGATAGAAGAGAAATACAAACAGAAGGTAAAGAAGAGCAGAATCTTACTTGTTGGGGACTCAGTAATAAAAGGAATCTGGGGGAGCATGGGTGACGAGAGCAGTGCAGTATGGGTTGAGTGCTTGCCAGGTATGATGGCATCGGAAGTCTTTCATTATGTTCCCTCAAGGGGGAAACAGCAGGATGGGAAAACACACCTGATAACAAATGATCTGGGGGGAACTAGCCTGTTGGAAGTGCAGACAAGATTCTGAGAGCTTGCTAGGTACTGCAGCAGTCTGGGGTTCCAATCTGTGGCTTTTTCAGAGGTTTTGCTCATGCCAAAAGCAAGTACTGCAAGGAGGCTGATGATTGAGAAGTTTAATAAATGGCTGATGGGATGGTGCGAACAGATGGGGTATTGGTTAGTGGAGAACGGGGGATCAACATGGGGGGGGGATGAGAACCTGTTTGCCCCAGACAGACTGCACCTGAATAGGGAGGGTGCGGCAGTACTGAAGAACAAGTTAGGAAACTTCATAGAAGAAACCTATAATTTATACTAAATCAGGCATGGGGAGGTGGATGGGAAAAAATCCAGATCACAAGACAGGAGAAATGGGGGGCTACTAGCCTCCCCCCCCCCCCGATAGAGATAGAATGTTGGGCAAGAGGGTGTCATTTGGAAGGGGGGATGGGGGGGACTTGGTGGAAGGCTTAGCAGCCAACACCAGGGCTTAGGAAACAAAATGGTGGATTTGGAGGCCATCAAGGGGGATGAAGGGCTGGATATAGTAGCAGTGTGAGACCTGATGGACAGAGTATCATACCTGGGAGACAACTATCCTAGGCTACAGACTATTTAGAAGGGGTAGGGAGGGTAAGGGGGTGGTTGATTTTATATATCAGGGATGACATAAGAGTAACAGAGGGACAAGAGGAAGATGCGGAGACTGAGCTACTGTGGGTAACACTAGACAGAATGACTGGAGAATCCTCATGGTTAGGGATGGTACAAAGACCACCTACACAGGAGGAGGAGGAGGAGGGGGGGGGATAGACAGCTGATTCAGACAGTCATGCGGATGGCCCTCAAAGGAGAAGTGCTACTGGTAGGGGACCTAAATCTCCCAGATATAGACTGGGGAATCCCAGATGCAGTATCGACTAGGAGCAGGGAGATACTAGTGGTGCTGCTGGGGATATTCTTACAGCAGCTAGTCAGGGAGCCAACAAGGGACATGGTCCTGTCAAATGGGGAGATTGTGGAGGAGGTGCAGGTGGGAGAATTTCTGGGCACCAGTGATCACAGGACTGTAAGATTCAGGGTCAGGGCAGGGAGGGAGACAAACCGAACCAGCACTACAGTCATGGACTTCAGGCACACGAACTTTGAAAGGATGAAAAGGATAGTGAGGGAAACAATGGAGGGAACAGAGAATATATCAGCAGTGGAGGAGTTACGGGAATCTATTAAGGGAAGGATCCTGAAAGTCACGGAAGTGTGCATAAAAAAGGTTAAGAAGAGCAGAAAAAGGGGGAGACTGCTTTGGTTTACAAGGGATGTAGCGGGGGCAGTTGGGGACAGGAGGAGGGCTTTCAGGAAATTTAAGAGGACGCTCAATGAGGAGGACAGGGAAGCTTATAGGGAGAAGGGGAGACTGGCAGGGCAAAAGATAAGAAGGTCAAAAGTGGATACCGAGGCGAAAATAGCTAAACAAGCCAAAAGGGGGGAATTAAACTTTTTTTTTTTTTATTATATGTGAGGGAGAGGAGGAGGAAAAGGGCAAGGCAGGAGATTGCAAGGCTGAGGGGGGAGGGAAGGATACTATTTGGAAGGGGATTGTGAAAAAGCACAGGTGTTAAATAAGTACTTTTACTCCGTATTTACAGAGGAGGAAGAGGGCAGCAGACCTGAGCTTAAGAGGAAGTGGAGGGCAAATGGGTGGATCAGAACCCGTTCACTGTGGATAGGATTAGGGAGGAACTAGGAAGGATGAAGGCAGACAAGGCAATGAGACCGGATGGGTTACACCCTAGGGTGATCTGGGAATTGAAGGAGGAGTTGGACGCCCCATTGATAAAGCTATTCAACTTGTTTCTGGATACAGGGAGGGTACTGGAGGAGGGAGGACATAGTTCCTTTGCACAAGGGAGGAAGTAGGGAGGTGGATGACAAGTATCGCCCTGTCAGCCTCACCTCAGTGGGTGGGGAAGGTAATGGAGGCACTAGTCAAGGAGAGGGTGGTGGACTACCTGGAAGAGGGTGGCTTGCAGGACAGCAGGCAGTATGGCTTCACAAAGGGAAAGTCATGCCAGATGAGCCTGATTGAGTTCTTTGATTGGGTAACTCAGGTGGTCGATCAGGGAGGGGCAGTGGAGTGGCATATCTGGACTTCAGTAAGGTCTTCAACACCAACCCCCACAGAAAGTTGGTAAGCAAGCTGGAAAGTCATGGGGTGGGTGAGAAAATAAAAAGGTGGGTGGAGGCCTGGTTGGTGGGAAGAACCCAGAGGTTGGTGCTAAACAGGGTGTACTCCAGGATGGGGGGGTGAAGAGTGGAGTACCCCAAGGGTCAGTCCTAAGACCTCTCGTTTTCAACATTTACATCAGCGGTATTGCAGAGGGTCTGAGGGGGAAGGTGTGCCTATTTATGAACAATACAAATATTTGCAATAGGGTTGACACCCTGGGAGGGTGGAGGACATGAGGCAGGACCTGAAGATGCTCGAAGACTGGTCAGAGATGTGGCAACTGAAATCTAAAGCCAAAAAGTGCACTGTGATGCGCGTGGGGAGTAGGAACACATGATCAGGATACACCCTAGGAGGGGAGGCAGTCAGAGCAACTGAAGAGGAGAGGGATCTGGGGATTATAGTCTCATCCAATCTTAAGGTTTAATACAATAATCTGCAATTCATACATTTATTCCACCGTTCTAAGCTGGAATTTCTGCAAAAGTTGCTAATTTGATTTTTGCAGAAGCAAAAGTCTGACTTTTGCAGAAATTCCGCCAGCAGAAGTTTGTATTCATGCAGCTTTCTCTGGTCATGTTGGAAAGGAAATTTTTTTGTGGGATGGACTTATTATTGTATGAATTTATAAACTAAAATCATTATACTAAAAATGGGTGTTCAGAAGGCCTGGAGAGTCTACTGAAAAAGTAGAGGCAGCCATTTTTTAAAAATGTAAAAGCAGACAGAAAACCTGGAAAAGGACACGTTAAAGCAGGGAAAAATGGTTAATGTGAAATGGAGTAAAGAAGAATGAGCACAAATTGTTGGGAATCGCTCTGACACACTGGTGAACTGGGTTTGTGCTTAGAGCCTGGGAAATCATGTGTGGAGGCTGGCCTGGAGGGTTCAGAGCATCCTTTGCATGCTCTTCTCCTGGGGGAGGCCTCAGGGTACTGCTTTATAGCAACTGCTGGTGGTTGTGTACTGGAGGTCCCTTTGATGGTGTGAGAGACCATGTGCTATCAGGGACCCCCTTCCCTGGCCAACCATAGCATGCAGGAGAACGAGGGGAAGGGAGGGCAGGGAGAAAACCACCAAAATGTTGCCCCTGTATGTCAGATGATGGTATATGCAGTCATCCCATCCCTCCATGCCAGGGGACAGACTGCCCAGTGCACCAGCACAGGAGTCCCTTAGCCAGTATCAAGCAGTGTACTCCCCTTCTTCAGGTCATGGGGCGGCCCCCAGCAGGGACAAGCTGGCACATAGGAACAGGAGTCCATGTGGAGTTCATGAGATTCGCCTCCACAGCAACCAGCGGTGACTCCAGTCAGGGACACGCTGGCATCAGGATGTATGACTGCAGATTGGGGATGGGCTCTGCAAATGCTTTGAGGTGTGAGTTTGATGGGTAGAGGGAGCCATTTTGGGGCCTGAAGGAGTGGGGTGCTGGAGGGTACGTTGGCGGATAAAAATAGCAGACAAAAAAACAAAGCACAGTCAACAGAATAGTTAAGCAAATTAAAAAGTCAGTCCAGTTGTGAACTTAATGGTTACAATGAAGTCTGGCACTGCTGAGCCCATCGTGTTTCTTGATCAAGCTAAAGATGAAAATGTTAGCCTTTTAATGTTTAACGTAAACGTTAGCAAACATTGAAGAGGTTACCAAGTTTTTCGGTGGTCATACTTTTTACTGTAGATGTACTATACCCACCTGTACTAGGCAAGTAATATATATTTTTAATGTTTTTTTCTGCCCAAAAGATGCCATCTTTAGAATAGCCATATTCATGTTTTAAAATAGAGCAGAAAATGCGAGCAGCTCTTAATTAACACTGTGCTAAATAAGGGCTAGCCCTTCAGCATAGTGGTAGGGCTCACATTGCAATGTCAGTGATCTGGGTTTGGAAAGGGGCCTACATCGTCAAGGGTGGGTCAGCTGATAGCGCAGCTAAGTGCACCAAGTAGAAGAGGACCCCTGCTATGCATGCTCTATATGTGCATGTGGATTGCCCCCCTAGTATGCCAACATCCTCCAGGAGGCCAGGGACAGAAATATAGAAATACCTTAGGTGTTGCAGGATGGTCCCCACTCTCCCCGCGGGCTATGCACGGGCAACTGTGGCACCCCTCCAAACAAGCTGGCTGAAGTTGACTTGAGGGGGTATTCTTTGTCCACCATGATGTCAGAGCTCTACTATGTAAGGTAAGCCACCGTGGCATGGAAGGAGAGAGGTAAGCCACAGAGAAGGTGAGTGGCAGAGCTGGGGAAGAGCAGGAGGTTGGAGTCCACCTGGAGAGAAGGGGCATAAAACAAACAAAAAACAGGCTGCTAAATTTTTATTCTAGATTGTAAAATTCTAGTTTTATGGAAACATAAACTGTTGTCAATGCTCCTATGTGGAGATCTGCAGCACACATTGATCTTTCTGTTGCATGCAGGTTCTGCCTTTTTGGTGGGAGACTGTCTTCTGCATTTGCTTTATCAAAAGAATAACAAAAAAAGTGGCATTTCACTTGAAGTTAGGAGCCTAAGTTTGAGTGTATAAAGTTCACTTACTTGTCCTGCTTGCATGAATATTTATAAGAAAAGCTGCATGTCCCAGACTCACCCAGCTTGTAAGTAAATAAACCAGTCACAGCTGGTCCAGTGGAAGAGGTCTTCAACATGTAAATTTCATGTCAGCATTTCCTCAGTGCATCCTTTTGTGGTTTCTGTGTTATCACTGCATATGAAACTGTTTCCCAGTGACAGGCAGGCAGAACACTGTACTGAATGTGTAAATTGGAATTATCACATCTAGCTTTTCCCTTTTTACCAGGTGCCATCTCAGTGCTGTGACGTGGTACTGTTGTGTTGCGCCCATGCCAGGAATAGGTTTGTTTGCTAATTACCTCTTTCCTCATCCAGCTCACAGTTTATAAGCCAACAGCTTGCACAGGTGCGTAGAAGAAAACCTAGCTGGACACCAGGAGGCTGCAGGTGTTGTGTGTTATCTGTCATAGGGATTTCCATGCACAGCACTGAAGATACCACATCCATCTGTGCAACTTCTGACAAAACTGGCACTTTGTTCAGAGTTTAATTGCAGGCAAGCTGTGAACCCTTTGGGTTGCCATTGGTACCCATGATAGTGCAAACAAATGTATACTAGTGTGTTCAAATGGACATCACAAATCACAGCTTATGTTTAAAGATCACAATTTAGAAAGGATGTGTCAAGTAACAAAAACTGCATAACTCCTGCAGCAGAAGTAGTGATAGTTTACAGGATCATTACTGCATAGTGTAGTCAAGAATACAAGACAGTATTTCATCAGAGGGAATCTGCTGACATCCCAAACTCTGAGAGCACAGCTCAAGTGGTTTATGAAGGTCAGAAGAACCTGTCTTGAAATACAGCCATGCATTCTAAACAACACCATCGGTTAATATTTCTAACATATATGGCTAATTATTGTCTCTGTTTTTAAAATAAGTCGTTAGAGAGCCATTAGAGGGAGCATGACACATTACAATTGCTGTAGTAATAGAAGAAAACAACTGTGAGTCTGTTGGAAGATGAGAAAATGCAGTATTATTGTAGGGGAGGAGAGGGGGTTGGAAACCAAGTATAAGGAGATAGTACTCTGTGCCTTAAAGATTTCCCAAATTAGCATATGGTCTTATAGCCTGTTACCTTAGTGCAGCACTAGTCATTTCCACTATAATCTGACATTTTTTTCAGTCCATTTCATGAGGGAAAGGATCATTAATCAGGCCAAAGCAGCAGCCAGCCTGATCCCTTTCACTTCCAGGTTCTGCCGGCCATGCTGCCATACTCAGACATTGTATGACATTTAATCAGGGAGAGTGTGGGACATGCGCCAGTGTAGTTTATGTGAGGCATTTTCAGAACTGTTTTTATATGTTAAAGCAACTTTTTATGTAAATGCATGCCACTGCACAACTATAGGGGTTCTTTTAGTTGAGCCGTGACTTTCATTTACATAAATTATTGCTTTAACATATACTAACATACTAAAATGCCAGCAGAATAGGCTTAACTGTCTTTCGTGTCTGCTCGTTCGGTCAGCCCCCAATGTTTTGAAAATGATCCTTATAGATTACAATGGGGTGCATTCCCACACTCTCCCTGGTTAGATGTCATAAAACATCTGAGCGCGGAGTTGTGACAGACAGACCAGAAAGTGAAAGGGATTGGCTGGTGGCTGGTACAGCCTGATGTACAATTCCTTCCCTCCTGAAATGGGCTTTTCCCCCTGCCTGCCGTTGACCCCCCCCCCCGGCTGCCATTCCTTCAGGTCGTGCATTATCCCTGTTGCTCCCCAGTTTCAACCCTCCACTGTCAGCTGCTGCCACCTGATTTCCACACTGTACCTGCATCCAGAGGGTTCCGACATATCCCTGCCTGGGGACAAAGGGAGGGCACAGGGAGAGGAGTAACACCCAAAATGGATTTTGGGGAAAAAATTAAAATAGTGTGCTGGTGTTCGCCAGCACAGCGGTAGCCCTATGGCTCGCGATGCTGATGACCTGGGTTCGGGAGCGCACCTGGTTCATTGGGAGCTGGCTGGGGGAAGGAGGATTCTGTGCTCTACTGCAATACTGTCACCTGGGTGCACAGAGGTTGTAGTGTGCCTGGAGCCAGAGGGAAGGATGTTGTGATGTCGGCGTGCAGATGCCCACATAGTGCACACCCCTTGCCATCCTGCACACAACGTTCTTGGTGATCATAACAGGACAAAAATACTTTGACCCCGGCACCTCTTCAATGAAGATGGTCCCTGACATGGTCTGGGTGCCCTCTTGACACAACGAGATGTACGGGGGGGGGGTTTACCCCCATCCTGACCCCACCTGGGGGGTGACGCTAAGGCTCCATGGAAGTGAGTGACCATGGCAGGAGTGGCTGGAGGGATCGGAAAAGTGCCTGGAGGTCCTGAGTTGAGGAGGGCTGGTATGAGGGGGAAATATAAGCATAAGTTAAAAAAAAAAAGAAAAATCAGTTTATAGTGGACATGGCTAGTGTTGCACTAAGAACTGGCTGTTAAGCCCATATGTAGTTAAAACAAAGTTGGACATTTTATTGGAAATTTCTGTCAACTAGATTTTATAATATAGTATTTAAACTATGAAATATGAAATATAACTAAGCATTCTGTTTATACATTATTCGGAATAAAAACGTTTGTTTTTATTCATATTTATTTAGTGGTTTAATCTTAAGATGGATAAACTTAGGGTATATATTCGCTCACACATAGCACATCCATTTATGTAGACTTCATTGTATTTGAAAACTGACTTGGCTTTTTTCTGGTTTTGTGTGAATTGTACATTGAGCTGCAGTCTTTAGCATGAGATGTCTGCAGCTGTAGCATCATCTTTCATTTCTCCCGTCCCTGCTTTTTCAAAGGTCATGCCTATTGAGGATGGTCTGGTAAACTGACCCCAATAATAGTGTAATAAAGCATGACGCATTCTGTTTGATATGTGCAGAAATAAGCAGTGCTGTTGTGTCACCTGTGATTTATTTTATAATTAGAGGTTTTCTGAGATGCTAAAATTGAAAATGGCTTTGCTGTTTCTGGATAAGTTTACAGACTGCTCATAATGTTTTGCCTTTGACACACTGCACAGGAGTCTGTATGTGATATTGAATCAACTGCATAGGCGCATGTTACGGGATTGCTGCTGGAATAAATGGTCTGAATTTATTTGGTAGGGAAAAGAATTTAAGGAAAATTCAATTAATTGTCATAATATTATAGCTGTACTCTGTGCTCAAGGTACCGGTCTAAAAGACAGGAACTTCATATTTTAGATAGCAGTATTCAGTGCATAATGTTTCTTCATCAGAGCAGTGCAAAGTGACAGTGAGGGCACATCATCATATACAGTATCATAGGATGAACAGATAAACATGTTGGCTTGAGCCAAAACCTCAGTCCCTTGATTTTGTCACTAATATTCTGAACCTGAGTCAGCTTATTTCAGACTCTGCAATATTGTCTGGTCGAGGTGGTTATCATTGCTTTATCAACAGGATCTTGTCATATTGGAAGGATAGAATCCAGTGTGCAGGTTTCTTTTTCAGATTTTAGTTGGGGGGGCCGGAGCCCTTAAAGGGGAACATTCAGCAACAAGGGCCCTACACTTAAGTGTGGGGCTGGTTCCAATGTGCACTTTGTATGCAGAAACATTTTGGCTAACCCACTGTTTAGAAATCCCAAGAATTCCTTGCAGCTGACATCTGAGCAGTAAGCACCAGTGGGACAGTCAATAGCCTGCAGTGCATGTTTGTGTTCATATAAGTTCTGTTCTTTTGTTTGCTGGGCCTACTGTCTTCCCTGGGCTAAGTACAGTCACAGAAGGCTGTACTAACCCCTTGGAGAAAATCAGAACCTGAAACACCTGTTCGGAGATTATGAAACTCTTAACATGCCCTGTAGGCTAGTGCATCTCCCACTGCTGCCTACTGCTCTGATGTCAGCTGCAAAGGATTCTGGGATTTGTAGTTACAGAAGATTCAGCCTATAAATAAATTTAGTCTGATACAATCTGTTATACTTCAGTAAAAGTAAATAAATTAAAACGTTTTTGCACATAAAGTACACATTGGGACAAACCCCGCACTTGAGTGTGGGGCCTTTTGCACTGAATGTTCCTCTTTAAGTAGCCACTGAGGGCTGCACAACATGAGTAGACTGGATAGACCATCGGGGCTTCTTCTACTGGCATTATTCTTATTTGCCTGAATAAACAGGGCACATATGATACAAGGCAATCTGTCTATTCCATGTGACTAGAAATACTTGCATATGGGTCCAAGCCTCATTCAAGCGGTTCTGGGAGAAACATTCTAGTACACAGAAATAGGAAAGTACAGAAGCCTCCATCCTGTGTGCAAACTGGACTAATAGTCGGAAGTTGGTTGTTACAGAGAAGGGATAACTTATTTTCTTGAGGGGACAGACTGCAACCTTAAGGCTGCATGGATCAAGTGGAAGTTATTAAACACAATAAAAAAGTGATTTATTATTTCTATTGTCGTGAGATTGCCTCTTTGCGCCAAACTCTGTCCGTACTAACGCCCCCTTCCCCGCCCATGGAAATGTTGTTTACAATGCAGCCTGAGTCTACAGTGATGAAGGTTGGGAGTTGGGCAAACATGCATCTGGAGCACTGTAGATGGAGTATTGGCGGGACCGAAGAGACTACAGTGCTACTCTGCAGGCAGCATAATTGCGTCTTTAGGTACTGTTGTATATATTTTAATTGCTCTAGGTAGATACACTTTTTTAATTAGTATGACATATATACTTAATTGATTTGATAGGTATATGGGGAAGAACTGCTAACCAGTCACATGGGGGAAGTCCCCCCCCCCTACGTAATTCATATTCATATGATTTAATATCCTTACAGCTGGAACATATTTAGTTTAAAATGAGTTGGCCCCAGCTTCTCCAGATCAAGGTAGACAACACTTGATAGCTGATGTACAAGAAGATACTAGTCTTATTCCAAAAAGGAGAACCACAGGCTTTTTTCTAGTTTACCTCATTGCAGCATTTCCTGGGCCATTGTTTATGCTAAAATAAATCCAGTGAATAGTGAATACTGTACTTCATCACACTGGATTTTGTGATGACTTGTTGGCATGTGTTTATGCTGTCCAGCCAGAAAGGAGTCTTCAAAGTAGATATTGGCCTTTTATAGTAGTTGAAGGTAATAATTGGACCTTTCTGGGATAAAACAAAAGGAGTAGGCATGGGTGGGTAGTAAAATACCTTACCCTAAACAATACCTGCGGGTACCTCCAAACTACCCTACAAATAACCTAATGCAAAATGGGCAGTTGGTTAGGGTTGGATAGTTACTACCCCACTCATTCTACTACCCTGTTACCCTACCCTGACCATAACAAAAATGTGAAAGACTGATTTCGACTGTAGACTATTACACTGTTTGTTAGGTACCCCTGCAGCAGTTAGTGAAACAATATCCTTTTATGGCTGTATTACACTATCTGTTAGATTTCCAAAAATTATACCCATGGCGGACATTGCTGAAGCAGGTATGAGAGTCTCAGCTGCTCTGATTGAGCCTGCTGTTTCCAGACACTATACCCATGGTGGGCATTGCTGAGGCAGTTATGAGAGGCGCATCTGCTATGAGTGAGCCTGCTGTTGTTTCCAAAATATACCCATGGCTGGCTTTGCTGAGCAAGTATGAGAGGCACAGCTCCTCTGAGTGAGGCTGCTGCTCTTTCCAAAAATTATACCCATGGCGGGTATTAGAGACCGTGTAGCTATGTTATAGTAATAAATGACAGGGCTCGGGGGCACCTAACAAACAGTGTAATACAGCCGTAAAAGGATTTCACTAACAGCTGCAGACAGACAAGTGTATCATCATCTCATCTTTATTTGTAAAAGTGGCTTTATAAAACCAAGGCGCTGTACATAGACCAAACAGAAAATAACTGTTTAAAACACACATATCAATCAGACTATTAAACTCCATAAAACTACAGTACCATAAATATCAACTTCAATAAAATCTGAGTACACCAGGCTAAATATTCCATTCAAAAACTAATCTGGATACGCAAGGTTGAATAAGTACATTTTTAGTGCCGTCTCAAAACTCTGGACAGTCAGGCACTCTCTTACCCGACTTACCACTCAAATACACACAATTTAAACTCCACACAACACTATACACACCCACACTAGTCTATGCATTCAGACTCTCAACCCCACAACAAACACACACTATGTTACAAATGCACCCACACTCAGTCATACAGTAACCACACCTTTAAATAAATCCACAATCTTACACATAAACCCCAGCCTATTCCAAAATAATAACACACCAATACACAAAACTAATAAATATAAAAACTATATAAAAACTTATGGCAGAATGTCCATCTTTTACAAAAAAAGAGACAGTCACTTTAATCTCTTAGGCCGAGTTTATAAAGTGTCCTTCAGAGCTCTGACCTCTTCAGGGCAATGACCAAATAAATCCTTCAAACCAAAGTCAACTCTCACTCGAACTTTAGAATGAATGCCCAGAATTTGTCTGAAAATTGAAAGAGTTTACAGGTACTCTCACTGCCTAAACAATTTGAAGTATCACAAGCCCCAAAAAGAAACTCTGACCAGTAGTAGGTTTCATGTGGAGTCCCTCCAAAGAGTCTTGTCCTGGATTAAACAATCTTCTCCCCATAGCTGTTCTTTTAAAATCACTCCTCACTCCAGTGGTCCCCACGTGACAGCCCAGTTAGTTGTAGTTGAATATGTCACAGTAATAAATGAAAATGACAGGGCTTAGACCTCAGGGGCACCTCACAGACCGTGTAATACATCCGTAAAAGGCTTTCACTAACTGCTGCAGAGACAGACGGTGTAGCTTACTATGTCACAGTAGTAAATGACCGGGCTCAGGGGTGCCTAACAAACAGTGTAATACTTTCAACTTTCAATTTCAAACCAGCTGCCTTCTGTGTTTTGTCTGTCTTTTCCCCCACCTTGCTCCTTCTCTGTTCTCTACACAGCACCCCCGGCTGAGATAGTTTCAGTCCCCCACTATTTCTCCCTTTGCTCCTTTGTGTAGTGTAGGTTTTAATAAATTTCAACTATTGATTGATTCAGCTTTTAAAGTCTATAATACAGCCGCAATTTGTGCTGCAGAGCGAGCGCATACGGAGCTGCTTCCAGACTGTTGCCAGCTGTCCATATTCTGTCTGCAGATTCCTTGCCACACAGGCTAACAGCAGACAGAGCACAGCCATGTAGACACCACTAACTAGTCAGGTGTCGGCCCACTGTCATGTGCTCCTGTTCTGCTGTAAACTCCATGAAGGACCCCACATGCTGCCATTTTAATGCCTGTTTCCAGTCTGGAAGTCCTGCCCTAATTACCTGTTACCCATTACTTATCTCAAACTACCCAACCTGAGAATTACACTGTTATGTCGAGTAGGGTAGTAAATTACCCTACCCAGCCAAAAATAGCCAATACCCGCACTACCCAACCCAGCTACCCATCAGGTAGCACATGCCTAAAAAAGTCAAGTCAGCATCTTAAAAAGTGATTCCTGCAAATATTTTTATTTTATAAAAATAGTAGCAAACTTGCACAGAGCTCTTTACATGTAGCTGCTAAGGCTTAATGCCAGTTCATCTGTAGGAGAATTTGGATCCTTTCTGTAGTTTGTATAAATTCCTCAGCTGGCAGTCTAGGACTGGCAGCTGTTATAATTATGTAGTGAAAGGATGCCCCATGGAGCTGAGAAATTTATTTTTTGTGCAATGTTTTACACTTGGTTCCCTTCTCCTGTGGCTCTCTGGCCTTGCCCATGGGGCTCTACATTGCTATGGATGTTAAAATCTAGAAGAAGAAGCATAATGGTATTCTAGTTTAACACCTCTGTTGGGGTTCATACTAAAAATTACATAAAAATTACTGGCAGTCTGCAAAAGTCTGCCAATTTGTAAGTTGATGTAAACTGGTAGATGGAGCCAAAGGAGCCTGTTTAAGAATTGGAATCTCTGCTCTTTAGAAAATGCATAAGCCTGAGGGGTACTGTTTCTACAACAACAACAGGCCACATCCAGTGGGGTGACAAGCTAAGCCGGTGTCATTCTGCTGCTGTGCTGTGGGTGTCAGTTTTGTCTTCGCACTTAATTAGGTGTGTGGCATATCATGCTTCCTTCCTGCCTATCTGCAAAGCATGACTTTCTTCAGCTTTCAAAAATCCAGTTGCAGTGACAAAATCGACATGAGGCCACCTCTACAATCATATTCTGCATTGGCAGCATTTATAGTAATACAGGGAGGTTAGAGCGCTGGTCTGTAATTTGGTAACTGCAGTTCAATTTTAAAAAATGTGAAGTCGTGTATATTTGTAACAGAAATCTGCTGATAGAATATCAGTGGGATCAAAGCGGAGCACATGATGAACTAAAGGAACGTCTGAGTGATGATAAACAGTGGATTGAAAACCTACTCCTAATGCAGTATGGCATATGGGAAGGCAGGCAGGATGCTGGGGGTGTATCAGGAGGGGTGTCATGGGTTGCAGTAGGGAGGTGATTCAGCTGCTGCACAGGTCATTGGTTCCTCCACACCTGGAGTATTGCATATTGTTTTGGAGTCTGAAAAAGGGAAGAACGAGGTTAGAGACTGTTCAACGGAGGACTGCGAAAATGATCCAAGGGGTGTAGGGTAGGTCATAGATAGATGCATGGAAGTTTATGGACAGAAAAAGACTTTGCCTGGTTCCTGCCAAGGCTCTCAGCAGTCTAGCACTGGCTAGGCCTCTAGTGTATCAGTCATCTAACAGTTTTGTTTGAACATTTTCACTAACACTAGTTTGAATGTGTACTTTATCTGGTAAATGTATAGTTTTTGTGTTGGAGCATAGTTAGTGTTGTTTTTTTAGATGAATTAATATGGCATGGAAGGATTGAGATGCATAAGATCTACCAGTCTAAACATGGTGCTTGCTTGTTTAAAAATAGGCCCTGTTCAATATTCTGGGTTGTACAGCAATTTGAATAAGGCACAGAGGTTAATACAAATGCCCTGTGAATCTTTTATTGAGTAGTTGTGACCTTTTCTTCACATCTTATCTGGGAACACTGCACCTCCTGCAGCTCAGTCCAGCAGTTTTCATGGTAAATGGAACGCATCCAAGTTATTCCTGACTAGGGCGGGAACTAGTGACCTTCCTGCCGAGTTGAAGATGTCATTTAACAAGTCAGCAGCAACTAGGTTAGAAGGAGGCAAAACACTCTATCAGGGACATAAAATCATGGGCCAGATATTCAAAACTTTGCGCCGGGCAAAAACCGTTTGCGCAGGTTTAGCGCGGGATTAGCGCCGGTCTGCTATATTCAAAAGGCCAAATAGTGCAGGCGAACTGCTTTAGCGCTGAGCAAAATTATAATGTATGCAAGGAGCAAACTGACATGAATACAGGCGCAATGCTATATTCAGCGACTAGCACCGCGCTAAATGGTTTTGCGTGACTTAGCGCGACACTTAGCGCGGTGTACATTACCGCCCAGAAAAAGCTTGTCGTAACCCTGGGCAATCAGCTTTGTGCGACACTATGGCTTTGCGCAGTGTTTGCGCGGGTTTTGCGCGACCCTAACAAAGAAATATGACACATAGATAAAGCCAAACATAGAGGAAGCATGCTGCTAACTGATGGCATCGCAATGATGCCATCATCTGCCACCAGTCCCAGCCATGCCAGGCAGTAAGTGGTGACCCTGCTGCCAATGGACAGCATGGCAGTGTGGCCATACAGCACACACCTGCGGACTACACTTCTGTGGACACCAACAGATGCCAGCACACACATGCAGCACTGTGGGCATGGAGGATGTTGAGGGGAGTATGTATGGGTGGCGAGGCTGTGCCACAGACCAGGTGTGGCCACAAGGCTGGGACACATCATGCAGTGCACATGGGCCAGTATTAGGAATACCCCAACACCAGTGTGCTTTTGGATAATATATGCCCCCCAGCCACATACCGCACAGCTGTACAACTGCCACAGCACACAAAGCCAGAAATGTACATGTCACTGTGAGCATCCCATGCCACAGGTACAGCATCTGTGGGTCACACAACAGCATAACAGTAATGTCCACTGTCAGTAAACACCTGCAGGTTGGCTTCTCACTGTGTATAGTGCAGTCATCATCACTGCCCTACACACCATAGGCAATGCTGTGTCCACACACTACTGGCCCCCTTGGTACTGTAGTTTCTGCTGTGCACTGTAGCATGACCTACAATGTGACAGTTGCATGCAGCACCACCACCATCTGTGCCTATGCTGTGTTGTCCCAGTACAGCTGCAAGCAGCAGCGCATGTGGAAGTAGTGTTCAAAACTGTATAATATTCCCCAAGCTGTTTGCGCGGGTTTAGCGCAGGGCTAAACAGTTAGCCCGGTGCAAACTGCATGCAAATCAGGGCATAATGAGATGCTAATCTGGATGTTTGCCCACAGACTACCTAAGTAGGCTCATTTGCATGTCACTTTTGAATATGGCAAAGTTTAGCACCGGCAAACGTGTTTGCTCCAGGCTTAACGGTTTAGCCTGCGCTAAACCGCGCCAAGCGTGTTAGCGCGCTAACAGTTCGGGGAATATTTTACAGTTTTGCACACTGTACTTATCACACACCGCTGCCCGCAGCTGTACCTGGGTAAACCATTTTGCTGGCACACATTGGCCACATAGTTAATCTCTACCTACCTTCACATCGCTGTGCACTGTGTTGCTGTTGTGGTTTGCACTTCCTGGTTGCCATATTCAGAGCTGTCTTTTCCAGGGCTAAGTTTGCCCTGCACTCCCAGCCCAGTTTGCCGGCCTCATTCCCATGCTATATTCAGAAGCTGTTTGCCCTGGGCTATTCCTTTGATTATAGCTTGCTCTGTGCTCTGGATAGTTTTTGTCTGCTTAAGTGCTAATTTTGCCCCGGGGCAAAGTTTTGAATATCTGGCCCCATGTGGCTAAAGAAAATCTACTTGTCTCATGATCAAACATTGAAATTCACTACTACAGTTTTCAGTAGAATGGGTTGAACTAAATGTTGCTCCTTAGCTGTCCATTAGCCTTGGTGGCGTAGTATAATTGATAATCCTATTCATAAAAAGGATTATCGGAATTTCTTTCTCTTTCTTTCGCCAGCTGAGATGTAGCACCTCATTGGCATTGTGGTCTGGCTTCTACCCATTTCTGCTGCTGGGAGGACTGGAGCACCCAAGGCCACTCAGTGAGTATTCGGCTGTATCTGTTTTTAAGCCTGCAATCTCCTGGCTCCCAAGCTAGTACTCTAATCACTAGACCACACTGTCTTTGCCTTTGAGGTTGAACTTGGATTGTTGTCTCCTGCAGTCTGAGGTCTAGTTCATATGAGAGTGCATTTTTTTGGGGTGCGGAGTTGGAGGTGGTGGAGACATGCATTGTTGGACTGGTTGTCCTTTGCACAGGGTTGTGGACCTGGGTCTGCCTGGTGTCTGCCTCTTCTCCAGAAGCTGCTTGGGGTCAGTACTGATAAAGCTGTGATGTTCTTGAGATGTGCTGCTGCCTTCTGCCAGCCGCTCTCTTGGTCTAATGGGCTAAAAGTTGAAGTAGGGTGCCTGCAGTTTCCTCTGGAACTCCTGAATTGTTTAGGTAATCCTGGACTCCTAAAATGTCGAAACATAATAACTCAGTTCAGTTGGAAGCACACAGTACTGTTGATACTGTACACTACCTTGTTCTTTCAATCTTTCTGTAGTTCCTCCAAAATAATACATGGACATTGATAAAAAATCAAAATCCATGGTGCACTGCTGAGCAATTGACAAGAGAAGACCCACTGTATCAGAAACTCTGAGAGATACCTTAATCATTTAAAAAAATTTAGTCTCAATGTTATATTTTTTTAATTTGAACATTATTAAGCAAATTTATTTGTACAAAAACAACGTATACAGTATATATGGTATAACTTGCAGGGTCACGAGTTAAAGTACTATAAAGCAAATCTATCTTTTGATAAACAACAATCCGCATCAAAGAAGGAGATGTTAGAAATATCGATTGCCCTTACCATAAGAATGATTACGTTTGATTATTACATATAAATCAACTAATGGTAGTAACATTCAGCAAATGAGCAACAGCATTTTAATTAGGCAAGACTCATTCAGTATAAAGGAATGGAGTCTCCCTTGTATGATAGACCATGCTATTTAGGTACCTCTAAAAGAGACAGTCACGTTGCACTGAAGGGATGAGGAGAGAAACTTAAAATTTTGGTGCAATACTGTTCTTGTATGCCAGATCGTCACCTCATGGTATAAACTCTGAATCTGTAAGAGTCAGTTGCTCAGCAGGTAGCACACTTGCCTCTGAGGCCAGAAGATCAGAATTTGTGGGTTCTAGCCCCACACTGGGCACTTGGAATAAATCCCAGCACTGACACTGTAGTGCATCATGGGGGTGCTGCACTTCTGAGGTGCCATCTTTCAGATGAGATGTTAAACTGAGTTCCTGTCTGCCTGCTCTGATGGTTGTTCAGGTGGATGTTAAAGATCCCACGGCACATCTCGAAAAAAGTAGCTGAGATTGTTATTAAAGAAAATCATATATCACATAGGGACTAAAGAATTTTACAAAACTAATAGCAAAATCAAATGAAACATTATTGTAAAACTAGAAATTTTCCATCAAAAGGAGTAGGGGAGTTTCACTGGTGTCCTGGCCACATTTTCCCTATTTGCTAAAATACCACGAACAGCTTAATCTGGTTATGTATGTCAGTTTGCATCTGTATCTTCCCCCTCTCCCCTGGGACAAGGCTGAAAATAGGCAGAATTACCTAGTTCTCCTTTCCCGGTCAACAAAAACTAACTAGTTATTGAACTAACTTATATACATCACCCAACACTGCCAAAGATTTGAAACGAAGTAGAGTGACTTCAGAAAGTTTGTTAATTTCTCCCTCTTTGTGCTGGTTGCACGGCTCTAGGACCACTGAGATGATCTTCCTGTGCTGAACAATAGGCAGGAAAGAAAAACCGCCACAGTGGGATATCAGCTTCTCCCACCAAGGATTGAGCCTAATTTCTCAAATTTGAATGTAGTATTAACTATATTTTGCCAGTGTTCTATCACTGATGGTTGTGGCTGAAGCTAATGATGTGATGTTGCCTTTTTAGCTGCTAGTGAGGGAGTTGGAGCAGTAGATTTGGGTCCCAGCTACATTCCCTGAGGTGGAATTGATAGCAAGACCATGGAGGAAGACACTAAATAAATCTTGTTGCTTAATGATCAGGCAGTCCCAGAAGATGTGGGCATCATCCACATTCTCCTTGCTGCATTTGCACCAACAGGTACTGTATCTGATGCCAGTGTACCTGGCCTGTATTCTAGGAATGTGTAGAAAGTGACTCCTACACTTTCAAGAGAACTTGCACCATGTGATCGATGATGTAATTTTGAGGTCAGGTTGCGAAAATTTAGTACAGGTAGCATAAACTTAAACGTTAGATAGCTTCTGGTTCCATTTACTCAGGATATATTTAGTTGTGTGAGTTCTGATGGCTTGGCATCCCCTATAGAGATGACCAATGAGATGCTGACAGAGGTTCCCTTTTAAGTTATCCATAAAGATCCAGAGCAGTAATGGGGTAAGATCTGGAAGCTAGGGTGATATAAGAGATACATTCTAAGTTGGAGGTACCAAAAATGCTCCCTTCCTATGGGGCCATAGGCATTATGCAATATTTGAAAAGGAAATAACCCCTTGTTCATCGATCAGTTGGGAAAAATGTATTAGGCTCAGATGCCTCCAGCGGCAAAATGTATGGTCAATGTGTAATGGGTGAAAATGTGAGTTGTATGCTAATTGCATGGCAAAAATATATCTGACTAACCAAGGGGATAGCCATAAACCAGGACCGTTAAGAAAGGATGATGGTTTTGTAGTTAATAAAACCACTGAAGTGGGGATTACCCAGGGGGTGGGAAAGCAGATACTTGGGAATGTTGAATAAATCATTAAGGTGAAATTTGATATGGTTCCAAGGAGCCTAATTGGAAACTGATATCCAGCAACAAATGACCAGCGTAACTGTTGCTAGGGCATATTCTCAAATATTCAGGAGATACATGATGGATCATATTCTTGGGCACCTGCCACCCTACAGGAAGTAAAACACTAATTTATCTCAAGCTGCGAAGTATACCTTTGAGGTAGCACTGTAAGAGTTTGCGGTAAATAAAGGAGTCTCAGGAAAACCACCATGTGGATAAAGTCCACTTCAGAAAAGAAATTGAGGGGAAGTTGGCGTCACACATGTAGATCTTGGGAAACCTACTGCATCATGTGTTTGTAGTAAATGTCAAATTTTTTTAATGTGCACGGCACCATTCAAGAGCTGAGACCCCACAAGAGGTGGGCATACTGAAGAGAGCAGCAGTGTCTACAAAACCTAAAAGCATAGCCGGTGGGTGGAGGACAGCAGCAGCGGCAACATGCAGTCCCACTGGACCATAGGCTTGGCAACCTCAGGAGAGGTGACACTGCAGACAATGAACAGCAGGCTATTGCAGCTTCTGCATGCAGTTCATGATATGGACAGAAAACGTGATACCTTTAATCCCTGATTAAGTAATACAGGGTTTTAAATAATTGATTAGCAGTTTTTTTTCTTGGGACTATACTAACTGTACAGAAAGTATTTATATAGATTTTCTAGAAGTGCTGTGTTTGTTAAACAGTAAGGCAAGAGCTATGCATTTTCACAAAGATTTAGCACTTTTATGAGCAAAACGCTAATCAATTTTTAGAGTTAAATAAATCCCTGTAATATGGAAATCAGAGGGGACCTTCTTGAGCAAACTGTCCGGAGGTCAAGGGATCTTCCATATGGGTGGTTGATACAGCTATAAAACTTATGACGGTGAATGGGCTGCTGCTCCAGAGGCTGAACACACACTGTACTAGAATTAGGAAAGAGCTTGCAATTTCAGAGAGGTGGTCCTGCCTGAGGAGTCAAGAGGGATAATATTCCATAAGTTACCCCCTCAGGTGCTAGGCTTCTCTGAGACGGTCCCTGCTTTTCAGTTGTAGAAAATATCAATATATTTTACTTTTTCTTATTGCTTGTCGAGGTGGAAGAACGAGATGACCCTAAAAGATGCAAGGCAAAAGTGGATAGTTTTGTTTTAGGGCTGACATTGTCTTTTTCCCTGATCTAGCTTACAGTATCAGACAGTGACAAAAGGCATTTAACAGAGTTCGGGTATCCTTGCTGCAACATCTTCTCCTTCCTACTAAACTTTGTTTTTGCCAGCAACACCAGTCTGTTCAGTGAGCCACATGATGCCATCAAGACTGTTTGGAAAATAAAGGAAGAACACAAGTTGGATGGGGTTGCACACTTGAGTATTTTAGACTCCCAACTGAATTTTCTATTTTAATGGGGGCAGTCACAAAATGTAGGGTGAGCATTGGGCTGACCTTGCGGTTTGAGTCTGTTTTAAATTTTCTCACAGTATTGTGATAGATAAACAGGGATGTGTGGGATAAACAGACGCACAGACAGGAGTATATTGCATAAAATAAACGCAACTTGCGTTTATAATTTTTATTCAAAAACGAAAAAATTAGTGTGTACAGAAATCAAAGAAAACGGGTGTTAGTCATCACACCTAAAATAAGAAAACAAATCTTGGGTAACTGCAGCTTCACTCGTTTCTTAGTGAACCATAAACTGCTGGTGTGAAGTCTGGCACACCCTCGCTCCTCTGCTTCCAGCAACCAAGTGGCCTAACTGCCTTGTCACAAAATCCTGGGCTTTCTATCCCTTCCTCCAGGCATGACATCATAACCATTTGACCTAGGCAAAAACCTTATTAAGCTCCTTTTTTAACATATAAAAACATTACTTTCGTACTGGAATACGCATAGTACAAGAGACATTCTTGGTTCTTTTCCTGCCATAGGATTTCTTTCTTTCTAGTCAGCCTTTCTTAAAATATCTGCAAAAACAGTATCATGAGGCTCATTCACATTTCAGCTCTGCTTCCTTTTTGAGACATCGCCACCACTCACTGTCACTATAACTGCAGTCAGTCTGGAGCCAACCTGCCCTATAGAACCTACTGGGAACCCTCTCTCAGGTAAATACCCAGAACTTTGGGTATCTCTCCTGCTTTTCAAGAGTTTTGTGCTTATACATTATGTCTGGGGCAAACTAAACAAGGGGAGTTAAGGGTGCGCTCCTCATCCCCACGGTTTAGGTGCTCCTAACATAAGAACTAATATGCTTCACATTTTATACAAACAGATTTTCACATGGTCGGACGTATCCCTTAATACCATAGTATGCAGTAGATAATAATTATGAAAACAACTTTCCCCTTGTACAGTGTCAAAACTGAACTGTTTACTAAACAAGGAAAAGAGTCTTTTTGGGCTTCTAATGTCTATGGCTGAAAACTTTCAGCCGTCTGCTAATATTTCATTTGGGCCTTTTGGTTTCCCCATCCCAAACTTAGCAGCCCAATTTCACTATTTCTGGGTCTTGTCATACAGAATATCAGGAGCAATTCCCCTTTTTAGCAAATAAACTCTTTCCCTCGCTTTTCAGTGCCCTCATTTGTACATGGTGCCCTGCTTAGCCGACTTCTGTGCAGCCGCTCCCATTTTTTTGAGCTGCAGTGAAGTTCGGCTTGTACTGTCACCTGCAAGGAGTGTTCTGGCTAGAATGGCCAGTCTAACGCTTTTTCAGAGCTTTCCTTAGCTCTGCAACCTGTTGGGAGCTACACTTGCTCCTTTTCCACCAAGACCACCGCACTACAGCAGTTTGTTGTGCTCTGTAACATTTTAAGGTTTTAAACAACTAGCGTTATGGGGCATACGGGTGCATCTCTCACCACTGTTTACAGGCACCGTGACTTGGTTTTGTTCTGTACTTCATTACCTTCCAATAAGGGTATTTCTTACTAGCGGCATTAACTGCCATAACTAAACATGGAAACTGACATAAAATAAAGGGATAACACAGTAAATGAGGGTTTGTCAGGTTGGCCACCCTGACAAAGAAAGCAGTAAGATAGAATTAGAATAAGTGGTAGTAGATAGGACAGGATGAAAGGAGTAATATATTAAGTGTACATTAGGGGAGGAAAACCCTTATTAACCATACTGTTTTTAAGCTACACTTTTTGTAATCGCTGGTCTCTGTGTACACTCTGTACCCGGGTTGCACCTGGAAATGATCCTTGGCTCAGTGTACCTTTCTCGGTCATCAATTTTAAATAAAAAAAATTAAAAATTTGGAGATGATGCTGGATGTACTGCACTATTAGTAACAGATATGGTGTTTCCCACCTTGGTAAAGATGTCTTGCCCAAATGCAAGCTAATTTTGGCACCAATTACTGGGTAGGAACGTCAAGAGACATTCAAGCGGCACACTTTCTGGTGTGGCATCAGGTCTTGAACTCCATATGTTGGTCACCCACAGTTAAGCCTCAGTTTAGTGGCACTCTGCTACATATGTGGTTATCGATATCAGTCATGTGGCTCACCTTAAAAGCATGTGTTTAACAGTAATAACTTGAATTATATGGTAATAGCCTACTCAATTGCCTGCATGCCTAATATGCCTTAGTATCAAAAGAATAATGGACTGCACTCCTGAGGTTGAACTGATTAATTAAAGAACCATTCATGTTGATTTAGATTTCAGAATACAGAGGTTATGAGCATATATTGTTTTTCTGCATCATAGAATAGGTCTTAGAGATTTCTCTTGGGTCTCTACTGTGCAGAGTAGCAAATTTAAAGTAATGAGAGCTATAGTGACCAAGCTGGTTGAAATGGTACAAGATTAATGATTTAAGACAGTTTTTTATGCTTTAGTTTCTTTGAGATCTTTCATTGCATGCAAATTAAATGTAAATCATTCTGCATATATTCCCCCAGTCAGAACCAAGTGGGAAAGTGTCCAAATTATCTTGTGTACAAGAACGTACTGTCTGTAATATCAGCTACTTTTCTGTGAATTTATCCAGTTGCTAAATTTAGATGGCCAATATGCTCTGGGGAGGACCACATATTTGACTTATGATTTGATGATTAACCATTGCAAAAATAGGAGGCCCGGAGGCTAAAACCCTGTTTAGACTGACAGATCTAATTCAGCTCTGTCCTGCTGTGGCACAGTAATTAATTAGTCCAAGTAGCACAAAAATAAAAGACCTTATCATTACACGCCACCATCAGTGGTAGGAGGAATATGAGATCAGTACTCAAGGGTGGATAAAATGTTCCAAAGGCTTGAAAATAAGTTACTTCTGCCAAACATGCAAGTCTTTAGTAGCCACCCTTCTTGTCTATTAACCTTTGCCAGTGTTCTGGCAACTTCTGCTTAGTACCATTGAAACTTAGAGACCTGGGCTAGATTCACAAAAAGTTGCAAAGCACAGTGCAGAAGTTTGTATTGCACTTTGCGATTGCCCAGGTGTCAGAGGTCACTATTCACAGTCGGATAACGCACCTGCACTATCCAACTGTGAATAGGACCAGGACAAATTGATGCTAACCCCACTACCACTACTACTAACCCCATTAGCACTGCCCCGACATGTAGCCAGCAGTGCATAGTGCAGGTGCGCTTTTTGGAATTCACTAAAGCAGCCATGTAAATGAGCCTGTTGGGCCTGCAAGGTGTTATGTGACGATTTGCATGCTCATTATAGGCCCATTTACATAGGCTGAACTGGAGTTTAGCCCCCTCCCCCCGGTGATCGTTGGCCTGATTGTAAAAGAATAAATAAATTAAAAAGAATGTTTCCTTGGTGCTATTAGTCCCCTCACAAAATTGCCTGACCGAGTATGAAAATAAAACATTCCATGGTGCTAGTGGATTCTCCCCACACCCCATGCAATTGCTGCCCTTAAAACAAAAACAAACAAAATTTCCCTGGTGGTACTGTCTCTCCCCCTCCGCTCCCCAGCGATTGCCGGACTGATTGTTAAAAAAAAAAGCATTTCCTGGTGCTAGTGGTCCTCCACTGTGATCACTGGTATGAAGATAAAACATTCCCTGGTGTGCAGTGGCCTGGTGGCACTGAGGGTTGAGGTGCTGGACGCCACACCTCATGCCACACCAGCGACCCGGGTTTGAGAACAGACTCGGGCTGCCGGGGGCTGGCAGAGGGAGGGAAGGATTGAGTGTCCCACAACTGCTCTCCTTCCTTCGGGGTGGGCGTGGGACATGCACTGCGCTGTTGCAATGCCTAGTGGAGGCTAGGTGCTCCACAGACGCGGGCATACTCGGGAAGGATCACAACGGATGTCTGCACGTATGTGCGCTGATGTCATTGCACGACCGGCTCCTCAAGTGGGAGAAAAATGGAGGAAAACCAGTGGGGTGACCTCGGCGGCTGATGGTCAGCCCTGCACCCCTGGAGTCATGTGGAATATTTGCCAGTTCCGTGCCACGGGTCCTTGTAGCAGGGGGGAGCCTGCCATTGGCTGGGTGAGTGTGATGGGGCATCTAAATTCGCACGCCTGACCGACTCCAGGGGTGCGGGTGCCGTGGTTGAGGGGGGATGCTCTGGACCAAGGCAGAGAAAAGTATGATATGTTAAAAAAAAAAACCCTGGTGTTAGGGCCCCGGCTAGTGATCCCCGATTGCCAGCCTGATTTGTAAATAAAGAAGTTTTCCTGGTGTAAGTGGTTCATCCCCACTGCTGGCCCAATTATGTAGATATAACAGTCCCTGGTGTCCAGTGATCCTCCCCCACCCGTACCCATACCTGATGTCACCTGTGTTATCCCAGGTGGTTAGTAGCCCTCCCCATAGATTACCTGCCCAATGTCACCCACTGTTATCCTTGGTGGCTAGCAGTCCCTCACTCCACCAGATTGCCGGCACCACTGCCGTCTCCCCGTGCTCTGGTGGCCAGTGATTCCCCCTTCCCATCGCTGACCCACCAGCACAGTAGATGCCCATGGTTGATAGTGGTCCCACCCCACTTCTGATCACCAGCCCAACCCTTGTAGGGCATGTGGCCAGTTTGCAATGGGCAGCCCCCCCGATCCCCAGGTTGATCATGTTATGCATGCGTCCCTGATGTCTATTGTGCCCCCACCCTCCCATTGGCAGCCCCAACCTCCAACAACTCCTGTCCCTGATGGTTGTGGCCCCCACCACAAAGAACAGTCAGCAGGGCGGTAGCAGAGTGCCACATGAGGTGGCCTGCTTGGCAAGTCCCCAGTCAGTCTGTGTACAAGTACTGGCACCCGCACCCTTGTCCTTTGGTACAAACCTCCCCCTCGACCCGATGATCCCCAGTCCCATTTGTGCAGCCGCAACCAGTCCCCTGCAAAGGCATTCAGACTGGGGAGTGATGCACTGTCACACATGAAATGCATCCATAGGCAGTGACAAAAACCCTGCTGCTGTCATGTACCCTATGTATACTTGCATCACTTCCCTGGTGTCTAGTGGGCCCCCCCCCCCACGGCACAGAACAACATCCTACCCCTCTCCCCCTGTCCCCGAAACACTGGTGCCATGGTGAATGGATGGCCACTGGCACAGCCCACCACACACCACCTCAGCCAGTCACCATCTGAAATAAGCAGGGAGTGTGCTGCTTCATTATAGGAAAAAGGTGACATGCCTGTCCCCTCTCCTGAGTCACCCCGGCCTGAGCCCCAGTTGCTGTCACCCTCCCTGATGTTTACTCATGCTGAGGAGCTTTCCCACAGGCCCCAGCCTGTGAGGCCGCCCTCCCCGGTGCCGACCCCAGCACCGACCCTGGTGTTCCCTCAGCTGACACTGATGGGTCAGGTGCTGATTGTTGTGGACTTCCACTGCAAGCTTATGGGCTCTGACACCAAGGAGCAGGATCCTACTCTGCATCGACTGGCTACCTATTTGTGACTGCCAGATGCCCCTCCTCTGGCCATCTCTCCCTTGATTTGAGGATGCCACCATGGCCATGTGGCACCGGCCAAATTTGATTCCAGCTGTGCCACGGAAGGTGGACAAATTAAACCAGGCTTCAGCAGGGAGGCCTTTTTTTCGCTGACCAGCCTCAAGTGGATTCAGTGGTCATCAACACTGCCCATGACCAAGAGGCATGAGCATCTCAGTTCCCTGCTCACCGGCTAAGGAGTCACAGGGGCTGGATCACACTGGCAAGAGAACCTTTTCCTTGGCTACACTGTCCCTCTGGTGTTGAACTATGTTGCCCATAAGGTCTGGTATCAAAACCAGCTGTTTGGACCAGGCCTTAAAAACTGCCCCGGCCCTCCCAGAGGACCCCCTAAATCAGCAAATGCTGCAGTCTCTCAAAGCGGATTCCAGCATCGGCACACACCTCCTTAGGGTTGCCTACAATGCCGTAGATGCCTCTGCCAGGGCTGCCGCAGAGAGTATTTGCCTGCAGAGACCGTCTTGGCTGAGGGTGTCAGGCTTTGCCCAGGAAGTATGGTGAATTATCAATCCAGAATGTCCCCTTCAGAGACTTCAAACTGTTTGGGTCCGATGTACAGGAGATACTGTCTCAGCTGCAAGCCTCTGGCTGCACTTGCAGTCAGTCCATTCCATTTACCACACCAACCAGCCCAAAAGTGGTCAGCGTGTGCCCTTTTGGCAGTCTACCCATAGACCCAAGCCTTCTAATAAGCTTCAGGGTGGTAAGTACCAACCGCCCGTGCCTTGCCCACCCCCTCCTCCACCACTGGGGGAAACCCCAGAGGAGATGGTACAGCCTTGGCCGCCCCTGTCAGTTCAGCCTCACTGCTTGCCTCACCCCTCCCCAAATAAAATAAGGCAGAAGAAGGTTGTAGGGGGTCATTTCTCCCTGCACATGGGCAAGTGGAGGGAAATTACCAGAGATGCCTGTGTACTGCAGCTAATAGAAAGCGACCACACTCTGGAACACCCTCCAGAGAAAAACCCAGTTCTCTTGACTTATCCTCCTGGCCACATCCCAAATGCTCTGGGAGGAAATCCATTCTTTGCTAAGCAAAAGGGCCATAGAACCCATCCCAGAGACCCAACAGTGCAGAGGGTTCTACTCTCATTTCTTCTGGTCCCCAAATGCACAGGGGATCACAGACCAATTCTAGACCTCCAGGAGCTAAATCTGTTCATTCAATACAGAAAGTTCCAGATGGTAACACTTCAGAGCTGCTGCTTCCCTTCTTCACCAGGGAGATTGGATTTGCTTCCTTGACATGAAGGATGCATACCTGCATATCCAGGTACATGCCTCTCACAGGCAGTATCTAAGGTTCCATTTCCAGAGGACACACTTTCAGTTACGGGCCTTATCCTTTGGCTTGTTTGCAGCCCCTCGGGTGTTTACCAAATGCTTGGCAGTGGTAGCAACTGCCCTCAGGCGGTAGGGACTCTGTCTTTCCCTACCTGGATAACTGGCTTCTCAAAGCCCAGTCCCAGGAGTGGCTGTTACAGACTCTGGAACATACTACCCGCCTATTTCAGGATCTGGGCATTACGGTCAACCTGCCCAAGTCAGTTCTGACCCCCTGTCAGTGCCTTCAGTACACAGGAGCAGTCCTGGATACCTCTCTGGGCATGGCCTTCCTTCCTTCCCTAGGATTGGGCAGACCACCTTTTAGTACAAGCCCGCTTGCTGTACAACAGCTGCTGTGTCTCAGCCACTACCTTCCTCTGGCTCTTGGGCCTGATGGCTGCAGCTATAGTCACAGTGCCTCTAGCCAGATTGCGTATGAGGATTCTCCAGTGGACACTGAGGGTCCAGTGGGACCAGTGTACTGACGATCTGGGACAGCCAGTCCTGGTCTCCTCGCTGGTAACAAGGGTTCTGCTTTGGTGGATGGAACCCAGAAACCTGTTACAGGGGGTTCTCTTCCTCATTTCTTCCCCTCAGCGGATTCTCACAACAGATGCTTCACATTTGGGGTGGGGAGCTCATCGAGGCCCCCACCAGACCCAAGGGACATGGTCCCAGCTGGAATCCTCTATCCACATAAATGTCCTGGTGATGCGGGCCTTCCAGACTCCGCTATCCTCAGGCCTTCTGCTAGTGCAGATGGACAACATCAGTGTTATCCACTACATCAACACGCAGGAGGGCACTCACTCATACCCCCTCTGCCGGGAAGCAATGAGAGTCTGGTACTGGGCTCTGGATCACAGTCTCAAACTGTCGACCATCCATGTTCCAGGCATCCAAAACAGCCTCATGGACACCCTAAGCCAGTCACAGTCAAAGGTGCACGAGTGGGAGCTGCTGACCTCAGTAGTAGAAGACCTGTTCAACAGATGGGGTCATCCAGAGTTGGACCTTTTTGCATCCCCACTCAATGCAAAACTGCCACTTTTCTGCTTGCTCGATCCAGGTCCTGGAGTTTTCTGGTGAGACACATTGTCCCTCTCTTGGAAAGGGAGGTTTCTGTATGCATTTCCTCCTTTCCCCCTTCTTCAGTGGGTTCTGATCAAGCTCCAGTTGGAAGGGGGACATGATGATCCTCATCACCCCATTCTGGTCTCATCAGATCTGGTTCTCTTTTCCGCAGCAGCTGACAGTGGAACCTCCAGTACCCTTTCCTCTGTGCACCAGCTTGCTGTCCCAGAACTGGGGCACCATGGTCTATCTGGACCTAAAATCCCTGCAGCTTCATGCCTTGCTCCTGAGGACATAGCCATGGCTCGGTTCAGGGTGTCACCCAAGGTGGCTGATGTCCTTGTGGTGGCCAGGAAGCTGTTCACTAGAGCCACTTATTCTATGAAGTGGAAACACTTTGAGCTATGGGCTGCTTCTCGTCAGTTGGATCCCTTCACTTTCCCAGTGAATCAGTTTCTGGAGTACTTGCTGTCCCTTTCTGATTCTGGCATGAAGTACTCATCTCTTAAGGTTGAAGTTTTTTTACTTTTTTTTTGCCCATTCATCCAAGTCTTTTTAAAATTTGACTGTGTGTCTAACAAGAAAATAAAATGATATTTTTATGGCAATGCTAGCCGTTTTGTTTCTGTACAAGTAGCCAGTGGAGTGGTGCCGATTTTTATATTTAAAATTTTTCATAAGTTTAGATCAGATGTTTGCTGGTCCTGTTGTTCTCAAGGGGCTGAGTACAGTCCTTTGTGACTGTCCATAACCCCAGGAGGACAGCTGAATCAGCAAACAGTAGAGCACAGCTTATAAAAACTATAACAAGCACTGCAGGTTATTGACTCTCCCACTATTGCAACCTTCCTCTGATTTCAGCTGCAGGGAATTCTGGTTACAGAAAATGTCAGCTTAGAAGTCAACAGAATTTGCCTGATACAATCTGCTGTACTGCAGTAAGTAAAAAAGAATGTTTTTGCCAGCAGTGTGCTAATTGGGACCAGCATCACACTTGGGTGTAAGGCTCTTAGTGCTGAGTGTTCCGCTTTAACTTCCTCTGAAGTTCTTTGGATGACCATGGAGTCCTCTGCCTAACCCTTTCATCCCTTGCACAGGAGGACACATCACTCACCTTTTCTGTTGTAGTCTGCTTCAGGTCTTTCCACATGGCATTAGCACACCCACTTAGTGGTGCATTCATCAAATAAGCCACAACTGTCTCTCTCAGCCTATAAATGTCAGCTCTCCTGAGGTTTAGTGTCTTGGCTTTAATTTTGGTGAAGCAGCTTTCCTCGATTAATGCTGATTCTTTTATGGTCACGTATCCATCGGCTCCCCAACCTTTACTGCTCTAAACATGTCATCTTCACTACTCAGTAGCAGATCAATAGAACTGCATCCCCTCCTGTCCCATGCCTGATATGCCTGATAAGGAAACAAGCCTTCATGACTGACACAGCATTTCTCCCTGTTTTTCTCTGGGCGTATTCCACCTCTCATTTAATGTCAGATAGGTTGAAATCCTCTATGAACACCATGGGCCCCATAGTCGTTTCCATTTTAATTTTAGTTGCCAACTCCATGTCCTGCTGTGCTGTGCTACTTGTCAGTCTTTAACATGCACCCATAACTGTCATTTTGCCTCCCATGGATCCTAATTCCAGCCAAAGACTTTCTGTGGGACTCCCATCCCTCCCTACTCTTGCTTCAGTCCCATCCTTGACATACAGTAGTAAGAGATCCATCCACCCTCCAATACTGCTGTCCCTTCTAAAGAGACTGTACCCCTCTACACTTTCGTCCCAGCTTCTTCTGTCCTTCCAGCAAGTCTCTAAGTCCTACTACATAATATCTCACCTCAAGAAGTTCACCCTTCAGCTCATCAATTTTGTTTTTGTGCTCTACACATTTGCAGTCATGTAGCGAAGATCTGTGTTACTCTCCTTCACCTTGCTAAAGGCTTCTTTTAGTTGAACTTTTGTACCCCCTTGTACTTTGTTGGGGCAAGGGTTTTCTACACATATAGTCTTACCTTGCACCCCTGCCTGCTCGCCTCCGCACTATCTATCCTCTGTGCCAGCATCCCCACCCTTCTGGGCGCGGGTGAAGCAAGTCTGCAGTGTATAGGCTTCTCCTGCCTCAGAATGCTTTTCAGTGTTGAGGAACTGAAATCCATGCTCTCTGCCCTAAACCCTTAGCAATTCATTCATCTGCCTAATCTCTTACTGCTTTGCTATCCCTATGCACATCACTGGTAGTATAGATACATAGATGGTTCAGGACAGAATGTGATGATAAAATATTTACTGATAAGTATATAATACTTACAATCTGCATCTATGTACATCATGTTGATTGTACTGTTGTTCTGCTTCAATAAACATTCAAAAAAATACTTTCTGATGTCCTTGAATCTCCCCCTTCTGTTTGGAGTTGTGTCCCCTAGTGGTTGTACTGTTCTTTTACTTAACTCCTTGGAGTCCAGACTGTTACATATCTGCATATATTTGTACGTTTTGATCATATGCTGTACTTCCTTTCCCTCCTGTCTTTCGGAGAGTCATTCTTTCTTTTAGATCTTACCATGCTGCCCATGGTTCAGTTTCGTAGCCCTCTGCTGGGTAGGCTTTATCCTGTCTCTGTCCTTCATTAGATGCAGGTTCCAAAATTGCATGCAGTATGTCAGGAGTGGTCTAAACAGTGACCTGTACAGTGGTAATATCACATCTTGCTGTGACTAGTGAAACCTTGTCTGATGCATCCCAGCATCCTGTTAGCTTTTCCAAATGCCATGCTGCATTGGGTGTTTTTCACCTCTAGATCCCTTTCACCCTTAGAGTGTTACGCCTTGACCCCACTGATGCAATATTTTGTCTGTAAAATATCTCCGAAGATAACATACCATGGGATGTAGCAGAAGCATGCAGCCGATATATCTCTAAGGGAAAAGTGGGCAAGTATTTTTCCGCAAAACACTTTTTCTGGATAAGACTGCTAAGACAGCAAGAAAGCCAGCTAGATGGACTAAAAGAGACCCTGATGTCACAGAGGGAAACTTTGGAAAAACATTTTAATACACATTCCTGCTTATATTTCATAAATGTTTTCTATTTTTATCTTACTCTTGTTCTTCAAAGCTATGCTCATTAACAGGAAAACAGCATTACTGTCCCCTAAACATTCATCTGCTCTAGCTGCTTTTCTACACCTGGCATTAAAATCCCCTGCCTGTGACCTCACAAGCTGTTGCTGTCAAAGTAGTTATGATATCATAACTGGCGTAATGATGTTAGTTGTAGACAGGTAGCCAAAGCAGATGATGTTTAGGGTACAGTAATCTTTGTTATGCTGATATGTATACAGTAATTCTAAAAAAGGAAAACTGGATAATGAAAATCTGTGAACTAACGGAAATGTGTCAGAAAATGTTATCCATGTATAATGTTGTGCAGTAACACCAGGGCTCCTTAAAGTTTCTCTGTTTCTTCTGTATTTTTTGTTTTGTTCTCTCCCTCTTTCTCTGTAGATGGTGCCTTATCCCACAATGCCTCTCTCAGACTATCCCAGCCATAACATGGAGAAGTGTTCTGTGCCCTCCAACTCCCATGGCATTGCACACTTGTCTTGCTGTAGTTTGGATCTGAAATGGAGATGGCCTGTGCTTGAGGTTCAAGGATTGTCCATAGAACTGTATAGGAATTGACATACATTGGCAATTTTCTTTCTCCTAGGTGTATATTGGCTGCCAGTACAGTGGTGGATAACCTTCAAGGTCATATTACTGACCTGTAAAGCCCTACACGACCAGGGACTGCAGTACCTGCAAGATCTCTTGATTCCTTACTGCCACTGCCATCCACTCCGATCCTCCGACGAGGGATTGCTAGACATTCCCAGGGTTCATTTGAAGGCATCTGGAAGTAGAGCATTTGCTTTTATGGCTCTGACCCTGTGGAATTCTCTACCTTGTTGAATACGAAATAGCCTGACCGTGGAGGGTTTTAAAGTATCTCTAAAAACACACCTGTTTAACCAACCTTTTCTGGGCTATAACAGGAAGGTATTTTACTAGACAGTCACTAATAAGTTAAAATGATATGTAGTGATTTTATGATTATTTTAACTATGTTGAAGTTATGAGTCTGTGCATACGTGTATACAGTATATATGTTGTGTTTTAATTGTAAAGGCACCCTGAGCTCTGAAAGGGCGCTTTTAAAAAATAAAATGATGATGGTGATATTTCCCCCAACTAGTGTCCTTCACTATCTGCCGTATGTGGCCAGAAGTGTCAATACATAATGCGACAGGACTCCTTCCAGCTGTGCCCCAGTGGCCTCTGCAAAGATGTGATGTAATCCATCTCCTCCCTGTTGTAGAGAAAAGCCCTGGTAGCTCTTCCACATCTGGCTGCCGAGATGCAGAGATCAGGTTTGCAATGCAAACTCAGATATTTCTGCATGGTATCACAAAGCCATCTCTCTAGGCCATCTGTTGTCCTACTCCAAGATTTTGTTTTAAATGTGTGCAGTTGATTGCCAGATTGAGATGCTGGATATTTTCAGTGGGATCCTGCATCCACCCCAGCATTACACCTGGGAATGCTGTAATGGTTACTGGAGCCACAGAGGCATTGTTGTTCGCTCAAGGTTACACAGCAAGTAACTGTGATGGGATCCGAACTGTTTCATAGTGCAGTGTTCGTATAAATAGAAAATTACATCAAGATGTTTTGTCTTATGAAAAGAGTAACATATATTAAAAAAAATAGTTACATGTACATTAGACATGGTAGCATACCTGGAAATAAACCCCAAAAAGCTTGCCCTTGGCGAAGGGCCAACTCCATGGAGACCAGCACTTTGCCAGGAAGGTTTTCTACGTTAAGCATAACGGTGGCTAGAAATATTATACCCTTCCTCCTGCTCTCATATCATGCGATCTTCCCCCTTGGTTCTAGTAAGGCAAGGCATATTTTATTTAAAAAGACACCCATCGTGGAGGTTCTGCGTGGCATCCAAAGAACAAAACAATTGCAAAGAAAGCCTAGCAAAACCAATCACATATTGAATGCAATAAATTAAATCACACAATAAAATTTAAAAAATCATAAAATGATTGAAAATAACTACTAAATAAATAGCTAAAGTAGATTGGGACATGATTAAATCACAGATGTTAGCCAGGACAAAATTATAAAACAAAGTCCGGGAAGGCCTGATTATACAGAAAGGCCTTGAGGTGGGCTTTAAATACCTCTACTGAAGGTGCCTCTCTCACAGCTGGAGGTAGCGAATTCCACAGGACAGGGCCTGTGACACTGAAAGCTCTGTCATCAGCAGTTTTTAACCTCATCCTGGGAATCACAAGGAGGCCCCTAGAGAAGGAACAGAAGGAGTGGACTGAGACAGCATGTGTAAGGTCCTTCAGGTAACCAGGGCCCAGATCATGTGGGGCCTTAAAGTTGAGCAAGCCCACCTTAAAAAGGACCCTCCACCTGACTGGTTCATGCAGCACCGGGGTGATGTGGCAATACCTAGACTGCCCAATCAACAACCTGGCAGCTGCATTCTGCACCAGCTGCAGCCAGCGGAGGGTACCTCCAGAGACTCCGAGATAGAGCGCATTACAGCAGTCAAGCCTAGATGACACACAGGCATGCAACAAGGTGGGGAGGTCCAGGGGCAGAACTAGGGGCTTTATCCTGGCAGTATTCCTCAGATGGTAAAAGCTAGTGCGAACAATGGACCACACCTGAAATTCAAGCATCAATCCGCTGTCAAGGATAACGCCAAGATCACGTACCCTAGAAGAGGTCTTCAATGGTACAGATCCAAGAAAAAACCCCATCTCTGCACCAGAGGTCATCCTATCATGCCCTCTGTTAGACTCCACCACCAGTACCTCTGTCTTATTGGGGTTCAGTCGAAACCAGCTGGAGACCATCCAGTCATTGATCTCAGCAAGGCAGGTGTTTAGCACATCCACTGCATTGGATGCCCCAGGGGCAAAGGAAAAATACAGCTGGGTATCATCCACATAGCAATCAAAACTCAAGCTGCACTTCCTAATGAGCTCTCCCAGGGGCAGCATGTACACGACGAACAACATCGGCAACAATCGGTACACTGTAATAATCCCAGAACCATTGCCAACTTCAACAACAAATTCTCGGACTTAACTAATTACACCGCCTCTTTCCCTGTCCAACCAGACATATCCAACCAGCAAAATACAAATGGTCCTCATTTCTTTTTCAGATCAGTCACAAAATGCGAAGTGCTTAGACTGCTAAACAGTATTCTGGAATGCACTCCAGCTGGCTCTGACAATCTAGAACCAAAGCTCCTTAAGATTGTAGCACCTTTCATAGCTGCTCCCCTAACCAAGATTTCCATGCTCTCCTTATGCCAGAGCTACATCCCTGAGATATGGAAAACAGCTAGGATTACTCCTGTTTTCAAAAAAGGAGATCGAAAAGAACCGTCAAACTATAGGCCCATTGCCATACTGTCTGTCCTAAATAAGATTCTTGAGAAGCTTGTTGCTGCCCAGACAATTGATTTCCTTCAGAAACATGATCTACTTTCCTCTGCCCAGCATGATTTTCCAAAAGGCCATGGCACCACTACTGCCCTTCTCAAATTCACGTCAGATACAGTAGTGGCTATGGACTGTGGTCTACTCACCGGGGAAATTTTCATGGACATGACCAAGGCATTTGACCTAGTTGATCACTCCATCCTTCTTACCACCCTTGGATCACTAGGCTTCTCAGATAACGTTGTAAGGTGGCTTGGGAACTACCTATCAGATAGATAGGACTCAAACTGTGAAATATAATTCTACTATCTCGGACAAGACCACTATAAACATTGGAGTTCCACAAGGCTCCATACTTGGGCCCCTACTTTTCTCAAATAACATCTCCAAAGACCTCCACAGGGCAACCTCCTTGCTATATGCAGATGATATTGTTCTGTATGCTAGCGCAAAAAGCATTGAAGACATAAACAATCTACTCTCTCTTGACTTTCAGCTAGTACAGGAGTGGCTATCTACTCACAAACTTGTATTAAATGAGTCCAAAACCCAGGCTATGCTCTTTGGATCAAATGTGAAACTCAAACATGCACATCCTAATTTTAAAGTCACCTCCTTAAATGGCTCACTAGTTGGGGTGGTAAATTCGTTTAAATATCTGGGCATCACCCTTGATCCATCACTAAGTTTCGGATTACACATCAATCAGACCTGTAAACTGGTCAACTCCAAACTTGGAATTACCTACCAAACCAGTTATGTGCTCACTCCCTCAGCAAGGCTTGCCATAGCCCATGGCATACTCCTTCCATCACTTACCTATGGTGCTGCAACTTATGCCTCTGTATGCAAATCAATCCTTTTGAAATGGAATGTCACATATAACAATATCTGTCACTATGCATCTTCCTCACACCGTCTGAAACACCACTGTCTTCTCTATTCAGACCTATGATGACTTCCTCCTAATGAACTGAGACTTCATGCGTACGGCTCTATCATTGATAACATGGTCCGCCTACGAATACCTGCATCCCTTGCAAAACTTTTCCAAAATCTGACACCTTGTTATGGGCTGAGGTCTGCTGACCCAGGCCCCTGTCTTCATCCCCAGACACAAAACCATAAAAGACACGAGTGCTTTCACCTGCCATGCCCCCAAATACTGGAACTCCCTTCCACTAGCTTTGCGCCAATCACCATATCATGCATCTTTTAAAAAAGGGCTGCAAAACCATCTTGACTCTTCCCACAAGTGCACCTGCTTCAAACCACCATAGTTAACTTCATTCCTGCCCTCCTCTCTCTCCATGGCATTTTATTGACCTGACCTTCTATTTTGCTATGCACTTATCCTTACCAGTCTGTTCCACCTCCCTCCTTACTTTCACTCTCATCCCTTCTTTTCTTGGCTCATCCCTCCTTTCTTGGCTCTTACCTCTATCACTTACTAGTATCCCTCCTATAATACTTTATTCTTTCCCTTATTAGCACTAAAATGTTCAATCTGTTCATGTTTTCTTCCTTATAGCAAATTAAAGGTAGTCTTTGGTTTTGTACTGCTCCTCTCTTATCTTTATTTTTTCTCCACACTGGTGTTACATCTGCAAATTGCTCTGTATACTATTGTCAACTAATTTGTACTTGTATTGAAATGTTTCCCTGTATTGTTGTACTGTACCCTCCCGGGGTCATGCCTGAAAATAATCATTGCTATGGCTAGTGCACCTACCCGGTAAACAAAAACTAAATGAATAAAAACAAGACATGACAGGCTAGGGGAGGAGGAGAACTTCCACATCACTACCGTTTGCATCCTGTTGGTGAGGAAAGACTCAAACCAGCAGATGACAGTGCCGGCAAGTCTGCAGAATTCCTTCAGGTGGTCGAGTAACAAACGATGGTCCACAGTGTCAGATGCTGAGGAGAGATCAAGGAGAAAGAGGCTTGTCCCCTCTCCTTGATCCCTCGCCCTGAGGAGGTCATTGTGAACCCGAACTAACGCAGTTTCTGTGCTATGTCTCACATGAATCCCAGATTGGAGGGGCTCGTATACATCATAGGCCATACGGTGCTCCTCAAGCTGAAGCACAACAACCTTCTCTGCAATTTTACCCAAGAATGGAAGATTGGAGATGGGATGGTAATTTGCCATGATGTCAGGGTCTAAAGATGGTCACTTCAGAAAGGGTCTCACCAATGCCTCGTTTAAGACATCGGGGAAAACACCCTCTGACAAAAAACACCGGACAATCAAGGCAAACACCGGGCCGACGGAGTCAACACATCCCATTGAGAAACATGTCGGCACCATGTCCAGTTCACAAAAAACGTGTGCCTCAGCTTGGAAGCCACCCCAATGACCTCAGCCACCACCACCAGTCTAAACTCATCCCAACGAGATGGAATGCTCCCTGGACCACCATGGCGACCAGTGTTATCCACAATGTGGCTCACAGGTGCAATTCCTTGCCAGATCACAGACACCCTGTCTGAGAAGCCCAGAGCAAACTCTTCACATAAAGTGTCAGAAAAAGCTTTTTTCGGCTGTAGACAGACTGGGTTAAGGAGCCTGTCCACAGTCCAAAAAGCCACACTTGGTCGGTTCCTCCTCGGCAATCTCCTGGAAAGAACTCTGCCTTCTTATGGTTGATTACCACCCCCCCCCGGTACACACCATAATGTGCACACAGGGACAGTTTGTCCACCTCCAGCCCGGTCTTATGCCAGCAGTGCTCTAACCTCGGACCCATAATCTTCAGCGCCTTGAGCTCCCCATCAAACCAAGGGGACCTCAAGTGAGAGGATTTGGGTTGTACACGAACTGGTGCAAGGGAGTCGAGTGCACCAGTCATCACCTTATTGTAGGCAGCAACTGCCGCGCACATACCCCCAGCGCATGCACTGTCCACACTAGATAGATCAGCAGTCACCAGAAAATAAAATCATAACACCCTTTCCAACCCAGTTAGTACCACCCCCCCCAAAAAAATAAGAACAAATATAATATTAGTATATGGTATTAATATTGCAGTTTCCATGATTTTTATCACACAATTACTGTTGTACCTTCTGATATATTGCTATAATAGTTAGATAGAGGGTGGCTAGCTGAGATGGTGTGAGGAGGACTGTGCCCTTCTCCATTTAAGGTGGTTAACTAGTTTTTTGGTTTTTGTTATGGCTGCGAACCCGGGTGGGGGGAGAGTAAGGATTATTAGTTATGGGGAATACGGGTGGAGTAGGGGTTAGTTGGTGCTAAGCTTGTTGGGGGAATGGGGTATTTTTTTTGTTTTCATTTCTTCAGCCTTGGGGGTGGGGTGGTATTGGATGCTGAGTTGGTTGAGAGGAAAGGAGATGTGGGATTAAGGAGTCTGGGATGAGGAGTTATAAATGTTGTGGGAAGGGGTTGACTTTTTGCTTTATGTATTTCATTTTGCAGTGAGATTAAAGCTAAACTTTGCCTGCAAAAGGCATTTCAGCATACTTTATGAAGGTTTGGGCGAAGTGCCAAATTAGGCTGCAGTCTGCCAGACCTTCACAAAGGTTGAAGTTTGCCACATTTTCACTGGTGAATTTTTACTTTGCAACATCTGTAATGAAACATGTTGACACATCTATGAAACAAGTTTAATTTAAACCTGGGTATAGAATTCCGCTGATCAGAAAATCAAGAGGTTAGTGAGATAATGTTACAGTAGGCTGTATTTTAAAGTTGTGTAATGCTTCATTTTAGCTGTGTAAAAAGACAAAAAGTTATATTGCCGGTACATGTCTCTAAACTTTCTTGTCTTGATGAAAGATGTTAGTTGCACTTTTTGTTTGCTAAAAGAACTCAAATGCAGAAATAAAAAAAAAATCTGTTTTGAGTTAACTATTTAAAAATTTAATAGGCACATGGAAATGGTTCCGAGATTTCAAAGAGAAGTTGAAAAATAGCAGCATTTTGTAAACATATATAAGAATAATCAATTATGTCACATAGCCAAGGAGGCCATTTAGTATTTCCGAAACCCAGCAGGGGACCTAAAGGAGTCTTAATTAAAACAACAGAAGACATAAGAAACTACCATGTAGCTTGAAGGTCCAGACTTCAGGAATAATTTAAGCCTTTCTGAAGAGCCTCTTGCTGCTGTCATCTATTAGTGCAGATGTCATATTACCCTTTATAGTCTGTATGTTCTCTTCAGTAGACAGGAAATGTCAGCAGGTCAAGACTCAGTTGGTCTGTTTTCTTACCCTTCTACTGCGCTATTGCTTTATAGTTACAAGACTCAAAGATCCTTTTCGAGCTCAAATCAAAGTGGCCACCACTGTGCAGTGTAGGAAGGAAAAAGATCCTTGCAGTTCAGTATCTGTTCACATACACAGCAGAACCGTGCCAAACTGACCACTGCATTCCTCATGCTATCAATATGTTGCATCTGCAGTCAATAGTCATTATAGTTACTTGAAAAATTGCAATTGATCACATGAAGATTTCATGGGAGAAGGAACTAATGCCAACACTGATTTGTTGTTTAAGTAGAGGTGATAATCTTTATCAACATGAATTTTTAAGAAGATCTATTTATAGCAAGGCTATGCTGACTATATTTATAGAGGGACGCTGGAACTGCCCTTTTGACTTTAACCTTGATCAATAGGCTAAATACACTTTTCTGATGGTTTCATCAACACAGCACTGTAGATGGAGGTCGACAGTCTAGTAACACAAAGAATTGGCAGCCTTAAGCAGGATATTTTCTAATGTAGTTTATAGCTTCATCTCTGTGCCATTACATAAATAAAGCATTCAGTGTGTGCATCAGTGCCATGAAGCATGAATACTCTGGTGGACTGGGAATTAAATGCCAAGCGAGGGTCAGAAGCAACAAAGGCTGAATAACACTCAACAAATGTATATATATTAGGTAAGGAACACTGCCCCTGATGCAGAAGAAATTGAATAAGCACCTTACAATGTCTAGATGGAGCATAAAGACTTCTTTTGTTTGCCTCAATTACCGTCATTGACCCATGCAGAATATTCCGTCATTGAATGAATTGGGCTTTGGTTTATTGAGGACTGAAGTAAGTATTTGGTTTCCAAGGTCCATATGTGCAGTTTTATCACTGGGCCTTTTTCTTCCATTGTTTGCATTTGCCCTGGGAAACCCTGATCTGATGATATGTCACAAAAAATGAGTTCATCAGCTGCTACATAAAGATTGCCTGCCATTTTACTCACTCAAAAGTGGTCATATAGTTAACCTTACAGTTGAGCGTTCGTGCCCTCTGACCCTAGGTAAAGTGTCTACTGCTATTCAGATTTAAAATGTTGCATATGTTGCTGTTACACAAATGAAGTAATGAAATGTTCCTGGCATCGCAGAACTTTAAAGGGACAAAACACCAGTGGAGAGGAAGTTTCACATTACAGACTTTGCCCTTAGCTTCCAAACCTTCCAATGAACATTTTTTGTATCTTCTTTTATTAAAAAGCTAGTGCATTATTAATATACTGTGTAATGTAAATTTTTAAAAGTGGTGGCCCATTACTTTTTATGTCTAAGGTAATGTTTATTTTCCCTTTGGCTCATTAGAAGCTTTTCTACCTGACAGTTCTAGGTGTGGTATGTGGAACATCACTGTGCCTGGAGGCTGACATGTCTAGTTCTAGTCCTCCTCCTACCTCATCAGCATTGTGACCTCACTGACTGTGACGTCACAAGAGATCAGAAAGAGCTATTCAGCAGCTGTCAGATCAGTTTCTAGTGATGTCGCAATGATTGAGGTCACAATACTGATGAGATTTGAAGAGAAATGGAACTAGGTATGCTAGCTGTCAAGTAAAGCACTGTTCTACATAAACGTTCTACTATAAAGTAATAAACTTTCTAAAGAACAAGAAAAATTCTTCAGAAATAAAAAAGTAGGAAATGATGATTTCTAAAAGTGAATGCCTTTTTCTGTCTGCCATATTTTGTGCTTATATCTCTTTAAATAAGGAGTGGCAGGTTCGGGTGGCCAGAGTATAGACTTGAAGAGACCCAGGTTTAAATCCCCCCAGAGCCATCTATTGGCTCTGTGATCCTGAGCATGCCTGTTAATCTCCCAGTGATTACCACCCAGCAGTAAAAATAGATGAAAGCTGCACCCCGCTAAAAATGAGAGATTCTGTCAGAGCTGAGCTATTGTGTATAAATATGTTGTGAAAATGATTGAGTGTGAAAACATTTCAGACTATTTATTTATTCATTCATTCATTAATGTAAACTATGTTGGCCAGGGCAGGACCACATAGCTGGAGCATGTTTTCAGGTGCGACGGGAGGGGGGGGGGACAACAAACAGTGAAACACCAATAATAAATATAATGACAGCATTGGGTGCATATACATCACAATATCAGCAAGGTATGAGTGATAAATGCCAGGCAGAAAATGTGCAAATAATATCAATTATGGGGTAGCAAGTACGAGAGCTAGGTGACTGTGCTGTAAATGTACGGCAACATATTTGTAGCAAAATCGTGGTGGTGTAAAATTCAAGTTACAGAGTACACAGCTGGCACACCAGTGCACTGCTAGGGCTACTGCTCATGATGCTGGAGACCTGGTTTTAGGAACAAGCCTGGTTCCTTGGAGGGCTGGCAGGGTGATGAGGGCTTGAAGATTCCAGCGGACGCCTGCCCTCTGCAGAGAAGGTTGTCTGCCTGAGCTGTGTGCACACCTGCTGTGTGCTGCCACATGCATGTTCCTACCCCTGACTCGGTGGAGGGAGAAAAATATGTTGGAAGAATGCTGGCCAGGGGCACAGGAGAATTCCAGCATCCCACAGGCCCTCACCTGCTGACCAGGCTGTGCGCCAATTAGTCACCTCCAGGGAAACTGGTTCCCTCCCCACCAGTGACCTCATGATGGGGTCAAGTCATGGGGCAGCTGGAATAGGTAAGCACTGGAGATGGTAGGATGATGGGGCTAGGGATGGGGTTCACGGGGGTAATGGCTGGACATGGAAGCACACATAGTAAGCGAAGCATTACAGATTACACTGAGTTTTAGGCTATGCAGTAGGGTAGCAGCAAAATGGGAGGGTAGTGGAGATGGTGAATGTGACTTAGGTTTTTGTAATGGTGAGAGAAGAGGAAGGTGAAGTATGCCAGTCAGAGTGATTTGAGAGAGTGCAGGGAGGACGAGAGGTGTATGGGGAGAGGGAGGTTGTTCTATAGTTTTGGAAGGTGGATAGAGAAAGGAGACTGGCCAGCAACTGATTTTAGAGTGAGAAATATTAAAGGAATGAATATCAGATGATTGGGAGGAGTAGGAGGATGGGATGGCAGGGTTAAGGAGAGAAGAGCTGTAGGTGGGAACAGCAGTAAGCCAGTATTTTGATAGACAGGAGGAACACTGCAAGATAAACTGGTCTTCTAGGGAGGAGAAAGAGAGAAATTTGCTTAGAGCAGTGATTGCAGAGAGATGGAGCTCTAAGGGTAAAGTGGCAGAAGAAATGAAAAAAGGGATCCAGCCTGGAAAATGTAGTCTTTGTAGGCACTGCTGCAGACTATGTACACGTAGTCAAATATCAGCAAGATAATCCTGAGGATGTTTTCATGTGGTACAGTACACCAAGCTGAGCGGGGAAGTTTCTTTTGTATGGCATCAATGTGGGTGGAAAAGCTGAAGTTCTGATCCAGCCATGTCCCTAAGTACTTAAGGTTGGGTACATCTTTAAGAAGGTTGCCATCCAGAATCTTGAAGATGGGTGTGTTGGAGCCTTGCTAGTCTCTTGTCTCAGTGCTTTTGTGCTGAGGTTCTTTGTCTTTTTAGCTAGCTTGCTTTTTTTATTATGGGCCCACCATGACACAAACCTGTAAGACCACATTAGGGCTGGTTAATTGTTTCCTAGGGTGAGATACAGATGAGGCGCACTGTTGAGTCTGGTGTAGGACAAAACACGTGTCTGTGTTTTCTGCTCTCACCCTTTGCAGATTGTTTGAGTGGCCCTTTGGCACCATGCATTCCTGCTTAGAGCAGAACCAGCCTAATGTTTCATGGTGATTTGCATACATATACCATGATTCTTTGCATTATGGGGTTGAGTGTGATTTGGTATTTCTTTGAAACATGGCTTTGTTGCCAGTGCACTTTTAGGTAACCCTTGCCTCAGTGCTTTTGTGCTGAGGTTCTTTGATCTTTTTAGCTTGATAGTCTCTGTCTAGTGCCAAAAGTCTGGGAGACAGATTTTTGGCATTTAGTGGGATATAGTTTGCGTGCAACCAGCACAGGACATGTCACAGTAACATTGAAGGGATTATCCTGTGTTCTGTCGTTTGTAAATCAATTGTAATATTGTAAATAATAAGGAATTGGCATGTTGTGACCCAAGAGCTTGCTTTTGTTTTTCCTGATTCCTTTTGCCCACACTGCTTACTTGACAGCAAGCCAGATTGTACAAGCTGCTCGCCTTAAAATCAAGTCTTTATGTTAACTGCTGCTCAGTTGGCTGCTCTGTTCTAAATGTGAAACTGATTATTAAGTTACCAGTAATTGTCATCAATTAATGACTTATAAAGTTCTAATGAAAAGTTTATTCTCGTGCCATAATGAACATGCCGATTTTATGCTTGTACAGCACAATTTCTGGTTGGACATCCTCTAATTTTCCTTCATTATCCTACAAAGATGTCTACTCTCCATGCAAGCACATTTCATGATTAATTGGGCTATTAACTAGAAGGTACATCCTGCATCCATGAGTGTAATCCAGTACTGATGATGGGGATGTGTGTGATGTCATGTTCAGGACATGAATGGTAGGTTCTCTAAGGATCATAACTGAGGTTGCTAAGGGAGTCCTGTCTGTTTTGCATTGAATAATGAAAACAGTTTTTTTTTTCTTTAGCACAGCAAGAAAGTGCAATGGAAGACAGTGTTAGAAATCACTGAGCTTTTTTTTTCTTGGAAATAATGTCTAAATCTCAGTGTTGTAGAGGGAGTATTACAAAGGTTTTTAGCACCTCCGATTTGACTTGGAACACAGAAAATCATGAACCTCAAAGTGGCTTCGGTTAACTGATCTTTCATAAGAGATAAACAATTTTTTTTTTAGTTTTTTAAGAACAGCAAGTTGTATCTTTAAACTGTGGACCAAAGTAGTTTTTGTCTCACTCTGAAGTACTATTTGGAATTTACACATCCTTTAAAAACTGATGTATTATGGTAGAGATTGTCCATAAAGTGGGGTACACTAGGACCCCATGCAGTCTTGGCTTTTAGGCTGATCTAGGAATGCTGGCTGTGAAGTTGATTGTGGGATTCTCAAGCACAGCTGTACCATTTTCCACAATGTAGACTTGAGTTGTTGAGACACTGACTATGAAAGTTACAGTAAAGGGAAGTAGTAAAGACTTGTAGATCCGATGTCCCTTACAGGTAAAACTATGAGAAAGCAACTCTTTAAGGATCATATTTTCTAAAACTGCTGTGGTCTCTGATAAAATACCAAAGAACTGAAAGTCACATTTTTATTAAGGTAGTGGCACCCAGACATGCTTTTTAGCAACAAAATGAAGTGCATTTAAGCATCTGAAAAGAGCGTCTCACCCTGGGCTATCCTAATTGGATAAAATGGCCACACCTCCAAGCAGGATGCATGCCACATTATTGTACCAGCTTGGGCCCCAAAACATTTTTATCCGAAGAAAATGATTTCATTTATTTTGCCATGTATGGGTGTCCTAGCTGTGAGGGCAGTACATTTATAGGTTGTATACTGGTTGTACTGAGGCAATGTGAAAGCTAATTTTCTCCACATATTGGTGATCCTGTATACATGAGGAGGTGGGTGGTGGTTGTGGCAGTTCTGCCATACATTGCTAGTCTAACAGTAGGGACCTGGATGAGATCATGGAAGGCTTTAGAAGCTTGGCAGAGTGTATTAATGAGTCAGGAGGCTCCATTCCTAATTGATAGCATGTAGCATTATAGTATGGGAGGGGCGAATAAACTTAATTGAGGGGCAATAATAAGTTTAGGTTTTTGATACTTAAAATGAGTATCTGGTTTTAATTTGAGTATACACTACCAGGGACCATATCATTTTTATCTTAAACTCAGTTTGCCTTCTCAGAATAAACAGTTGGGGGAAACAAGTACTTCTTACAGTGTTGCTAAATGTATCCAGATGTTTTGCTATTAGGAATCCTTCATTCTTGTCATGAAATGCCATGAGAAGCACTGTTGTTATTTCAACCTGCTTTCACTTGTATAGCCGCAGGAACAACACTTGTGGTGTGGAGCCAGGAGTGGTAGCATTATCAAACCACAGAAAGAAGCTAAACAGTCCAAAACCAAACCAAAAAGTAGTATTCCCTTGTGGAGGAGAACAAGTGGTGGTGTCAAAATGAAGAGAAAAATTAATGAAGAAAACTGGAAATAAGTACCTGGTCTAGGTGCTTGGGGAGAAAAGAAAAATAAACAGCATAACTGGGTGTACATTATTGTGGGATAATAGCACACTTCTAGAAGAGGCACAAGGCAGAGCTGTGTGCTTTATGCACCTGATAAGTGCCATTATACCATAACTGTGCACACACTAGAGTGCTTTACTGTGATTACAGTTCTCCTGAAGTGTGTAGTTTGTTGGGGTGGATTTGGGGGGGAGGGATGCAGAAGGCCACAATGTTTGCATCTAGCATAGACAAAATCTATAAAATGTGGGTTTTCGTGAATATCACACAAAAAGTTTGCCAGGGGGAGGGGGGTAGGCCACAGCGTTTGCACCTAGCATGGACAAAATCAATAAAGTGTGACTTTTCACGAATATCACGCACAAACTTCGTGAAGATGGAATTTTGAAAAGTTTTTGCAGCATTTATGCAATGGTGAATGGTGAACTTCACAAAGTCTCTGAAGTGTGAATTTTTGCATCGATTTACTCCTGTCATCCCTCTCCCTGATTCTCCCCTGTTGGAGCCCCTGCTTTCCATGATGTCGGGCTTCCTCCTGGGTTGTATCCAAGCCTGTATCAAGCTCCCTACATTTCTACTTCTTTTTTTTTTTTCATTTCTCTTTATACTCCCCCTGGGCCCGTGGCACTTCACTCTTCGGGAGTCACCATCTGCCTTTTCAGTCCCCACTCTCCTACCTGTTCCTGGAGCGGTCCATCCCCCACGGAGCCTTGGTTCTGCCCCACCAGTCGGGGTTGAGTTGGGGGCCTGTACACCCCATACTTTCTTGTTTAGTCAGGATGCTGATTCCAGGGCAGGTAGGAGGCATTGAGGATCGGGGCTGGTGCTCTGTCTACTGGAGGTGCCCGTGGCCATTTTCCTCATTTTAATCTCCCATGTGGTGTGCACCCTGACGTCAAGGTGCTGAGCGCTGATGTCCACCGCACGGCTTCCCTTGTTACTGGCTGGGCTTGCCATACCTCAGATCTCCACCCGGGGTCAGCCAAGCACCTAGCCTCAGTCCCCCACCTCCCGCCCAGAGAAAGCGAGCAGTCCTTGGGACACTCAAGCCTTCTCCCCCAGCCGGCCCTCCTGCTACTTAGGCTTGTTCCTGAACCCAGGTCACTGGCGTCATGAGAGGTAGCGCTATAGCTGTGCTGGCGGGCCAGCTACATTTCTACTTCTGCATTGCCATCATTCCCCTGCAGTAGTGTCCTTGTCAGTACATTATTGCTGCTCAATTTGCCTTGCTGCTTTTATTTGCACTTGTACCCTGTTATATTGACCTTTTATATGTGTACCATGATTTTTGGCACTAGGCAGAGACTTGATAGAGTCCTCCCCTTTCCCTCATTTCATACTCCTGATGGTGCAACTATTGAAGATGTCTCCTCTGTCAAGTACCTCGGGGTCTGACTCAAGTCACTATCTAGATTTTTCTGTTTATGTGGATGTTATCCACAAGAAGCTCCACCCCAAACTTGGGGTGCTATACAGAAATAAGGGAAGTATTTCACTTTCTGCACCCAGAGAAATCCTCACTAAGATTATTTTGACTATTTTTGGCTGCAGAGACATCGTTAATAGTGCTGCTCCAAAGTCCACTTTGGCTAGACTGCACCCTCTCTTTCACTCCTTCTGTAGCTTTGCCCTTGATAAACCCTTGTGTACACATCATTGTACCTTGCATTCTTCCCTCTTCCTCCCCTCTCTTAATGCCAGGTGCCTTATCCACTGTGGTTCTTTTTTATCTCCAAATGTTGGTTTGTTTCTCTCTCCTCTTCTTTCCCCCTTCATTCTCATACTCTCTTTGCAATGCTTCCTCTCACTCTTCTGCTCTCCCTCATATGAAATCTACTGCTAGTCGACCTACCTTCTCATTCCATTTCACTTAGCTGTGGGGGGCCCGTCTCCCTTCTGTTCACTCTGTTCCCTCCTTTCTAGCTTCTAAAGCTTTCCTCTGTGATTTCTATTCTCATTCCTGCAGTTGTTTCTAATATTGGTTTGGACCCCTTTCACCTGTAACTCCCATCAGTGTTTTCAGCACATCTCATTTCCCTGTTTTCCCAGCATCATTTATTCCCTGTGTTCCTTACTTTATGTTAATATTCAGTTTCTCTTTTGTCAGTTCCACAATTTACTGTATATAACTTACTTTTTGGCAATTTTATTCTTAAGCATTATTGCTTGTTTTATTTTAATATACCTATTTCCATTCCATGTATTTTATGCTGTGTACTTTGTATCTGTTCCCCGGACACATCTGGAAACAAGGTGATACCAGCTCAGTACATCTTTCTGGGTAAAATCTTTAAAATAAACTAAAAAAAAATATTGCACATCTATTGCACTTTATTTGTAAAAAGCATCAGTAGTGTGTATTTTTTATTGTATGTGCTGCTCCCTTCCACCGAGTCGCACCTAAAGGCAAGCCTTGGCTCAGTGTGCCTCTCCCGCATACCAATTTTTAAATAAATAAATACATTTTACAAGAACTTAATAGGTAGATTTAAAATGTGCAGTGCTGCTAGTTAATCTGCTGTCTGACCTGCACTTTTTAAATTTCCCATTTTCTATAAATCTATTTATTAAAAACTTTATAGATTACCTTTGAGCACAAGTGCTCACGTACAAAGACTCCACATCAAATACATACTCACAAAAACATTACAAGTATAGTAAGCAGCTCCAGAGGAAGTGCAGTCAAGTCAGGCTCAGAACACTTCAGATGGTGCAATTGCATGCAAGTTTGGAAAAATCCATGCAGATCATTGTATACAAAGTCACAGGGTATGTAGAGAGGGAAACTGAATTAAGCAGCATAAGGGCAGACCCGAAAGTTCTCTTAAACTGATTAATCTTGGGGAGTATTGTATTAGGCAGTTTGTTTAACCAGTTACAGGGTTTTAAATAATTGATTAGCAGTTTTTTTCTTGGGACAATACTAACTGTACAGAAAGCATTGATATAGGTTTTCTAGCAGTGTTATGTTTGTTAAACACAGTGAGGCAAGTGCTATGCATTTTCACAATGTTTTAGAACTTTTATGAGCAAAACGCTAATCAATTTTTAGAGTTAAATAAAACCCTGAGTTAGCGGCCCTGACAGCAAATGACCAGTTTTCTACCTGATGGAGGCGTTAAGGCATTCCTGGCCACGTTCCTGGTGTTGTATTGGTTGAAGGCAGTGCGCAGCCAGTTTGTTAAAGCAGGGGGTGTTGGGCTCAGGAGCACCTTTTTGGCTAGCAAACAGGTCTGGGGCTTTATTCTTCTGGATAAAGGTAGACGGTTAGTGATTTTTTTTTTTTGTTTTGGTCAATGTATGCCTGTAGGTGGGTAATAGACAATCCCTTTAGGAGAAGGTAGGAAGTGAGATGTTTCACATGGCATTATGACAGCTTATTCTTGGTACATTGCAATCCTCAGTTTGATTTCCTGTCTTGAAGGGCAACTGGCAACATGCTGCTCCTCCAGGCTTTGTTTGGAACGTGGAAATATTTATATTCCGTAACATAGTTTAGCCCTGTTCATTGATCTAACTATATTTTGTCGATTTTTCAAAGAATATAACAAATCTTGTAAGTATATGCTACACAATCAGTATTTCAGGCAGATTCCCAAGGGGGAGGGCTGAAAAAGAGAAAATGGCCCTGATCCCAGTGGGTGAAAGACTCCACCGCATCCAGTGCTGTGTTCAATGGCTGACTGTGGGCCGCCTGAACAGCCAACTGTGTGTTAGGGGGCAAATCCCCCATGCTGACCCTGCCATGGGGTAGTCTGATGGCAGCATGGAAGAGGTCCTGTATGAGCTAGGTATGAAGCACATGGTGTGTGCACCATGGGAACCTGAAATGAGCTGGGGATCAGAGAGTGGAAGGGTGCACAAACCCAGAATAAAAAAAAGTTTTAAGAAGTACGACAGTCAGAATATGCAAAACATATGCTGTGCAAAGTGTTCTAATTTGTGTGTGTAGTCTTGATGTATCCTTCTCATTGTTTACTATTAAGAGTTTTTTCTAAATTAGCCTGCTAATTATATAGTAGTTTAACTATTACTAACTAGTAATGAAGCATTAATGGAACGTGGGTGAAAATTCATTTTAAATGTCCTTAAATATCACTTCAGTGTATTATTAAGTAGTTGGTATAGTATAGCAAAATACTACACATATCAGAAGGTAATGCTAATCATTTTCTGAATTGCCTAGCACTAGACTGCTAAACATTTTTGATGTTTGTATTCAGGTTTATGTATTCAAAATAATAACACACTTTTCATTTTGCTAATCAATCTGTGCCATGTGCCATATTTATTTATGTATTTCGTTTTTGTTTATTATTATCACAACTGATTTACACTTTCCTGTGCAGAGCTGCTAGTCAATGCTTTGGATTTATTTAATACCCTGCACTTAAGGTACCAGCACAGCTCAGTTGATAGCATATCCACCACTGAGACAGAAGGACATGGGTTCTAGTTCCACACTAGGATGTGGGCTTATACCCCAAATGTTGGCATGCCAGTGCAGTACTAGGGGAGTGCTGTACTGCTGGTGACTTGCTGTCCTTCAGACTGAGACATAAAACTGTAGTTTCCCGTTGCCCATAGCTGGTGGGATACTGGTGGGTGTCTAGGTGACAGTTAAAGAACCAATGGAATGGTACTATTTGCAAGAGGTGGGGATTTTCCGTGGTATTGTGGCAAACAGTATGTATGAAAAGCACTCACTTAATTGTTAGAGAGCACCAGTCATGCTCATTTTCAAGTTATTCCTTAAGACCTGCAGCAGCGGCTTACCTGACAAGGACTTCAAAAGTCCATTTTTCTTAATTTATTGCTGAGTGTATGTCTTAGGGAAAGGGATTGTAATTTCTCAATCAGAGGAGCTGGCCGCCCGATCCCTTGCCCTTCTTGGTTACCAATTTCAGCAGCCACTGCCCCCGAGCTCTCGCATGTCGTGATGTATTAGTTTGGAGAGGATGCATCATGCTCGATTGATAGCAGTGAGGGCTGGTTTTTAGAAGAATTAACTGAAATTTTGTTTGTTTTTTACATTTTAGAGGGCCACAGGAGTCAAATCAAAGCCACGGCTAAGGACCTTGTCAGTTGAGCTGTGGCTGACGAGGGCTTTGTTACTTGAGCCATGGCACTAGAAAAAATTAGATTTACAAACCAGCCCCATTGCTATCAATAGAGCATGCCCTCTGCAGTCTCTAAACTAAAGCATCACAAAAAGTGAGAAAGTGGGGGTGGTACCTGCTGGAGTCAGGGACCAGGAAGGAGAAGGAATCATGCAGCCGACTCCTCTGACCAAGAAGTTATAATCTCTTCCCCTAAGAAATACACATAGTATTAAACTAAGAGTTGAATTTTTCTGTCCTTATGAGGTAAGCTGCTGCTTGGGGCCTTAAACACAAAAACCGATGCTTTATAAAGAGAGAGAGTCCAACCAAAAGTGTTACATTGCAAAATTAGAATCTGCATACCCCAAAAAAAATTTCATACCAAATATTAGGTTCCTACGTTGCTTCATTTTAAAGTTATGAGCTTCTTTGTTACCCTGATTTCACTACTTGTCCAAAAAAGACCATTTTCAGTGAAGAGGCAATGATGATGTCATAACCTGAACTCACAGTCTAGTCCTCCCTGTCCGCAACCTTACAGGACCTGTTTCTCCAGGGCTGGCTAAAAACAAAAAAATAAGAAAAAAAGAAACTCTTAGTAAGGTTTAAAGGGGCACTGTCAGCTTTGTCCCTCGTTTTAATGCCACATAACATCAGTGTGCCTCTGTGGACACTACTGCGCATGCATGGGATTTGTGCATCGTCCCAGTTTCACGCATGCGCAAGATTTCGGTGCCTCCTTTCAGAAGCATTTTATGTCTTTCCCAGTGCTCGGTTTCAGTTAAAAAACGACAACTGTAGTACAGCGTTTGAAAATACATGCGTTTAATTTTTCAGTATGGCCATGTTCAAAATAGATGCACGCTCTCATCTTGCTTATGCTCCGGTGCACAGTGTACTTACGGGCGGCCAGAGGAAAGTAGCAGATCATGAAAACTAGTAAGAATTCTTGATTATGGCATATATTGGGGGGTTCTGTAGACCATATGTGATCACTGTGTCCACAGAGGCACCTGATGTTTTATGGCAATAAAATAAGGGACAAGGCTGACAGTGCCCTTTTAAACACAGCATTACCTATCCCACCCCCATTTACAGGGAGATGGGATAATTCTTTTAAAGTGCTATCCTGAGAAATCACCTCAGTTGAATGATAGGTGTGAACGATCACAGCCTTTCACCACATCAGGCAGTTATCCAGTCTGCAAACCTCACAGCAGTTCACTACTCTCCCTGATATTTCTTTCAGACTAAAATGATCAACTTAAATTGTTGTGCATTACTGGCACTGAACATGGCAAAACCACAATCAAACAGCTGATTTATTTCAGTGTCTTGCAATAGGCACAAAGAAGGGGGGGTGATCTTTTGCAGACCTCAGCAATGTGACAATCTCCATGGTTTCTTCATAGATGAGAGAATAGCACCCCAAATGACATCATCAGGGTGGAGACATGCTGATTACCACAAGGAACAGTAGTTCTTAGCATCTAGCAGTGTGGCGGAAGCAGAGCAAATGGCTAAAATGGTATGAAAGGGTAGATTTTCACATAAAACACCAGGCAGACACTGTTGTTACAGCAATATTTAATGATGCTGACCGTTTAATTTCTGTAAATTCCATCACTTATGATCTTTAAAATGTTTGGGGGGGGGGCGCATGGCCAGATTAATAGATGTAGGGGCCCTACTCCAAGTCATATTTTGTGGCCCGGGGGCTCCTAAATGCCAGCATCCCCACTGTTCTGCAGTGCCAGGCCGGCAAGGCAGTAACGACCAGGGTACTCAAGCAGGATGTGGTTTATAATGTTATGTGTTATGCCACATGACTTGACAGGTCACATGCCTTTGATTATAAACAACACAATTCAGAATGGCCAACTACTTGACAAAGAAACATTTTATCAGTGCAATATTAACATTTTGTAAATTTTCACTTTTTAGTTACCTAAAATAGAATAGATAGGTCACTGACAGAGCAAAGGCCGATGGCACATTTATAAGGTAGAAAAAGAAATGGGCAGACTGGATGGGCCTTGCGGTCCTTATCTGCCGTCAACTTCTATGTTTCTATGTTTCTATGTTACCTATAACTCGTCTTGTTTATCCCTTGTCACTACTGTACCTTGTAACTATTTTTGTTATTAATAATTATGGATTAATTATGGATCCTCTTTTCTTCCCTCCCCTGAGACACACCTGGACATTAGACTTCAGTTAGTGTGCCCTGCCTTCCCAGTTATAAAATTCAAATTCCACAGAAATAAATTAATAAAAATGAGGATTGTAGCTGCCACGATCCCCTGCACATGCCTCCTTGAATACCTATTTTCTCTGCCAAAACCAAAAAAAAACCAAGCATGTATTGAAGCAGTTAGTGGGGCTCACAGCTCCCTCCCATTATTTACCTGTTGAAGACTCCTTTGAGCTCCAGACTTGAGACATGCTCAAGCTGCTTGCCTCCGCAATGCATCTGCCACAATCACCCTCTGTGCAGCTATCTTTGTCCTCAGTTCTGTCTGTTCTCCCATGGTCTCCTCTCCTCCATCTCCATTGTCAGTTATAGTTTTGTTGTCAACTTAAAAGTTGCTTTGCTGCCAATGCTGAGTTGCCACATCCTTGCCCCTACTCCAAGTCATTGATGCCAGAGCAGTTAAAGAGATTAGTGCCAAAAAGACTGAGCCTTAAGAACCCTGCAGGACCTGCAGGTGTTGACTGCAGTCACTTCAGAGATTGTTTCCTAGAGCAACCTGCTGCAACTTCCCAATAATGTATATGACTCAAATCAAACCAAGACAAAACTGTGCCAGCAAGAGCAAGTCGCACAAGTTAGTTCCCCTCAGGTGACTTATTAGCACCCCATGGTCCACTCAGTGCCAAACTCAAATCTTATTAGAGGAGAAGTCCACCCAAACTGTGCAAAAACATATGTCATGTAGAGTGTTTTGATATGTATGTTAAGTCCTTGTGTGTCCTTCCCTCTGTCTGCTATTAGGAGTTTTTCCTAAATTAGCCTGCTAGCTGTATGGTAGTTTTACGACCCCTGGGATCTCCATCACAAATAAGTTTATTGGCTTTCTTTCTCCTACAATGCACCCTGGCTCATGTGACAGTGATGTAGCTATGCCCTTAGATTTAACAGGGTCTGTCACAGCTCAGCCACAAAGATAATACTTCTTTCAGAGAAGTCACACTGCTAGATTTTGGGTGAGTGTAATCATTATTATTTTTTTATATTAGTACCTTGTCCTGCTATGTTACAGCCTATAAGGTGATATTAAATTTTTGCTACTTAGCACTGGTGCAAAAACTGAAAGTGACTGAGAGAAATAGAGTAAACAGTGACATGATTCAAACACACACACACACACCCAGCAGAACATAGCAGGACAAGGTACTGATATCAAAAAATAATAATGATTACACTCACCCAAAATCTAGCAGTGTGTCTTCTCTGGAAGAAATATTTTCTCTGTGGCTGAGCTGTGACAGACCCTGTAACAAGACACTGGCTTCCTGGGAAGACTATCTGGGACAAGAGGCCATAGAAGATACCAGAATGGCAACCTCCAAGGGCAATAAAACAGTTAAGGAAAGTTAGGAAAAACATCTCTCTCAGCCAGAGGAAAAGAAAACACTGGGAACTGGTTAGAACACAGAAAAAAAAAACTTCTACATATATTTTCCTGATTTTAACATGGAGTTTTCCTTTAAAGACTCATCAGTACACTACTCAGGTTACTGAACACTCAGACAGACCATGACCAGAGGCAACCACAGCATAGTTTATTTCTCCAATGCAGTAAAACTAGTTATTTCTGCAGCACAAATGGCTTGGACACTGCAGCACACAGACAACTAGTCAACACAACATACCTGGCGTGGCCTGACTGATGTGAATGTGATGAGTCCAGTCTGTCCTCTTGATTGTTTCCTCAAGATCACACAGGTGGCGGTGACACGACTCAGCCTTGCGGCCCGGCATGGGAGGACTCCTCACAGTCACAGCAGGACCAAAGGCCCAACTAGCAGCAGCACTGACTGACCCTGGCTAGTGGCTACACTGAAAACACCAGCAGCACATGACGCTGCACTGAAGCCGAATCCGACTCCGGGTGACCCCCCGTGGCCTGCTCAGACACTCTCTCTCTACTTTTGTGTCTTTAGACAGATACTCTTCTTCTTTGATAGACGAGACCAACCGCCTGCACTGATGAATGACCACCACAGCTCTTTCTCTTTCTCCTCCTCTACTCCTCATCACTGCCCGGCCACACACCCTGACGCCACCCACACGCATGCACTGATTCCCGCTCCCCAGTAGCCACACCTCCAGAGGACCTCTGATGGACATGATTGGTTGTGTGTGGTGGGGTCAGGGTGCATCAGAGGTGAAGCTGGAGCAGCCATCGGAGAAACTGAGAGGCTCGCTTGCTCAGAGCGGCTGCGGGGGAGTCGTCACTCACCAGGCTGACTCAGTGGGGTAGGGGTGCTGACTGACTCCAAGGAGGGGGCTGCTTTTTGGGCAGTTCGGCCCGTCGGCGGTCAACCAGTACAGCTGGAATTAAAGTAACTGTAAATAAGTTAAGAGTGGGGCAGTGGGGGCTCTCTTGAACCTCGGGGCCCTACGCCATGGCGTAATTTGCATACAGGTTAATCTGGTCATGGGGGGGGCATACAGTCTCGGAATGTGGCAGGGATGTACCATCTCAAAATGTGGTGGAACACTCCATCTCAGACTGCAGCAGGAACACACATTGAGGCATTTGGTGGGGCTGGCAATTTCAGAATACAGTGCGGAGGCACACTGTCGGAATGTGACAGGACACACCATATTATTCCAAAATAGCTTGTCCCTGTCACATTTCAGAGTTGTATACACACACCACATTTCAAAATTGTGCATCTCTGCCAAATTCTAACACACGGACACCACTGCATCATAAATTTTAGCATCCCTGCCACACTCCAAAATTGTGTCCCAACTACTTTATGAGATTGTTTTGTTGCTGCATTCCTCATTTGCAACCTGGTGACATTTCAAAATCTCATACCTGTAGTGTTCTAAAAATTGCACACAGCTGTCTCATTATAAAGCCATGTTTGCCATTGCATTCCAACCCCTTGTCACATTCTGAAGTAGTATACCTCGACCTGCACATTATGGAAATGCATGTGCTAACCCACTCATCAGTTGTTTTTTTTTTTTTCCAGATGTTTGCTACAACTGCAGTTTTATGCAACATGGGAGAAATAAGTCATATAAGGTAGACTGCAGGGAGGACTAGGCTGCGAGTTCAGGTTATGACATCATCATCAACAGCTATTCACTGAATTTTTTTTTTTTTTTTTTTTTGGAACAGGCAGTGAATTTACGGTTGTAAAATTACTTGTACCTTTAAAAAAAATAGCTTAGAGATCTCATGTTTTGGCATGCAGCTGATTGGGGCTATGCTGATCCAAATTCTGAATGTATTGATGCCAGAAATTTTGACCACAGTCCCTCTTTAATATTTCTTCCTTTTAACTTACGAGTATAAATGTAATAGTTTTTATAGCTGTTGTTTATGTTTAAAGTATTTTTGGATACAAAATGGTGAACAGAGTGGGCAATTTGATACCTTTTATTGGGCCCTTAATTGATCCCTTCCAAAAGGTTTTTCGGATGAAGGACTCAGTGTAGCTTGGATGCTTAAATTCCGTAAATCTCTTGTTGAACAAATATAAGATATCAGATTGTCCATTTTGTTCATGTGTTTGTGCAAGGAACAATATGGCAAAAACAACTCTTTGGCTACAGAGTGTATGAAATACATAAACCATCCTTCTTTTGCAGTGTGTCATGGAAGTTTATTTGAAAGATCAAAACTGATCAATGTGATGAGCCTTCAAGTTATTGACATGCACTGAAACACGTTTGACTATTATCAAAGTAACAATTAAAACAAAAACAAGGTGCTGTGTCAGCATGTGGTCTAAAAGCCGAACAAAATGGTTATATTAAATACATGCTGAAAATAGAAAATAGAGTTAAAAATCCACGTTTCGACCTTAGGTCTTCAGGATATATCTAAAAGAGAAAAAATAAAGATATTGTAGAGGGGAGGTAAAATGAGGGATATATATATATATAGATAGATATAGATATAGAAAGAAAAAAGGGGAGGCTGAGGGAGAATAAGTGATAAATGGCAAGATTAAGAGAGAATCTGTAAAACAAAAAAGTGATGATGGGAAAGATAACGCGTAATAGGACTGAAAGAGCTAGAGAAGTCCCCAGTTGGGGACTAATTAACAGGGCCTAGTAAGAAGGCTGAAAGGTGACAAATTTGTGGGAAGGAGACAGAGATGGAGACTTACGGTGAAAAAGAAAAAGAAATTAAATGTGTACAGATACAAACAGACTTTAGGGAAAATAAGGGGTGGCTGAAAGATGTTAGTGGAAAATAAGTAAATCATTTAAGCCAGAGGGGTGCTGGGAGCCAAGGCAGATGATCAGCTTGGCTTCCATGTTTTTTCTATGGTCAGAATCCCAGAAGCCCTGCTGAAGGACACAAACCGAAAGGTCATTGACACTGTGGTCCCTGGAGATAAAGTAGGATACAATGGGTTTAGCAGTGTCACCATTCCTAACCGCTCTGTAATGTTCCCTAAAATGGCCAGCAAGGTGCCTACCAGTCTCTCCAGTGTAAATTGCTGTACATTTCTGCAAAGAATACAATATACCACATTAGTGGAGGTGCTTGAGAACTCCTTGGTGATGTGAAAAACACCTGTAGGCCCCCGAATTTCAGTCACACTGGAAATAAATTTGCAGGTGTAGCAGTGAGTCCTGTTGCAAGGTTTGGTACCTGATAGGGATGAACTGTTAGGAGTAGGTTGGCTGCTTTTAACAAGGAGATTTCGCAGGTTAGGGGTCCGGCGGTAGGAGGCAATAGGTGGTTCTGTAAAAGTAGCACCAATATTAGGGTCAGTCTGCAAAATGGGAAAGTTACTGGTGATGATCCTGTGAAGAGAAGGTGTGCTCTGATGGAAAGGAAGCACTAGTGAAATTTGCCGCTGTTCTTGCATGACAGTATCCTTCCTGCAGGGGTCAAGGTTACGGGGCACGTTACTGACCTGGGAGAGTGATCTGTCCACTGTGCTTTTAGGGTATCCCCTGTTGATAAAAAAAAAAAAAACCTGTGCATTATTTGGGTCTGCTCAGCAAAATCATCCTCTTCACTGCATAACCTGCGAAGTCTAAAACTGTGAGTAAGGCAGGCCATTCTTGACATGTTTAGGATGGAAGGAGCTGTGGAGGAGGAAACTGTGAGTCAGTGGGTTTGTAATAAACTGATGTCTTCAGACCAGTGTTCTATACTGACAGTTGGATATCCAGAATAGGCAGTGTGGAGGAGCATACTTAAACAGTGTATTGAAGGGAAGGATGGCCTATGGTAAACTTGTCAAGGAAGACTTGGAGGGTCTCCCTGGAGCAGGAGGTGGCCCCCAAGCAGTCAGCTATGTAGCATTTGTAGAGTTCAGGCACAGTCCCTGTGAATGAGAGAAAAAAATGTTCCTCCACCCAGCCCACACACAGATTAGTAAAACTGAGACCCATCTTGGTACCCATGGCAACTCCACTGACCTGCTGAAAAAAAAAACTGTTATTAAAAGAAAAACATTGAGTGTAAGAACAAGTTCTGCCAGATGAGTTAGTGTGTGAGTGGGTGTCTGATGGACTTCCCGCTTATTCAAGAAATGCTGCAAAGCTGTCAGACCATCATCATTGGGGGATCACTGTATAAAGAGATTTGATGTCCATGGTGAAGATGAGTTGATGAGTCACTGAATCTGAACCTGTCAAATAACTGGAGAGCATGGTTAGTGTCTTTAACATAAGAGGGCAAGGTCTCAACGAGGGGTCTCATGAGGCTGTCCAAAAATGCAGAGATGTGGGATGTGTGGCAGGAGCAGGAGCAGGCAGACAGAATAAGATGACCAGGGTTACCTGTTTTGTGGATTTTGGGAAGGAGATAAAACCTGGATGTCTGGGGATACTGAACTATGAGTTTCTTAGCAGAAGCAGGGAGCCCTTTGTTTTCAATAGCAGAGGTGATGGTGGTGGTGACCTCAGTCTGATAGTCAGCAGTGGGGTCCTGTGGAAGAGAAGAATAAATCCTGGTATCAGAGAGTTGCTGTGTGGCTTCAGTGATGTATAGCTCCTTTTGCCAGACCAGAACAGCACCTTCCTTATCAGCTGGTTTGATTACAATGTCATTCCTACATTGCAGAGATCTGAGGGCTGCAAGCTCACCAGGTGTCAGGTTGGAATGGTTGTGCCTGCAATGAAGATTGAACTTAGTGGTATTTTCCATGCATTGGTTAACAAAATAATCAACAGCAGCAAAACGTCCTGGAGGGGGTGTCCATGCACTTTGCTGGGGACTGATAGCATTGATTGTTTTGGTGATACTGCCATCATCTGCGGGAAGAGGAGTCTCATTAGAAAAATGAGCTGTAAGGTGTACTTTACGATAGAAGTACTGTAGAGCAACTTGAACCTGGGCTGCACCAAGATATCTGGGTGTGGGCACAAAGGAGATACCTTTGCTAAGGAGTGATTGCTCATCTTGTGTCAGGGGAAGGTCTGGAGGAATATAAAATACCAAATTGTTAGGTTGTGCCTGACTCGAGGGCTCGTGTTGGTTGCTGATCTGCTGGATGACAGAGTGGAGTTTTGCAGATTTGGTGTCTTTGAGGAACTGAAAGAGAGTGGAGTTAAGGTTTTGGATGCAGTGCTTAATAAAAGGAAGGTTATGTGGAGCGATTCGCTGCAGGAAATCCTTTTGCCTTTGAATGGTTTTGTCTACAGAGTTTTGTCTACAGAGATCAGCTGTGTTTTAATGGAGAGAATGGTGTTCGTGATAAGTTTCCTGGAGAACGTTTTCTAAAGTTTATTAGTGGATGAAACATGTATCTCAGACCAAAATGGAATTTCAAACAGAAACCTTTAGGAATAATACCCAGGTGGCGGCATTTGGAAAGAAACTGTAAGTGACTGTAGAGTTTAGTCTTGGAGCAAATGGCAGAAAATAATTGAAGAGAAGACTTAGAGATATGAGAAGGGAATGCATAACTTACCTGCTTTTTAGGTGTTTTTATAGTTGCATAAAATAAACTGCCGCAAAATACAAATTAAGTGGTGTATGGCTAATCCAGATTCACTTCTGCAATAGTTAATCTCTAATGAATATAATCATGACAGATTCTATGATGAGGTTTAGAGATGATGTAGTTCCAGATGCTGTTGTGCTGGGATATTGGCATTACTTAGAATCTGGATTAGAAGACTGAATTTTAATGGCAAGTCATAACTAGGTTTATCACCACAATTGAAAGGACAGTGTTGTCTCCCCACTGGATGAATTTTGGCCCTTATAAAGTGGAGACTTGATGGTGCATTTTGTAATTGAGACCTCTTAAAGAGCTCTAGCTTTTGAAAATTGTTTTTAGTGCAAGAGCACTTCAGTGTTTAGAAAACAATGGGATATGAGGACAGCCTGATAGAACTGAGACTGTTTCACAAGAGACTAAGGGGCAAATGGTCCCTGGTACCAGTGCACCAACCCAGTGAACAACTATGCAAATGAACAATTCCAGTATTGAAATATTTGAAAGGGAAGACAGTAGGACAAGGGCAAGGGCATGCTCAGTGTCTGGAATTCCCTATGAATTATTACATGTTTACAAAGGATGCTTATTTTTTTGATCCCAACTTATGAAACCTGGTGGGGCCGGGGAGACATGATAAACCTAGTGTCCCTTCTCATTAAATTACTGCTGTGTTACCATTGAGGATTCCAGGGTAATATTAGGAAGAATTATTTTACATAATGAATGGTGGACACTTGGAACAGATCTCCAGAACAGGTGGTGTCAGTCAACACTTTATACAGTACCTCCGAGCTTAAAGGACAACACCTGTCCTCCTAGCAACCAACCCCCAAACCACTGTCCTGTTTAGACTTTTTAGACCCCCAAATCATTTTGTAACTACCGCTGTGACTTAATACACAGTACAATGTACCAGCCATAATGTAAACATATCACAAACTGAAAATGATAAAGTGTATTCTCTAGTAAACTGTAATAGCTGAAACATCTTATTTATGAAAGCACATACTAACGTACTAAAATGCCAGCAGAATAGGCCTAATGGTCTTTCGCGTCTGCTCGTTTGGTCAGCCCCCACCCTGGGAGCTGACCTTGCTGCCCCTCTCACGTTCTCTGGCTTCTCCCTTCCCAGTTCTGGATATTCTCGCTGCATTGGATTTTGCTTCCAGAACCCTTCCCCTGTACCTGTCCCACCCCCTCTTGAACTCCTCCACTGTCTCTGCCTCCACCAGCCCCCTAGGCAGTGCATTCCATGGCTCCACAACCCTCTTAGTGAAGCAGCACCTCCTCCATTCTCCCCTGAATCTCCCCAGCTTCCACCCATGCCCTCTAGTGGCCCTCTTCTCCCTCCTTCGATGCACCCTGACTGTTTCCTCCCCTATTTACCCCTTCATGTACCTGAAGACCTCTATCATGTCCCCCGGTCCCTTCTTTCTTCCAATGTGTACATATTTAGCTCTTGAGCCTCTCCTCATAGGTCCTGTCCCCAAGCCCAAAATCATTTTGGTTGCCCTCCTCTGGACCCTCTCCAGGAGTTTAATGTCCCTCTTTAAGTGTGACCTCCAAAACTGCACGCAGTACTCGAGGTGCAGCCTCACCAAGCAGTTATACAGAGGGAGTATCACTTCCCTCCTTCTGGAGGTGATCCCCCTAGCAGTGCATCCCAGCATCCTGTTGGCCTTGGCTGCTGCCCTCCTACAAGTCTCCGATTTGTTCATCTTGACATCCACCACCACCCCCAGGTCCCTCTCAGCCATCGAGACTTGTATCCCCGGGTGTACACTTGGCCCAGGTTTCTGGCCCCCAGGTGCAGAACCTTGCATTTCCCTGCATTGAACCTCAGCTTCCACTTTCTAGACCGTCTTTCCAGAGCCTTCAGGTCCCCCTGTAGGGTCACCCTCCCCTCCTCCCCATCCACCACCGCCCCCAGTTTTGAGTCATCCACAAAGAGACTCATCTCACTCCTGATACCTGTCCTTATGTCAGAGACGTAGGCATTGAACAGGGGGGGCCCAAGGACTGATCCCTGTGGGACCCCACTAATGACCCTCCTTGGGGATGAGACTGTCTCGCCAACTGTGACCCTCTGGGTCCGGTCCTGGGGCCAGTTGCCTATCCATCTGATTATCTGGTTCCCCACCCCCATTTCTCCCAGCTTATCCAACAGGCCCACGTGAGGAACAGAGTCAAATGCCTTGCTTAAGTCTAGAAAGAGGACGTCCAGTGGTCTACCCAGATCCAAGGCACTCGTCACCCAGTCATAGAACTCCACAAGGCTTGTCTGACACAATTTTCCCTGGGATGAATCCATGCTGTCTATCATCCAGGCACCCTGACTTTTCCAGGTCCCCCCCAGCCTCTCCTTGACAATGCCCTCCATCACCTTGCCCACCAACGATGTCAGGCTGACAGGCCTGTAGTTCCCTGCCACCTCCCTTGATCCCCCCCCCTTGTGGATAGGCACTAAATGTGCCACCTTCCAGTCCTGGGGCACCCACCCTGTCCTCGGAGTGATGGTGAAAAGCTCCGCCAGGGGTTTCGCCAGGACATCCGCAAGTTCCTTCAGCACTCTGGGATGTAATTTATCCGGCCCCGGTGCTTTCTCCATCTTAAAATCCTGAGGGCTTCCCTCACTCTCTCTGTTGTGATTTCTACTTCTGCTGTGTCTTCTCCTTGCTTAGCCTTCCCTCTTCCTGCCAGTGATGCCTCCCCCTCTCCCCAGATCTGCCGATTGGTAAGGGCCCCCCCCTCTCAGTATCACTGTCTCCTCCCATGTATGATGCAGCACCCCCATTTTCCTTGGTGAAAACTAAGGTGAAGTACTCATTTAGTACCTCAGCCTGCTCCCCTGGGTCTTGTGCCCATCTCTCCCCTGTTTTAATCCTGCTAATCTGCCCCTTCACCCTTCGTTTTTCCCCAATGTATCTAAAGAACCCCTTGTTCCCTCTCCTAATTTCCCTGGCCAGGTTCTGCTCCTTTCTTGCCTTAGCCGCCCTCACCACCGTAGTGGCCCTTCTAGCCATCAGCTCATACTCCCCTCGATCCCTTTCACTCCTTGAGCACTTGAATTGCCTATAGGCTGCCTTCTTTCCCACCCCTCCTGGACCTCCCTGGTCCACCAGCAGGGTTTTCGGCCCTACTGCATTTTCGTCTTATTCTTGCACAGGTGCTGGTAGCATCCTGCACTCCTCTCCTGATGATTTCCCACCTACTATCAGCGTCCATGTCTGACCCAATCCCATCCAGATGCTCCTTAAGGATCCTTCCCATTTCCTTAAAATCCGCCCCCATGCTTAAGAGCAGAGTCGCTCTTTAATTTGCTTTACAAAACTGTGTTTACTGTTTGAACATCCAGGCTTAATAGATTAAAAAAAAAAAAACATTTTTACCTGCTGTAAAACATTTGCAGTAGGTTTATATCAGTTATTTTTTTTTTGTTAAAATATTTTATTGACGGACTCCATGTATACAGACACATCACATGTGATACAGAAATAGATGTTACTTTCAAAGGGTTTCAGCACTGGCCACCTTACCTTACGCCGTGCCAACAGCCTGGGTTTGGGAACAACCTCAGATCGTCAGAGAGCTGGCACAAGTGGAGGGAAGGAGCAGGATTGAGAAGCCAAAAGGCAGCTCTCCTCTCCCGGAGTGGTCGTTGCCCACCACCCCGTAGTTCTCCTACCGGGTGGAGGTCTGGTGGGTAGCATAGGTGGGAGGGCATGGCAGTGTAGTGGGAGGGTGCACCCAGGCATGATGTGCATGTGCCTCCATACGTGCACACCTGGGGCACGTGAGCGGAGAAAATGGGGAAACAGACGATTAAAAAAAGAAAAAACTATACAGAAAAAAAAAATTACTTTCAAATGTACGTGCCACATATTTGTACAGAGCTGTTTGTAGTTATCTAAAGGGAATGACAAGGAAAATTACAATAGAACTATGGAGAACACTAAAAAATTATATAAAGTATAAAATTTGCTGGGATCAGCTGAGAGAATGCTAATATAGTTTTTAACAGTAATGGTGTTAATACACCATATATCTTTGCATAGGATATAGCCCACTACACAAGTAACTGAGTCAGTATGTAGTATCCCATGTTATACTGCCTCAGAGACTTCCACATTTTTTAAACAAGTCTTCTTGATCATTGGCGTTTAATTGAATGTGTTCTAACTTCATACACTGCAATACGGTATTTAAACCCTATGCACAGTACTTGGAGGGGTTTTATTGATTCAGTGTTGGGCAGTTGTTTTTGTGGCATTAAATAATACTAAATCCCACAGGTAGTGTCATCTGATTCCATTTCCTGAGGTGTCCTCCATGCCCAGCATGAATGTGATGGGGCTTCGTTGGTAATGTCTGCACCAGTGCCTGCTCCATGTTTGAGCACCCTGAACCAGAAAGGAGCTACCTTAGAGCATGCCATGGCCAAATGTAAAAAGTCTCCTTCTGTAGTCTTACATGTCAGGCATATTGGGTCATTAGTTCTTCTGAACCTATGCAGTTTTACCAGAGTAAGGTAAATTCTATATAAAAAAAAATGTTAGTTACACTCTTCAGTGTCGGTTAGTATGGGCATAGGTGTATGCATGCTTTATGGCTTGTTTCTTCACATACTGAGTATCCTAGATCAATTCCCCATGCCTGTTTATGCTTTATTTTCTAAGACTGGAATCCCAGCAACAATTTTAGGACCAGAATCCCACTAACAATCTATAACAGACTGTGAGGGCCCTAGTTTTAGGTTGGTGTTTATAAACTCTTTCTTCAGAAGGGGACAGGACTGGGTTTACCCCATGCAGATAAGATCTCAGTCTGAGGTAAGCAAAGAAATCACCAGGTTGAATTTGGAATTCATGTCTGACATTCTATAAAGGACTTGAGAGTCCGTTCTGTGTATAGGTCTCCAACTGAGTATTCCATTCCTTTTCCATCTAAGTAAGGCTAGGTAGAGGAAAGCATTATACCCTGTATGATCCTTGAGCTCTATTTGCAGTGTGTTTTGTGAGGTAAGTCTACACGGGTAGCCTATATACCTGTGTGCTGCACCCTAAATTTTAGCTAACTGTCCCAGTGCAGGATTCTTGCATGCTGTATTTTGCATGGCTCTCAATAAAAGTAAACCTCTCATCAGTCCCCCTCTAGTTTCTCTTCCTCAAGGGGCACCCAGCTTAGAATACGATCACCAGCATCATCTGCAGTGAGAGAGAGCTCAGCTGCCCAGTAGTAGTGTCTAAAATGAGGCATGGTGAGACCTCATTGCTTAACTGACATTTTTTCAGGTGGTGCTATTCTTGCAGCTTTTTCGTCCAAAAGGAAGCAATGCAAGACACTGTATTATTGGTTAAGTCTGGGACCTGGATAGGTGATGATTGGAAAAGGTACAAACATTTGGGTAACACACTCATTTTGGTGGGGTTAATTCTTCCCAGCAGACTAATAGGGAGTGTCTTCTGCAGTACTACTACTAAGTAGTACAGTACTACTAAGTGCAGTAGTATGAGAGAGGAGGTTATACTACCATTGTACATGTCACTGGTGAGACCACATCTAGAGTATGGAGTTCTGTACTGGTGCCCACACCTCAAAAAGGACATTGACCTGCTGGCGAAGGTCCAGCAGAGGGCTACAAAGATGATAGCGGGTCAGTAGGGTAAGCCATATGAGGAGAGGTTGAGGGCACTGAACATGTCCTCCCTGGAAGAAAGGAGAAGAGAGGGGGACATGATTGGGACCTTCATGTACTTGAAAGGGATAAATAAGGTAGATAAGGAGGGTCTCTTTAAGCTAACTGGCAACCATAAAACAAGGGAGCACAGTCTTAAGCTGGAAGGGGGAGGGGGTTTAGGAGGTAGTTCAGGAAGCAGTTCTTTACAGAGAGGGTGGTTGACACTTGGAATGCGCTGCTAGAAGAGGTGGTCTTGTTGAAGATGGTGGGCAACTTCACGACAGGCTGGGATAGGCATGGGGAAGATAAGGATCATGGGTAGGGAGGATGGGAGGAGTGGGGAAGGGGCAATGACAGCAGCTCAAGCTGTGGACCCTGTAGTACGAGCAGACTAGATAGACCAAATGGCCATCTTCTGATGGTTTCTTCGTATGTTCATATGTTCTTAATAGCTGCCAGCTGTGGGTCATAGTTTTCTTTGTGCAGCTGGGAAGCTTTGCTGGGAATTTTGACTCCTAGGTATTTCAGGGGGGGAACCAGTCTCATGTGTAGGGGATTATGGAAGAGACACCAAAAATATTGAGAGGATACAACATAGGACTACAAAATTAACATATGATATTAAAGATTTAGACACTCAAGACCACCTTAGTCACCTTAACTTGATGTTATTGGAGATGAGAAGATGGAGGGGGGACCTATTGTTGTGCTATTATATCATGCATGATGAATACCTGTTAATGAATTTGGATTAGATTTCTAAAATAGTCACATATGAACAAGGGGCTATCCTTTGCAACTAAACCCCAAATTGTTTCACTCAAATAGAAGGAGAGGTTATTATACACAGCGTATTGTCAACCCTTGCAACAGATTGCCAGTAGCTATAGTTGTCAGTAAAAACAAATCAGAGTTTAAAGCAAAATTAGATGTGTTATCAAAGGACATGATCTTTCCTACTACAGGTGATCAATGGAGCATCCATGGGCTAATCGCCTTCTTTGCTCTACATACTTCAGCAGATATTCAGTAGATCCTTTACCCAATGCTAATACATAGGTCTTGGACTAGCAAATTTTGTGACCTGCTAAGTAACTGTATTCCCATAATAATTTGTGTATGTCTTGGATACTATTTCTGGTATCCTGTAGATATAAAAGTAGGTCATCTGCAAAAAGAGTGAGTTTATGGTGAGAAGCTGCCCACTTGGAGGCTCTCAATATTTTCATTATGTTGGAGTGCTGGTGCCAGGGGCACCAGGGATAAAATATGTAATAATGAGGACAAAGGACACCCCGTCTTGTACTCTGGATAGCATGAAGGGTTTAGACAGCGCTGTTGACCGGGCCTTGGCCGATGGCTGGCTATATAGGATTGAGAGTCAGCATATTATGTTTCCTCTGAATCTCCTTAGAGTTTCAAATATATACCCCCACTCCACATAGTAGAAGGCTTTTTCAGTGTCCATGTCAAGGACAGCAGCAGATTCTTTACTGACTAACCCACCCACCTTCAGCACGTGCCTGATGTTATGCTTAACTGCCTTCCCTTTGTAGAACCAACCTTGTCACATGGCCAAAGGCTTTTTCGGTCTGCAGGACAAGGACAGCAGCAGAGTTTTCAGTTGACCTCCCTGCCCAACTCCAGACCATGTTCAGCATGCACCTAATGTTATATGCTTATCCTGCCTTCCCTTTATGAAACCAGCCTGGTCAGGGTGAATTAAGGTTGGTATCACCATCTACAACCTAATGACTATAACCCTAGTCACTGTTTTGTAGTCTGCAGTAAGCAGGGAGATCAGCTGGTATGATATGCATTGCTGAGGGTCCTTACCTGCTTTGCGTAGTATTGTGACCATTGCAGACTACATGGAGGGAGGCAAACTCCAGTTTCTAGGTTTTCTACAATCATTTCATATAGAGGCTCTTTTAAGTCCTGCAGAAAAAGTAAAAAAAATATATTCTGTAGGGAAGCAGTCAGGCCCCGGAGCTTTGTCCCTTCAAGGTGGGCAACAGCTTTTTGTACTGCTTCCCAGATAACCGTCATTTCCAGATCATTTGTTTGGGGGTTTGGCAAAAGGTATTGTGTTCTCATCTAGTAGGATGAAACTTAGAAGTATATAGGGTCTTACAGAGTTCTCTAAAACACTCTGCTATCTCCACATCTGTATTCTTGGCTTTTCCCTCAGTGGTCCGAATTTGTGCCATGCTTTTAGTTCCCTATTCCGCAGCTGCCAAGCCAACAATTTCCCTCCTGAGTCTCCCTCAGAATACTTTCCTGCTTGTGTCAGAAGGGCTGCATGTTCAATTTAGCACAACTTAGTGTATCAGACTCCGATTTCAGCTTTTGAAGGTCCATGTATTCTATTGGAGTTGGGGAGCCATGTGGGCTATTTCAGCTGTTTTAATGTCCTGTTCAAGGCCAGTGAGGTGCTTTTCCCTAATTTTTCTTTTGGGGACATAAAGGATATTACAGCTCCCCTCAGTACAGCCTTCAAGGCTTCCCACCTAGATGGCACTAATGTTTCCCCTTTCCTATTATCTTGCAAATAGCTCTCTGTTGCTTAATGAACTGACCGAATTCTTCCTTTCTAAGGAGTAAGGGATCCAATTTCCATGATCAGCCTGCTACTGGTATGCTTTATCCAACAGGACTGACCAAGACTGGATCATGATCTGTTGGGGTGGTAGTGCCATGCTCAGCAGAGTTCAAGATAGGAAGGAGACTCTGTGATAGAAGGAGAGCATCCAGGCATGCATATGAGCTGTGGGTATGGAAGTAACATGTATAATCCCTGCCTGTAGGATTTGGCTGTCCAGCTGTCTGACAAGGAGTGCTCTCTCATCAGTGTTTGTAAAGCCCTGGGACTTCTTGACTGGGGGCACTGTTTAGGCTGATCTATGTAGGACAGCATCCTTTACATGATTAAGATCTCCTCCAGTCAACCAGGGCCTCTCAAATTTCATCATGTTTGGTGAGAGTTTATGGCAGAATTCAAAACCATCAATGTTAAAACCATATACCAATCCCACTGCCAGCTTACAACCATTTAGCTGAACCTGAAGCAGTATGTACTGTCTCCCCCAATCTACCTGGGAATGGAGAACCATGGCAGGAAATCACGGCCTTACTATATGGCCACACCTCTAGTTTTGTAGTTAAAATAGGAGCCATGCCACTCTCCATCCCACTTTATCAACATGTAGTGGCCTTCCCTTTCCATCGTAAGGGTTTTCCTGGAGAACAAGGATGTCAGTATGCATGTTACAGGTTTTCCTTAATATTCATTTCCTTTTGCACTGGGGTTTTCAGATAATTTTTTTTTTAATATTAATCTATTTGTTTTCAGATCATTTGTATTCCAAAATCTAATTCTAAGTTCATCCACCATCATAACAGCAACATACTAATAGAATTATGTTCTGACCAATTATAACATATACTGTTTCCATGAAGTCATATTTTTAAACCATTTTAAACAAAACCATAATAAGTCCCTACCCTATGCTCATGCTGCAGATCCTTACCACCTCAACTGGATCCCAGATCCCACCCCAGTCCCCCAGATCCCACCCCAGTCCCCTTTAATCATTTGTAACTGGACAGACAGAACAGTACTAACAACAAAACAAACAGTTGCCCCCACCCTGTCCTTTGCATGAGCTGAGCTAACACGGTGCAGTTTCCCTGAAATTATTTATTAATTTAGTAGCTTTTGTTGACCAGGTAAGTGCATTAGGCAAATTGACCTGCCTATTTTCAAGCACAACCCAGGACAGTACAGAATACAAAGTTGCAAAAGTAAAGAGCATAAACAGTAGAAAATAGTACATATGACTAGCAGAACCCCACACAGGAAGGTAGGAATACATCATCTATTTGTACAGAAGACACCCACGCAGGAGTGAGACTAAAAGAAAAAACAAGTAACCATAACCGGTGGTAAGCACTGTCAAGTGCACCATTTGAGAAACTTCATATTACAAATAACTTTAATGGAATAAACAGTTATACATGTGTGTTATTTCAGTCCCCCTCATGAGGGCCAAAGAGCCACATTTTCTTTGGAAATAATTTTTCTTTCCTTAAACACAACCAGGATCTTTACTGCAATGCAGAAGTGATTAGTAGTATTGTAACCCCCCTGCAAATGGGGGTTCCCAAAAGACTTCCAGGAGCTTGCTTGAATGCTCCAAGCCTGAATGGTGTTTGGCGTTTAAGCCATTTATCAGTGAGTGTTTTTAGAGCCTCTGGTACTGTCTCTTTAAGAGCTGTCTGCTTGCAGACATAATTAGTTTGTATGGGGGGACTGTGTGTTTCTTTGATTGAGTACCACTCAAGCTGCTGCCAACTCACTCCATTTTTGCAGTCACTAGGAGTGCAAAGGGAACCTATCTGAAAGATGTAACTGTTTGCCAGAAATCATTTAGAGTGATAATGAAATTACAGTTTGTCTAACCTGCTTTCTTTTGCAGTCAGAACAGTGTCTGCCTAGTTCCCCATTCTGGTTTTGAACTGCTGAACTGGACCAATCAGTGTGGGGTAAGCTAGCTCTAAAATGGTGCCTTGGACGAATCAGAACTTGGACTCATAATCTGAGCCAGCCACAAGAGGATTGTATGGGCAGTGACTCTGGGAGATGTAGTTTAGACTTCAGCACCTTTTGGACCAACAGCAGCAGTCTATTGTGAGTGACAGCCAATCCAGTCAAGAACTGGGAGGAACTCAAAGGAAGTGCCGGTTTTGTCGGTTGGAGTTTCAGTTGAGCTTTGGCAGTGAAGAAGGAAGGAGCCCTGTGCTTTTCAGTGTGCAGTTTAGTCAAAAACGTGTGTAAGGCCCAGAGTTCCGGTCTGCAGCTTGTGTAACAGCTTGTTAGGACTGAATCCGTCCTGTGAAAAGAATCAAAGGATCTCTGAAGAGTAGAAACCAGGCTCACCCTGTAGAAGACTGGAGGAATTGCTAAAATTGCACTCGGTCTGTCAGGAACTGAATCTGCTGTGTGTCTCCGGGTATTGTGCAGTAATTGCGATCGGGATACAGATGCAGCCTGCCTGGTATAGTGCTTTCTTTTATATGGATGTGGAAGAGGTTTGTGTACCTCAAGTGAGCCCTGCTGACATTGAAGGACCCTATCTTATTTGGAGGTCGTGAGTACTAATTCAGGTCGCTCCCTGTTGAATTGCCACATTAAATCCAAATGGAATTACTGTACTGCTGACTGTTTAATTCTCCTTTTCTCTGTGTGAAAGGGCCCCTACCAGCTGCCACGGTTTGGACTAGCCACTAGGGCTTGGGTACCCAGGGACAGTAACTGATAGGGATAGGCCTGTGCACAGAGCCATAGGTAGATTATTAGAGTGATAAGCTAATTAACCTGATTTCCCCTATCCTTGTTATATCCCCTAAATAAATCAGAGCTGCTTGTTTCAGCAAAGTTATACTGCCTGAGGTATTTGTCTATGTTAAAGTACTGTACTGTGATTGTTGCACTGTATCTCATTTCACAGGAGGTCCCAGTGCGGAACCAGACCTGGGGGTAAGTGTATACTGTGAAGGTAATTCTGATATATTGTGTGGGCCACTAGTGGGAAGAAAGGGGGGTTGCAGTGTCCCAGAGGGCTGTGACCAAGTTAGTTTAACTATTGCAAACCCTGACCTCTGGGTGGAGGCACCCGCCATTGGATCCAGGCCCCTCAACCTGTTAGTGGCAAATCAGGCAGGGGTAGTAGCCCCTGAGATAGCGCCATCTAGGGGTTACAGTATAAAGACACATCCCGGTATAATGTGAAACAAATACAAGAAATATCACAGCAGCAAAATTAAGATTCTGTCAGACAAGGTACACAAATGCCATCAGGTATAATATAGTCCACTTTGTACTTGTTTACCCAACAAAGGTAGTGGTTAACCTGCATCTAATGGATATACACCATATTTGGAAAACTGTGACAATTAGCAGTGTTAGCAAAGAGTCTTGGTATGAACTGATGTTCCTGAGATTTGCCACTAAATGCCACAACGCAGGGTATACATAAAAAAAAAAAAATGGACATTGTAGGAGCTGAAGTTAGATGGGCATAAAGAAGGGAGCCCCCTCCATTGTTACCTGCATGTCCAAAGACTGCAGTGTCCCAGTTTAGATTCATATGCAGTCGAAGAGAGCAATTGGGGTTATAGTGTTATCTCAAACCACGTGCATTATGGTTCATTACCAACTCCCCTTACCGTTCGCATCATTGTGACCTATATGCAGCTGCTGGATGGACATCTCTCACTACTAGATGTTTGCTCCATGCTGGTCTATGGACTTTTAAACTGCTCCTGCACAAATTACCGTGCTATCCTTCATCTCTCATTAGTGTTTCACATAGTGCATACTCACTAAGAAAATCTGACTTTATTATGCTTAATATTCCGAGGACGCGGACCTCCTTTGGTAAACGTGCTATTGTGCATGCCCTTCCCTCTATTTGGAACCAATTACAGACCATACTGAAACTAACTAACAGTTTCAATTAACTTCTATAACGTGCTTTGCGCAGCTAAAATAAAAGATACCTGTAACTGTCATTAAGCCCCTTTCCCTCCATGTGTGCCATGTGCATCCTGGGGTAAGACCATAAATTGCTTCGCGTATATTACTACTTATTGTTTGCACTTCATCCATACTAAGTAACAACTCCACCCACCAGCTCCTGACTCATATCTACTACCTTGCTGCAACAATCTAACTCCTGCTATCCCTTCCCTCCCTACTCCTGGCTCTATCTACGTATATACTCCTCTGTTCACACTATCAAACCATTCCTACCTTCCCTATCCATGTTATTCTGTGTTTGTCCCATCTGCCATAATGTATTTATTGCAAACACCAGTACCATGCTTCAAGTATCAGTATGCTATCTATAAGTTGCCACCCTGTATTACTTTAGTTATTACCACCAGCAGTCACCCCATGTGGTGTCATTGTATGTATAGTCTTGCTTATATTATGTGATGCTTGCATTTATGTATATATCGTTTATTAACTATTTATGTATGTATGTTGTGTAAGCCTGTATGTCACAGGACCTCCTTGTGAATGAGCTTGCTCAATGGAGTTTTCCTGCAATAAACTTGAACTTGAAACCAAGTAAGCTGCTGTATCCCCTTAAACTGCATCAATTAAATACCTGGAAATCAAGTCCTAGTGGATGTTGCCACTTAGACACGTAGTGTCTCCAACTTGTAGACAGAAACAACATAATTGGGGTCCTCCTTGACAGCATGCCTACCCCCCTCCAGTAATCAACTGCATAGCCAAACATCTTATCATGCAGAACTGCTGCAGAGGCATATTCCCACCACATCATGATAATGGGCACAATGCAAGACCAGGCTATTATGGCAGGAGGCCGCAGAGCATAAAAATGCAATCCATGAGGGAGATGCGGTTCCTGCCAGTCCAACTTGACATCGCTCCATAATTGGGCTTGGAGGATTGGGCAGCACAATACCTGCATCGGTATTGTACAGTCACTGTGTGGGAGGTCAGCAGTTTTACTGTCGACCTAACTTGGCGCTTCCAATGTGGGTAGCCCCGTTTTGTCTGACACCACGGCGGCGAAACACAAAAAAAGACCACTACAGCGACAGTCGCTGTAATGGTCTGTTTCCGTGTTTCGCTTTCCCCCAGTGTTCTGCCCCCTTCCTGGACCAACTCCGACCTGGAGTTGAGAATCCTAAAATCCGTGGGGTGGAGGCACAGCCCCCACAGAAAAGCGGGAGTTGGGCGCACAATACCTGCATTGGTATTGTGCCGTTGCTAGTGGGAGGTCGCGTTTTACTGTCGACCTAACTTGGTGCTTCCGTTAATGCATGTTCATATAATCAAGTTGTTAGTATCCTACAGTTTGATCCCTGAGTGATTGAACCATATACTCCACAGGTTCTCCCACTCTGCCATGTCCCTGATAAGACTGATAATAAGAAGAGAAAACGTGTAATTCAGAACTGCAAAGTGCTATTATACTGTACTTTTATTCCTTTTTGTATTCAGGGCTAATGTGCAGTGTCTGGTAAGACTGTCACAGTGGAATGTAGGCAGAGTAGATGGACCTGGTATTACCGGGATGAACTGGGGGAGTGCACATCAGCTTCCTTAAGCAGTGAGAGGTTTAATGTTTCAAAACATTCTTCAGAAATGCTCACTGCCATCTACCAGGTCTATATGCGCATCCTCCTGATTCACAAAATCTTTGGCTTCTTGGGAGTAGAGAAGAAACAAAGAGGATGACCGAGTCTGGTGATTGATTTGAGGGGTACAGGTGGAGAATTCCCACTTTCACCTGTGTAGTTTTGCTTTCACATCAGAGAACATTTGCCTTTGGAGCTGCAGGTCTCTATGAAAGTCTTAGAAGACTAATACTCACTCTCCTTCAACTTAGATGGGCTGTGGGCCTTAGTAGCAGGGAGTATTTTTTCTTATTCAGGAAACCAAAGATATTTTATAAGAAAATGTCTGGGGTGCTCTCTAGCCTTCAGTTTAGGGCTAGTTCCAAGTTCTCTGTGTACTTCACATTCCCCAACCCTGGGGCCCATTTTAAGTTGGTCTGCCAGCCATTATTGGCCCCAGGTCTCTGCCCTCTATCTCCTCTGGTAGTTTGATCAGCCTAGGTTTGAACATTGTGGTCCATTTTCCTGATCTTCTGCCCATTCTTATAATTCAGCAGTTGTGTTCTTGAGCTCTTGTCTCTGCTGGGCCAGCTCAATCACTGTATCCTTGATCTTGCTTATTCTGCACTCCTTTTCATCAAGCCTACTACCACGTGCTGCAGAGGTTTCAGCCAGTCCAGTAACCATGCTTTGAAGGTGAGTAATTTGGGCTTTCAGATTAGAGAACCCAGCCGGCTCACCGGCATGGGAATTTGATTTCCACTTGCAATGCCGGCGACCTGGGTTCGAGAACAACTGGCACCAATACATAAGAGAGGCAGGGGCAGACGCTGGGTGTCATTGCATGTCCCTGCCCCTGGGGCAGTCTAGAAAAAGTGCTGCCAGCTGCCCTTGATGAAGTCCATCCTTGGCTTCAATTAGCTGTCAGGCCGGCCCCCTGTCCTATCCTGTCAGATGCGACACTTAGGGCTGGTGCTGCAACCACACCCTGGGGGGCAAGCCAGGGGGTATCAGAGAGTCGTGGCCATGTGAGAGTGGAGGTCGCAGGGTCTGTGACTGGGCTGAGGTACCAGGCAGTCGGTGGCAGGAAAAAAGTATAAAAAATAAAAAAAAATAAAAGATTAGAGAACTCTGCCTTTACTTCTTGTTGCAGGTTTGCTATTAGGGTGTCTAGTTATGCTATGGCATTTTCTGATGCTCCTTTCCCCAATGTCACCTCTGCAGCCATTGCATGTGAGCAGGTACGGCCTTCAGCTTGTTTCAAGGTTGGTGTTGATGTGCCATCAAAATTCAACTTTGTCTGCCCTCTTCACATTTTTTTGAGTTGCCATTAGATGCAAGAGTTCTCCATGTTTAAAAGAAACTGGATGGTTCAAAGAAATGAAATAGAAATTAACTGTTTAAGTTGGAGCATACCGGGAGCCGAGCTAATGTTGCTTGTTATTGAGCCATGTCCCTGATTTTTGTTCATAAGTTTGTATTGTCAGGTGTTTTTTTTTTTTCCAGAAATTTCTCTTACATTTATGTAACCCCCCTACAAATGAGGGTTCCCGAAAAGTCTTCCTTGAGCTTGCCTAAACGCTCACTGCCAGGCTGGAATTCTGCATTTTAGTAGATTAAATGTATTGCCAGAGAGTGCCTATATAGCCTCTGTGTACTGTCTCTTTAAGAGCTGCCTGGATTGCAGTCTTAATTAATCAAAAAGGGAGCTCTAAATACTAACATACTGAAATGCCAGCAGAATAGGCCTAACGGTCTTTCGTGTCTGCTCGTTTGGTCAGTCCCCAACCTGGGTGCTGACCTTGCTGTCCCCCTCGCCTTCTCTGGCTTCTCCCTTCCCAGTTCCGGATATTCTTGCTGCATTGGATTTTGCTTCCAGAACCCTTCCCCTGTACCTGTCCCACCCCCTCTTGAACCCCTCCACTGTCTCTGCCTCCACCAGCCCCCTAGGCAGTGCATTCCATGGCTCCACCACCCTCTCAGTGAAGTAGCACCTCCTCCTTTCTCCCTGAATCTTCCCCTCCAGCTTCCAGCCATGCCCTCTAGTGGCCCCTCCTCCTTCCTTGAGCACCCGACTGTTCCTCCCTATTTACCCTCTTCATGTACCTAAAGACCTCTATCATGTCCCCCGGTCCCTTCTCTCTTCCAATGTGTACATATTTAGCTCTTGAGCCTCTCCTCATAGGTCCTGTCCCCAAGCCCCAAATCATTTTGGTTGCCCTCCTCTGGACCCTCTCCAGGAGGTTAATGTCCGCTTAAGTGTGGCCTCCCAAAACTGCATGCAGTACTCAAGGTGCGACCTCACCAAGCAGTTATACAGAGGAGTATCACTTCCCTCCTTCTGGAGAGTGATCCCTCTAGCGATGCATCCCAGCATCCTGTTGGCCTTGGCTGCTGCCCTCCTACAAGTCTCCGAGTTGTTCATCTTGACATCCACCACCACCCCAGGTCCCTCTCAGCCATCGAGACTTGTAGCATTCCCAGGGTGTATACTTGACCTGGGTTTCTGGCCCGGTGGAGTACCTTGCATTTCTCTGCATTGAACCTCAGCTTCCACTTTCTAGACCATCTTTCCAGAGCCTCAGGTCCCCTGTGGGCCACCCTCCCTTCCTCCCCATCCACCACCGCCCCCAGTTTCGAGTCATCTGCAAAGAGACTCATCTCACTCCTGATTCCTGTCCTTATGTCAGATACGTAGGCGTTGAACAGAAGGGGCCCAAGGACTGATCCCTGTGGGACCCCACTAATGACCCTCCTTGAGGATGAGACTATCCCGCCAACTACGACCCTCTGGGTCCAGTCCTGGAGCCAATTGTCTATCCATCTGATCATCTAAATATCAGTGGATATTACCCGACTTTTTTCGGCTAACTAAGAGACTCTGGAAGTTGATCGAACAAGATCTGTCTCGCTGGCACCTCCTACCGTTGACACTGATGGGTCATGTAGAGGTAATAAAAGATGAACGTTCTGCCCTGTGTTGTTTTTTTATTTCAGTGTCTCCCACTTCAACTGCCAAGGAGGTTTTGGTCCAGGATGGATAGGGATATGTCCCTCTTCATCTGGAACCATAAAAATCCCAAAATTTCGAAAAAAAATATTGCAATCCCCAAAGGAGGAGGGGGCCATTTCATTGCCAAATCTGCACCTTTACTATTTAGCGGCGCAAGGAGCTGGTTTAATGATATGGGCAAAGCAGAGAATAACTTCCCAATGGTATTATTTAGAGGATGCAGCAGTTGTTGACAGACCACTATTTTCGGTTGTTCTGACAGACTACCCTAGAGAGCTTCAGTATTTGATTCACAACAGATGGGTATGACATGGCCTCAACATTCTTAAAAAGATTGGTAGATTCTTGGGCTCGGAACAGGGACTGGGCCCCTTATCCATCATAAGGTTTGAACCCACATTTTTGCCTCCTTCATTGGATTTGGGATATGCAGTATGGGTGACCAAGGGGATCAATAGGTTCACACAGTTTTTAGAAGGTGAGATTTGCATTTCATTTCAAAGAGCAAAAGAAAAATGTTATTGGTCTAACAAATCATTTTTTCTCTATCTGCAAATAAGACATTTTATAAATTCAGGAGACCACCTCCTCCGTTTGTCATGCCCTTACTCAGAGTGGGAGGACTTTGTGTGTGGGGTAGTGACCATAGAAGGTTCGGGTAGATACATTTCCCCTTTATACAGACTTCTGTCTTGACAGCTACAGGATCCACTTGCAGCGCACTGAAGGGCCTGGGAAAAGGAGGCAAATATTCAGATTACTGAATTAAATTGGTATCACAGATTAAAAAGCGGGATGGACGGTGTCCTCGTCCCCAAATTGGCAGGAATACTATTGGAATGTAATGGTCCGATTCTTTGGAGTCCCTGTGGTTACCAAGCATTTCACAGAGGGGACTTCAGACCTTTGCTGGAGGAGGTGGGGACAGAGTGGTACCCACTGGTGCATCTTATGGGAGTGCCCAGTCCTGGCTCAGTTTTGGAAAACCAACAAGCAGTACAGTCTATTACAGGGGTAGATATTCCCCTGAGTGGGGAAGAGTGGATTTTGGGCATACCTACAGTGTCACATCTTAGAGGGGAGGCCAGAAAGGCAACTTTGATTTTGATCTCAGTCGCATTAAAGTGTATCACAAGTAACTGGCTTTCAGATAAACCCCCATGTATTGTGGAGTGGGTTAGGAGGATGAGAGAGGTAGTTTTGATGGAATCTATCACAGCTAAATTACGTCTTCGCTTTGAAAAACATGTTACTAGATGGCAGGGGTGGAAACTCTGGTCCCAAACTTTGGATAAGTAGCAGTTTAATGCACAGGAGGGAACTGTGTTGATCGGACTATTGCACCCAGCTGGGTTGGCCCTTCCTTATTGTTATGGATAGGATGTGGAGATTGGGGGGCTGGGAGGAATTTTGATGCAGCTCAACGGGGCGGGTTGGTAAGGCCCATATTTAAAGTAAGGTCTATTACTTCTTGATCTTAGGTTTTGGGGGGGGGGGTCATAAACCTTCATTTCCTAACAGCCTTTTATATAGAATGGGATCTTATTTTCCAACTTGTGGGATTAACTCCTCTTCTATACCTTTTTCCTTTCTTTTTTTTTTATTATTATTATACATGTTACTTAAGTTGATTTATAAAGGACACTTTGATGGACTACAATGGGAAGAGGATAATTTAAAAGAGATCATTACCCTGCAAAGGGGGCTACTCGTACAATTGTATTAGGTGGAATGCACATTGATACCCTGTCCTGCAGTGCATAAATGTTAGAAAAGAAGAGGTGCTTGATACTCTGTATATCATTATCTGAATGCTTTAATAAAGCTGATTTTCAAAAAATAAAAGGGAGCTCTGTTAGAAGATGTGCTTGTTTGCTGATCATTTGTTAGAGTAGTAATAATATTGCAGTTTGTTCTAACCTGCCTGCTTTGCAGCAAGGACTGTTCTGTTCATCTCCACCAACGTGGCCCGGGACTGTCAGAATGGGCCAATCAGTACTGTTGGGACTCTAAAATGGAGCCTGCCTACAGGGGCTTGGTGGGGTCAAAACTTGTAGGAATTGTAGTTTTTGCATTTTGGTGCCTAAAATAACCTGCAGGGGGAGCCCTTGTTGTGACTGACAGACAGATCAGCCAACCGAACCTTTTGGATCTTGGGGAAATTCCCAAGCTGCTTGCAGCTAGTTTCAGTTCTGAGCTGGGAAGTGAAGAGATAACCGCTTGAATGATTCAAGCAGCAGCCCCGGCGTGGATTTGAGTGGGAGAACTGTGGAAAGGCCTGTGTTTGGCCTGCATGTCTGTCTGCTATCCCTGAGAGAGAAAAACAGAGTTAATTTGGACTGAATCCAAGTTGTGAGAATGATTTAAGCCACTGGACTGTGACCAGGTTTTAACCTGAAGACGACCGAAGATTTGCTGAATGCAATCTGCCTGTCAGGACTTCCAGCCACCTCTGAACTCCCGGATTGTGCAGAGACTCTGTAATTGCGACCGGAGAGCCTTTTGCCTGGTATAGTGGAATTCTAGGGACATGGATATGTTGTTCATCCACACTGTCTGGCAGGTATCCTTGCCGCTTTAAATCTTGCTGGAAGGTCTTCAAGCTGGCTCCTCCCACCCACCCGGGTGGTAAAACTCTCGGCTCCGACCCATGACACCAGATCTTCTTTACCGCTTGGAAGCTCAGGTTCCCTCCTTAAAGCTCTGCGTATAAGACTGGTTCCTAATTCTTGGTTTCCGAATTTAAAAGTTTTGCATTATAGACTTGGTCTTCTATCCTCATGGCTGCAATGGACCGTCGACTCCCGGTTTGGAGAGTGCCTTGCGAACAGAAAGATGCCTCGGGACGGATCCGCACTCCGTGTGTCTACTGTTTAGGCCTTGAGCGACCGCGGGCTTGCAACCTGTGCTCTTCCTTCTCAGCCTCGTCCTGAAGACTGTGCTGCCCGTTTACAACTGGGGCACCCTGAAGCGTTTTCCTCGGTGAAGTCAAAGAGGCCGGTCAGCGGTTTCCCGTGACGGTGGCCTCGGCGGATCCAGCTAGAGCAGATGATGCAGCCCTCGAAGAAGGCCGGCGCGGGCCGCATCTTCCTCAACCGCGGCATTTATCCCGCTCTCCCTGGGTTCCTCTTACACAGCTTCCTTTAAGGAGCTTTGTCTGTCCCTCTCCACTAGAGGAGAGGGACCAATGTCTGCTGGACCTTCTTCTTGGTCCAAGAAGAAAGACAAGGGTAAGTACCTCTGTCGACGCTCTTGGAAGCGGGAAAGGTCCCTCTCCTCGAGTAGTCGGCCATCGACTTTGGTCGATCGTTCGGCTTTGGCCACTGGTCTCACGGTGTCCCCATCAGGCCAGTTGACCGAGACTCCTGTCGACGCAGTCGAGATCTTTCTTGACCCGTTGGACAGGTTGTCGACCAGCGAAGACAAAAATCCTCTCTCACCGGTTCCCCCGGTGGGAGTTGAGGATCCCGCGGGCTTGCTAGTGCCTCCGGTTCCGGAGCCCTCGGGTGAACCCTCCAAGCCGAGGGAGGAGCCGGTTCCACCCGTTCCCTCCCCGCACCATCCTCGGAAGGCGAGGTTCGGTCTCGGACTTCTTCGCGGTCAGCCGATCCGCCGTCATGGCGGTCAGCGCCGCTGCTCATCCTCGTCCTCCTCCTGGGATGAGGGAAGCTGACATAAAGATACGTCCAACGTCGAGGACCTCATGTGGCAACAGCTCCTTCTGACCGGGAACAAGCGGCGCCGTCGCCTTTGACCATTAAGTGGCTGTCACCGGATGACGAAACAACCCCTTGTCTTACCGAGGCCTGTTCCCAGGCTGGTTGTTCGGCCAAAACCAGCTGCTCCACCGATTCCGGTGGAACCTCTGCCTCCACAGCCGCTGTTTGGGGCTCCGACCAAGAGCTCTCGGTCGGCTCAGGGTCTGCCCCATAGGCTGTCAGTCACCCTCACTCCCAATTGCCCTCGGCAGGTGGAGGGTGGCTCAGGCCCGGGGCAGCTCTTTGCGGACTCTTCCGAGTCCGACGATGATTCCTCCCTTTTCTCCAGGCGAGTGGACTTGGAGTCCTCTGGAGGTCAGTCGCTGGACGACAGCCCTTCGTCCTTCCCGGGTTTGCTCAGGCTCATCTCGGAGTCCAACGGGATGCAGCTCGAGCCCGTATCCAAGCGGGCCAAGTATCCCCTCACGGAGATATTGGACTGAGGGGATTCCCCTACGGAGGCCTTTCCTGTGGCCGAGGCCATTGTGGGCCCGGCCTTGGAGCTCTGGCAGCGCCCTGCTTCCTGCCCTGCGCCTTGGCCAGGATGGCCAGGAAGTATGTAGTCCCCGGTTCCCTGTCGGTTTCTCGGAACATCCCTCAGCCGAGGGTTAGTTACTGACAGCATTTTCGGTGCGAAAGCGCTGGGGCGATGGACAAACCTCCGACAAGGAGTCAAGAATTGGACTATGCGGGCGAAAAGTCTATCTGCGTCCTCCCTTGGCCTTCGTCAGGCCAGCTCGGCCGTGCTTATGGCACATTTCTCCCATGCCCTGTTGGGCTTCCTGGACAAGGTAGTCCCTCATCTCCTGGCTGACCTGCAGACCACGGTTAGGCAGGTGCGGGACCAGGGCAGGGCGGTGGCCAAGCAGCAACTTCAGACTGCTCTGGACATTGGAGACTCATGCGCCAGGTCAGTCGCGGCCGCAGTGGCTATGCGCCGTCGGGCATGGCTGAGGATATCCAACTTCACAGCGGATACCCAGCACAAATTGGCGGATGTCCCCTTTCCGGGGACCGACCTCTTCGGCCCTGGAGTGGAAGGCCACCTCCAGAGGATCGAAAAGTCCAATGCCACTTTGGACTCGGTCTCATCCGCTCAGAGGGACAAGGGCCGCAGACCGCAACCCAAGCCCTTTCGTACGTCCACGCCAGCGGCACGTCCGGCCCAGCAGCATCAGGGCCAGCAGGCTCGCGCTTGGCATCCCAAACCCAAGCCCATGGCTTCCTCCTCCAGGAAGCAGGGAGGTAAAGACCCTGGAGGTCCCTTGGCGGTCCTTCCTCCAAGCCTGCCCAGTGACGGGTTGAGGGGTGTCACCCCCAACCCCGTCGCCTCACCCCAGGTGCCCCCCATGGGGCGGCTCCGCCACTTTCTTTCCGCCTGGTCTGTTATCACCACAGACCGGTGGGTGTTGGAGGTGGTGGGAAAGGGCCTGCCTCTGGAGTTGAGCAGGCCCCACCCTTCAGAGCCGTCGCACCTTGGGGGCCTGGGGGTCTAAGCCTGGCTATCAGCTACGCCGAGCCGACATCCTCTCCTCCTCGAGAAGGAGGTGATAAGAGGTGGCGGACCCCCCCTCAAACCCGGGGTTCGTGTCCAGGTACTTCCTGGTTCCGAAATGGACGGGGGGCTGGCGCCCCATTCTCGACCTACACGACCTAAACAAGTTCCTAAGGTCTCGAACCTTCAGGATGGTCACTCTGGTTCAGATAATACCATCCTTGGAACACGGCGTGTGGTTCTGCTCTCTGGACCTGCAGGACGCGTTCTTTCACGTCCCTATCCGTCCGTCTCATCAGAGGTTCCTTCGCTTTCGAGTGGAGGGATCCCTTTTCGAGTTCCAAGCCATGCCCTTCGGCTTATCTCCAGCTCCCAGGGTTTTCACCAAATGCATGGCAGTGGTGACAGCATTCCTGCGGCGCCGACGGGTCCAGGTTTACCCTTACCTGGACGATTGGCTAATAGCAGCCCCCTCCAGACAGGAGGTGGAGTGGTCCAGAGATCTGGCCCTCCAGGTTTGCTCTCAGGTCGGCCTCCTCATCAACGAGGCCAAGTCGGAATTCGAGCCGAAGCAGGTGATTCTTTTCATCGGGGCAGAGCTCGACTCTCTTCGAGCCAGGGCACGGCTCCCGGCAGACAGGGTCGAGGTTCTTTCCTCCTTTGCCCAATCATTTCTGGTTGGGCAATTGTGCCCTGCCCGGGACTTCCTGCGCCTCCTGGGTCTCATGGCGGCCTGTACCAGCGTGGTCCGTTGGGCCCGCTGGAACATGCGTCCCCTTCAGTGGGGCTGGCCAGCCAGTGGTCCCAGCGTTGCGATCCATTGGACCAGCTAGTAGCGGTGACCCAGGGGATGTGGAGCAGCTCTCCAGTGGTGGACGTTCCAGTTCATCTGCAGGAGGGCATCCCGTTTGTCCGCCCGAGCGATGGTCTCTCTATCGACCGATGCCTCTCTGATGGGTTGGGGTGCCCATCTGGGGAACACGGCGCGGCCTCTGGTCCCGAGGAGTCCGATGCCACATCAACCTGCTGGAGCTCGGCGGTCCGCCTAGCTCTCACCACCTTTGCTCCGTTTCTTGAGGTCAAGTGGTCCGGGTCCAGGCGGACAACACCGACCATGTACTATCTAAACCACCAGGGTGGGGCCGCTCCATGCTTCTATGCAAGGAAGCTCTCACATCTGGTCACTCGCTTGCCAGCCTGGAGGCAGATCTCCTAGCCATTCATGTGGCAGGAGCCTCCAACACCCTGGCCGATGCCCTAAGCCGGATAGGGGCTGCGTCCCACGAGTGGTCTCTCCTGCCGGAGGTAGTACAAGATCTATTCTCCCATTGGGGCACACCTCAGGTGGACCTGTTTGCCTCCAGGGAGAATGCGAAGCTGAGGCTGTTCCATGCCCGCCCCCCTCAGCAGGGATCGCTGCAGGGGGATGCCTTCTTGAGGCCGTGGACCCTGGGCCTCTTCTACGCCTTTCTCCCGTTCCCCTTGATGCACAAGGTGCTTCTCAAAGCAAGGAGGGACAAGGCACAGGTGATTCTGATAGCCCCAGACTGGCCTCGCCAGTACTGGTACCCAGATCTCCTCAGCCTCAGCTCCAGGCTCCCAAGGCAGCTTCCAGCTCGCCCGGACCTGCTCTCAGTCAATCAGGGGAAGGTATTCCATCCGAACTCTTTCACCTGTCCTGGAAGACCGCCTTCTTGGTGGCTATCACGTTAGCCAGAAGGATGGGAGAGCTCCAGGCGCTCTGCATCGAGTCTCCTTACCTGATCTTCCACAAGGACAAGGTTGTCCTGCGCCCCCACCCGAAATTCCTTCCGAAGGTGGTGTCGGAGTTTCACCTTAACCAGGTGTTGACTCTGCCGGTGTTCTACCCCAATCACACCTCGGGAGGCGAATATAGGCTCCATACTCTGGACCCTAGAAGGGCTCGCTTACTGTAAGGGCGCATGGCTGAAATTCAGGAGAGGTTAGCCAGCTGTTTGCCACCCTCGCTGAAGCCGCACCTGGCAGACCTGCAGCCAAGTGGACGATAGGCAGGTGGGTCACCTCCTGCATAGATCTCTGCTATAAGTTGGCGGGCATGGAGCCTCCCAGAGGATAAGAGCTCATTCTACCCGCCATACAGCTGCATCGGTGGCTGCTTCCAGGGGCGTTCCTATCCAGGAAATCTGCAGGGCTGCTACCTGGAAGTCAGCACACACCTTCATCACCATTACCACATCGACCTTGAGTCACGCCGGGATGCTGGTTTTGGGGCCTCGGTTCTCCAGTCTCTATTTCCCAAGTAAAATATAGGGGTGTCGCCTTGCCTCCCTCCTCCCGGAGGAACTGCTAGGAGTCTGCCAGACAGTGTGGATGAACAACATATCTATGTCCCTAGAAATACAGGTTACTCACCTGTAACAGGAGTTCTAGGAATGGTATGTGTTGTTCATCCCTACCGACCTCCCGGGCTTCGACGCACAACCTGAGCTTCCAGCGGGCCAGATCTGGCATCATGGGGTGGAGCCGAGAGTTTTACCACCTGGGTGGGTGGGAGGAGCCAGCTTGAAGACCTTCCGGCAAGATTTAAAGCGGCAAGGATACCTGCCAGACAGTGTGGATGAACAACGTATACCATTCCTAGAACTCCTGTTACAGGTGAGTAACCTGTATTTTCCTTACATGTGAATGTGTTGTGTGCTTATAGTGGGTCGTGATTTGATCCCCACTGTGGGTTGAATTGTGTTCTGCTTGCTGGAAGCTGCATTAGAATTTCCTTACGTGTAAATGCGCTGTGTGCTGCTAGTGGGTCATGATTTGGTTCCCCACTGTGCTATGAACTGTATTCTGCTTGCTGGAAGCTGCATCCAGCCCCACGGACTGAATCCAAAATCATCTCCATTGGGCCTGGGCCTTGCCACACTGGCCCAGCCTGACTACCCACTGCACAGAGAAAGCCATTGACGAGAGACCTGCCTGGGGATCAGCCCCCTGCTCAACACTTGAGCAGGAATGACACCTCAGTGTTTCGTGTGGGCCCCTCTTCTCCGGGCACTCCAGCTCAACAATCTACAGTCTCGAGTTCGTCCTGCCTGTGTCCAGTATTGGGTACTGTGAGTAAACATCAGGGTAGCTCCCCTGCAACAACAGCTAAATCTAACGTGCTGTCATCTGAATGTCAGGTTGCTTTTTCTTTCACGAACTGAGCCCTCCAGCTCCGGATTACAAATAGTATGTGTTGTGCATGTTGCTTTCTTCCATTACAGGGGCCCCAACTAGCTGCAGCGTTCCTGGCTGGCCCATTGTCTCCCTACCGGGTACCCATAGGTGTGACTATGGGGGACTTGCAGCACATGCATAACTGTTTAATTAATATAGCCTTTAAGCCAATCAACCTGATTACGCCCCTTCCTTTTTCAAGTCCCCCTGAATAAATCAGATCTGACTTTTTCTGCATTTAACCTGACTGTGGTTCCAGTTTGTGCCAAGAGTACTGTGCTGTTGCTATTTGCTGTGCATATCCTTGTTTTACAGGGGGTCCTCAGGGTCGAGTCAGAGGAACCAGCCCTGGTGGTAAGTGCAAACAGTGTGGGTACTTGTATGGTTTACAAGGGGTACTGTGAAAGTGATTATCGTATATTGCTCAGGCCACTAGAAGGGAAAGAGGGGGTTTTACAGTGTCCCGGAGGGCTGTGCCCAGGTTAGTTTGACCACTACCAACTCTGACCTCCGGGTGGAGGCACCCATTGCAGAACCTAGGCCCCTTAACCTGCTACTAGCCAAGCAGGCAGGGGTAGTAGCCCATGGGATAGTGCCACCTAGGGGTTACATTTAGGTTTGCTGATAATTTGGGGCATGTTTACTTAGGTTGTGCAGACAGCAGTGCTCCGTGTTCTATTCCATATCGTGTTCACCTTTAGATCATATTGGAGCTTTAGTTCTAGCATTGTAGTAAATCCTCACTTCTCCTTGATTTTTGGGAGGAATAGCAAACCTCAAACAATGTAAATCTCATGAGCTTTTAATGTTACTTAGTTGAAATATGTGTTTCTTGAAGGAAATAGCTACTCAGTAGCTATAAATCACACACATGATTTTCATTGTTATTACTGGATTGTGTGAGATGTGGACAGTCTGTGACATTAAATCTCCTGACTGCCCATGGGATCAAAATCCTGTCTGAGCAGCACACCCCTTAAAATACTTTTTAAATTGCTGTAGTCACCCTTTGTGGGTAGGGGTGGAGGCTAGCTAACGGTGAACATTCAGTTAGCTCAAATTCCTCTCAAACCTCTCTCATCTAGTGTTCCCACCAATGTAGCCTTTTCTCTTTATGTTGAAAACTCCCAAGAAGAGATCTTTACTGCCTAGAAAAGCTAGAATGATCTCACCTCTACTGTGACTGTGATCCCCTTGGTTGGGGCTTTTCTGTAGTTTTCTTCGCAGCCTCTGGAGGATGCCATGCACACATGTATGTAATGATGTGTACCCACGTAGCTTGCATGTCTACATCAGTGGCATCTTCTCTCTCTCTCAAAATGGACCTGACTGCACCTCTCATTGTTGTTATCCAGGGGGCAGCATGGTAGTGGGACTCAGTTTCCCTCCCTCTCCAGAAGATGGTTTGCTCAACCATCACACCCTCCCCTCATCCAGACTCTGACAGCTCTGGTTTGCTTCCAGACCTGGGTCACTTGTGACGTGAGCAGAAACTCTACCGTTGTGCCAGTTGGGCTGGCTCCCATACCCATTTTAGTTTTCCAAAACTATTTTATTAAAGTTTTACATGCAGTAAGTTCATGAAATTTCATATAAGAGTTGCGGACTTACACAATGTTTTACAGTTTAAAATCTACATGTAACCCCCTCTACAAATGGGGGTTCCCTAAAGTCTTCCTTGGGTGTGCCTAAATGCCCACTGCCAGGCTGGCATCCTGTGTCTTAATGTTTTAAAAGTGTTTGCATGACAGTGCCTTAATGCTTCTATGCTCTGTCTCTTTAAGAGCTGCCTATAACGTGTTACTTATTGAGTCTGGGAGGGGGCTGAGAGTTTCTATGCTCGAGTTCCGCCCGGGCTGCCAGATAATTGCTCCATTCTGCCATTGCTGTTTGCGCAGAGGGAGCTCTGTTAGAAGCTGTATTATTGGCTGATTATCTATTAGAATAGTAATGATATTGTCGTTTGTCTAACCTGCCTTCTTTGTAGCATGAACAGTTCTGTTTATCACCACCATCTTGGTCCTGGACTGCTTATTTGGACCAGTCAGTACCTTTGGGGGTCCTAAAATGGAGTCTGCCACCAGGGGTCTTGTGGGAGTGAATTTCTGTAGGAATTGTAATTTTGAGACTTTGGCACCTAAATGCACCTGGAGGGGGAGCCCTTGCTTTTGGCAGACATATGAATCAACGAATCGAACCTTTTGGACCGAAGAGAAATTTCCAAGCTGCCTGCTGCAGTTAGTCTGGAGGCAGAGCTGGGAGAGTGAACAGCTTGAGTGATTCGAGCAGCTGCTTCTGTGTAGTTTGCATGGGAGATTGGTGGAAAGGCTAAATTGGCCTGTCTGCCTGCTGTTCCTTGAGAGGAAATCCTTTCAAAGGCTTAGTAATTGGACTGTATCTGAATTGGAGTGTAACAAAGCCACTGAAGAGTGACCAGATTTAAATCTGAAGAAGACTGAAGATTTGCTGTACGCGATCGGCCTATCAGGAGATCCATTCAACATAGAACTCCCAGTTTTGTTCAGAGACGCTGATATTGCGACCGGACTGCTATCCGCTTGGTGGTATGGTGATTGCTTTACTATAAATGTGCTGTAACCTGCTAGTGGAGGCTGCATCCAGCACCTACCGGACTGAATCTGCATTCATCTCCAGTTGGTGTGGACCTCCACACTTTGGGCCAGCCAGCTACTCATGCCATAGAGAAGACCATTGACAAGAGACCTGCCTGGGGATCAGCCCCCTGCTCAACATCACGAACAGGAATGACACCATGGTGAATCGTGTGGGCCCTGCTTTTCCTGGCAAACCAGCAAGTCATCCTGCAGTCTCCATTTCGTCCATCCTGTGTCCTGTACTGGGTAGCATGAGTAAACACCGAGGTAGCTCCCTGCAACAACAGCTCAATCAAAGTGTGTCATCTGATTTAATTGTTTTGCCTAATCTTCATGAACTGAGGCTCCTGGCTCCTGATTACAAATTGTGTGTGGTTGTGCATGCCTTTTCTTTTCATCACAGGGTCCCAACCAGCTGCGACGCTGGCCTTCCCCGGGCAACGTTTCAGGCTAGCCCACCTTACTTCCAACTGGGTATCCAGAGCATGTGACTATGCAGGAACTAAAAGTGCATGCATAATTACCTGACTAGATCAGTTTTAGAATCAATCAACCTGATTACGCCCCTTCCTTGCTCAATTCCCCTGAATAAATCAGATCCAACTCTTTTTGCATTTAATCTGACTGTGGTTCCAGTTTGTACCAAAAACACTGTACTGTTATTTGCTGTGCCTAACCTTGTTTTACAGGGGGTCTCCAGGGTTGAACTGGTGGAACCAGTCCTGGTGGTAAGTGTAAACAGTGTAGAGATTTGTATGCTGAATAGGGGCTACTGTGAAAGTGCTTGTTGCATATTGTCTAGGCCACTAGAGGGGAAAGAGGGGGGGTTACAGTGACCCAGAGGACTGTACCCAGGTTGGCCTTGTTGCTAACAACCTTGTCCTCTGGGTGGAGACACCTATTTCAGGACCCAGGCCCCTTACCCTGCTACCAGCCAAGCAGGCAGGGGTAGTAGCCCTTGGGATAGTGCCACCTAGGGGTTACATACAAACTAGTATTTAACACTTGGACTGTTAAAACAGTTAAAATAAATCTGTGGTTAACATCAAGAAAAGAAAAGTTATGCATTTCACCAAATATTAATGTTTGTAACATGTTCTAGTTGTTAAATTACTGCTTTTATTTGTTTGTTAATTTAATTCTCACCTAGGTTCATGGTCTGTTCTGGGGTTTCTGTGGTTGGGGTGGGCTTGTGTCTAAGAATTCCTCAAACGGAAGCAATGTGGTATCATAGATCTTCTTTGAGTATATCTTCTTCTGTTGAGCCACATCATACGAACTGTAAGCCGTTGGCATCTGGACCACCTGGAAATGTTTTGTTGGCTGGGGCCACCCACTTCGATGTGCCTCATCAGCATCTATATAATTTTGGCATCCCCAGCATGTCCTAGTTCTTTTTCCTGCCGTCAACCACTCTTTGGTCCACTGCTGCTGAAGAACACTGTTGAACTTTTGCAAGTATTTGCTAACCCTGCTACTTCTCTTAGTTTCTTGTTTTAAAACTTTCTTTTATGCTGTCACAGAAATACAAGGAACTGCTGGTCAACTATCGCCATTGCAACAATGAGATTTATAAAGACTACAAAAATTCAGTTTGTATCTGTTGCCTTGGTACAAAACACAATGTCAAAGCCTGCTCAACTTACCAGACCTTTAAGCAGGCAACCAGGAGACGTTGCAAGAAGACTTTAAGGTAGTTCTGAAGCTACCAGAAATGGAGAAACAGGTTGCAGTGAAGGCAGTTTAACCATCATCAGTCACTTTTGTTCACAGTTCCCAGTTGGTCCGTCAGTCCCCACGGTTGACATCACCATCGGTGATTTGTCAGAGGAAAAGTATAAATCTTCAAAGCTGGTGGAGGAACACTGCCACTCAAAGAAGGAGAAGCAGGGAAAGGATAAGACCACTTCGCCAAACCTTTTAAATTCACCGCTTAGATAGGAAAAGTCTACTGACAAAAATGGGTCGTCACCTCTGGCCGTGGGTCCTGCCACCCATCCCCAGCCATTCCTTAGACTCCAAGGCTGGGGTCCGGTGCCGGCTCACCTCCCCCACCGGGGGATTCATAGCCTATTCCACTATCTGGCACTGTCCCATCAATGATCCTGCTGCCACTGACCCTTTTGTGGCCTGTCAACACACAGCTGTTATAATCTGACTATGTCTGAGCTGTTCCACCATCTGTTGCTGCTGCTTCCATCATTGCTCACTCCATGAGCACCCCCTGCTGGTCTGTTGTCAGCCTTACCATTGATGCTTCAGTTCTCTGTCCCTGTCATCATGCCAGGCACTGAACAGCCTCCATCGATGGGACTTCCATTTATGGTTCCTCCTCATTTATCTCCTCGTCCTGTTGACCCTTAACCTATGGGTGGTCGATGTTGACTACAAGCTGGAGTATAATCCAGACTATATGGAGGAGGAGGTCATGGCAGAAGAAGAAGCAGAAGAGGCAGTATATACAGTATATGGTGGGATCAAGCTCCACACTGTCCTCTTGCTTGGTAGTGTGAAAAACACTTCTAGGTGTCCACCTGAAGATGCCTCATTTGGCATGGGGTCATAATGTTGCAAGACGACATGCCGTATCAATACACTGCACTGCCAATACAGTGCGATATATTGCAAATGGCATAATTCTTTTTTTTTTTTGCGTGGGGCTGCACCGCCCGCACCCCTGTTATGGAGGGCTGCATCCCCCTGACCCCCTCTCAACTAAAATAACAGACTCGGGGGGGGGGGGGGTGTTCACACTTAACATTGCACAAAGTGTGATAAAAATTTCCATGCATCTGAGACCGGGAATAGAAACCCAGTCCCATCACACTGCTTGCCTCCCTTGCTGCTCATGGCTCATCCCATCAAGCCATGGCAGCTGCTCAGTGAACCCCTGTCCCAGCAGGATCCTTCTCCTGCACTGCACCCTCTCGCTGTTACCAACCGTGCTGTTCCTACCTCACGGTCAGTGTCGTGCGCTGTAGAGCTTGCGACATTTTGACTCAGTAGGCCTCATTTAAACCCTTCTTAAAAAAGCTTCAGGTTAAATTGGGGTTTCAAGCAGAGTAGGAGGATTCCTCCAAGAGAAATCTCTGGGAACAGATTCAAAACTCCAAAACACACAAGTTCTCTTCCTCCTAAAAAGGAGTTGAAGAAGTTGGATCATGCTACCAGTTTTGTGTCTTGCCCTGTGGTCTGTGCTCTGTACTGCATGTATTTAGCAGAATATTTGCCACAGTGACAGCGGCCCTCTGCAGGGAGGGCCTCCATGTTTCAAGTTTATTTGTTGTATCACTATAATAATAATTACCAACATTTCATAATCTATGGAGTCTTAAAATAGTCTTAATAAACAGACCATTTTGTTAGTCGGTGCTTGCACTGCATATCATATCATATATAACATAACATAACACAGAAAACAGCGTAAGAGACAAGCAGAGCATAACATTCTATGAATTAATATAGAGTTTAACTTCAGTGTCACTAAAGCCCCATATGGATCATCAAAAAAACATAATTATAGGGCATTTATATTTTGGTACTCTTCTTTTTGTTACTTTGGTAACTGGCGCATAAAGAATTGCTAATCTATTTATAGTCCAGTTATCTCTGTTGTAAGAAGAACAGTTGTTGCTTTATCTTTTTCTATCTCCATCACAGATTTTATACAAGGGCCAAGCCAGTAGTTCCTTGTTTTGTTATACCATGTGCAGCTCCAGATTACATGCATTATGTCACCTCTACCCCTCCCAGAATAGAAGCAGTTTTGATCAGTGTGAGCAGCTCCTTTGTTATACCTAGCTGCACTCACTTTACTATCAAACATCTCAAACCTAAATATTGTAAAGGCCTTCCTCAAATGAGCAGCAGAGAGAACATCCAAGTAATATTTGTAGCCAAAATAGCAATAATTAGCAGCAAACCAGGAAGAAAATCTGGATTTTGGAATGTTTTCCAAATCTAGGTGCACCCAATAATTACTTAGCCTGAAATATAAAAATATATTAAGCAAAAGGTAAGTGTAATGTTCCTTTCCACATAACAAACTAATATATCCAAGTCGTACTTATCTAACCAGGATGTTATAGCGTTTAACCAAGTAGACTCACAATTGTCAATTTTATGCCAGTTCTTTTCAAGACACATAAGATGCACTCTGTTTTTGGTCATTCTAGTTATGTGAAGCCAGTAATTAAATTTTTTTTGTATCAGTCGTGGTGTTACACCAAGCTTCGAGCTAATATGTGCATCTGGCTTGGAATTACTAATGCCCAAGGCCAATCTAAGCAGTTTTATTACTGGAGCTGCTAATTTCTCCCTGTCTTTCATATCTCAGATTTTTATCCCATATAATAACTGTGGTAAGTATTTTGTTCTAGTTGCCTCCATCAGTAGGCTCAATGTATATCTTGCACAAAATACATTAGATGAAAGAATCGGACCTAGACAGACATAGCTTGAAACCATTTCGAGTTTTCGTTTCCCAGTAGTCCATCACCCATTGAGTTTATTACATCCAAAGGCCATAACCTGAGTTTTGGTAAAATTGATGGATAAGTTTCAACACATTTACTCCTTCATGTAGTAGGTCCAGTTTCTTCTGAAGATCATTTTTAGACAAAGATAACAGAATAAGATCATCCGCATAGGCCACAGCAGGGCACAGGAAGCTACCAATTTCTGGGGAATCAGAATCCAGTTGTATGAAATCCCTTAGCATCTGATCTATACACGAATAAAAAAAGAGTATGGTAGGCCAGGACACAGCCCTGCCTCATGCACCTAGTTGTAGGAAGTGAACAGGAGAAATGTCCCCGGTCCCAAGGGCCTCAATATTTTCCCCTACATAGGTGATTCTCTACTGAAAGGCCCATCTCACGAAGCAATTGTCTGCATACTGTTTCAGACCTGACAATTGTTTGACCAGCTGGGTATACTGGTCAAGAAACGAAAAGTTGGTCCTTACTCCTTGCAGTGACTCCAATATATAGGAGCAGTTCTGGACACAGGTCTGGGATGAGCATCTCTGCTAGTGGCACAAGCTCAGCAGGTATCATCCAGTGACTATGCCTCAGCCAGATGCCTTCTAAGGTTAATCGACCCAATGGCAGCTGACATACTGACTGTCCTGCTCGCTCGCCTACATGTGAGAATCCCTTAGTGATTTCACTGGGTGCTCTGGGCTCAGTATTCTTATGAATTGGAGTGTCACATATAGGTGACTCCTCTGCTTCATCACTCCCTGCTTTGGTGATTATACCACTTCAGTGTAGAGTTGATGTCCCTGTCCCTCTGTTCACTCCCTCCCCCGGTGATGGCCACAGACACCTTGGGTTGGGGTGCCCATCTGGGCCTCTTCAGAATTTGCAGCCAATGGACCCATCTGGATGCGGTTCTGCACAGCAGCACTCTGGAAATGAGGGCTGTTGTGCATGGCCTTCAGGCCTTCGCCAGCTGCAGATCAATATAGACAATATTTTGGTGATGTATTGCGTCAGCCCACAAGGCGGAGTTCATTCATACCCTCTCTGCAGAGAGACAATGAGAGTCTGGCACTTGGCAGTAGAGCAGACCTATTTCTGTCCACAGTGTTTCTACCCTGTACCCTGAATGCACTGGCAGTTCACCTAAGTTGATCACGTGCCATGTGCCACAAATGGGAACTCTCTGACTTCATTGTGGACGACCTCCTTGAAAAATGGGGTCACCCAGACATAGACTTCTTTGTGTCTCCATACAGCGCAAATTTGATGAGTTTCTGCCTGCTCACTGTAGGGCCTGGAGTTTTCTAATGAGACATATTGTCCCTCTCCTGGAAAGGGTGGTTTTTGTGTGCTTTTCCCTCATTCCCTTTGAAACAGAGGGTTCTGATCAAACTACAGGCCAAGCCAGCCATCTTGATTCTGGTGGCCCCTTATGGGCCCAGACAGATCTATTTCTCTCTACTACAACAACTGGCAGTAGAACCTCCCACTTCACCCCAAAAGAAAACAACAAAAAAAATCTTGGGAGTTTTCTCACACAGGAGCAGGGTGCCCTGGTGCACCCAGATCTTTGATCCATGCATGGCTGCTAAGGACATAAAGCTGTCCTGCTTTATGGTTTCCCCGGCAGTTGCATATGTTCTGTTGGCAGCTTGAAAGCCATCTGCATAGTAAAGCTAGTTGCAACTGAACCTCGATAAGATGGAGGTATTGGTGGTGAAGTCGATCAGAGTGCATGACAGGCTGGCCTCTGGATGAGAGACTGGACTTGTTCTGGGATCTGTTCCATTGAAGGCCTCTTCTAGGGTATGAAATCTTGGTGTTATTCTGGATAGGAGTTTGACGATGGAGGTGCAGATATCTTCCACCATCTGCTTCTGCTTTTTCCATCTCAGAAATGTTGCCAGGATAAAGCCCCTTGTTCTGCCTCTGACCCTTCCCATTTTGATACATGCCTTAGTTACATCAAGGCTTGACTACGGTGATACTCTTCACCTCGGGGTCATGGAAGGATCTCTCCGCAGACTGCAGCTAGTGCAGGACGGTGCTGCCTGGTTACTTACTGGGCAGCCAGAATTTTGCCATATTACACTGGTGTTGCGTGAGCTGTACTAGCTGCCAGTCAGGTGGAGGATCCTCTTTAAGATGGGTTTTCTCACCTATAAGGCCCTACACAGTCAGGGCCCTGGTTATCTGTTAGACCTCCTTGCACCTGTTCTCTAGGTTCGCCCCCTCCGTTCCTCCTGTGGGGGCCCCCTGGCGGTTCCCAGGATGAGGTTGAAATCGGCCAGCGACAGGGTATTTAGTGTCGTGCCCCCATCCTGTGGAATTCGCTGCCCCTCGGGGTTAAGGGGTCTCTATTTTGGAGGTATTCAAGGCCTGCCTTAAGGCCCTCCTATTCGCCCAGGCCTTTCTGGATTAAGCTGTTCATCTACAGTTCAGACCGCAGCTATTGGTAATTTGATGTTTAGTTTATTATTTACTGGAAATGTTTTTATGTGGAGTTAATTACCTATATGTTCATAATTTTCTTCTGTTTTTTATGGATTTTGTTTTTTGAATATCTATTTATTTGTGGGGCACCCAGAGCCTCTGGGATTGGGCATCTTTTTAAATAAATTTCCCTTGCCTTGCCTTGCCATGGGTGACAATACTGCCTGCTGTCAAATGTGCTGCATCTCCTGTGATGCCCAGTGTTGCATTTATACTCCAGTTTCCATATCCTTTGCTGCCTGCCTGGCTTGGTCCTGGTCATTTCAGTTCCTGCCGGTCCAGTGATCCTCTAAGCTTGTCCCCAGCAGGGAACTGATTCGCACTCTGGATGCCCACATTATATAGGCACTGATGAGGCACATTGACGGGGGCGGTCTCAGCCAGCAAAATAATTTCTAGGTGGTCCTGACTCTGACAGTTTACAGTTCAGTGATATGGCTAAATGGAGGAGATTCTCTTGAAGATCTGTTGGTACAGTAGGTAACTTATTCCATATCTAACACCCCTGATTTGATGTAAAAATTTCTCTATGGTGGCACACTCTGTTAATTGTCTCAGCCATACTAAGCTTAGCAGGGCCTCTTTACTTTCCCAGTCTCTCAATATACCAAGCTTGGCACAGATTGGAGCAGTATATATAAATCTCCGGGTCTGTTCCCTTGCTATGTTAATCTTTTACAAATCCCTGAGCAATACCATGGGGGTCATTAGTTTAATTTGGGAGGAAGCTAATATGCCAGGTTAGGTGTTCTGTTTCATTCCAGTACTTTGCTAGCGCAGGACAGGAGAACATCATGTGTGGTAGGTCCCCCACTTCACATTTACAGCTAGGATAAAGGCCATCCTACATTAATGATCTTTGTTTACTTTGGCTTCCAGTTCCATTTGTAAAGTTTAAACACATCATATTTTGTGCTTTAGACATTGTAAAGCCCTATTGTATTTAAAGAAAGATAATGTCAACCCAGCAGTTAAGTCAGTAGGTACTGGGGCAGATAGGGAACTCTGGGCAGACTAGATGGGCTTTTGGTCCTTTTCTGCCATCATTGATTATGTTTCTGTGTTTCTAAGTCTCTTTTAAAGCGTGGACTGAAGGCACAGTTCTGGTTACTATTGCTCAAAGAACAGTAACTTTATGAGGTTTCAACTATATAGAATGCTAGAACTGAGTATTGTCCATTTATCATTTCCACATACTAGGTTAAGGGGCATTTGGTAGATGGGGAACTACAAATTCAGAATAGCTATGGTAGTTTGCTTCCAGTATTATAAATAATTACGTTTATAGAAGCACTGCTCATTGACAGAGTGCACAGGTCTGATCATTTAAAATTAAGTGATTTGAGATTTCAATGTAATTGCAGCTGTGCAGATCAATATGGAGTGAACTTCATTACATAAACAAAATTCTGGGTCAGCCAGACAAATTGTAAACTGGTAATCCGTTTGAATGGCTATAAGATGTACAGTCGAACAAACTACAGGAGGTCACACTGAATGAGTTCCACAGTTGGAGGGGAATAGTCTTTGTTACTTGGACTAAGACTAGTAAGTAAATGCAGCCATAAATGTGCACACACACACACACTGAATATGTCTGCTTAGAGCAGTGGTCCCTTAAGGTTTCCAGTGTTGCCTTCCTGCTGAGTCCATTACTTATTTTAAGTGGAGCTTTGCTGGGTTTAAATCCAGTTTACAATTTTAAGAGAATGGTCTAATGTTTTTTGCCTTAACAAGTGTAACTTATACAGGGCCTTTCAGATTTAATATCTCATTAATTTTCTTTTTGAGAATAGGTTGAAATTTGCATTCTAGAGCAAAAACATGGGATTGTGCACAGTGTTATCTCCAGGGATAGAAAATGAACTTTTCTTGGTACTTGCACAATTGTTCAGGTAGGGCACAAAGTTAGAGGCACCAGAGTCCAGTTGCCGGCACTGGTCACCACCAACAACAACAAACAAAAAAATAAAATTTGAGCAGAGAGAAATAAAAATACATGCAGTGCACATCTATTCTTCCATTTCATTGTCGTCACTCTCCCAGCCTTTTTCATACAGAGACTGAAAAAGGAACTAGCACTAAGTCTTACACCAAAGTGCTCTCACCAGTTGTGTTTCCTCCCCTAGCCAGCTGCCCAATTAAATTTGTCATAGTCCACTTTAGCATCCATCCCTGACTGAGTCAGCACAGCTGTTCTTCCCCTGTTGTGCCTCAGCTGTAAGATTATGGTGCTTTGTATCTGAAATCTCTAATGCTGCACCTGCGCTCTCCTATCAATTGTGCTTTGCCCCTAGACCCAGTCCAGTCACCAGGTGATGTCACTTCACAGCTGCTAAAGCCTCAGCAACCAATTTCTCCTATTGATTATGCTCTTTCCAGATTCATGCTGACAAAACACTGATACAACTTCTGAAAAGTCATATGATTCTTAACATTCTACCGGAACCACGTGATAGCAGCTGGTAAATGGACTCTGTTGACAACAGCCTTTGGACCAGACCCCCAGATCATCAACCCCTAGTCAACACAACAGTATTCATTTATATGTGCAGTTACTGTATCTCTTAAGTGTGAGAATACTTCCGCCAAGGCTACTGTTATGGTTGGAAGAGGGACCTTGCACATTGTTGGAGTTTGAGAACCGCAAACCAAAGGTCAGCAGTTCTGATAGCCTGAGAATGTCTTAACACTCTTACAACTATACGAGTAGTTTCAGCAGCAGTATTAATATATAATAACTGGTCAGCAATTTCTCTCAATGTACTGACCAGGTTGATATTTTCCATAACAACCAGCTGGTTGTTATGACATTCATGAGCCATGCCAGTCAAACTATGCTGCTGCCTCATTGGCCAACATTCTGTATGTGGACGGGCCAAAACAGTCTCACAAAGTGCTGGAGAAAAATTGCTGGTCTGCTATTATAAAAATAAAAGATGGGAGGGTGTTTCATATGAAATTTAATGCACACACCCTCGTTGTGGGATGCTTTACTTCCGAAGGGGTTTGTAGCATCCCACAACTCGGTTGTGCATTAAATTCTCATATCAAACCCTTCCCCATCCATTATTCTCTATATAAAGAATAGTGTATGGGTCACCATACACAACAAGGCTATGTTTCCATCGAGGGGATGTGATGATGTCATACAGACCTCAAGAGCAAAGCTGCTATTATTATTAAGATATTAAAATTTCAAAGAACATGCCTAAAACCGGCCCATTTCCTGGGCTGCTGTGTGTGACCAACTCTTTGCAGAATAAAAGTGTCTTCATGCACAGAGGAAAGAACTGCTGCACTGGCTGTGGAGCCGCCCGTCAACCTATAATCATAAGAGGCAAAGTCATGTTCTTTGGTTGAGAGAGAAATGGAAAGCATAGCTGAGGAGTTCTGGCATGCAAAGGATGTGAGAAGGCACTATTATAACCATAGGAGACGCAGGAGGGAACAGCACATGTAATCCTTATGAATCATCTGGAAACGTTTTGTTTAAAAAAATAAAAAATAAAAAATAATAAAAAGTGGAACTTGAATTTCAAATTAAACTGTTTTTCTTTATAAAACATACAGAAACCCCGGTGTGGTAAATGGACTATGCTAACTGAACTTAGAACTTCAGAATTTTAGAACTGTTTGCATGAAAACACCCTCTTATGGTTATAATAGTACCTGGAATGGTTAGAAATAAGCAATCTTGATTGGCTAACAATGATTTTATAAGTTATGACATTCACTGAAGTGCATGCAAGGGACCAAACTACTTGCACTGGGAACAGGCAAACAGTTTTAAATTTGACCCCTTCTTCCCACAGTGGGGATCAGTATCCTTCATAAATGCACCAAACAAACAGAGATGTTAAGAGGACTAAACTAGTTATTTTAGAATATCTGTGTGAAGGCCCACAATACATACCAAATCGGCTACCCCACTCTATTTGGGAAGTAAATAATTAAATACTTTTCGTTTTATTCATGAGAAACAGATGCACGGGACTCGTTGAGAATAGTCCTTAAATCAATAAATAATTGCTCCCCCCCCATAAAGTGCTGTATATTTCCAGATAAACACAGAATGATTTACTATTTAATTAGCTTGTACAAGTCAGTTTTGGAGTTTTCACTTTATGCAGATTCCGTAGATGGTGGCTAGTGATTTAAAACAGCAGTGCAATGAAAACGTTTTTTTTCTGAAATCTAGTTTCAGCTAGAAGTGATAGAAATATTAGCATACATGGCAGATTTACTCTTCTAGGTACTACCTGTGCTTCACACCATGATTTTTCTCATTTTCTAGATCCTAACCCTTGCCAGTGTCTACAATGGTATTTCTAACCCTTACCCAAATATGGCAGCCATCTTCTTTTCTTGAAAACAGAAATTTTACCACCAAATAAAACTGGAAGATGCCTGGAATATTTTAATATAAAAAAGGGAGGGTCAGATACTTTTACCCAGTTTCATTGCGCTGCTGCTTAAAAGAAAATTATAACATTAAAGAGACCATCAAACCTTTTAGGCATCAAATGCAGCCACGTGTAGATTTTTTGTTTTGTTTCATGATCTTTCAGTTCCACTTATATGTTATGATTCATCTATTTTCTTAAAATTGTATTTTATTTTTCTAAAAACGAAGAAAATAGCTGTACTCTGTGTTTATCTTTAACTGCTGGAGATAATGGTTTCCCTGGTTGGCTTACAAGTACCATGCAGGTACAAGCAGTGGATCTGGGATTATTTAATAAAATAGCTAACAATAAAATTAATTAGAAAAGCATATTGAAAATATAATAGCTGGTGATATGGCTATAAAACAGTAACTGAACAAAATGTATTTCTAAAATTAATGTTTGCTTGTTTTGCCAATCGTAGCCTCATACAGACTCCTTTGCAAGTGTTTGTGGGCATGTGCACACACATACATGCATTTTCGACTTCTGCTTAAAGAACACATACATACATTATAGTGGACAGACACTACTTTATGAAGAAGGACTCTAAGTGGCATCACTCAGGGATTGGTGTTGGAGCCTTTGCCATTCAACATTTTCATGAATGGTCTGAAAGCTGGAGTATCTAGCAGGCTGCTTAATTTTGTTAAAGACACTAAACTGGCCATTGGTGTGGACTCATTTTAGGACAGGGACAAAGTTAGGACCTGAACAAGCTTGGCTGCTGGTCAGACCCCTGGAATCTTAGATTTTATGTAGCCAAATGCAAGGCGCTGACTTGGGAAGGAAAAATGGAGGTGGCACCTGCACCCTGTGTGTGGTTGCTCTTGCTGCAGTGGGGGGAGCAAAAGGATTAGGGTCAAAATAAATGTGGGGATGAAGCATCACAAACAGTGCATGACTGCTCTCAGCATGTCTGGGAGAAGGCTGCCCTAGTGGTTAACGCATTGTCATGCATGTGGCCTATGTTCAGCAAAAGACTTGAGTCAGGAGTGACCAGGGCTGGAGCAGCTGCTGACAGCAGTGGGCTTCAGCTCATGGAGGCTGGCAGTGCATTTTGGCACTACAGCATCCCCTACTGATGGTCAGAGAAACCTGCTCCACTGTGCAGGTGCACAAGGATGACAGAGGTTGTGGCCACATCAGGGGAAGCTGGGTGGTTTCTGGAAGAAAACTGAGGATGTAAAATCCCAGACTCCGTATGAATAACAGTTACCAGCACACTCTGGTCTTATGCCATGCAATTTGTGACCCACCACTGGGTCCCAGTTGGGATCATGAGGAAGATGACTTTTCCTCTAATCCCCTGCCATGGAGGATACATTATAGGAAACTGCAGCAGTGATGGTTCAGTGATTGTGATGGGACTGGCAGTTGGCTAGTTACAGCCCGATGGCAAAGATACAAGACTTTCAGGAAGAAAATTTAATTTAAAAAAAGAAAGATGGAGGAATGCTAGTCTGCATCAAAAGTGGGGTGACCAGCAGTGCATAAGAAGTAATCCTACCAATTCACAAGACCCTGGTCATACCTCACCTGGAGTACTGCTTGTAGTTCTGAGTCCCCCAAACAAAAGACATTGAGGCAGTCGAGAGAGTGCAACATTGCCAATTAAACATTTCAGGGGTATGAATGAAAAAACGTATGTTCAGAGGCTGAAGGCCCTTAATATAGTTAACTTGGAAAAATAGGAGGCTGAAGAGAAGGTATGTTCTGAGCGCTTCACACACGTAAGAGTAGCAACAAGATTGAACAGGCGTAGATTTCTGATATGGTGTGCATTAGAAGGATGCTGGAACATGTGCTGAAGCTTAGAGGTGGAAAATTTAGGGGTAACATTTAGAAAATCATTGTCTCCCAGAGGACTGGGAACCTATAAAACAATCTACCAGCAGAGGAAGTGCAGATGAAGACATTACATGCCTTTAAGGTAAGCCTGGTCACATTTCTGCTTACAGAGGAAATCATAGGGTAGTCTAGGTAGTAGAGTTGAGGGAACCATATAAATTAGTACATTGATCAGCAAAATAATTATCCCCTACTTACAAAGGTGGTAGTGGTGGTGGTGGGGGCGATGCAGACCCGATGGACCAAGTGCCCCTTCTGAAATACTTTGCTGGAGGTCTGTTTTAAAGCTTATCCTTAGTTCACCAAATACACCTTTTTCAGAAAGAGAGTAATTATTATAGCAATATGTGGGGCCATGTCTGTGGCACAGGGCGGTATGGGGATTGCTTTGCATGCTGGCATCATGGGTTCACACTCTTGGGTCTGGGATATCGAGAACAGAAGGGCTCAGAGTATCTAGCTGAAAGTGGATTGACCACATGCCACTTTAGCACCAGATCCTGGTGGTGGCAGTCGGAGGTGCCATTGGCGACAAAGGTGACCATGCACTTTGTGTCCTGCCACTTGGAGAACCTCAGTGTGTACATGTGGTCATATGGGAGGTGGGTGGGGCTGAGAAAGGTAGGGAACAGGACCAGCTGTGTCACAATGGATGGTGACCTCCGCATTCTCCCTCATGCTAACCGATCCTCTTTTAGCCCACATGCACTTCCCTACCAGAGTCCACTGTCCATGTACCATTCTCTTCCCCCTAGTTGTGGCAGCAGTTTTTTTTTTTTTTTTGGGGGCTGCTGAGAAGAGCCAAACCTGGGATAATAGACACCTTGCGGAGCCTGGTGGCACATTTTGGGTGCATAGGAGGGCATCACCAGCAGGCAGATAGCGCACCTGGGCATCCGACAGAGAGGGATGCCTGGGGGCCACTGAGCAGAAGGTAAAAAAATTGATAATACAAAAAAGCAAGTCACTTACAGTGTCAAATACAAAATGAAACTGTAAAGGATACTGCCTAAAACATGTTTGGTCTCTTTACTCTCATTTGCACTTGAAATGGTCACAAAGATTTTAGCCCTCCTTCTCCCTAGGTTATGTAAGGATGAAAAATGGATGACTGCTAAATTTGAAAAACACGACGATTAGTGTGGGAATCCTGTCCTTGAACTTGCAGAGCACTAGTGTTACTATAAAGCTAACACTGTTCTATAACCAAAAAACTTTCTGTGTTTTACAGTCACATGTATGTTGTCACTTAAGTGACTGAAAAGGTATGTTGGCACTTGACAGAGTTGCTGAAACCCGATGTGTGCTGATAGTAGCGAACGTGTGTTCAAAACTGTTTACTACCAGTTTTCGCCTGTGAGACCACATCATTGTAATTTTCAGCCCAATTCTTGAATAGTCTATCTGGTCACCTTTATGAGTACTTTGTGTAGTACCCATTTAACTGCAATAGATCAACCACCAAATATGAAAATCCATATTTTACCTTTTTTTTTTTTTAGATGTGTTCTATAAACAGTGCATATTAATATAGTAGCGGGATATGTGTTGGATTATGAAGTCAACACTGTAGGAGAACGCTTGACTTGCTGGCTTTTTGAAAGATTTATTTCCTTTGTTATACCTTCTCTGATGGCGTTATGAAAAAAATGAGAGAAATCAAGCTGTGTTGCCTGTGGTTTAACTCTAATTCTGTAGGCTGCACTCTCGTTCTCCCCCCAAATCCCCACAGCAAGTGACCTTGTCAAACAAAAGTGTGGAATAATGGGAGGTAGCCCAGGGACAGTGGCTCATTTACAAGCAGCTGTTTGCTACTGTCAGAACAAAAGCAAATCAACACTGCATTAACGGGGGATGACAGGCACAGCAAGCAACTGTGCACCCATTTTTCTGACAATTCTTGTTTTTACATGGCCCTCTTTCCATATTAAATTGACTGGTTTGGGGAAAAAATAAAAGAAGTTGTCACTCTCCACAAAGCTGTTCCAAACTTGACCAGAGAACAAGGATATTCCATAGCAGAGAGGCAGATTCATAAATCCCAAACATGTTGTTGCACAGCATCAGGGAAAAAATCTGTATTAAAAGAATAATACTTTGTGCTAGTAGTGTATATTGTATTATAAAATGGGGTGAGTAAATCCTGTGATTTGATTGGTTTTTTACTGGTGCGTCAGATTCGTTCGATGCACAGGTGAAAACAAATCCTCCAAAGCAGGACCACATTTGAAAAAAAAAACAATCAGTGTGCAGTTAGAATATTGCGTTTTTAAATGCCGCCATTTTTTTTAAAAGTAAGTGAGGAAACTAGAACAGCAAATAAACCGCACAAAGCATATTTGACAACTGTTTGTACAGTAAAAAAACAAAACGGAATGAATCCCCATAATATATTCTGTAAGTAATCTACACATAATCCAAACTGTTAAACACAACACTGCTGCTTCTTTGATGCACCACCAGCTCCTAGCTGTTAAACAGCACAAGTTTTCTGTCGGCCTGTGCTGTCGCGCTTTACTTTCTCTGTCTCCAGGCTGCTCTGGAACTTCCTCAGTCTAACTAAAAGTGTACAGTGATTTTTTTTTCTTTTTTTTAATAATCAATAATATCACAGAGGCCTTTTCCAACTGCTGAACCATGCAGCCTGACTCCCTCGTTCTCTCAGTCGGAACAAGTGTCATCCATTCCTGCGCTCCTCGAATGCCATTCTGTTTGTATTCAAACCATGGGGGAAAAAATGCATCAATATTGTTTTTTTTATTTATTTACCTTTCATTTTTCCTCAAGATTTAACTTCCAGTTCCAGTGGCGGGCGGGTGATCGACAGTCCCATTCCCAGTTCTGTCTAATGGTTGTGCAGCTTCGTATGCAATATGAGTGTTTGGGGGGGTGAGAGACATGGCAAATAGTTCTGAGCATTTATTTATTTATTGAATTTTGTTGACCCAGTAAGCCCACTGGGCCTAGAAGTCCCTTTTCAGGGGCGACCGGGCGGGGGGATACAGATGGTAACCAGCTGAAATTTAACCAGATTAAGCTGTTGGTGGTATTTTTTTTAAGTGGACTATGGATTATAAAATGATTGTAACTTTAAAATATGGCATTATTATAAACAGTACACCTACAGTGGTGGCACTGGCAGGGGTTGGGAGTCATGGCAACCATTTTGGCATTATGGGAAAAAAACTGCTTGCACATTGTCCACAGTAGGACAAAACTCCTAAGTGCAAAAAAAAAAAAAAAAAACACAGCAAGCTAATGTAGGCAGAGGAACTATTTTACATCAAATTGCATTAAATATTTTGCAGTTTTTCTATTTAAGACTACAAATTAAATATTTTACAGGCATGTAAATTACAAAGGGACATTTTATAAGCACAATAAGACACTCTGGGGGTATGCATTGAACAGACATTACCACACATCCAGGGGCTGAAGGCACTCGACCTGTGGCCTGATGCCACACTACGCCCCTGGGCACGCGGTAATATCTGTTCAATGCACACCCCATCATGTCTTATTGCTTACTTATTTTATAAGTTATAAATAAATAATCAGTGGTTCTGCAATTGTGCAGTGGGTTGCAATTGCAGTGTGAGGGAACTGGATTTGGGAGCAAGATTAGAGTCTCTTGTCCCTCGGTTGGTGGAGGCCTGAATGTATCTTGTTGGTGTAATGCTCAATGTCCACAGGACAGCCAGCTAGTGAGGTCATTCAGGCTGTCCATCTGCCACTCGTTGGCCAAGATTGGCATCATCTTTGGAGCATTAGCTGTTCACCTGCCCTCCAGCCCCAAAGGGGCAGTGTTGGGAAGCTGTTTTAAGCCAAGCAGGCAGAAAGGAATGGGGCTCTTGTCTGGAGCCATAAATAATTTTATAATCTTGGGTGCTGCAGGAGATTGGGGGGCCATAATGGAGTTGGATAGGTAACCAGATCATGGAGGTATCTCTCTCTCTCTGTCTCACTCTCTCACAATCCACTGCCTGACAAAACTATACTAAATACATTATGGAAAGGACTGGAAGGGATCTTTCAAGTGGAAAATAGTGCAGGTGAAATCTGGGGATAAAAAAATGAACAAGCATAATGCTTCTTTTTTTAGTATGACCTTTCAGCATAAATTGAAATTTATAGACCTGAAAAAGCTTAAAATAAGGCGTTGTACAAAAAAGGCCTAGGCCCACTCTATGAATCATAGCAGTAATAGCTTTCATTATGACTGTATTTGAGTCTACTATACTGAAGATCTTAGAAATGCCTTTAGTGTGAAATTTTCTTCTGCCTGTCCTTCATAATTACTCATGTATATACATTTCTGTTGTCATATTTGTAAGAGTGACTGTATTTTTAAGAACAAGGTACATATCATCTGAGGTGCATTTGTTTTGGAGTCCTGTAATTAGGGTTCTGTTTTGTCCCCCTCCCCACCCTTTTTGTTTAATGTTCTCCGTTATGTTCTGGTGCTGCCCCTATCAATCCACAGCTGCTACCAACCCCTACCCTACTCATGTCTGGCACCTCTGCCTCCATATGTTATGTGATATCACGCTTAGCTGCCCCCTTTTTATGCCTGCAGATTGTGGGAGTGCAGAGCAGTTAGTCAGGAAGTTAGGAGCCAGGAGTGTTGGGCTATCTTGCTGCTCACTCCAGGGATTTTCCTGATTTGTGGTTACCCCTGCTGGACACTGCAAACATAGGGCTCTAAGATGCACATGAACACATATCTGCGGGACATAGAAACATAGAAGTTGACAGCAGACAAGGACCGCAAGGCACATCTTCTGATCATTTCTTTTTCTACCTTATAAATGTGCCATTGGCCTTTGCTCTGTCAATGGCCTATCTATTCATACTCATCTGTATTGCTCCCTTATGCCTATCCCAAGCCTGTTTGAAACCCTGCACTGTATTCATATCCACCACTTCCTGAGGTAGGCCGTTCCATGCATCCACCACCTTTTCTGTGAAAACTAACTTCCTCACATTATCCCTTAATAGGCCTCCCTCTAATCTCATGCTATGTCTTCTTGTCCTGCTATTTTTCTTATATTGAAACATGCTATACTCTTTCACCTTGTTAGTGCCCTTAAGATATTTGAATGCTTCGATCATATCACACCTCTCCCTCCTTTGCTCTAGGATATACATATTGAGCTCCATTAATCTGTCCTCATCTTTTCTGATGCAGACCCTGCACCATTTTGGTTGCCCTTCTCTGGACTGCCTCCATTTTGTTAATGTCCTTGTGCAGGTGAGGCCTCCAGTACTGCACGCAGTACTCCAGATGGGGCCTAACCAGTGTCTTGTAAAGAGGGATTATTGCCACCCTCTTATGACTTGTGACACCCCTACTAATACACCCCAACATCCCTCTAGCCTTACTTACTGCCTTAGTGGTCTGCTTGGATGATTTCAGGTAATCTGTGATGAAGATGCCCAAGTCTGTTTCTTCCCTTGTGATTGTCAGCAACTCCAGCCCCCAAAAACCTATAGGTAGCTTCAGGGACCGTGCAACAGAGTTGGGCACTGACTCTCCCAACATCACTTACCCACTTTGCTGCCACCTGTGTTAACCCAGATGGCAGTATAGCAGTGGGTAGTGCTACCCTCCCTCTCCGGAGCAGGAGAGTATCCACTGTGGGGCTCAGTTCTCCTCCTACCTCTGGCCGGACCCCAGCATCCCAGACCCACTTCTGAAGTGCTGCGTCAGTGGCTTGCAGGGTTTGTGTTTAACAAACGGAGGTTGGCTGATTTAATTTTGGATAAAACTGGCATTAAATTTTATACCTCGGTGCCATCCTCCATTCCTCTCGAACTATAAACCGGTTTGAGTTATCAATATAAGGTACTGTACTGTGTAAACAATAAACTGGTGTATTGTGTAGAGGAAGTAACGCAATCTTTAAAAGAGTTACATTTCCACATAAATAATCTTGCCAGTTTTCTTGAAATAATGAGAGAGGCTGAAATTTAAGCACCATCAAAATTGTCTTCTCTGATATTATTGAAATGTCTGTTAGTATTATTAATGTTGAGTAATAATTCCTTTTTAACAAATCTTAGTGAATCATCTGTTTGTTAGCTACAAGTTTTTTTGCTTCTTGATTTCTGCTTTGGTTCACAGTCATCCTGTTGCTAGAAGGAGGACATTTTATTCATTACCTTGCTTGAATAGTACTCGCATACTAACAGATGGTCACTTTCCAATTGGTTTGCCTTGAAAAAGAAATTAAAATATTATAGTGCCAGAGAGAGATGTTGTAATGTGTCCTTTTCAAATTAGCAGGTCATTTTTTCAACTGCTTTATGAGCGTAAAACTGCTCAATGTCATATAAAAGGTTAAAAGCTTGTGTGTAAGCAGCATCATGGGAAATCTGAAATAAATAGGGTCTCATATGGTTTATAGTTCTGCACTTGTTCAGGCACATAGGGAATACATTTCCTTCCTTGTGCAGGCATTGTACAAGCTTATGTTGTATTAATGTATAGCAAAGGCAAAATCAGATTTTCATCTAGGTAAATAAACTGTTAAAGCTTAGTCAACGATAAAAATATTTTGCTTAATCTCAACAGCAAAACTCTAATCTGTTTTATGCCAAAATATATATTTCATATAGTGTTTCATAATTCTGAGGCTAGTCAAGAACATAAATTACTATTTTCCCCCTAGTAGCCGGACACAGACTATATGACATTTAGTAGCCTGCCAAGGTATCTGGGCAACTCAGTTTTATTTTAAATTATATGCGTTCTACAAATTTAAAACATTTAATGTATAAAAAGGTTCTTCAAATACTGGGCAACACTAATGAGCTTTAAATATTTCAAAATGTTAGTAGGTGTGTGTTGTATTGCTAGACTTCAGAGTAAGAAACGCCAGTTGGGTTATGAGATGTTACATTCTAGCCAGAATTTTGTTACCTCAGCCTGCAGTAAATCTCGACTCCTGTTGTTTATGGTTTGTATGGCAGTTCCAAGCTATCAGGATGCAGGATAGCCAGATTTTCTCCTTTGGGAACTTAAAATTCAGTTTTTGGGGGTGGGGTGGGCGGGCATAGTTAGCCTTTTAGCTTTGGATGATTAAAACTGTTATGATGCACTATTGGATTTGTAAATGTGTGCTGCTCAACAGTTGTAGAAATTTGTGTTGACAGAATTGTAGGTTTTTTAGAGACCACTAATTTTGGAGTGTGACTGTGTTGTGTAACACACAGAACCTGAAGACAAAATATATTTTCGTACTTCGTAGGTCGGGTTAATTCGGCAGCAGAAAATCAAAGAAAACCATTACAAATCCTGTACGGGCTGAGCTTCAATCTTTCAGTTTCTTTGGTGTGTGATAGTAAGAATTCTTGTTGTTAAATGGAAAAATGAAGCAAACCCCTCCCAGTGACCCAGAGGTACTGAAAGGGCAAGACAAGAGGAATAGAGGTGTCAAGCAAGCTTAAGCTTCCAACTTCTTTCTAAAAAGGGAACACTTTTAGAAATATATTGTGGCTGAATGCTAGGAATTCTGAAATTCCAAAGACTTTGAGGACAGGCCTAGATAGAAGCAGAAGAAAATGCAGGAGAGTAAGGCTTGAGTGCTTCCAAAAATAAATTAGTGAGGCCTCTCCAGTAAACACAGCTGCTGAGGCCTTGCAAAGCACCTTCAAGTAGTTCAGTTCTGTTTCTAATCTTGAGTTTGATAGAAATATGCTGGCGCTTACTAGTTAATTACAGTCTGCAGATAGAAAAAGGATGGCCTTGAATGCTGCGTTTGTGTGGCAGCGCGGACCTGTTCAGTTGCACTCAATGCCTTGTTCACCATTGCCTGAGAGGAATAGAAAAGCTACTTTCTCAGTGTCTGACCAGAATGCCTGATAAGGCTTGGTGTCAAAGGGGGCAAGATGGGATCACAGCAATTATGGCACAGGCATACTGGTTTCCATGGCAACCAGATTAAGGATTCTAAGTGATTTATTATTTACCACTTAAAATCCTCATTCCATCATTTAATTAGGGAAAAGGATTTTCATAAAGTCTGTCACTTACATATTTGAATACTACTGTGTTTGAGTTGACCAACACATTAATGCCATTGGTGATTGCTCTTGGTTTGGAAAAGCAGAGAAATGTATACCTTTTAGAATTTTCTTATAGACGGGTTGCCTGGACACAGTAAACTGAAGGGTGTAGTCTCGAGTTACAAACATCTGAGAAATGGGTGCAGAATGCAAAGTTACCACTTGTATATTTCTTGTTGTTTTTAACAGATCTCCAGCCTTGTTCTTGAGGGATTTTGTTATAGCATTACAAGTAATAATTATTTTCATTGCATACCTCCTAATATACTAGCGTTATAAAATGTAATAAAACTAGAGGAGTGTCGGTGACATATGGTTGAAAACTGTGCTTCTCATTTCTCACAGCTTTTTAAATCTATATAGAAATTATTATGCACTTCTTAAGATACGGAAGCCAATACCAGTGTTTAATTTCTGAGGTTGATTTGCCTTTGGGATTGAGCATATTAGGCTTGTGAATGCTTTAGAAACCCCCCATAATAACTTGCTACATTCAGCCCTGGAAAATATATTGTATTCTGTGTCATTGAGGTGCTAATGTATTCCTGATTGTCTTTTGTATTCCCCTTGGTCCAACTGAATAGAAAATCTGTAAATGGAAACACGGCTGCCTTCATGAAAATGGACCAGTCTATTTAAAAGGGAGTTTACTATATTGTTTTTAAATTACAATTATTTTTTTGTGGAGCTGGTATAGGGTATGCATTATTTGCTAGGGTCCAAAGGAAGATGATGCCGTAAGCACCTTAAATTTGTACATTTGGCCTACCTTTGCTCCTGGCACATAAAAACTGAAACCTAATATGCAGAGATAGAAAAAAGATGCAACATGATCTGTTGACAGTATCCACAGGACTAAGCTCAGGGAGGGTGGTCAAATCTAAATGTTACCTTTCCAGTGTGTAGTTTACTCATGTCATGACTGAACAAAATTGGCTAATGGAGCAATGAGTTAAAATGATCTATTAACCATTGCATGACTGCAGACTGATATATCAGTCCAGAATTCCTATATGTTCTAATTCTGTTGGCAGCCTAAGGGTTAAAATACATGTCTTTGTATATTTTAAAAACCTTAGAGTCCAAAGAATAAGTGTAACTTGACAAAGTCCATACCATGCTGTGATGCCTTGTTTTCTGTTCAGTATCAGTTCGGTAAAATAGTTTTGTTCCTACTGCAGTCTGCTTCAGAGCTAGAGAGTAACTGCCTTCAGGATATAAATGGCATGTAAGCAAAGTAAGGCCCATTACCAAAAACTTAGTTAAAAGCAGTGTCATGTGGTATACGTTTAAAAGGTTTGAACTCTCAAGGTCCCTAAGGTCAGAGATTCAATTATCCAGTGTGTTGTTTACTATGTTTAAAGGGTATTAATCATACTAACATACTAACAGCCAGCAAAATAGGCCTGATGGTCTTTCATGTCTGCTTGGTAGCCAGCCCCTATTGGATGCTAGCTCCTCCTTCCCCCCGGCCCCTGAGAGGGTCAACCTTGGCTTCAGTACACCCATGCATCTGTCCCATCACCTCTTGAAGCCTTCCACAGTGCCTTGCTCGACTAGACTACCAGGCAATGCATTCCATGGCTCCACCACCCTCTCAGTGAAGTAATGCCTTCTACGTTCTCCCCTGTAGGTTCCCCCCCTCCAGCTTCCATTCATGCCCTCTGGTTGTGCCCCCTTGCTTTAGCCTGAACATTTCTTTGGCACTGCCCTTGTTAATCCCTTTCACATATTTGAACACCTCAACCCTGTCTCTCCTCTCCTCTCCTCCAGAGAGTACAGCCTAAGGACTTCCAGTCTTTTCTCATAGGTCCTATCACTCATGCCCTGGATCATCCTGGTTGCCCTCCTCTTGACCCTCTCCAACAGTGCTATGTCCTTCCTAAGGTGAGGTCTCCAGAACTGCATGCAAGACTCAAGATGCGACCGACCAAGGCATTATACAGAGGTAGGATCACCTCGCTCCTTCTGTACGTTATTTCCCAGGTTATGGAGCCCAGTATCATGTTTGCCTTTGCCGCCGATCTTCTGCAGTTCTCAGTGTTGTACATTCTGATGTCTACCACCACCCCCAGGTCCCTTTCACTCGATGTGGCTTGCAGTGAGACCCCTCCCAGGGTGTCTACATGACCTGTGTTTCTGACCCCCAGATGCAACACTCTACACTTCCCCAGATTAAACCTCAGCCCCCACCTCCTTGACCAACCCTCCAGGGTATCCAGATCCCTCTGGACTGCCACCCTCGCTTCCTCCCTGTCAGCCAGTGCTCCCAGTTTTGAGTCATCCGCGAAGAGGCTCATCCTACTTCTAACTCCCGTCCCTATATCAGAGACGTAGGCGTTGAACAGGAGTGGTCCCAATACTGAACCTTGGGGCACCCCACTGAAGACCTTCCTAGGGGATGAGACTATCCCACCAACCACCACCCTCTGTTGTTCTATCTGTAAGCCAGTTTTCTTCCCATCTAAGCAACTGTCTTCCCACCCCCATCCCCCCCAACTTTGTCAGTAACCCGAAGTGAGGTACTGAGTCAAACGCCTTACTGAAATCCAGATGTAAGACATCCACCGGTCTTTGTCTGTCCAAGGTCCCTGTCACCCAGTCGTAAAAATCTATGAGGTTGGTCTGGCATGATCTCCCTGGGACGAAACCATACTGTTTGTCATCCATGTGCCACAGCCTTTCCAGTTGCCTCCTGAGCATCCCTTTGATGAAGCCCTCCATTAGTTTGCCTACCACTGATGCTGGGCTGACAGGCCTGTAATTTCCCATCTCCTCCCTAGACCCCCCTTTGTGGATAGGCACCACATGAGCCACCCTCCAATCCTGGGGCACCCTTCCTGTCTGGAGAGAGGCGTTGAACAGCGCAGCTAGTGGAGCTGCTAGTTTTCTGCTATTAAAAAAAGAAATGTACAATGACTTACCCTGTCTCCTCTGATTAAGCATGCCTTGATGTAACAGGGAACACACAAGAGTGAAATCTGCTCCCAGTTTGTACTTTTTGAAAAACATAAACATTTCTAAGTTACTGCGCCTATAGTTTTCACCATATCTGGTTGATTTTTGCCACCTCACCCCAATTTCTTAGCATAGCCACAACGGCGGACTGTCAGACTCCCCCATAGCAGATAAAAATGGCCATGTAAGGCTCTGATATGCTTTGCTAGTTCTGTTGTCCTCCTGAGGCTAAGTACAGGTTATACAGTCAGTAGTTAGCCAGGATAGGACAGTAGAATCAGCAGTAGGCAATTCCAAGTTATATATAGCAAGCTTTTATGCCAGTTTAGGACAATTAAGGCTCCTGAGGTTTGCAACCTGTTGCAGAAATACTGTGGGATGCCCCTGGAGTTGGATGTGCTTGAAAATGCCAGGGCACCGGGAATGGCAAGATCAAGTAGGTGCGGAAGAAACTACAAGAATTTCCAGTCATTTAAAAGTTTTATATTGCATAAAAAGAGCAGATTGAAGGCAGCCCCACATTCATTCACATTCCCCTTTTAGCTTTTCATAAAAATAAGATGGTCAAAAAGAATTCTGTTTTTTATAGTGCAGATGATCATAAATATAACAGTGAGAGGCAGAGCCCCAGCTCTTGAAAGCAATGGGACATGCCCAACATCCTTCAGTATGATGGCATTTAATCAGGTATATGCAAAGCATGCTTATTTCATCCTTACTGGTGAAGCTGGGGGTGGGGTGGCACGATGGATCTAGAGTCCCTTCTGGACTGTTACTGTTAGATTATTATGCTATATTATATGCTGTGCACACAGTGATAGTTTAATATAAGACTTAATCATCAGAAAGCGAACGTTTGATATACTCTCTGCTATAAAAGGGCTTGGACCTAACCTTGGCATTCTGATCTGTGAGAAAAAAAAACATGATTCTGTTGAGCTGCATTGAGAACATTAAAAAGTCACTGTTGTTAAGGACAGACTGGATAGTTTGCACGCTTGCTACTTTCATGAGCTGGGAGCTGTGTCTCCCTGACCAGCCTTAGAATGGAAGTAATCCTGACAATTGAATTATTGACAGTCCAACTTGCATGAAAAGTTTATATAGGTCAAATGCATGTAATGGTGGATTTTGTAATGTAACATATATATATATATATATATATATATATATATATATATATATATATATATATATTAGATAACCCACTCTTAGGTGTGCGTGTTGCACTGTGATATACACATGCCTTGGTGTCGTCAACCACCCAAGGCATGCATATATCAGACCACAGGCAAAATTGTGTTTTTTTTTTGGGGGGTAAAAGTGCAGGTGTGCAGTCACACTCTGATATATGCATGGTCATGTGATATGTTTTATGCAATCAGAAGTTTGGATTTGGAGCTACTAGATTTATCAATTTTATAAATATATGTATATAATTTCTTTAGGAAGATGATGGTTTGCTGTAGAAAGCATCTCCTCTTGACAAACCTGTGTTCCAGAACATATTGAACACTTAAATGCCCTTCACAGTGACATTTTCTGCAGCACAGAGGAAGTCGGCAAACAATGTTCCTAACTGAGGAGTAGTTCAAACTGATTCCACAAACTGGCCCAGTGGTGTGGTGGTCTGAGGCACTGAGTGCCACTCCAGCCACCACACCAGCGATACTGGCTCAGGAATGGACCGCGATCACTGGGGGTCAGCTGGGGGGAAGGAGACTGAAATTCTATAGACAGCAGTTCTTCAGGGTAGGGGGCGGGGGGGGGGAATAGCGATCCCATGCTTGCCTGCCACCCAGTGGAGGCTGGGAGGCATTGCATCAGCAGACTCTTCCTACAGGGACAGGGTACAGGCACTTGAGGACATATGATATCTTTCAGTGTATACCAGTGGCATGGCACAGATTCCTGAGACAGGGATAGAAACGAAGGAGAAAAAAATAACTGAACACCAGGATGATGACCGGCTACCCTGCTGGCTCTGCCGCCCGTGGCACACACTCAACCATTGAGGTAAGCACGCAGTTGGGGTAAGACTGGGAACAGTGAGAAATGGGTCTGGAGGTTGCTGTTGGGACAGTGAGAAATGGGTCTGGAGGTTGCCATCAGAAGGGGGTCTGCTCAGGAAGAAATGGGGGGGGAACAAATAATTGAAAATTATTTCTCAACTCTGTCGATATGAACAGGGTTGTTATGCATACTACACCTTAGGTACACTTTTAAGAGGAAGGGTCACATTTGTCACCATGATTTTTGTTTTCTATCCTTGATTTATTTACCTGTTTTAGGCTTCTTTTGTACTGTACCCCTAGTAATCAGATGTTGAGCTTTTATGATAGAGGTTTGACAGCATTGGAATTTTAAGTAAGCCCAAGTTGGGGCTGTATGCACAATAGGCTTTAGAGGTAAGATTCAACCTTAAAGTCTGTGTCCTTCTTATACCCAATTGAGATTTATATGAAACTAAGCACCTCAGTTCTTGGGATGTGAAGAATACCGATTTGTTGTTGCCTAACCTGTATGCCAAGCCCTGTAACTGACTTGTTGATTAATATGCATAGCTTAACTCCTTAGCACGTGTCACTGACAAATGTTGCTGTGTATCAAAATGTTTAATCAGCTGGCAACATTAGCAAGATAAGCTGTCAGAAGTGCATGTCTGCAAAGCCTTTTGAGTCTCTTTTATTAGACACCCAGAAGATGTAGTGTGGCATATTATAAAAAGGCCTTTGCTCTCACAGTGCCATGCAACCTCATAAAAAACAGGACTTCTAGAAATGGAACAAATCGGTTCCAAGAAGTAAATGGCACAGATCTTTTAAGTGCTGTTTCTGTAGGTCTTGCATTTCTTATTTGTGAAACTGACAATTTTTTTTTTTTTTTTTAGCCAAGTTAAGCTCGGAAGCCATGTATGCAGTTGCTCGCTAAACCTCATGGGTCTTTCACTGCAATAAACTAGTGTAGTCCTGACATCAGCCCTATTTTGTACATCTTGAAAGTTTAAGGGTCAAAGTTGTGAGCTTCTGTTCTGTGCTTATGTCATCCTGTACCCTGAAGAAACTGACAGCTCGAAAGAAAGGCATGCTAGCTGGCACAGCAGTATGTTGTCATCTTTGCAGTTTAATTTATTTTGGCTATTTTATTAAAGAGAAGTTATTTCTTAGTTACTTGCTTAATTCCATTAAAGACACCAGGGTGGTAAATGGGGCAGAACATGACATCCTGCAAACTTTGCAAAATGGGTTTTAATATGCTGTAGTTTAAACCGTGAGCTTACTTTAGAAACACTGAGTAGAAAAATGAGTTTTATAGTCTGCCTTCTCTTATAACCTCTTTAGTTGAAATTTTTCCCCTTCTTAATGTAATGTAACTTGTCTATGAGGCAGGAGAATAGAATCAAGTGGCTCACTCAGCCTGTTGCTTACACTGTATGATTGATCAGCTATTAGAAAGCATACCTGTCATTAGAGTTGTCAGAGCTACACTCTCTTTCATGGGAACTATAGCGGGGTGCTAAAGAAACTATAAGCATGACATCTGCACACTAGGACCATTGCGCCAGTTACCATGCTGTCTAGACGTTGTGAAGTCAGTGATGAACTGTTACTATTGCAGCTGGCTTGAACATATACATTTGTTGGTATTGTTCTTTCATGAAAACTGAACAGGCAGGGTACAAATGCATTCATTGGCTGTTCTGCAGATCTTAATTACTTCAGAGACTAAGATATTTCAGAAAGGACTCCACCATTTGGTTTTTGGAATGGCAAAGGTCTTTATACATGACAAGACCTGGATTTTCATGAGAAAAGCTTGTAGTATAGAATGACTAGCACAGCTGTAACTAAAGGGCCATTTGCACGGCCCCTTTTGCATCAGAGCAACCCAAGTACTCGGATTGCTCCAGTGCAAAAGCAGCCCTGTGGACACTTAATGGACCATGGTAAGTCATTTGATGTACCTGTTCTGGAGCTGCAGCAATCCTGAGGGCACAGGTTGGAGCAAGTGGTGTAAAAAGCCATGTGGAGAGGCTCCACCACTCACTCCAATATAGAAGGGACCCTTACAGCAGTGCCTCTCAGGATTCCTCAGCCTGTACCCTGACTCATGGCCCATCTCCAGCATATCTTGTGTTAGCATGTGTGAATACACAAGGTAAGCACCTCAGGAGGCTGGGACAGTGCTGAGAGGCTCTGCAGCAGGAGCAAAAGTGTCAGTGTAAACACTGCCTTTGAAATATTTACAAGTGACAAGATTTGTTTTTCTTTTAATTAGCGAGAGTGAGCAAACCCAAGACTACATTGCCGAGCCTTTCAAGAGGGCAGCAAGTACTGTACCAAGAAAAGGAGTAGAAATGGAAGAGGGATATTCGATAAAGAGAGATGAAACTAGTCACATTCATTTTTTTGGGGGGGGGGGGGGCGGTGGTGGTACAACATAAAGCAGTGTATTTGCATTTGTCTAACAGAATGCATTTTTGCCGGCCTACCAGTTGACTTGGATGAAAACCTTTTTTGTGTGTTTCTCATTTCCATTTTAAGTGACAGATTTGATTAGCACAAATAAATGAGAGCACATCATTGGCAACACACAGTGAAGTCTGTAATACACAACAGTCAGAGTTAATGGGCAAACAGTACTTTAACTCACAGCCGCAGTACCATGGAGGCCTCTGGTAATCAGGTAGCGCTGTGTTCACTTGGACCTAGGACAGGATGAACAGTGGCATCCATGACAGGGGAGTGATTAAAGCAATTAGCAGCAGTAAAGTAAGAGAAAAGGTCAGTCTTGCAAATGTGGATGTTAGAAAATAAATGCATAGGCAAAAACAGTAACAGCCGTTCATGTGAGCTGTCAAAGTGAACAGAAATTCATTTAGCAGCTCTGGGCCTGCACGTAAATGGTTGCTACCATATTGAATACTGAAAGTTGCTACTAACAACAGCAGTTGTTGACAAGAGTATGTTTAGTTTAGCAAAGGTCTAAAATGAAAAATAAACCAGTGGTAGAACTGAGCTGTACCAGTCTTTCAAATCTACATCCTATAAGCAACACATCTGTTTGTTGGAAGTTGGCTCCAAAATGAGATTTCATTTCGGTCCTAAGTCAGTGCACCTGTTATGAAGAGGTATTTATTCCAATCACTTGCCTCAAGCACAAGGAGTTATTGCTTGACATTTTATAGCTTGGAAAAAGCTGTCTTTTCAAAATCATTAGTTCAGAGAGGAGAAAATGGAGCAAAATAGTTCATTTTACTCTAAGCACTGCTATTTGGCAGTATTCACATTTGCACGGCACAAAGCTGCACTATTGATTTTTTTTTTTTTTGCTCACAAGGCCTCCCACTAGTTCGTTCTTCGATTGTCAGGATTGCAAGATAGATAGAATTACACTTCTGTTGTTGAAATGCTTGTTTTTCCTTACTGATAAAAAAAGACTGCAAATAAACTGAAAAAAAGATAACAGCAAAGGAGCATGTAGCTTTTTGCTAAAACATTCAACTGTTTTAGCTTCAATTATTTTTTACCTTTTCACGCAGTGTGACTTTACATTATTCAACCATGATGTTACAGAAATCTGAGGTTAGCTGAAAAATGATTGATGGTTAAACCGGTAGGGGTTGTAGGTCTGCATATGAAAAAAATTGTAAACATTTTATCAGCGGGCTATCCTTTGCAAAATGAGTTCCTGTTACTAGGTGAATGTCTTTACTTTGGCTTATTTGGCCATTTGACTTAAATATCAATCAGCTTTTTAAAGGTCAGGATACACCGAAGAATTTTTGTGCCATTAAGGTAAGAAAACTATTAAATGTTAAACTGTTACATACAGCTAAATGTACGCTGTATGGGTGGTGCAGTAGAGAACTGATAATAAAGCACTGTGTTGGCTTGTTTCACCGGAATGAGTTTGCCCTTACAGTTTCTCTGCCTAGATCATTGCACATCCCTTCAAGACGAGGAAGGTCATTCACTGTGCTTTGTTGTTAACAGTACCACATTAATTATCTAGACACTGCTTGAAATAGACAGTCTGTGTTCTGATGTCAGTGTTACCTAGACCATGGTGAGATTTTTAATTTATTTTACAAAGATCCAGCAATTATGCCAAAGTGGCTTAGGTTCCAAATACATTCTATTATAGTTATTAAAATTACATCCGTTAATACCATTTTTGAATTCATTTTAGGTTAAATGATTGTGTGCATCTATGACTATACCTAGAACATTCAAGTTTGTTTCATTGCAAAACCTGAGCTTTATTTATTTATTTATTTTTTTTAGGGTAGAGGCAGACCTATTCCAATTTAACTAATTTTATGTTTTTTTGTTAGGTTTCAGTCGTGCAGTATTGCCATTTGGTTTGGTAAGGAGGGAACTGTCTTGTGAAGGTTACCCCATAGACCTCCGGTGTCCAGGAAGTGATGTCATTATGATTGAAAGTGCCAATTACGGACGAACAGATGATAAAATCTGTGATGCTGACCCATTTCAGATGGAAAACATTGACTGCTATCTACCAGATGCATACAAAATTATGTCACAGAGGTAAAGCACTTGTTTATTCTTTCTTAAAGCAAATTCTGAAAGAAAAAACAGAAGTACTTTGTTTATTCATATACTGTGAATAAACAGTGAGATGTGCTTTGATTTGTACTTTGTCAGTATACCTGAGGAGCACTAAATAATACAGTACAATAATAAAAACTGTGACAACTTTGAATATATATATTTTTTGTTTGAATGAATACTCTTTTGCATTATTCTTTACCTGATGATTGGGGTCACCACCACAGTGGCCTCTTTCCTCTGGCCAAGAGGACAGGCAGGTAAGTGGCTTTCCTTTCCCACCCCCCTTCCCCACCTTAATTAAATAGGCCTTAGCCCGCCCTACTACTAAGCTCACTCCCTGCTCGTGCCCTATTGGGTCTCCACTTGATCCACGCTGCCCACCTTCCCTCTCCTCCCCCATCCCTCCACTGTTCTGCATTCTTTCTTAACTGTTCCTTGAGCTCCAACCTCACCTCTCCCCCTTCCTGTCTCCATGTCAGGCAGTGCTCACCCCTTCACCGTATAGCTCAATTGTTTCCCTACTCCACTTCTGAGTAGAATGGCTATGTCCTTCCTACCTCTCCATCTTAATCAATTAAACTTTATTTAACCAGGCATAACACCATTGAGCAGGCTCATTTTCAAGGTGGTCCTGGACATAGACAAATGTATCACAGGTAGGTATAAGACAAGACTATACAAACACTATACATATGCAGGGCTAACACAGGCCTAACAGTTAGGGCTAACATATTTGAGAGCTAGTTATTGCACATGAAACAAGAAACATAATAAATCTAAGGCTAGGGCAGTTTTATTCCACTGGTTATTCAAGTGTGGGACTTGTGTGAAGGGGGGTATAGAGTGTGGAGGTATAGAAGACAGGGGGGTAGGTAGGGTGAGGTAGGTAGAGGGGTTGGGAGAAGAGGATGCTAAAAGTGCTGGAGCTCCATTGATAGGGGAAGGTGGGAGCTGGGAGTTTCTTGAGATTCGGGGGGAGTTGACAGACATAGGGATGCACTGATCATCTATAACAATTGCAGGTTTCCCTTAGGTATTCTGTAATCAGTGCTTTGAAGGTGAGGGGACCAGGAAGGGTTGAGAGCTTTAGTGACTTTTGCATAGTATTCCAAATGGAAGGAGGGGAGAAGCTGATTGCAGACGAGCTTTGAGATGATCTTACTCTAGGTATTTGAAAGCAGATTAAGGAGAAGCGTCTCAGCCTGTACAATCCCTTGACACAGTCGAATAGGCTCGAGATGTATGCTGTTAGCTTATAAGACAAGGCCCTATATATCCAAAGGAAGGCATTTCTTTTCCTCCTTGTAGTGAGAGAGGTCCATCCCAACTCTTGATACAGCAGGCAGTGATGGGTGCGAAAAGGCAGATTAAGAATGAACCTCAAGGCCCGGTGATAAAGAGTAAAGTTTACGGAGCAATGAAGAAGGGCAGTTAATGTAGAGGAAGTCAGTGTAATCCAGTAAAGGCAGGAATGTGGCTTGCACTAGTCTCTTTCTGGCTTCAATGGTAAGTAGATGTTTAATGCGGTAGAATATACCTAAGAGTTGTCTTAATTGTTTTGATAGTTTGTTCAGGTGGCATAGGAAATTAAGCTTGTTGTCCAGCCAGAATCCCAGGTATTTAAAGGTAAAAATGGTTTCATGGGGTTCACCTAATAAGGTTAGAATCTTCAGGTTGCATGTTGACCCTGAGGAGACATTCGGAGAGAGGATCATGGCTTTGGTCTTTTTGACGTTAAGCAGTAGCTTGTGCATCATAAGATTAAGTCGGAGAGAGAGGAAATCTTGCTGTAAATCCTCATGGGCCACGCCTAGTGAAGAGTTAGCGGTGTAGAGGACTGTATTGTCTGCAAATAAGTGCACTTTAGCTGTGCGCAGGTGTGAATCAAGGTTGTTGATGTAGATTGCAAATAAGATTGGGCCCAAAATAGATCCTTGAGGGACACCTCTTGGCAGTATTTTCAGTGGGGACAGTTCTCCCAGAGCTTTGACTCATAGTCTGTTAGTGAGGTAACTGGTGAACCATTAAATGGCAGAACTGTCAAGACCGATGTTACTTAATGCATTAAGCATAATGTTGTGATCCACAGTGTCGAACGCCTTACTAAGGTCAAGGAAGAGTGCAAACATGTGCTTCTTAGCGTCCAAGGCAATTTGCCTGTCATTGGTTACTTTAGCAAGGGTTGACACGGCTATGTTTGGCTCTAAAGCTCGACTGAGTAGTGTTGAACAGTTTCTGTGAATCCAGGTGCTCCCTGATTTGGGTGTTGACGATTTTTTCCAATAATTTTGAAAGGGATGATAGTATAGAAATAGGCCAATAGTTGTTTAGGTCGCTAGGATCCCCAGACTTGAACAAAGTGGTGCGGTGAGCAGTTTTCCATGGTAAGGGTAACTCACCCTGAGATAGGGAGATGTTGAATGATGGACAGTGGGGGCGGTTAGAAAATAATGGCCAAATTTTAGGAAGAAAGGTTCGATGAGGTTGGCACCAGCACTCTTTTTGGTATCTAAAGATAGTAGGAGGTTTTCCACTTGCTTAAAAGATATAGGGTGGAAGCTGAAGGGGGAAGAGTAGCTCTGGTTGGTGTTGGGGCTTGTGGCATCCCCGTGTCAAATAATCTTACTGAATGGAGAGACGCAAAATGCTAGCCCCGGTGTGACAAAGTGTTCATTGAGTTGTTTAAGTATATCTTGGAAAGTGGTGTCCCCAGACACTAGTTTGGATGGAAGGGAGGTGTCGGTGGTATGACCCTCAACTTCTTTGAGGATACTCCAGAATTTGGCGGCATTGTTTTTGTTGTCTTCCAGGGCTGATTGGAAGAATCTACCTTTTTCAGTCCTAATTAGTTTGGTACAGGCATTTCGAGATACATGAAAGGCAAGCCAGTCAGTGTGTGTCTTCCTAGCTGTTTTCCAACAGTAGTCTCTATCTTTGAGGGCCTTCTTTAGGATGGGTAGAACCATCCAAGAGGTCTTTTCTTGGACCTGGTAAGTCTTAGGGGGGCATGTTTGTCTAAAAGACCCACTAGGAGGCTATGGAAGATGTTAAATGCCTCACTGAGGGAAGAGGCCAAATAGAAGTCTTGCCATCTAATGTTGCTCAGGTCATTCAGGAAGGCATGCCCACAAACCTTTTTAAAGCATTCTTTTAGCTTATATTTAGGGGCTAATTTTAATTGGGGAGAGTGCCTAATGCAAGCAATGGCACAATGATCACTAAGGCCATTGAAAAACACCCTGGCATGCGAAATGTTGGGTTTGTTAACAAACATTAGATCCAGGAGGGAGCTACGCTCTGGGTTTTTTCTGTTGGGTCTGGTGATTGCAGGGGTCATCTGGGCCAACCCACACATATCACTGAGGTCTTTAAGCTTCTTGGAGCTCTCATCTTTCCAATTTAGGTTGAAGTCCCCCATTATAATGCACTCTGAGTTAGCCGTGTCAATTAGACTTTGAGGATGAGGTAGGAGGGCTGTGCTGCCAGAGGGTGGTCGATAACATGCAGTAATGAAGACTGCCTTATTATTGGAAAGCGATAGTTTTAGGGCAAGACATTCAAACTGTTTTGCCCTGGAGGTACAATCAATGACTGTCACAGAGAATTTGTTCTTAACATAGATTACAACCCCCCCTCCAGTTGGTCTATCGCACTGGTAGGTGATGTACCCCGGTATATTGATAGCTTTGTCTGGGGTCAGGGACATAAGCCTTGATTCCGATATCAAAAGGAAGTCGGGGGGGGGGGGATGCATGGAATGACTGTGTCTGAATCAGATTATCTGATTACCTTGCTCTCCCTGCTACTCATGTTCTACCTACCTGAGGCGAGTAACCCTACTTTTCCTCCTACCTACCAGATTGATCATGTCTAGCGACACTCTGGCACCCTATCTGCTGCACCTAGCCCCCCTTGCTCACCGTCTACTGGGAATGACTCAGAACACCCTCGGGGCCTTGAAAGGGTGATATACACATGTTTGTTCCCTCTACCACCTCTGGCATTCATGACTGCTCTCTGGGACCATAGACAACATCATTACCCTTGCTCGAGCTGTAAACCGACCAGGTAAATCTCCCTCAGAAAACTACGATGGTACACCCTGAAGCTCCTGCTCCTCCTGCTGCTGCTTTCAGGTAATATTCACCCCAATGCAGGACCAGAACCCACTACTTCTAGACTAGGCTACCCACTGAGTCACTCCGGAACACTTACCCTTGCTACTGTCAACATCTGTAGCCTTCTGCCAAAACTTGATGCCCTGCAAATATTTGTAAACCAGCACAAGCCAGACATCCTTGCGGTTGTCAAAACCTGGCTCTCGCTTAAAATCATGGATATGGCTATTACCCTGCCTGGCTACAACATTTTCCAACTTGTCAGAATCACTAAAAGGTGGTAGCTGCTCCTTATACCTCAAAGACACTCTCCTGGGCCACCCTTTAAAAAACCCTGTCTCTGACTCATCCTCCCAGATTCTCACTGTTCAAGTTCTGCTAGGCGCCCACAAGAAAACCCTGTCAATTGCCACAGTGTACAACCCCCCCCAAAGAACAAGGAAAAGGCCTCAACTCAGTCCTTGACTGCATCCAATCCGAACCACCTGGCTCTGAGACAATCCTTAGGGGCGACTTCAATATCAACTGGCTTGCCTCGGAAACAGGGGGTTTCAAAGACGCCGTCTCCTCAACTAACCTAGCCCAACTGGTTGACTCCCCCACTAGGCACAACTACAAAACAGGCACAAGTACACTCCTGGAGTGGATTCTGACCAGTCACCCATCCTGCATCTCAAACGTGTCTGTCCTTCCTGACTATCTAAGCGACCATTCCCCAGTCATCTGCGTGTGGACAAACAAATTCACCATGACCCCCCAAATTAATCACCAGCAGAGTCCTTCCACGGGGGCAGTTGAAACACCCAAAATCCCACCTCAGGCACCAAGATTGGTCTCCAATCTTCTACACTCCGGATGTCAGCACAGCCCTTGACTTCTTCATCAAAACCTTTAATGCTGCTTGTGACTCCCATGCCCCTTTCAAAAAGCACAAAGTCAAAGGTCTGTACAACCCCTTGCTCTCCTCAGAACTGCTAGCACTGCTAAAATCCAGGGACCATCTCTGGGTACGGGCTCGGGAAACTGGAAAACAAGTTGACGTACAGAATTATAAACAATCTCAAAATAACTGCACAAAATTAATCCGCCAGCAGAAAAGTACCTACTATAAAGATGCTCTGACAAAACATGGGGTAAAGGAAAATCAGTTTGGAACAATATTAAAGAAGTTACAGGAAAGCAGACTAAAATGTCTCCCACTATGCTGGTTGTAGATGGAATCACGCTTGACCCGACCACCATAGCAAATACATTCAGCTCAGCTTTCACTGACCTCAGCACTGTTCTTCCACCTGACTATTTCAATGAAGATGACCCTCCAACTCTCCCCTCAAGCCCCCCCTCTCCTAATCGACCCCCTTTCTACTTCAAAATAGTCAAGGCTTACGAAGTCCGCAATTATATTCGAAAAGCAGTTGCTAGGTCCAGGTCAAGTGGGGACTCCCTTGACCTCAAACTGCTGGCTCTCAACCTCGACGAGGTGCTCCTACCATTAACAAAAATCTTCAACCTCTCCCTCTGTCTCAGCCAGTTCTCTGACAAATGGAAATCCACCACTGTTACACCGGTCCACAAGAGTGGGGACAGGGCCCTTCATGTGAACTATCGGCCCATCTCCATACTTCCCCCACTCTCTAAGGCCATTGAGTGTATAGTATCTGACCAGCTCACAGATTACCTTGATAGTATAATATCCTGTGCTCTCAACAGCACAGTTTTAGAAAAGGACACAGTACCACATCAGCTCTCCTTTAATTCACTGGAGCAATCCATAGCTCCCTAGACAATAGCTTTCTTACTGGATCGGTCTTCATTGACCTGATGAAGGCGTTTGATGTTGTCCATCATCATCTACTATTGCTGTTGCTAAATGCCGGGCTATCCCCTGAGTCTACAACATGGTTTAAGAGCTACTTGGAAAACCGCTTTCAAAGAGTGAAAATACAGTAGCTGATGTCCTCTCTGATGCAAGACCAGTATGCTCTGGAGTGCCATTAAGGGTCTATTCTCGGGCCTCTTCTCTTCAGCCTCTTCCTGAATAGTCTCCCACAATCCTGTCCTGAGCAGCTCCTTCTATACGCTGATGACACTGTCATCCACTCCACCCACAAGGACCCCCACGTTCTGCAAAGCAAACTACAGCATGGCTTCACCTTGGTTGAAAACTGGTTCAGTAAACACAAACTGGTCCTCAGCTATAAAAAAAACAAAAAAAAAAACAAAGTCTATGCTTTTCTGCAGCTTGCACAACAAGCACCTCCTCACTATTGCAAACTGCCTAGGTGCAATCCTAGAATAAGTGCAATCCTTCAAATACCTTGGAGTCACACTCGACAGTAACCTATCCTATGGGTCCCACATTGACAGTGTTGCCAAAGTGGCTAATACACGCATTGGCCTTCTCTACAGACATAGGCAATGCCTAACTCTGGAAGCCCTAAGGATTGCAGTCCAGAGCTCGGTGGTCTCAACAATTGACTATGGCCTCATTGTCTATGGTTCCGCTTCCATCACCGCCCTCAGGTGCATATCTTTGGCCTTGAACAAAGCTTGCCGACTTATCACCGGATCCCTTCACAGGGTTTTATTTAACTCTAAAAATTGATTAGCGTTTTGCTCATAAAAGTGCTAAAACATGAAAATGCATAGCGCTTGCTTCACTGTGTTTAACAAACATAACACTTCTAGAAAACCTATATAAATTCTTTCTGTACAGTTAGTATTATCCCAAGGAAAAACTGCTACTCAGTTATTTAAAACCCTGCATCGTCTCACCCACATGTGTGACATATACCCCCAAACTGGGTGGCTTCAACTCTCAAACCACATCAAGAACCAAACGTGCATAATGGCTAAAAAATACATTGATGGGCTTTGCCCCCCTCCCCCAGAGTTCAAGCTCTGCTACAAACTGCACAGAATCCTCGCCTCACCAGAGGCTCTGAATCTCAGTTACTACATATCCCCAGATGCCGGACCTCACAGGGACAAAGATCCTTTGCTTACAGAGCTCACTGCTGATTAAATGGTCTCACCAGGGACATCTCTCTACCTAAGCTTGGCCTGTTCAAATATAACCTCCACCTATTCCTCTCTGCCTCTAGCACTTGCGACTGTCTTCCCTAACCTGCTGTTTCCATCTGGCACTTGTCCCCTCTCATTACCCCTACTATCCCGCTCTACCTACCCCCCATGCTTGCACTTTCCACTCTGCTCTTCCTGTGTTTGACAATCGCCTCTGGCTGCTTCTTCAACCTGTGTCTCACCCAAGTTCTTGTTAACAATGTGATCCTTGTCTTTGTTCAAGCTCCTAGTACCACTTAATTGTATGTACTCATGTGATGGTAAAAAAACTAACCTGTTATCCTGTAGTTAAGTAATGTCCTGCTTTGTTTGTAACTCATTCTGATGTAGAACCTTTGTGAAAGAGCCTTGGCTCAAAGGTAACTGTAATCCTAGACTCAAATAAATAAAATAAAATTTGCAGCCGTTGCCCATGGGGCTCCTTGGTTGGCTGGCATAGAAACATAGAATTTGATGGCAGATAAGGACCGCTTGGCCCATCCAGTCTGCCCAGGGGTACATAAATGGTAATCTTGAAATGGATATAAAAAAATCCAAAAATCTGATTGGATGAGGTGCTCTGAACCCAGCTCTGATATTCTAGTTCAAGAGCACTGGAAAATGATCTGTGACCTCAATGACCTGTGTACCTTATACAGGCACAGATGTATCAGTACACCTTAGTTCACTTAGTTGAATAAAAAAAAGTAGCATCTGCCATCTACTGGCCAAATAGAAAAATTACAGGGGCTCAGTAAGACTACTTTTTCCCCCCTTTTCTCCTAATTTTTATGTATTTAAATTAAAAATAATTTATTAACTAATCCTAATGGACCAATTTCATAATCATAATAAGGCACTGTAGGGTGCGTCTTGTGCTGGGATAATGGCACTTCATGGGCAGTGGAATTACTCAACCTTTGGCCTTATGCTGCACTCCTCCCCCACAAGGTGTGACGACATTCCAGCACAAAGTGCACCCTGTCAGGCCTTATTGCTTAAGTAGCACATGCCTACCCACTCTGAGAGCTGAGCGCAGGACCTCTGTCTTGTGCCCAGCCCCCTGTGGGATTTTGGCGATCGCATTGTAACCTCATGCTGCCATGGTGCTGCGCAGTGCCCTGGTATCATTCCACTGGGCCATGTCTAAGCTATTTGTTTTAAACTACACATACCATACTTCTCCCTGAGCTGTTTACAGAGAGTTCAGTTTGTGAACCAACTTAAAGAATGGCAGTCATTTGTATTGAAATCACTCAGTGCTGTGGCTCAGTAATGGAAGATTGGGTACTGCCTCAGAAAGTCATCTTTTAAAGTAGCAGTACATATTAGTAGTAAAAATGTTGACCTGTACTTTTTATTCCATGTTAGAGTAGCACTTCTCTTCTGTCTTGTACGAGACTCATTTTTCCCATCTTGAGTGTGTTTTAGCATTTTTTTTTTATGTTTGAAATAATAAAAGAAGTGGTCCTTTTAACATACATACAAGAAAGGAGGCACGAGGCAATCTAAAATGGAATAAAAATATATTGTAAAAAATTATACCGCTAACATGCACTGCTGTTTGAAACACTATATGAGAGTATTTCCCATTGTACTTCCATCCTTTCATCAGATCAGGCTCTGGCAGATGGGCTCACAGGCCAGCCAGTCACTGACAGAAACACATTCCTAATCAGATATTTGATTGGCCAGTGGTGTCACCCTCATTGCTTGCCATTCCTGTCATAATTTCTTTTGTTTCAGTCTCTGTATGAGAAGCGGGCATGCTGCTTCGGCACATGCAGCTAAGGGTGAAACTGTTTAGACTTCAAGCTGGAGTTTGTTCTGTAGTTTTCAGTGTTTCGAGATTTTAACCATTCACAGTATTTTCTTTCCACACAGAGATAGCTACACAGTGCGAGTTCGCTGTTTTATTGCCCTTTATTAGATCAGTTCATGTTCTACCAGAGCTCACAGACGAGTTTGTGATCCATCTACATATGCACACACACACACCCCAGCATCATCCTTCTGTAGTGCTGTTCACTATGCTCATCCTTCTGATCAGTAATGCAGTCATCCACAGCATGGTTCCCATGCCAAGTTACTCGTTCTATCTGAAGGCACGACAAAGAAGAAAGGATGCAGGTACCCCATGGGTAGGGAATCTGTAAAGATGTTAAACACTGGTGCTTTTTTGTGTTGCTTGTATTGAAAATGAGTGACATTAGGCCTAATCCAATCACCCAGAAGAGGTGTGCCCTTTTAGCATCTGAGAGGAAGAAGTAAAGGAAGGTGGTAGTGCAGGGACTAACCATCACTTCCCTCCTGCTAGCCTGCTTCTCACTTTTACAATTTTTTTTTTTTAATTCAAGCCTCCCTTCCGGCTACAGCAGAGGCAAACAAAAGCAGTTGTGTGGGTGGGGAGGTGCACACCGATTCCCACTGTCAGGTCAGAGTCCTCCCTTTCTCATGGGTTTAATTCTCTCAACCTCTTGGGATGTGTTGTCCCTGAGGGATCTCCCTTAGGCGAGTGCTTCTCCAGAGATTCCCTGTCACAGGAGGAGCTGCTAATGTCATTCCCAAAGAAAGCATGCAAAGTCCATTCTCATTTTCACTCCAGGCAGTGCTCTGCTACCCACTCACCGCATAGGTCCTCTCTGTCAGTTTCCTCTTTCTCCTCCAGCAGCATGTGGTCCTTGCCACATGTCCTCGAGTGGACTTGGAACATGTGGATGGTTGGGGATGGGAAATTGTGCTGCTGATGGCAGTGCTTCTGCAGCCCAGAGAGGGGAATTTGTCAGCTTCAGGCATCACTGCAACTCCTTCGGATGGCTACGGAGGTTGCGACACCCATGGGGCTCTGCTGCAGCGTTCCAGGTCAGTAGTGATGGCGACAGTGCCATCAAGTGGGTGGATGGTGGAAGGAGGAAGGAAAAAATGGAGAAAAAAAACAGAGAGCCTACTAAATGATGGTCTTGGATGCAATTTGACCCATTTTGTGTGGATCTCCCATCTGATGATGGTGAGAAGTAACAGATAAAGGAGCCATAAGTTAGCCAGTTGATTTTAAAAAAAGGATCAGGGTTTATATGGTTCTCTACAGGAAATTTGTCTTTTTCAAGAGCAGCAGTTTACCTTATGAACATACTAAAATATTAGCAGATACAGGCCTCATGGTCTATCGCGTCTGCTCGGTTGTGCAGCTCACAGTTCAGACAACTGCTGCTGCCCCCCCTTGCCTCTCCACCCCCGTTGTTACCCCAAACTGAGTTCCCCACCCTGGTCATCTCCCGACTAGTATTCTGCCTTGAACCCTATCTCAGCCTCTTTTAAAATGCCCCACTGATTTCAGAGAGATTACTCCTCCAACTGTGCATTCCATACTGCCACCACCCTCTCCATGAAATAGTGCCTCTTCATCTCCTCCTGAACCTACCCCCCCCTTTAGTTTCAGACTATGCCCTCTTGTGTACCTCTCCCTCTTCTGCCTAAACATATCCTCAGTACTAACTCTATTTTTGCCCTTCAGGTACTTAAAGATCTCAATCATATCACCTCTATCCCTTCTCTCCTCCAGGGAGTACATGTTGAGCTCCCTCAACCTGTCCTCATAGGGTTTCTCTCCCATCCCCGTGATCATCTTGGTTGTCTGCCTCCGGCCCCCCCTTCAAAAGCTTGATGTCCTTCTTTAAATAGTGGCACCAGAATTCTACATAGTACTCCAAGTGAGGCATCACTAATGATTTATACAATGGAAGGATTACTTCCTTCTTCCTTCCTAGAAGTGATCACCCTAGTAATGCACCCCAACATTTTATTAGCCTTGGCAAATGCTTTTCTATACTGTGCTGAGTGATTCATATTCCCTGTGACCACCACCCTCAGATCCTTCTCCTCCACAGTGACGGATAACTGGTCCTCACCCAAATGGTAACTGTACTCCAGGTTTCTGGCTCCTAAGTGTATGACCTTGCACTTCCTAGCATTGAAACCCAGTTGCTATGTGTTTGACCAATGCTCAAGTCTTTCCAGATCTTCCTGGAGTACCCTTCCTCCTCCCACGCTATCTACCAGTGTACCTATTTTGGTGTCGTCATGGAACAGGCTCATCTTGCTCTTAACCTCTTCAGCTATATCAGCTATGAAGATGTTAAGTAGCATTGGCCCCAGAACCGAGCCTTTTGGGACACCACTGATAACTGCTAAGGGTGTCAAGAGTTCCCCTCCCACCACCACCCTCTAATGTCTGTTCCTTAGCCAGTTTCTTATCCACCTGACCAGCTTCTTCCCTGCTCCCAGGCACTTCAGCTTGCTAGTCAATCTCTCATGTGGCACCAAGTCAAATGCCTTGCTGAAATCCAGATACAGGACATCAACTGTCTGACTGCCATCCAATGCCTTAGTCACCCAGTCAAAAAAAGTCCATCAGGTTTTTTTGACTGGATGTCCCTGGGGTGAACCCATGCTGCCCGTTGTCCTGAAGACCATTCTCTTCCAAGAATGCCACCATCCTCTCTTTCAGGATAGTCTCCATTAGTTTCCCAACTATGGACATGAGGCTGACCGACCTGTAATTACCCGGCTCATCCTGAGGTCTGCTCTTGTGGAGGTGCACCACATGTGCCATCCTCCAGTCTAGAGGCACACATCCTGACTGTAGGGAGGTATTAAACAAATCAGTCAGAGGTGCTGCCAGGACTTCTGCCACTTCCTTCAGGACTCTTGGATGTACCCCATCCAGTCCTGGCGCCTAAGGCCTTCCAACACTTTTTTCACAGGGACCTTTCCATCCGTTGGCCCCTCTCCTCCCCCACTACCTACTCTCTCTTTTCCCTGTGGTATGGGTTGCTCCCTAGTACATACTGAACAGAAGTACTCATTTAGTACCGCCACCTGTTCAGCCACCTTCTCTGCCCACCCTCCTTCCTTGATGATCTTTCCCCTGCAGCTCCTCCTCTCCCTGACGAAATTGTGTTTCCCTTTTCTAATCCCTTGTGTAAGCCTTGGCTCCTTTGAGGCCTTGGTTGCCCTTACAGCCCTGCTCACCTTCCTGGATTTCTTGTGATACTCTTCTTTATCTGCCTCCCCTCCATGAATTAACTCAGACTCATAGTTGATTATAATTAGGTGCGGGGGGGGGGGGTGCAGGGGGCATAGCCTCCCACATGGGTGGTTTGGGGGGCAAAGTGCTCCTATAGAAAAATGGACCAGGTTTCCTTATGGATTTATGTCATCCGCAACTTGCAGTCGACATAAATCCGTCATTGCAATGCCGGTCAACAAAATAGTTGTCGAACAGGCATCATAGACCCCAGGAGTCTGTGGCCTCCACCAGGCCCATCTTCAAGACTAACCATTCCTGGCTGGTATCCATATTTGGGCTGATGGTGGCCACATGCCCCCCAAGTATGGCTGCCATCCTGCTGAAGTCCACCCTTTTGAAATCCACTGTCCTGGTTTTGGTAAGTGTCCCTTCCTTTCCCAAATCAAGGGAGAACCATACTGTTCGATGGTCACTCCCTAAAGCTACCAACTTTCCAAGGCCTAAAACTGGGATGGTCCATCCTGACCATGACGCCCCCCATCGTGTCAGTCCCACGGGCACCGCCACAGACAACACTGCACACAATCAATTACATTTTGCTGCTTGTTCTGGCCAAGCCACCCCACAGTAACACCAGTAGCAAACATCCAGATTAAAACGATACATCATTCTGCTGCAGCAAGTTCCAAATCATGATGTACAGAAAGTTCATTAGAAGCAAAGCAGCGTTTAATTATGATCACACATTCGAACAGCATGTATTGCTCCTCCTGACCGTGCCATCCAACCCGTTTACACTCACCTCATTTGTTAAGCAAACTTTACTTCAGTGACTCCCACCACCACCACACCAGATTGTTGTCACACAGTTCACTGCAGCCTATCAGGTTGGGGTACTTTAGTTTATTGCTGCCAGTCTCTTCTCTGTCTGGAGTCCCTCTCAGCTGCTGGCAGACAGACATCCATACACGCTTGTTTGCATTACTACCCAGTCTAATCTAACAGGAAGGAACATGCTTTACTGTGCTCCCACTGACATGCTTATGGTGCAACACAGGTGCAGGGGTTGAAGTTGCAAACTGCTGTCCAGCCCAAGCAGCACCACAGTGGTGCTGAAATAACTGTCACTGATCACGTAATAACAGTCAGCAGAAAAAAAGGGACAAAACTAGGACAAGTAAGCAAAAACCAGGACAAAAGTGACATTTTGCAAAACTTGTGGGGACACTGGGACATACTGCATAAAATAGGGACTGTTCTGGGAAAATGGGGACTGTTGGTAGCTTTATCACTCCCCATCAAGGGGTTCTCCGCCCTCACATCACGTACCTGGTTCCCCTCTGATAATACCAGGTCTAAAATGTTCCCCTCTCTGGTTGGCTCATTTGCCTGTTGTAACAGAAATGTATCCTAGAAAGCATCAAGTCTGACTTGTTCCCTGGTGTTAACTGAAGTCATGGTACTCCAGTCCACCCCTGGTAGATTGAAATCACTGACCAGCACCTTCCTTCCTTCCCCTGCAACAGTGCTTCCGTTTTGTAGCCACTAACTCTCTGTCAATTTCCTCAGTCTGGGAGGGTGGTCAGTATACTACCTCCAGCCTAATCTTCTTGCCCTTTGCAATTTGTATGTTAATCCACAAGATCTCTGCCCTCCCCTCCTCCTCTTCTTCCCTACTGCACCCTATCCCATCCCTTATGAAGAAAGCCACCCCCCTTCCTTTCCATTTAATCTGTCTCTCCTAAACAGTCTGCATCCTGCGATCATTAAGTCCCAGTCCTGGTACTGGCTGACACTGTCTCTGTGATGGCAGCTATATGACCACCTCCACCACCATCATCAGTGCCTGGAACTCTGGTAGCTTATTCCCTAGGCTGCTTGCGTTTGTAGAGACTACCCCCCAGCCAGACCTCTGGCCCCCCTTATCCTTCTCTTGCCCCCTGCTACCTCCCCTTTTTGAATTCTGCTCATTTCCCTTATTGCCAGCTGGTGGGGGCAAAATGTCTACTATACCTTGCATCCCAGACTGTTTCCCAAGTTTTAGCTGCCCCCCTTCTTAGTTTAAATTACATGTGGTTGCTACAAACTCTTCTAGTTTTTGCTTCAGGACTCTTGATCCCTCTCTGCTGAGATGACTTAATCCAAACAGCGCTGCACAGAACCACAGAGACCATTAAGCTTCAACTAATTGTTGATTTATTTTCCACCAGCGTCAATGCCTCTAGCGTCTCAGCTACTTGCCTTCAAGGAGGCGACGGGTGAAGTCTGTCCTGGGCATATAAGGCCCTGTTATCCCATGTTGACTGTCGGTCCCCAACTAGTCCAAACCCCATAGTCCTAAACGAATCTGGCAGCCATTCATTAAACTCCTTAATTCTTTTTTTCTGTCTGTGCTTGCCCTCGGTACAGGCAGAAGTTAAGAGAAGGCAATTGATTGCCATTCATTGCTGCCTACCCTGGCCAGCTCTCTAAATCTTGCCTGAAGTTCACATTGTTTCCCTCCAGATCATTTGTACTGAGGTGCACCACAACATGAAGCCCCCCCCACCCTTTGTCGCTTTGCACATGTGGGTATAATGTGCCTCATTTTGTGCACTGTCATACCTGGCATACAAGCTACCCAGATAGAACTTCTCCTGTCCCCCTTGCCTCCCCTTCTGGTACCTTTTAGCATGGAGTCCCTCAGTATGATTACTCTTCTGCCCTCTCCTTGCTGCCTTCCTTAAATCCACCCACTTCCTGACTCTTGTCTCACTCTTCCAGTCCTCTTACCTTGTCATTTCTCCTCCCCCGCACCTGGTTCCTCATGCCCTGTGGTCCCTCTATGATTTTACCCTCATTTCTCCTAGCAAGGATTGTCTGCTCCTCCCCCATCCTGATAGTTTCTATGTTGTCCATCTTTGCCCCTACTTTACCCTTTCCAGTACCAGTCACTAGAATGTGTGTGTTTCCTCCCACCCCCTCTTCTCCCGCCTGTCGCCCCTTATTTGGTCTCCCCGACCTGTGCTGCCTTCTTGCTTATCTGAATTGTCTCCCTGTTTCCCCTACTTCCCCTTCTTGCCAACTCTACTACGATGTTTCTGCACTTTTTTTTCCCTCTCCCTTACTCCTCCGGTATGCCTCCCATTTCCCCACTTTTCCTGTCTACACCTCCCGATGCCTCCTCTACTTTCCTACTCCCTTCCATTTGTTCCCCCCACTCCCTTTGTTCCTAGGGTCCTACTCCCAAGCCCTGTTTATCATCCTTCCCCTCTTGATCCTCCTGTTCCTGCAACATAGCCAATGGTGAAAACCTGTTTGATACCCTAACATTGCCTCCTGTGGTAGCCCATCTGACCCCAGGTGCTGTGTCCCTGCCATTTGTTTGTATCCTATCCTCTTGCACCTCCCCACCCTTCCTCCTCACTTTCTTCCAGTAGTTACCCTCCCTACAACCCGATCTGTCACCCCGCCCTCCAAACATCCCATTCGTTCCTCTGCCCCCACTGTCCCCCCAGCCCACAGTGTTTCCTGTGCAGTTTCTTCCATCTTCCTCTCCCACCTCGCTCTGTTTCTCGACCCCCCCACTTCACCTCCTTTCTCAGCCAATTAATTTCGGCCACGAGCTGTCCCAATTTCTGACTTATTGGGCACCCCCCAATTCTCCAGAGCATGTCCATAAAAACTGCCACCCCACATCCATTGTAACCAACTATTTTCCTCCTTCTCACTGATCCTCCATTTACCCCTTGACCCCAGTGTCCCTCCCCCAACACCGTCTCCTCCAGTTTTTAGGATACTCCATCCTAGTACTCGCTAATCCACACCTTTTTTGCCACCCTATGCTGAGTCCCTGGTTCCTTGTATCCCCACTTCTCTTGCACTGTGTTCAGCTAAGAGTTGCTCAATGCCCGGGGATCACCCTTCCAGTGCTTAAACAATCAACACCTGTTAGCCCTAGGTCCTTTGTTTAATGTCCTAAACCTTTTAGCTTAGCTTTGCTGCCCTTTACCTTTGAATCATGCTCCTATAACAAGGTTTCTTTCTTGTCCCTTTCTCCCTTTCCTGCCCCGTCACTGTCTCCTGTTAGCTTAACCCCAGAGGCTAATCTTTAGTTGAGTCTGCCAAATTTTTTGATAAGCAGTGCCTTTAACAATGTCCTAGAATTTATTTAAACCCTCCGTGTTTTTCCTCTGTTAGGTCCTTTGTCAGCAGCGCATTTGATGAGTAATAGCAGGCAGAACAGCGCAAATTTCTGCCCCCGACTCTAAGCAGTGGCAATATGCAACAGTTCTTCAGATAAGTCCCAACAGTTAAGTTGGTTAAAACAGTTAAAGCATTTCTCCTGAACCCCACAACAGTGACCATTTAGTAACTATTCTTTAGATAAGTCTTACTACCCAATACATTCCTCAGAATCTTCTCTATCTAATGGCAATATGCAACAGTGATATTTTACCAACAGTTCATTGGATAAGTCCTAACAGTTAAAACAGTTCCCCTGAACATCCAACAGTACGGTTTTCTGCCCCTTCTCTAAATAATAGCAACAGCCAATTTTGTGCTAACTAGCTAATTCCTACCATGTAAAACCATTTACCTCATACATGACTGTATAGTACTACTCACACATTTAGATTTAGACCTAGGAGGCTATGGGTCTTATTGAGGGATCAGCATCTCCTGCCTATTTCAATTGGAAGAAGAGTGTGACAGTCCTATGTCGAAATCTCCCTGTGCAGAATCTTCACAATAGATTATGGGAGAGTCTTTAACTTGTAAACGATGATCCAGAGTATCAGACGGAGCTTTTCCTCTCTGCTGAAGATGGAAAAAGTCCCTGAGCCTGTGACTCCAGAACCTGTGCAAGATGGTTCCTTGTATTGATTTAGTTCCGTGGGCAGAGGTAGATGGCAGACACTGAGAAGCTTGGCTGCTGAAGCAAAACTGCTATTGACTCTTCCTTAGTCCCTTCTGCTGTCCACTTGCTCCATAGGTGAGCTCAGACCTCAGGTGGTGATGTCAGTGTGAGCATCTCATTAAAGAGATTCATAAACAGGATCTGTAGCCTCTGGTGATTTAAAGATCAAATGCCAGTGTTTTACAGATTTACAATAAACGATGGAATTCATGTTCCTGTGTCATGATTAGTGCTTCCTGAAAATATCATGCTGTTTGGTTTTGTGGTTTTCTTTAAATCAGCATCTGTTAATGTGCTCTGCAGTAACTTAAAACAGTGAAGATTTTTCTGTCCCTGTCAGTGAGTGATGATGACATCATTCCTGTTCAGCCAGTTGCTGCAGCAATGAAGTCCTTAATTGCCTGCAGTATCTGGTATACTTCCCAGTCAGAGTAATCTGTAGGGCTAATTATCTTTACTCCAAGTGTGCTACTAACCCAACTTGGTTTGTTTTTAGATAGAGTAGGTTACAGTCCATCATTCTGTTCTCATTAAGAGTTGGTCATTTGTGTTTCAATGGGTAACTGAAGTGGTACAAATGAATGTTCGTGAGAAATCTCCTGTCTGTATCACAGCCGAGTTCTGTCACATCAAAACTCTGCATTGTTTTTTTGGCTATATAAATCCAGGGTTGTTGAATGGATATAAAATAAATATAAAGTATAAGCCATAGAAGTAGTGTGTCCTTGATGTAGCCTCCATACATAAGTTCATGCAAGAACAATATTATTGTTATGTCAGATTGACAACTAGGTGACTGCCACACTTTGCTATTTCAGGAACATGTGCTGTATGAATTCACAAAATTCAGTTCTCTGAGGGAGTCTGTGTGGAAATACATCATGTGTGTGTAACTAGACCTACTGTATGTCATCCTGATGCCCCTGTCTCATGCCCCCCAATTGAGGCTGCTGCACCGTGCTTCTCTCTGCACCCCCCCCAGGCAGGGCCAATGCCACCTTTTGCCCCTGTTCCAGTCTCCACAGACAGGACTGCTGTACTCTGCTAAGCCCTAGAGTCCCAGGGCCTCTGCCTCCACAGTTGGGGCTGCTGCACCATGCTGCCCCAGGCCACCAAAGGTGGGGCTTTTGCTGCACCCTGCACTGCCCCAAATGGGCAGGGTAGCTGCAACACATGCACCTTATCTCGGTCAGGGCTGCAGTACCCTGATGCCACACTGTGTCCTGCCCCACAGCCAAAACTTCTGCACCAAGCTGTCCTCTGCCCCCTGCCACCACTGTGCCCTGCTACATCATAGAGCCTCTTGATTCCACAGTTAGGGTTATTGCTCCATGCTGCTTCCTGCCACCACAGATCCTTTGGTACACTACCCAAGCTGCTCAAAAGAAAAAAACAAGCACTTTTTTATCTTGTGTTATAGGGTGGGGAGAGAGGGTAGCAGGGCACAGCAGCCCTTCCTGTGGAGGCATGGGGCTCTAGGGCACAGCAGCTTTGAATGTGTCAATGTGGTTGCAGGGTGCAGCTGCCCTGGTTGTGGTGGCAGAGACAGAGGACAGCATAGTACATATGCCACGACCATGTGACAGGACAAAAGGGTGGCATCAGAGTACAGCAGCCCTTACTGTGAGACAGAGTGCACAAAATGCAGTGGCCCTGCCCATTTGGGGGCAGTGGAAGTGGGTAGAAGGGGGTGGCAAAAGCCCCACCTTTGGTGGCCTTGGGCAGCAAGATGCAGCAGCCCCAACTGTGGCGAGAGAGTCCCTGGGACTCTAGGGCTTAGCAGAACACAGCAGTCTTGTCTGTGGAGACTGGAACAGGGGGAAACAGGTGGCATTGGCCTTGACTGGGGGGGGGCAGTGGAAAGCAGAGTGCAGTAGCCTCAACTGAGGAGCAAGAGACAGGGGCATCAGGAGGACATATAGTATGTCTAGCTATACACATACATGATGTATTTCCACACAGAATCCCTCAGTGAAATGAATTTTGAGAGTTCATACAGTACAGGTTCCTGAAATAGCAAAGTGTGGCAGACACCTGTTTGTCAATCTGACATAACAATACAAAATCAAACATGACCCCACAATGCAAAGCATCATGGGCTGCATATGAAAATCACCACAGAATATTATGCTGGTTCAACTTTAAGCAGAAATGCATGGTGCCGAAAGGCCTCTCACACAGTTTGCAAAGGTGCCAACTGAAGACACAAGACACGTGTTTCGTTCTACCAGGACTCATCAGTATGCCTCATCTGTCTAACACCTCAGTGGAATGAACCAGCTACCCTAAGATAGTCTATCTGGGTTATGTTGTGGTCAACCCAATTAAAACAAAAAGCTATTTAAAAGACAAAGGACCTCTGTGCGCAAGCACTGAGGCATTGGTTACCCCAAAGGGCATTTGGCTGGGAAGCCAAGTTTCAGAGAAATACAGAATCACACATGACCCCACAATGCAAAGCATCATGGGCTGCGTATGCAAATCACCATAAAATATTATGCTGGTTCAACTTTAAGCAGAAATGCATGGTGCCGAAAGGCCTCTTACACAGTTTGCAAAGGGTGCCAACAGAAGACATAAACACGTGTTTCGTCATACCAGCTGTTCTCACATGAACATATGTATGGAGGCTACATCAAGGACACACTATTTCTATGACTTAAACTTTAGATTTATTTTATATCCATTAAACAACCCTGGATTTATATAGGCAAATAACAATGCATAGTTTTTATGCGACAGAACTCAGCTGTGATACAGATAGGAGATTTCTCACAAACATTCATTTATACCACTTCAGTTACCCACTGAAGCAAAAATGACCAACTCTTTATGAAAACAGAATGATAGATTGTAGCCTAATCTATCTAAACACAAACCAGGTAGGTTAGTAGCACACTTGGAGTAAAGACAATTAGCCCTACAGATTACTCTGACTGGGAAGTGCAACAGCTACTACAGGCAGTTAAGGACTTCATTGCTGCAGCAACAGGCTGAATAGGAATGATGTCATCACGCACTAACACAGACAGAAAAATCTTCACGGTTTGTTCACTGTTTTCAGTTACGGCAGAGCACATCAACAGATGCTAATTTAAAGAAATCCACAAAACCAAACAGTATAATATTTTCAGGAAACACTAATCATGACACAGGGTCTTGAAGTCCTGTGTTACTGTAAATCTGTAAAACATTGGCATTTGATCTTTAATTGAATGCCTGTGGGGGAAGGGAACTGTCTGAGTCTTAGGCCCTGTCCACACTATGCCTCTGTAACGTTACAGAGTGCCCAAACCATTACCGCAATGGTTTGCGTTTACACCTGTAACATTACAGAAGGCATTTTAGTAACTGTTGTTGAAACCACATATGAGATGGTTTCAGCAACGGTTATGAAACGATGATCCCGCCTTAGTAACGTTACTGGTGGTAGTGTAGATGGGCGGTAACAATCCCCCAGGGCCTGGAAGTGCAGCGCCAGCCGCATCAGGATCACGTCACGCACGGTCACCCATCTCCCGGGCGTAACGGACACCGCCACGGTGTGGACGCACTGCACTGCTTCCCGCCATAACGGATTGCATCTGTTACCGGGCCAGAGTGGTGTATGTGGACAGGGCCTGAATATGGCTTAAGAAATCTGGTTGCCAAGAGAGAGAGGTTAAAGGATCAACATCCTATATACTGGGGCCATCTATCTGGCATAGAAAGTCTTTTCCAGGAAGGTCAAGGGGGAAAACATCACTCACCCACTCATTGGTACAGTAGCTTACATCAGGCAGAATGAGGAACAAGATGTCCAGCCATGATCAGAGTGGTTAGGCCACTGCTATGCTGCGCATAAGATCACCTGTCAATCCTGAAAGGAATAGAAAATGGAAGAGCGGATTGGCTCAGCAGAGAGGAATACTCACCAAAATGATAAAAACTTACTCTGTGGGTTTTCACTCTAAAAGGGCCAGAGTGAGGAAACCAAAAGTGTATCTCAACACTTGCTTCAAGAACAAGAAATGGGCTCTGTTCCAGGAATCCAGAACCTCAAGTCTAGAAGATAAATATGATGCCTTTTCAATGGGTTCAACATCTGTTCTACACCTTTTCACCAGTCCTTCTTATTCCATAATGAGCCAAAAGGTGATCCTGATCTTCATAGCACCCTCTAGACCTCAAAACAGCATGGTTCTTGAACCGTCTGGCTGTGGTGGTCAAGCCCATTTCCTTTTCAGGATAAATCTGAACTTTCATGTCAGAGTCCTTTTCAGTATCCGCAGATATTCCATATCAGTCTCCAGACTTGGAGATTGAGTGGAGCAGGATTAGATCCTTAAGCTACTCAGACCAGGTGGGGGACTGGCTGCTAAAATCTCAAAAGGCTGCCATGTCTGTAGTGTCTTATAGTCTGTAAGAACATCACCCATTATTCTAACCAGAGACGGATTACTTTGAATAATGCCTGGGTGGCGGCTGTCCTTAGTGATGCCCTGAATCTTACTCCCTGTTTAGACAGCCACTCTTCTCTGCACCGCAGTCCATGTCGGCACCCCCCTTGACCACCTGAGCCAGTTGCGGCTTCGTTTACATGGCCTTTCTTTGCACTGATGCAAGACATGCTGGAGAGTTGCCCCAGGTTCGAGGAGGATGCTGGGAGGCACAGGAGGATACTAGGAGGTCACTTGTACGTTGGAGTAAACAGTGCAGCCTGTCCACATGGCTGCCTACATTGCTTGCTCTGTAATGCGTACCCAGGTTTGCTGCTGCTCAGGGAGAGGATCCGGGACCAGCTTACCATGATTTAATAAGTGTCAACATGGCCGTGTTTGCACTGCAACAGCCTGAGCACACAGGTTGTTATGGTGCAGATGCATCCATGTAAACTGGCCTTTAATCAATAAAGCATGTAAACTTCGGCCCTAACTGCCATGCTTCCCAAAGTTGAAGAGCATGTCATTAGGGTTCATTCTATTGTGTGTTCCTGTTATGTCTTCAGTGCATTTAATAAAGCAAAGCTGAGAGTGAAGAAGTACAGTATATTACTCCTTTGAACCTAAACCTGCTCTTAAATATCTTGATGGGTCACCTTTGGAACTACTAGCATCAGTTAATGCGGCCATGTTTACACATAAGGTTGCTTTCATGGTTGTAGCCACTTCTGCTGGAAGGGTCAGGAGTTGGGTCCTGTCTTGGAAAGAACCCTTCTGTCTTTTCCATCTGGTCTAGTTGTGATGTAAACTAACTTGGAGTGAAGTCCCAAAGTAAATAACTAATTTCACATTAATCAGGAGATTTTGATCTCCCTCTTCAAATCCTAAGAATATCCGTGAGAGAAAACTTCATTCATTGGATGTTTCCAGAGCTGCAAAGTATTATTTTGTAAGGACTAAAAGGGAGGTACTGTTGAACTTTGTCCTCCACTGTTTCTGAATAACTGAATGGAGGAATCAGATAATCAAACAAGGTGGCTGAGAGAACAAAAGAAATTATTTAAATGGGCCCTATCAGCTTTTTAGTTGGATTAAGCTTTTTAGCCGGATTTTAGGTCATGTGTGGCCAGTTTGCCTCTATTAACAGTATAAGCAAATCAACTGATTTGACAGCTCCAATGTGTGATAAAAACATAAATTTGTACTGCTTTACACATTTCTTAGCACTGTTCTCCAGATGAGCAATCTGCCTAACTACAGCCACCATCCAGAAGCTTCTTGCTGCAGTCGGAAAAAACTTTGCCCCTGTGTAAGAAAACCTTGCACTGGAAGTTGAAAAACACTAACTTTGAAAAACAGAACTGAGATCCCCAAGCATAGGATCTCGGTTTAATTTTTCAAAGTAAGATTTTCCCACTTCAAGTACTCAGTTTTCTTGTACAGGAGCATATTCTTGTTCTGAATAGCACACTGTTTGGGACAGAAGCCTGATTTAATGTAGACCAAAATAAATTAAACTCATTCATGCACGAGTTTTGTAATGATCATGGTGCTGTTTCAGAAGCATGTTCACTGCAGCAAGACTCTTCCAGCCAGCTGCTGAAGTTACGCGGACCACTCCTCTGGAGAATACTGCTAAAAAATGTATAAAACAGTACAGACTGACATTTTATCACATATTGGGGCTGTCAACCTTGTTAATTTGATCATTCTGATAATATAGGCACACTGGTCTCACATGACATGAAATCCAACTAAGACGCTGACAATGTCCCTTTAACAGGATATTCTGAAAGATTGTTCGGGTGTATGCTTTCTTTTGCTATCATAAGAGTAGTCCCACCCAATCTGTGTGTGAGAATTATTTGGAGCTGCTTATCACATCCAAGAGCATGCCCTCTGTTGGAAGGACATGGGTTATGACCGCGAATGGAGAATTTCATATCTGAAAATTCAGTTTCCTTCAGTATCACAAGTCCTTCCATCTGATACCTCCCGGCATTGATTAGCGGCAGTTTTCCCTGGTTTAACTGTTGTCATTTGAAATGCTGGGGCTTTTTAGAATCCAGTGCATCTTTTTCATGTTGTTTTTGTATAAGCTTTAGCAGTAGACTACTGAATTACAGTAGAAGTTGCCAGCATTTAGGGAGGGATGACTATCAGACTTTTGATTAGGTGTGTGCATTGTCTTTTATTGGCTGGGCTGTGAACCCATCTGTCACAGCCTGCCTGGATAGGACATGGAATACTATGGAAACCAAACTTCTATATATGAAAGTCTCCATTCCTGACTTGTTTTTAAACATAGATTTTAGAATCATCACCACCTTGGGCTATTTAAAAACATGTATTGAATGACTTAACAGTGTTGGGTGTCATTGAATCAATGTTCTCTTTAAGCTACTATTCAGAGTGTCATCTTCCTGGTGCAACACAGAAACTGGCTGACATTTGTGTTGACTTTATTTAGTTCTGTATTTCAAACATTTCATTTTTCAGAGGTCTTCCTAAAATCTAATTTTCATGACAGTTTATAAATGGCCAAGTGACTTGGTTTGAATCAAATAAAATAATTTTGCTTGTACACAGTGGTCTCTGTTCATTGGTCTGTCTACTGTTCATCTACAGTTTTTCATCATAGCTGGATGCCTTTTGATAAAATATACTTCCTTGTGCTTGCTTAACATACAATCCCTGCAAATGTAAACATTAAATTTAAATGGATCTTCTGTATGGAAGCTCTGGGGACTTTGGGACTATAGAGTTCATGTAGTATTCTGATTGGTTTTGGTAGTACTACTGCTTTTGATATCATGCATCATCTATTGGGAAGCAGGTGCTAGTTGCAAGGTGTAGTTGTTGTAGGGATAGTGGATGGGGAAGGGTGAGAGGAGAGAGAGAGAAAGAGAGCAGATGGCATGAGTAGAAGGGAGGGGAGGAAAAGTGAATTAGTGGAGAAGAGTAAATGGGGGATGCATGAACTGGGCAAGGTGAGAGGGGCCATGAACAGGGAAGTGGAGAGAAACTCCAGTCACTGGAATAAATGTCAGAAGGGTCGAAGTTTCACATTGTACACATATGTACAGGATGCTCAAGGCATCATGGTTTTGTGAACACTGGGCCGGATATTCAAACTGCGCTATTTTGTGGCGCAAGCCCTTACGCTGCACAAAATAGTTGCGCAGGGGTGTGGCCGGGGCGATATTCAAAGGAGTTGTGCTATTGAGCAACTCCTTTGAATATCAACCCCCCGGCCACAGCCACTGTGCATGGCGCAGTGGAACTTGTGCCACCGCAAGTGGTCAGAGTGGAGCATTCAACTTGCGGTGGCGCTAGTACCATTGCGCCATGCGCAAATTTCTGATATTCAAAAGGTGACATGCAAATGGAGCCATAATTCATGCAAGGTGCAGGGGGGGGCATTTGCATCTGTTTATGGCCCTATTTGCATGTCATTAGCATGCAGGTGCGCTGATCCCAGAGGACTTGCGCCTGGCGCCCTGCCAGGCAGCAGCCGTCATGGACCGACGCCCCCTGCAGCCCGATCGCGGGCAAAAAAGTAAAAATCCCCACCCCTCACTGGCCCGATCGCTGGCAAAGCATAAAAAATCCTCCTCCGGACACTGCCTCGACCGGCAAAGCTGAATAACCCCGCACCAGCATGATCACGGCAGCAAAGTGTCCCCCCGAACATATCCCTGGTGGTCCAGTGGACCGCTGAGCCTGATCATGGCTGCATTGTGTTAGCCTCCCCAAGAACATATCCTGAGGAACCAGTGGACCGCTAAGCTCGGATCATGGCCGTATTATGTTTAAACCCCCCAAGACCATGTCCCCTGGTGATCTAGTGTCCCCTCATCCCATCCACCCACGAGCCCCCCCGCGCCCGGCAGCCAGCGGAGGTAGCATCCCACCCGCCAGCCACCTGCCGAGCTGACTGCTCGTGCCTGCATTGCATGGAGAGCAAGAGCTACCGGGCATGCAGCTCCATAGTCAGCATAAGCAGTCCAGATATGTGAATGAATGAATTATTCACATACCTGACTGCCTTGTACGGTATGGGCTGCACACCCATTGGCTCTTGCCTGCACCTATCGGCATGCAGTCCCTACCGGCAGTCAGTCGGCGGGCAGCGGGGCGCAGGCAGGTGATGCTGCTGGGGAAGCGTGGTGGGCTGTGGGTGGGTGGGGTGGTGACACTAGATCACCAGATATGGTCTTTGGGGTTAACATAATGCAGCCCGCGATCGGGCTTAGCGTCCACTGACCACCAGGGATATGTTCTGGGGCACACTTTGCTGCCCGTGACGCTGGTGGGGGTTATTACGTGTTTGCCCGCGATCAGGCCAGTCGGGGAGGGGGGATTTACACTTTGCCCGCGATCGGGCTGCAGGGGGGGAACAGGGAGTAGGTTGAGGCCAGCCACAGGTGGCAGCTGCTGTGTTGCGCCTGCAATGTGGCAGCTACCTGTGGGTGGCCTCAACTTACTCCTTTTTTTTTGGGCTCAAAGTTGTGCAGGCGCAGGTTGGGGGTTGCGCCTGCACAACTCTGCACAGCCCGGCTGAATATCAGGCTATGCAGTTTATACATGGTTCCTCCCCCTCCAGTTCAGCATGCATTCATTAGCATTGCGCTGTTGCTCAGCATGTTTTCAGTGGCACAACTGCCTCCTGCTGAATATCGCAGAATGGCGCAATTTCGGACTTGTGCAGGCGCAACCCTATTGCGCATGGCGCAACCCTTTTGAATATCCCACCCACTGTGTATAGCATTGCTGCATTTGGAAGACCAGACTGAGCAGGTTTGGACTGCCAGATCCTGGGCAGTTAGCAGTCAAGAATCACACTAAGCTAATATGCACGGTTTTGGGGGAGGGGCAGAGCTGGTCACTTGTCCACCTTGTATCCAGAACATCATTGTGACAGGGATGTCTTATCAAGATATAGAGTCGAGAAACTGAAGGAAAGGGAATTAAGGTGGGAAAGGATAAATATAACTTATGGAACAAAAAAGCAGACAAGAACTACAATGTTCAACGCATTCATTTCCCACCTACTTTTCTACATAATGTATCCTAATGTTTGCTTTGTCCTTAACCGAAAGTAAAATATGTGTTTGCCATTGTTTTTAACACTGCTACATTAGAATTACTACACTATAATAACTGATGACCCCCTATAATGACTGGATATCCAGTCCTGATAAAACACCGTAATAACCCACTAAAATCCTTAATAACTTGATAGTGGATTATAGCATTTTCTTCCTTGCACTCTAACTTCACTGAAATGCAAAAGAAAGCACACTGTGTTTGTGTGACTACAGCAGCTGCTTAGAGACATGCTTAGTCACACAAATATAGCTTACAGTTTTTGTCTAAAACCTTGCACCACTTATAAAAAATAATGCCTGTCCAGGGGTTGTTCTGTGAGGATTTTTCATACACCCAAGGTGTGTGATAATTGAATTATACACCTCGAGTGTGTGAAAAATCCTCATAACACACACACCTGCAGAGGTATTATCCTCTCTGTAATGTGTTTTGTGTTACAGTATCTATGTGAAAGATGCTGGAAAGTAAAATTGTAGTCTGTTCCCCTTAGCAAGCCTATACTGTATGGAGAAGAAATTATACCACATATTTTTCTTTTTTTAGTTCTAGTACTTTAATGTCTTGTATGCAGCCCAGAAATGTCAGTAGTATCTTGAATCAGAAGTTAACGTTTGCTAGAAAAATTTATCACAATATATATTTTTTATTAACTATGTATTCCTGAGATCCTTAGATTATTTACTGCAGTATATTTGTCCATTCAACTGTATATAAAATTGTATTTATTATTAGTTTGTAGTCATCTAGGATCCACTACATAGGTGGCAGCCCACCAGCAGATTTTAAAAATCTTCCCTGAGATATATTTTTAGCTGTGAAAGCTGTTTTCAGATGCCTATATTGTCTAGGTGGAAAAAAAAAAAACTGTTTTGATGATGGACGGCATAGTACTGCCCCAGCTAACTTAACTGTTTTAAGGTGGGCATGGGAAGGAAACAGGATCTTTTAGAAAAACTTGATAAAGCGCTTGCCTTGGGAAATAAACAAAATGGTTGGATAAATTGGGATCTTTGTTCTAACTGCATATGTCATTCTCCAATGCAGAGGGTACATCTGTCACTACTTATGAATGGGTAGCTGCATGCTTTACTTGAAACAGGCCAGGGGTCAAAGTTTAAACACACCATATGATGTCCTTCAGCAGCCACCATAGTTTCCCCAGTGTCTCTCCTGCTGTGCTAGAGTGTAGTTGGAAGGAGTAAAATTTTCAATATAGAGTTGGCATTTTCTTTTTGGCGTTTTCCCTTCTATGCACTCTTTCCTCCTCTCCCGTGGCCACATCTATTGTGCTGATGACAACTGTGAGACCATTTTTGACAGCCATCTACCTTGTAGTGCATTGTTTTTATATAATGAACCGCTGCTTTAAACCCACTAGAATGATGATAAAATGATGTAACTCATATAGTCAGCTACTGAATTATGTTAGAGCTCTAATTAAATGAGGTTTAAAGTATTCATCAAATCATTCATGCCTGGACTCTTCAAGGAAAAGGGACTTACTAACTACATTGAAAACTATAATGACTGTGAAAAGCATCATTATACAATGACAAGAAAATTTCCTGCCCTCTTATTGGTCAGTGGGTGCCTGGAACAGTGATGTTATCTCACACTAACATCACTGTATGAAGTCCAGGCACACACATTACTGCATAACACAGTGAAAATCACCACGATTACTTCATCTCACTGCTTCCCCTTTTGAACCGAGCAGCTTCACTGAACTGCCAAGTCTGTAACTTCAGTCAAGCACTTCGCTGTCACGGCTCACTTAGGCTGAAAAAGGCACACCGGACAGACATTCCCTCCCTCAGTACTGCAGGCAACTCAGTACTGTTAAACTAAATCTGAAAGAAAAAAAAATAATTTAAAATTAATCTCAGAAACAACAACTGCATGTGAGCAGCTTCAGTGCTGCTGCTGGCTCCCTGCATTAAATCAGCACACGCTTACTCTTCAGCGATTGGCTGTTTCCACACAAAAGCACTGTACACATAAAATGCTTGCTTATTTAAGTACAAAAAAACAGAGCTCCCTTCTAGGAAATCAGAGTTGCCTTTAAAAAAAAGTTGAATTACTTCCCTTCTTGCATTTCGGAGCAACTTCCCAAAACACAAAACTGGAAGTGTTCAACTAGCTCCTTCAAAGTACAGTGTGGCTCAGTTATCGATCACAACTTCCAGCTGAAAGAAACACACTTCACTTAGAGCAGAAGCGGGTGTTGGCTGAGTTCTTTAAACAAATGTAGAAAATGCCAAACTGGCACACATCCTCCATCACTGCACTCCACATCCTCTGCTCACCGGGAAACTATGAAAGTGAACCCGTGACACCAGGCACCATCCCATCTCCTCCTAGGCTCCCAAGTTGCACATCTGATCTGGTCGCTGAAAGGATCATGGACCACATAAAGAAACACAAGTAATCTAAAGAAATGAAAAAACACAGAAATGTGGGCGGGGGTAGGGATGGTTTCAAAGGTCACTGCACCAATCCAACACACAGCAGTGAAACAATCCAAAACCTTAAGACTCTGGACAGGCATCCTCTTGCAGAGAGCAGCTCCACCTGCTATTAAAAAAATATTCTGGACTTAAAAAAAAAAAATATATATATATATACACCACACACCCACATTCAAATAAAAAAATGAAAAAAAAAATGTTTTTCTTTTTCATGAAGAAAAGAGCCATTGTATAATAGCAATAAGGCATTCCAGGGTGTGTGTTATTTAAGCAAGAATGCCCGACAGGGTGTGTGTCATGCTGGGATAACGTCATGCTTCAGGTGGTTGGGCACGAGGCCACAGGCCGAGTGCGTCCAATGACTGAGGTGTGACGTTATCCCAAACAACACACCCTGGAGGGCATTATTGCTATTATACAATGGCTCACTGTTATACAGAATAAAAACAATAATTTTAAAGATGTTTTTGTGTGGAAAAATATTTTTATTTTTTAAGAGAAGATGAAACAATCAAGCAGAAATGAATCAAGCAAACAATCATCTCCAGGTTCACAGTGAGGCTGAGACTAGACCCGTGATGTTGTACTGGGATAACATCACGGGTTCCAGCCCAAGACTGACCAATCAGAGTCCAGCATTTTTTTCCTGCCATTGTAATGTGTAATAATGTCACTTCTCGAGTGTTGAACACACTTAGCCTGCTGCCTTTTGCTTCAGCCACCTGAGGCGTGACGTTATTACACAGTAACACACACCCTGTCATGCCTTACTGTTTAATTCTGCACATCTAATGCTATCATAAGGATTATCAAAAACCAGTTGCATTCCTATTGATTTAGTCCACATTGTACCATATATTTCACAATACTGGTTGCATATACTTCAGTGGTATTTCTCCCTCTTTCCCTGCAATATATCAGTCTACCAACCAAAAATCATAGGAATCATAGGAATAATACAAGTTAGAAGACAATTTGCCTAGATTGGCTCACCATTTCTCAATGGTAATAACCATGTATTTGTTTATTTTACTGTATTCGTCTCAAGCCCTTTTGAATGTGTCCTTAGTTTTACAAAAAACTATTGCTTGAGATAGCTCTTTCTGTGCATTAACCATCCTTTGTGAAAACCTCATACCTCTCTTAGTTGTCTGGTACTTCTCTCAAGACTGCTTTCATGTTTATTTTACATGTGTGTGCTATGTTCAGAACTATGATTGTGGTAATTTTCAGGAATGTAGAGGTTATCCAGAACATGTTACAAATTGGTTACAAAGACTGGTCAGATGGCAATTGAACTGAGTATTGTGTAGCCAAGAGTTGCTAGACAGAAAAACCTGAGAAAGAGTAATTTCTTTTATGCATTTCACGATCTGAGTTGTATCCAAACATGACCTGTATTTGCATTAATGGCAGAAAGGGATCAAAATGTATATACTAGGAGTGTGAAATGGGCACTGACCTTACACACTTTGTATACCATCGTTATCCCTTATCCAGCACACACATAGCTCAGTTCCTTATGTTACTATATTTGAATTTTCCCAGTCTAGACAATGTCTTAGGTACTTGTTCTCTTTCGTGATAACCTCGCTTTGACCCAGCCCTGTTATTTTCTCATGGTTTATTCATGTATTGCTATATTTAATAACAAATGTGTTTATAAATAGTTAAGGAGCCTATTTCGAGCTACAAAAATGTCATTTTAGTATATTACAGTAGTCAACTTTGCATGCACAGTTTGGTTCTGTGGCCTCTACAGTGCTAGTAATAATGGCTAAATCACGTGATGAGTTGATTTAGGACTTTTATATAAGCAGTCATATAGCCATTTATCCCAAACCCTTGCAGAAGAGACCTTTACTAAGCAGTCATGATTACTGGATATAAAATGTAACCAAGATGATTTTTTATTCAAATATAATTTAAATATTCATCAAAGAAGAGTTATGCTCAAACTGACGGAGGCCATTAACATCAAAAAATATAATTAACTGCACTGGGTATCACAAAGCAGAGTTAGCCAAATAGCCAAGAGGTCTAATTGCTTCTGAGTTCATGAAGCAATAGTTTTGGTTTGCACTGCAGCTCTGGAACTAATGTAGATGTTTTCCCTGTGTGGGGCAATTAAAAGTTGCTTGTAGAAGTTGATTAGGCTAAAGGCAAGTCATTGACTATCTCTCATCCATGTAGGCCATATAGACTTAATTTGCAGATAATCATTTCCTCCCCACCCCAGAGTGTAATGTCTGATATGCAGTAACATTTTATTCTGGTAGGTTTGAGCTTGCTAGTGAAGATTACTGGTTTTATGCCGCTTCCTGTCTCCTGCCCCATAAATACAGATCTGAAGTGGCTAGCTTGTGTTCTAAGAAATGCAGTTATGAACTGCAGTATGATTTTAGGTCTTAAAAATAGATGTGACCTATGAAGAGTGTATTAAAGGACTTGCAGATCATGAAAAATAATATTAAATTCAGATGAATGTATTTTAAATGCCTGAACTTTTTAATTAAAAACTCTGGTCAACCCAGAGTTCTAATTAAGCTTAAAAGTACAGAGATGTAAACTGCACGTTAATTAAAAATTGCTCAAATGGGGGGGTGTCATGCAAAATGAGCAATGTTTAGTAGAAGAGTGAACAGGTGAAGGCATATTGAATTTGGGGGGTTGGGGGTTAAACATCTTTTGAAATGCAGGAAGTTTCTCTCCAACAAGGCAAGCACTCTCAGTTCTAATAAAAGTATCACCATGACTTCTGAAGTTCAATTAGATGTTTTAGCTGAGTGCAGTTAAAATGAAGCTTTATTGAACCCCATAGATTTTACAGTAGCATTGTTAATAGTTTCAAAGCAGATATACCATCTAATGGTATTTTGGCATTAATAACTTACTTGAAATGGAAAAGTTTTAAGTGTCAAAGACTACAGTATGCAAAGTGACATGTTATTCTACCATTTCCCTTGTGATAATGAAATTACATCCAGTAACAATAAATCTAAAACTTTACTAAAAATGGAAACCTCTTATATTATCTGCTTCTGTGTTTGAATGTGAAGGATATATGCAAATAGTATGTATTAGCCTTATAAATACTAAGGGAATACGCTTTAAAATTATACTTGAATAATTGACTATTTGATAAAGTGCCAATTGGAATGTTTCCAGCATCCACAGTAGCCTAACAGTGATCTATTTTGTAGGTTATTTCAAACTGCCTATATTATAAGATTCACCTTATTAAAGATGAATCAGTGTAAATGTTTTTATCTGCCATGAAAAACAGAACCTTGCTTTCTTAGCTGGTGGATTATTTTCTCTCTGCCACTATAAGGCCATGTGGCTTTTACCTTCTTAGACATGGTGGCATCACTAATCCCAAGGTTTTGGAGTCATTACTAAATAACCTTTAAAACATACTTAAATCATTTAGTGGGGTACTTCTAAAGCAGTTTGTAACAAGTGTTGCATTTGTTAGAGGCTTAACTAGATACAGTGCAGCACAGCTAGAATTGGGTAGGATATTCTGCAGACTGACCACTCAGGAGACCAGATCGCAGACATTATATATGTGCTTTACCTAGTCCAGAGTCCCACATATCCTTTGTATAAACAAAATTGAAACCATCGACTCCAGGAGAGCTCACTACAGAGCTTCAGACACTGTTAATAGTAACACAAGCCACCCACGAGCCACAGCTGCTGATGCTGCAGTATCCAGTTTCAATCTTCTCACAAAAATAAACCAAAGTACCAGTGGTACCGAGACGCATCGAGCTGACCAAACAGAAGCAGGGCCCACTGGAAATGAGATGTGGAATCTCTGCTAGTCTATCTTGGGTAAATAAATTGCTTGTAAAGCGCTTTGGGATACAGTGCATGAAAAGCACTTCATAAATACAAATGCCTTATAAATATAAACTCCTTCCTATTCTACAGTCAATACACTACCAGTATTTAAACAAAGTACCAATGGTACTGAGAGATACTGAAGTCATCTTTCTCATTCTGCCTTCATATTTTCTTTAACTCTCCTCAACTCTTAATTTCCTTCTTTCCTCCACTCCACTCCATCTCCTGGATTGTAGGACTGTAGTAAGTGTGAATGCCCGCAGAGGGCCACAGTAAGCAATCAGCTGATTTAATCACTGCTAGTCCCACAACGACCACGGCAATTAAGTTCAATGCAATCACTTCTTCTCTAAGATAGCCAGTCCACTACAGATCAGTGTACCCATTACAGTTGTTTGTAGCATACCAGGGCAATATTTTAGAAGAAGAGCAGTATGTAAGATGCATAAATGGTACAAGATGACAGATAATTTAGGTTTTTGCAGCCTAAAACCTCAAGCCCAGTACAAAGCATCATGTTACTTAAACATAGAAACATAGAAGTTGACGGCAGATAAGGACCGCAAGGCCCATCCAGTCTGCCCATTTCTTTTTCTACCTTATAAATGTGCCATTGGCCTTTGCTATGTCAGTGACCTATCTATTCATAGTCATTTGTATTGCTCCCTTATGCCTATCCCATGCCTGTTTGAAGCCCTGCACTGTATTCATAGCCACCACTTCTTGTGGTAAGCCATTCCATGCATCTACCACCCTTTCTGTGAAAAAGTTCTTCACATTCCCCTTAATCGGCCCTCTAATCTCATGCTGTGTCCTCTTGTCCTGCTATTTTTCTTATATTTAAACATGTTAGACTCTTTCACCTTGTTTATGCCCTTAAGGTGTTTAAATGTCTCGATCATATCACCTCTCTCCTCCTTTGCTCAAGGGTATACATATTGAGCTCCGCTAATCTGTCGTCATATGTCTTCTGATGCAGTCCCTGCACCATTTTGGTTGCCCTTCTCTGGACTGCCTCAATTTGGTTAATGTCCTTGTGAAGGTGTGGCCTCCAATACTGCACACAGTACTCAGATGGGGCCTAACCAATGTCTTGTACAGAGGGATTATTACCTCCTCTACGACTGTGATACCCCCTACTACACCCTAACACCCCTAGCCTTACCTACTGCTTTAGAGGTCTGCTTGATGATTTCAGGTCATCAGTGATGATGATGCCCAAGTCTCTTCTTCCTTTGTGACTGCTAGCAACTCCTCCCAGCCTATAAGTGGCTTCAGGGTTTCTCCCTATGTGCATGATTTTGCACTTCTTGCATTAAATCCCAGTTGCCACTCTTCTGACCATTCTGCTAGTTTATCCAGATCTCTTCTCATTCTGCCCACTCTATCTGGATCATCTACTCTGTTGCAGATCTTGGTGTCATCTGCAAACAGACAAGTTTCACCTCTAGTCCATCTGCAGGTCACTAATGAAGATGTTGAATAGGACTGCCCCAGGACTGATCCCTGAGGTACCCCACTTGTGACTTGCATCTCTTCTGACTGTATACCATTTACCACCACTCTCTGTTTTCTGCCAGTCAACCAGTTTGCCACCCAGTTGACCAACTTCTGACCCACCCTGAGCCTACCTAGCTTATTTATCAATCTTCTATGGAACAGTGTCAAAAGCTTTTGGTAGTCAAGGTAGGCGACATCAACTGCTCCCCTTGGTCCACCACTCTGGTTACCCAGTCAAAGAAATCTATGAGATTAGTTTGACAGGACCTTCCTTTTGTAAACCCATGCTGTCTTGGATCCTGTGCCCCTATGGGATTCCAGGTGTTGTACTATCCTTTCCTTAAGGAGTGCTTCCATAATCTTGCCCACTACTGAGGTAAGACTGACCGGTCTGTAGTTCCCCGCCTCCTCCCTGCTACCACTCTTGTGGAGTGATCATATGAGCCCTTCTCCAGTCTTCTGGGACCTCTCCTGTGCTCAGAGACTCACTAAACACCCTGCTAATGGCTCTGCTAGTTCCTCCTTTAGCTCCTTAGTACCCTGGGATGTATGCCATCAGGTCCCATTGCCTTATCCACCCTGAGCTTAGCAAGCTCTTGTAGGACCTTTCTTTGTGAAGGAGTAGTGCTCACCTCCTCCCCTGTGTCCATGATGCTGAGCTGGGCCCTGCCTACCTTCTCTTCAGTAAATACTGAGCAAAAGTATCTATTTAGGATAGATGCCTTTACAGGGTCCTCTCCTCACATGCTCCTTTTCTCCATTAAGCTTAGCACATTCTCTGGACTTTCTCCTTTCACTAATGTATCTATAGAAAGTCTTGTCACCTTCTTTACTGTTCGTGCTAGTGTTTCCTCAGTTTGGGACTTTGCCTGCCTTACTGCCTTACCTGCTTCCCTTAGGGCAGTTTGGTATGCCCCCTATCTTCATCCCGCTGTGTTCCTTATATTTTCTGAAGGCCAGCCTTTTGGCTCTGACCTTTCTGCTACTGTATTTGAGAACCAAAGTGGTTTCCTTCTTCTTTGCACTTCCTTTTCTGTCTAACACAATGGGATGTTGCTTCAAGTATTGTATCCTTAATGCTTGCCCACTTTGCCTGTACCTCCTCACCTGTGTTTCTTTTGCCAGGGCTAGCTTAACTCTGTTGGCCATCTTATCAAAGTCAGCTCCTCTGAAGTCCCATATTTTGCCTTGGAATGGGATGATTTAGATGTAGTAGCCAAATTGAACCATACCATGTGATGGTCACTGGCCCCAGGTGACCTTCTACCTGGAGATCTGTGATCCCTTCTTTGTTAGTCAGTACTAGATCTAGGATAGCCCTGTCTCTTGTGGGTTGCTGTACCAGTTGTTTGAGGCCCTCCCCTGCAGGGAATCCACTATGAGTCTAGTTCTGGCAGATGTCTCTGCTGGTATTGACCAATCTGTATCTGGCATGTTGAAGTCTCCCATTATCAGAACCTCCCCTTTAGCTGTCATGTTTTGTATATCTTCTAACAGTAATGTGTCTATGTCCTCCCTCTGGTCTGGGGGCCTGTAGACAACCCCAGTTCTTATGGCTGTCCCATTTCCTGTTTCCAGGGTGACCCACAGTTCTTCTGGCTCCTTATGTGTATTCTGAATTTCTGTAGCTTTGATATTTTCATTAACATACAGGGCCACTCCTCCCCTTTTTGCACCTCGGTCCTTTCTGAACAATACATAGCCAGGTACTGAAGTCTCCTATGTGGTTACTGTAAACCACATCTCACTAATTGCTACTATGTCCAGTTTAGCCTCTGACATTATTGCCTGCAGGTCTGGGATCTTATTTCCCAGGCTGTGAGCATTTTGTACATGATTTTCCATTGGCCAGATTTTGGTGTGTTAGTTGTTGGGTGAGGTTTGGCATTACCCTGTGCATCGTATGGGAGACAAACCTTTTTCTTACCTGGTGGTGCAAATGAACGGCAAACACGCTTTTGAATTCTAGTTTGACCACTAGGGCTGAGGGGAGGTGTTCTTCCCATTCAACGATGGGGTGCTGCACCCTCCCCATTTGCTAGTTTAAATATTCTGCAAAGACGCCAAACTTCTGCCCCAATGCACTGACTCCCTCTTTAGTCAGATGCAGTCCATCAAATTTAAAGAACTTTCGCTCCCAGAACTGTTGCCCGTTCCCTACAAATCTGTGTCCTTTTTCCTGGCACCAGTCCTTGAGCCACGTGTTTAGCTCCCCTATCTCCCCTTCTCTGACCTTCCGTCCATCTGCTCCCTTCTCCCAGACTGGCAGGATCTCAGAGATCTCCCACATTTGCATGGTGTGTCAATGCTGCAACTGCCGATACATTTTTAACAAATGTTTGCTGTGTTATCTAACTTACTCCACTTTTAAAATTGTTCCCCTTTTCCCTTGTCCAGGTTCTGCATTTTGCATACTTAATCTTTAGCTGTAGCTTTCCATCTGTCTTACTTTGCATTTAAACAAGTATTTTCTTCAGTGCTTTAGTTAAGGAGTGATTGCAATCAACGAACTACAGCCGCTGAGTGAGGCACCCATTACAGTTAGCTATAGCATACCAGAGAGAGGCAGCATAACAGAATGGTAATTTGGAAGATGAACTGTATGTTGGATGCATGCACAGTACAAGAAGATGGATAATTTACTATTTGTTTGGCTTCAGTGACTCTTTTCAAGCCAAAAATATGCATTCTGAAGCCTAAAACCCTCTGCAGAGCATCATGGGTATGCAAATCCTTGGTGGGGTGGTGGAAGGGAAGCTTAATGGGAAATGTCTAAACTAGTACTACATTCTGCTAACCAAGTCACAATGCTGACCACACTACAACCGACTCATGTTCACTAAAGGTAACTAGAATCCAGTTTGTACAAAACAGTATGCATGACTGCAGTAAGCAGCTCAAGCGAGTGCTACCTTAGAGATCTTGACCACTAGGCACAGTGTTCCCTGACTTACACGAAAGCCGTGACCCAAATGGACTGAATGAAGAGACCCTCTAGGGCTGGTTTCGAGTTGGATTTGTAAGCCTCTGAAATGTTCCTTAATGTCTCTGGCATTGGAGTACTTGTGTGTTCTACAACCTCTTCCTCATATGCTGATGTTTGCAGTCAGCTGTTATCGGTATGACATCAGTAAACCATGGTCAGTGGGATTTCAGGGAAGCCACCATCACTACATAAATGTTTTGTCTATCTTCACCAGTATTCTGGGAAAACCAAGGCCTTTTTTAAAGGGTTTGTACAAGTTTTCCTGTAAGGTGTGGAACATTTTCGCATTAAAGCTTCTGAAACTGGTTTTGCAATCCCTCGTAGATGGGATTTATTCAGTTATTTTGATCATGTCTCTTAACCTTGCCAATAAAATTAGAACATATAGGAATTGTGGACTGATATCAGTCGGTGGCAAAGCAAAGGTTACCTTTCTTCCTGCTAGGGTGGCTTTTTTGCTGTGGAAACAGATACATCACCCCTTTGACTAAGAACCAAAATATATATCCCTTGGCCCATGCCAAAGGAACATGAGTAAAATCTGGAAACCTTATTTCTTGTTGTGATCAGATCTTAGAATACTTGACAGTGCAACTCTCATTGGTTGTCCAGGTTTCACCCATTCCCCTTCCCATTCATGCCCTTCGAGACAATAATCACACCATTTTTTTTTTTGGATTTAGATGGCCACATCCATATGTTTATTCAGTCTCAATTATTCCTAATACAGACTATATGTGCGCCGATGGGAGTCTCTCCAAGGTTTATGCCTTTCCCCGCGTGAAGGGAGAGGAACTACCCATCGCCTCCCCCCCCCCTCGGCAAGGCAATGGGCCGCTGGTTAATTCATGAGGTCCAGAACCTCCAGGTGAGAGGCCTAGTGCCGTCCATGCTGGGCGTGGCCCTCTACCTCCCCATCCAGTGTCTGACCCCCTTGAGATCGCAGTCAGTAGTATCTTGAAACAGAAGTTAATGTTTGCTGGTAACATTTTTCACAATATATATTAAAGCTCCTGAAATTGGTTTTGCAGTCCCTCATAGATGGGATTTATTCAATTATTTTGATCATGTCTCTTAACCTTGCCAATAAAATTAGAATGTATAGGAATTGTGGACTGACATCAGTCCATGGCAAAGCAAAGGTTACATTTCTTCATGCTAGGGTGGCTTTTTTTCTGTGGAAACAGATACATCATCCCTTTGACCAAGAACCAAAAATATATCCCTTGGCCCCATGCCAAAAGAACATGAGTGAAATCTAGAAGCCTTATTTCTCCTTGTGATTGGATCTTAGAATACTTGACAGTGCAACTCTCATTCCCATCAACATATTTCCTAGCTAGGAAGTCCATCTGCTTTACTTTGAGTGCTCCTTTCAGGTGGACATCAGACAAGGAAACAGTTCTGTCTCTGCCTATAACAACAAATGTCTGGCCTTTACAGTTTTCACTTGGTTTTCAGATGTCAAATTGCATCATTCCTTGACACAGAACATAAATTTGCATCATAAGGTTACTACTGGGGGAGTAGCTAGTGCAGCCTTAAAAGGATGTAGTAGAAGAAAGACCTTTTCTGGAGGTGGTCAAGCCTTTTGAACTGCCACCTGTGGAGAACTTGCAGAAAAAAACATTATACCATGCTTTATGTGATCTTGGAGCTTGAATGGTGTGTATGTGACCACAAGATAAGGAAGACTGCCACCTCGGGGATGACTGCTTGGGGCTTGGATCTAAATTTTGCCTAAGACAAAAACAATCTCAGTGCTTGGCCCAATTTTAGTAGTGGTTCCAAAACATGTTAGGGGACCTGCCTCTGTGTCAGGTTATGTGGATAGCAGGATATTTCTTTGTACTTTGGAAAAACATTTTTTTTTACCTAAAAAGATAATAATTTGATGCACTTAACAACAGACTGTTAATGTAAGTTTAGTCATGACAAGAGGAATCTAGTATTAGTTGTTTTTTTTTTAACTTTTTATTATTTAATACAGTGCTTTAAGGTTACTTTAATATATTTAAACAAAACTAAAACATAATATGAACGATGCAGTGCTTTATGCCTGGCTTTCTCATAAATTATTGGCTTGCTCATACTGTTTATATCAGTGACACAAGCATGTGCGTTAGGTTCTCAGAAGAGTTCTTTCTTTGCCGCCTCACTGCACATTGCCTTGTACTCCCAGGCTTGCACATGGTGCTAGCAGATATTTAAAGTACTTCAGACTAACATTTTATAGGTCATCATGAAGTGAGGCTATAAAACTAGGCATTTGCCATGGATTTAATGCAGTCTAGGAGGAAAACACAGACTGATTGCTCAAGAAGCTACTTGCTGTAGTCTTCTTAGATAACTGAAAATGTTTATGGTTCCTGTTTGTTTTAAATCTAGTGAGAGATGGGCTCCCACTTCATGTGAACATTTTTATTGCTTAGATTCTTTTAATAGTGAGAAGCCGGCTGAAGATAAGCTTCTGATGCAAAAGATTAGCTTATAATTCCAGTGTGCAGATTTTACAGAAAAATGTCACGATGAATTAAAGCGCTAGTAGCACCAAAATGTAGCGGTAGAAAATGTTAATCATTTTTAAAATTAGTCATTTATTGCTTTTTATTTCTGAAGTGTTTTTTTGTGTTCATTAGATGGTTTTCTACTTAATAGTATTATGTGTGGTGTTACAAGCAGTGCTTTACCTAGAAGCTGACATTTCTACAGTGCAGTCAGTATTAAACTTAAAATAACTTCATTGCTACTGAATTGATAATTGATTATCTGAACTCAAAATCAATGAATTTCAAGTGTAAAAGTTCAGGAATATTTCCAGCCCAGTGGGTAATGAATTTAACGTTTTTGTATCTAATTCTTTTCTACAATATTTTAAATATTTATTATACAATGGCAAGAAAAAATCCTGGACTCTGATTGGTCAGTCTTGAGCTGGACCTGTGATGTTATCCCAGCACAACATCACGGGTCTAATCTCAGCCTCACTTTGAACCTGCAGATGAGCTTGAGCATGCCATGGATTGTTTCTCTTCTCTTAAAAAAACTAAAATATTTTTCCACACAAAAACATCTTTAAAATGATTTTTTTTATTCTGTATAACAACGAGACATTAGAGTATTAGTAATACGTCTCTTCCAGGTTGTGAAATGTTTAGATACCCGCCACACCTCAGTTGTTGATGCACTGCCTGCGGCCTCATGCCCAACCATCTGAGGTGTGACGTTATCCCAGCACAACACACACCCTGTTGGGCATTATTGCTTAATTTATTTATTTATGTGAATTTTGGTGACCAGGTAAGCCCACTGAGACAAGTCCCTTCTTTATATATCAGTAGTTATGCGTTTCATTCATATTCAAATCCAGTGCTTACAAAAAGTCATAAGTACTAAAGCAAAACAACCAAAAATGAACTCGTTAAACAATGAGTTAACTCACTGCAATAAAAGTTTAATGCTGACTGTACTGTAGTTCTGTTTCTCCCACTACATTATCTACATCATCAGCCTGTGACCTCACTCATTGCTACATCACAAGCCCTGCTGCCTGATTGGTAGCATGTGTCACAAGTTACCAGTCAAGCAACATGAGTTTGTATCTTCTTGGTTAACCAGTAATGTCACAGTTAGTGAGGTGATAATGATGATGATGTAGTATAGGAAGGACTAGAACTGTCTGTCAGCCTACAAAAAGAGTGTTGTTCCACATGTCACACCAAGTACTGTTGGGTGGAAGATCTTCTTCTTAAAACAAACAACAAAAAACTGAGCGTACTGAGGTTCTTTGTCTTTTAACTTGTTTTTTGGTTTTATTGGGTTCACCACAACATAACCCAGATAGACCATCTTAGGGTAGCTGGTTCATTCCATTGGGGTGTCATACAGACGAAGCACACTGATGAATCTTGGTAGGACGAAACACTTGTCTGTGTCTTCTGTTGGCACCCTTTGCAAACTGTGTGAGAGGCCTTTCCGCACCATGCATTGCTGCTTAAAGTTGAACCAGCATAATATTCTGTGGTGATTTGCATATACAACCCATGATGCTTTGCATTATGGCGGTATGTGTGATTTTGTATTTCTTTTCAACAAAAAAAATAATACTTAAGATATAAGCAAGCAGTAACACATGACAAGGTGTGGGTTATCTCCTGATAAGAGCATGCCCAGATGCATTATGAGGCACGAGGCGCTTGCACTGAGTGTCTTATGCACCTGTGCGTTCTCTTATCAAGAGATAAACCACACCTCATCGTGTGTTATTGTGCTTATAAAATGGGCCCTCCCCAAAGCCTACTAGTAAAGAAAAAGAACAAAATGAAAACAAAAAAAAGTATGGTAAAAAGTGTTAAATATGCAGACCATGAAAAAATAGTCTATCAGTAGTACAGAGCATATATGTCTTCCACTGTCTGCGTGTCCCTCTCTGTTTTCTCCCAGCTGTGTTCCCCAATAAACACTCTTTTTAATTCTCATTTAGTTTTCTTCAGCATATGTTGTGTGTTGTTTTTTTTTTCTTCTGTTGCAGCTATCCGCCTGATTGACAGTCAGCCACTGTGTCTGTTAGCAGTCGTACAGACCGGTTTCCAGTGCGGTGTATGTCTCTATTCATGTTACTCCTAGGTTTTTTTTTTTGTAGTTTATTTTAGTTTTTTGGGGGCTTTCTGTATTAATTGCAGCCACTGGCTTGCTTGATTGTAATCGAGCATGTCCCTTAGGGGCCACCGTACAAATTGCTTTCACTTACGTATTCTGAAAGTCTGATTTCTCCTTCGTCCTGCATATGGAATTGTGAATTTGGTTGTTGTCTCCTGCCATGGACGGGGATGGGTGAGTGGTAAAGATGGACAACACGGAGACAGGAGATACAGGACACGTACGGAGACAGCACAGATTCTGCTACCGTTTATGGCTGTGGTTTCAAATAGTGGGAGCAGAAGTGACAGCCCAAGCAAGAGCGTCACTTAGTAGGGACAGACAGCCAGTGGAAAAACCTAAATGCAAGTTACTAAATTTGTAAATTTGTTGTCCTGCAGGAAAAGGGGGGCGGGGGTGGAGGTTAGATATGTCTTTTATTTTGTGATTTCAGGCTTTTGGACGTGGATGTGAACGCCAGTGTCCCAATACTGTGCTGCCGCGAGTGCCATTGCGCTTTATTGCTGCTGCTTCAGTGAGCTCTGCCAGTCAGCGTTCCTGTTTACGTTTGGCAGAACTCGCTGATCCCTTGTTGTCATGGGGCATCTTGGTGGACAGTAGTCCTGGTTGACTACTATATCGTGTGATAAGGACGTGGCTCAGATGACATAGGAGCCAGTCAGAGACTTGGATTTCTTTAAGCCCATTTTATAAGAAGTGATAGCCGGCTTACTTCTGAAAGTTACTATTAATTCCAGGCAGTACACTAGCAGTTTAACTTTCTATGTTAAAATTGATAAAAAAAAAAAAAAAATTTGAACTGTATACCAATCACACAAGACTTGTTTTGCTTAAGTTGTGCTGTAATGTTTCTACCAGAATAGTGAGAAAGCATGAGGTATGGGTAGAGTGACAGAGGCTTGAAGCACTCCATTTATTTGTTCTTATTTTTCTCTTTTTTTCTTCTTCCGCTGAGTGCTTGTACTTTTATTTGTTTTTTCCTCTTCCTTTTCCACCATCAGGCCCTCCGTAGTGTTGTCAGATTAGAAATAGTGCGAACTAGGACTCTGGTTTTAAACTTATCGTTTTGAAATTTCAATGTTACTGTAGCATGCTGGACTTGTAGCTGCTATTTAACTACGGTAATGTGCTGGGCATGCTTGACATTTGATAGTGATGTGCTGAAATGCAAGAGTACAACAGGTACATAGGTATATAGAAAAATATTGCAGCATACAAGGATTAATATTAATTAATTAATTACAAATGGGCCGGGGATGTGGGGGGTGAAGACCCCTAAATAAATGCGCTTCCAAATAATTGATAAATGTAATTACAAAATAATATATAATACATACAATGGATGGGGTGGAGCCCCTCCAAATAAACTGGTAATAACAAATATGATGGTATTCTATAGCAGTTGGGGCTGTGCAGTTGGGGACTCCACCATAAAGATCTGTAAATATTACTGCTTTAAAAATGCCAGTAATGGGGGGCGGGGAGACGGACCTGCTGTTAATGGTCTGTTTAAATGCTTTATCTCCTAGAGTGCCGGTCTCTGAAATATGCTGGTATTCTGTGCAGTAGGGCTGTGCAGTTGGGGGGTGGACCTCTGGTAGAGATCTCTAAAAATACCGGTCAACAGAGGGGACCTCCTGTAAATGTTCTGGGTATTGGGGGGTCTTATCTCTTGAGTGCTGCTAGAAGTGTTGTGCCCAATTAATTGTAATCTTTTGTAATGAATTCAATTTTTTTTTTTCTCCAAGTAATTTGTTTGCTTGTTTATATTCCCTATAGCCTGCACTTATTTATGCATTTTATGAGGTGTAGTTCTTTGTTGCTGCCTCCCGATGTTAGTGGAGCTAGTCTGCACATAAGCACCATATTACAGGCAGCATTTCTGCAGTGCACAAGGTGGTCCGGCACGCTGAAATTTCATTGGGGCGGCATCACCGTGTAATGCTTAATTGGAAACACAGTGGTTTATTTCATGTTTAGAAATTCAACTGATTTTTATTTTAGTGTTAAAAAGTAACAAGACAATATAATATGAAACCAAGGAAATGTCAAAATCTTATTTCAATAGAAATTAAGTCTACCTTGTTTTTTTTTATTCAGCATGCCACAATGAATGAAACCAAAACACAAAGAGGTGTGAGAACTCTTAGTCTGGCTGGCAATATAAGCTGTTTCCCTTTTGAACAGACCGACTTTGATTGAGCTGGGAGTGACATAATGATTCTGAATTACAAAACGAGATACCATGATGGAGCTGTGAAATGGTTATATTCAGTTTATAAATGTTGCACGACAAATCACACCACTGCAGCTGCTTTTTCGTGGTTGATGATATATTCTTTTAAAAGTAGGGAAGGATATGCCCAGATGTATTTTAACAATATGTAGTATTAGATGACTACAAAGTAACAGATGTTTTTGTTTGGGGTTTGTTTAATGTACATGTTCTTTTTTGATTGTCAAGCGGTAGTTTCTTTCCAGGCTAGAAAAACCCTAAATTTCTTTGAACAAAGAGGATTAACTGCAAAGAAATCCTAAATTTCTTTCTTTTTTTTTAATACAAACTCTGGTTTTATGATTGATATGTAGAGGTTGGACACCTGGAGTGGCTCCAAAAAAGATAACACTTTAGGCATTGCACTATAGACACAATGCATTTGAGTCTGTCTGAGTTATCAGAAACGCCATCAGCAATGCCTTGTTGCTTTCTTATCAGCAACATTCTGCTGTCAGTCCACAGCTCATTCCAGTACTAAAGGATTCACACCAAATGTAAAGTACATTATGAACAGTTAACTAGTTTTTTTAATTGTATAATCATATAAAGCCCCTGCCATGGAACTCATTTTGATGAGTGAATTAGAATACAAATATTGCAGCATGACTAAAAGTCACACAGGCTATTTTAAGGTGTCATATATTAATGTCTTTGTACTGTTCATAGCTGTATTTGTTGTAGTGTATACATGAAGAGGGTTTCATACACAACTAAGTTCTTAAAAGTTTCAACACACACACACACAGACACACAACCTCTTGTTAAAACAGCAGATCTCAGCCTGGTGGCATAGAGAGCTGAGGCGCTGGACACCTTAGCTCCTGTCATGTTTGCAACCTGAATTTGGGAGCAAGCTCAGGTGACTGTGGGTTGGCTGGGGTGGGAGAGGATGGAGCATCTGAAGGACTGCTCCCCTGTCCTGGGGAGGGGGAACCAGATGTGCCACTCCTAGATTGCCACCATGTGGAGATGTGATGGCAGTGCAGTCAGTGCATCCTTGAGGGGGACAGCTGGCATGTGGCACATATGTGCCTCTACATGCATGGATGTCTCAGGGTTTTATTTAACTCTAAAAATTGATTAGCGTTTTGCTCATAAAAGTTCTAAAACATTGTCAAAATGCATAGCACTTGCCTCACTGTGTTTAACAAACATAACACTTCTAGAAAACCTACACAAATGCTTTCTGTACAGTTAGTATTGTCCCAAGAAAAAAAGTGGTAATCAGTTATTTAAAACCCTGATATCTGCATCATGACAAGTCACTGAATATAGGGGAAAACTGAAAATGAAAAAGCCTGGCTCTGGCAAATAAAGTCAGGCCTGGTGCCTGACCTGTGCTGCCACCTGGGACCACTGACTGGATTATGCTCTGGGTTAGGGAGGACGAATTTCCTTCCCCTGGCCCTGCTGGGGGGAAGGTGGAACCCCACCGGGTATATGGTGGGTCCCGGGAGAGACAGTTGGTGGAGGGTTGGGGGTTGGGGCTGATGACCCTGCTGGAGCTGGGGCAGAAGAAAATGCTTGATTAAAAAAAAAAAAAAATCAGGGAAATTATATGTACAGGAAAATTAACTTTTTATGTATTGCAATATTTGTTTCCATGTCAGCAGACAACCCTTCCTGTAGCTGTTGGGGATACATGTGTTTGCTTTAGCTTGTTTTCACTGTTCATGTTAGTCCCCTGTAACTATCCTAGGGGTCTCCATTTTATGGTTGACATCTTTTTGTCCATGAGAGCTACAGTAGCATATGAGAGCATGACATCACAGCACCCATTTATACCATATATCTCTTTGTTGAAAGTACAAATATCCTGAACAAAGCTCTGGAAACACAAATTGAATGTAGTTTAAAGAGAAAAACTCTGCATTACAGCTTGTGACGCTAACTGAAGGTAAATGCGGTATTTCACACCTTGCTGCAACTTGTTTTGTTGAACTATAATTAAGTAGACAGGCATACTGCGGAGTCTAAAGAATGCTGAAACATCATGTGGTCATATGATGGTTCACCCATGTTACAGCGACAACAAAGCTGGCAGTGTAAAGTACAGCACCAGCAATTCTCTGACACCAGCCACCATGCTCAGACAATCTGCTGTGCGGCAGTAGGAGAAACCCCCATGACGGGGGGGGGGCTATGCTCCATGCACCCCCGAGATATTTTGTAACAAACTCCGGGTCACACCCCAGTATACAGTAGGGGGAACAGCGGAATGGCAACATCGCCTGACAGTAAAATATCAAAGTTGCAGTGGAAGCGGGCGACATGTGTCAGTCAGCAACATCGCGGTAGCAGCAATCAGTTGGCACATTAACGGACTACCTCATATGATAATGCAGCTCTCAGGGACAGTGATGTTTCAATAATCAAAAAATGGAGATCCCCAAGATAGTTACAGGGAAACAGAAACATATAATTTGCCAGCAGATAAGGATTGCTAGGCCCAGCTAGTCTGTCCATTTTCCCTACCTGTAGTATCACCACAGATTCTACTTGATCTCCGGCCCATCTACACAGCCCCCTTTCCCTTGCCCTAAGATTTCCTTATGCCTATTCCATGCATTCTTGAACCCTACCTCTGTTTTCACACCCACCACCTCAACTGGAAGATTGTTCCAAGAATCCACTATTCTTTGTGTGAAAAAGTACTTCCTCACCTCTCTCCTGAATCTACCCCTCTCCAGCTTCTTATCATGCCCCCTTGTACTTGAGCACCTTTTTTCTGAAAAATACTTCCCTTCTTTACCCTATTTACCCCCATGAGGTATTTAAAGATCTCAGTCATGTCCTCCCTCTCCCTTATCTCTCACAGGGTGTACATATTTAGGTCCTTAAGTCTCTCTTCATGGGGCTTCTGACGCAGACCATACACCGTTTTAGTTGCCCTCCTTTGGACCGCTTCCAACCTGTCTGTGTCCTTCTGGAGATTAACTATCTATATGGAAGCAATACCACCTCATTCTGCTGGTAATACTCCTCCCTCTATACCTCAGCATCCCACTAGCCCTCCCAACTGCCTTGTTGCATTGCTTGGCCACCTTTTGGTCATTTGATATAATCACCTCCAGATCTCTCTTCTACTTGGTGATCTTCAGTACCACTTCTCCAATTTTGTACTTTGCCTCTGGGTTTCTATGCCCCAAGTGCATTAGTTTGTACTTTTTCATGTTGAAGCCTAGCTGCCATACCCTTGACCACTCGTCAAGTTTTCTCAGGTATCTGCTCATCCTTTCCACCCCTTCCCTCCTGAGTGCCAACCCTACTACAGCTTTTAGTGTCATCCATACAGAGGCAGACTTTCCCTTCCAGTTCCTCTGCAATGTCACTTATAAAGACATTAAAGAGGTCAAGTCCCAGCACTGATCCCTGAGGCACCCCACTGGTCACCCTTCTTTCTTCTGTGAGAACTCTGTTTACCACATACCTTTGAAGTCTATCCCCTAACCAATTTCTTACTCAGTTTACCACCTTTGGACCCACTGCTAAGCTACCCAGCTTGTTTACTAGTCTCCTATGTGGGACAGTGTCAAAAGCCTTACTGAAATCTAGGTAGGCCACATCCACTGCTCCACCCTAATCTAATTCCTTGATCACCCAGTCAAAGAAGTTGATCAGATTCATTTGGCATGACCTCCCCACCTAGGAATCTATGCCGCCTCTGGTCTTGTAACCCATTGGATTCAAGATAGTCCACATTCCTTTCCATTAGCATTGACTCCATTAACTTTCCTCTACATTCCTCTGTCCACGGGCCAAAGCAGAGGAGCTGCTCCCTGCCCACTGAATGGCCAAAACAGCCTCTGCCAAATCCCCCTGGGCATTCCTCCATCCATGGGCAAAACTGCAGGAGCTGCTCCCTGCCCACCGAATGGCCAAATCAGCCTCTGCCAAATTCCCCCTGGCCATTCCTCCTGTGGGCAAAACCACAGGAGCTGCTCCCCGCCCACAGAATGGCCAAAACAGGTATGACCACGGATCTAACAATGGACACAGCTCCCCCTCTTAACAAATCCAGATTTAAATCTGGCACCATTTTACAGCTCTTTGTTGTGAGCGCGACCAAGGACTTGGACTTAATTTAATCCTGGGAGCTGTGGAGACACCTACAGACCCCCCTCACTAACCCCCCACACTAGTCATAATGTTTATTCTTGTCCTGCTTGTGGGTTTTTAATTTAGTTCTGTCCCTCTAGCTCTGTACTGTAATTTAAAATTCAGAGCGAGCGCGCATAGCACTTGGAGCTCTAGCTTTGCTGTGGTACCCCTCTAGCTTAAGTTCATTACCGCTCCTCAACATCATAAAAACAGCTCCTTATTTATTTGTAATTTCTCTCTCAGAGCCGGCAGGTTCTGGACTGGGGTTAAGTAGAGCTCCCAGATTTTTCTCACTGGAGTAAGACTGCAATCCAGTGGAGTTATAGTAAGCCCTCAGCCCTCCAGATTCTGTGCCCAGACTAAAAACCCTGGTTTAATTAAACCAGACCTGGTCTACTCACAGGGGCCTGCTTGTTCAATTAATTCCAGATGGCAGCTCACTTGTAGGAACTGGATAATTAACAGCTTCACTGAGAATCTGCCTGCAACCCTGTTTCCCCCAAAATTAAGTTTCTTGTGTGCAGCATAAATTAACCGTGTTCCAGAGGGTTTAACAGGCTGATTTTTCAGCCCGCCCACCCAACCTCAACACTCTCTTATATTTTTTATTATTTCGGAAGACACCTTTGAGCCAAGGCTCTTTTACAAAGGTTCCACGTTGGGGAAACAATACAGAACATAGTGAGGACAATAACAAGTACAGTAGTTTCAAGCAGTCATAGGCTTTGTCAGGTACAGTAAAGCTTTCATATGGAATTACTGTAATATGTACAATGATTCACGGTACGTACGTTAAGTTACAGTAAATTGTGTATATTATTATTTAAATCCACCTTCTCCCCAGAGTCCCATGCCTACCATCGTCAATTCAGCTGGTGCTATCACACTCCTTAAGGGCTGGCACCTGCTTCCTCTCCATGCTACTTTACCCCTCGGCCAGACAAGTGACCCTTAACTGTCAAAGCCTGTAACTCAATCCTACCATCCTAGCTCTGCCTCACCTCTTATTTCCACACTGTTGAAAGATGATGTCTCCACTTCCCCTAAACCTCCTTTTCATTACTTTTATGCTGCCACTCCCTCACCTCTGTCCAATAACAGCAAAGTGCAGGAACAAAAACTAGATACACCTTTCTCCAAACTGACGAGGGATCCAGTCCACCTTCCTGCCCCAACGACAAGGTGCTCCGAGACCTCATTTGGCAATCCCACTAGGACTCCTCTCTGCCTTCTTACAAGAACAGGGAACCCAGGAGAATGCACCTACCCCATCCCTCTGGCTCAGCTGAATATGCTGACAGTCTCAACCAGTGAATGATAATAGATCCAACACCCACAGCAGATCACATACAATGAAACATTTAAAACTGCAAGCTCTTAGAATAGCCTGGCTACTCCTTCTACTCTCCGGGAATGTTCATCCTAACTCTGGACCTGGCACTGGGGCAACGTTACCAACAACAGATCATAAGTCAGGGGCAATAACAATTGCATCTCTCAACATTTGCAGCCTGCTGGCAAAACTCAATGTTCTCCAAGTCTGGATGATACAACACAAACCAGATGTCATCTCAGTTGTGGAAACCTGGCTCACTCCAAGAACCCCTGACTTGGCTATCCAGCTGGAGGGCTACACAACTTTCAGGATGGACAGACAAGGGAAACGAGGGGGGGGCTGCATCATTTATGTTAATGACTCCATTCAATGCAGGGCACTCCCCATCCCACCCTCTGGTGGTAGATCACAAATACTTGCAGTCCAGGTACAACTTGGCTCCCAGGGAAAGTGTATCACTGTAATCTCAGTGTACATACCCCCAAAAGATCAAGAGTCTGGTTTCAAACTAGCTCTTAATTATATCTAATATTTGCCATCACTCAGAAATCATAATGCTAGGGGATTTCAATATAAACTGGTTATCCCCTGATGCTGCACCTTATCAGGATGCCATAGTGGCCATTGACATGGTCCAACTCATTCAGTCCTCCACTAGAGTAAACTACCGCACAGCTTCAAGTACTCTTATAGACTGGGTACTAACCAACTGGCCACAAAAAATAACAAGAACCACTGTGCCAGCCGATTCTGTCAGTGACCACTCACCAGTCGTATGCTGCTGGACAAACAAGGCTCCAAAACCCCCCCAAACAATAGCCTCGAGAGTCGTAAAAGCTGGACAACTAACCTTTCTAAAAACCCACCTCCACCAGCTAGATTGGGCGGGGGTCTACTCTGCAGCTGATGTGGACACTGCTCTTGAGAGCTTTATCGACAAGTTTAATATGGTCTGCAACACCTGTGCTCTTCTTAAAATGCGGAAAATCAAAGGATCCAGTGAATCATAGATTACACCACAGCTCCTTGAGTTTATGAGGGATCAGGATAATCTGTGGCAGAGCCAAGAGCTCAAGGTCTGTCTCTGACCTACAGAACTACAAAACAGCATGGAACAAGTGCACAAATGCCATCTGCATCACAAAAAGATCTCACTTTAAAAGTGAATTAGACAACTCCTGGGGCGACTGTCGCAGATTCTGGGAGAACATCAAAACCCTAACCAGCAGAGCAAGTAAATCACCTCCATCGCTAATCAACATCAAAGGAGTAGTTACCCAGGATCCCAAAAACATCGCAGATGGCTTCAACAAGGCTTTCACAGACCTCAGTGGAGTGCTTTCTTCAGACTTTCTTTATCCTTTGCCTAGTTCCACCACAAGTGGTATCAACGTCCCACCATCATACACAACACCTCCCTTCTATCTGAAGGTAATCTCTACAACTGAGGCTAAAAAATACCTAGAAAAAGTCCTTAGGAAAACTAGATCCAGTGGGGATTTGCTTGTTCTAAAGATCATAGCTCTCACCCTGGATGCTCTACTCACTCCTCTAACCTGAATGCTAAATCTCTCACTAACTACAGGCAAGTTCCCCCAATGCTGGAAAGCTGCAGTGGTCACTCCGGTCTTTAAAAGTGGTGACAGACCTAGCCTGGCCAACTACAAGCCAATCTCAGTCTCTCTCCCCCCCCCCCGCCACAAAGCCCTAGAAAGGTTAGTATACAATCAGTTAGTTACGTACCTTGATAAGTACAACCTTCAATGCCTGCAGCAGCATGGCTTTCGGAAGGCACACAGTACTTCAACAGCCTTGGTTGAATTTACCAGCCATATTCATGAAGCACTTGATTGGGGGCTTTTGGTGGGGGCCATATTCATCAACCTCACCAACGCCTTCGACATGGTCAACCATGACTTGCTTCTCACCCAGCTCTCCAACATTGGAATATCTTCTGTGTCTCTGGGTTGGTTCCAGAGTTCTCTCTCAAACAGGACACAGCAGGTCAAGATTCATGACGTTCTATCTGTCCATCAGTATGTCAGAACAGGGTGCCCCAAGGCTCCATATTGGGCCCCCTACTGTTCAGCCTGTTTCTAAATGAGCTCCCAAAAATTTGCCAGAATAAGATCCTTCTAAGGGGGCGCTGTGGAGCCCGAGCAGAGAAGCAGCAATTTATTGAGCTCCTGAGAATTCCTCTCTATTTTGCCTTAAAATCACTATTTTACACCAGGCAAAGTTAATTTTGGTGTTACCATTGGATTGGGCAACCTTGAAATAACAAAATAGGCAACCCGGAAAAAAAAAAAAAAGGCTGCAGGCTGGAGCGGATAGAAGCAAAAGATCAGGTGGGGCCTGGCTATCTCAATCTATACAGCAGGCCGATGCAGAAACCGGATCACAAGAAACCATTGCTTCATTGGGTCAGAAACTCCAAAATCTCATTGCTTCAGTCTCCACCTTAAGTCAAAAGGTGGATGACTTTAATGGTCGGGTTCTGGTTGTGGAAAACGCTGTGGATGGCCTTAAAAAAGATCTACATGATGTCCGACAGCAAACGGATTCTAATACTACCACCAACGCCCTTGTGGTGAAGGAAAACCAACATCTTCATGCACGTTTAGAGGCCCTAGAGAATCAAGCTTGCTCTGGGTATGTTTGGACTCTGCACTTTGTCTGATCCCCTGTGCCCTTTTTATGCTTAGAAGATGATCAGCTTTTCACTAAGTGACTCTAACTAGTGACTATTTTTTTTGCCTGCTTTGTATGTTTTGGGGCTAAATTAAAAATAGGTTATTTTAAGCATATTTTGATGTTCCTCTAAACAGTGGCTGTAATGTATTACATTACCCCTGTAGCAATTTCAGTTTAATTTACTTAAATTTTGGTTTAAAATGAAGGGGAGCTTTGTTACAGGGCTAAATAATCTAAGGAGGGACAAGATATTACCTATGTAGTTGGCTTCTCAGTGGAGTAATTCTCAGTTTAGGTTTAAAATGTTTAATGGTGACTGTTAAATGCTTCTGCTGCATAATGTTTAAATTTTAGGATCTATATGATCACCTTAAGGCATTTACATGGCACCCTAAGTCTCCTTTGGGGACTTGTTTCCTTTTATAAGGCTGGACACTGATGGACAATCCTATAATGTTAAACTAGCCATGTAGCTCAATGGCTCATTCCCACGGCATATTTGGGACTCTCTTTTGACAGTAATAAGAATGTACCCTCACATGATGTAACACAGTATAGTGGATGCAATTTTTATATCCTGTATTGTAGGGGATTTCTATTCCCAGTGGTGTGGAATTTCTTTATGGACTGTTTACAATATGCTTTATTTTTTATTTATGTATTAGATTATAGGTTTACAGACCTTTGAGTCAAAGACTCATTTACAAAGGCACCTCGTCAAGACAGCAATACATCACAGCAAACAACAGTACAGTACATAACGCTTTGACTAAAAAAGCAACCATTGTTACAGGAATTCACTGGTGGTACAAGCTTGGTAATAGGTAGGTCACAGTAGTCATAATATAGGTACACGAGTATACGAGTTCATATATATCGTCACGATATATGATAAAAAAAAAAATAAAGTTTAAAAAAATAAAGAATAAGATCTTTCTATATGCAGACGATGCTGCACTTTACACCTGTCACTCTACTCTGGAAGAGCTAGAAAATGGGATGCAAGCCGACTTTACTGCAGTGAAAAAATAGTTCCTTCAGTCCAGGTTCTTGCTGAACTACACAGAAACTAAAACCATGTTGTTCGCCTCTCATCAAAACCTCCATAAGTCCCATCCCCTCAAAATCTACAATAACAAGCTTGATAAACTCGAAATGGTCAACACCTTTAAATACCTTGGGGTCTTCCTTGACAGCTCTCTGTCCTACAGCAGCACATAGACCATGTAGCCAAGGCCGCTAGTACCAGACTAGGTCAGCTCTACTGGCACAGGCATTGCCTCACAGAGAGTGCCATCAAGCTCACAGTTAACAGCTCAATGCTTTCTATCATAGATTATGGTCTGGTAGTCTATGGAGCCAGTACCAGTACAGCACTAAGAAGAATCGAGACCGCCTTAAAGCCTGCAGACTCATTCTGGGTGCTGACCGATTAATTCACACATGTGAACTGTACTCAAGAACTGGCTGGCTAAACTTGAATAGCAGAATACAGTACCAAGTTTGCCTGCTAGCTAAAAAAACGCCCTTGGCCTCGCACCCCCAGGTGTGCAGCAACTACTAAGAAACCCCACTAACACCAGACTAACCAGGGGATCAAGTACAGCTGCCTTCCTTATTCCATTCCGCTGGACCTCACTAGGGCAACAGTCCTTCGAGTACAGGGCCCCCCTCTGGCTAAATACCCTCAGCTCTGAGCTGATTGCGGAAACAGAACTAGGCCCATTTAAAGCCAAACTGCTACAGCATCTGGCCTCTCTCAGTACCTGCGGCTGTGGTACTAGTGCCTAACCCCACCTTGTTTTGCCCTGCAGAGCACTTACCTCCGCTCCCTTCCCCCTGCCTTTCCTACCTCTTATTGCAAATATTACCTATCCTCTTATTCACCTCTCTCCTGTTTAGTTCCTCCACACCTCACTTCCTCTACCTTAAAACCTGTTCGTATCTCTTCCTCTCCTCCCACCCTCAACTAGCTCCACTCCTATCCCTTACTTACAAAACCCTTCGGGTGGATTCTTAGCCAATTCCACTCCCCTGCCCACTTAACCCTCTTATCTGTCGCTCCCCCTGTTTCTACTTCCTACCCTCCCCCTCCTGTCATTTATCTGCCTCCCGCCACCCTTGGCCACCCCTTCTACTGACCTTCCTAACTCAACCTGTATTCTATAAGATCAGTTACCTCTACTAATTGCTCGTCCACAGTTGATTAGCTCTATGTACTGTCACAAAAATGTTGTTCACCCCATCTTGCTGTATTTAACTGTACTTGCCTGATGTGTTCTCCCCAGTCTGTATTTACCTGTATGTGCTTGCTTGATATGTTCTCCTCAATCTGCAATGTAAAAGTCTATGTATGTTGTCTGTTGCCTTCCCGACGTGGAACCTTTGTAAATGAGCTTTTTTAGCTCAAAGGTGCTAATCTGAAATTCCAATAAATAAATATATAAAACTTACCCACCACCAAAGTCAGATTAATTGGCCTATAATTGCCATCCTCTTCCCTACTACCACTTTTGTGAAGTGGGACTACATCTGCCCTCCTCCAGTCTTCCAGAACCACCTGTTTCCAATGAGCTGTTAAATAGGACTGCCAGAGGTGCAACCAGTTCCTCCCTGAACTCCCTCAGCACCCTTGGATGCACACAGTCTGGCCCCATTGCTTTGTTCACGTTCAGATTAGAGAGTCCCTTCAGGACCCTCCTCTCTGAGGACGGACTACTGTCCACCTCCCATCCTCCTGTTATTTTTTGTGGCCCCTTCCTTTCTTTCTTCCTTCCTCTGTGAACACTGAACAAAAGTGTTTGTTCAGGATGTCTCTCTTTTCCTGGTCCCCCTCTGCACAGCCCCCCTTCCCTTTTTTAATCTTATGATCCTGCACCAGATCTTCCTCCTTTTGCTTGCATACCTAAAAAATTTCTTGTTCCCATTTGTTAATTCCTGGGCTACTTTCTCTTCAGTTTGTGCTTTTGCACTCCTTACTGCTTTCCCTGCTTCCCCTGATACACCTCCCTATCCTCCTCCCCTTGCATCTGCTTATACCTTCTGAGCGCTACCTTTTTTACATACGAACATACGAACGTGCCAGCAGAAACAGACCACCCGGTCTATCTAAGTCTGCTCGAGTGTGCAGCTAGCACCCCTAGTTTGCAGCTGCCTTTACCTTTTCCACTATCTCTTTCCAGAGCCATATCAGTCTCTTTTTCCTCTTGCCTTTGCTCACTTACTTGACACAGAGGTTTGTTGCCTTCCCTATGGCCCTTTTTAGCTTCACCCACTGTTCCTCTATCCCACCAGGCTATCCCCCCAGCAGATCGTCCCTGAGGCATTTGCCCATCTTTTCAAAATCTGCCCTCCTACAGTCCAGGACCCTCACCCTTGTGTGGTTCAGTTCTACTGCCGTCCTTATATTGAACCACACTGTATGGTGATCGCTGTTTCCCTGGTGGCCTCCTACCTTGACGTCTGCAACACTGACCGTGTTAGTGAGTACTAGGTCCAGTATTGCCCCATCATAAGTGGATTCACTGACTAATTGTCTGAGAAACACCCCCTGCAGTGATTGCAGGATGCCCCTGCTTCTAGCAGAAGCCACAGCTGGGAGGTTCCAGTTTACATCTGACAAATTGAAGTCCCCCACCAGAAGCACCTCCCCCTTTTCTGCCATCTTGCCAATAGCTTCACTAGTACTTAATCTAACTTCTTCTCCTGTGCTGGAGGTATGTAGAACACACCACTGTGAACATAGACTCCATTCCCTATCTCTAGGGTGACCCATAGCACCCCCCCCCAGTATTCCCTTTATCTCTGTTGCTTTTATGCCTTCCCTCACTTAAAGCACCACACACCCTCCTTTCCTTCACACCCTCTTCCTCCTGAATAGAGTATAGCCTGGTATAGACATGTCCCAGTCATGGATTTCAGTGTACCATGACTCATTAGTGGCCACAATATCCAGGTCAGCTTCTTCCATTATGGCCTTTAGCTCTGAAATCTTATTTCCTAGGCTTCTTACATTCGCACACATGGCCTTCCTGGTTTTGTTACCACTCTGCTTGTTACCTCCTTTCTGTCCTTTTTGCCCTCTCTCCTTCCCACTCTCTTTTTAATGCTTCCATTCCCATCCCCCTTCATTTCTACTGTGTTGCTTGATTCCTTTATTAATTTCCGCCCTGTGAGATTCCATTTCCCTTGAGTTCTCCCTGCTTTCTACTTCAGCCTGTGGTGTGGGGGAGGGGGGGTCAGTTACTGCTTCCCCGATATCTTCTGCCACCCCTCTCAGCTACTTTAAATGTTCATTAAAGAAACATCTAAACTGTCCACTGAGGACTGTGGTTCACCTCTTGGATGGATGCAAGCCATTACTCCTGTAAAGTCTCTTATCTCTTTACGTGGATTCCCGGTTCCCAATGTAGCCGAACCCCTCCTCTCAGCACCATTCCTAAAACCATAAGTTGAAGGTCTTGGTTTGGAGATCCCTTGTAGTCAGTTTCAAGTCTAGCTTTTAAAGTCTGGTAGCAAAAATCAATATGTTTAGTTGCTGTCTTTTTTAAAAGCTCAAAACTCACTTTGTGGGCAGGTAGGCAGCTGGCTGGTAACTTTCAAAATTTAGTAGCCAAATGAGTTTTTTTAGCTGCCATTGACCAATGGCTACACAGTTTGTCCCAACCTGGGTGGTACTGGTTGAGGAATGTGCCTCTGACTCGTCACCCCCACCCTTCCAGGGTCCACCATAGTCTAGCTGTTCCTCCTCTCTGACATCCTCTGAGGTAGTAGTGTCAGACTTGATGGCCCTTAGGTGGGGGAAGAGGTCTCCCAAATCCTAGACAGCTCAGCCTAGAGACCTCAACCCAGAGAGGTGGTTGCAGATAGGGCAGCAGTGCAGTTTCCAGAAGGTCTCTCTACAACCTGCCCGTCCCACAGCCGCTGCACTGCACACTCCCAGTATTCCCAGCTTCTATACTGCCTCTGTTTCCTGGAAATACTAATGTACACCTGATATGGTTTTTCTAGCTTCTCCCTTTTTTGTGTGTGTGGCTTCTTGTGTTCCCCTGTACCTGGTGCATGTTGCCTTATACTGTTACCCTAGATAGGGTGTTGCTGCTGTTCCCAGACTATGCCTACCGTTTACCTTCTACCCTTTCCACCAGTGTGCTCTGGGGATGTGAGGGCAGCCACTGGACATCAGAGATTTTGGAACCCTGGATGCCAGTGACACTGCTAACTGGCAGAGTCCCCCACTTCTCCATTTCCTTCTGCTGACACCTGCCAACAACTAGGATGCCAGTATTGCACGTGTTCCACTCCTAATATGAACAGTGTCAATAAACTAAAGCAATCACATACTGTATATCCCACACAGCTGCAGGGAAAGAGTGTCTGTTGACGTGGAAATGAATAAAATATAAAATATACGAGGTGAGTGTAGTTTTTCTTTAAAGAAAGGGCTGCCAAGAAGTAAACTATCAGTTGGGGCATCCTGAAGTGGGTGTACAGCCCATGTCTAGCATCCCACTAGGGGTTAATTTGAATCTGAAGAACACATTTTTCACCTCGTATTGCATGGAGGTCTTGACTTTTTCTGAACAGGGCCTGTGTATGGACCTGATCCCCTCCCCAGACCAGCTATCTGTGGCTGTAGTGACATCCTCATCTCTCCTGAGCCTAGGCCAAGTGACAGTGGCTGGCACATACCCTCCACTCACCTCTATTGCTGTCCACTGCATGCAAGTCCTGCTTTGTTGTACAAGAAAGATAATTATGTGTCTGGCTGTAGAGATGAGAAGAGGGTATACGTTGGCCACTATCACTGGAACTGGGGTGGGATGCTCTGGGGATGTGGGGGCTACCACTGGACATCAGAGATTTTGGATCACTGGATGCCAGTGACACTACTACCAGGGGTTTGGGGTGGAAGTGGGGGTACCACTAGAGCCAGGGATTTCATTTTACTCATATACCACAATGGGGAGGAAGGGATACCACCAGAGTCAGGAATTTGTTTTTATTCATATACTGGGATGGGGAAGGGCGGGGGTTGCTACTAGTGCCAGGGATTTCTTTTTATTCATACACTGGGATGGGGGGGGCGCAAATGAGGCGGGGATTTCTTTTTGTTCATTTACCAGGGCCATGATTAGGTAAAACAGGGTACTACTTGAGCCAGGGATTTCTTTTTATTTTACTGCTGGGCTTGGGGAGGGAGGTGCCATGCTGTTTGCACAGCTTTAAAAGAAAATTTTTGAAAGCATTAATTAGCATGGCAAAGACAACTTGCCCAATATGCGAGTGCACCCTACATGCATGCCACCTCCCCTCATCTACATGCATGCCTGGTATTTGATAATGCTCACATGGGTAGCATGTGAATACAGTGAAGTATAAATATCAAAGGTATAATGGTGAATGCTGAAATGGGGACAGAGAAGTTACAACGACCATGTGGTAACGGCGAATCCGGTGATTTAGCCTATGTTGGTGTCAAGGAGCACCTTGGAGTGTTATGTTTAGAGATGGGGGGTTCTGGGGGCATAGCCCCCCATGTTGATAAAAGCAGGAAAGGTCTGTAGGTGTGGAGTATGGTAAATTCGCTAAAAATGACGCTCTCCGTAGTTTTAGGGTGCCATTTATGCAGTTGCCTTTTCGGTTTCACCGTTTTGACTTTTGCCTTATTTTAGTAGCCGTTATCTCATGGAGCCCTCACATGCCACCAGGTTTGGGTAGTGGCAGGGGTTTAATTAGGAAGGAGCCCACTGGAACTCGGTTCCTCCACCTCTTCAAAACTATATGACAGATCTTACTTCAAAAGGTATTTCTTGCAGCAGGCCACACCGGTAGGACTAAGCCGCTTGGCACTAGGACCACATGGAAACTTTCTAGCTAGCAGTCTACCAGAGGGGGCTGCACACCACCGATGTCATTCTGACATTGGCCTACCCTGTAAGAGTTGGCAGCCCCTATACCCTCCCCAGTTCTTTTCCAGACACTGACTAATGCACTTTGGACCTCTGGGAACTGCTGCAGCTTCAGTCGACAGACATTTTTGCACGCTTTTCAGCCTTTTTCTTTATTTTTCTCCAATAGTTCTTTTGCCATATATTTGGTGACTTTTCCTTTTTTTATGTCTTCAAAATTGACTGTATCCTTGGATCCCTCCACCAAGTGTGCCTGCAAAAAGCAAATCCCGGAGAAGGACAGCCATTCTCCCTGTATCTGTTGCCTAGGCCCCGACTACAGCATCCAAGTCTGCGAAGTCTGCCAAGGTTTCAACCAGGCCACCTGGTGGCACCACCAGTGGACCTTAGAGAACTTTCTCCTGAAGCAGAAGGTTACCTCCATGAAACGGAAGCTGCAGGCCAGGAGCTCCTCAGTTTCCCCAGTACGGTTCTCGGGCCCTCAGTCTTCAAAGTGCCGAGACAAGATCAGCAGGAAACACAAACACTGAGATAAGGACAGAGATAGGCCGTGGTCCTCCTCCTCCTCCCATTCACGGTCTCCCCACCATTCCTTGACCAAGAAGGGGCCTTCCTTCTCTGGGGGTTGGCCCCGGCTACTGCGCATGCCCTATCTCCCATGGGGCTACCAATGGCACCGCCTCTCACTGCTAACACAATCTTGGATGGAGGCGTTTCGGGTCAGGGCTCACTCCCTGCCCCTCGACCACTGCTGCTCAATCCCTTGTTCATGATGGGCACACGGTATGATGACTCAGCCAGTGTGTCTTCAACTGGCATGGGTTTGGCAGAAGCCATGCTCTCCTCCGACTCCTGCCTGCCACCTGCAACTCCTGCATCGGTCTCCTCTTTGGAGGCTGCCTTCCATCCTCTGGTCTTGGAGCTGGTGCTGCAGGACACTGGTGTCTCTCCAGGGCCGAGTCCTCCACCACTCTTGCCAGTAAGGGTGATTCCCACCCTGGCATCTGTCTTACCTCAGCCAGTGCCCATGGGACCTTCGCCGGCCTTACCTCAACTGGCACCTGTTGGGCCTCCACCGGTCTTGCCTCAGCTGGCACCTATCAGGCTTGCACCTCTCTACCCTCAGCTGACACTCGTCGGGCCTATGCTGGTCTGTCTGCAGTCAGTGCCTGCAGGATCTAGGCTGGTCTATCCGTAGTCAGTGCCTGCAGGGCCTAGGCTCCCCAGCTGTTGCCCTCAGGGCCTACACTGGTATATCCTTATCCAGCACCTGCTGGAACTACGCCTGTCACACTTGATTTACAGATCTTACTTAAGTCTCTCTGGGGCGCTATGCAGTCGCAGGTCCCCCCTCCTTGGGCCTGGTACCTTCTTTTCTCCCAGGGCAGTCCACTGTGGTGCTCCCGTGGCCGACCCTGCCACGTAGGTGGGCACCCACCCCCCCGGTGGCCAACGGGTGAGGAGAATGAGTATTATCCAGACCTGCTTTGCCTGATGAGGGAGACAGTCAGGACAAAGAGGGGGATAAAGGCGACGTCTGTAGCTCATCTACCCCTTCCACTGGCTCCTCTGAAGGGCAAGGAACCCCTAAGAATATTCCCAAGTCCCCACCGGCTAACCCCACCTTCATGGCTGTCATGCAACATATTCACGAAACCATGGGGTTTGAAATGGTGGAGAAGGACCCAGAGTGGCACTGGCTGACTGCCTATCTTCGGCAGCCGGAGACTCCTTCGTAGGTGGTCCTTCATCTCATAGATGCCTACGAGGATGCCACCAAGGCCACATGGCATCAGCCCAGTCTGGTCCTGGCCATGTCCCGAAAGACTGACAGGCTGTACTATGCCCCGGCGGGGAAACCATTTCTTGGGGGAGCAGATGTAAGCAGACTCTGTGGTGATAAAGGCCTATCATGACCGCACTAAATGATGTTAATATTACTCAACATGGTTTCACAAACAGAATATCTTGTCAGACAAATCTGATACAGTTTTTTGAGGAAGTCAGCAAGCAGGGCATTGGATACGGAATTATTTGTAAATGTGGTGTAACTCGACTTTTCAAAGGCCTTTGATTTGGTACCACATGGAGAACTGATAAATAGATTACTGGATTTAAAGGTTGATCAAAGTATAGTCAACTGGATAGTAGCCTGGTTAAAGAACAGGAAATAATGACTATGTATAAGAGGTTATACCTCCAGCTGGGGAGTGCCCCAAGGATCTGTCCTGGGTCCTACACTCTTTAACCTGTTTGTATCTTCATTGCAAGTATCGAACAATTCATGGATGAGTAAATTTGCAGATGACTGCAAAATAGGTGCTATTGTAAATAACATACAAACAAAATACAACTTACACGAAGATTTAAATCATATAGGAAGATGGGTAAAATAAAATTTAGTTTCAACATCAGTAAATAGTGTCATGCATTTTGGTAATAAAAATATGAAAAATAAATATTTTCTAAATGATGCTGAGCTACAGAGTGCAAATGTTGAGAAAGACTTGAGAATACTAATTACTGATTAACACTCCATCATCACAGCACAGAAGTTGCTAAAAAGGCCTATAAAATGCTAAATTGTGTCTTAAGGAACATCCATAGTCGAGACAGAGCTGTCCTAATGCCACTTTATGGTTCTCCGGTTAGGCCTTTGACTGAGTATTGCGCCCGGTTTTGGAGCCCTTGGCAAAAAAGGGATGTTCGGCAGCTAGAAAGGGTTCAAAGAAAGGTAACAAGAAGTGTATTCCACAATAGGGGATTAAACTGTGAGACAAGACTACAAGAACTTGGTCTGTTCTCACTGGAATATCATCGCTTGAGAGGTGACTTGTGCCTCATCTCTTCCGCCTATAGAAATAGTGATCTATGGCAGTGCTTGGGGCTGGAGTTAAGCGCTAGTAACAGGGTTAGTAGAGCACATGCCTATCAATTAAAGGGAGAAAACTACAAAACTAATAAAAGGGGGGTGGCTTGGTTTAACCAGAGGGTAGTTAGTAGTTGGAATGGCATACCAGAAGATGCAGTATCAAGCAACACTATAGATCCTTTCAAGAAAAGATTTGATAAGTGCATGGGTACAGCTTCCTTCTGTTAAACGGCGAATCTTAATTGGTGCAAGCTATTGACTTGTACATAAACTATGAAACCTATGAAATGGCCTATGCATCTGAGTTCCCTGCCACCCGATAAGGAGTCTCATTAGTTGGACCTTCTGGGCAAGCAGACATTCACCTCAGCCACCCTAGTGATCCAAGCCCTCAGTCACTTAGTACAGATGCTCCAGTATCAAAATGCCCTGTGGAACCAGACCAGGGATGCTGTCCAATACCTACCTGACGACCCTGCCAAGCAGCATGCCCTATGTTCCTTCAAGTCAGCCTCTGACATTGGCACCCATTTGCTTTGGGTAGCCTACAGTGCAGTGGATACATCAACCTGGGCGGTGGTGGTCTGCATATACCTGCACTGGCACACTTGGCTTCTAGCGTCTGGGTTTGCCCAAGGTGTCCAGTTGTCCATGATGAATGCCCCTTTTAGAGGCTACAGGTTGTTTGGCAGAGATGTTGAGGATATCCTCTTCGCTCTACAGGTGTCTGGATGCAGCCTTAGGTCTGTACATACTGTGTATCACACAGAGCCCAAGTCCAGGCAGAGGATGCCCTTTTGTCGGGCTAGCCACAGGAAAACCCGACCATTTGCCAAGCCTCAGGGAAAGCGGCGGGTGGCAACATCTGCCCTGCCCACCCCACCTCCTCCACCAGTAAGAGCAGTTGGGGAGGTCCCGCAGCCCCAGCTGTGGCTGCCTCTCCCTCCTGACTCCTTGCTGGACCCCCATTCCTCCAGATATGGAGGAAGTGGCTGAAGGGGGTTGCTTCTTCCTCCATTTGGACAGGTGGTGGAAGATAACTTCTGACAATTGGCTGCTGCAGCTCATAGAGCATGGACACTTGTTGGAACTTTTGGAGTGGCCTCAGGACAAACTGACAGTTTTGTCCTCGTACCCTCCCAATTACATCCCTCTGATCTGGACAGAGATCCATGCCCTGCTTCGCAAAAGGGCCATATAACCCGTTCTGCAGTCCCAACAAGGAAAGGGGTTTTACTCCAATTTCTTTCTGATCCCCAGACACATAGGGAACCTTCAGCCCATTCTGAACCTCAGTGATCTGAACCTGTGCAAATGGTTCAGGATGGTCGCCCTTCAGGGTGTGCTGCCCATGTTACACCAGGGGGACTGGATTTGCTCCCTCAACATGCAAGATGCCTATCTACATATCAAGATTTGCACCTCCCACAGGCTTGTTGTCAGATGTGATGTTCAGGGAGCCCATTTCCAGTTCAGGGCTCTGCTGTTTGGCTTATCCTCATCCCTCTGGGTGTTCCAAGTGCTTGGCAATGGTGGCAGCTGCACTCAGACGGCAGGGGTTCTATGTGTTTATTTACCTTGATAACTGGCTGCTAGCAGTGCCATCTTGGGAGCAGTTGTTCCAACCCTGGCTCATACCTGCTGCCTGTTCCAGAATTTGGGGGTCATGATCAATCTGCCCAAGTCTTTTCTGACCCCTTGCCAATGACTTAAGTACATTGAGGCGGTATTGGATATGGTTCAGGGTTGGCCTTTCTACCCCATGACAGGGTGGAGTGCCCGATGTATCAAGCCAATCAGCTCTAGTCCAGCTGTCATATCCCAGCACCGGTCTTTCTGTGCCTTGTGGGACTCATGACTGCAGCCATCGTTACAGTCCCCCTAGCCAGGCTGCATGTGAGAATTCCATAGTAGATGCTGTGGGTCCTGTGGAACCAGTGTACAGATGACCTGGAGCTTCCAGTTCTGGTCTCGGATCCAGTTAAGAAGGTGCTGTTGTGGTGTCTAGAGCCCAAAAACCTCCTGAGAGGATTGCCATTCTTCATTCCACCCCTGGAGCAAATCCTCATAACCGATGCCTCGGGTCTCTGCTGGGGTGCTCACTTGGGACCCACCAGACTCAAGGGACATAGTCGACAGTGAAGGCGAAACTCTACATAAACGTCTTGGAGATGTGCGTAGTTCTGTATGCCTTACAGGCCTTCCAGACCCAGCTCTTCCTGGGAACACCGCTGATTCAAATGGATAACACCAGTGTGATTCATTACATCAGCAAACGGGGAGGGGCTCATTCATACCCTCTGTGTTGGGAAGTGATTAGGGTCTGGTATTGGGCTATGTATCATGACCTGGAACTTTCTGCCGTCCTTGTTCCCAGCGACCAAAATGTCTTTTTGGACAGCCTAAGATGGTCTCAGACATGAGCTCACAAGTGGGAGCTCCTAACTTCAGTGGTGGAAGATCTGTGCAACCAGTGGGGTTGTCCAGAGTTGGTCCTTTTTGCTTCCCCACTCAACACAAAACTGCCGCTTTTCTGCTTGCTCATTCCAGGGCTTGGAGTTTTTTGTCGAGACACGTTGTCCCTCTCTTGGAAAGGGAGATATCTGTATGCCTTCCCTCCCTTCCTGCTCCTTCAGAGGTTTCTGATCAAACTTTAGATGGAAGGGACAACTACGATCCTAATCATCCCCTTCTGGCCTTGTCAGATCTGGTTCCCCTTGCTTCAGCAGCTGGCAGTGGAACCTCCAGTGCCCCTACCCTATGCACAGGCTTGCTCTGTCAGGAGCAGAGCACCCTGACCCATCTAGACCTCAGTTCTCTCCATCTACATGCTTGGCTCCTGAGGACATAGCAATTTGCAAGGTTTACAGTGTCCTCTAAGGTGGCGGATGTTTTGGTGGCACTTAGGAAACCATCCACCGCTGCTACCTATTCAGTGAAGTGGAAGCATTTTGCTATGTGGGCTGCATCACACCACTTAGATCACTTCACCTGTCCAGTGAATTGGACCTTGGAGTACTTGCTATCCCGCTCGGACTCTGGTCTCAAGTACTCCTTCATCAAGGCATATCTCTCAGCCATCTCTACTTACCACGTACCTATTGATAGACGCACTGTGGCTCAACGACATGTCTTGCACGTTTTTGAGAGGCATCTTGCACATGAATCCTCCAATCCTCAGTCCTGTCCCAGCTTGGGACTTAAATTTTGTGTTAGGTAAACTCACCCTGCCTCTGCTTGAACCTGCCGCAAGTTGCGAGCTACTCCATCCATCGTGGAAAGTGTTATTTTTGGTTGCTATTACTTCTGCTCGAAGGATTTCCAAACTTCAGGTGCTCATGTATGAGCAGCCGTATTTGATTTTCCACAAAGAAAATCTTTGTTTTTGAGCATTGAACAAAGAAAATTGGTTTTGCATACCAATACTAAGTTTCTTCTTAAGGTGGTGTCCGAGTTTACTTTGAATCAATATATCCACCTGCCTGTTTATTTTCCAGAACGTGCCAATCCAGGGGAAGCATTACTACATACTAAGGATGTGTATGGAATTTTGTGGTAATATACACATAGGGCAAATGACTATGGGAAGTTTTAATTATTTGTTTCCTTCGCCCCAGGAAAGAGGGCATTCTGGTGTCCATACATTATTTATCCAAATGGTTAGCCAGTTGTATTGTTTTCTGTTACAGGACGTACAGTAAGGAACTTCCTGGCATGGTTTTTGGCCATTCAACCAGAGGCATGGCTACTTCCGTTACCTGTTTAAGAAATGTTTCAGCTGCAGAGATCTGTGCAGCTGCTACTTGGAGCACCGTTCAATTCTTTACCAAACATAAGTTTAATTACTTATTCATGAGCTGAACTAGCTCACTGATTGGCTGCCCTGCCAGTCTGAAATCTCTTAGAAATGACTGGCAGGGCAACCACACAGCTGATCGCACATTGCACAATGACAGTAAGTAGTAGCAGCAAAACAAGAAGTGTTTTCGGTTTTGCCGCTGCTGCCAGTGTTCACAATCTATAATGGACTTGGTGCTGTAGCAGTCTGCAAGGTATACTGGAAAAACATGATGAAACTGCAGAAAAACAGCACCACTCTGACATGCCAGCCCATCACCATCGCTGAGAGATGTGAGACGCACCACTCTAAGCACGTGCTGCCACACAAAAATACAGAAACCTATTTAAAAACTCTCATTATTGCGATTAGACGTATAATCACAATAATGACCTCAGAGCCATTCATATCTCATTGATTAATGACAGGTTGGGTGTGGGGTTGGCCCTTGGCTGCTGCTTGGGCCATCTCCCCCCCCCCCCACAAGTTGGTCGTTACTCTCCAGGAAATGACTGACTCTTCAGTCATTATTGCGGCCTGGCTGTTCTACAAGACCTTCTCTCCTAGGTCCTTATGGCTAGCCACCCGACCTGTCTGACAGTTTTTGCCAGAACTTCTTGGGACTTGTCCTACCGGTGTGGCCTGCTGCAAGATATGCCATTGAAGTAAGATAGTACAGTTACATAAAAACTTACCCCAATGGTAGATGTTTGAGACAATCTCTTGCACCAGGCCATGCTTTCCCTTCCTCATTCTCCCTTTTTTCTTCTTTCGTGGCCTTTGGTCCTTCTGCCTAGCTCTCCCTTTCCATAACAGAGAGCCTTCTGCTTCTTTCATTATTTACTTTAAGAATACCTTGGTTTCCTCCTTGGTTCCCCTAGCGGGCTTTTTCTTTTGGTCTCCGGTTGGAGAACTGAAGACCAGGGACCACCCACTCTTATAGGGTAGGCCGACGTCAGAGGGTGATGTTGGTGGTAAGTGGCCCCCTCTGGTAGACTGCTAGCTGGAAAGTTTCCGTGTGGTCCTAGTGCCTGGTGGGTTAGTCATTCCAGTGTGGCCTGCTGCAAGAGATCCTCTTGAAGATCTACTGTTATGGTAAGTTCTTGCGTAACTGTACTTTCCACCACCTCTGTCATCTGTCTCCAGTGACTACTATAGGAGAGTTCTACCACCTAGAAATGACAGTTCCTTCACCTGGAAATACAGATATATGAGGGAGTTCCCCCCACCTAAATATTTCCAATGTAACCATTGGACAGTGCTGACAGTGCCCTGAACATGGCACCTTCCACACTAAAGACAGGCAGTCCTAGGTGGGTTCCATTCTAAATTATTTCAACTGTCTGTAACTTTGGGCCGGTAAGGTGAAAAATCCAAGCAATAGAAAATGTAGGAACCAGCCACTCCTCAATACTTTATATGCAAGTGGATTTTATGTATGAAGTGTGCCAAGTAAAGATTCTCCTTGTAAGCCCAACGTTTTTCTCCTCTGGGCTTCTTCAGGGAGGAGGATCTATAGATAAAACAGTCATACAAATATAAAGATTAGTATACAAGACAATATTTACCATAAACAAAATATAGTATTCCTCTTCTGCACTTCCATGAGAGGTGCTGGAAGGAAAGTATCCCAATGTCCCCATGTAACATATTAAAAATGAAAATCTCAAAATACTAAATGTGATCAGTATAACTCATGAACCTACCATTATAGGAGCATTCTACCACCCGAAAATTACAGTTCCTTCACCTAGAAATATAGATATATCAGTTCCCCCACCTAAACATTTCCAGTTTAATCACTGGACTATGATGATGGGGCCTTCAACATAGCCTCTTCCACACTAACCCACCTTCGGGCACACAAAGCACAGTTAGTTGAGCCCAAATCCTCTTGTCGGAGAACTAACTGTTCCAGTATGGAGGCCTAGTGGTCTCGTATTAGAAAGTCTGGGTTTAAACATGGGTTCACTCCTCTACCTGGACCTGTTTTGGGGGGTGCTAAAATACATTTGGAGGGGAGACATTATTTGGTTCGCTACCAAGCACAAGATGAACAGGGTGAAGCAGGCTACCCAACTGCTTTCAGAAATCCAGGAGGTAGAAAAACATCTCTCACCTTCCTCCCCAAAAGATGTCTGTACTCAGTTATCCCAACTACAGGCTCAGTACTTCTGTCTCCTCTTAGAACAGGCTGAATGGAGCATACATAGGACTAAGGCTTCCTACTTGGGGCACAGAGAGAAAGCCAGTCGGTTGCTGGCTCTCCGTCTCCACCAGCACGAGGCCTCAAGATGGCTTAAGATATTGTAGGATCCAAGGACTGGTGTGCTCATAACCCAGCCTAGACGCACGGTGGAAGTTTTTGAAGATTATTGTCTAAACCTTTGTACCGATAATTCAGATTATCCCGCCACAGAACCAGGGATGATTACTTTTCTCTGAGATGTTCCCATGCCACAAGTCTCTGCAGAACACTGACAGTTATTAGAAGGCCTGATTATTTTATTTATTTGAGTTTTGGTGACTGGGTAAGTCCACTGAGACAATTGCAATCCCTTTTGTAGGGTCGACCCAGGGGTTACAACAAGCAGTACAATACAGAGAAATAAAACAGAGTGCAAAAACAAGATAGCTATGAAATTTACAATCTAAACCTCAAAACATATTATATAAAACATATGCAAAGGCAATAAAATATATGCACATTATATACAACAGACATATTTCCTTGCAAGGCAATTAGACAATTGAAGTTACAGTCAATGCCCTAGGGATATGGAGAGGTATGGGAACAGGGCCCAAGATGGGGGTGGAGAGAGTAAGGGAGGCAAGTAGTGAAGATGAGACCTTAGCCAAAGCAGGAACAGGCTACCGAGGCAGCGAGTGAGGCATACAGAGTAGATTGGAACTTGGGGAAAGAGGAGCAGGACAGAACAGAGGAAGGGAAGGAGGGAGTTCCAGTCAGATACTGCAGCAAAGGAGAAAGGCTTGAGGGCAATGGCAAGATGCATATTAGACTTAATAAGTAGGGGAGTGAGGCAGATCTGAGGGAATGAGGAGCTTGTCTCAGACGTAGTAACTCACTGAGGCAAGGAGGAGTAAGTCTGATTACAGAAGATGAAGTCTGAAATGCTGTTGTATGTCGCTTGATAAAGCTGCCAGCCCAGATGGTTTAACAATTTGTTTTATAAAACCTTGTTGGAGGAGCTCGCTACAGTCTGAACACAGTTATCTACATGGCCATTAGTTGAAGGAGCTCCAACTGCTCGAGGCTAGAATCACCCTGATACTCCAAATGGGTAAGGATGACTCCCAGCCTGATAGCTATATATACACATCTCTTTAATCAATGTTGATATTAAGATTTTAGCCAGAGTCTTAGCTGCCAGGATGAGTAAGGTCAGGAGAGCTTTAGTAGGCCCAGAACAGGTTGGTTTTATGGCTGGGGGACTCTCTAGTGACCATCTCTGTAAAATACACCATTTGATCTCCGCATCCAGGGTGCCCAACACTGATGCAGTTTTGGTCTCCCTGGATGCAGAGAAAGCTTTTGATAGAATGTCATGGAAAGACCTCTTTTCACTTTTGCCTAAATACCGATTCTCCAAAACCTATATTCGATTGTTACATGTCCTTTATCAATCCCCTTCAGCTAGGATTACCTGTAACGGGGTCTTGTCGGATGCTTTCCCCTCTAACAGAGAAACTAAACAGGGTTGCCCCTCACCCCAATGCTTTTCAATTTGTATTTAGAGCTGTTGATACTGAAAGTTAATGTTACCCCTTCCATTAGAGGCATTCGCATGGCTCTCAAGAATTTAAACTTTCAACCTATGCTGATGATAATCTTTTACACCTTACGGATCCTCAAACCTCTAATCCTGAAGTCCTAAAAGTGATTGAAGAATTTGGCACATTCTCGGCATATAAACGTAAACCTATCCAAATCGGTGGTTTTCTCCCTTTCACCCCATATCAGAAAGCACGTTGTGGAACCCTTTGATTTGCAATGGAAAACTAAATGTCTAAATTATCTGGGCATTAAGCTTTTCCTTCACCCCACATCCCTGAAGTCCCTTAACCTTGATCCCCTACTTGAGAAAATAGAGTAAGACCAATGGCAATCATTGAATCTCATGATATGGGTAGGGCCACTATAATTAAGATGAATGATCTACCCCAATTATTGTACCCATTGGGGATGCTCAATATCACACTCCCCTTTATCCTGGTTTAAATGGTTTCACATTATCCTAAGTCACTTTCTGTGGTTCAGCAGACTGTCCCGAAGAGCTTATGGGAAACTGGTGAGGCCTAAGATTTATGGTGGCTTGCACTTACTGAATTTTCTCTACATTACTTTGCACTGCATGGAGCTAAATATATATATACTTTTTTTTTTGTGGGGGCCACATGATGGTGCCCAAACTGAAGCCACTTATGTTCCTACCTGGCGGCAGATCAAGCAGGAGTTGGCAGCCACACATCATTGTTCATTACGTTCACTCCAGCAAACTCTGATTGCATGGTCTCTCCAAGCTCATGCCCAGCTTTGTTGCCATCTGAAATTTTCTTGTCACAAAAATATTTGTCAACCATTATTTCTTAATCCCAGTCTTTTATTAGCCAAAAAGCCGATCCCCCGTGTTTTTGGAAGGGGCTTGCTATCCCTTCCTTAGACGGGTTTTTAACAAACCAAACTGTCAAGTCCTTCTTTCCTTTCAGCAAGACTATGGGGTTCACAATAGAGATTGTTTTATATTCTTTCAGGTAACACATTGTGTTTCACGGTTCTTGGGCCCTCCCCCGTGGTCCAGTTAGGCAGGTATATTTTTGAAAATTTGTCAGTTATTATGCAACAGCCTCACCCAATTTTGAATCTTTACAAAACCATTAAGCAGCACTTTTGGGACACTGCTTCTTCAAAGGCTCCTTAGTGGGAGGTAACTCTTGGTTTGGACTACTGTGATGAGTACTGGCAACGGATTTGGATGGATCTGTATAAATATGTTAAACAAGACTGCCTCCGGTTACAACAATGAAATATTCTTCATAACCTCTATTTCTTGCCTATGAAACTTTCTTAAAAGGGGTATAAACCAGACTCCCACCTGCACTAGATGTGGCCGGGTTAATGGTTTCCTGTATCATGTGCTCTGGCTGTACCTGAAAATGCACCCATTTTGGGAATGTATCAGAACCAGATTGGATCTTCTTCTGGATCTGCAAGATGCTTTCACCCCAGAAATCTGTTTGATTGGGGAATATGGTAACCAGCTCTTGGGGCCCAAGAAAGGTCATATGGCGCTTATTGCTGCAGCCACAAAATTATTCATCTTACATAATTGGTTGGATATCATGACCCCAACATGGGTGGAATGGCTAAAGGAAATGTTAAATGCTCTCAATGTGGAAAAGTCAATGGCTAGTTTTTATCATACCTTACACACTTACAGGTCTCGCTGGGAGACTTTACGCATGTTGTTACTAACTAACCAACAGGTGAGATCACATTTTTGTTGAAACTGTCCATGTAACAACTTTCCAGATACCCATCTCTATCTTGGGGATCCCACACTGGCCTAAAGGGGCTTTTGGGGTCCTGCTTGGTATTAGGAGTGGGTGGGGTGGTGGGGTCGGGGATTTGTTTCTTTTGATTGTACTGTTTCCTGTTGTTCATTTTTGTAATGTGTTTGATTCTGGATTGCTGGAACTTTAATAAAGTATACTTAGTTTAAAAAAAAGTCTGGGTTTGCTCCTTGTAAAGGTACTGACCTGAGTGCATATTGGTGCAGTGCCTAAATTTGTTGTATTTGAAGAAGCTCAAAGCACAGTGTGAGTTCACTTAATTTGCTTGACAATTACCTGTATAGTGCAACTGTAACTGGCGTTCTTGGCAAAATGCACACTCCCCTGCTGGCCATAGAGAGGTGTGAGCCTACAATAAAGATAGGGTTTTCAAGGAACAAATGTAGTTAGGGCATCCCGAAACTGTTTGTGCTCCTGCACTAGCTTGCTGTATTTGAATGTTCCCTTGCAAATGACCTCTTTACCCATGAAGGGAATTAAGAGGTCATTTGTATCCCATTATGGCCTCAATAACTCGTGACACCCTAGCTTTTACTGTACAGATTGCATGGAGAAGTGTCCCTTCCTCGGGCATTAATGGTGTACAATCTGTTTCTAAACAAAACCACTGCCAGGTACCCTTCACGCAGTCCCCAGCAGTGTTTGCATGATTTTAACACTCCTTCCCTGCAAGTCTGGTGGGTCCCTCTCCCATTCTGTGTATGGTGCACCCATCCTCTCTCCACTCCACTCCCCTCCCACCCCCGGTGATGGAGACTGATACAGACCCACACTCACCTCACTGCCTGACCCACGTCTGCCTCATATAAGTACTAGTATTGCTATACATCTCTTTATAGGGATACAGTACTGTTGAAAAGGACAAAAACATACAAGGAAGCCAGCGGAATAAGTCCATTGTTTTTCTAGTTTTCTTGTATTGCAGGGTCATCTGCTTATGCTACTGACCCTGCCCTCAGTGCCCCCATCCTTTCCATCTGCCCCCCCATGACCCATACTTTGCTCTTATGCCTATACCAGCTTCTCTTGAAGCTGCCCACTGACTTCATTGAGACCACTTCCTCCAACAGCGCATTCCAGCTGACCACCACCTTCTCCGTGAACAAGTGGTTCCCATCCACCCTTCCTCCTAAACCCCTCCTCCAGCTTTAGACTGTGTCCCCTTGTGCTTTAGCTGACACTTAACTGCGTGAGACCATCCTTAACTACCCTATTTATCCATTTCAAGTAGTTGAAGATCTCTATCATGTACCCTCTCCCCTTCCCCTCCTTCAGGGAGTACGTTTTCTGGGCCCCCAGCCTCTCTTCATATGTTTTATCCTGCTGACCTGCAGTCATCTTTGTTGCCCTCCTCTGGACCAGCTCCAGCAGGTTGATGTCTTTCTTAAGGTGCGGGCGCCAGTAGCTTACTCCATACTTTAGATGTGGCCTCACCAGCAACCTGTAAAATGGCAGTATAACCTCATTTTGCCTGCTGCTGATTCCTCTGGCTATGTATCCCAGCATCTTGTTTGCCTTTGCTGCTGCTTTGTTGCACTGTGTAGAGTGCTTCAGGTTGCTGGTGATCATCACTCCCAGATCCTTCTCCTCCTGTGTTGCTGCTGCCTGGACCACTCCCAGGTAGTATTCTGCCCTTGGATTCCTGGCTCAAATGTGCATAATTTTTCCATTTCTTGGCAGTGAAGCCAAGCTGCAAAATCCCAGACCGCCTCAAGCTTTCTCAGGACTTCCTGTAGGTCCTGTATCCCTTCTACTGTGTCAACCCTCCCACAGAGTTTGGTGCCATCTCTGCAATAGGCACATTTTGCCCTTTATGCCATCGCTAGTGTCATTGATGAAGACACTGAAAAACACCGGCCCCAGCACTGAGCCCTGTGGGACCCCACTGGTGACTTCCCTGGTGCTAGATAACTCCCCCACCACCATCACCCTCTGGGTCCTGTCCCTCAGCCAGCTTTCTACCCACCTGGTCATCTTCTCCCCAACCCCAAGATCCGCCAACTTCGTGATCAACCTCTTGTGGGGCGCAGAGTCAAAGGCCTTGCTGAAGTCCAGACAAAGGATGTCCATTGCCTGGCCCCTGTCCACTGACTTTGTAATCGAGTCAACAAAGTCAATCAGATTTGTTTGACACAGTCTTCCTCCCATAAATCCATGCTGCCTCTCGTTCTGGATACCTCAAGTACTGTATCACTCCCGAAGCACCAGTACCAGGATTTATTTTAGAAGGATAGTGAAATAATGAGAAGGATGATGGGTTGTCCATGGATCACTACCTTGATAAAGTGATGGCTGGAAGTCATGAAATGTTAGTGTTAATGATAGCCAGATATATTTTTCATTATTTGATACTTTACAAGTGAGAGGGTTCTAATTTCCCTGTTGCATAAGCAGTAGGCACCAGTTAGTATGCACACGCAAACAGCTTTGCAGTGTGCTGACTGTGTCTTTGAACATGGCATTTGAAGGGCTAACAGAGTTTGGGACTAGCAAAGCATTTTTATACATCCCAAACCCTGCTATTGCTTCACAAAATGTTTGAATATTGGACCCTGTGTTTTTAACAGCACACAACATGGAGTTTATATCTGTACTGATAAAACCTCGGCACAGTAGATTTTATTTATTTTTATTTAGTTATTTATTTGTACATCAGTTTACAGCCTTTGAGCCAGAGGATCATTTCTAAAGGTACCTCGTCACATTGAGGACAAATACATAACAGACTTTTAGTTACAGCAAATGAGTTACATAGTTAGCAAACACATGTGCTTACAAACATTTAAACAGATAAGCCAGTTTAGTTACAATAACAAAGTAATAGATTGCTGATGCTTCAGCAGAAATTCTGGGTCTTTTTGAAATTGGTGTCATTTTTTTGTATTTTTGAGCTTTGGAATAATTTTCTTGAACCCAGATTCCCCCTGGAAAATATTATTTAAGCATACGCAGAAATACAGGGCTCCAATTGAAGTTTTCACTTTACCTAGCATAAAGCCAATTAATAACAGTGTTCAGAGACATTAAATATTTTGACTTGTCACTATAAGGTCCGGTTTAGTTGGCATGTCTTTGTAATGTTTTCCAACATCTTGGCAGCTGTTACAAGAACAGATGATGTAACAGGTTCAAAATGAGAAGGCATCAGCTTATCGCAAGCTTCTACATGCTTTCACATTACTGCCTAACAAAACAGCTTAACAAACAATTCTCAGAGTGAGTATTCAGGGATTGAACCGGGAATCGGTAGCACTCTTTTGCATCGTAACAAATATCCTGCAGCAGAGTAACAGAAGAATTGTAGTTGGCTCATACTGCTGTTTGGATGTTTGACTTGTAGTTTGTCACAGTAGCACCATGTTTTCATTGTTCTGTAACTCAACCAGTAGAGCTAGTTTCAGTGTACCAATGTTACTGAACCATGTTTTAAACTGAGGTGTGTGAGACATGAATGATTCATTGATGAATGAACAACCAGTATATCACCTGGCAATTGTTTGGATAAGGTAGTCAAATGTATTCCCTCAAAAAGCTGTCTTCCAGAAAATTTTGCTTGTAAAATCAGCAGAAACGAATATAAATGCGGGGCGTCAGAATCATGTTTTGCAGCAACTAGATAGTGGGGCCAGTAACTGGGGAAACTCTACTGGCTCAACTGTTGTACTTATTGAAATGTTACCATCTCCAATAGAAGCCAACAGGACTGGTTAAAGCACAGTTTTACTAGCCGGATACATCTGCCTGCATTTGGATAGTGGGCAAGTGTCTGTTTTCAACCCCTGAATGGTGTTTGAGGAAAAGAACATAATTTTTTTTATTATTATTTTTAGTCTTTGGTAACTGGGTAAGGCCCACTAGGCACAAGTGCCTGTTTTCAGGGGCGACCTGGGAGCACTGGGCAGTTAAGTGACTTGCTCAGAGTCACACAGTATGCAAGTGGAGGTTGTGAGAATCAGTCAGGTCTGGGCTGCTGGATGTAGCAAGCTTGTTCACACCTCGTTCCTCTACCCTCTAGGCTATACTGCATAAGACATAAATACAAGGGAGATATAAAATGAGATTGTGATTAGAAGAATTAGAGTGTGACAGGCCACTCAGATAACTAGATTATTTATTCAAGAGTTTGCTCTGTGCCTGTGATTTATGCAATATTGCTGTATATTTTATTTTGTTTTATGTATTTATGGCAGTTTGTGGCTTTGTTTATTAATCAGCTACTCTATGAAAGGTGTCTTATAAACGGATATTTATAGTAAGCCAGTGGTAGCACTGTAATGATCTGAGATTACTCATGTGGCTAGTGACATGGAGGCAGTGTTTCTATTTATTTATTTTTTTTTTTTCAGAGAACAGGATCAGGAAATAGGAGACCTAGGTACAAATCCCAGCAGAGACACTCACACACTGCTGAAATGCAAATAGTATTTTAAAACTAAGATAGAGTAATCTAATTGTGAAATGAAAAACCTCAGTTTAAATCAATGCTGTTAGAATAATGTGGAGAAGAACTTGAAGTAAACTTGGTAGGGCATGTATCCCCTCCAATGGGAGCTCCACTGGCTGTTGCCCCTTACTCATTCCTCACTGACTCAGTTGAGATGACTCAGTCATGATGGACTCACTATGTTGGTGGCTTCCAACTCCAAACATCTGGGAAGAAACTCCATTACTAGGGGTATAGACATGGTACACTTATCCATACTCTGCCAGTTCCACTGGAATGTGTTGACTGGCCAGAGATCTTTAGGCTAAGCTCCTCTCACCACCCGGGTGGCTATATCTGCTGAGTCTGCCTTGCTTTGTCAGATCTTTGTGTTCGCTGGAAGAACAAGTCACCTCCTTCGCACTCCGCTTAGGATTTTCTGTGCACCATAGGTGAACGTTTTTTTTTGAAGTTTTCAGAGCTAAATTGCTCTTTCTTCTTAGTTCTTTCAACAGCCTGTTTCTTGAGCAACGAAGGTCTGACAAGAAACCTTGATTCAAATTTTGCAGTCGGTGCAGCCAGAAGATGTCGGTCACCAATCCGCACAACATGTGTGTACTGCCTGGGTGGGAAACATGATGTGGCTGGATGCGTTCTTTGCCTTTCTGTGCTTCCTGAGTCCCTTAAGGATAGGAAACTCTGGCTCATGCTGGATCAGCCTTCGAAACAAGATCTGATGGATTGCCCTAAGGGTAGCCAAAAGGCCTTGTGTATGTTGCACAGCTTGTGGCCCTTGAGGCAGAAGCGGAGGTAGCCATGGTGGGCACCTCCTTGGCCTCAGCACTGTTCACAGCTGGGACCAGAGTTGGAGGGACCTTCATGCACCAGTTCCATGATATGTGCAGATCCCTCCAGACTGTGGGGAAGAGCCCTGCCCACTGTGGCCCTCGATCCATGACAGAACCAAGAAATCTTCTCACCACTGTCACCAGTCCTGGAGCAGTGAGAGATCATGGTCCTCCTGGTCCCATGATACACCTGACTACTTGGTGGCTATTGGGCACTCCTCGACCGAGGGGCAGATCAGGCAGGTCAAAGGCTCCTCGGCCCTTCCACTGAGCAAGTCAACCTCAACTTCAGTCAAGCAACCTGTTGATATTTTTCTTGACCTGGTCGATCCATTGTCAGACAAGGCAGAAGAATCCGCCTCACAGACCCTGGTGCTCCCAGTCTTCACCCAGGAGGACATTGATCAATCGGTGACCCTGGTCAACATTGTTCTGGTAAAGCTTCCTCCCGGCATCAGGTCTTCACCTTTGTTACTGAATGTGGGCTGGCATGTTATCTTATGGTCAACATTCTGAAGACATCACTCACCATTCACTGTCGAGTTTGAGGTGTTCGTGCTCGCAATACTGCTTGGCCGGGATACACCACTGTTGACGCTCGTTGTCCTTGGGTGAGGAGCAGCACCAGTGGAAAATGCGTCAGTGCTGTGAGGTGTCCCTCTGGCAGCAGTGGGCCATCGTAAGGCAGGCTAGTACCCCAAGGACTGACAGTCCCTTGGCAGCCACCACTGGTTCCCCCACTGGTGCAAGTTCCGCAGGTGCTTCCCACATCTGCTTCTCTGCCATTCATGATGGAACCATCACCCCAGCAGCCTCCAGTCAGTGTTCTAAGGAGGCCAGCCATTTGGCTCCTGTCTTGCCAGGTCAGTTGTAGGTGAGGTTTACCCCAGGTGACAAATCCCGAGAGGTCCATGGTGAAAACGACCAAGGGACGTCTTTTAGGAGGCTTTGGATGACTTGTATCAGGAGTTCATGGCTGCTTCTGGGGCTCCATTCTTTGACTGTGGCTCAATGGAGGAGCTTTCCATCGACCAGGGGTTGGTCTCCTTCACTGTGCTGCTCCACCTGATTGCGGAGTCCATGGCCATCCCATTGGAGCCAGTCCAGAAAAGGGCCAAGTACCCTCTTACAGACATTTTGGACTGGGATGAATCTTCAGGAGTTGCCTTCCCAGTGGCTGAGGTCATCTTGGGACCATCCCTGGAGCTTTGGCAGCATCCAGCCCGGCACCCTTGGTCCTACATGATCTGCAAGTACATGATCCCTATGGACTCCCTTTTGGGGTTTTCCCAGCCAGCCTTCAGATGAAGATCTGATTAAGGATTCCACATTCCATAAGTCAGGACACCTGGAGAATGTGGACAAGCCTTGGACAAGGAGTCCCATAAAACTGACCACACCCCAGGGGGAAGGGCTCCAGGACCAGATGGCCTACCCATAGATTTTCATAAAGGGCTTTGTAGATTGCCTGATTGAGCTCTTATAGGACATGATACAGGAAAGTTTGTCAGCAGGTATACTACCCCTCCACCCGGGTTGCTACCATTATAGTTTTACCCAAACCAGGCAAGGACCCGACCCACTGTTCTTCATATCGGCCAATCTCCCTGTTGGCAGCAAACTACAAGATAGCTGCAAAAGTGATTGCTACATGACTAGAAAAAATATCTACTGTCCTATAAACATCTGGATCAGGCAGGTTGTGTCAAAGGTAGACAAGGACAACCTAATATCAGCTGTACTCTTAACATCATACATAAATGGTCAAAGCACCTCAACAGACATGGCGTGACGATCCTTGCTTAAGAAAAGGCCAAAAAGGTCTTTGATCGGGTGGAGTGGGGGTACATGCCGTTAACTCTCTGGTAGTTTGGCATGAAAGGGCAGATGGCTGGATAAATAGGAACCTTGTACAATGGCCCTTCTGCCAAGACTGACATCAGTGATGGACTAACTGAAGCACTTAACTTAACTAGGGGTGTCAGGCAGGGGTGTCCCTTGTCTCCACCTCTATATGTTCTATCACTAGAACCTCTGGCAGCAGCCATACGGCAACACAAAGGGATAGTGGGCTGTCGACTGGGGGGGGGGGGAGAGCATAAAGTTGCTGTCTTTGCAGATGATTTGCTCTTATATCTGCAGTGTCCTGTGGAGGGCCTTCCAAACTTGCACTCCCTTTTCACTGAATATGGAACTCTATCAGAACACTGACCTCTTTGGCCCTGAGGTAGAAGAGCCTCTCATGAGAATCAAGAAGTCCAGTGCAACCCTTGATTCTGTGACTTCATCTCGGAAGGACCAGAAGAAAAGGCCTAAGAAGCTGGCCTTTCAGTACAGGTTCTTCCAGTCACAGCCTCCCCAACAGCAGCCCCAGCAGAAGCAGTTTGAGGCCTGGCACCCCAAGATTTCTGGGGGTCAGGTTCAAAAAAATGGGGAGGGGGTAGGGGTAGTGGTGCCCCCCACAAAAGCTGCTTAGTGACGAGTGTGGAGGGGGGGGTGTCATCCCTTCACCTGTCCTGTCCCCAGCTGCTCTCCCAGTCTGAAGCCGACTACATCTTTTCTTGCCATGTTGGTCCATTATAATAATGGACAAGTGGGTGAAGGGATTGGTCCTGGGATCCTGGATTGTAACTTGTTCCAGTTATAAATGACTGCTATCTATATTAGCTCTGTCATATTTTTGTTCATTTTGCCATTCATATCTCTTTTCAAAGCCCCCTTTCCCTCCACCATCCCCCCAGCCCCATATCCCATTCCCTGACTCCCCTCCAGCATCCCTCTTTAGTGATCAGATGTATTGGTATTTAACATGTTATATCTGGTGATTGCCTGTGTAACCCCCCTGCAAATGGGGGTTCCCAAAAGACTTCCAGGAGCTTGCTTGAATGCTCCAAGCCTGAATGGTGTTTGGCATTTAAGCCATTTATCAGTGAGTGTTTTTAGAGCCTCTGGTACTGTCTCTTTAAGAGCTGTCTGCTTGCAGACATAATTAGTTTGTATGGGGGGACTGTGTGCTTCTCTGAGTACCACTCGAGCTGCTGCCAATTCACTTCATTTTGCAGTCACTAGGAGTGCAAAGGGAACCTATCTGAAAGATGTAACTGTTTGCCAGAAATTATTTAGAGTAATAATGAAATTACAGTTTGTCTAACCTGCTTTTTGCAGTCAGAACTGTGTCTGCTAGTTCCCATTCTAGTTTTGAACTGCTGAACTGGACCAATCAGTGTGGGGTAAGCTAGCTCTAAAATGGTGCCTTGGACGAATCAGAACTTGGACTCATAATCTGAGCCAGCCACAAGAGGATTGTATGGGCAGTGACTCTGGGAGATGTAGTTTAGACTTCAGTGCCTTTTTGGACCAACAGCAGCAGTCTATTGTGAGTGACAGCCAATCCAGTCAAAAACTGGGAGGAACTCAAAGGAAGTGCCCGGTTTTGTCGGTTGGAGTTTCAGTTGAGCTTTGGCAGTGAAGAAGGAAGGAGCCCTGTGCTTTTTCAGTGTGCAGTTTTAGTCAAAAAAACGTGTGTAAGGCCCAGAGTTCCGGTCTGCAGCTTGTGTAACAGCTTGTTAGGACTGAATCTGTCCTGTGAAAAGAATCAAAGGATCTCTGAAGAGTAGAAACCAGGCTCACCCTGTAGAAGACTGGAGGAATTGCTGAAAATTGCACTCGGTCTGTCAGGAACTGAATCTGCTGTGTGTTCTCCCGGGTATTGTGCAGTAATTGCGATCGGGATACAGATGCAGCCTGCCTGGTATAGTGCTTTTATATGGATGTGTGAAGAGGTTTGTGTACCTCAAGTGAGCCCTGCTGACATTGAAGGACCCTATCTTATTTGGAGGTCGTGAGTACTAATTCAGGTCGCTCCTGTTGAATTGCCACATTAAATCCAAATGGAATTACTGTACTGCTGACTGTTTAATTCTCCTTTCTCTGTGTGAAAGGGCCCCTACCAGCTGCCACGGTTTGGACTAGCCACTAGGGCTTGGGTACCCAGGGACAGTAACTGATAGGGATAGGCCTGTGCACAGAGCCATAAGGTAGATTATTAGAGTGATAAGCTAATTAACCTGATTTCCCCTGTCCTTGTTATATCCCCCTAAATAAATCAGAGCTGCTTGTTTCAGCAAAGTTATACTGCCTGAGGTATTTGTCTATGTTAAAGTACTGTACTGTGATTGTTGCACTGTATCTCATTTCACAGGAGGTCCCAGTGCGGAACCAGACCTGGGGGTAAGTGTATACTGTGAAGGTAATTCTGATATATTGTGTGGGCCACTAGTGGGAAGAAAGGGGTTACAGTGTCCCAGAGGGCTGTGACCAAGTTAGTTTAACTATTGCAAACCCTGACCTCTGGGTGGAGGCACCGCCACTGGATCCAGGCCCCTCAACCTGTTAGTGGCAAATCAGGCAGGGGTAGTAGCCCCTGGGATAAGCGCCATCTAGGGGTTACATCTTGGAGGCTCACCGCTGGGATTGTGTGTCCTCTAGTGGCCATATTTACGAACCACTGTTAAGAAAAATGGGTACCCCGACAGAAGTGGCTGTGCACTGGCTGGTGGAGTGGTGTACTGGGGAGGAGATCGACCCCCAAAATGCTATGCTTATCCTGGACATCCCCCTGGGTATCAATACGGACACTGTGCAGGGAGTACTTTCCAAGGTGGAAGGTTTACAAAACCCTGTGGTGGTGGGTCGGCATGCTAATCTGCTCACCCACACTTTCCTGGCCCTAGTAGAGTTTAAGGATCCCATAGATAGCTCCAAAGTGCCACAGACCATTACCCCAGAGGAGCCCTCACTGCTTGAGTGATAACTAAGGACAGTAAAGACCGGGGGAATCAGCTCCCACCACTATCTGAAACTTTTGAGGAGAAATTTGCTGAATGGTTGCTGGGAGAGGGGAAAACTGTGGAGGACTTGAAGAAACTATTCTTGCCACCTGGGGGTGTTCCTCCCCCAACACCCTCTCCTGCTCCAGTGCCCGTAATGGTGGCTGAACCAATGCAGACTCCTATTTCTGCACCTGCCATTAGTCACGACTCTTACCGAAGGTTGAGGATCTTCTCTGGCACCCTCCCCACCCCCCAAGGGGAGGATGACTGGGAGACCTGGATAGACTATGTTGCCCCCCAAGTGCTAGAATGGCAATGCTCGGAAGGCTTGCTAAAGAGAATTAGTGAGAGCCTCCGAGGGTCCTGCCCTGGCTACCATCCGTGCTAAACAGGCCAGTAACCCTGAAGCGACTGCACAGGCCTATCTTGAGGCCTTGGAGAATGTGTATGGGAGCCCAGATTCTGATGAGGACCTATGGTGGAGAGTAAGAAATGCACAACAGTACCAAGGGGAGTTGTTGTCTGTGTATGTCTCTCGGCTGGAAAAATTGTTGCAAGAATGCCTCAGAAAGGGTAGTTTGCCAGCGATTGAACTGGACCGAACCAGACTGGACAGAATCCTTAAGTCTGCCCCTTCTCAGAACTGCTGTTGCTTCAGTTACGCCTGGCAAATCGACTGGAATCCCCACCCTCCTATGATGAGTTAATGAGAGAAATTCGAGGAGTTGAGAAAAGGCGACCTCGGGAGGTACCTGCACCAACAGCTGTGGCTACGACCCGAGTGACTGAGGGTGACCCATCAAGTGAAGTTCAGGGGCAGAGGTTGACAGTCAATGAGTGTTCTGACAAGGAAAAAGATATGCCACAATGGGGCGAACTGTTGAGAGAGATCCGGGAATTCAAAAACAGTCCCTTTATGAAGGCCACGCCTGCAAGTATGGGCCCTGACCTATATCCGACTGCATCTGCTATGGGGGTGGGGGTACCCACCCATGTATCTCCTGCTGATAACAGCTCCAAACTCAATTCCTTGACCATGGAAGTGGAGAAACTGACGAGATGTCTCCAAATGCTTATCACGCCGCAGACAGAGATGGCACCCAGGTTTCCAGTTAGTAATACCCCCGCCCTGGCTCCCAGTGTGGTGCCTCGGCCAGCTTGAACTCCAGAAAGTATGTTTTGCTATAATTGTGGGAAAGATGGGCACATGAAAGGAATGCCAGTCCCCAAAAAGACACTGACAAAGTTGCATATAGGCTACAAAGGAGAGCTTGAGAAGAAATCAGTGGTTAAGAGGTGCCGACATGATCCCAGTGAGGGCAGCAAAAATGCTAATTCACGCCCTTTGTGGCAAGGTCAGTTGCCCAGGCCCCCACTACCGCCTCCAGACTGGTCCAGAATAGTGGGTCCCTCCATGGAGACCACTGTAAAGGTGAATGGAGTGTCTACAAGAGCTGTATTAGACAGTGGCTCCCAAGTGACAATTATGTTCCAGGATTGGTATCAGAAGCATTTGTCAGACGTACCCTTACAACCATTAGAAGGACTGCATATATGGGGGTTAAGTGAGAAGGCCTACCCCTATTCCGGGTATATCCGAATTTGGCTGTCTTTCCCCACCTCCGTGGCTGGAGTGGCCGAACAAGTAGAGACCCTAGCCTTAGTGTGTCCCCACTGGACTGTATGATGGTGTCCCTTTGTTGATTGGAACAAATGCTCATATGTTGGAAGGCTGGCACAGTTGTGTTATGAAAAACAGGGTCAAAGACTAGTAGAGCTTTAAGAGTTCGGCTTTAATTAAGAAGGCCTATGAGGCAGAGAGATGCTGAAAAAACAGAACCAGAGGAACCGGTCGGAATTGTATGGAAGAAGGATCCTGAGTCTCTGATCTTGGCGCAAATGCCCAGTGTACCTTACAGGGAGAGGTCCGTATCAGAAAGGATGTTAAGAATAAAATATTAATGTTGGATGCACCAGGCGATGGAAAATTGCCAGAGGGACTGCTGGTCAAGCTAGTATTTTGCCCGCTAGAGCCCATGCTTATGCCAGAAGGGTAATGGTCCAAGTTCATAATGTGTCTGAAAGAGACATTCGAGTAAACAGAGGTTGCATCCTGGCTATTGTGCATTGTGCAGACACTGCAGTGCTACCCAGCAGCAAGAGTTCAAGGAAGCATGACAGAGTACGCCTGACTTGTTTGATTTCGAGCGACTCTGCCAGCTGAATGGAAAGTGAGGATCAGTGAGAAGCTTGCCCAGAGAGACCAGGTGTTTTCTTTAAAGGAATGGGATGTAGGATGCGTGCAGGAGCTGAGCACAATATCCGGCTGCATGACAAAGACCATTTCGTGAGAGGTCTCGGCGCCTGGCACCTGCTGACATAGATGATGTGAGGCGGCATCTGCAAGAGATGTTAGCTGCTGGTGTAATACAGAATCCAGAAGCCCTTATGCTTCCCCATTGTGGTAGTGAGGAAAAAGAATGGAACAGTAAGGATGTGTGTGGATTATCGCCTTGACGTGGGACTATCTGATCAGTACACAATGCCCGCATTCAGGATGCTTTGGACTGCCTAAGCGGGAGCAAGTGGTTCTCTGTGCTGGATCTCCCGCAGTGGGTACTACCAGATCCCGATGGCCCCAGAGGACCGTGAGAAGGCGGCCTTTATCTGTCCGCTTGGCTTCTATGAATTCATGAGGATGCCTCAAAGGGATTTCAGGTGCCCCAGCCACTTTTCAGCGATTGATGGAGCGTGCAGTGGGGACATGAACTTACTAGAGTGCCTGGTATACCTAGATGATGTTATTGTGTTTGGCAGCTCACTGGAGGAACATGAGAGCAGATTATTTAAGGTATTGGACCGACTGGAGGACTTTGGCCTTAAACTGTCCATTGATAAGTGTCAATTCTTTCAAACATCAGTAAAGTATGTGGGACACACAGTATCCACCGAGGGAATAGAGACCGACCCAAGTAAAGTTGAGGCCTTGACCACCTGGCCACAGCCCAAAAATCTAAAAGAACTGCAAAGATTCCTGGGATTCTGTGGTTATTATCGGCGCTTCATCAAGGACTATTCAAGAGTGATCCGCCCTTTACTTAACCTTACTCAAGGGTATCCCCCAACCCACAAAAAATACAAAAAGTCAGCGTCCCTCAAGACTGAAAGAGTGTATTTTCATCCGGTGAAGTATTTGGGGCCGGCTGGACTCTGATTGTGAGACTGCTTTTCATGAGATCATATATCAACTTACCCATGCTCCAGTGCTGGCCTATGCCGATCCAAGAAAACCTTACGTCCTGCACACTGATGCTAGCTTGCAAGGGTTGGGGGCTGTGTTGTACCAAGAGCACGAGAATGGCCTGAGACCAGTGGCCTTTGCCAGTAGAAGCCTGACCCCATCCGAAAAGAACTATCCTGTACATAAGTTAGAGTTCCTAGCTTTGAAGTGGGCTATTGTTGACCAATTCCATGAGTACTTGTAGGGCTAAAATACTAGTAAAACTGACAATAATCCTTTGACCTATGTGCAGACCTCAGCTAGTTGGATGCCACTGGCCATAGGTGGCTTTCTGCATTATCTACATATGACTATGCTCTCGAATACCGAGCAGGTCTGAACCACATAGATGCTGATGCTCTCTCCCGGAGGCCTGTTCCCCAGAATGATTGGGTCCGATTGGCAGAATCTGACATTCGGGCACTCTGCCGGAAGTTTGACAGGGAGGAACAAATGTCCACGGACGCAGTGGACTGCATGGTGGATTGCTTGGGACCTTCTGAGAATTGCATACCTGCTTTGTGGCCACTTTCTGCAATAGACATTGGTGCACTGCCTCAGCTGGACAATGACAGTATTTGGCGGGCTCAATCCCGATCCCATGATCAAAGCAGCTTTAGAAGCCCTCTATGCAGGAAAAGATGTGTCCAAATTCGCTCCACTGATTTGAGAACTGCACTGTTATACAAAGAAGGTCCTAAGTTGAAACTGATCAATAAACTGTTATACAGAGAAACAGTAGACAGAGGGGACAAGTAGACAAACAACAACTAGTGCTGCCCACTGCCTTTCGAGACTCAGTACTGAGGTCCTTGCACAACCACATGGGGCACCTTGGTATAGACAGAACACTTGACCTGGTGAGATCCAGATTCTATTGGCCTAAGATGAGGGCTGATGTGGAGCAACACATTCAACTTGTAGTCGCTGCTTACAGAGGAAAGCCGCCCAGAGGGCTGCCCCCTTGTTAACATCACCACCAGTGCACCCATGGAGCTGGTCTGTATTGATTTTCTGAGTTTGGAGTCAGATCAAAGAAATATCAGTAATGTGCTGGTGGTCACTGACCATTTCACGAGATATGCCCAAGCTTTCCCCACCAAAGACCAGAAAGCATCCACTGTGGCCAAAGTACTTGTAGAAAACTTTTTGTTCACTATGGGGCTCCACAAAGAATCCATTCTGATCAAGGAGAGACTTTGAGAGTCGCCTGATCAAAGAGATGCTTTCTCTGTGGGGGAGTGCAAGTCCAGAACCACTGCTTACCACCCCCAGGGGGACCCACAGCCTGAACGTTTCAACCGCACTTTGCTAGATATGCTAGGCACCCTGCACCCAAAGGACAAGCCTAGATGGAGCCAACAAATTAGCACCCTGGTACATGCTTATAACTGCACCAAAAGTGATGCCACTGGATTCTCCCCCTACCGCCTGATGTTTGGAAGAGAAGCTCGACTACCAGTAGATGTGATCTTGCAGCCCTAAAATGGGGTCCAAGTTGTCCCGTATAGCTCTCCATAATGGGGCTACTTTGGAGCAGTGCCAGAAAATGTGGGGGAGATTACCCAGATCTTTGCCACATCTGAGACAGTTAGGGGAGCCAGAATGGTCAAATTTGAATTTTTTAACAGGAGTAATATACATGTTATTGACAATAAAGTATTGGATAAGCCTGTTCTTATCGAGAGTATTATATATATGCAGGTCTCTCCAAATTTGGCTCCATGAGGACAGAGGATCTGGGGAGTAAAGGCCAAGATTTGGAGCCAACTAAAGGAGCAGGGAGATGACCTTCAAAGATGCAAATATATTTTGGATACCCGTGAGGTTTAGCCGCACAATCTTTAATCACCCTAAGTAGAGGCTTTATAACTGACTCCGCACAGTGTCACCAAATTCCTTGTTGACAAGATGTTTCAGTTGATATATTTTGAAGATCGATCGAGGGGAGATGTTAAGGACTAGTAGAAGGTCATCTATTGACCCGCGGTTACCCCGCACAAACAAGTCCTCCACTAAGAGTCCCTGAATTTGGGGGTCTGCATTGTAATATCTATTTATAATTAATGGTTTCCCTTTTTTCCCTTAGGGAAACCATGGCATAATTTGTCATAATGAAGGAGTGTTCATTATGGCAAAAATGCGCACGGTTTCCCTCACTGTGTGCATGCGCCCGCTGTACCTCCTTGCTTCACCAACATCTCTTGATCACTGAAGCTCTAATGGAACAGCAAACTGACGCCCAGACTAGGCGGTAAGTAGGGAAAAGAAACTGAAAATCTGCCCGAACATTTTAAATTAACCCATCCCTCAGGGCTGCGCACCAGATAAAAAAAAAAAAAAATTAAATTACAGATCAAACTCCCGACTGCGACCACACACTTCAACCTAACAGGACCGGGGCTGCACAGCAACATTTTATTTTATACAATTGCTGAGGTGAAAAAAGGAAAACCCAGCAATTATATAAAATAAAATAGTGGCAAGGGTGTGTAAACTGTAAGTTTACACACACCTGAGGGGCTAGATGCTTGTCATAAACCTCTTGAGCTTCAGTCTCGGGGTTTATGTAGCATCTAACCCCTCGGGTGTGTGTAAACTTCTCGTTACACACCCCGACCCATACTTTATTCTATATATAATCATAACAAGCACTTTTTACAGCAAGTCCAGAAACTGATTGTTATGGGCTGTTTTAACATCTCACATTGTTTTGTATACCTATGTAAAACTCACTTGTCTGCTCATTTTTAACCTTTGCACTTTGTACATTTGACATTGCAGTGGATGGTATTTGAGACGTTTACCTGTAGGAGGCGTGCACAGTGGCTGTGTGAAATGTTGTTTGTTCTGTCCTCCACCCTGTTGTTCTGGTGAGAGTGAGTTTGCATGCTTTGCACTCTGATGAATCCTTTTACATCTGAACCTGCTATCAGCATTGGATTTTTATATCGGAGTTAAATGTTTGTGTCTTGGACTTCTTTTTCTGTTGACTTCCCTGATGGGGCATCTGATAACCATTTCACTTTACTGTGCTAAAGCTGGTGTACTGATCCTGGTTCAGGAAAAGGTAATGTCTGTTTTTCAAGGGTATGGGTCACCTGTTTCCCCTGCTGTGTAAAGCTTCACCCTTATGGAATTTAACTTTGATGCCATCTAAGCTCATATGGAAACCATTTAAGTCAGTGAATACTTGTCTCATTTCACATCTGTCTTGGATTGCTGCATCATCTGCCTGGTTATACCTGTGAGTGAGTTCCAGCCACTGTTAGTGGAGTCTCTTTATTTGAACTTTCATAGAGACTAGGTCATCCTTTGCCTCCATGTAAAGTAGTGTTGAGTTGCACTTGAACAAATCCTTTGTATTTAATGTTCCTTTCCCAAGGCCACATGAATTGGGAGTGAGCACTACATGCACTTAGTGTCTGCAGGCCACTTTCAAGAAGAGCACTGCAGGATTTCAAGGTGGCACATACCAGTTGTTCCTAACTTTATGTTGAAGCCATGACAACTGGATCACATCCCTGATTGCCATAGAAACATAGACTTTAACGGCAGATAAGGACCACTTGGCCCACCCAGTCTGCCCATTTCCCTACCTGTTGGATAAGCTGCAGATCCTAGTTAACCAACAGCCTACTTCCTCCTAACCCCCCACTATAATATAGCACACTCACCTCTGAGGCCAGGAGATCAGAAGGCTGTGGGTTCTATCCGCACACCAGGCACTTGGTTAATATCCCAGTACTGACACTGCAGTGCAGCATGAGGGGGGTGCTGCACTCCTGAGGTGCTGTCTTTCGGATGAGACATTAAACCAAGGTCCCATCTGCCTGTTCTGGTGGTAGTTCAGGTGGATTTTAAAGATCCCATGGCACTTCTCAAAAAGAGTAGGTGAATTTCCCTGGTGCCCTGGCCAAATTTCCCCCCATTCACTAAAAATACCACCAACAGCTTAATCTGGTTCAAGGTCAGTTGACATTAATCTGTATTCCCCCTCCCCCCCGGGTCATGCATGAAAATAGGCAAGAATTTGTCTAGTGCACTTATTCAGTCAACAAAAACTAAATAAATAATTGCCTTATGTCTGCCTCATGCATTCTTGAATTCCCTCACTGTTTTTGACACCACAACCTCCTCAGGAAGGAAATTCCATGTGTCCACCACCCTCTCTGTGAAAAAATACTTCCTCACATTGCCCCAGAGCTGTCCCCCCCTCTATCTTCAAACTGTGCCCCCTTGTTGTTGCACATCTTTTTCTAAAAGATGCTACCCTCTTGGACCTTGTTGATTCCCTTGAGGTACTTGAAAGTTTCTATCATGTCCCTCCTCTCCCTCCTTTCCTCGATGGTACACATATTAATCTTCTTTAGTTTCTCTTCATATGGTTTCTAGTGCAGACCCTGTACCATTTTAGTTGCCCTCCTCTGGACTGCCTCCATCCTGACTATGTCCTTTCAGATGTGGGGTCTCCAGAACTGCATGCAGTACTTCAGATGGGGTCTCACCAGCTGTCTGTACAGAGAGATGACAACTGCCTGTTTTCTACTGGTGATGCCTCTCCCTATGCATCCCAGTATCTCCCAGCCCTCCTTACCGCCTTCTCACATTGCCTGCCTATCTTTAGGTCATCTGATATGACTACCTCCAGGTCCCTTTCCATTTTTGTTGTTGTTAGTATCCCCCCCACCCCCATGGTGTACTCTTCCCTTGGGTTTTTGTTTCCCAGGTGCGTTACTTTGCACTTCTTTGCATTGAATCTAAGCTGCCATACTTTTGACAGTGCCTCCAGCCTTGCCAAGTCCCTTCTCATCCTTTCCACTCCCCCTTGTGTATCAACCCTATTTCAGATCTTTGTGTCATCTGCAAAGATGCATACTTTCCCTTCCAGTCCCACTGCATTGTCACTTATAAAGACATTAAAGAGGATCCGCCCCAGTATTGAACCCTGCCTTACCCCCCTTTCTTCGGAGTGGACTCCGTTTACTATTACCCTCTGCGTCCTGTTGTCCAACCAATGTTTTACCCAGGCTACCACCCTGGAACCCACTCCCAGGCTGGCTAACTTGTTTATTAATCTTTTGTGTGGGACTGTGTCAAATGCCTTGCTAAAGTCTAGGTAGGCCATGTCCACAGCCCCTCCCTGGTCTACTACTTTGGTCACCCAGTCAAAGAAATTGATTAGATTAGTTTGACATGACCTTCCCGCTGTGAATCCAGGCTGCCTTGGGTCCTGTGCTATACACTTGCTGGTAAGGATCCTCCTGCTGGATAGTGAGCTTAATCTAGATATAATGCCGTGTGTTTCTGTTGATGCTATCAGGAGCATACCCGGTGCTGAAATCTGCAGGGCTGCTTCCTAGTCTAATGCCAACACACAAAGTATTTACCTACTGAGCTGTAAACATGCTGCTTTTAGGAGCGCCATCCTAAAATCTCTCTTTCTGTATGGGTGTGCATATAGCCCCCTCCTTCTCGGGGACTGCTGGGATTCTGCTGTAGTATGGAGGGTGAACTGAATCCATCTGGCTTGTTTGTAACTTCTGATTCTAGTTTCAATGTCAAGAGCTGAATTATGTTCAGAAAATGGGGGGGGGGGGCATATTGGTAGGTGGGAAGAGTTCACTTAGAATTCTTTCTACGCCACTGCGGATGTTAAGTGAGCTGCCATAGTGTGCATGTGGATTGAATACTAGCCCTAGAACTACCGTATAGTGACAGATAAATAATCTCTTCTACCCTCTGCCAGACCTGCAGTCTCTATTAAAGTAAAATACTCTCAGTTGCAAGAGATACCGTCTCTTTTTCTTAACCTTCCCATTATTCTTTGTTCCTTCGCTTTCACTTTTGGATTATCCCTCCCACCCCCAAATCTGTTTTCTCTCTGGCTCCTTCCTAACCATATGAATTACATGCAGTACCAACTGAGAATAACTGCCCCCCTCTAATCAGATGCTGCAAAACACCTTTTATCCGCTCTGCCTTTGCTTGCATGTCATTTTCCAGACCCACTGGAACATAGGGTGCCATAAACTAAATTGTCTAGCAACAATTTTGCAGGTTTTGCCTGCAAAAGCATGGTATAGTCGGGGGATTATGTAAAATGGTGGCGGAAGTGGTCACCATGCAATTAAGTGCATTAGATAAATGCATACTGGGTTGTAAACTGCAAAGTTCCTATTTATATAAGGCATATTTTAACTAAAAATCAGAGAAAGTTAAGAACTTTTTTTTTTTTTTCCACTATCAATACATAAAATATATTGAATTAATAAGTTAGGTATCCATTAAAGGAAATGGCTTACATTTCACATTATCAGTATTAAAAAAATACGTTTATTGACATTATCTACGAAAAATAAAATAACGGCATCAATACACTCGTCTTTACAAACATACATCAACATGAGGAGACTTGTATTGACACATGAAATCATATCAATGTGCTCTATTCATGCTGATCTGATTCCAAGCTTTCATTTAAAAAAATAAAATATATAACACTAATGATTCAAAACATAGACCAAGCACAAGACCTTTTATTTAAAGTAGGCTAAATTTGGAACCATGATAGCTAGACATTTAATTTCTAGATTCAGTTTACCATCCACACTTACATAGTCTTCCACTGAGTATTCTCAATCTGTGAACAGTCTTCAAGGCAGACTTCCCCTACCACACAACCATGTAGTCCTTCAGCACTGCCTTCTTTGCACTCTGATCTTTTCTTCTGCTAGAAGGAATGTCTCCTCCTTCACAGCTCCTAGTAAATTAAGATTCTACTAGTTTTTAAGCATTTTTTCACAAGGTGTTGTTGCTTTGTTTTTTAACTCTGTTCTCCTCCCTCAGCATTTTTATTTTTCTGTCCTCACATTTGCATAAATCAGAAGAAGCGGCCAGGGTTTAAGAGGTACATTTTGGGCAGGTATTCAATGTCTGCACTCAGTGGACATGATGGCTTCTTGTATTGTTAGGGCCTGGTCCACAACATGGCACATTACTCCTGGTGTCAAGTAATACTCCAGTTGGCCCTCGAGCACCATCTGTGTGTGCTCTTTGGAAAAGCAATAGGGGTATGCTTGCTGCCTATGGCTGCAGGTACTGTGGTACAGTTATAGGCCTAAAATGTGGAAGACACCCTATGTGTGTTAAATTTCAAATTCCCCCAAATGGTGTTTATGGAGTACACTGGCATACACCACAAACACCAATTGAGGAGTTTGGAGGTTGCCACCCATATGATTCAAGCGTATTGCAAAAAAAATCTAAAAAAAAAAAAAAAAGTATGTAAAAATAATTAAAAAAAAAACTAAAGTTATAAGTTAACAACAAAACACATTGATATTAAGGGCAATATTGAAAATGAATTGGGCCCTATTCATTTTGAGCAGTTGTTGGCTGTAGGAGCAGTGCATTGTGGTATATTGAGGAGTTGACATTGAGGGACAGAGGGGGTTGCCAGTGGGAAGGGGAGGTAGGTGGTGGGATGCACACAGAGTGGGGAAGAGTATTTAAAAACTAAGCAGTTTTGGGGGGATACTGACATCAGGAGGGGGTACCTGCTGTTGGTAACTCTGTGTGTTGGGGAGTATAGGTTACAATGATCATGGCAGGGAAGTTGATGGTGGGGTGCTGAGAGGATGGTATAGGGTTGGGGTAGGTTTCTGAATGGTCCGGTGGCATGGGGGCGACCAGTGGTATGATTAGGCACCCAGTGGCTAGAGGATTTGCACTGGTGCACATTGTAAAGTGGCAGTGAGGGGAGAAAAAATGTTTTTGCATACTTGACAGGGGGTGGGGTGAGAATGGCATGGGTGTTAGAAAGGGGTTTAACTGGGCAAACTGTCTTTTTGTTTTATTGCTTACGTAATCACTAGTGGTCATGTAAGCAGTAACAGTAGATAGTTTAGATTTTACAAAAATGTACTTATTTTTGTGACATTTAGTTTTTGCACTGCACATGTGCAGCTGGACTTACTTTTAATAATTTTCAAAGTCAAGTATGTTACCAAAAACTAACCAGCTAAGAATCCTCTTTTGTCCAAACTCTAACAAACCTCTAAGTTTCAACTTTCCAATAACTGCCGTGTTTGTCTGTCGATGAACATAAAATGGGCTTCATTTTGTTTTTTTTTTGTTTTTTTATTTCAGCCTTCTAGAATTTTCAGTTGCTGAACCGATCATGACTAAATTTTTACTATACAGAGATCCTGGCAACCTCTTTGTGCATAGCAATTTTCATGCAAATTGGTCAGATGATAGCCAAGTTATTTAGGTGCACAAATCAAGGTTCATGATTGATCTCTTTGGTATCCAGTGCAATATTTGATTTCTACAACAGCTTTTAGTGGTTTTGTGATAGAAATGGTAAAAAAAAAAGAATAAAATGTAAGCTGTTGCTCTCTGTTCATTGACTCTGCATAAGAGAAGCAAATGAGCCCAATGACTACTGGAAATCAAAAAATAAGTGGCAACTCACATGTGACAATAAATTATTGTGAAAATGAATGAAATTCATTTATCAAAATACTCGATGACTAAATTAATTTATTTTGCTCATGTTTCAAAAAAATAACGTTCATCTTGGCAAATTAATTTTACACCTATTGTATAAGTATATTTATGCAATGTGGTAGAGATAAATGCATTTATCATAGCAACTATATGTATAAATTGGAGGGGAAAAAAAAGGAAACAGAAACTGAAACCACACTGAAGTGGCAACATGGCTCCACCACTAACCGAGAGCTGCCACCGCCATGTTTTAAAAGTCATTCAACCCTACACACACACACACACACACACACACACACACACACACACACACACACACATACATACACACACACACACAGTCGGAGGCAATGAGCTGGTTCACTCAGAACAGAGCTACATAGCAGCCCTAGCTACCATGCTAGTGGTCTTAGTTACCCTCCTGTAAACATGGAGTGACAAAGGACACACCACAAAAAAAATATTTATATAAAAAAAAAAACAATGCTAAATGAAATGTAATAAAAACTGCACACACAAAAAAAGCAAATACCTGTTGCATAATAGAATATGCAGTGGGGAGCTTGTTAAATAAATGATTTATCTGCACTCTAGTAGTTTGACCTCGGACACCTCACTCATGGCTTATGCCACTCATGAGGTTACCCGAAGTCAAACTGCTCTTGTGTAGATAAATCATTTATTTAACTCTTCCCCATTGCATATCCCTCATATACATACATATACAGCACACATACACATGCTGAAAATTGACTATTAAGGACATTTTTTGCTATCCTAAATGCAGTTCCTTGAGTAACGTACAACCTGCATATTTTTTTTTTGTCAGGCACAGCCTGCAAATTAAGGAGTGATTCTTGGGTCCCAAATGTGCCCTTAATAAACAGGTTTTACTGCAGATATGGTAACATTTTCTTTACAGTTTATTTGACCAGGATAGCCCAGCTTTGATGCATCGATTAGTTTTATCTATTTATTTTATTTACTGAATTTTGATAACCGGGTAAGCCCGCTGAGCCCCGAGGGTCCCTTTTTCACGGGTGACCCGGAGAGACTTTAATGGTATGACATGTAATTACATGGTATACATGGTGAAAATAGACAGTACACAGGTATTAATTGACATACAGGTTCCATAGTTACAGTTTTGACATTGATTTATAACAATAGAGGCAAACAATCCAAAGAGGTTTGGCACAACTCTTATTGGTAAAGTGATCCGCATAAGTCTGTTGGGGGGGGGGGCAGTCAGGACCCATGACATAGGCAATTGCTTGCCTTGAGTAGATGATCCTTGAGCCTGGTACAGAAGTTCATGAGCGAGGGGGCTTCCTGAATCTCTGGTGAAAGTTTGTTCCACAGATGGGGGGCTGTGGAGGAGAACGATTTCTGGTTTGCACTGGTCCTGACCCTAGGGGTTTCTAGTAGAGTCCTCCCTGTGGACCTCAGGGTTCGAGGGTTTTATTTGGAGGCTAAGGTTGATGAGAGGCTGCATGGAGCTGTAGGGCTGAGTAGTTTAAATGCTAGGCAGAGGAGAGGGTATTGGAGATGAGCTTCAAAAGGAGGCCACTGTAGTTTGGCAAGAGTGTCGCAGTGGTGGCTTCTGGAATGACCCTGGGTCGTGACCCTCGCTACCTTGTTGTATAGGATCTGCATCCATTGGACCTCCAGCTTGGCCATATTCTGTATTACAGGGGCTGCATAGGTCAGTGTGGGGAGCAGGATGCATGAAGCAATGGAAAGCCTGGCTTCCAGAATAAGCTGGTCCTTAATCCGATACAAAATGCCAGGTTTCCCATGGATGGGTCTTGTTCAGTTGTTCCACATGATTCTTGAAGGTGAGACCTTGGTCAAGCGTAAGCCCTAGGTATTTTAAGGAGGGCACAACTTCAATGCTGGCCCCAGCCAGTGACTTAAGCTGTAGGGAGCTGGTCCTGTCTTGCCCTAGGGATCTGGCCCCGAACAGCATGGCTTTTGTTTTGCCTGTGTTCAAGACCATTCTGTTTATATTTAGCCAGTTCTCCAGTGAAGTAAGGTCAGATTGGAGTAGGGGGCTGAGAGCCCCCAGGTTATCCGAGGAGCAGAATATGACGGCATTATCCGCATATTGCACTATTCTGCTTCCTCCGCAGTGAAGGTTTAGATCATTAGCAAACAGTGAGAAAAGTAGGGGAACAAGGATCAAACCCTGTGGCACTTCCTTCTTTAGGGGTAACGGGTCAGATAGTGCACCCTTCCAGTTAACTCTTTGGGTGCAGTCAGATAAATAGCTCTTGAACCACTTAAGAGCCAGTGTGTCCAGGCCTTTCTTTTTTAAGTTTTACTAGCAGGAGGTTGTTGTTGACGTGGTCAAAGGCCTTGGACAGGTCAATGAATACTGCGCCAGTGGGGTTCCCTTTGTCCATGACTCTGAGTACATCTGTTGTTAGATTCATGAGGGCAGTGTTAGTGCCATGGTTTGTTCAAAAACCATGTTGTGAGGAGGCCGTAGTCGCGGAGTTGGCTATATATTAGTCTTTCCTGCAGTTTGGCAAACAGACAGAGCAGGGAAATTACCTGTAGTTACTCGTGTGCTCCCTGGCTCCACCCTTGTGGATGGGAACCATGTTAACCGGTTTCCACTGGTATGGAACAGTGCCTTCCAGCAGAGATCTGTTTATGAGCAAGGTCAGAGGTCTGGCAAGGGATTGAGCACCATCCTTGACTAGCCTGGGATTAATTAAGTCAGGTCCACCTGGGCATTTGATTTTCAGGGCCCTCAGAAGGGCTAGTACCTCAGTGGTCCTGACCAACGTGAAGTGGAGGAGTGGACGTTGTAGTTTTGGGAGTTCGGTGTCGTTGGGCAACTAAAATGGTGCAGGATCTACATCAGAAACCATATGAAGAGAGACTGAGAGAGCTTAATATGTCTACCCTTGATGAAAGGAGGGACAGAAGGGATATGATAGAAACTTTTAAGTACCTCAAGGGAATCTACAAAGTCCAGGAGGGTAGCATCTTTCAGAAAAAGAGATGTGTAAGAACAAGGGGGCACAATATAAGTTAGAGGGGGGACGGCTCAGGGGTAATGTAAGGAAATTATTTTCATGGAGAGTGGTGGGCGCATGGAACTGCCTTCCTGGAGAGGTTGTGGGGTCTAAAACAGTGGGGGAATTCAAACATGCATGGGACAGACATAAGGCAATTATAGTTGGGGGTTGCAGGAAGTAGGCTGTTGGTTAACTAGAATCTGCAGCTTATCCAATAGGTAGGGAAATGGGCAGACTGGGTGGGCCAAGTGGTCCTTATATGCCGTCAAAGTCTATGTTTCTATGTTACTCCCTTTTAGTCCGTTTTATTGAGTTCTTGCATTTGTTATGCAGGGCTTTATATGTCTCCAGGTCGGCTGGGAGAGAGGACTTCTTAAACCTCTTCCAGGCCTTATCCCGGCTAATCATCAGAGCTGGAGAGATCCACTTGTAGCAGTTGCCTTATACTCTGAGCTTCTTTAGTGGGGCAAAGAGGTTGGCTACTGTAGCCAAAGCATTTTGGAAGTATTCTAGTGCCGCATCCAAGGAAGGGAGGAGCCTGATGGGTCTCAGTCCAGGCTATTGAGATGGTTATTGTATTGGGCCTCCGAGAAATTTGAGTAGTCTCAGGCGGTCAATATTCTGGGTTGGAGTTTTGGCACATTATTCCTCCAGATACAGACTATTGGGGAGTGGTCACTCGAGGCATCCACCATGAGCCCAGCTTTTTGGATATTGGCAGGGTTAGTCACCAGTGCTCAGTACAGGATGGTGTGGTTCCCCAACTTATGATTCAACCTAGTGGGTTCTGAAATAACCTGAGTCAGAGTAGCCTTCCGTGTAAGGGACATGAGGTCTTTGTTGGGGTCATGGGCCCAGTTTAGGTTGAAGTCCCCCACTATGTTAAGTCTTTGGTCATGGTACTGGTGATGGCCTCCAGGGACTGGAGAGCTGACTTAGGAGGATTGTAGACACATCCTATAGTGAGGTGCTTGGACTGTCCAAGGGTGACCCGTATGAATATTGATTCACTGTCTAGGGTGGGGTCAGTCGTCAGGGTTAGGCTTGACACCATTAGATTGTCTTTCATGTAGATTGACATACCACCCCCACTTTTTCTCCTCCTATCTTTGCGGAAGGAGTTGTAACCTTGTGCCATGATCTCATGGTCCATGATGTTGGTCTTAAGCCAGGTCTCAGAGATGGCAAGGATGTCTGGCTTGTAGGGGTCCAGCCTGGCTTGCTTTCAGTGGAGCCCTCCTTTTATTCATTTCCACAGCAGGGCAGACTGGAGCTCTGAACAGTTAGATGGAAACTTCCCTCAATCTATTTTCTGTATACTGTGTAGTTTGTGGGTGTGAACAAAGATTCCCTCTCTTGCATCCCCCTAATTTCATCCTAATTTAAATATAAATGGGGTTGCTTTACTGTGTTCTGTGAAGGTATGAAAACCTGTTTGATTCCATTGCAAAGGTGACTCATGTAAGTCATCTTGGAATTTTGTGATGTTTTAGACCTAAATCCTGCAGTAATTATATTGTATCAGTTAGTGCTGTTGCACTCTGCTGTCCATATGTTCTTGTCTTATGCAGGCCATTAAACTTTTAAAGACATAGTAAGTGACCTGCTGTTTTCTGTAGTTTGAAGTGTATCTGAGTTTAAAAAATTCTTCTAGAGAATACAGGGACTTCACCAGACATGTAAGAGAACTGACTGAGAGTATACTTTATGCTGTTTTGAGCATGTGCAGATACGCATCATCAACTCCCATGATGACTTGCATGAGTGGGGTCATGACCTTTGTAATGGAGTCAAACAGGTTTTCACAGCAGGGCAGAGCAGAGTGAAGCACCCTCATTTATATTTAAATTAGGATGAAATTTGGGGGCTGCAAGGGAGGGAATCATTGTTCATGCCAGCAAACTACACAGGTATATGGAAATAGGTTCCCTTTAGGTGACCTGCTCAAGATCACACAATAGTTATTGGGTTCTGCTGAGGTTTGAACCTGTTGTCTCCCAGTTCTCAATGCAGTGCTCAAACCACTTAACCATACAACATACACACACTTAGAGACTGAAATTTTCACACACAGCAGAATGTGTGGTTATGCTGTCATAGTCGCATGGTAGGTTGTGCACAGAATGATTTAAACCACCCAGGAAATGCAGTTACAACAGCATAACAGCACACCCCAGAGTGTCTTCATACTAATAAAACAGTGAAAGTTCTGTCCTTCACAAATTACTATAAACTGCATATTCTGAGTCAAACCACGGCATATTTCATATTTATTTAGATTTCAGTAACTAGGTGAGCCCACTGGAAACCAAGCCCATTTTGAGGGGCAAATCAGAAAGTGTTTATGAATATTTCAGTCACAGAAGTACATGTACAGAGAAACATTCCACAGAACAGCAGTTCACACCTTCAATGTAGTTACAGAGCTGACTTGTTTCATGTTATGACATTTACAAATAAATATCTAAAATCATTTTTAAATCTCCTGTTTGTTTTAAGATTTAACTGTTCACTTTGATTTCAACTGCTGGCTTCAGTGCTGCATTAGATAATTGTGAGGTCATCACCACAGTGAAAGTTGCTGTGTCTAATTGGTTCGGTACTCCACTGTGATGATGCTACTAACCGTCCAGACATCAATTTTTGCAACATGTATAGCAACATATTTTCAGTATCTTGCTGTAAGTGTTGTCTGTAGCCAGGACATCACTTCTATCTTGTCATTTTAACCCTCTACTCCTATTGTTTAAATTATGTTACAGACAGAGCGATAGAGATTTTGAGAGAGAGAGGAGAGGAGAGGAGATGACTGGATGGAGACTGTCTAACTCTGTTTAATTTAACTGCAAAAGTATCCATCAATCTATTTTATTTATATATATATATATATATATATATATATATATATATATATATACATATACATATATGTTTTGATGCTGAGTTTGGCTTGAAGTTACAGGATTTAAAAATTGTGAATTTAAACAATGAGCTGTACAAAGTAGAAATCGTATAAAGTAAAAACACTGCATCAAAAAGCTTCCATTTCAAATAACAATAAAATTGAACAAAGAAAACTAAACATCACAATGCCTGTGCCTCAGGCAAAATTAAATCAACAAACTAATTAACACAGCAGTATTAAAATGGATGTCCTTATCAACTTTGACCTGGATTACTGAAATCAGGCAAATTTTTCCCTTATACCTTCTAATTATCTACCATGTTGGGCCTTTTTACATCGGGTTATCTTTTTTTTGTAGAATAGCTTTTCTGGCTTTTAAATATTTAATTAGTCTTGTTACAATACGAGAGTTGTTGCACATGCCAGGCTCTTCGATTTTTCAGACTGTTCCTCCTAATTATTTCCAAACTTATATTGGTCATCCCGGACCTCATTCCCCTTGTAATTATTTACTTCTTAAAGATCATTGAGAAGAGAAATGTTTTTGCCCTTGTGCCTCTTGCTTTCCACAAATGACTTTTCTTCTCTGTTAATTACCCACTCAGAGGATTAGAGGTATAATAATGCAAAAAAACTGCATCCAAGATGAGTTTTGCAGGGGGAAAAAGAATAAATTGGTTCTTGTAAACTCACCCTAGGGAATACCCCTTTTTGGCTATGATTTTCATCAACAGGAGCTGCACACCATAGCGATATCTCTGTTGCATCTGCAGGGTCATGTCGGTGACTCATTTGCACAGCTCAGCAATCCTCAAGAGAGAATATGAATAGCAAGAAAGTGAATTAATTCTGATGCCTTAAGATAACTAACTTTGTACATCTTTGTGGTACTTGCTAGACTTGATTCTTTGATATCTACAAGCTGCAGTCACTGGAAGCTTTTTCTAAGCATTTTGAGTAAGTTTAATGAGTTTCTGCATGGACTGTAAATTTCCAGTACAAATACAGCTGTTTGAACTCCACTGGCCAAAGACTGGTATGTTTGAATTACAGATACAGTGTTTAACCTGCTGTTAACCCAAATACCAAATATACCCATCAACACTAAACAAAACCTCTGTTTTAATAATATATTTTAACAAGAAAACATTACATTATTCTGAAGAATTACAGTTTTGTACTACCTTTTACATTCCTGCAGTTTACAGGGTGTATGTGACTCATGGTTAAAAGCTTTTAGCACACACAGTGTTTTAAATCATTACTGGTTTCAGTGGGTATAGTTAATGCCAATTAACTGTACTGTACAGTAATTAATTTTTATAATTCTTTGACTTGGAGTTCATATCCTAACTTTGATCTTTTCTTTTCATAGTGCCACTGAGATTATTTTATAAATCTACAAATTGTCTTTTAGGTGACAACACTTTTCCTTCACCTGAACAAAGGGGACAGACAGTGTGCTTGGAGGAAATAGCCACAGCAATGTGTTTATTAAAGAGCTCCTGACATATATGTATGTGTCTGCAGATTTTGACACTTTGGGGCACGTTTTATTAGGACAGTGGTTACCTTAGTCTGTCATGGATCATTTTCCTCATTTTAACAGCGGTCTTAATGCCACCCACTACTTGGGCAGTTTTTCCGTGGTTTGCCAACTTCTACCAGCTTAAATCACGAGTGACATAACGTATAGGTAGGTGTTCTGCTCTGAGCTGCACAGAAAAAGCCTCGGGATTTTTACCTCATTACTCAGTTGTTTGTTATACAGAGCAGTATTCAATACTGCTGTTATTAGGTAACAGTCGTTGTTTGTGTGATCAGGAAACAAAAAAATAGTTTTGAAGGGGCTATGCAGGAAAAAGCTCATAATGTTGGAAAGGTCTTTATCGGAATGTGTTTGTGAGGTTCACATATGCTGAGCTGACATAGTCACTAGCCTTGTGAACAGGATCGACCTAGAAATGAGCCTCAAAAGAGGTCTGTATCCTCTCTGCTCAGTTGTTGAAGGTCAACCACGACTCTGCACCTAGACATGCAAAATCTGGATAAGATTATCAGCATCATACAGCTACAAAATTTTTATTCATTCTGTGCTTTGTTAAATAATTCACTAAAATAGCACGCTTTCTTGAAATCTCTTGCTGTTTTATGATGTAATTCATTTCTAATGAAGACATTGCCAACATTGTGAGCCTTTCCCTGCATAGCTTCTTCATAACTTTTTTTTTGTTTCCCGATTGCACAAACAGCAACTGTCACCTAATAACAGCAGTACCGAATACCACTCTGTATAACAAACAACCAAGTAACCAGGTAAAAATCCTGAGGCTTCTCCTCCACGGCTCAGAGCAGAACACCTACCTACAAGTGATGTCACTCGTGATTTAGGCTGGTAGCAGTTGGTAAACAGCGGGAAAACTGCCCAAGTAGTGAGTGGCATTAAGACTACTGTTATAATGAGGAAAACGATCCGTGATGGACTAAAGTAACCGCTGTCCTAATAAAACGTGCCCCAAAGTGTCAAAATCTGCAGACTCGTATATGCCAGGAGCTCTTTAAACAGCCAATTGGCATTTGAATTGGTAACTGATGATTTATGTAGGTATACATATCACAGTCTGGCGTGATGTGCACAGCAATGTAGTCGCAACTAATCCAATATACCAAATATAAATCACTGAATATATAGGTCCTTCCTTCCCATGGAGGGGGCTGACATAATAAGTACAACCTCACGAGGCTTTCTGGCCTCCAGGGCATGAGGGATGTCCTCTTCCCAGCCAAGCACATCACAGCATAACTTCCTCCAACCTATGTTGTAGGGCTGCTAAAAATCTATCATTCTCTAAATCTGATAGGTGCAGTCCATCTTTTGCACACAACTGTGGAGCTTCTGCCATAAACCTATCATGCTGCAGCACAAGTCCACCAATGGAGACCATAATTCACCGCATGGCCATATTGGTCAGCCCACCCACCGTCTGTGTTGCGCTGGGATTCTGAGCATGACACCATTGCTGCCTTTGTATCATGTGAGACCACATTATTTGCATCTCCAGCCACTCGTGATGCAGCAGTCCTAAGTGTTCTCTCATCCTGGTCTGCAGTTTGACAAATTTCACCAGCCCCAAATCATTTCCTCCCAAGTGGATGACCAGTTTATCTGGTGGGGCATGGCATTGAGCTTCCGCTGTGATCCAAGGGGGCAGCTCTCCCCACTTCATTCCTCTGCAGCTCATCCAATGTATCCTCACCTGCTATAGATCCATAAAGAGATTCTCACACCCATCTACCCAGCATGGTCATGCTCTTGCCGTCGCTCAGTGGACAAAAGAATGGCCACAGATCCACACTCGCTTCACCTGAGAGTCATGACCTACCAATGAAACAGAAACTGAGAAGTTAAAGTAACTGTGGTTGCACATAAGATTCAAAAGACTGGGATCTCCATGTCCCAGGGACTGAATCTGAGTATCCGTCCAGCCCTCTACCCTTGTGTGTGAGGCAGCACCTATTTGGAAGGAGTGCATGTAGTACTCTTGTGATGCCATCCCTAGAGCTCGCAGAGCTTTACCCAGCAAATGGTTTAACTGAAATGCTATAAAAGGGGGAACTGTCCTTGTAGCAGAAAAATGGCTGCCCCCAGGATTTGATTGCAGAGGGTAAGCAGCTGTCCCACTGGATCCTGGGAGGGGACGAAGACTGCACCAAGAGCCCCTGGCCCCCTGCCCATCTTACTGTGCTGTAAGCAAATGAACACTCCTTTGGTGACCACCACATCATCCCTACCCAGTGTCACTGGCAGTGCAGCCAATTTGCTCGGTTGAGTTATTTTGGACACCTTGAAAGTCCTACAGAAGGCTACTAGGAAGACTGTCTGAAACAAATGTGCCTTAAAGGTCGATGAGCAAACCCTGGGGAGGATGGTCGTTATTTTCACTAACAATGCCAAGCCAATTGGGCATTATGTGTCTACCTTTTTGGGGCACTCTCACACCCGTCCTTCTAGCATCTTATGCACCTGAAAGGCCTGCATGGTATCCCTCACCCCAGTTGCCATAACAAACCAGGCAATTCCTGCCAAATGCTGCCCCACCATTGCTGATGTAGTGCAGAACCTTGTTTCCTCATATAGAGGTGATACCCACACAGTTGGTCTTCTGGAATCAGATGAGCAGTTGCCCAGCCTAGCTGCTGCCAGACCCCCCAAAAGTTTTCCACCTACCTCTGATATGCTGCCCTCTTCATGGGTGCTACCGAACACTTGAGTAATTCCCAGGCTTCTGGATCATCATCTCCCAGAGGTACAGTATCTCTGCTTCTGATGCCAGCCTTCAGAATCTCTCTTACTGCAAACAGGAAATAGCATCAGCCACATCATTATCAATACCAGGTACATGCATTCCAGTGAACTGTATATTCAGGATCAAACACTTTAACATGAATACCGTCTTCAGATTTCCCATGGGGCCTGTCCCCCACCAATTGCCCATTTTTGCTATGCACTACCCCGTATTGTCTGTCCTAAACATCACTGTTTTGTTGCACAACTGTTCCCCTCCAAATCTTTAAGGCCAGTACAAAGGTATTTAATATCTGAGAGTGTCTTTTCAGTACGCGCTCATACTGAACTCAGTCGGCAGCTGGCCGTGGAGGCGAGAGGTGGACTGTGCCAGTCGCTGGCTGGGGATGGGTGGGGAGGGTGCTAGGTGGGCTGGCATGGCTGGGTGGGGTCACTAGACTACCAGGGCAGGGTTTGCCGCATTTACTTGGCTGGCGACTCGCTGGTCGGGCACGGGTGAGGATGCCGCAACACCCTGCGAGACATGGACCAATGGGGATTCGGGGCTGGGGTATGGGAAGCCCTTTGGGGCTCTGTTTGGCTCGGGGCTGGGGTTATGGGCAGCCCTGTGGGGCAGTCATTGTGGGTTTCACGGGGCATGGGGTGGGCAGCCCTGTGGGGCACCTTTTGTGGCTAGCTGGGCGGGGGGGCACTTGCGAACTGCGTTGCGGCTTGCGACATGCTCGCCAGGCGCACCCGCAGTTCGGCGTACCTGGCCGCATGTCGCAAGTCAAAGCACTTGGCTGCAGAGACCCTGCCGCTTCTAGAATAGGGCACAGGGTCAATGTCGCAGTTGTGGGTGGCGCAAGTTGCGTTTGGCGGCAGCTTGCACCACCCTTCTAGAATTGGGCCCATAGTATTTACCCTGCTATTAACCCAGATACTAAATATAACAGGCAACAATAAACAAAACCTCTGTTTATAATAATGTAATATTTAAGCAAGAAAACATTATATTATTATGAAAAGTTGCAGTTTTTTACAGTCCTTTACATTTAGGTAAGTTATGGGGTGTCTGTGCTTCATGGTTAAATGTTTTCAGCATACATGGTCTTTTTAAATCATTATTGGATCTTACTTCGAGACACAGCTCTTGCAGCAGGTTACACCATTAGGAATGAAGCCGGCAGGCGTCAGGACCCCACGGAAAAATTCTAGCTAGCTATCTTCAGCGGGGACCGCCCCCGACATCGGTCCTGCCTCCGACGTCAGACGTAGTACATAAGGGGGCGGTCCCGCCCGATTCCCCAGTTCTTTCCTGCCGTCGACTTGCATGTCTCGACCCTTCGGTTCAGCCTCTAGCGCGACGCGTGGTTAAGTTCTTTCCTACGGGAAATTCAATTTCTTCAAGCAAGTTTTTCTCTGATGTCCTCTCCGACCTCCGGTCACTCCTCCAAGTGTGCTTGTGGGAAACAGATCCCCTTCAAGGACCCTCACGCGGCCTGCGTCCGGTGCCTAGGCCCAGACCACGACACCCGGGCCTGCTCCTTTTGCCAGGGGTTTAATAGCAGAACCCGGATCCGTCGCCAGAGGCCCTTCAGGCTTTTGCTGGAAGAAAGCTCAAGACCGTGTCTTCCATGGGGACTCTTCAAAAGGCCCACAAGCACTCTGAAAAGCGAAGGAGAAGGCCCTTCCAGGTCCCGTCTAGGGCCTCAGACTCACGCAGCTCCGGTTCCAGGTCCGACCGCTCCCCTTCCGCGCCAGCTCTCAGCCTCCCCCTGCTGCGGTTAAGAAGTCTTCCTCTTCTCAGGCCAAGACGACCAGACCTTCCTCGTCCTCCAGGGCCTTGGTCAAGTCTGGGGATCGCCACTATCATCATAAGTTGGGTTCGCCCTTCTGAACCCGGCGTCGGTCAGCTTCCTTGCCTCCTCGCAAGACCTTGGAGCTTACCTCTCTTAAGAGACCGCCTGGGACCCAGCGCCCGGTCGCCCGTCGTCCTCTACCATCTGATCCCTGGAGCCGCCGTCCCGGCCAGGCGATAATAGCTGGCCAGGCCAGCGCATCGTCGGACACTGGTAGGGGACGGCGCCTGCTCCTGTTGAAAGAAGAGGCCGCCTCCAACGGCGTCGGTCAGAGACCATAACCCGAGGAGAATTAACTCAGCTCGAGGACCAGACGGGCGACCCCGGTCCTGTCGAGACACCCAGGGAACCCTTGCCATTACCCGAGCCCCCTGTGGAGCCGACGCTGGGACCTGACGACCGTCCACCGGTGCCCGGACCGTCGTCGGGCCTTTCCATGGTAGAAGTGAAGGAGCTGTTCACTTACTGGTGGGACACCATAAAGAAGGACGTGGTTCCCACTCCACCTCCTCTTCTTCCTCCTCTTCCTCCTACACCGATTACTCCTCCGGTTCCTGCACCCCCCTCTCCATCGGGGTTGGCGGGCCGATTACCTCCTCCCGGGAGCACAGAACACCTCCAAGGGGAGACCAGACAAGCGGAGACCTCCGTCCAAATCCTCTTCCAGGTCACCCAGCCCTAAGAGACCCAGAAGGCGCCGGCGATGGCCTCGACGGAGGACAGGATCAGAGTTCTCAACATCCAGATCCATCTCCCTCTCCATCCCTTCTCTGGATCCACTAAGATGCAAAGTCTCCTCCGGATGACCCTTCATTCTCGGATATTATGAGACACATCCAAGAGAACATGGGATGGGATGTGGAAAACTAGACCCGAAGGCTACGCCTTGCAGAAGTATCTTGCAGAAGGACCCCAAGCGTGTGGCGGTGCCACCCTTGGTAGACACTTTTGTGGACGTCACCAAGGCAGCGTGGAAGTGTCCACATTTGCTCCCGGCGATGCCGAAGAAAGCTGATCGCTTGTACAAGGCTCCCAGAGAAGACCAGTACTTGACTCAGCAGCCTCAGGCCGACTCTCTGGTCATTACAGCCTCACATGACCGGTCCCAGAGACTGCAACATCTGAGCACCCTGCCACCGGACCCAGAGTCCAAACAGCTGGATGCTATGGGTAGGCGCACGTATGCTTCCGCTACCTGCGCCATCAGATCCCTGAATTACTTGACCCACATGGTGCAGTTCCAAAATGCCTTGTGGGAACAGGGTCTGGATGTGGCTGAAAAACTGCGGAAGGTGAGCAGAGGAGAATGCTTCAGCTCCTTCATACGGGTTCGGACGTGGGAACCCAAGTGCTATGAGCCGCGTATGACTCCGCGGACTCTTCGGCCCGAGCAGCAGCTTCAGGCGTATGCATCCGGAGACACTCTTGGTTTCGTGTCTCCGGCTTTACCCCAGACGTCCAGAAGAACATCATGGACGCCCCATTTGAGGGAGAAGTCTTGTTTGGTAAGCCCTCAGAGGAGATTATTACCAAACTCCAAGAGGCCGGGAAGGCGGTGAGGTCGGTTCAGGCCATGTACCGAGCCAAGCTTAGTTCCTTTCGTAGGAACCAAAGCCGATTTCGTGGACGGACGCAGAGGCAACAGTCCCGCCCCGCTCCACATCAGAGGGGCTCCGGCTTTCGCAGAGCCCAGGGGAAACAACCTGCAGGCCGTAGCCAGCGTACTTCCAAGCCGGTCCAGCCAGCGGGACCCTCAGCCGCCACAGCCTGACTCCTTTCCGGCCCGCCCCTCAGGATCAACGAAATCATGGTCGGGGGTCGCATTGAGAACTTCCTGCCAGGATGGCAGGCTATAACCACCGACAGGTGGGTTCTGCAGTTGGTCAGAAGAGGCCACTTTATAGAATTTGCAGAGAAGCCACCCTTGAGGCCTCCCTTTGCTCTCCCGGTACCCGGGTCAGCACAAGTCACTGATCTGGCAAGAAATACTCGTGCTCTTGCAAAAGGGAGCAGTAGAGTATGTCCCGGAGAACCAGAGAGGACAAGGATATTATTCCCACTTCTTCCTGGTTCCAAAGAAAACAGGGGACCTCCGTCCGATTCTGGACCTCAGCGACCTCAATGTGTCGGTCGCCTACAAGAGATTCCGCATGGTGACTCTTCCGGGTCTCATTCCCATGCTGAAGCAAGACGCCTTCTTAGCGTCTCTAGACATGCAGGACGCATACCTGCACATCCCTATAGCTCAGGCACACAAGAGGTTCCTGTGCTTCGAGTTTTCTCGACCACCACCTTCAGTTCCGAGCCCTTCCATTCGGTCTGTCATCCGCACCCACGGTCTTTACCAAATGCATGGCAGTCGTGGCAGCGTCTCTAAGGAGACAGGGCCATTATGTGTTCCCATACCTGGACGATTGGCTTCTCATGGCCGCCTCCAGAGAGGCGTTGTTAAGTGCGATCCAGCGCACCCAGGACCTTTTCCGATCTCTGGGCATCCTAATCAACCAGAAGTCTCTCCTGGTACCGCCACAGAAGCTGCAATTTATAGGTGCAGTACTGGACACCGTTCAGGGAAGAGCTTTTCTTCCAGACGACAGAGCGGAGCGCGTCAGATCCCTCATCAGGGAGTTATCGTCGAATAAGACCATCCCTGCCAGGTCGGTCCTTCGCTTGCTCGGACACATGGTGGCGGCCATTCCTACCGTCCCTTTTGCAAGGCTCCACATGTGGGTAACTCAGTGGATGCTCAAGGTGCAATGGGATCAAAGGCAAGACCACATGCAGCATCCGGTCAGAATCACAAACACCGTGATTCGAGACTGGCAGTGGTGGCTAGACCCAGGGTCGCTCTCCACGGGCATCCAATTTGTAGCGCCGTCCCCGGAGGTAATCCTCACCACAGACGCCTCAGGTCTAGGGTGGGGAGCACACCTGGACGGGGTGAAAACCTAGGGTACGTGGTCCCCTGTGGAGGCTCATCTCCATATCTATGTACTAGAGGTGAGGGCGGTCCTTTATGCCCTGCAGGCCCTTCAGTCAGAAATCCCGCCGAGTACTCTCCTGCTTCAGACAGACAACACGGTGGTGATGTATTACCTCAACAAACAAGGAGGCGACTCACCTACCCCTTTGCAGGGAAGCCATGAGGGTGTGGGACTGGGTAATCCGACACGTGCGCAGAATCTGATCACTGTACATGTTCCCGGGTGGACAACACGATTGCAGACGGCCTGAGTCGCTCCCAGGCCAGAGTCCACGAGTGGGAACTCTTCAAGAGGTAGCAGAGGATCTGTTTCTTTGATGGGGAACTCCAGAGTTGGACTTGTGCATCCCCATCCAAAGCAAAACTGCCCAATTTTGCTCGCTAGATCCAGGGCCTGGTGTTTTCTGGCAGGCAGCGTTGTCCCGCCTCCTGGGCGGACAGATTCCTCTGTGCTTCCTCCCTTCCGTTGATCCAGAGAGGATCTCAAACCGCAGGAGCATGCAACAATAATCCTGGTGGCCCTTTCTGGCCCAGACAGATCTGGTTCCCTTGCTAATTCAGCTATCCCGAGACCTCCGCTCCTGTTGCCGTTCAGCTCCCATCTCTTGTCTCAGGAGGAAGGTTCACTGGTCCAACCGGACTTACACTCACTGAACCTGCATGCATGGCTCCTAGAGACATAGCCATTCTTGCGTCACGGGGTCTCGCAAGAGGTTGCAGAAGTTCTTTCTGCAGCCAGAAAGCCGGCAACACATGCGACGTACGCCATGAAATGGCGCCGTCTTTGTTTATGGTCGCTAGCATGCGATTTTTCCCCTTTAGGTTGCCCTGTGGGAGTGGTGTTGGACTACCTGCTCTCCCTTTTCTGTTCGGGTCTAGCCTACTCCTCTATCAAGGTGCACCTCTGTGCCATCTCGACCTACCACCTTCCGGTGGGACATCACACAGTGGCACAATTAGACGCTTCTCAGGAATTTTTGAGAGGGGTGTTACACCTTAGGCCACCCATTAAGGACCCAGTGCCTCCATGGGATTTGCTCTTTATCCTGGAGCAACTCACGCTCCCCCCCTTCAAACCTGCCGCGGATTGCGAGCTGCGTTTTCTGTCGTGAAAAACGCTGTTTTTGGCTGCTGTTACTTCAGCGAGAAGAATTTCTGAGCTTGACGCTCTCATGTGCAAAGAGCCTTATTTAGTTTTCCACCGGGACAGAGTATCCCTGAGGACGAATCCAAAATTTTTGCCTAAGGTGGTCTCTGCACTCACTCTCAATCAGGATATTGACTTGCCAGTCTACTTCTCGAACTACTCTAATAGAGGAGAGGCACTGCTCCACACCCTGGATGTTCACCGCAGCTTGAGGTATTACCTCAACAGAACTAAACTACTGTAGTTCTGAGCAACTTTTCGCTTCCTTTTCTGAAAGAATGATGGGCCAACCAGTATCTAAACAGTCCCTGTCTGGCTGAGCGTCCAGTGTATTTCATTCTGTTATGATATCAAACAAAAGGCCCTCCCGGGTACAGTCCAGGGTCATTCTACTAGGGGTGTGGCCACCTCATTTGCAACACTGTGAAACGTCTCCACTTTTGCCATATGTGCTGCAGCCACTTGGAGCTCTGTGCATACATTTATCAGGCATTATAGCCTGGACATCGCCTCTCGGTGAAGAGACAGCTTCGGCCTGGCGGTGCTGCAGGGTCGCCTGTCCTAGATTCAGGACCTGGAATGTTTTTCCTAGTTTTCTCCTCCCAGAATTTTGGCAGCGTTACTGCTTGGGAATCAGTCCTAATGGTGTAATCTGCTGCAAGAGCTGTGTCTCGAAGTAAGATAGTACAGTTACGCAAGAACTTACTGTAACAGTAGATCTTCGAGAACAGCTCTTGCAGCAGGTACCTTCCCGCCCACCTTCCCCCTTGGAGGAGGCATGGCTTAAGCCTTTTTTAACAGGGATTTATACCCTTTTGTCTTCTGACGGTGGATCCTCGGTCTCCCATTATGATGTCAGCCTGCGGCCCGAAGTCTCCGGCGGGAGAACTGTGGAATTGGGAGGGACCGCCCCCTTATGTACTACGTCTGACGTCGGAGGCGGGACCGACGTCGGGGGCAGTCTCCGCTGAAGATAGCTAGCTAGAATTTTTCCGTTGGGTCCTGACACCTGCCGGCTTCAGTCCTAATGGTGTAACCTGCTGCAAGAGCTGTTCTCGAAGATCTACTGTTACGGCAAGTTCTTACGTAACTCTACTTTTCAGTGGGTATAGTTAATGCCTACTAACTGTATTTTGCAGTAATTATTTTGTTATAACTCTTTGATTTGGAATTCATATCCTTTCTTTGACCCTTCCTTCTCATAACACCACTGAGATTCTTTTATAAATTAAAAAAATTTTTTTTCTGTTAACTCATTCACTCCACTGGAGCTCTTTGAGAGTTCCACCACCTGTGCCCTGTATACTCGTAACACTGCATCCTGGGCCTTTCTAAGCAAAATCAAGCCATAATCAGCATGCCACAAACAAATGCAAATACCTCATGAACCGTAAGTGCTACACACAAAGTATAAGTGGCAAAGTTGTTCAGTCAATCAATCAGTCTTTATTTTTATAGCACCTTTCAAAGCCAAGGCGCTGCACAAAGTATAACTACAGTAAAACAAATAATAAAAACATTTAAAATCAACTAATTCAAGTCATTCAGTTAATCCGCGAAGGCCAAAGACAAAAGATTTGTTTTCAACATAGATTTAAAATTAACGGTCAGGCAGTCTCTTAACCGATGAGGTAGAATTCCACAGGGTCGGTGCTGCAAAAGGAAAAGCATGGGCTCCAGATGTTCTTAGATGGACCCTGGGAATCTCCAGCAATCCCTTGTCAGTGGATCAGAGAGGGTGACTGGAGGAGTAGGGAGTCAGAAGATCTTTGAGGTGGTCTGGGTCCCTGTTCATGTAGGGCTTTAAAGGTAAGGAAGCCTACCTTAGAGGTGATCCGCCACTGTACTAGCAGCCAGTGCAGTTCGAGCAGGACAGGCGTAATATGACTGGAATAGAAGTACCAGTCAATAACCTGGCTGCAGCGTTCTGCATTAGCTACAAGCAATGGATATTAACACCAGATAGCCCCAGGTAGAGGCAATTGCAGTAGTCAAGACGGGTAGTGATGAAGGCGTGGACTAGTGTTGGAAGGTTGCCCGGGGGACTCGGGTGTTTCGCCCGGGAAATGTTTCTTAAATGATAAAATGAGGACTTGATGACAGCTGACAGTTGATACTTCAAGGTCATGCCATCGTCAGGAACAATGCCCAAGTTATGCACCCAATCGAAGGTGTTGAGCTGGACACCATCAAGCCAAAGACCCGGCTCGTGTCCAGCACCAACACCCGCCCCAGGTGGCCTGGTTCCATGACCAGCACCTCAGTCTTATCTGGATTCAATCTCAGCCAACTCGAACTCATCCAGTCTTTAATCTCAGAAAGGCTGTTATTTAGCGTGGAGACAGCATCAACCTGTTTGGGCACAAAGGACATATACAGCTGAGTGTCATCTGCATAGGAAAACTCAAGCCATATCACCTGATGATGTCTCATAAGGGCAGCATTTATACTGTAAACAACATGGGCACCAGTATGGAACCCTGCGGTACCCCGCAGGACAGGGGGAAGGCATCAACAGAATAAATTCCAGTGACCACCCTCTGAGGCCTGCCTGTCAAGAAAGATTGAAACCATTTGAGGACTGTACCCGACAGTCCACAAAGAAACCGCAGGGCTTCTAAAAGCACCTCATGGTCCACAGTATTGAAAGCTGCTCAAAGATTGAGAAGGACCAAGATGGTACGAGCCTTTCGATCTCTCGCCATCAGGAGGTCATTTAATACCCGAACAAGAGCTGTCTCCATGCTATGCTTCTTCCTAAAACCAGACTGGAGAGCTTTATAGACATTGTGAGTTACCAAATAATTGTCAAGTTGCAAAGCAGCCACCTTCTTAGTAACCTTCCCCACAAAGGGAAGGGAAGGTTAGAGACAGGTCGGTAGTTAGCTGGATTGACGGGATCCAAGGAGGGCTTTTTAAGGAGTGGTCGAATGACTGCCTCCTTCAAGGGATCCAGAAAGGTTTCCCTCTCCAAGGATCTCCATACAATTTCAGCTAGGATCAGGCAGATAATATCAACACATCCAACTGAAAGGGAGGTAGGGCCCAGATCCAAAGTACAACAGGTTGGACGCAAAGTCTGGACAACCTTCACAATGTCCATGAATTCTGGTCGGCTGAAGTCCCTCCAGACAGACCGGGCACTCACCACTTCCCATTGACCGCCACAACGCCTCTTGAAGAGAGCCGGGCTGATTCCAGATCTGATACTGGCAACCTTATCTGCGAAGAATCAAGCTAGCTCATCACACTTAGCTTGTGAAAAAGCTGTTCCGGACTGTGGACAGATTGGATTGCACAATCTGTCCACAGTACGAAAGAGTTGAGCAGGTCGATTATGCACAGTAGAAATCTCCCTGGACAGGAACTCTGCCTTCTTATGGGTGATTTCTGATTGATAGCTATTATAATGTTCTATCAACCTAAGTCTGTCAGCATCCAGGCCAGATTTCCGCTATGCTCTCTCCAGCCTTCGACCACCCCACCTCAGCTTCTTCAAGGACCCATCATACCAAGGGGACCTTGGGCGAAGAGTGAGTGGTCGAACACGAGCAGGAGAAATCAAGTCCAGGGCATCCCCCACTGCCTTATTATAGGCTAGAACAAGATTCCCAGGACTTGTGCTTTCACCCAGCAATCCCAATAGGTCCAGTACCACCGATAGACCACCGAGGTAACTCCCCTCAAAGGGCGGTACCGGACCATCTCCAGAGATGTAAGTCTATTTGGGGGCGCCCCAAAACTGATCAACACAACGGTTCAACACAATATTGCCTTTCTAACGGTGCTATGCAATCAATTGTAATCATTTTGGGTTTTATTTTATACTAGCTAATATACCCCAAAACTTTTTTTTTGGATTTGTTCAAGGTGCTTAGGTGAGGCTTGAGAGACAAATCTCAGCCATACACACCATACAATAAACAAATGCAAATACCTACTAAAGTATACATGACAGACACAAAGTATCAGTGGCAGAGTTATTCAGCACAAAATTGCATTTCTAATGGTGCTATGCGATCAGTTCTAAGCAATTTGGTTTTTATTTTATCCCAACTGAAAGTCCAAATGATGGTGTTTTTTTTTTTTTTTCTGATTTATTCAAGGTGCTTAGGTGAGGCTTGACAGACAAATGTCAGCCATGCATACCATATCATAAACAAATGTGAATAACTTCTAAAGTATACGTGATAGACACAAAGTTGTTCAGCACAAAATTACCTTTGTAACGGTGCTCTGCAATCAATTCTAAGTAATTTTGGTTTGTTTTTAATATTTAGGTAAAAACTGCTGACTTTCTCAGATGTTCCCATGCCTGAGTGAAAGTCAGCTGAGTACATCTACAGTCGTTATTGGCCTGAGTGGCTGTGCTTTCAGATGCCACCTACAGGCGTATCCAGACCTGAGTGAGTTAAGAGACTCTCAATAGCTATTTTGTTTTGTTCATGTAAGTCTAGTGGGTAATCTGAGTAAAATACCAGAACACCTTCAGAGTTTTATTTTCTTTGCTTCTGTTAGTTTGCTCCACCCCAAAATGTAAGAAAGCCCAAAGGCAAAGGCAACATATTGTTACGAACGTGGTCCTACCTCTCCACAGTTTTATATCTAGGAGGGACTATGTTCAGGGAGGTCAAGGAACTTGCTCAAAGTCATGTAAGGCATGTTTACGCTGCTACCTTTGCAATGCTGCAGCTTTTGAGTGTTGGTTGCAGTGGTACAAAAGCGGCTGTGTGGACACTACTGTAATGTGAGGTGACGCAGGTGCAGGATGCATTCTGGAGTAGCAGCTTAAGCAACCATGTCGACAGGCTATGCAGCTCACTGCAGTGCATGCTGACATCCCCAAGTTGCTGACTGTCTGGAGACTAATGGCCACTCACCAGTGTGACTTGCAACAGCACTGAGGGGGTGGTGGATCATCCCCAAGGGTGCTGGAAAGAGCAGCAACATGAGTCTTACTCAATGGTGTTTCACCTGGTTAAATAAAGATTGATTGATTACTGTTTCAAGTTCTTTTGCACAGCTCACTGCTTTAACCACTGAACCAAGCTACCATCCTGTTAACAGGCATGTGTTTGAGAAAAGTTGACTGACAGATTGATTTATATAGCACCACCTGTCCAGGGCTCAAATTGCTTAACAGCAAAATACGGATATAAACAATTATAAATGTAAACTATTGACTATATATGCCATAAAACATGCTTACTATTTAGCAATATCTAATTCCTAAAAAGTACTCTCACCATTATTCATTTAATCTGTCAATCACCTGAAAGAGCTGTATCAAACAATCAGGTTTTTCATTTTATGTACTAGTTTTGCAGTCTTGTAGCCAAGCTCATTTGCAGTACATGTGACATTTTATTTTTTTAATTTTGTTGTGATAAGTGTTTTGGAAGCATTCTAATATTTAGGCACTGAGAACATTAAATTAAAATGCAATTTTTTACACACAAGTCATTTTCAAAAGTGCTGCAATTAACCAGTAGCAAGGAACTAAAATTACGATGAATAGTATGCTCCAATACTTAGACACACCGGGCCCAGATATTCAAACTGCATCAGGCTGTGGCGCGAGCTTGGGCGCAGCTCAACTTGGCTGCGCAAGGGTGTGGACTGGGTGATATTCAACGGAGCTGCACCATGGCTCAGCAGCTTTAAAAATCGCACCCTGGCCACCCCAGTGGGCATGGCGCAGTGGCACTGCGCCAGCGCAAGTGGCCAGAGTGGAGCATGGAGATGCACTAGAGCTAGTTCCATTGAGCCATGCACAGCAACCGCGATATTCAAAAGTTGACATGCAAATGGGGCCATAATGTATGCAAGGCGCAGACGGGGCCATTTACATGTCATTATGGCCCCATTTGCATGCAGGTGCACCAATCCCAGATGACTTGCGCCTGGCGCCCTGCCAGGCAGCAGCCATCGGGGACCGACGCCCCTTGCAGCCCGATCACAGGCATCTGTATATAAAAAACAGAACATGTCCTATATCCCTGGTGGTCCAGTGGGCATTTGTATACTAAACGACTTCGTCCTATATCCCTGGTAGTCCAGTGGACCGCTTTCTGCCTGATCACGGGCATTTGTATAAAAAAAGACTTCGTCCAATATCCCTGGTGGTCCAGTGGACCACTTTCTGCCCGATCGCGGGCATTTGTATAAAAACGACTTCGTCTTATATATCCCTGTTGGTCCAGTGGACCGCTTTCTGCCTGATCGCGGGCATTTGTATAATAAACGACTTCATCCTATATCCCTGGTAGTCCAGTGGACCGCTTTCTGCCCAATCGGGGGCATTTGTATAAAAAAAGACTTTGTCCTATATCCCTGTTGGTCCAGTGGACCGCTTTCTGACTGATCGCGGGCATTTGTATAAAAAAAGACTTCGTCCAATATCCCTGGTGGTCCAGTGGACCACTATCTGCCCGATCGCGGGCATTTGTATAAAAAAAGACTTCGTCCAATATCCCTGGTGGTCCACTGGACCACTATCTGCCGATCGTGGGCATTTGTTAAAAATAAATAAATAAATAAATAATTCCAATATCCCTGGTGGTCTAGTGGTACCCGCCACACCGCCCACTGAGCCGCCCGCTCCCCAACCCCGGTCAGCCCGGCGGGCACCTCACCCGCCTGCCGCCCACCACCCGCCGACTGACACTCCGGTGGGGCTGTTACCATTGGTCCTGGCGTGAGCCAATGGGCATGCACCCATACTGTACTACACATTCCAGATATGCGAATGATCCCATTCACATATCTGGAATGTGCAACTCTGGCTATAGGCATGCCCATTAGGCTACGCTGTGGACCAATGGCGACTGCCCTACTGAGTGGCGAGGCGGCGAGGTGGAGTGGTGCTGCCACCCGCCAGCTGACCGGGGAGCAGGGCGGTGGGGCACCACTAGACCACCAGGGATATTGGAATTATTTTTTTTTTTTTTATACAGATGCCCGCGATCAGGCAGCTAGCAGTCCGCTGAACCACCAGGGATATTGGAATTATTTTATTTTTACAAATGCCCGCGATTGAGCAGATAGTGGTCCACTGGACCACCAGGGATATTGGATTTTTTTTTTTTTTTTTTTTTACAAATGCCCACGATCGGTCAGAAAGCGGTCCACTGGACCACCAGGAATATAGGACATGTTCTTTTTTTTTTTTTTATACAGATACCCGTGATTGAGCAGATAGTGGTCCGTTGGACCACCAGGGATATTGGAATTATTTTGTTTTAACAAATGCCCGCGATCAGGCAGATAGCAGTCCACTGGACCACCAGGGATATTGGACGAAGTCTTTTTTTATACAAATGCCCGCGATCAGGCAGATAGCGGTCCACTGGACCACCAGGGATATTGGACAAAGTCTTTTTTTTATACAGATGCCCGTAATCGGGCAGAAAGAGGTCCACTGGACCACCAAGGATATAGGACATGTTCTTTTTTTTATACAGATGCCCGCGATCGGTCAGATAGTGATCCACTGGACCACAAGGGATATTGTACATTATTCTTTTTTTTTTTTTTTTTTACAAATGCTCGCGATCGGGCATGGGGGTGCCGCCAGGTGCAGCCCTGCAATGCGGCAGCTCACCTGTGGGTGGCCATCAGTTGTTCCTTTTTTTTTTGGGATCAGCTTTGTGCTGGTGCAGGTAGGGGTTACCGTGCATGGCTCTGCACATCCGGGCTGGTCCGGACTGCAGAGGGTATGCATAGGCGTACCTGCGCCTGCATACTTACTGATGCGTCTGGCACATCAGGATTCGGCCGCCAAGACTTCTTTGAATATTGCACCGGGTGCATCAGTGGTTGCGCATGGCGCAGCAACTGTTGTGCCATGCGTAACCCTTTTGAATATCTGGGCCACCATATTTAGTTTTCCTTTGGTGGCTGGATTAAAGAATTTTGCTATGCATGATGTACCATCATATCACCATGGTAATGTTCAGAACCAGTTTTATGAAGTCGTGAACAAGCGGCAGATTGTGCAGTCAACTGGCCCATGAGCAAGGCAGACACCAGGATACCCGTATGGCTTCTGTCCACATAGGAAAAGTAGACATAGTTATCCACAGCAGGGACAGGCCAAAACTAGAAAAGTATCTACTTATTCTTTAAAGGGAAAGTTCCCTCAGTCTTTTATTCTGTTTCCCTGTGTAGTTTTTAGGCATGCGTAATGATTGCCTCTATAACACCCTTCTAATTTCATCAGGATTTAACTGTAAATGATAGTACTTAAGTCTGGTGTGAAAACCTGCCTGACTCCATTGCAAAGGTTGTGACTTGACTCACGCAAGGCAGCCTGGAATTTTATGATGTTTTACAGTTAAAGCCTGCAGTAGTTACACTGTATTAGTTGGTGCAGTTGCTGTTCTCTGCAGCCCCATATGTTCTTGTCTTATGCTGGCCATGAAACTTTTCAAGGCATAGTAAGTGACCTGCTGTTTTCTGTAGTTTAATGTGCATCTGAGTTAGAAAAAAATGCTTTTACTGAATACAGGGACTTCACAAGACATGTAACAGAACTGATTGAGAGTATAACTTCTGCTGGTTTGTGCATATCATTAACTGCCATGATGCCTTGCATGAGTGGGGTCATTAGTAGAGATGTTGCAAAGTTTTACTTCACTGATGAAGTAGCAAAATTCACCTTTGTGAGTTACTTCATGAAGTTCCCCCTTTGCAACTTTGCCTGTAAAGGCGGCGAAGTTAGGTAAATTTAAGTCAGTTCTCCTAGAAAAAGGGCAGCTTTGCCTTGCAAAAACTTCACAAGTCAGCACTTTGCAAATTTCACCAACTCCGTTAATTAATTTGTGGAGCATATTTTATCCACTTTGCTCATCTGTAGCCATTACCTTTGGAATGGAGACAGATAGGTTTTCACCCCCTCCCCTCGACAAAACAGAGTGAAGCAACCTCATTTATAAAGTATTTATATTTAAATTAGGATGAAATTAGGGGGATACAAGAGACGGAATCATTATTCATGCCCACAAACTACACAGGTATATACAGAAAATAGGTTGAGAGGACTTTCCTATTCATGAAAGAACCACTAGTATCTTCCAACTGCAGATATTCTGTATCTGTAATCATATACAATTGGTATATTATTTTTATATTTTCCCAATTTTCAGTTTTATTGTTAATATAACATGTTATAATTCAAGCTGAGTTTATTGGTCAAGAACTAATCTGTCATCACAATATTTACATAAATATATCTAATAAAACACAAGATTAAAAAAATTCTAATTCTCTATACAAAAAAAGATATAAATAGCAGCAAAAGAAGCAAGGCAGGAGTGGCTATTGATCAGTCCTGGATGTCTACTTTACCTTGGCTAATTTCTGGTAAATTGTATAAAAGTTAACATTAGCATCAGCAACCCAGAGTGGATTAAGCAAAATAAATATACAACCATTTATGTTGTTTGAATAAGGTTTGTTATGTTTTTCCAAATACAGCTTTCATCACTCATAATACAGTGGGAAGACAAAAACATATAATACAATACCCAGTTTACACGGGCACTTCAAATTCTCATCAACATGACCACACCATTTGACATTTCAAGTTGTTTTTTAAGGAATTAATTCAAATCTTAAAAGGGTAATCAGAATGCATTCCTTAGGAACCAAAGGTAACATTAGATGAGATTCCAAGGCATGGCCCATTTTACTCTGCCACCCAAGAGGCAAGCCATAATTTCCATGGCTTAGATCACTCATGACTTTTTCTTGCAACAGTTTGAACATTTCCCTTTTAATAAAATTGTATAAGAGAAAGATATCAAAACACCTCTGGAAAAGTCAGACCATATATCAATATCTAGAAGTTGAAGCAGCATGATACATGTATATATTAACTTGGCTGACTCCAAACATTAATAAAAAAAAAAAATGGAGGTCACTTGTTTTAATTCTAATAGTATTCAGTTCACATTCAAGCAGTCGTCCACTGAGCGTGCTCAGTCATAGGAAACATCTTCAAGCTGGACTATTTCCAGCACCCAACCATGTAGTTCTCCTTCTCCATTCCCTTTGCAAACCAGTCTGCACACTAGAACAGGAATCCATAGCAAGACTTGCCACCGAACGTTGGGTGGATCACGTGGATGTGAACGCAACATATGCAGTAGAAAGGTTCATTGCAATTAGCAGTAGAGCTTCAAGATGATCTCCATAGAGCTGTAATATTTTGAACTACAAGCTGTCTGCATGTGGGCCACGCCAATAGCTTTTGCAAAATGGATCCACCCACACTGACATGCCTATGTGCATGTTGTCTGCACATGGTGCCACATATATATATATAACGTGTAGACTCCCCCACTACAGTTTTCTTGCTGTCAGTGAATGGAGTTCTTAACAGAAGGATTGAGGCTGACCCCGTCAATCATGCAGAAAGAGGCAGGGGGAGTAAAGCAAACCCCCAAGCGCACAGCAGGTGGCAGCACTTGATACAAGTGGTAAACACACTGAGCAGTTCCATGCTGAAACCCAGAAAAAGTCTGCCAAACTAGGAGGACAGCAGGCGGGAAGGCTATGGCTCTACAGAGATACTCTCGAACATCTACTCTGTCTGGTAAATGACAACTGGGCAGTGTTTTTTTTTTTTACCACAAGGAAAACATGTATAATTTGCCATTATAACGATATTTACATACCATAGCACTGTTCAGTTTGTGTGACCACAGATCTCTTTGCTCACAAACAGGACACACACTTAAATCTCTGACTGAATGCCTCCCTGAAGTAAACTTCACATTTACCTTGTAAAACAAAGTTTATCTGTTCAGTCTGCCACACTTTGTTTTGCTTTGGGGGGTGGGGAGTGGTGAAACACTATGGAAAGGAAAACCTAGGTGGCCAGCACTGGAAAGGCACTAAAAGATGGGGAGTAGGACAGAGAAGGCTGGGGAGGCAGTGGGTTTTGGAGCCAAAGGTAAAACAGCAGATAAAATAAAATATTATCTATAGTCTTTTATTAGAAATTACATACGCTTTATCTTGGTCATGTTATCATACAATGAAATATTACTATAACTATTGTACTGTGGTATATTGCTATTTCACTTAGTTACATTATGCTGTATGAATTGTGTTATGTTTGCGTTTGGTTATAAAATTTAAGTAAAAAGGTTAACATTTATATGTGATTCAAAAGTAATAAGATCCTTGGACCCAAAAGACATTGACCAGCACTTACTGTACATAAAACAAAACATAATGTGATGTACTTAAAATCGAATTTTGTGCATTCTCTCACTGTGTGATCCTTGTCTGAACCCCTTTAGCTTTACTCTGTGGGGTTTATGTAGCATCACACACCTTTGGCGTGTATAAAATTATGCACACGCACCCCCCCATGCATTATTCCCTGTTTAGCAAATCTGTCTTCTCTGAGGGTTATCTCCATGCAGCCACATACATTAGACGATAATGAAGCAGTGCCAGTCCCAACTGAGGGGCTGGTGAAAAAGCTGGCTGACCTGCTCAGTGGAGCAGGCATTGTAACACGGCAAGGTCAGAATCTGCTCCCCTGTGGGAGATCAGATCCAGATTGTAATGTCAGTGAAGGTATGGATTGTGTGCTAGGTAGCAGCCCTGCAAATGTCACTGACTGAAAATACAGTAGGCCCTCTAGGCTGCCATGCCATGCATGGAGGTGCCCTGAAATGGTATTCAGCAGCTCCTGCCCTGTCTGCCTGTAGCAGAATGCAGTGCAAGGGAAGATTCATTTGGAGAGGCACTGTTTAGAGACCAGCCTGCCAGTGGTGCTAGGGCCAAAGGAAACAAATAGTTGAGAGGACCAGACATAATCCTTTGTATGGTCTAGGTAGTTTCAAAGGGTTCTGTGGACATTCAGGGAGTGCAACAGCACTTTGCCTGGGTTTTGAGGGTAAGGGAAGAACACAGATAAATAAATAAACATTCAGTGTGAATTCAGACACCACCTTAGGCATGAATCTGGGCTGAGTATGCAATACAGCTCTATCTCTGTGAAACACTGGAAAAGGTAATGCACAAACTAAGCCCTGTAGATCAGACACCCGCTTGGCCAAAGTAAAAGCCACAAGGAATAAAGTCTTACAAGGTAGATACTTGAAGTCACAGGAAGATGCAGGCTCAAAAGGGGCTCTCATCAGAGATTTGAGCACCAGGTTCACATGCCAAAACAGAGCATGTCTGCAGACAGGAGGGCCATGCGTAACAAGTCCTTCAGGAATTGACAGGCCATGTCCAACTGGGTTAGTCTATTGTCTACGATACAGGCATGGAAAAATGAAATGGCTAACAGATGAGCCTTAACTGGGGAGTACTTTAGCCCAGACTATGACAGTCAGGAAGTAGTCCGTCACCTCTCAGCATGCAAGAGAAGGGGTCTAGGAATGCCATCTGGCACCACATGGGAAAATGTTTCTACTTCAGAAAGTAGGTGCGCCTGTTGGAAGACTTCATAGCATTAAGCAAGAATGCGGAGACCTTGGCTAAGACTCTGAACTTAGAGTCCTTTTATGTCCTCAAGAGCCAAGTATGAAGCTGTATGGACTAGAGGTCCAGTGGCAGCAGTGTGCTGTAGTTCTCCAGGACAAAAGGCTTAGCCAGAGGGACAGTGGAAGTGGAGCCGGTACCACCAGTTCCTAAAGTAGTGGGGACCAGCTCTGACTGGGCTACCAGAGTGCCAGTTGGATCATCCTGGCTGATTCATGCCTGAGCTTGTACAGAACCCTCAGGATCAGGGAAAGAGGCAGAAAGACATAGAGAATTCCCTTTTCAGAAGCTAGGCAGTGCAGTTTTCCAAAACAATGCCATGCCCTGGATAAAGTGAACAAAACTGTGGCAGTATCCCATTGCTTAGGGATGCAAAAAGGTCCCACATGTGCCTTCCCCACATGTTAAAAAAGTGGTCTGTGACTGCTTGATTCCAATCCAACTTGTAGGGTTGAAAGGTAAGCTACTTAGAGTAACACTAGAGTTTCAAAAGGATCTCCATAGAACCATAAACACCACCCTGCATATAAAGCAAGTGCTGGCATGAGATAAAAAGTGGTGGACTCACTATGCCATGCTGTACCAAGAGTTGAACTGGAAGAGTCCGCTATACCAGGGGAATGGTGGGTGGAAAGGTTGTGACTCTGTGGAGATCCTAGCAAACATCTACTGGTAAGTAACCTGTCTTCATCGATGTATCTCCATTGGAGCCTAATAATTTGTACAAGTACCAAGTAGTTCTAACCTCACCCAACTGTGTGGTTGGTAAAACAGTAGAAAGATCCCGCAAGAGAGCAGGCCGTGTATCAGCAGCTGAAATTGACTGTTAACAGGCCATCGATGCTGCCATGCTTCAAGTGGTGTTGTCTGTATCAGTACCTTGTAGAACCTGCCTGTAGCAGAATATGATGCCAGAAGAGATCCAATTTGTAGAGGAACTGTGTGGAGACTGGTGTACTGCAGATGCCAGGGCCAAAGGAACCAAGCAGCTGGGAGGACCAGACATACTCCTAAGTATACAGTCAAGGTAGCACTGAATTGTTAAAATGTGCGACAGCAACCCACCCATATTCTGGGGGTTGGTGGGGTGGGTGGGGGAGGAGGGGCACGGGTAAACAAATGGTGTGATGTAACATGAAATCAAACACTGTAGGTAAGAGTTTTGGGTGAGTACACAATACTGCACTATCTCTGTAAAACACAAGAAAGGTGATTCATGAACCAAGGCCTGTATTTGGACACTAGTCTAACCAAAGTAATAGCCACAAGGAATAGAGTCTTCCAGGACTATTATTTTTAGTCAGAGGAAGATGCAGGCTCAAAAAAAGTGCTTTCAACAAAAATTAAGTACAAGGTTCCAAACCAGAACAGTTTTGCAAACTAGAGGGGCCATATGCAGTAGACTCTTTAGAAGCCTGCAGACTCCCTCCAGCTGGGCTGCTGTCTTGTCTCCAAGTAGGGGCATGAAAAGCTGAAATGGTTGACTAGTAAACTTTCACCAAGGAGTACTGCAGGCGCAAGTGAAACGGAGACAGAAGGCAGTCTAGCCCCCTTTGAACTGGGCAAGGGAAGACCTGGCTCCTCAGAGGACTCTCAGCCCCACTTCTGACCTTCTTATGGACTTACCCAGTTATCCACCACTTGCGCATAACCACACCTGGTGGTTGGCCTGTCATATCAGTTGTGCGTGGGCCTTTGAAGGGTGCTGGATCAGACATGGGCATTTTTCCTCATTTTTCTCCCCAGGGTGCCATCATGCAATGATGCATACACATGCATGTGGTGATGCACATGCAAGCATGGTGTCCAATGGCAGCCCTTTCCCAAAGTGAGCATCAGTTGTGCTATCCACCCACCTCCACCAAGTGGTAATCAAGCAGTAAGACACTGTATTCCCTCCACTCCGAGGGAGGAGAGCTGTTCTTGGGATGCTCCATCCTCTCTCTCCTTATTGGCCCCTAGTGACCCAATCTCATTCTTGAACCTGGATCACTGATATTGTAAACGGTAGCTCTATCACTGTGCTGATGGGCTGGCCTATAGCTGTAATTTCTAAGCAGTAAGGCCTCCAAGTTCATATTTTGTAATGCTTGCTATTTAAGATCCTGTTGCTTTCACAAACTGATGAAGACAGTATGTTTTTATGTTTTTACTACAATATTTTTACATCTCTGGATATTGTTACTAGTCTGACTGTTGAAAGTATAGTTGACACCACTGTATATGGGAGTTTCCATATAAATTAAACAGTTGTCAAAAATAAGACTGCCTGTGGACAGTCTTCATTTTTGTAAACCAATATTAAAACTATAAATGGAGATTTGAAATCCATGAAAGAGTGATATGCATTCTTTTACCTCACAGTAGAACTTTATAGTTAGTCCTTTTTCCTATAGAGAAACTGAAGACTTACTACACTATAACTGACAATTAAAATATTATGAGATCAGTTCATTAATTGGATCGACTTAAAAGCTTATAAGGTTAGACTGCTCCCAGTTATACAAGTATGCCAACCTACTATAAACCAAACACGACATCAGCCTGCGATACCCAAACTAATTGTGATATCAACTCACAACTTTTAGAACTTTCCAAGCTCAGCTTCTAAACAATACTTTAATAAAAAAGGGTTTCTCAGTATTTTGATTCACACACTGGAAAGGCTAAAAACGTTCACAGTGCTACACAAACCATGTTGGAATCAAATACTCTGTAACTGCTCACAACTCATTGACCTCCCAGTGCTACAGTCCATCCCACTGACAACATAGGAAAAGGCAGGAGACCGAAGAAAACAAGATGTTGCACCTCAACTGGAATCTTGTAGGTAAAAAAATAAAATTTAAATAACACGACAAAGAATATTACAAACCGTTCAATTTCCAGACCAATTTTCCTCAAGCAAACTTCATGATGCCACCAATCTTGCCTTAACAATACTTGATTTAAAACTCAAATATGCAGAAATTACACTGGTTAAAAGGGAACAGTCAGCACCAAGGGACCCATACAGTAGTGTGACTTGTTCCAATGTGACCTTTGTGTACAAAAACATTTTGTTTACTTACTGTTCACTGTAATAGATTGTATCAGACTAATTTTGCTTACTTCTAGGCATCTTCCAGAGGGCATGGGATGAAGTTGGAGGGAGGACGATTCAGAGGAAATGTGAGGAACAGTTTCTTCACAGAACGGGTGGTGGACAAGTGAAACACCCTGCCAGAGGAAGTTGTGGGGGCTGAAACAATCATGGGATTTAAGAATGCATGGGATAGACATAAAGGAATTCTGAAGGTCAGGGTTGAGGGACAACAGACTTCTAGGAAAACATAAAGTGAACTTACAAGCTCAAATGGGCAGACTGGGTGGGCCGTAGGCCCTTATCTGCCGACACTGTCTGTGTATCTATGTATCTTCTGTCACTGTACATCCAAGAACCCCCTGCAGCTGACATCAGAGCAGTACTGCAGCAGTGGAAGATTCAGTAGCTAGCAGTGCATGTTAGAACTTTTATAATCTCTGATCCGATGTTTTCCGGTTCTGCTTTTCTCCAGGGGCCAAAAGATCAGAGCCTGCAGCTGACATCAGAGTAGTAGTGGAGCAATAGGAAATTCAGTAACCTGCAGTGCATGTCAGAATTTATATAACTACTGATATTTTGTTTGCTGGTCCCGCTGTACTCCCTGGGCTAAGTACAGTCACAGGGGACTGTAGTTAGCCCCTGGAGAAAAGTAGAACCGGGGAACATCTGATAGGAAATTAAAAATGCTCTAACATGCACTTCAGGCTATTGAATCTCCCAATGCTACAGTACTGCTCTGATGTCAGCTGCAGGTGTTTCTGTGATTTGTCGTTATAGAAGATATTAGCCAATAGTAAGCAAAATTGGTTTGATGCAATCTACTATGCTACACAAAACAGTAAGTAAACCAAAATGTTTTCGTACACAAAGTGCATTGGAGCCAGCTCCACACTTGAGTGTGGGGCCGTTTGTGCTGATTGTTTCCCAGACAAAATGTTGCATCTTACCTCTTTGCTTTAAATTGAGTACTCTAATTCAAAACACTGTTAAAACAAACAAAAAAAAAGGTAAACTCAGTCAAACTAATGTGATTCCCCACAGAACTCATATTAACAGAAAGTAAACCCAGAAACCTAAAGACAAATGCTTCCACATAGAGATTCCAAAGTAGCTGGAAAGGGCTTCAGACAAACCTTTTAAGAGACAATATAGCCTTAAGGGTAAGGCATGGACCTCTGAACCCTAGAGACTCAGCAGGTTTTTAATTCCGCTTCTGCCACGTGCATATTGTGTGTCCCTGAGCAAGTCACTTAACCTCCCTGTGCTCCTGTGTCACACCTCAGAATGAGTATCTGCTCCATGCGCCTTTCCCAGACAAAAATTCTAAACAAGTAAAAAAGTGTCAATGCTTTGTTTTACAGTCCACACCTGAGTCAGGCACATCATTTGCATATTAGATTACTACCCTGCCTCAAGCTTAACAAGCAGCAATCAACAACTATAGCAACGATACATGCAATGTTTGATCTACAAACACTCCAACAAAAGTCCTCTGTGAGCTTAAATCCCACCCTACTGTAATGTTTTTGAAATCTGTAAAAAAAAATATATATATTATTTTTCAGCTAACCGAATGTTTTATGTAAAACAATAGATAGGAATGTGCTATACACTTGTAAAATAATTCTATCTCATGGGTCAGACAAAATAATACAGCTTTGCGGTTTATTGTCTTGTTTGAACTACTTAATGGAATTGTTTTACTCCTAAACTAATACTTTTCTATCGTTTATTCAGTATGTGCTAGCATGGCTCTACATAACTGTACTCCACTGAATTAGGAAGAAAAACACATAATTAGTGTTATTTTTCATTTGTCTGTATATTAATATGACAGACCAACATTTTATAAAGCACCTCCTTTTGCTGTATTAATTATTTAGCATTTAGCTTTGCAGTGTTGTATTTACCTAGTACTAATTAAAGGGCTGTTATCAATACCTCTAGGACACTGCTGATTATTGTATAATACTTTTCATTAAGTTTTTTATATTCTTGCATAGTTAAACTTTTAAGAACAACCTTAGAAACAGGCATGATCATGTCTACGGGTGATTTGATAGTAAATAAGTAAAAACAGGTACTGAAATTGACACTGCAGAAATGCTGATATATTGTTTATCAAGTCAGTACAGTGTTCACTTATATATCCCTGCTGATGTGTATGGGAAAATGAAAAGTATATATGTACAGCATTTGGAACAGTGGAATTTCTGTGGGTCTGGTGGATTTTTCTAGCCACTAGCCCTAATGACTAATGGCTACAAAGCATAATTTTGACCCCCTTCAATCAATCTGTCTGAAATTATTTACCCTGATCCCTAAAAAAGTAAGAGAATGAATGGCAAGGAAAATACAGCGGGCGGAATAGTCTCGTCTATTATTGCTACAGTATGAAAATGTTCCAACCGTTTTATTTTGTAAAATTTATTTACCTAGGATAGCCCAACTGAAGTACAACAATTCATTTCTAGTGGGGTCCTGCTTTCTCCCATTTCTGCAGCAGGGTGGACTGGAACACTGTGAGGTTGTGACTTTCCCAAGATTGCACAGTAAATATTTGGCTCTAGTGGGGGTTGAAATTGCAGTCTCCTAGTTTTCAAGCCGTGCTGTAACTACTAGACTACACTGCCTCTTGATGTACAGTAACTGTAAATGCACTCACAAGCTGAAAGATTCAATCTACAGAGTAAGATTAATTTTTTTAACATTAAATAGCAAACATTTGTATAGCGCTAAAGTCTATTCAAAAACAGCAAGTATCAGCTGAAAGTATAAATCTTTTAATTAAATTTGTTAGAATCATATAATACTTTACCACAAGTCGGTGCACATGAACAGCCTGACACAGAAATAGTTCCAGTTTATAGCTTTAAAATCTCAGGGCTACTGCAACCTCCTATTCCTGTCATGATATACTGAGCTTTTCATTTTAATGCTGGAATATTTGTTCAAGTCTATAGATTTTGCATTTTTAATCTTCCTTAGAACAGTGGTGAATAATGGCCCCCTGGCAGGAGATAATGAAATTTTCTTAATTTATATTTTCAAGCTGAAGCCTCAATTGGAAATGGCATCCTGTGGCCTGGAGACATAGCTCTAGTGCAAGTTTCAGGGGAGCTGTAGTATTAATGCAGTGCCGGCGGTGACAGCGAATGATAGGACAGTGAAGAAGTAATTTAAGGAAGAAAAGAGAACGTACCAAAGCTTTATTGTAGCATATCTAATGATCTGCTGAAGATTCCCAATGGTTCTTGGAGCATGACAAGGAAAACCAATGTTATCTTGCCAAAACAGAAGTCGCTGCTTAATCAGCAGAACAAGACTATCGATTAAAACACTTCGCAATATAGATTACACATGGAATCTCATCTCCACACACTTTGTAAAGTATAATAACATGCATTAGGTAGTCATAGGATTAGACACAAATTCAGCAGCAGTTGTACTAGTTAGTTTGTGCTGGCAGCATTGTATAAGATTTAGTTGCTTGCATGTTATTTTTGAATCCAAGTGTTTGAAAGAATTCTAAGGGGGAGTATGTCCTGCTGGGGATAAAATATTTTTGCTATCATAGTTACATTCCTGCCAACTCAAACACAGTTTTGGTTTGTATACTTTCCAGATGTTTTTAATTGTTCTTGTCTGGTTGAATCAAAACTGAGGATCATTCCAAAAACAACACTAGTAGTAGACATACCAAACAATTGAGCTTGACTATGTTTACTACACAATACTGAACTGCACTAGCCATACTGTACTATACTGTGTAGGTGGAGTAAAGATTTGCTTTCACATCAGTAATTGTATTGTGGTGGTGTAATGAAAGACAAAATAGCAGTGCATGTTAAAAAAGTAAGGAATAATCCATGACAGGGCATTGGTTTATAGGGAATTAATGCACACCCCGAGTGAATTGGAAAGCACAAAGCCAATGGTTGAATGCCCTTTAACACACCCACTGAGTGCATTAATTATTAAACTAATGCCCTGGAATGGATTATTGTGCTTAAGTGTTTTTTTTTTTTTTTATTATCATAATTATTATTATTATTGTAAAAGTTTAGAATTTCCAGTACTTAGGATGTTGCTAGGTAGAATATGCGAGTTTGGTAACAAAGGCTAAATGACTTTAAATGATTCTAAGAAGTGCATTAATTTTGAAGACACCTATGCTCTTTAGTGGATTATGGTATTGATAAAGTAGAAATAGTTTTATTTTTATGGTAAAAGGATTTACTTTCATTTAGTTGGGCTGTTGCTAGGTAGATTAAGGTAGGTTAGTTATGAACTCTGGTTTCTAGGATATGAATCAATGGTCAGATGATGTGTTTAAAACCGTAATGATTTTAGATATGGCTATTTTCTTCAACTCTATTTCTGATGTTTCATATTGTTTGTTATGCACTCCTTTTCAACTCACAATGTTGACCCCCTATTGTTAATATTTGTTTCCAAATCCATTTATATGGGGACACATTTCATTTTATGTTCACCATGTTAATTGTGGACTGGAGTTAGTCCCATCTCTAGAGTCCCATAACATGAGAGAGCAGGTCCGTTGCTTGCTTGTTTATCTTAGTGACAAGAAGTCTGATGTTGAAAATGGGTATTGAAATGCAGTGGAAAGTATTGATGAAAACCCAGAGCAGCCATATTTAATGGTGCTCTCCTTCAAATATTTCAAGTGTGGAAAAATTCTAAGGCAAAGTCAAAATGGAGGAAAAGGGCATCATACAATCATGAGAAAAAGAGCAGTTTAAAATGGAATAAAAAAAAATATGCAGGCATGTTCACCATAATATTAACTGCTTTTTTTATCCTGTTTATTTGAACAAAGGAAGATTATTATTTTTTGTCATTATTACATGCCTTATTCCTATTGTTATGAGACATATTGAGATTAATACCTCCTGCTGCTACCTCCTGACAAACAAAAAAACAAACTAGCAGACAGCTCTTCCTAATCATGCAGTCAATCTGCATGCCACTGCAATTTGTAATTAATTCATACATCGACTCTTACAAAGAAATAATTACTTTACATACATAAAGATACCCAGGCAAATCAGCTTTTTTGCTTGTAAATGACAAATTCATTACACCACAAGGCTTTGCAGATATTGTAGATGGCTTGACATTGCTGGTTAACCTTCTTAATTATTTATTGTGACATTCATTGCTGGTTAAAATTGTTACATATTTTCATTTTAATTGGCATTTTTATATTTTCTTTCCTTGTCCAGTTCTGGTAATTTTCTTTCTATCCATATTTAGTGTGAGAGACTACCAACAAATTAAACATTTTATGTGACTTTTAAATTTAGCCTCCACTCTTTAGCCTGCAAAGTTAATTTACCTAATATTGCATCTCTGTGTTCTGAGATGAAACTGACATCTTGAACCTACCTAAATGAGTATATCAAACCATGTCTTTATGTTTTTTGGAAGTCTGTAAATTAGAATCCAATCTAAATGGCAAGAGTATATACAGAAGTGGCTTAATAAGTTATTGATCTGGCAGGTCAAAATACTTAAGGCTGTTTTCTTCAGTCATCAGTTTCACTTTGCATTTACAATCTAGTCATAATGTGTATGCAGCATTTACATACATGCAACAGATTCTTAATATTATTTACTGATTGTTAATATTATTTACCTTCACTTTGCTATAGGTAGATTGGTTCATTTGAGCTAGCGATTTAGTAGAATTGTTCCAGTCAATTTATTTGGCACTGAACCGTTTGCTGACATTGACTAATGTAATATTAATTAACAGTGTCACATTATTGATCTTGCTACCCAAGTGTGAGAAGAGTCAGCACTGTATTACATTATTCCATGTTAGCATGCAAATTAAAATCCAGGCTTAAATTAATTATCTGTCCTTTCTGTTTTTTTTGTCCATTACAGGTGTAACAATCGAACTCAATGTGTAGTGATTACTGGGTCAGAAGTGTTTCCTGACCCTTGTCCTGGGACATTCAAATATCTTGAGGTCCAATATGAATGTGTTCCATACAGTAAGTACAGACCTCCATTTCTGTGTATGTTAAACTAGCTATTTCATAATGAGATGTTGCATGCAAAAAGCAAACTCTTTTTGCCCCAGAAACATTATGCATGCAGAGCCGTTACTTGCTAGGATCTCTTAATTATCTTCATGAAATGTGGACAGAAGCCATCGTGTAATGCCGGCCAAGTTTCTGTCTTTGTTCTCAAGTGTTTGTCTTTTAAGAATTGTACAATTCCTCAAAAAAAAAATGAATTAGCTTTTCAGGATAGTACATGGAAATCTGTGTTTATGCCCAGTACCTGCTGCTAACAAATTGATTTGGCTCCCAGTGATCTAAAGAAAGACTCTGCTCTAATTTCAATCAAGAACAAGTTGAAAGACTACCTGCTGGTTATGGTTACTTTTGTGTGACATTGATGCTAATGCCAGAATTCACTTGCACACAGCCATCATCATTGATTGTGTTGGGTACTATATAAGGATGTCTGAAAATATTCCTGTTACACATGCAAATGCTCGATCCTCCCATCTTGCTGCAGTTTGTGTTGGTCGCTTTGTGGTACACTAATTACATGTACAGTATCACTGATTTTTTTACGTCCCCATCTATTTTGGCACAACAGGTTTCTACAAATAGGGAACTGTATTTTAAAAGAAATAACATGAGTTTCCTGTTATGAGCCTGTCAAGGACATTCTCACATTGTATTGACTGTAACGTCTTCCTCTCATCCTTGGCACAAAACTCCAGAAGCCATAGATGTTGCTCAAAATGCAACATGCATACTGCTGCAGCAGAAAAGGGACTAGTAAAACATTTCTCTCATAGAAAGTACTTGGCTATATGGTGGGAAAATGTAGTAGGCTATACACATTAGTAAAAAACATGTTCAGTAATTAAATTAAATACTATTTCTCAAACCAGTATTTTTTAAAGTCCATATCTAGTTAGTGGGACACCCTTAATGAGTTTTGTATTAAAAAAAATTAACACATTGGCCCTGAGATGCTATGTTACATTAAAGTTAAGCAGTGGAATCAATGGATTTCAGGAAGCAGATAAAATATATTAATGTTCTATAAAGCAACATAAAAATGTGTCTTATTAATTTGCGACTTTTTTTTATTTCAAATTGCCTGTTCCACAAAAGACACAGAACTCTGTGTTTTACAAGTATGTTCAGCACCTTGACCAAGTGTGCTGGATGGCCAACCAATAGAGCTTGCTGCAAATGGACTGCAGGTCATTTCCTTGTACCACTGACCTGATAACTGTATTGCTGTCACTGTGGCATTGAGTTTGCAGATCTCTTATTCTCATGGATGATACTGCAGCATCCTGGTGAGCACTGATGAGATACAACACATGGTGGAGATTGCTGTGCTCTGCAGCCTCCAGCGTGCATCACAGTGGCCAAGGCCAAGTCAGGAAAATAGTATCATGAAAGGGATCAAGGGGAATAATAAACCCTTGTTTCAATATATAGGGAACAAAAGGAGAGTTGTGGATATGGTGTGACCCTTATCATGGGGGTTGGGGGTTGCACAAGGCAGGGGGAAGAGCAGGGGCACTGATTTAGTGCTTTGTATCAGTATTCAGTTAGGAAGTCAAGGAGGATGACCAGCTAGGGGTAGATGTTGTGAGAGAGATACAGCATGAACAGAAGACCGTGCTGGAAATGCCAGAATAGGTAGCCAAGTAGTTAGACCATGTGAATATAGGAAAATCCCAGTGCCTAGATGGTATCCACCCGAGGGTTGTAGTGGAGTTAACTGGTTTGGAAAGGCCCTTGCTAATATCATTCAGTAATCCCAACAGGCAGAGATAGTGTCAGATGACTGGAAAACAACCAGTGTTGTCCTTCCATTCATAAAGGGGGCATGGTTAGACTCTGGTAACTTCAGACATCTAATCTTTATCTTGGTGTTAGGCAAAGAAGTCAAGGCAATCATAAAAGACGTGGTGGTTGAGCTTATGAAAGAACATGGGCTATTATGTAGCACACAACATGGCTTCCCAAAAATGGAAGCTCATGATAAACTGACCTGATTGCCTTCTTCATTGAGGTAACTAGGGAGGTGGTGAAGGACTGTGTGTGTGGGGGGGTGTAGTCTATTTGAACTTCAGCAAGGCGTTTGACACTGTACTGCACTGTCAACTCATGGAGAAAGTAACTTAATATGGAATCCACAAAGTTTACAGGAAGTGGATAGCATATCGACTGACAGGAAGCAGAGAGTAGTCGTGGATGGTTACCATTCATTGTGTATAGATGTCCTGAGCGTGGAGTACCCTTGATGCTGGTTCTAGGAGCCTTGCTTTTTAAAATATACTTTAGTGACCTGGAACAGAGGGGGTCAGCAGCAGGCTTCTGAAATTTGCTGATGACAGCAAATTGGCAAGAAGAGAGTGGATGCAGTGGTGGGGAGGTATACATTATGGGGGGGATTTGCACACAGGGCTGTGGGCTGAGAAATTAGGGCTTAGATTTAAAGGGGCACTGTCAGCTTTTGCCCTCCGTTTTTGTAACTTCGAAACATTGCGCCTTTTGGCACACACCTATATCAACTGCAGTGTACAATACCCCCATTGGACTAAAAAAGAAGGAAATGCACCAGATTTGTATATTTTAACTATTATTAGGGTTTACCTTGACCCACGTGCCACCAAAAGCAGATCCTGGTCCAGAACACGCAGCAGGCACAAGCACGGTCCCAAAGTGGCATTTTATAACATGCCCACTCTACAAACATGCTCCCCCTGTAACTGCTATGATCGCAAACTGAGCCTGGTATTGTAGAATGCAAAATGAGCACCACAAATGTTGTAATTTATTTTTCCCAACCAGAGCCGAAATCCCATGCATGTGCAGTGGTGGCATGTTCTTGCGCATGTGTGGGGTCTTTCCACACATTTCTTCTGTGCATGCGCGGGATTTCGGTTCCAGTTGAGAAAAGTAAATTACAATATTTGCAGTGCTTGTTTTGCAAGCTACAATACCAGACTCGGTTTACAACGGTAAGAGTTACAGGGGGAGCATGTTTGTAGAGTGGACATGTTATAAAATGCCACTTAGGGACCGCGCTCAGGCCTGCTGCATGTTCTGGACCAGGAACTGCTTCGGGTGAAGCGTGACATAACCTCGGGTCAAGGTAAACTCTAATAACAGTGAAAATATAGAAATCTGGTACATTTCCTTCTTTTTCAGTCTACTGGGGGTATTTTTACACTGCAGTTGATGTAGGTGTGTGCCAAAAGGCACAATGTTTGGAAGTTACAAAAATGGAGGGCCAAAGTTGACAGTGCCCCTTTAGTGTGGGAAAGTGCAAGGTACTACACTCCTATGTCTTGTGTGGTGCAGGAGGGGACATCATCACTACTGAAGAGAGGGATCTAGGGGTAATTTTGACAGTCCGCTAAAGTCAGACAGGCAATGTATTGCTGGACCATAACAAAGTAAAAAGAAATATTAGAATACATTATGTTGGACAGCCTACCCAGTTAAGTTGTGGAAGTTGACACTGCTCAGGATTTCATAGTAGGAGTAGACAGTCTCCAGAGGGAGAATGGCATTAAATGTTACACAGCATGCATATGGGTGGCATTCCAGCTAATAAATTTGGATATGTATCCAAAGTCAAGTTAGGTAAAGTCACTGCCCTTAAGCAGGACAGAGCGGATAAAACTGGCCCTAAATCTTTCTGCAATTACAGTGAGAAGTGTGGTTGGACGAGCCCTATTGGAATGAGGAGGGAAGGAGGCAGAAACTCAAAAGAAAAATGTTAATCCAAATTTTAAGTATGGCAGAGTGCAGTTATAATTCTAATCTGTTTACTGTGTGTAGATGAAGGTGCAAGGAGAAAATGGGTTGCTGTTCAGCAGTTACAACTTCAATAATAATGATTAGTGGACAGGCTCTCATACTCAGAATCTGCAAGTTGTTTTGTAGGAGATTGTGAAACCTTAGCAAGCAGGGCATGTCAACAACCATGTTAGTTAATAGCTTTTTTATCCTATTTTCAGCTGAGAATTAAATGCCCAGATATGGCCTTTTGCTAAGTTGAAAAAGGGCTTCAGACTACTTCAACACATTAGTGTTGTGAAATACTGGTTAAAGGCCAAACATAGATCATTTCCATCTCTTCATTCCCGCTGTGTGTGCCTCTGTTTTTGTAATATACATTGTCTTTGTGCTTTCTTTCCCTTTGCTATCTGTTGGACTGGAAGCTTACAGACACACTGATTTTAGTACTGAACCTCTTATGAGTACAACTGACAGCTCTAACCATACTTGTCGTACAGACCGTGGGGATATTATGCCTTGTTGTATTCAGATAATGAAACCCCTTTTAATCCAAGTGATAATACAGCTATGTCAGCAAGAATGCAACACAGAAATGCTGCAGTATATCACAAAATGCAGTAGTATATGGTAGGGGAACAATGTAATTCAATGGCAATTAAACCCTTTTGTCATGCAGTGTTTTGTGACGTCACTTGTGGCAAGTTACTGCGTCGCATCCTGGCTGGCTCTGCAGTACAGTACCCTTTCTTTAGGAAAACGTATTTGAGGTAAATATGTGGTCATCCCAAGACACATACAGAACATGACTAACTGGTGAAGTAATTTAGGGCTCACGTCTGCAGATATGCCCCTTCCGACCCCAAAAGATACGTATACGGACAATCCAAAAATGTGAGTTTCATTGATCACCTGCTGGTGGAGCAATGTGGGCAGTTACCATGCAGTACACATTTTGCTTGCAGAGGATTGGCATTTGGATATCCTTATGTAAGTACCTATTTGATGCAGTATAGTATAGTGGTTAGGAGCACTGAGCTGCAAACCTGGAGAAGTGGGTTTGAATCCCACAGCCACCAATTGCATACTGTGTAACCATGAGCAAATCACTTAACGTCTGTGTGCTCCCAGGACACACCTGGAAACAAGTTTCAGGCTAGTGTGTCTTTCCAGGCCAAAAATTGTAAAATATAATTAAAAATAAAATATTACAGGGTATGCAGTAGACCATATTAAGAACTTTTCTTTTTGTTATAAAAAAAGTGAATTATATTATAAATCAAGTGGTTTCACTTGGTTTAATTAGCATGTACTACAAGCTCATAAGTGCAATGTTGCTATAGCAACATTACCTAGCTTCCTTCTATTTAGTCACATTTGTGTACTTATCTGAGCATGTACAAAGTCTCAGAACATCCAGTTGTTTAGAACTTCAGCTCCTCCCCTCTATATCGCACCCTCACCTCTCCATGTCTCAGATCCTTCTTTCTGCTGGAAAGTGAGGCTGCCCCTTGGTTGTGCTTCCCCAATGTAGTTTATGGTTATGTTTCCTTTACCTTTTTTTGCCTTGTGCTGTCTCACTCAGTTTGAGCTCCATCAAGTCACTACATGTTCATCCCAAAAGAATTTCCTTTGGGACTTCATCACCCGGTTTGGATAATGAGGCCATGTTAGCCCAAACACCAGGTTTCAAGCAATGTAATCTCAGTAATCAGAAGATGTCAGAGCCTGATCTACATGACATCTGCCTGTAATGCCTTGTTCCTTGACACAGTAAGGACAACTGCCTACTTTTTCATCAGTGCTGCCCGAATCTGTGGTGCAGCCATGGAGGGGGGACAACTCACTAAACCTCAAACCAACAGAGTAAGGCAGGTAAGTTGTAGGACAAATGTCTGTCCCCTCCCCACCGAGCTTTGATTCAATGACTCAACATCCATGTACAGGTCCAACATGAGCTCCTGACAGGTTGAATGTGACCAAGCATAATTCTTGCTCTGTAGAGTTTGAGAATGAGGCATGCCATCGAACACTCATGACACAAACCATATTTGATGGTGAGCACCCCTATCAGACCAATAAACTAGTCAGTCAACCCTTAAGATTTTGATCTGGTCAGGCCTCATCAGCCTGTCAACTTGGTCCGGGTGGTAGAGCCTGCATTGGCCCCACCTGTGGTCCCATTGCTTAAGGTGGTTGTCACCGGACACCAACCATCTCCTGGGGATATTCATCTAGACCAATCCCCTTAGAAAATCCTGTTAGAGTCCAAGTAAGGGTCAGAATCCTCTTCATCCAGGAGAGGCTCTTGCGGGGGTATGTGTCCTTTAGAGTTGAGGACCCAGTTAAAGACTGCCCCCTTTGGAGTCCCCCACTTTCCTCTCAGATCAAGTAAATGATCACGGTCTCTCTCTCTCTCTCTCTCAAGATCTTAGATTTTGTCTGGTGGATTTAAGTCAGGCTCCCAAATGTCCAGGAGCTCCTCCCTCTTTGCTAAACCTTAGAAAGAAGGGCATGTCAGTTTGAGTAAGAGCGAGACTCTCTAATTACAGATGCCCAAAGTTGAAGATGAGGCCTGAGCTTAAGTATAGGCTTGAGAGCTGCAGTTATTGACCTCGATCTCAATCCAGCTTAACTGATCGTCATCCACAGGTATGGTACCTTCATAGGGAAATCAAATGGAACAAGAAACTGGAGATTATGAATTTTCTCCTTAAGAAAGCCGTGTAGTTGTCACGTGCCTGACCACTGGTGGCCCACGACCCATAATGTTCCCAAAGTCAGTTCCTACTCCAGCACTGCCTCCACCAGTTCCTCTTGTCTGGGCTTGTCTTAGTAATGATAACCAAATTGCTCCTCCATCCCCAGTGGATTTAGTAGTGACTCTGTCCAAACCTCCACCCAACATCACATTTGCTTGCTGGGACCAGCAGTGCCTTCAGACCCTGTCGGGAATTTTTTGCCAGATATTGGGGTGGGTGGTTCACAGCCTGACAGCAGAACTGGTTCAAGGTCAACACCTTGAGGGCTCCCAAATGTTCAGTAACTGGTCAGACCCAATTGGCTATCTCATAGGATCATCCATTTGTTCAATTCTGATGAAGACAGTTTTGAGGACATAGACCCTTTAAAAAATTTTGAGTCCTTCTCCCAACTCCCTAGGATCTCTTGTTTTCTCAGTATCTCATGTAAGGATGTTGTGGTTGTAGGGAAGTGCAGTATTTTGAAAGACAGTTGAAGGCAGACCCTTCATTTTTTAGCCATGCTGATCGATGACACTGGACTCAGTCTGGTGAAGGCAGTGTGATCTTGACCCACCTTGTATAAGTCAGCCCCTCAGCATGTCCCGATGCGGTTTCCCTGAGGGCTTTAAGGCCTTCCTGTAACAACCAAACGTTTCAGGTTCAGTGGCCAGTAATGCACAGCACAAAAGTAAGATGGCTGGGGCTTACATTGCTCATCCTTCAAACAAGTGGTCCCAGCCTCTTGACCAGTGGGGCTGCAGAATGTATATGGCAGGTCCACTGGGTGTGTAACAAGCCAGCTGCTCTGAATACTTGGCCCAATACCATGATGCCCTGTGGACAGCAACAACTGAGCTGAGATACAACCTTCCACCACAGAAGAAGACTTCTTTAACTCATCTAATGCAGCATGGCAGCAGGCAGCACAATGTGCAGCTCACCATGGCTCATGTGGATATTGGAGTTCAGAGCATGGCCACAGGAGTAGTTCTTAGGAGACACAAATGGTTGCACTCCTGTGTAACTAGGACATCCAGCAAAGAGTTCTGGATCTCCCATTTGACAGATCATTGCTGCTGAGCCCCCAGGTAGAGGGCATCCTGAAGGACATACAGGAGTATGAAAAGAGCATGAAAGTTGTCTTGTCCACAACTATCCCAAACAGCAGCAGACATACCCAGCAGCAGGACAGCCCTTCTAGTTGACATGGTTGACACAGGACATTGATAGAGGAAAAGACTCTGTTGTACCCACTCTAATTATGGCAAGGGCAGTGATTGTAGTGGCTCCAGTGCCACTAGAGATGCCCACAAACCCATTTCTTTCCAAAGTGACTAGGGCAGGGTGCCATCGGACATCCTCCCTAGTTCTTTCTTGACCCTACCAGTCTTGGGCTACCTGACATCATTTCTGCCCCAGTGGGCAGAGATCACAATCAATCAGTGGGTGCTTGAGAACATTAAGTGTGGTCTCTCACTCAACATTATGTTACATCCATGCTGAGTGGTCTACATTCCACAAAGGGTGTACCCTGTGGACCACCGTTAGGTGCTCACAGAGGAGGTATTGTCACTTCTTCATCAACACACAATTGAGCGCATGGAGATAAACAAAGTCGACTAGAGGTTCATGTCCAGATGATTCTTTGTTACAGTGAAGATGGGCATCTGATGCCCTAGCTTAGATCTGCATGATCTAAACCACGATATCAGATACCAGAAGTTCAGGATAGCTACGGGCGCAGCACATATTCCATCATTTGGATGATTGACTGATTTCAGGTTGTTCACCCTCCGAGGATCAAGTCAACCCTCTGGGTGGCCGTGGAGACCTTTTCCAACCTTGAGGCTTATTATATACATGGAGGAGTGACAGCTGGTCCTGTCTAAGTGTGAAATTCTCAAGGCTCAGCTGGACTCCAGAGGGGCTGAAGCTTGGCCGCCACTGCAGCGGACCCTGGAACTGATGTAATGTGCCTGCTCTTTTCACCTTAGGACAGATACCTGGCTTGGGAATTCCTCTGTCTTCTTGGCTGGATGGCATCCACGACGTTTGACAGACCATTATGATTCTCTAGGAAAGTGGGAAGGTGATGAGAGAGAAAAGGGAGGCATTGAGGAGGCATGAGGAAATGCAGGAGGAGGAAGACAAGGAGTTAAACCAATAAAAATCGAAGGGAAGCAGGAAAGACTGTGAGGAGAGCAAAGCCATAAGACTTTCTTCAAGTGCATAAGTGAGAAGAGGAAATGAAGGGGATGGACAATGAGAACAAGGAGGGCAACAGGAGGAGACTACACAGAAGAGGATCAAGAAAAAGCCTTCATCCTGAACACAGATACTTTTGCTCGATCTTCACAGTGGAGGGAACGCAGGAGGGATGGACCATCAGGGAGCAACAGGAACAAAGGGAAAGAGGGATGTGGACTCATGCCCAATTTTAAACTAAAAAGTCCTGAAGGAACTTGCAGCTCTGAAAGTGGACAAGGCTATGGAACTGGACAGGATACACCCAAGAATACTAAAGGAACTTAGGGAGGTGGTACGACCTCGTTCAACAGAGCCTTCAAAACAGACATGGTCCTAGAGGACTGTAGGAGTGCACTCCATAAAAGCAACAGCAGCAGCAGCAGGAAGAAGGCTAGAAACTGCAAGCCAGTCAGTCTCACATCAGTGGGGAATTTAATCGAAACCCTGTGAAAGGAAAGGTCTGTGAGAGACCAAAGGCAGCATGGATTCACTGGGTGGGAGGGGGTGCCAGATGAGTTTTATTGATTTCTTTGAATAAGTGACCAGAGAAATGCATCAGGGGAGGGCAGTGGACATAGCCTATCTGGACTTCAGCAAGGCCTTCAGCACTGTGCTGCAGAGGAGGCTGATCAAGAAATTGAGCAGCCTAGGGGTATGATCCAAAGTGGTGAATTGGATAAGGAAATGGTTAATGAATAAACAGCAGAGTGTGGTAGTTATCGCCACTTACTCTGTCTAATGAGGGGAGAGTGACCAGTGGGGTGATGCAGAAATCAGTACTGGGACCGGTTCTCTTCAATGTCTTCATAAGTGACATTGCAGAAGAACTGGAAGGTAAGGTATACCCTTTTGCAGATGACACCAACATCTATAATAGGGTGGACACTTAGGAGGGGGTAGAGAGTGTATGTGGGGACCTTGGGAAACTTGAATGGTCAAGAGCATGGCAGATGGGGTTTAATGCCAAAAAAGTTCAGAATCATTCTGTAGAAACCCAGGAGCTGAGTATAGGATGTGGTTTGTGGAAGAGGTACTGATGGTCACTAAGCAGGAAAGGGATATTGGGGTTATCATATCTAATGACCTCAAAGTGGTAAGGCAGTGTTGCAAAGCAGTGGGTAGGGACAGTGGGATGCTGGGATGCATTGGGAGAGCTATCTCCAGTAGGAGTAGGGAGGTGGTTTTGCCACTGTATCACTTACTTGTAAGACCTGACCTGGAATATTGTTTTCAGTTTTGGAGGACACACCTCAGAAAGGACATATGGTGGAGGTGGTCCAGAGGAGGGCAACTAAAACGGTGCAGGGGTTGCATCAAAAGCCCTTCAGAGAGAGACTGCGGGATCTCAACATGTACACTCTGTAAGGGAAGAGAGCAAGAGGGGACAAGATGGGGACCTAAAAGTGCCTCATGTGGGTGAACAGGGTGCAGGAGGGGGGTCTCTTTCAAATGATGAGCTCCAGAACCTAAGAGCATGTGATGATGCTTGTGGGGGGAGTTTAGGAGGAATTTGAGGAAGTACTTCTTTACTGGAAGGGTGATAAACACCCAGAACAGATTGCTAGCAGAAGTGATGGAGGTGAAAGCAGTAGGGGGCTTCAGGCGTGCATGGAATAGACATAGGGGAATAGTACTAAGTAGGCAGGGAGGAGGGAGGGAGGGTTGCTGGAGGCCAGGTATGTGGAGATAGACTAGGAAGGGACCATCTGGGTAAACTTGGTAGGCAAAGTGGTCCTTTTCTGCTGACAAGTTTAGTGTATCTACGTTGTCCAGTGGGATTGACTTCAAATGAATTTTCTTCAGTGGGAGTTCAGAATGCAGTAATCCCAGAAGTTGCACCCTCATCTCAGACAGTCACGGTTGCTCTTCCCATGACAGGTTATTTTTTGGTGGCTGGATCTAGAGCACCCAATAGAGGGGGTAACCTTTTGTTCAGCAGGACCCAATGCTAGTCTTGCCCATGGATGCCTCCTGGGTTGCGGAGCACATTTGGGGGACTTGCAGGCACAGGAGCTGTGAACTCTGCAGGAGCAACAGCTGTACATCAGTGTGCTCAAGTTGAAAGTAATAAATCTGGTGTTTCAAACATTCTGCTTAACAGTGGTGGCCAGTCATCTGATCTGCAGTTACATGGACATCTTCTGTGTGAACAAGCAGGGGGAGCCCGTTTCCAGCCAGTGTGAGGAAGCTTTGGAGATGTGGTCATTGGCATCCAGTCTCAGTGCCTTATTTGTCACCCATCTTGCTGATTTGGACAGTGACTTCACAGATAGCCTCAGCCACCTGGGAGACATGTCCCCTGAGTGATCGCTGCACCAGGATGTTGCATATGTGAGGGGAATTCCCGCATCAGTCTTTTTGCATCTTGTGAGAACCGAGAGCTGCCACTATTCTGTGCCAGTCCCCAATGTCAGGCATAGTTTGGGATGAGGCCTTAGCCTTGAAATGGACTAGCAAATTCTTAAAAAAAAAAAAGCTTCCTACCCTTCCCTTGGCACATGAAGTCTTGCTAAAGGAATGCCTCAAAGTGGCTAGGATGATACCCAAAGCTCTGGTGTACTGTACAGACCAACCCCACATGCTCTGCTTCATGCTGGACCTTCTCACTTAATCCAAGGGAAGAATTCAGCACACAGACCTTGAGTCCACGCATCTGACTGCATGGTTCCTGAGAGGCTAGAGTAAATGTCTCTGGGGCTCTTGGAGTAGGTTCTCCTGGGGTTGGAGCCTTCAAAGAAAGGATCCAGCTGATGAACCTACACTTTGGAGTGGAAGATGCTTAAGGTATGGTGCCAGCAGCATCAGCTGCTGCCCATGGAGCGCCCTGTCAGGTTGGTACGTGACTACTTTTGGACTCTGTCCACTACAAGTCTTTGAGCAACGTTGCCTAAGGTACACATGGCAGCCATTTAAGTGTACTGAGCTAAAGTGAGTTCACCCTTCTTGACATCGAAGAAGATGGTTGGCCACTTTTTCAAGGGCCTCAACCATATGTTCCCACTGCTTCACTAGCCACCTCCTGCATGGGTCCTGACCCTTGTCCTGGCCAGGCTAATGGAGAAGCCTTTATGAGCCTTTTGCAATGTGTGACCATGGGCTCTTGTCCTGGAATGTGGTGTTCCTTGTAGCTGTCACCTTGACCAGAAGAGTCAGTGAGCTGTAAGCCCTCTCAGTCAACCCAGTCTACATGGTGTTCCACATGGACAACATTGTGCTGCACACCACCAGAATATTCCTGCCCAAAGGGGTTTCTGAGTTCCATCCAAACCAATCATTGGAACTGCTGGCGTACTTTCCCAAGCTGCATTATAGCTTTGCAGTGGAAAAGCTACATTGGATTGATGTTAGATGAGCTCTTCTTCTCTGCCATCAAAGAATGGAGACATTCCATGATGTCACTACCCAGTTTGTGACCCGTGCTGCACAGTCCCATGGCCATCCTGCAACAGCATTATAGGTGCGGCAATGTTTGTTTGTTAAATATGCATAGAACCACAGAAACAAATCCTTGCGCATTCACTGTACATGGGCTTCACTAGAGGGAGCCCGTGTAGGGTGAATGCACATGGGGTTGTTTCCCTGTAGTTTGTATGCACATTTTTAACAAAACATTGCTACACCTATACATTGTCTGCACCCGATTCCTTAACTTTTTATCTGGATTTGGTATTGGTTGGGCAGCACCTTCAGTAGGCACCCAGTGAAATACAGAAACATAGAACTTGTCAGCAGATAAGGACTGCTAGGCCATCCAGTCTGCCCATAGGCCCTATACATTGTATGTGGCCACTGACCCTACGTGATCAATGGCTTTTCATCACTCCCTCCCCTCTCAAGATTCCCTTGTGCCTGTCCGAGGCATGCTTAAACCCCTCCACTGTGCTTGCTCCCACTACCTCCTGTGGCAGACTGTTCCAAGTGTCAACTACACTTTCTGTGTAGAAAAACTTCCTCACATTACCTCTTACTGTACCCCCCTCCAATTTCATATTGTGTCCCCTTGTTCAAGTACTTTTTCTACATTGGAAAAGGTCCCCTACCTCCACCTTGTTTATGCCCTTGAGGTACTTGAAAGTTTCAGTCATGTCCCCTGCTCTCTCCTCTTCCCCAGGAAGTATATATCGAGGTCCCTTAGTCTCTTCTCCTATGTTTTGTTGTGCAAGCCCTGCACCATCTTTGTTGCCCTTCTCTGGATAGTCTCCACCTTGTTTCTGTTCTTGCACAGGTGTGGCCTCCAGAACTACATGTAGTACTCCAGGTGAGGCCTTACCAGTGTTTTATACAATGGCATCACCACCACCTGCCTCCTGCTAGTGATACCCCTGCCTATGCACCCCAGCATGCCACTGGCCCTCCCTGCTGCCTTTGCGCCAGTGCATCACATTTTTCTTTTTATTACTATCCTGCAACCAAACCAGACCATCACTAGATGGATTATGTTTTGTATAGAAGGGTGCCACATATAGGCCAATTGAATACCGCCTGAGGCCATCCATACCCATTTTATCTAGTGAAACAATAGTTCAGGTGAGTAAATTGGTGTTTTTGGTCTCCCATTTTTTCCCTCTCATTCCTAAACATTTTTTTAGCAGCTCTATTGTGTTACCAATGTGTACTAATTTGGATCACTTATAAATAGGCACGGAACCCCACCTTACAGACTTGTAAGGTGAGATTCTGTACCTGTTTATAATTTACCCACATTAGTCTACTATAGACTTCCAAATTTTTGAAAATGGCATTTCTAGGGTTGTGGGTATGGTTCACTATCCACAGGGTGGCAATTCCACTGGAATGGTCTGATTGGCTGTACATCTTTAAGCTAAGCTCCTCCCAACACTCAGGTAGAATATTCCCAGACTCTTCCCCATGATGTCAGATTTTTCTTTCCACTGGGATAACAGGTCACCTCTTTCGCAGATCTCACTTTGGTTTGGTGCTCCAAAGGCAAACTTTGTCTTCAGACTTTTTTTTTTATTTAATTTCTTTGTTCACTCACTTTCTTTGACACCCCTCATCAATCTGCAGTGAAGCAAAGGAAGCCTGGAATTCAAATTCTGCATTCAGTGTTGGCAGAAGATGTCGTCCACTGACCCACACAACACATGTGTACTGCCTGGGTGCTCAGCACAACATGGCTCGGTGTGGTCTTTGCTAAAGCATGCTTCCAGAGCCCCTTGAGGACAGAAAGCACCAGCTTCCACTGGGTCAGCCTTCAGAATGGGATCTGAAGAACTGCCCTAATGGATGCAAGAAAGCCTTATATGTGGCTGGGTCTGCTCAGCAACTCGTAATGTTTGAGGCAAAAGTGACAGGTGCCATATCTAGCACCTCCTCAGTCATAGCGTTGCTCCCGGTTGGGGCCAGAATCAGAGACCATTCACTGGAGAATTCTGGGACATGTTTTTAGACCTCCAAACCCTGGGGGAGAGCTCTGCCTACCATGGTGGTAAGCGCAAGTGCTGCTGGTGCCGGTCATGGAATTGGGAGACATTGCGGTCCTCCCAGTTCCTTAACTCACCTAACTGCTAGGTGGCTGTCGAGCGCCCCTCGTTGGAGGGGCAGGTCGGAGGCTCTTCAGAGCCCTCATCGAGCCAGGCAGTTGAGCCTTCCGTGCTCATGCTGCTTAATGTGGCCGGCAACTGGTGTACCACCATCAGCAGGAAGGCTCCCCTTGCCATCGACTGGCCAGTCAGTGGTTGAGGTTGCTGTCAAGATCTCAATCATGGTGTCCCCGCTTTGATTCCACTCTACCTGGAGGCATCGCTATCGATGCTTCTCATCTTCCTCATCCTCTAGTGAGGAGAGGTACCATGGCAAGCTGAGACAGTGCTACAAGAAGCTCCTCTGTCAACAGTGTGCCATCACAGAACAGGGTAGGGTAGGGCTCTACCCTGCATACCTCTGGTCACCTGGCTGCCTGCCACCAGTGGCACCCCACCAGTCCACGTCACATAAGTGTCCAGCATCTGTTTCTCCACCTCTTTGGGTGGAACTGCCTCCACTGTAGCCAACAGTGGACATGCCTACAAAGGAGGCCCATTTACCCACCAACTTGCCAGGCCAGTTGTCAGTCAGGATCACCCCGAGAGAGGATACCTGGGACTTCCATGGTGAAAAATGGTGGAGGGCCATTTTCATGGAGTCCTCAGACTCCTCAAATCACAAGTCCATGGCCTCCTCTGGGTCTCCCCTCTTAAACCGAGGATCATGGGACTCCCCATCCTCGACCGAGGATTGGTCAAGGAGTTGACCACTGGCATGGCCCAGTGTCCATCAGGGCACTTCTCCAACTGATCTTGGAGTCCATGTCTGTCCTGCTTGAGCTAGTCCAAAAACAAGGTACGTTTTCCCTTATGGACATTTTAGTCTAGGATGAATTCACAGAGGTTGCCTTCCCAGTGGTTGAAGCCATTTTGGGACAGGCCCTGGAGTTCTGGTAGCATCCAGCATCCTGCCCTGCAACCTCTGCTTATATGGTCCACAAGTATTCAGTTCCTGTGGGATCCCTTTCTGGGTTCTCAGACCACCCCTTTGTTGAGGGGTTGGTCACGGATTTGATGTTCAAGTCTGGATACCAAAGTGATATGGACAACGGTCTGGACAAGAATTCCCTCAAGACTGGCCATGCCACTAAAATGGTGTATGCTGTGGCATCACTGGGTCTCCATCACACTAGTTATGCCTTGATGATGGCAAGCTTTGGTCATTTCTTGATGGGGGTCTTCGATGCAGTCCTCCCTCTTCTCCCTTCTGATCAGCAAATGGCTGTGACATTCATCAGGGATGATGATTATTCACTGACTAAACGCCAGCTCCAGACAGCCTTGGACATGGGCGACTTGTGCACTTGTGCCATAGCAGTGGCCATCTCCATGCAGTACAGGGCCTGGCTCCATCTGTCCACTTTCACAGCAGACACCCAACATAAACTGACTGATATCTGTTCCCTGGGCACTGACCTATTTGGCCCTGGGGTGGAAAGATATCTCACCTGTATCAAGAAGTCCAATGTCACTTTGAATCCTGTGATGTCATCCCAGTAGAACCCACAAAAGAAGCCTAAGAAATAGGCTTTTCAGTCCTTTCAGCCATATCCTCCTTGCAGCAGCCCCTGCAGGAGCAGTACCAAGTCTGGTGCCCCAAGTCGAAGTCCAGGGGCCAGGCTTCTAAGAACAGAAGGGGCAAGGGTAGTGGTGCCCACCCCTCCAGCCGCAGCTGCTGGTGGCCCCACTAAAGCTGCCAAGTGACAGATCAGGGGACATCATTCCTCCACCCAATCTGTCCCTGTCTGGATTCCCTGTCCGAGGTCAGCTGCATTACTTTTTGCCATGTTGGTCCTTTATCACAACAGACAAGTAGATATTGGATGTAGTGGGCAGACTGTTGCCTCTGGACTTTGAGGTTCTCTGGCCCTGCCACTTTCCTGCACCATGGGAGTCCAGAGTGTCATAGGACATGCTGTCCACCCTTCAGGAGGACATTGCTCAGCTCCTTGCAAAAGAGGCAATAGCTTGTATCCCAGATACCCTGGCCAGTCAGGGTTACGTGTCCAGGTACTTCCTGGTCCATCACAGATGAGGGCTGGTGCCTCATGCTGGATCTACATGATCTGAACCAGTTCATGTGAAAATGTGAGTTCAGGATGGTGATGCTGAATCACATCATTTCATCGCTGGAGCAGAACATGTGGTACTGTTCCTTAGACCTCCAGGATGTTTTTTTTTGTTTGTTTTTTTTTCACATCCCTGCCCCTCCATCCCACCACCGGACCTCCAGTCCAAGCAGAAGGGGTTCTGTACCAGTTCCAGATAATACCCTTTGGCCTCTTCTTAGTGTCCAGGGTCTTCACCAAGTACATGGCAGAGATGGCTACCCACATATGGGGCATAAGGGTCATGGTGTACCCCTGCCTGGTGACTGGCTGTTAGCCAGTCCATCCATGGATGCCATGGAGAGGTCCAGAGTTCTGGCTGTCCAGATCTGCTGAGACCAGGTCAACCTGGACATGTCTGAAGTGGTACATAAGCAGATGATCAAGTTAATCAGGGCAGATCTGTACTCCTTGTGGGCCAAGGCCTGCTTCTTTGCTGACCGGGCACTGGATCTTAACCTCCTTTGCTGATCATTTCAGGTTGGGCTCTCACACCCTGCCTTGGATTTCCTGAGGCTGCCGGGGCATGTGGCATTGTACATCCGCATGGTCTGTTGGACCTGCTGGCAGATGCATCACCTCCAGTGAGAGTTGGCTGTCAGTGGTCTCAGCATCTAGGATGCTTGGACCAGCCAGTCACAGTGATCCAGCCAGTGTGGGATGCCATCCAGTGGTGGCTTATCCTAGAACACCTGGAGGAAGGAATCCCATTTGTCCACCTGCCAACTGACCATCACACTCACAACGGATGGTTGGGGGGAAGTGAGTGCAGACTGGATGATCCTTTCTCTGTAGATCCTTAGCCCCCTCTGCTTTCCCAGCCTCTCGTCTACCTCTTCTGCAATCCCAGCCCTCCCCTACGCCCCCCCCAACACTCAGCCTCTAATATCTCTTCACCAAGGAAAATAGTAATATGATTGTCCTGAACCTATGTGGCCATTGTTACTGCCCTGACCCAGGAACTGTTTCTCTGACTTTGGCCTAGTATATGTACTACTGTGCTTATTTAGTATGTGGATAATAGTTTGTTCTCTCTTTGACCCTAGCCAGATTAATGTATAGCTATGTATTTTCTTGACATCTTTGCTCTGGACCGTATAATCGGCACATCATGTTTATCTCATTCTTAGCTTCCTCTAACCTAACTCCAATGTGATGATTGTAAGAGTGTCATCTACTGTATGTTTTTGTACACTTGTATATTTTTGTTTTTGTTTTCCTCACCACCCCATGCTCAGGGTGTGTATTTATTGTATCTGTCTGTTCTGCTTGTTTTCTCCTGTTGCTGCCACCTTGTGGCCCGGGTCATGCCTGAAAATGGTCCTCTGGATCAATGCACCTACCCAGTTACCAAAGACATAAATAAATAATGTAGGGGAACACAGAGCCCATTTGTTCTGGTCACCAGTGGAGTCCTGTCACATATAAACCTGCTGGAGCTCCATGTAATGTGGCTGGCACTGACTGAATTTGCTCCTCTAATCAGGGGTCGGGTCATGCAGGTCCAGACAAACAAAACCACGACCATGTTCTCCACCAGGGCTCACTCACTTCCCTTGTGTGGGGAAGCCCTCCATACCTGTACCCTGTTGCACAGCCTGGGTGCCGATGATCTGGTGATTCATGTCGCAGGAGAGGACAGTAAGCTAGCAGATGCAGCCAGGTTGGAGAGACATCTCACTAGTGGTCCCTGAATCAGGAAGTAGTAAACCACCTGTTCTCCTGATGGGGCACTCCTCTAGTGGATCTGTTTGCCTCCAGGGAGAATGCGAAACTGAGGTTGTTTTGTATCCCACTTCCCACAGTCTGGGACACTGTTGGGGGATGCCTTCATGAGGCCCTGGGCCCCAGGCTTCATGAACCTCTTCCCTTTGATCTGCCAGGTCATGGTCAAAGCCTGGAAGGGCAAGGCCCAGATGATCCTGAGAGCTGCAAATGGCCGAGACAGTTCTGGTACCCGGATCTCCTCCACCTCAGTAGTAGACCTCCATGGTGATTGCCTCTCTGCCTGGATCTACTAAGCAGTCTTCAGTGGACAGTCTTGCACCCAGAGCTGCAGTCCATGAACCTCATGGCCTGGTTCCTGAGCAGCTAGAGTTCCAGGCTTTACATCTCATGGATGAGGTGCTCCACTTTGTGGACTCCTCCCGAGAGGAGTCAACCTGTAGATACTATGCCTTTAAGTGGAAGAGATTTTCCATTTTGTGTCACGGCAATTAATGTGAGCTCCTTGCCTGCCCTGTGGTTAGCATCCTGGACTACCTCTAGTCCCTCTCCCAACTGGGGCTGCGGGCAGTAACCCTTACAGTGCACCTGGCAGCCATCTCTGCTTGCCAGGTGTGGGCTGAGTAATCTGATGGTGGCCCAGGAAAAGGTGGGTGGGTGCTTTTTCAAGGCTGTGGACCACCTGCCCCCTCCAGTGTGTGAACCTCTTCCACCGTGGGACCTACTGCTGATATTGGCTATTCCCATAGGCAAGCCTTTCAAGCCAATGCATAGGTGTGAGATGTCACACCGGTCATGGAAGTCTGCCTTCCTGGTGGCCATCACATCAACCAGAAGGACTGGTGAGCTCCAGGCACTATCAGTAGAGTGTGCCCTCCTGGTCTTCCTCAGGGACAAAGTTTTCCTTTGTCTCAACTCAAAGTTCCTCCCAAAGGTGATATCAGAGTTTCACCCTAACCAGGTGATTAACTTACCAGTATACTTTACTAACCCTTTTTTGGAGGCCAGTCACAGGCTTCATACCCTGGACTTGTGGAGAGCTCTCTCTTATTATGCTGCATGCACAGCTGGAGTTTGGGAACATGCTAACCAGCTGTTTTGTCATTTATGCTGAAGCCGCACCTGCAGACCAGCAGCAAAGTGGACGATTTGCAGGTTGATCACATCCTGCATCGACCTCTGCTGTAAGATGACTGGTAGGGAGCCTCTAGTAGGGATCATTCCATCAGACATACCTTAGCTTTGGTGGCTGCTTCCAGATACATCCATACCCAGGAAATCTGCAATGTTGCTACCTGGAAGTCAGTTAATTTCTCTGTACTGCATCGACCTTGAGCCACGCGGGATGCTGGTTTTGGGAACTTGGTTCTCCAGTCACTGTTCACCATGTAGGTGTGCTGGCCTTGCCCCCTTCTCCTGGAGAAATGAAGAAATGATAGGAGTCTGCTAGAGTGTGTATAGTAAACCATATCCACATCCCCATAAAAATAGGTTACCACCTGTAACTTTAATTCTAGGAGTGGTACATGGTTTACATCCACACAACCCAACTGGCCCCCACTGGCAAATGGCACATGGATCCCTGCTTCCAGTGTAAAAAGATCTGATATCATAGGGTGGAGTCAGGTGACGTACTGCCCAGGTGGTGGGAGGAGTTTAGCTTAAAGATGTCTGACCAATCAGACTGTCCCAATGGAATTGCCACAGTGTTTATGTGAACCATACATCACTCCTAGAACTGCGGGTACAAGTGAATAACATATTTTTCTAATTGTGTTGCTGCTCCATTTGGTTGGGGTGGAGACACACATCCCAAGTCCTTTCTTACACACTTCTTGTCCTTTGAATATACAGTATGTGGGAAGTACACAAACACCTTTGTGCCTTGAATGCAAGGGCATCAGTTTCTAATGTGTGCCAGAAGACACTGAACAGTTACTGTAGAACTGATTATAATTGCACTCAGTTTATTTTGGCTATATTCGCTCTTTAAGGAAATCAGCTAATTTAAATGGACCGCTATTATAATCGGACTAATACTAACTAACTGCCCAGTACCGCTGATAAGCTAATTCAATCAGAAGTGAATATGCCTGTGCAGTAGCATCAGTGAAATCTGGCGACCGCTAATTCAGTCAGTTCTACAGTAATTGTCATAGTACTATTTTTATATGTTTATTAGGCATACTGTATATTGCTTGACTGCAAAGGCAAATTAAACCAAATATTCCTTAAAGGGGAATATAAATCAATAAAATCCCGAAAAGTAAGTCCACATTTTGTGTACAAAAACACATTTTTTTATAAGGCCTTTATGAAATTGGGATTTTCACTTGATTGATCCCGCTGTTCTCTTGTCCCAGTATTTTATCTGAAATAGTCCAGTGCCATCCCAGAATCCTCTACCACTGATATCAGTGACTGGTTGCAGCTGCAGGAGATTCAGTTAGCTGTGAAAGTCTGACTGGCTGCACATCTTTAAGCTAAGCTGTCAGTGAGTTGACTGAGCTGTCAATGAGTGCATACTGTACAGTATGAATAGTATGCACTGATTAACAACTCAGTTGGTGGCCAGCCATGGTGGAGAGCAGAAGGCTGTGCCAGTCATCGACTTGGGGTCAGGCTAGGGGAGGGGGCAGGGTTGTGGAGCACTACCTGCCGGGGTGGGGGAGCGATGGGTCCACTAGATGCCAGGGAATGATTTAACATTTCTTTTACAGGGGATCAAGGATAGGGAGAAGGGATCTGCTAGACACCAGAAAATGGTGTTATTTTATTATACTAGGGATCAGGACGTGTGGGGGAGCAGGACCACTGGACACCAGGGAATATTGATATGAACATCGGACATGGGTGGGGGGGGGACAGCTGACCACCAGGGAATATGTTTTTCTACCTCAGGTGGGTGATTGGGTTTGGGGTGGGACCATTAGCCACTAGGAAATGTATGTTTTATTACATCAGGTGGGGGGAGGGACACTGGACACCGGGGAAACAGTGTCCTTACATTGGGTGGGTGATTAGGTGGGAGGAGGTACCACTGGACACCATGGAATATGTTTTATTACATCAGATGGGTGATCGGGTGGGGGGAGGAACCACTGGACACTAGGGAGACATTATTTTCTTATCAGGTAGGGGGAGGGGTCACTGGGCACCAGGGAGACATAATTTTATTATTGGACATGGGATCGGGTGGGGGGAGGGACCACTAGACACCAGGAACAGTGGCTGTGTATTGGGCAGGGGCTGAGAGGGTGGGGTGCACTAAGGTCCACGCAGCCTGTGCAAATGGGCCCATAATGGGCATGCACCTAGTGCCTTGCATGCCCAATCGGTTCATTTACGTGGCTTCTTTTGTGAATTGGAAATGGCGCACCAGCACTATTCATTGCAGAGCCATACTCCTGGCTCCATGTTGGGGTGGCACTAGTGGAGTTAATGCTAGTGGTAATGGGGTTACCACTGACTCAACCTGGCCCTGTTCTCAGTTGGATAGTGCAGATGCGGTGTCCGACTGAGAATACCAACCTTAGACACCTGGACAAACGCAAAGCGCAACTCAGACTTTTGTGCTGAGCTTTACGACTTTTTCTGAATCTGGGCCCATATCTTACAGACAATAATATCCCAGGAACAATCTTAACATTACTGCACAAAGTTGTCTGGAATAAAATAGCTGCAGTGCAGATTTTACAAATGTGTCATTGCAATACCAATAGTTGAACAGAGAAATATTGTAACAAATTATTTCTCAAATAAGTAGAAAAGAAACCAGTTTAGAACTCTGGGCTACAGCCTTTATGTTCTGAAGGATATTACTGCTTTTTGTTTACAGAACTGCTGCCTCACTCAGAAAAGTTGCAATATTATTTCTCTCAACAGTTGCTCATCTATTATGAGATTTGAATTGATGCATGATCTCTCATGGATATTTTGAAAGTTTCTTAATATCTCATTCTTTGAAATATTGGTCTAAAGTTCTGTTATAAACACAGGTAACTGTAGCGTATAGATCCAGCAGAAAATGTGCCTCGTGCTTCATCTCCTGAGTGGCTTTTCTCACTACTAATCTCTACCGTTCACTGTTACCGTATGTTCAATAGCAAGTTATCAGCCAGAGTTCCTGGCACTTTTGGGCTTTGCAGATATGTTAATTTTAAATGATTTATTTCCACAGAGATGTATTTTTGCATGAACAATGTCAATTAACAATAGTTTGCTAGCGACTTTGGTTTTTAATAGAACCCTGGAGACAAAAAGTATCAAATGTAACATTACTAGAACTGATTTTTTTTTTTTTTTTGCTATGTGGTTCAAGGACTAAAGCAAAGCTGCCATGTTTGACCGTGAAGAAAGGGGAATGTTGATTATATTATAGTATGGAGAAATGGGAAATGGTCTTGCTTGGCATTTCCACAAATTGAGCCATGCATATTTAAATCTGACATTACGAAAGTCAACCTTTTTAGGATGGGAATGCTAGTCATATAGTGCAGTTCTTAAAGCTGTTGCGAGACTACCATGAGCAAATGTCCAATCCTAGAATCACACAAGGAAAAAGTTCTACCAATGCCACAAGTCCTTTCTGTCTATTAATCAGGCTTTCTGGCACTTGTGTTCTTTATTAGGCCCTCCGGCCCCAGAAAGAATGTTCAGCTCAAATTTGCTTCAGCCACATGCCACTAATGATTTTTCTTGTCCTTGTCTGCTTGCCACTGTCCTGTCCTCAGTGATTCTTAGCAGGTAAAATATTGCACATTGCTGAAGAATAAGGTTATGCATAATAGTTCACAGAAGGAATTATTACCACAGGACTGTTGAAGCGCCCCCCCCCCCACACATTTTGCTGTATTTTGTAGATACGTCTAGAATTAATATGTTACTTGGTGACGAGTATATTACCTAACTGTGTATTTATAAGCAGGGTTTGACAAAAGATTTTAGTACTGAATTAAATTTTGACTAGAAAACAAAATCTGCATATTTACAGAAGCAATACTGGAAATGTTTTGGGAACATCTACTAACTAGAGCTCAGGAAAAAATGTAATGCAGTGGCAGTTTTCTTTTGTGTATTATAGATCAAGGGAGTGCTCCTAAGCAATTGGAGTGCTCCCTTTCTCCTCGTGTGAGACACTCTTGTTCTGTGAAGGGCATTTCACAAACAGGCGTGTTCAAGGAACTTTTTTTTAAATTACATTATTGATCACACTCGACCAGTAATATATTAATATGTCCCCCCGTCGCCACTCTTTGCTGTATCAGAGTGGTTTCACTTGCCTTCAAGTTGAGCCAGAACGGCTCGGCTTCACTTTGCTGTTGTCGCTCAAGCCGAATGCACGTGAAACCACTCTTATACAGCAAAGAGTGGCTCCAGGGGACATGTTAACATACATACAGCTGCTTATCTTTATAACCCTTTCAAAGCATTTTGTGTATGTATATATTTATTTAGTTACAAGTTGTGGCCAGGATGGCATGATGAGCTGTAATAGCTTGTTTTCATGCCCAGCCTGGTGGAGGAGGAAGGTGGTGGGGGAGTAGGGTGAGGACAGCAGGTACAAAAGCCACAAGAGGGTATAATGAGCAAGCATGCAAGCTAAAGGCAAGGTAAATATATTACAATAGTAGAGTTTGCAAAGTGAAATCGATCAGTAGTAGAGGTACATGGCAGGTTAGTGTCATAATCGAAAGGGGAGCAGTACAAGGAGCGGTGAAACAAAGATCGGCCAAGACATCGAGGAGGAAATAGATGAGGTACCATTGCTGATCAGTATGAGAATAACAATCTAGGGCAAGCTAAGCATTGGAACAAAGTGCTAGGTATATCAATGCAGTGTATCAACACTGTGCTTTAGCTGGTGCTTTAATGCTTTAAAATGTGTGTATCTGTTTTTTTTTTTTCCAGGGATGGCATCAGCCAGACATTTATCATTTTCACTCTCCAGTTTCCAATTTCAGGGTGTCCTTTTTTGTTGCAAGAAGTCCTCTTGAGCAATGGGACCCTGCTTACTAACACTTTTCATCAACATTCATCAACTACTGGCATTGTTTATTTTAAAAAAAGCTTTATTCACATGCTTTTCTGTACATCCATATGTATGGTGATAAAACCATTTGATCTGTAGCTGTGTATGGTAACATTTTCCTCTACTAGGTTCTCCTGTTGTCTTACTGTATGTCTCTTTCTCTCTCAGCCACGTGGAATACGTTTTAATATTCAGTATCAGTTACTAACTTAACCTTCAAGTGACAGTCAATTTATGTTAATCTCTTTTCTTCTCTTCTTTGCACCCTTTTCATTTTCTCTTCCAATGCTTAAAATAGAAGTGGAGCAAAAAGGTAAATAACCTTCACCGTCCACAACTCCAGCTCCTTGTCATGTGTTGTTTGGTTGTTAATGTTCCTTGTTCCCCACCTCCACTTTGGTATTCTTAATGCAACAGAATTTCATAAAACATATGAATGCATTTAAAAAACTCAAGTGGTCAGCTGTTTGCAATCTGTAAACTAAACTGCTTTAAGCAGGTGGTAGGGTTGTAGCTGCTGGTGTTCTCAGAGGCCTTTCTATCACACTCCTTGCTGCACTGTGTTCGTGAATTTCATTTTGCTTGGCTTTCAGAACCCTCTCCACAGCATGCTATGGTTTCAGGGTCTTCTGCTCTGCTTCACTTACTTCTCTGGCATTTTTTCTGCTTCCTTAAGTGGTTTTATGCGACTCTTTCATGTCTCTTCCCCCACTGACTGCTCCTGCTTCAGTTTCAGATATGCGTCCTAAAATTTTAATTTGACGAGGCTTGTTTGCTGCACAGGTATTGCTGTACATAAATAGAACACCATGCCCTGTAACATATCCAGTGACGAGTAATGTAGATTTCCTTCCTCATAGTATGTACAGTGCTAATATACAAACAGTGCAATTCTAAGCAAAATCCACAGAAGCAGCTTAAGCTAAAGTGCTAATATTCATTCACAAATTGAAAGGAGACAGAAACAGTATAACATAACTGGTTATTTCACACACCCCACCTGTAATACCACCCATAAATGCTCTGCCAGCTGAGCCATCAGGCCTGCTGATCAACCTGAACATTGCATGGTCTGTCTTCTCTAATTGCAAATCCAGTAGCTAGGAACAGTTTGGACATAAGACGTATATTTCATTTTCATTACAATTTATGCTTCAAATACTGAACAGAAAACCTAGCAGTGTCTATTACTGCTCCAACAGTTCCTTAACATTCATTAGTTTTGTTAATGCAAGAATTAATTACATTATTGATATACATTTAGAGTGAACAGAAGCTTATTGAGAGGATTTGGTCAGCTACGGGGGGGGGGGGATACAGTATGCAAGTCTTTATATTTTGTATCACTGTTATAACTGCAAATGCTGTCCCCCCAACCAATAGCATATTAACCCTGAACAGAGTTTTTTTTTATGTTGTTTACATTATTGACTCTTATTCTTGTTTTGCTTCTCTCCATGATTGCTAGTTTTTATTTGTCCGGGAACTCTGAAAGCAGTTGTGGATTCATCTTATATATTTGAAGCTGAACAACAGGCAGGAGCTTGGTGCAAAGACCCCCTTCAAGCTGCAGATAAAATCTATTTTATGCCATGGACCCCTTACCGCACTGACACTTTGATTGAATATGCTTCATTGGAGGACTTCCGAAATAGCCAACAAACAACTACATACAAACTTCCCAATCGAGTGGATGGCACTGGATTTGTGGTGTATGATGGTGCTGTGTTTTTTAACAAAGAAAGGACCAGGAATATTGTAAAATTTGACCTGAGGACTAGAATCAAAAGTGGAGAAGCCATTATTAACAATGCCAACTACCATGACACCTCACCTTACAGATGGGGTGGCAAGACTGACATAGATCTAGCAGTAGATGAAAATGGTTTGTGGGTAATTTATGCCACAGAGCAAAACAATGGAATGATAGTTATTAGCCAGTTGAACCCTTACACCCTCCGATTTGAAGCTACATGGGATACAGAATATGACAAGCGTTCAGCATCAAATGCATTCATGATCTGCGGAGTTCTCTATGTAGTTCGATCAATTTATGAAGAAAATGATAGTGAAATGGGCAAGAACACCATTGATTACATTTATAATACCAAGCTAAGCAAAGGAGAATATGTAGAAATTCCATTCCCGAACCAGTACATGTACATTGCTTCTGTAGATTACAACCCAAGAGATAACCAGTTATATGTGTGGAATAATAACTACATTCTAAGGTATTCTCTAGAGTTTGGCCCACCTGACCCTGGTCAAGTGCCAACCACCACCGTAAGAGTCTCCTCTATTACTTCAGTAACTTATTTCTAATATAGATCTATCTTTTTTTGTTATCTGCTGGAAAAAAAGAACTTTACAGGTATGTTAAAAGCTTTAAATGTTCTTTCTTCTAAATAAGGTATTAATTTATTTTTATGTGTTTTACTTTGAGAGAGGGGCCAAAGCAGTAATGTTGACTTTTGCAAGCTGCCTTATTAGATCCCACACAGTGATATATGAAGGATCTAATTTATTTTTATTTATTTCATTGTTCAGAGATAAACTTTGAGCAAATGCTCATTTTCAGAGGTTCCACAACAAAAAACATGCATGACAATGCAACAGAAAGTTACAGTAACAGTGGTCTCAACACACAATCATGAAATTACATTGGAAGGACATCAGTGATACAATTACACAATTAGTAAATACTCAAGTACAAGGTACAACCACAACCAACTACACTAAAGATTCGTAGCAATCTGAGATATAGTTACAAAGGAACTAGAGATACAAAACAAAATATAAATGCTATGCAACCAGGAGAGCACTAGAAGTACAGGGAACTTACAGAGCAAGGGATGGAGTGGCCTGGAGGCAGGCTTTGTCCAGGTTTCAAGGATGAGGAAAGGAAAGAGTTAGGGTGGGGGGACACGGGGGGGGGGTGAAGAAGGCAGAGAGGTAGCTCAGATAGGTCCTGGGGGAACCACTACAAGAAATAAGCACAAGGCACATGCAGAGAAAAATTGTTAAAAATAAGTGCAAGGACAGGGAGGAGCGGAGAAGGTGATGGGCCATCCCCACACCATCCACCATACAATAGCAAGGGGTGCCTGAGCAGGGACTGTCTGGAATACCTGCATACACAGGAAAAGAAAGTGGGGGAATAAGGGAGGGGAAGGAACGGGAGGGTGGCATGACTGGAAAGGAGGTTGACGTAGGAGGGGGAAGTAACAAGGCAGGAGAGGTAGTGTTACCAGCTGAGGATGACGTCTGGTTTTAGGTGCATGAAGAACAGTGGAGAACTGAGCAGTACAATCATGGAGAGTAAGTTGCTTGGAGGGGGGTTGAGGGGCTAAAGATTAAGGGCCAACCTATTTGAATTTAATTTGAAGCACATATTCCTAGTTTCAGGTTTTTATAGCAATTTTAAAGCTCTTGATCGAACAAAAAACTTCATTACTTAAAGTAATAAAATGTCTCACCACATTTTTAAGTTTGCTTTGTCTTCCAGCTGTGATGTTGTACATGGGTGCAACCACAGCAGGAGGACGAAGGGGTGCAATCCCCCTCAACATTTTAGGCCCTGCAAAATAGCTAATGACATTGGCATTTGGAGTGAAAGGCTGAGTAGATCTATGTCCCCCTCAAGTGTTTAGCCATGGTGTCATCCATGCTGTTATACGAAATCAGTGTTTCAAAATGTGGAGGTAGTCGCAGCTTGTATCAGTTCTCTAATTAACTACTTTTCTGTGACTGTACTGGGTTGATCTGTATACAAGTAGATACATATCATCTTAATAATCCTTCCTTCCTTCTAATGATGATTTCACCTTGTGACAGCCTTGGGGCTGGTTTTTTGTCCCAGACTTACTTGTGAATTGTGCAGGAGCATTTTACTATAGTTACATAATCAGCATTACTATTTGCTTTTTTTCAGAATACTGTATTTTTAACTTTATCATAACGGCCACCATTTATAGTTGTCTTATTTATGACGGGTAAATGTGACACACGCCTAGTTCAATAGTAAGCTGGGCATGAAGATATTTATAAGAACATCTAAAAAATGGTCAGAAATTGCAATGAGAAAGAACTAATGTAACCTACTGGGAATTGAACCCAGGTCTCTGGAATACTGTCACAGTGCTCTAACCACTGAGTTACAGTGCTGACATGGTTGGACCTGAGGTTCCAGACACACATCCTTTCTCTGGTATTGCATATTCTGCAACTAGGAATAATCAAGATGACAATTTAGGTTTTTTTTGTGTGCATTATTGGCGACTGCTAAGCAATTTAAATCACAAATTGTAGTGAAAAAGAAATAATGTGACCTACTGTAAATTAAACCCAGGTCACTGGAATACCATCCTGGTGCTCTAACTACTGGCGTATAGGCTCACATGGTTGCTTAGCAGTGACTAATAGTGCACCAAAAACAGAGAAAGGAAGTGTGTCTGGGAACCTGAAGTCCTACCATGTCGGCCGGTAGCTCAGTGGTTAGGGCACTGGGACGGTATTCCAGGAACCTAGGTACAGTTCCCAGTAGGTTATATTACTTCTTTCTCATTACAGTTTGTGATTTAAATTGTTTAACAGTGGGTAAAAAATAGTGTTCATGAAGAAAAAAAGAAAAAAGAGTAACTTAATTACAAAAAGCAATTGTCCGGGTCGCTGTGGAAAAGAAAGTAAAATACTAGTGTCCCTGTGATAAATTATTTTCATGCAAAGTACTCCAAAAAGTATGATAGCGCTTCTTGTAAGGATTTGCTGGCCTGCCACATTTTCAGTTTAGGGCAGGGATTCAGAGCTTTAATAACTCAGAATTGTATTTACTACAAATAGACTATCATTTTATTCTATTGATTTTTCCACGACGGATTGAGTAATAGAGGGCATATAGTATATGCACTGACTTGTCTCCTCTGTCTAGGTTGTGTGTTCAAAAAGCTCAATTTAAAGTACTTAAAATTAGTGCTATCTATTGAATATCTGTGATGCCACCAGGATGCAGTTAGCGGACCTAGGCCTACTTTCTGATTGTATTTAACTTATATTTTATGGCCTAATGGACACTACAGTTATGAAGATGCTATTATGGGATTCCATTTGTTTTAGGTTTTCCTTTCAATTTTCAAAGGTCATACTACTGCATGAGTATTTGTAGCTTTGGCAATGAGAGTCTTTAGGCTTTAAGAGTGCGGTGAAAGGAAAAGTGTAAATGCCATAGCAAGACAGTGTTGGAATTGCAGTGGGGCTTTCCAGGGCTAGGCTCTCTAGCTCTGAATTAATTTATTATAGGAAGGGGAGTTCAAATTTACAGATAGCACCCTTATAGGCCCCCTCACTCCCAAAACTCAGAAAGCAGCACTGCAGCCAAAGGTGTGCTCTCACTTGCTTGGTGTCACAGTTCATTCACCAGGGAGCTAGGGGGGTTTTCATGTTGTTAATGGCCTCTAGTGCATAGAAGTCTGGCCTAGGCTAAAAAAAATCTAGGAAATGCAGATTAAATGGAAGATTTTGGGTCCTCTGTGTTTATAACTGCTCACCCAAACAACTGCAGCATTCAGTACCATGTAAAATATATATAGCCGTTGCTTATAGGAGGTGCTTCCAGTAACTTATATAGACTTTGGGTGTACAGAGAAGTAAAACGCCAGTGATGGAACCCAAATTATCTGCCCTTTACTCCCAAGCATACTAATTCTGCTGTGGGTCATTGTGACCCTTCCTTCCCTAATGAATTAAGTGCTGTGTCCAGCAATGCTCCACAAGAAACTGATCCAACTTGAGTTTAAATGATTCAACACTCTCCACTTGCATCACTTCCTTTGGGAGCTTCTTTCATAAGTTTCCCACTGTGGATGAAACACTGCTTCCTCAGATTGTCCCTGGTTTTATGCTCCCTTTAACACTCTGTTTGCCCTCTAGTTCTACTGCCTTGAAAAAGATCTAGTAGTTTCACCTACGACTGCTCCACCTGATCCAAACCCCTTAAAAACCTGAAATATCTTGTCTTGTTTTTTCTGGGGAAAACTGCCTAGCCTGTTTAGACATTCCTTGTAGCCGAAAGGAAAACTGCATGTTAAAAACAGGAAAATATATGTATTACTACCAGTTTTGAGTTCGTACTTCATCCCAGTATTTTGTTTCTGCCTAGGCTGTGAGAGGAGTTTTTCCAACTTTCTCTGCTTTCCCTGTTTTTTTTTTTTTTTGTTTTTTTATGACCTCTGGGGCCTGCCATTCAGGTTTGTTTTATTGCATCTTGTTCAGGATAGTCTTCCCAGATTGCCCTTTGGTTTGATGTCTAATAGCCTCTACAGCAGTAGAGTGTCTTATAGCTACAACAGAGAAAGAACACTGCAGCCAGGATTCACATTGCTAGACTCTGGGTAAGTATGATAAGTTTCCTAAATACTGGTACCTTATCCAGCTGTGTTCTGCTTGGGGGGTAGTTAAACATGTAACTTTATGTAATATATTGTGCAATGGCATTTTACATTGTACAGGATCCAGATGTTATTAGTGGGACTGGAATGTAATGAGATAGGCTGAGATGTCAGTTTGAGTTACCAACCCCCCAAAAATAACAAATTCTACACACACACACCACCAGTAAAACCCATATGTTCCACCCAGCTAAACAAACTTTACAGCAAAACCATTTTGTTGCATTTGTGTGTGTCTGAACTACAATGCTTTCATGCACCCTACTCAATTTATTATACTGCACGCATTTAGATCTGTCAAAAACTGGGCTAATAGTACTTCGAGATCCACTGTGACACACACACACACACACACACACACACACACACACACACTCTCTCTCTTCCCTAAGCAGAACACAGCTAGATAAGGTACCAATATTTAGGAAACGTATCATACTTACACAGAGACTAGCAGTGTGAATCCTGGCTGCAGTGTTCTTTCTCTGCTGTGGCCAAGCAAGACACTTTAACAAGACACTGGCCTGCTGTAGGGGCTATTATACATCAAACCAAAGGGCACTCTGGGAAGACTAACTTGGAGAAGATGCAATAAAACAAACCTAAATGGCAGCCACCGGAGATCATAAAACACCCAGGGAAAATTAGAAAAAAACTCTCACAGCCTAAGCAGAAACAAAACACTGGGATGAATTGAGAACTCAGAACTGATAGTAATACATATATTTTCCTGATTTTAACATGCAGTTTTCCTTTAACCTCTCCATCCCCTTAATCATTGTAGTTGCTCTTTAGTGCACCACCTCAATTGCTGCAGTATTCTTGCTGTGGCAAAACTGCACACACTACTACATGCACAGCCTTACAGTGCCCTTTAAAGAGAAAGAATGACATCATGCTCATGTCAAAATGCTCCTTTTGATGCAAGCAAGCATTTGATTTGCCTTACAAACTGCCTCTGAATATTGCTGTGACAGGTTTAACTTCCCATCAGTGATGATGCCTTGACTCTTTCATTAACCATTGCTGCTTGTTGTTTATCACTTAAACAGTACCCCATACCGAATTCTTTGTGACAAAATGAAGGCCATTACACTTGTCTTCATTATACGTAGATACATAGACAGTGTCGGCAGATAAGGGCTTATGGCCCACCCAGTCTGCCCATTTGAGCTTGTAAGTTCAGTTTGTTTTCCTAGAAGTCTGTTGCCCCTTACCCCTGACCTCCAGAATTCCTTTATGTCTATCCCATGCATTCTTAAATCCTGTGATACGCCTACGTATCTGACATAAGGACAGGAATCAGGAGTGAGATGAGTCTTTGCAGATGACTCGAAACTGGGGCTGTGGTGGATGGGGAGGAGGGGAGGGTGGCCCTACAGGGGACCTGGAGGCTCTGGAAAGATGGTCTAGAAAGTGGAAGCTGAGGTTCAATGCAGGGAAATGGCAAGGTACCACCTGGGGCCAGAAACCCAGGCCAAGTGTACACCCTGGGGGGAAATGCTACAAGTCCTCGATGGCTGAGAGGGACCTGGGGTGGTGGTGATGTCAAGATGAACAACCTGAGACTTGTAGGAGGGCAGCAGCCAAGGCCAACAGGATGCTGGGATGCATCGCTGGGGGATCACTCCAGAAGGAGGAAGTGATCTCCCTCTGTATAACTTGCTTGGTGAGGCCGCACCTTGAGTACTGCGTGCAGTTTGGAGCCACACTTAAGAGGGACATTAACCTCCTGGAGAGGGTCCAGAGGAGGGCAACCAAATGATTTGGGGCTTGGGGACAGGACCTATGAAGAGAGGCTCAAGAGCTAAATATGTACACATTGGAAGAGAGAAGGGACCGGGGGACATGATAGAGGTCTTCAGGTACATGAAGAGGGTAAATAGGGAGGAACAGTCAGGGTGATTGAAGGAAGGAGGAAGGGGCCACTAGAGGGCATGGGTGGAAGCTGGAGGGGGAAGATTCAGGAGAAGGAGGTGCTTCTTACTGAGAGGGTGGTGGAGCCATGGAATGCACTGCCTAGGGGCTGGTGGAGGCAGAGACAGTGGAGGGATTCAAGAGGGGTGGGACAGGTACAGGGAAGGGTTCTGGAAGCAAAATCCAATGCAGCAAGAATATCCGGAACTGGAAGGGAGAAGCCAGAGAAGGTGAGGGGACAGCAAGGTCAGCACCTAGGGTGGGGTTGACAAACGAGCAGACACGAAAAGACTGCAGGGCCTATTCTGCTGGTGCATTTTAGTATGTTAGTGATTGCTCCAGCCCCCACCACTTCCTCTGGCAGGGTGTTCCACTTGTCCACCACACATTCTGTGAAGAAATTCTTTCTCATGTTTCCTCTGAATCGTCCTCCCTCCAACTTCATCCCATGCCCTCTTGTCCTGGAACATCTTTTTCGCTTAAAAATAGTGTTTTCCTGCACCCTGTTCCTCCCTGTAAGATACTTGTATGTCTCTATCATATCCCTTGTCTCCCTCCTGTCCTCCAGGGAGTACATGTTCAGTTCCTTCAACCTGTCTTCATAGGACTTGTGATGCAATCCATGCACCATCTTTGTTGCCCTCCTCTGAACCTTCTCTACCCTGTCTATGTCTCACGTAGGTATGGTCTCCAGAACTGTACACTGTACTCAGGTGGGGCCCTCACTAGTGTCTTGTATAGCGGAATTATGACCTCCCTTTCCTGCTGGTGATGCCCTGCCTATACATCCCAGCATCCTATTTGCTTTACCTGCTGCCTTGTCACACTGTTTCTACCTTGAGGTCATCAGAGATGACAACCCCAAGATCCCTTTCCTGCTAGGTGCATGCTATATCCTCACCCCCAACTGATATATATTGTGCCAGGGTTTTGTGCCCCATATGCATTATCTTGCACTTCTTGCATTGAATTTCAACTGCCAAACCCCTGACCATTCTTCAAGTTTCTGCAGGTCGCTTCTCATTCTGTCTACACCCTCTGGTGTGTTTACTCTGTTACAGAGTTTTGTGTCATCAGCTAACAGTGAAATTCTACCTTCTAGGTCCGCAATGTCACTGATGAAGATGTTGAACAGGACCGTCCCAGCACTGATCCCTGTGGTACCTCACTGGTCACTCTTCCTTGTGGAGTGACAGCCATTTACCACCACCTCTGTGTCCTGCCACCCAGCCAGTTACCTACCCACCACACTACTGTCCTGCCCACACCCATATTCCCAGTTTGTGTAATAGTCTTCTATGTGGCACAGTGTCAAAGGCCTTGCTGAAGTAAAGATAGGCCATGTCCACTGCCCTCCCCTGAGCCACCTCCCTAGTCACCCAGTCAAAAAATTCAATGAGGTTGGTCTGACATGACCTTCCCCCTGGTGAAACCATGCTGCTTTGGGTCCTGTAGTCCATTGACAACCAGATGTTCCACCAATCTCTCCTTCAGTAGTGCTTCCATGATCTTCCCCACTACCGAGGTGAGGCTGACCTGTCTGTAGTTCCCTGCTTCCTCTTTGTTTCCACTTTTGTATAAGGGGACTACATCTGCTGTCCTTCAGTCTTTGGGTGCCTCCCCTGTTTCCAGTGATTGGCTAAACAGGATAGCCAGAGGTTCAGCCACCACCTCTTAGTTCTTTATAACCCTGGGTGCACTACTCTAGCCCCATTGCTTTATCAACTCTTATTACTTCCAGTTCCTTCAGGACCCTTTCTCGTAAACGGACTTGTGTCCATTTCTTGAACCATTCTCACCCTTGTAGTCCCTTCAGACCCATTACCCTCCTCTTCTTCAGTAAAGACTGAGCAGAAATACCTATTCAGTATGTCAGCTTTACTGTTGTCATCCTCCACGCGGCCCCCATCCTCCCCCTTCAGTCTCACTATCCCTCCCTTTGTCTTTCTTTTTTCACTTATGTACCTGTAAAAGGTTTTGTCCCTCTACCCACTGATTTTGCAATGTGTTCTTCTGTCTGAGCTTTGGCTTCCTTACTGACCTCCTTCCTCCCTTTACTTCTCCTGGTACTTCTCCTATCCCTTCTGCTGTGTCTTTTTTGCATTGCCTGAATGCAATCTTTTAGCTTTCACTTTCTTTGCTACCTCTTTGGAAAACCATAATGGTCTCTCTTCCTTTTCCTCTTGCTAACCTGCTTAATGCATAATTCTGTTGTTCTTGTAATCCCATTTTAAATACTGCCCACTGTTCCTCAACCCGTGATTCCTGTCCCATTCCCTTAATGCCTCTTTCAAGTATCTCCCCATTTTCCCAAAGTCTGCCCCTCAAAATCCAGGATACGTGTTTTGTGTGGTTTGGTTCTGCTCTTTCTGTGATTTAAAACCACAATGACTGATGGTCACTGTTTCCCAGGTGCTCCCCACTGTTACCCCCATCACACTGTCCCTGTTTGTGAGCACAAGGTCCAGTATTGCCTTCTGCCGAGTTGGTTCCATGACCAGTTGCTTGAAGAAGGCACCTGAAGGCGGCCAGGATAAATCTGCTCCTAGTTGATGCTGCTGCTGGGATGGTCCAGTCCACGCCTGGAATATTGAAGTCTCCAACCAGTACTACCTCACCTTGTCTGCCATCCTTTGGATGGCTAGCATCAGCTCCCTATCTGTTTCTTCCTCCTGGGCTGGTGGTCTATAGACCACACCAAAGTGGATGGCTGTCCTCATTTTCCTTTCCAGCTTAACCCACAGTATCTCTCTCCCATTTTGTTCCTCCTGGATCTCTGTGGCCCTTATGTCATTTTTCACATACTGTGCCACTCGTCCTCCCTTCCTGCCTGCTCTGTCTCTTCTGAATATGTTGTAGCCAGGTATGGCCATCTCCCAGTCGTGGTTATCATTACACCAGGTTTCAGTGATGGCCACAATGTCCAGGTCTGACTGTACCATGACAGCCTCCACATTGACTTTCATTTCTACTTGTTCCTCTCCCTTCCCTACCCCCAAGCATTTAGGTCCAGTTGAAGACAGTCTTCTTCCTCTCCACTTGAGCTTATCCCTCTCATTAACTTTGTGTCATCTCCAAATTTAATTACCATACTTTTGAGACACCTATCTTCAGGTGATCAATAAAATGATGAGAAAAATGGTTTTCCCTATGTATCCAAATGTCCCAAATCATATGGTCAACTACTATTGGATACAGAAGTCTTAAGTTCACAGTGACTGGGAGCAGTAGCGGAGCCAGGTTTGGGAACATTTGGGAGCCGGGGGGGCCTTTCAGTCAATCATTGGCTCAACAATGTGCACTAAGCATTAAATAAAGATGGTGGTGGGGCACCACTACTCTCACTGAGGCAGCCAGGAGGGGCCGCCATCCCCCCCCAGCCCCCCCTCTTGCTCCACCACTGACTGGGAGTGGTGTTGTTTCTGACTTCCTCCTTGAAGCTTTGCATATTATTGCTATTGGCTAAAATCAGCCTAAAATAAAAGTTAACTATCTAGTTTTCCTTTCTACACCCTTTATGAGAATATATACCTTTTGGACCATTCTTTCTTCCCTAAGCTCTTTGCTGCACAGTTTAGATTTTGCACAGGAATTTGAAATTGTCTGTGGACATCTGAATGTTTAATATTTACAACAGCAGATCACCTGACACACCATGACATTTGCTGATGTTGTGATCCATCCCTTGTATGTAAGGGCACTTCTTTAGTAATGTGTCTTAAATGTGCGTGTGATTTGGAAGATTCACAGCATTTATGGAGCTTTTTTTTATTAACGACATTTTTAAGTGTCCTTGCATGCACACTCCTTGGAGACAGCTGTGTTATCCCTTGCATGCGCATTGCCAACAGACAGCAGTGTCTGTATGACTCTGAAGTGCTACATAGTTGGAGCGAGTACTGTTGAAGCGTAGATATCCACACTGGTGACAGAAGCACCTGCAGTGTGACGGATTGGACCTAAATATGACGCAGTGTGTTGGGTGAATCGTGACCGTAAATATTACAGTCTTAAAGGGGAGTCTCAGAGGGGAGAGGAGGAGATGTTATTTTACTGAAAGGGTGGTGGAGCCATGGAATGCACTGCCCAGGGAGCTGGTAGAGATGGAGACTGTGGAGGGGTTTAAGAGGGGATGGAGCAGGTACAGGGGGAGGGTAAATCTGACCAGGCACAATGCAGGTGTAACATCTGGGACTGGGGACAGTATAACCCAAGGGGGAGGGGGGACACCAAAATCGACCCTCAGTGCGGGTGCTGAAAATCGAGCAGACTCAAGAGACCATTAGGCCTATTCTGCTGGCATATATTAGTATGTTAAATATTCAGGTGACAACAGAAAACTGTAAACACCTGTGGAAAACCTAAATCCGGTGGCAGAGGACTCCAGAAAGAAAGGACAGTCATAAAGGTACACATTCCCTTTAATTATGCAACTACACACATCTTTAAGAATCAAAATTATCCCAGCATATTTGTCCAAAAATACTGTATCTGGAATAGAGGAGCTTTTTTTTTTTTTTTTTAATTTATTCAAAATTTCGGAATTACAGTCCTTTGACTCAACGGCTCCTTTGCAAAGGCTCCACGTCAGTACATACATACATAGCTTAAAGACAATTAGTACATTCCGTACGAGGCAGACATTACATTAGGACATAATTAAAGACAGATTGTACGTGGCTTACTATGCAAATATTGCATAATGTCAAATTATTCCTGTTACTCTATACAATTTATTTATTTTACATTGCTTTGTTAGTTCTCTAGGGTTGTTTATGGACCCTGGGTTGTTGCAATGGAGAGGGACTGTGTCCCAAGTTGGAGGCTATGTCCAGTACGGGATTATGGGTTGTTTGGTGACATTAGGTTTGTTGTTGGCCTTGGTTTGAGTTTAGGGAAATGCTAGCTGTACCATCCCCTACCGTGTTTGTGAGGACTGGTTGTTACAGCGACAGATCTCCGAGTCAATGAGAAATCTCTTGATTCCATTTTTGAATAGGCCAAGGCTAGGGGCGTTGGAGATGGTAGAGGGAAGTTTCTTTAGCCAGAGTGGAGCATGATATCAGAAGGATCTTTGTTCTGTGGTAGTCCTGCAGTGAGGGACTAGGAGCGAGGTGTTGGCCTGGTGCCTAGGGGTGCTCCTGTGTAGGGTAGGTTGAATGAGGGGGTGGAGGTCCTTAGGAGCAAGATTCATTTGGACCTTTTTTGCTAGGAGGCAAGTGTGGTACATAAGTCTGCCTTCAAAGGTCAGCCAGTCTGCTTGTTTATAGAGCTCACACGTATGGGTTAGTCTGTCGCTGCCTGTAACCAGCCTACAGGCTTTGAGAGCCATTTTGATACTGTTTAGGGCTATGTTGTTAGCCGTGCCGTATATTATTATGCCATAATCTAGCATGGAGAAGACTGAGCTGGTTCCCGCCAGCCTTAGTGCCTGGGGGTGGGAGGCAGTGTTTGTGTCTATATAGTATACCAAGCTGGATGTTCGCAGAGGTGGAAAGGTGCTTAACGTGTATGTGGTAAGTTAGTGATGTATCCAAGGTGATGCCCAGGTATTTGAAGAGGGACTTGTTCTATGTGTGTGTTCCCTGGGAAGTTGAGATTGATAGTGGAGCATTGCTGTTAGGGTTTTGACGGTGTGCAAAGATCTTAGTTTTAGTCTTGTCGTAGTTAAGTATTAATCAATGATCAGAGAACCAGGATTCTAGTTCTTTAAAGCTGCCTTGCAGAAAATTTTGTAGGGAGTTGGAATTGGGGTGTTTCCAGTATACTACTGCATTGTCAGCATAGAGCAATAGTTTACCACTGCAGGCCAGCGGGAGGGAGTTTAGATAGTGAGTGCAAAGAAGAAGGCCTAATATTAACCCTTGTGGGACTCCTGCTTGAACAGGTTGTATAGTTGAGAGGGTGGTGTTGATTTTGACTTGTTGCATCCGGTCAGTGAGATAGTTTTTGAACCAGGAGATTGTTTCGCAGGTGAGATGGAGGGAGTGGAGAGAGTGGATAAGGAGTGATAAGTCCTCTTTTCCAGAGGGATGGGAATTGTCCTAGGCACAGGGAGCAATTTAGGATTTTGGTGAGGTTAGGCAGGGTCATGTCAAGAGTGAGTCTAAGTATTTTAAGGTCTAGGGAGTTGCTACTGAAATGAGAGTTTCGGAGGGCTATGGACAGATAGTGTTTAGCCTCGATGCAGGAGATAGATCTTAGCCGTAAAGAAGAGAGAGTACTAGTGGTAGAGGTGATAGGGTGGTCATTTGGGATGGGGTCAAAGAAGTTTTGGAGTAGGATGTGGCTAAGATCGGAGAAGGAGTTGTTTAGGACATTAGCTATGGTGGCTGGGTCCTGGGAGAGCGAGTCTTGGTGAAGAATTTGCGAAGGGGTAGGGTAAACGGTATTCCTGCAGAGTTCCTTTATATTGCTCCAGAATTTATTCCCGGATCCCCATGAGGAGGTGAGCACTTGGTTATAGTAGGTTGACTTTGCTAGCCGAATGGCCCAGGTGCACTTGTTTCTTGCCTCTCTGTAGAGTTGCCTGTCGTGGGGAAGTTCGGAGTTTAGTGCCCTTAGCCAGAGGTTATCTCTGTGATGCATCTGTTCGAGGATGGCCTGCAAGATCCAAGGAGTTTCTCTATTTTTAGTAACCTGTTTTTTGAAGGGGGCAAATATGTCACAGGCAGTGTTAATGATTTTGATAAAGGAGGTGAGGGCAGCGTCAATGGGCTTGGCCTTGTGAATAGGTGACCAGTTGCAGGAGGAGAGATGGTGTTTAAGGCGAGAGAGGAAGCCTTTTTTGAGGTACCTCAAAATGGAAATTCTAGGTTGGTTGGTAGAGATTTTATTTGACCAGTAGCAGGAGATGGATGAGTGGTCACTTGGTACATCAGGGAGCACTTTAACTTTGGAGAGATGGGTGGGTAGATTAGTGAAAATGAGGTCAATAAGGGGAAGAGGTTCCTGTCCTTGGATCCTGTCTGGTGGGAAACTGAACAACCTGGGAAAGGTCATAGGTCAGGGCTGCATCTTAGAACGTGGCAGCTGCTGGGGATAGCCAATTTATATTGAAGTCCCCCATTATAATCAGTTCACTCTTGGGGGGTGGGGATGGGTGATACTGGCCAAGATAGAATCAAAAGCTAGCTTCTGGTTAGAGGGGGGTGATGTAGACTGACATTATGAACTGCAGTTTCCCTGGGATGCCAAGGGTGGTTTTGATTGTAATGGCTTGGGCACCATGCGTTGGCGAGGGCAGCGTACAGAAAGGGGCTGAAATGCGGTTTTAGCATAAATGGCACACTCCCCGCCTATTTTGCAATGGTATATAGTACCTAGGATCTTACTTTGACTGATAGGCGATCTATAAACTCTGAAGAAGTTCAATGCACTAATACACTAGTGGACGAGTACAAAAATGTTTTTCTTTTAATATATTTTTCCTTTGCAATGATTTATGATACTTGTACTATATAAGACCAGTCATGATTGTCACAACCGCACTCAGCAGGTCAGGCCCTCTGCTCCCACAGTGCCAAACTCCAAGTGCAATGTTATGAACAGGTAACAGAACAGGGTAAACCTCCTGTCTGCTTGTGGGTCCGAATCACTTTTAGTCTCAAGTTCTTGGGGGATTCAAACTGTGAACCTTATGCTAGCGTACCCAAATGTACAGACTCAGATAATCTGCTCTTCGGGGGGATGCCAGATATCTTTCATGTAAGGGCACCTAATCAGGTATCCAAAATGAACCCTTAAAACTCTATAAAAGACCTTAGGTATATTCTTATTTTTTCCCAGTTTGGCAACACCATCAAGCTTCTAAAAAGGTTTTTCATTCTTAAGTCTCCATACGTCTCATGCAAAAGAAAGAACTTTGAAGACCACTAGGCAGTATATTTCAAATGAAAGGTTTACTTAAAAATGGATAAGAATATGTTGAATGTAAACACAGAACCCTGTATCACAACGCGTATAATCACTTAAAAGAAAACATTGGAAACTACAGACAAACTCCTACCAACATACAGTTAGACTTTTTCTGTCTAATGTATAACCTCTTTATAGTGCTTAAGTTAGATCTTGTTTCTTAAGAGCCCAAACAGAAACGTCACTCAGTTGAAACACAGAATACAGTTTAAAACTCTGTGTTTGCACCCCTTCTGTGATGTCATCTAGCTCCTCCTTTTAGAATATAAAAAAATATACAAACAGTGATCTTCCTGTCAGGAGATATTTTAAACACTGTGAATTCAGCAAACACTGATTTCCCAATATGACTTCTTAATTAACATCCCCTCTTTGATCTTGAGCAGCTCCTCTTCCCAGGGCACACCAAAGGATTTTTATGACTTTTCACACCATGGTATAAAAATGTATTTTCCTCTAAACATCATAAAGGTTTACGATCCCTATATTCTGGCAGCTGGGTCAGTTCTAATTACAGGAGACCCTTAATTAAGTCTCTCTAGTCTTTTAATTACCTCCTGGTTTCGGGTCACTTGACAGTAACTGAAACCTGGGGGGGGGGCACTCATGGAAGCAGTGACAGTCACACACTGTATTTTTATATTACAGATATCAGAACAATCATAACCAACTAGCCAACATCAGGAGCATTTTGCAATAGTATATAGCACTTAGGACCTTACTTTGACTGATAGGCTGATCTATAAATTCTGAAGAGGTTCAGTGCACTAATACACTACTGGACGAGTACAAAAATGTTTTTCTTTTAATATCTTTTTCCTTTGCAATGATTTATGATACTTGTACTACATAAGACCAGTCATGATGACTTCATTACAGTGAACCACTGGATGAGGGATGCTACGGTAACTGCAGGATTTCTGATGGCCATTGATTCCAGACCAGTGGTTAGAGGCAAGGTATTATTGCTAGGGGTGGGATGGTGTGACATTACTCATTTTAAGAAAAAACAAAATGACCCTCCTTAGTAGCTTTGTGATACAGAACATTGATGCATGAGTTGGATAGGATTGTCATGTATGTGCTGGATCAGGAATGACTGACATTGGGCTTGGATAAAGAAGTTATTTGCTCTATACCTTCACCTACATAGTACCCCACAAATGGGATAACCTCCTGCATGGCTACTCTCCTGCTCGTCCCATCCCAATTCAAACAGTGGTTTAAAGAACTCTTCTTTTCCCTGCCTATATGCCACTACTGTACTTCTAATTCCACCCTCTCGTTCTGGTCCCCCCCTACCTAAGCTTACACATCCTCTCCCCCTTCTCCAACCCCACCATACTACCTATCAGTTTCTCACTTATCCCATTGCAATACTTCTTTTACAACTATAGTTAATTTGTTTCATGATAATCTTTGTACATATGTATGTAGGTATGTATACAATAGATATGGCGTATTGTTTGTAATACCTAACCTAGATATGTTTGAATTAATCCGCCGTGGTTCTGTTGAATTGGCTATCAGCAATTGTTAGTCAGAATTAATGTTCTCTGTAACTCAACCTGTTTCACAGATGTTCCTGTGTTACTGGAAATGTATTTCCCCAGGCCGCCCCTGAAAAAAGGGATAGTGTATCTTAGTGTAACTACCCGGTCATCAAAATTCAAATAAATAAAATATACAGAAGTGTTACTGTATGTCTAGCCTTATATAGTAGGCAACATGATTCTCCCAGAAAAATTTCAATGTACGTTTCTAGCGAACCTATTTCTGAATGCTTTTTTTTCATTTGCATGGCTTTCATTCCTAAGTTTTTACAATGTTTTGTAACTTATGGCCTGTGGGTAGGCAGGTTTATCTGTATAGTTGTTTCTGACTTATTTCCCGGTTTTTGCTGACATATGGACATCATTTTTTGTATGCTGATTAGCAAGTTGCTTGTGTCAGAGAAGCACAAGTGGCGTAAAGACGAGGCCACTTCTCCAGGCCATTCCCATTAAAAAAAAACAAAAGTCTATTTAACGGGGTAAGTCTGCTGACAAAGATGAGTCCCTGGCTCTGGGTCCTGCCAGCTCCAACTGTTTCTCAGACAGCAAGCTTGGGGTCCAGTGCAAGCTCGTCTCCCTCGCTCGGAGATTCACAGCCTATTCCGCCATCATGGGCCCTGTCCCGACAACAGTTCAGCCATAGTCGACCCCATTGGGTCCTGTTGACTCTCAGCTGTTGTATCGCACTGTGTCCGAGGTGCTCCATCATCTGTTGCCAGTGCTGCCATCAGTGCCCTCAGCTGGTCTGTCACCAGCCTTACCATTGACACTCCAGTTAACTGTCTTGCAGCAGTGCTAGACTCTGAATGGCTTCCGTCAGTGAGACTTCCATTGGCTGCTTCTTCTCATTTGTCTCCTTGTCCTGTTGATCCTTAGCCGATGGCGATTGATGTCAACAATAAACTGGAATATAATCCAGAGTATATGGAGGAGGAGGAGGAGGAGGCTGTGGAGGAAGAAGTAGAGGCAGTAGATGTAATAGGATCAAGCTCTACTTTGTTCTCTTGTTCTGAAGAGTGTGAAAAACACTCTATGGCCTCCACCTGTCTCATTTCAGGCCTTCCTTAAACAGGTTCAGGCTAAATTGGGGTTTCAGGCAGCAGAGGTGGATTCATCCAAGAGAAATCTCTGTGAGCTCTTACTATGAGGTTATCTCTTGCAGCAGGCCATCACCGGTAGGACTATAGCTGCCAGGCACTAGGACCATATGGAAACTTTCTAGCTAGCAGTCTTCCAGAGGGGACCGCTCACCTCCAACGTCAGCCAATCCTACAAAGGCGGGCAGCCTTCATATCCTCCTCAGTTCTTTCCTGCCATGAACTAATGCATGTTGGACCGCTGAAACCACCACAGCTACAGTCGACCCCCATTTTCCCCATGTTTACTGTGCTTTATTATTTTTCAATTTCTTTTAGGATTAACATTGAAATTTTGGTGTTTTCACCTGACAGTTTGTCCTCTCACTTTGTCCTCTCAACCTTCTTAATCTTCTGCAAGCTCCACAAAGTGTACCTGAGGCAAATAGATCCCAGACAAGGATGACCATTGTGCCTGTGTCTGGTGCCTAGGCCCAGACCACGATGTCCAAGCCTGTGAGGCCTGCCAGAAGTTCAACCCGGCCACCAGCAGACATCACCAGAAGATCCTGGAGAATTATTTTCTTAAGCAGAAGGTCACCTTGATGGAATGGGAAATGTAAGGCAGGAGCTCCTCCATTTTCCCAGCCCAGTCCTCGGGGGTCTTTGTTGGCGAAGGCCTAGGATAAGGCATCAGGGAAGCACAAGCATCATAACAAGGGCCAAGACCGACCCTAATCTGCCTCCCACTTGCGATCTCCTCACAAGAAGTCTCTGCATTGGGATCTTCCTCCCTCGGAGGGTCGACCTACTCAGCCCGCATGCCCGAACTCCCACAGGGCTACTGGTAGCCCAGCCACCCGTTGGGCTCTCTGTCTCGCGGGTGGCAACTCCTCAGGTCACAGTACTTTGTGTCCTGTTCCCCAGGCCCTGCTGTTTCAGCCTTTACTCTTTACAGGCACACAGTCAGGCGGCTCAGACGGATTCTCTTCAGCTGGTATGGGTGTGCTGGTCGCCAGTCTTCCAACGGCCACCCCTCTGACACCCGTGCCCCCGGCAGTGGTCTTGTCCTCTGGGACCACCGCCGGTTCTACTCCTTCCTCTCAGGAGCAGATGTTGCAGGACCTTGACACCTACCAAAGCCCAGTCTCTCCTCAGCCGGCTCCCAGGTGGTCGCCCTCCACTCTGGTGCCCATCTCCCCATGACTGGTGCCTGTGGATCCTCCTCTGGCACCCAACCAGCTAACGCCTGCTGGGCCTGCACCCATTCTCCCTCCACCGCAGCCAGTGGGACCAATGCTGGCCCTGTCTGAGCCTGGCTTTCCACATTCAGTGCCCGTTGGGCCTGTGCTGGACCCACAGCCAAAGCCCGTCAGACCTGCACCTGTCCTGCCACTACCTGCTCCTGCAGGACCGGCATCTGGCCTACCACAACCTGCACCTACAGATCCGTAGCCTGGATACCCTACGTCAATGCCTGTGGGTCCAGCACCTGCCTACCTCTATAACGCACCTGTGGGTCCTGCACCAGGTTATTCATACCCGATGTCTCTGGGACATGCGCCGGTATACACCTACCTGATGCCAGGGAGACTGGTGCCAGCCCCAGTTGATTACCATGGCCTGATCTCAGCCTTGTGGTCCTTCATGCAGATGCAAGCTCCCACCCCAAGGGCACTGGCTGTGGTCTCCATGAAGGGCCGTCCTCTGGATCCCCTTCTTTCAGCCCCAGTTAGGCTGGGCCCTAGTGCTGCTCACACCACTCTGGGGTAGGCCTGACACTGGGTCTTCCAGCCGCTTGGATGGTCATTGGCCCGATGACAGGGATTATGGGGAGGAGAACATCGGCAGTGAGTCTTCCTCTCTCTCCCCTGACTCTTCATAGGGTAAGATGCCCCAAGTAATGTTCCCAATCTCCCCCATGACCCTACCTTTATGGCCATCATGAGGCACATTCAGGCTACAATGGGATGGGAGGCAGAGGAGCAGGACCCTGAGAGGTGTCAGTTGGCTGCCTACCTGCGACAGCCCGACACCCCTCCCTTAGTGGTTCCTCCAGTCATTGGCTCCTATGAGCCAGGCTGCCTGAAACCACCCCCACATGCTCTCAGCGATATCCAAGAAGGCTGATAGGCTTTACCACACCCCAGCTGGCAAGCCATATTTTGGTGAACAGCCCAAGGCTAATTCGGTTGTCATCAATGCTGTGCATGGCCACACCAAGAGACCCAATCACTTAAGCTTCCTCCCCCCAGTCAAGGAGTCTCACCAGCTGGACCAGAGAGGCAAGTGTATATTTGCCTGTGCCACTCTGGCCATTTGGGCAATCAATTACTTGGCCCATATGGTGCAGTTTCAGAACCTATTATGCAGCCAGGCTAGGGAGGCTGCCCTAGCCATGTCGAATGACCCTTCCAAGCAGCAGACCCATAACAGTAGATCTTTGAGAGGATCTCTTCCAGCAGGCCTTGGTTTCCCTCCCTCTTTCCCCCTTGTTCCTGTCATTTTCTCTTCCATAGAGGTGAGCCGTCTACTTCTCATTTTATATACGCTATCGGGTTACCTTGGAATCCTTCTCGGTTCCCCCTGTTGGCATCCAGCATTTGGTCTCCAGTGGGAGAACTGAGGAGGGTATGGGGGCCGCCTACCTTTATGGGATTGGCTGACATCAGGGTCTGACATTGGAGGTGGGCAGCCCCCCCTCTGGTAGACTGCTAGCTAGAAAGTTTCTGTGTGGCCTAGTGCCTGGTGGCTATAGTTCTACCGATGATGGCCTGCTGCAAGAGATCCTCTTGAAGATCTACTGTTACAGTAAGTTCTTATGTACAGGGGCACCATTTCAGATTTCAGTGGGGAAGGGGCAATAACTGCCGGTCAGAGGGGCTTTGTGGGTGGAGCCAGAGGCTGAGTGGGGGTGCAGCCAGGGGCATGTAGGCCACCACAAGCTAAGCTAGACTGGAACAGATCCAAGGGAAAGAGCTCTGGCCAGCAGAAGATGGGGGTCATCTCTATGGAGGTGGAGCCTGAACAAAGCATCATTAAATATTGGATAGTCCTCTGGGGATAAAATGGAGGAAAAACCCTGGCCATATCGAGATGACAGCGGACAGCCTGACTCCATGCAGGCCCCTTTGTGTCAGGTAACTGGGCAACTCTGACAAGGATCCTGTGGCATAGGATCACCAGAGAAGAGATAAGATCCAGAGAAGCCAGTTGATGGGGCTGGGAGGGCCAGACCAAATGAGGTCAGGCTGGGTAACCAAGGAGTTAAAATACTGACTGAATAAAAGACAGCCCATAAGCAGTGGACATGATGGTGCCAGTTCAGTGAGGGTGATAAGGAGATATCCTGCATATGGATTGACCAAGTAATTTCGCTCTCCGATCCTAATTCACTGGATGCGCTCCTGTCCAGATCTACAAGTAAAGTTTTCTGTCAAAGGGTTCCAATCTGAAGACCGGAAATGCAAACAATTTCTAAGAGAGTGAGTGCAGACCCAGAGGCCTGGAGAGGAGACTGGTGGAGAGAGAGAAATTAATTTGCCCCCCATAAGGCATCCAGCTGCCGCTGTTGAATCAGTCAATTTTCAGTTTCTCCATTAACCCCTAAGATTGTCTTGTCTCAAGTCTCAGACTCACTCACTCACCACTTGACTTTTCTTCTGCTGTGTTCAGTTAATCACTGATTGTATCAGTCCTGGATCCTCCCTCATTCTGCCTGCTGCGCTGCAAGGCGCAAATTAGAGCACGTGCACACTGCGTCTTCTACTACACTGGTCCACCAGCAGTGGTGATTGAGTTCACACAAATTAAACTCAACGCAGTGCAGAGTCGGCGCTCTCCCCATAACTGTACTTTCTTGAAGGTTCATGCCTCTCCAATGGTGCTTATTCCTCCAGTGCATTCTGCCCTTGAGGATGCAACCTTGACAGCTTGGCACAGGCTATCTCGCCTGCCAGCAGTTCCCAGGAAGGCTGATAAACAATGTGCAGCCCCTATGGTAAAGCCTTATAATTCCTCACAGCCTGAAATAGACTCTGTGGCATTTATTGCTGCTAGTGACAGTTCCAAGGGTCCAACACACATGAGCTGTCTTCCTCCTGACAAGGAGTCAAGGAAGCTGGATGTAATGGGGAAGAGAACGTTTGCTTCTGCTTCCCTAGGCCTATGAATTGCTAGCCATCAGGCATATATGATTAAATACAGTGAACGCCACTTAACATGGACATGGATACCTTGGACAATCATTTTCTGTGGACAAAACTGCATTGCCCAAACCAAGCACAGTAGACTGTCATATAAAAATTGATTAATGCGGACTCTGCAACCTGTGTACTGCAGACAGTAAATTATGATTTCCATTCTCACTTCTTGCTTTGTGGCTCCCATTCGCACCTCATTGGCAGGTGTGAAGATTGCAAATTGATCGCATTACAAAATCTGCCACTCCTTTCTCCATCAGATTTGCTGCCTCCAGCTGATTTGTGCTTCCTTATATGGCTTCCTCCAAGCATCCTGGACTCCCACTGTCCTGCAAAGTTGAATTGAGTCAGCAGATTGAAACACTGCCAAAGATCAGTGTGTGGGATATTGCTGTGCATCTGTCATTGCCTGAATCCACAGTGTCAGACTTACTGTTCTGGAAGGAAAAATTGCTGACACAGTGGCACAACAATGAAAATCCTGACCGGAAAAGAAAAAGGAACGGTAAAGACCTGGAGATAGAGGATGCATTTCTGGTTTGGTTCACTGAGGTGAGGAGCTGCAGTGCCATGGTGAGCAGCCTTCTATTGCTGCAAAAAGCAAAACAGCTTTCAGTGGCACTCGGAAAACTGGTCTTTAATCCCACAGATGGAAAGCCCGCAACAACATTTGCTTTTACCGAGCCCATGGGGGAAAGCAGAACACGGACTGAGCCAGAGCCAGTTCGTGGGTGAGGGATGTTTTGCCAGATTTAGTTGCATGATATGGTCCCTCTTACATTTTCAATGTAGACGAGACGGGGCTAATTTTTGGTATGTGGTGCATGGGACACTAACATTTAAAGAAGTTGTTCCCAAGGGGGAAAAAAAGTGAAGGAACGGGTGTCAGTGGTGGTGTGCTGCAACATGTCTGGCACCGAAAAATGTCAGCTTCTTGTGGTTGGGAAGTCTGCCCATCACAGGTGCTTCTGTGGTGTCAGCCACTTGCCTGTGCTGTATCGTAACAACCGCACATCGCGGATGACAGGTGAGATCTTCATGGACTGGGTACAGGGGTGGGATCGTAAACTAAGGGATCACAAGATAGGACTGGTGTTGGATAATTTCAGTGGTTATCCTGAAGTGTGTGGGCTTCACAGCATAAAAATGTTTTTACCCCCAAACACCACATCCATAATCCAGCTGCTGGATCAGGGGATTATGTAGTCACTCAAGAAGCACTATGTGTAGCCGGCATGGTGGTGCTAAGGATTTAGGCGCTGGACGTCACACCTCATGTCATGCTGGTGACCGGGGTTCGGGAGTGAACTGAGGTTGTTAGGGGTCGGCTGGGGGCAGAGGAAGGAGCAGGATTGAGCAGCTGATGGCAAGCTCTCCTCTTTTAGGGAGGGGTTCCGTGGTTTCCCAGTGCAGCAGCGGCACCCAGTGGTGACAAAGCCTCTGCAGGCAGGACCACTCAAAAAGGGTACAAGAAGTGGCAGAGGCCTACGGAAGTTGTGCAGGAGCGCACAATTTGGTGTGCTTGTGTCACTGCATGCCCTTCTCTTTGGGGCGAAACAAGTGGAAAAACCCCGGCGGCCAGGAGGACAACAGTGGACACCGAGGGAGCGGCACAAATGTCCACCACCGGTACTCACCTGACCAGCTCTCCTGGATCCTCCCCTCTGTCTGGGGCCATGGTAGAAGAGGATTCTGTACCCAGTTTTCTGGTCGGAGGAATTCAGGCAGGGCAGTAGGATCTGCTTGAGGGGAGTCTTGCCTGAAAGATTTCCTGGTAGCTGGTGACCATAGTGAAAAAGAGTTGAGAAAAAAAAAAAGAAGCGCTTTGTGTGAGAAATGAGATCTCATGTTCTATCCAAAATGGACAGTGGTGCCAAGCTGACAGCAGTAGAATGCATCAAACGTATAACGCTGCTAGATGCTTTTATGCTACTGAAATCTGTGTGGGACACAGTGGCCAGTCAATAATAGTGAACTGCTTTTCATAAGGCTGGATTCAAACCTGTCACGAGTGATGCCTCCATGGACGAATAGCAAGATGTCCCTGATCCAGTAGCTGATGACCCTATCCCACCACCAGATGGATTAACCGACGCAAGGTTTGAGACCCTCTCATGCATGGGGGACAATAATCCTGAGCACGAACAGGAGACAGATGAAGTGACTCATATTTTGTAGTCTCTGAGACCAACACGTACCCCAGCCCCTTGTATTGATGAGGGCAAAGACAAAGAAGACAAAGAAGTTCCACCCGTCTCTCTAAAGGATCTCAGGCAGGCACTGAATGTCTTACGCATGGTGATGGCACAGTGCATTGACATACAGCCTGACTGGGAGCTCCTGCAAAAAATGAGACAATATGGAAAAGGTACATGAGTGTGACAGTGCAGCAAACAAAGATAACCAGCGTTTTTAACAAAGAATAAACCTAATATAATAAGATCTCTAAAGTTCCTACTAGAAGAAAAAAAACAGAAAGAGCACTGACTGCTAAAAACATCAAATCATGCAGACTCAAAGCAACAAACATACTTTGATACAGCTGAACTATACTGGAAGAATAAATAAATTTTCCTTACAGACAAAAACAAAACTAATGAATGTGGAAGACGTTTTTCCATCTTGCACACAGTTTGAAAGCAACACAGAACCACTTTAGAAAAGCCTGTTGTATAAATCGCACACATGTTGTGCAGATCATGTGATATGTGAAATATCTTCACTTGTGAACAGTGACCTCTGGATACTCCCACTCGTGCCTTCGGCACTCGTGAGTATCCAAAGATCACTGTTCGCTCATGAAGATATTTCACATATCACACTCCTGCCCATCATGTATACCCTATATAGTTTAGTACACAGTTTGACCACTCCAGAGAAACCAGCTAATAAAACTTTTAAAGAAATAGTGCAAATTGTCCAAGAGCATTTGGCACCCAAACCACTGATTATAGCAGAAAGGTTCAGGTTTCATAAGCGGAATCAGCTCGAAGGTAACTCTACTCCTCCTTTGCAGCCAAGTTAAAAAGACCATCAGTACACTGTAATTTCAAATATGGACTTAATGATGCCCTAAGAAAGACAGATTTGTGTGTGGATTGCTTAATGAATGCATACAAAAAATACAGTTAACTGAGGAAAATCTCACTTTCAAACATGCTGTTGAAATTGGAATCACAATGGAGACAGCAGCAAGGGATGCAGTTGAATTGCAAACCAGACTAAATCTGAAACAGGATTGCATAAAATATTGACAGCAGAAGGCGAGGGTCAGTCTCCTCAGCAGATAGACCCATGTTATCGGTGTGGAAAGGGATCCCACACCCCTTCTGATTGCCGGTTTAAAAACGTATACTGCAGAAGCTGAAATAAAAAAGGGACATATCTACATGGTTTGCCTCACCAAGGAGGATAGAGAAAAGACCAAGTCAGGACATAGAAAAAGGAATACCGATGTACATTCTGTGGGCAGAGACAGTAGTGATACAGATTGTGTGAATGCAGTGGCCAGCCTGGAAATGTATAGTGTGAGCAACAAGGACAGGGTGGCAATTTGGGTGACACCCCAGGTGGTGGGAAAAACACTTAAGATGGAAATGGACATGGGGTCTGCAGTGTCTGTCATTTTGCATGCAGAATATGAAAATTTTGTTTTTAAATATCAGACTGAGGGAGACAGCTGTGCTGTTTAAAAGGTATACTGGAGAAAAGATAGCGCCCTTGGGACTGCTGCAAGTGAATGTGGAGTACAACAATATGTAATGTTTGTTGGACTTGTATGTCATTGAGAAGGGTAGCCTGTCCTTGTGGGGCCATGAATGGCTATATAAAATTCCTCTGGACTGGAAATCTATTAAAATGCTGCAATCTATTGCACCAGGTTCCACTGGTACAGTTGAGCAGCGGCTGGACAGTATACTAAATCAGGCATCGGAGGTGATCAAAAAGGGCATAGGAACTTTAAAACACATGAAGGCTAAAATAACTTTAGTCGAGAATGCACCACCCAATTTTCACAATGCCTGACCTGTCCCTTACAGTATTCACTCAAAGGTAGATGCAGAGTTGGAATGCCTAGAGAGAAAGGGCATACTTTCAGAAGTGACCTGGAGTGACTGGGGGAACCCCATCATTCCTATTGTAAAGAAATGTGGTGCAGTGAGAGTGTGTGTGGAGATTTTAAAGTCACCATAAATCCTGTGCTTACAGTTGAAAAATACCCCCTACCATGGATTGAAGACATTTTTGCCACATTAGCAGGAGGACAGCGGTTCGGCAAAACTGATCTTTCACAAGCCTACCACTCCAAGGTATACCTCCTGATCAGTACAACAAAAGGTCTGTACCAGTACAACAGGCTAGTGTTTGGCATTGCCTCTGCCCCAGCTATATGGCAATGGATCAAGTGTAGCAATGTATTCCACGAACACAGTACTATTTGGATGGCATTATTGTGACAGGAGCAAGTGATACAGAGCACCTGGAAACCCTGAAAAAGGTACTGGAACGCCTACAGAAATAAGGAAGCAATACAGATAAGTATGAATATATAGGCCATTGATAGAGTTAAGGCCTATGGCACATTCATAAGGTAGAAAAAAAAGGGCAGACTGGATGGTCCGTGCGGTCCTTATCTGCCATCAACATCTATGTTTCTATGTTAATATGAGCTACAAGCCAGTCATGCAAAATGTGAATTTTTCAAGGACTCAGTAACTTACTACGGACATGTTACTGATGCACAAGGCCTACACAAATCCCCAGAAAAGATTCAAGCAGTGTTGGCTGCTCCAAGGCCAAAGGACATATCACAACTTAGATCATTCCTGGGATTTAACTACTGTCGTTGATTTGTACCCAGTCTAGCAATTGTATTACACCCGCTGCACTGTTTGCTACAGACTGGTCAAAAATGGGCATGGTCACATGAGTGTGAAGAAGCTTTTCAGGAAGCAAAGAAATTTTTCACTTCAGACAATGTGCTTACACACTTTAACCCATCCCTGCCTGTCAAATTAGCATGTGACGTGTCATTGTATGGAATTGGAGCAGTTATATCTCATGTCATGTCGGACCGAAGTGAGAGACCCATCGCATTTGCCTCTAGATCATTGACAACAGCAGAACATAACTATGCGTAAATAGACAAAGAGGCCTTAAGTCTGTTATGGGATGTGAAGAAATTCAACCAGTACTTGTATGGAAGAAAATTCACCCTAGTTACTGATCACCAATTGGATCTCTGTGACAACTGCAGCATGCATGCAGCATTAGGATCTCTTCTTAAGGAGGCAGTATAGCTCAGTGGTTTAAGGCTCTGAGCTACAAACCTGGAGACCAGTGTTTGAATCCCACAGCCCCTACTTGCATACTTTGTGACCCTGAGCAAGTCACTTAACATCCTTGCGCTGCTAGGTCACACTTGGAAACCAGCTTCGGCTTAGTGTGCCTTTCCTGGTTAAACAATTTCCCCTTTTCCCCTTTCTTAGCTGGTCATGATTATGACATCAAATTTAAATGTACAGCAGCACACGTAAATGCAGACGGGCTGTCACAATTGACGATACCAGCAGAAGCCCACCGGACAACAGAGACAGAATCTGTTGAATTTGTCAAGTTTTTTTCCAAATAGAGTGCCTTCCAGTGACAAGTAAACTAATCAAGCGGGAAACCAGAAGGGACCCCACACTAGCTCAGGTTTATGAAGCTACACTTAATGGCTGGAAATATACTGAGAGACATGAACTATCACCTTTTTATGCATGTAAAGATGAACTCACTAGATATCAAGGATGTTTGATGTGGTGAATCCATGTTGTTATACCTAGTAAACTGCACTTAAGAATCTTGGTAGAGTTCCACACAGGACACCTAGGGGTGATTAAAATGAAAACACTTGCCAGAAGTTGTGTATGGTAGCCAGGCATTGATCAGCAAATCTAACAGTTGGCTAAAGAACGTGCAGAATGTCATCTAGTACTGCACATGCCTAAACCAGCACCATTACACCCCTGGGAGTGGCCATTAACTCCGTGGCAACATGTACATGTTGACTTTGCAGGGCCATTTTTGAAAATGGTGTTCTGGTGGTGGTGGTGGATGCCCATTTAAAGTGGCTAAAAGTTTTTTGCATGAAATCTACTACAACTACACAGACAATAGAGAAACTGTGGAGTTTGTTTGCAAGAACTGGGCTACCCGAACAAGTTGTGAGTGACAGTGGTCCACAGTTCACCTCAGAAGAGTTTCAGGAGTTTATGAAGAAATATGGCATCAGACATATTACCTCAGCACCCTACCACCCAGCCACAAATGGGTTGGCCGAGAGGTTTATACAGACTTTCAAACAAGCCCTGTGCTCCATGGCAAATGAAAAGGGGTCACTGCTGCAGAAATTGGCACGCTTTTTGCATGCTTATTGAAAAGCCACACATGCCATGACAAGCCAGACACCTGCAGTGTCTTTCCTGGGCCAACATCTAAGATCACGTTTGGACTTACTAAGGCTGGACATAAGCCTACAGGTCAGGAATCATCAGACGAACCAAGCTATGACTAGAGGGATCAGTGCACCCTGTCAGCTGCAGGTGGGCCAAACAGTGATGGCACGTGATTACAGAGGAACCAATGCATGGCTCCCAGTGTTGGTAAGTGCACAAACAGGCCCTCTATCCTACACAGTACAAGTGGCACCTGGCATCTTCTGGTACTGCCACATTGACCAGTTGATGGAGTCTGGTGTAACCACTCTCCAAACCCAAGAAGCAATGCCTTTGGAGCCTCAGTTATGCAGGCACCAGTCCCACTGCCTGAGAGAGCAACCACCCCTGTTATACCAGAGAACAATCAAGCTGAACAGCCTGCACCCCCTGAGGTGGCTCCCAAACTCAACCGTGTTGCAAACACACCACCTCCAGAGACCGGCAGACACTAACCAGCAAGTAAATGCAAGCCACCTGAGAGACTTGATTTGTAAATAGGAAAGGAAAAGGGAACATTGTTTAACCAAGAGTATTGCACTAAGCCGACACTTGTTTCCAGATGCGACCTGGAAGCACAAGGAAGTTAAGTGACCTGCTCAGGATCACACAGTATGCACCTAGGTGTCTGTGTGATTCAAACCCAGGTCTCCAGATCTGCAGCTCAGAGCCTTAACCCACTGCGCTGTACTGCATTGACTTATGACTTATTGATTGTTCCTCCAAACTGTTTGTAAGAGGGTGTCGTAAGTAAACCGGGGCTATTTCTTATGTTGTATACATGTAGTCTTAGGGGAGGGCAGATGTGGTATATTGTGTGGATTTAAGTAAGGATCAAAGTAATGAATTTGCTGATGTGAATCTGCAAGTATAATCCACATCTAGCTATCTATGTTGAATCTGCTGTTTTGTTGTTGTTACTGTGTTTTACTTCCTTTCCTCATTGCAAAGAATACATTGTCAGAGTTTTACTCCAGCCTCAGTGTCTTTGTCTCTGTTTTATGCAAGTTCTATGCTAAACCAGCAATACACTACACCACTGACATATTTAGTTTATCCCTAACCACTAATGGTATACCAAAGATATAAAAAACTGCAAAAATGTCACCAGTTTTTAAGTCGGGTGACAGAGGGGTCGAAAACAATTACAGACCAAGTTCAGTTCTCCCAGTCCTGGCAAAAGCATTTGAAAAGATTGTGGTCTCCCAACTGGAGAATGGTCTAGCACAACATCAATTACTAACCTTAAAACAACACAGCTTTAAAAGGAATTACAGTATTAAAATGGCATTGATGTCTCTATCATCAGTGCTCTATGATTAACTGGACCAGTGCCTTATGAGTACCATATATGTGACAGGGCCTATCTCATGACCTGCTACTGCAGAAATTACAGTACCCTCCAGAACTGATTTCCCCAAAATAAATGAATCCTAAATGCATAACAATAAAGGTGATGCTCTTTGGCAAAGCACAAAAGCTATACCAGTTTAAAGGAGACCTGTCTATTGTAGGAGCGAACAGGGTGAAATTGGAACATTTACACACATTGAAATGTCTGGGTGTCAATCTGGATTCTAGCATAACATGTGAACACCATCTAGACTCTATTTCGAAAGAAAAAAATAGTCAAAAACTGTAGTGCTATTCAAAACAAAAAATTTTTCTCACAAATGAAGCGTGTGTCATTATCATACTAACATACTAAAATGCCAGCAGAGTAGACCTAATGGTCTTTCGTGTCTGGTCATTAGTCAGCCCTCATACTGGGTGCTGACTTTGCTGTCCCCCCCCCAACCCCTTGGGTTGCTCTATCCCCAGTCCAATATCCTCTTGTATTAGACTTCCTCAGCTCAGCCCTTCCCCTATACCTGTCCCAGACCCTCTTGAACCCTCTACAGTCTCTGCCTCCACCAGTCTCTTGGGCAGCGCATGCCATGGTTCCACTGCCCTCCAGTGAATTAGCACCTCCTCTTCTCCCTGAGTCCCCCCATAGCTTCCACCTGTGCCTCTAGTTGCCTCTCCTTTGGATCACCCCGACTGAGCCTCCTTATTAATCTCTTCATGTACTTGAAGACCCCATCACGTCCTCTGCCCCTATTCTCCTCTCACAGTGTACATGTTGAGCTCCTCAAGCCTCTCTGCATAGGTCCTTTCCCCCAAGCCCCAGATCATTTTGGTTCCCCTCCTCTGGAACCTCTCCAGGAGTGCAATGTCCCTTTTTAAATGTATTCTCCAAAACTGCACACAGTACTCAAGGTGCAGCCTAACCAAGTAGTTATACAGAGGGAGGATCAGTTCCCTCCTTCTAGAGGTAATCCGCCTAGCGATGCATCCCAGCATCCTATGGGCTTTGGCTGCTACCCTCCTACAAGTCTCGAAGTTGTTCATTTCAACATCCACCACCACCCCCAAGATCCCTCTCATTCATCGAGACTTGTAGCGCTTTCCGGTATAAGATCACTCTGGTCCAGGTTTCTGGCCCCAGGTGCAGAACCCTGCATTTCCCTGCATTGAACTTCAGTTTCCACTTCCTCGGCCACCTCTCCAGAGCTTCCAGGTTCTCCTGCAGGGCCACTCCCCTCCTCCCCCATCCACCACCGCTCCCAGCTTTGAGTCATCTGCAAAGAGACTCATTTCACTCCTGATACCCTTCCTTATGTCAGAGACATAGGTGTTAAACAGGAGGGGTCCTAGGACCAATCCCAGTGGGACCCCACTAATGACCCTCCTTGGAGAAGAGACTAGCCCCCCAACCACCACCCTCTGAGTATGCTCCAAGAGCCAATTTCCTATCCATCTGATCATCTGGTTCCCCACCCCCATTTCCCCCAGCTTAGCCAGCAGGCCACCATGAGGTACCAAATTAAACACCTTGCTGAAGTCAAAAAAGAGGATGTCCACCGGCCTACCCTGGTCCAGGGCACTCATCACCCAATCGTAGAACTCCACAAGGTTTGTCTGACACAGTCTTCCCGGGACGAAGCCATGCTGTCTATTGTCCAGGTACACCAATTCCTCCAGTACCCCATTAGCCTTTCCTTGATAATACCCTCCATCACCAACATCAGGCTAACGGGCCTGTAGTTCCCCGCCTCCTCTCTTGATCCTCCCTTGTTGATAGGAAAGATATGGGCCAACCTCCAATCTTCAGAGAGATGTTGAAAAGCTCCGCTGGGGGGGGCTACCAGGACATCCACCAGTTCTCTCAGCACCCTGGGATGCATTCTGTCCGACCCTGGTGCTTTCTCTATCCTAAGGGCCCTGAGGGCTTCCCTCACTGTCTCTACCAGGATTTCCACCTTCATATCCTCCGCCTGATCTTCCCTCCCCACCTGGCATGCTGACTCTCCCCTCCCTAGGCCACCGGGCTCCCAATCTGTGAGGGTCCCTAGCCTCCGCAGGTTCACCATCTTTCCTCCTGAATGGCGTAGCTCCCCCCATCCTCCCTGGTAAAAACTGAGGCAAAGTACTCGTTCAACATCTCGGCCTGCTGCCCCGCATCCTGTGCCCATCCCTGTCCTAATCCTGCTAATCTGCCCCCTCACTTTCCTTTTTTCCCCAATGTATCTAAAGAACCCCTTGTTCCCACTCCTGATTTCCCTGGCCAGGTTCTGCTCCTTCCCCGCCTTAGCCGATCTCACCACCCTGGTGACCCTCCTAGCCATCAGTTCATACTTCCCCTGATCCCTTTCACTCCTTGAGCGTTTGAAGTGCCTATAGGCAGCCTTCTTTTCCCTCACTGCCTCCTGAACCTCCTGGTCCATCAATAGGGTTTTCTGGCCTTAACGAATTAGCACCACACTCTTGCGCAGGACTTGGTAGCCTCCTGCACCCCCCTCCTAATGATCTCCCACCTACTGTCTGCATCCATGTCTGGCTTTATCTCATCCAAATGACCCTTAAGGATACTTCCCATGCCCCTGAAATCCGCACCCCTAAAGTGAATTTCCACCATCTTTGTGCAGATTTCCTCCCCCCCCTGCCCCCAGGTCCCAGAAAAACCAGAATGTGGCATGATCACTCCCCATCAATGGGTCCCTCACCTCCAGGCCCCTAATCTGGTCACTGTCCGCCAGGACTACATCCAGTATCCGGGCCTCCCTAGTCTGCTCCCCTACCTGCTGGGTTAGGAACATGTCCTGGAAGACATCCAGCAACTTCTGCTCCCTGGTCACTGGGGATGTCATAGTCTCCCAGTCTATCCCTGGCATGTTTAAATCCCCCATCACCACTACCCTTCCCTTGCCCAGTCTACAGTGTCTCATAACATTTGCCACCAGACTCTCTTCCAGATCCTCCACCAGCACAGGGGGTCTGTACACCACCCCTGTTTTTTACTCTCTTAACCCCCTGCGTTTGTAGGGTGACCCAAATTGCCTCCACGCTCCCCTCTGCCTCCTCCACCCCTCCTATAGCAATGCCATTTTTGACTATCAGTGCTGCCCCACCGTCCCTCCCCTCTGTCCTTCCTGAACATAGTGTAGCCCTCCAAGTTTAGGTCCCAGTTGTGCTCTTGGGTGGCCCAGGTCTCAGTGGCAGCTGCCACATCCACTGACCCCTCAGCTAGCACTGCCTGGAGCTCAGGCATCTTATTTCCCAAGCTCCTGGCATTTATCAGGACCACCCTCCACCCCTTACTCCTCCTCATGCTCCCATATGGCTACATGCTGTCCCCCCTGCATCCTACCTGTTGACCTTTTTCCATATCCCTCCAGCCCTTTAGGGGAGTGGAGACCGAGTCCCTCTCTTATCGGACCCTCTGCAACAGCCCCTTTTTCCATACCTCCTCCTTCACAAGTTTAAACCCCACCTTTACCTGAAGAACCCCACTGTTTTCAACTTCAGGATTTCCCTCTTTTTCAAATTGAGGTGGAGCCTGTCCCTAGCATACAGCCCCTTATCCTCCCAGGTTGCACCCCAGTCCCCTGCCAGCCCATATCCCCTAGCCTCACACCACTCCCTGAGCCACTGATTCACCACCCTAATTTTTTTGATTCTTCTCCCCACTAGCCCTCGGCACCGGATGGATTTCCGAGAAGGAGATCGAGCATTCTATGGAATGGCAAACCCTGGCTAGCTCCCAAAACCTTGCTTGTATCTCTGATTCACTATTCCCTTCTATGTCGTTTGCACCCAGATGCACCAGTACATCCAGGGAACCTCCACTTTCCCTTGCCAGTGAATATACCTCGTGCTTGGCCTTGTGAACTGTCAGGCCAGGGTGACATTTGGTTCTTACTGAACAGGCTTTACCCTCCCCCTGGATACCCCCCCTCATGGAATCCCCCAACGGGAGCACTCTAACCTCCCCCTTGCCTCCATGCTCACCCCCCAGGTTTCCCCTACTTCCATACCCTTCCTCGTCCTTTCTTCCAGCCTCTCACAATCTGGGTGTCATTTATGCTGCCCTCTCCCTATTGTCTCTAACCACTCCCTCTACTCCGGTCCTGGGCATTCCCCCCACCCGATTATCCTTTTTAGCATCACTATCCCCCCCTGTCCCTGCACTTCACTGGTCCTTCTGCCCTATCTGCTTGCCTAGCCTGACTCTTACTCCCTTCCGTCCCATCCGCGTTCAGTGCCCCTGCCTGCCATGCCCCTGGCACAAACCCTCAACCGCATTGCTGCAGCCTCCCTTATTCACCTGATCCTCCTCCTTGCCCTGTCCCCCACCCTATCCCTCGGCGTGTCTGGAGGTCCCCCCACTTTCTCACACTCCATGTCCCCCGCTCTTCCTGATTTCCAGGCCCTGCCTCTGCCCCCTTCCTCCCTATCCGCCCCTGCCATAGCTGCATCCTCCCCCCAAAACTCCCCTCTTCTACTACCAGATGTAGAGGGCCAAAACGGTTGCTGAGCCTAATGCCAGACCCCAAGACTTCCCCACCCAATCCACCCCCATCTCAGTTCCCTCTGTGCAACCCCAGATGCTCAAACAGCAAAATGTTTTGGAACACACAAAACTCTTTAGAGAAATGTGCAAGGTTAAAAAATCATTTAATAAAAATCACACAACAAAACGAGGTTCCTGACATGTTTCGGACTGACCACACAGTCCTTTTTCAAAGGTTTACAAGGACATCTAGAGAACACAGTACTTATAACATGCAATCAATTGTCTACAACAGACATAATTAATTATATCAGTTATTGCAAACAAATATCCATCCAACCCCAGATGCCTGCCTGCTTTTTGGGGAGTTTCCTCCTTTTGGGCCCCCTTTGTCTGGATCCCCATTTACCCCCCTTCGCTCCTCTTCCTGTGCCAGAGTCTTTAGTACCTACTGCAGGTACATAGGTGACCCCTTGCCCCTACTTCCCCACCCCTCCATATCCCCCCCAAATCCCCCAGCTGCCTCTTAATCCCCTCAACCTCCTCTCTAAGCTGTGCCAGCTGGTAGCATACTGGGCGTCCACCGACCTTCCAAGCCCAGTCAAGTACCATGGCCGCCTCACACCCTGTGCACTTAACCACCCTCCCAGAGATGCCAGCTGTAGTGACATGTGGTTCCGTCCCCATCATAGCAAATTATTTAGGACAGTAAGCCCCCCAAGTAAATGCAAAAACAATCCCACCAGGTTCCCCAATGATCAGCGCTACAAGTGTCTATACAATGATCAGCGCTATAGTGGTTTTACTTAAACAATCCTCCACACAGCACAGCAGGCAAGGTATCAGTCAAGAACTGGATTTCTCAAGGTCCAAGTCTAAAAGTTCACTTCTAGTCAAGCCCACTTCTATTCTCTGACTCCTCCCCTGCCACCTATTTAATAGAGGTTGGGGCCGGGGTGGGAAACGATTACAGCTTCTCCAGTATGAGTGAATGCAGCTGGGCCTGTCCTTTTATAGCCCAGCCATGAGTTCAAATCTGGCACTCTGCGTGCTGATTGGTCCATTCTCTGTAGCCCGCCCACAGAAGCTCAGTTGGGTCCTACCCTGACTCGTTGCCAATGCAGACGAGCTGGGAAATGCCTGTCCTGGTGCCTCCCCACCACCAATGTGGCCAAGTGACTTCTTCGCAGTGCCTCCGGCTGCTCCCACCACCGAATGCATTCCCCAGTCTCACTCCATGCTCCATAGCCACCAAACCTCCCAGCTCCACTGCCAGTCTCCCTGGCTCCCAGCAGTTACAACTCCTCCACCAAATGTGGCCCCCCAGTCTCGCTCCACACTGCCGATGTGGCCAGCAAACTCCCCGGCTCTGCCGTCTATCGACCCGGCTCCCAGCAAGTACAGCTCCTCCAGTATGAGTGAATGCAGCTTGGACTGTCCTTTTATAGCACAGCCGTGAGTTCAAATCTGGTGCTCTGTGCACTGATTCGTCTGCTCTCTCTAGCCCCCACAGAAGCTCCGTTGTCTCCTACCCTGACTTGCCGCCAATGCAGACGAGCTGGGAAGTGTCTGTCCTGGTGCCTTCCCACCACCGATGTGTCCAAATGACTCCTCCGCAGCACCCTCGGCTGCTCCCATCGCTCAATGTGGCCTCCAGTCTCACTCCATGCCACTGATGCAGCCAGCAAACTACCCGGCTCCGCCGACGAGCTCCCTCGCTCCTAGCAATTACAGCTCCTCCAGTATGAATGAATGCGGCTGGGCCTGTCTTTTTATCGCTCAGCCACGAATTCAAATCTGGCGCTTTGCACACTGATTGGTCCACTCTCTTTAACCCCCACTGAAACTCTGTTGGTTCCAACCCTGACTTGCCGCCGATACAGACGAGCCAGAAAATGTCTGTTCTGGCACCGTCCCACCACCGATGCAGCCAAGTGACTCCTCCGCAGTGCCCCTGGCTGCTCCTGCTGCCGAATGTGGCCCCCGGTCTCGCTCCACACCGCCGATGTGACCAGCTGATCTCCACTGCTGATCTCCCTGGCTCCCAGCAATTACAGCTCCTCCAGTATTGCTATCAAAACTTCATTGCCTTCATTGGATTATGGAACCTATTTCACAGCTCCCTGTCCCAACCATTAACAAATCTAAGGTGATCTTAAAAATATCATACTAACATACTAAAATGCCAGCAGAATAGGCCAAACGGTCTTTCGTGTCTGTTCGTTTGGTCAGCCCCCACCCTGGGAGCTGACCTTGCTGCCCTTCTTTGGCTTCTTCCTTCCCAGTTCCGGATATTCTCTGCACTGGATTTTGCTTCCAGAACCCTTCCCTGTACCTGTCCCACCCCTCTTGAACCCCTCCACCGTCTCTGCCTCCACCAGCCCCCTGGGCAGTGCATTCCATGGCTCCACCACCCTCTCAGTGAAGTAGCACCTCCTCCTTTCTGCCCTGAATCTCCCCCCCCTCCAGCTTCCACCCATGCCCTCTAGTTGCCCCCTCCTCCTTCCTTCGAAGCACCCTAACTGCTCCTCCCCTATTTACCCCCTTCATGTACCTGAAGAACTCTATCATGTCCCCCCGGTCCCTTCTCTCTTCCAGTGTGTACATATTTAGCTCTTCAAGTCTCTCTCCGTAGGTTCTGTCTCCCAAGCCCTCAAATCATTTTGGTTGCCCTCCTCTGGGCCCTCTCCAGGAGGTTAATGTCCCTCTTTAAGTGTGGCCTCCAAAACTGCACGCAGTACTCAAGGTATGGCCTCACCAAGCAGTTATACAGAGGGAGTATCACTTCCCTCCTTCTGGAGGTGATCCCCCTAGCGATGCATCCCAGCATCCTGTTGGCCTTGGCTGCTGCCCTCCTACAAGTCTCAGAGTTGTTCATCTTGACATCCACCACCACCCCAGGTCCCTCTCAGCCATTGAGACTTATAGCATTTCTCTCCCCCACAAGGGTGTACACTTGACCCAGGTTTCTGGCCCCCAGGTGCAGTATCTTGCATTTCCCTGCATTGAACCTCAGCTTCTACTTTCTAGACCATCTTTCCAGAGCCTCCAGGTCCCCCTGTAGGGCCACCCTCCCCATCCACCACCGCCCCCAGTTTTGAGTCATCCACAAAGAGACTCATCTCACTCCTGATACCTGTCCTTATGTCAGAGACATAGGCGTTGAACAGGAGGGGCTCAAGGACTGATCCCTGTGGGACCCCACTAATGACCCTCCTTGGGGATGAGACTATCCCGCCAACTATGACCCTCTGGGTCTGGTCCTGAAGCCAGTTGTCTATCCATCTGATCATCTGATTCCCCACCCCCATTTCTCCCAGCTTATCCAACCGGCCCTCATGAGGAACAGAGTCAAATGCCTTGCTGAAGTCTAGAAAGAGGACGTCCACTGGTCTACCCAGATCCACGGCACTCGTCACCCAATCATAGAACTCCACAAGGTTTGTCTGACACGATTTCCCTGGGATAAATCCATGCTATCTATCGTCCAGGTCCCCCCCCCCCCCCAAGCCTCTCCCTGACAATGCCCTCCATCACCTTGCCCACCACCGATGTCAGGCTGATAGGCCTGTTGTTTTGTATTAAAGGCTCACCCTTGGACCCATTTCTGCAACCTTTATTTAAAGAAAATAAAAATGGAACATGATTCCTCCAGAAAACAGAATTCTTTTCAGTTCTATTAAACTCACCCATAAAATGTTTAATGGAGGTGCAGTCCACCTCTGTAGTTGTTAAACTGCAAGAGTCAGACATCCTACATGTCTTCTACCTGTCATTGTCAGAGAAGGCTGAAAGTAGGTCTTAACTCAGCCTTATCGGTAAAGTAAATAAATAAATAGAATCAAAATATGGAAAGATGAGTAGGAGATGACATGTGTGTGTGTGGGGGGGGATAACCACATGACTAACCTTAGCCATCTAGTGAGGGCTTGAGGCTTTTTTGTTCAGCCTTTTTTTTTTTGTTGTTAAGTAATTTTCAGCCAAATAATGAGTATCCAAGTATTTGGGTATCCCAAGTGTGAATATTCACTGAGTACTCACTAGAAGTTATTGGCACAGCCCTATATCCTACGTCACAGTACAATTGTTAAATATTTTTCAGAGCACCTTCCCCAGTCCTTTTGACATGGATGCATGCATTTCCTCTTCCTGTATTGAGTTATGTTGTGTATTTGTGTAATGTGCTCTGCAGTTTGGTTTTGCAATCTGAGCTGAGTCCTGCTTTCACTTTTCAAACCAGAATAACATTAGGAATTAGCCCTCGGTTTTGCAAACCATGTTGATAGTAGACATAAGGACAGATGAGAAAAAAAAAATTGCTTTTCTCCACATGCCACCAAAATCGCATATTCTACACTGTGAATCGCTGAACTTGTTCATGCACAAGTTTGGCTTCCTGCAGTGCCAGTCTGTATGTCGGAGACGCACGGGACTTGCAGACTATGAATTTCGGTCAGGGTGATCGACAGGCTTACTGTTAAGAGAAATGTTTAATTAAGACACACATGCTGCTCAAAGGGAGCCATTACGGACTACAGCTTATAAGGACACTAACACTGATGACACCACTGACCGTGTACAGTATCAGCTCGCACTGTCATTTGCCATAACTTAAAACTGAGGCAGACAATAAATCCTTTGTATGGAATCACACAGGCACAGTACAGATTGCTTAGTCGCTGCCATTATTATGCTTTATTGATAACAGTGTGACTTCTGAGGGGAAGGGGGAACAATGCTGAGCATTTTATACTATGGGATAGCTTTTTCCCCCCGCAAAAATGCTGCTCCTTCAATTTGTAACACTGTGCGAGTCAGCCCTGCTCTACATAGTGACGTCAGCTGGAGTGAACGGCTGGGCAGCTGAACAGAGAAAACAGGAGCATCAGGGCTAAAGCGTGGCCACAAAACAACTCAAACTATGGAAAAATGGGAGTACCACTCACAGAAATACCAAATGCGCACAACCTTTGAAATACATTATTTTATAAATTGATAAAAAGAATGTACTGTTTAGCCCATCAGGTAGGTGCTTTTTAAAGGAATTGCTGTCATGGCTGATTGACATGTGCACCTGGCATATACTGCTGGTGTGTTAACAGGCCTTCTGACTACAGATTTTTTTGGCCTCTTTGTTCAAAGAAATATTTGAGATTCTGTTTGAGAAATGTTTGTAGAAACCAGGTACTACCACTTATAATTGTGTTCATTAAAGACAAGATCAGCAGTGTAGTTACAATGATTTCTGCTATTCTAGAAACACAGATGTTATTGTAGAAAGGGTGTTTTTGTCATTGCAAATGTGGAAATCATGCAGGGTAAGAATGCACATAAATTGAGCCAGCCTTCATTTGCTTTGTATGGAGTGAAGCCTGTGTTACCCGCTAATTGCTGAAACAGACAGGAGCAGAGTGAAATGAGCAGGGTTCTGTACTAAATATGTAAGAGTGCATTTGTCTCAGTCTTTGGAAAAATGACATGCGTATTTGTCTATGTACGAGAGTCTGTGTGTGTCACAGTGTGTTACTTAATGGTGCTCGTCTCTGTGTTAGGAAGGATATGTCTTCCTGGCTTATTGTCTTTTCCTCTTTCTTTTCCTGATGAGGCATCTGTCCATGAGAAAGGAAGTGTAGAGGAAATGCCTGTCATAGAGAGTGCATCCATAGTAGTGGTAGTGAATCCACAGGCGGAGAAGGGGATAGTGGATCTGAGTCCATAGCATTGGTAGTGAAAGTGAATCCATATGTTGGGGAGTGGAGTGGGTTTGTGGGACTGCATAGAGAGTGGGCTTGTGGAATGTGAGGGGAAGTGGGTCTTTGAGATTGGAAGGGCAGAAAGGGTCTGTGGGATTAGGAAGGGAAAATTAATCTGTGGGTCTTTGGGGCTGGGAGAGGATGAAGTCATTCTGTGCAGACTGTGAGGGCACAGTGGGTCTGTGGGACTGGGAGGGCATACTGAGTCCATGGGAGGGAAGATGTGGTCTGTCTTCAGTCCTGAGAGGTGCCCATTTGCCTTAAAGTTGGAGAGGGTCCCAGAATGGGGTGTAGTCTGTTGACAAAATGGGGCGTTTGTCTGTGTGGCATGGGGAGGGCAACTGTTAGCATGGTGGGGGAGACCCTTGTAGTCAGTGAGACATAGAGGGAGTCCCATCTATTGTTGAGACAGAGAGGATGTGTCCATGTGTTTGCAAGGCTGGGGGGGGTGGGGCATTTGTCTGCAAGAGTCGGTGACCTCTGTCAACAAGACAAAAGAGTGGGCTCAGCTGTTGTGAGATGGTTGCTGTGACCAGTTTGCCATTAAGATGCAGTAGTGGGCAGATGCATCTTTCAGTGAGACTGAAAGGTGGAAGGAGGGGGGGACTCATCTGTTATTGACATGGGCAGGGTAAAAACACAAAGATAGGGTCCCATCTCTGAGCAAAATTGTGAAGGGGCCCAACTATCAGAAAGTCTAAAAGACGACCCTTCTATCAGTGAGACTTTGGGGGGAGAGCATCTGTTGGTGATACGAATAAGGTGGCTCCACCAGTTGGTAAGACTAAGGGAGGGGGTGTTTGTCTAAAGACTCAGACGGCACATGTAAGCAAGATGAACAGGGGGATCATCTGTTGGTGAGATCAAGCAGGGGGGGTTCTTCTGTTGGTGAGATTGGGGCAAAATCTGTCAGTGAATCAGAGAGGGAAGTGGGCCCTTCTGTTACAAAAATGGGCGGACTGGCAAGATGGAGATGGGGTTCCTTCTCTCTGCCATGCTGGGGGGCTGTTAATCGGTGACACTTTGGGGTGGCTCATCACTCAAGATGACATGGGGGAGCAGAACCAGTCTGCTGTTGAGATGAAGAATGGAGTTTATAACATGGGTTGCAAAAATCAGGAAGCCCAATTGGTTAAACAGCGTCATCTGACCATGGATTAATTGTGCTACTTAATCCACAGTTGCTGTAAATTGCCCACAAGCAATATCCCTGGGCAGAGTTGACACTTGTTAGCCGCTGAGCAACAGAAACCAGTGAGGCAACCATTTAAACTTAAGAGACAGCGATGTGCTCTGGGGCTGCCTTCATAGTGGAAGAATTGTATATAGAGAGATGTTGATTATTAGTAGTACAGTACCATATGGTAGACACCGTCCATAGAAGCACATACGCTAGTCCTAAATGCTTTTAAGGGTCTATTTTTTTAATTGAAAAGCTAAGACTTCAATCACTGCTGAATGCTGATTTGGTCCTGGAGAGTGATGCTTCAGTCGAAGTAGCACGCCACATAATGGAGGCTGCACTCAGCAGTCGTGGCTGCAACCTTGATTCCCCGCCAGTCCCTACAGTCTTGTCTGGTCCCATAGGGCAGTGAAAATGTATTTACTTGGTCTTGGAAGCCCTCCCCCATAACAATATTCATGCACCATACAGCATGTCCTCCTTCATGTGTGTCTGCCCCCGGAGAGAGAGACACTGACAGCGATCACTCTGTCACAGCACTGTCAACACACAGAGGTCAGTGGGAACTGGGCAACTGAACAGCAGCATGTTCCATTGCTCATTCTGGCAACGCAGCAACGCAGGTCAGCGTATCAGCAGTGTCTGTTGTGGGATGTGCTCAGAGGGATGTGCTCAGAAGAGCATGTCTGTCTGGTGGGCAGGGGAAGGAGGGAACTGAAAACAAAGCATTTTTGTTATATATTGCAATGTATGTTATGGACACGAAATGTCAGAAATAATAGTAATACTATATTTCTGTCATTTCTGTGTTCATAACATCAGTGACATATGCATTACTTGTTGGGAACTATTTTTCAACTCAACAGGATACTGTAACATTTCTTGTCTGTCAAATAGAAAAACTCTTTCTTTTAATTTGTTTTTCCCAGCAACAAGCCCATGTTATAAGTGCAATAACTCACTCCAGGGTATGGGGTTATTGGGGATTAATCCACACACCAGATGCAGTGAGGACACTTGGCCTGCGGCCTCATGTCTCACAACACACCCGGGGTGTGGATTAATCCCCAGTAACCCCATACCCTGTTGTGGGTTACTGCTTACTTAGAGGGGAAATGGAGAGGGGGGCTAGTCTGTTAGTGAATTGAAGGAAGGAGAACTGTCTGCTAGCAAGATGGAGAGGGGAGATCTGTCTGGTGAGCTCGAGACATGAATAGGTGTGGCCCATCGGTTGGCAAGATGGGCCTAGCAACACCCTAATACACACATCAGGAGCAAGTTTTAAAAACTCTGTGACAAACCTGTGAAACCTATTGTTAAAATGGAAATATCAACTTGAGAATCTGATAGAATAAGTAGTTTCTGCACTGGCCTAGTTCACGGCAGCCAGAGAAGCCGCATGCCATTGAGACAGTATGCAGGGATTTATATAACTCTAGAAATTGATTAGCGTTTTGCTCATAAAAGTGCTAAATCTTTGTGAAAATGCATAGCTCTTGCCTTACTGTGTTTAACAAACACAGCACTTCTAGAAAATCTATATAAATACTTTCTGTACAGTTATATAGTCCCAAGAAAAAAATGCTAATCAATTATTTAAAACCCTGGTATGGAATAAGGATTGAGCCTCCAAGAAGTGTCTCTTCTTAACTGGGTAGGGTGATTCAGGGCCTCTGCCTTAACTCTGCCCCCAGTGTTTCAGGAAATCAGTGCTAGCACACAACCAGGACAGCATGTTTCAAGGTGCTTGATGAGCAGGCATGTGGGCTTTGCCTGTGGAAGTGAGGAATCCAAAAGGAAAGGGGAGGGTCACAAGCAGATATATGCCTCTGCATCTCACACATCTACCAGGGCCCCTCTGCTCTCTCCATGGAGATCTCTCACCGGACCTGTGTTGTGGTCAAATGCTAAGGACCAGCTAGACTTGCTGTGGTGGGCATTGTTCTGCAGGTGAGTAAGTTGATTTGTCCGAGCACCCCAACCTGGTGCTGTGTTCTATTTTGCCAAAAGACTTTTGATAAAGGATGGTTAGTCCGAAACTAGTCAGGACGTGTGTTATGCTGGCACTACAGTAAACTTTTGCGCTATTTGTGGACAAAAAGTGAGCAGCGTTTTGATTGTGGTGGTGAGTGCAGGACTTTTGGAAAGCACATTAAATGCCTGTAACCCCATACCCTGGAGTGGGTTATTGCACTTATAACATGGGTTATGTTGCAAGGAAAAAAAAATATTCAGAAAGTTTTTTTTTCCCTGTTTAAATGGGGAAAATGTGAATGTATCCCCTGCTAACTTGAAAAGTAGTCCCCAGCACTGATGCATATGTGATTGACTTTATGAAGATACAAATGTGAGAAATATACTCCTGACATGCGTTCTAACATTTATATTGTCATAAAGTTAATTACAAATGCATGTCTCGCTTCCCTTTCTCTCTGTCTCCAATCTCCCCCCACCCACCCACTGTGGGTCACTTTATCTCTGTCTGTCTCTCTCTCTCTCTTCCCCCCTCCGTCTCTGTGCATGGAGGACACTGCTGCTGCAGCACACACTCTCTCTCTCACTGCCTGAATAGCTGATGCCTCAAAATGTGCTCCAACAATAGCCATGCCCCTTTCATTCACTGAAGCTCCTGACAGCAGGTGGGACTGGCTACTAAATAATGCTACCTGTAACACACTGTTACTTTTGTGTGAAGCTGCAGACCCAGAAAGACAGAGAGAGAGCAAACACCAGAAAACAGTGCTGCACTCAGTACGGTTACCATCTGGCACTCTCCGTGCCCTGTCATTCCAGAACTTTCTGCAAACTAGAGACAGACAGACCGGAACACAGGGAGAACTACTTTGGGTGCTCTCTCTGTCCCCATTTATACCTGCTGCATGTGCCATGGGGGTATTACAAACTGCAGTGGGGGTGCTTGGGCATGATGATGACAGTGATACAGACAGACACACAGAGCGAGAGGATGCTGCAGGACGTTTGATTTACATGTCCCCCCGTAACACTCTCATTGTTGCTGTGTTTAGTTGCATGCCTCAGCTCACTTTCAGACCTCAGGCGGGATATTTACAGTGACACAGCACCCTCATGCTACCCGCTGTGTATTGGCAGTCGGCCTCAGCAATAATATGGGTTAGTAAAAAAAAAAAAAATATGGAATTGATAAAACACCATCAGGTGACCGTGGATTAAATGCCAAAAGTCACTTATGACTCCCCATTATCTCCAGTGACCACGGTGAAGCACTCTCTCACTTCAGTACTGTTTTAAAAGGCTGCCTTTCAGTTCTGATTTTCCCAGTACATAACGAGTGCCACACTGCCCTCTGCTATTGATTCAGGGAGCAGCGCAGTAACTGTGCATATACAGGTATTTAATCCATGGTCACCTGATGGTGTTTCACCAATTGCATTTCTTTTTTTCCTTTCCCCTAACCCATGCTATAAGTAGTTTTAATGGTGAGTTACCTCTAGTGGTGGTCCACGGGCTTGCAAGTATATGAAAGTAAAAGGAGTGCTGGAATTTCCCTGCTAGGGGGAATTCTCATTTAGCTCAATTACTAGAGTTGCCTTTGTCAAGACTCTGGATCTTGGGTTTGAGTCCCATCATGGGATTGAGGTGCTTCTGCCCAAGTAAAGAGGGAATAGGCATAACAGGGACATATGTTTGTGGCGTGAACAGTTTCATTTTGTTTGCAAAATGAAGGAGTTTGTGACTTCATGCAGTTCCCAGTGTGAGTGTGGCTCTTGACATTTCTCACTCTGACTGTGGCACGGAGGAAGTCAACATCTGTGATACAGATCATGCCCCCTTCTCTGACACAGACCGAGTCTGTATTTATTACGTGGATTGAGTAACCATCTGTGATGTTCGAATCACCATCTGTGACATGGAGTGAGTTGTCTTATGTGAAGCTGAGGTGCGAGTCACCTGTTAGCATTGGTATAGTCCCACCTGTCTAGCATGAATCCAGTGTTCCTCGGTCTGTGGCATGGTATGGGTTGTCATTTGTCCATAGCATGTGGCACATCATCTTCTATCTGGCACAGAATAAGTCACTTGCTGTTTGCCAGTATGACACAGGGTCAGTCACCTTCTGTCAGTGTGACATGGGGAAGGTTGCCTTCTGGCTGACTGGCATGCATAGAATTACCATTTGTCAGCAGCATGGGTCAAGTCTGGCATGGAGTAAGGCACCATATTTCTATGGCATAGAATGTGTCCATCTGTCTGTGGCATGTGACGAGTTGCCTTCCATTGCACAGTGCTAGTCACCATCTGTGTCGTGGGGTGAGTCTGCAGTATGGAGTAAGTCGCCATCTGTAACACAGGGTGTCATCTGTCTGTGATGCAGGGTGTCACCATCCATCTGTGCTATGAGGTGGGCTGTAATCTGTCTCTAGCATAGAGTTAGTTCTTGTCTGTGGTTTGGAGAAAGTCAATCTGTCTGGCATGGGGTGAGTCATAGTCTTACCTGTCTCTGGCATTGAGCAAGTCACTTTCTGTCTGTAGCACAGAGTGAGTTCCTGCTTGTCTGTGGCCTGGAGCAGGTCCCCAATTGTCTTTTTGTGGCACTAGGCAAGTCTCCACCTGTCTGTCTGTGTCACAGGGCAAGTTCCCCGTGTCTTCCTGTGGCATGGGGTAAGTCCCCACCTATCTGCCTGTGGCATGGGGCAAGTCCCCACCTGCCTGTCTGTGCCCTGGGGCAAGTCCCCACCTGTCTGCCTTTGGCACGGGACAAGTCCCCACCTGTCTGCCTGTGGCACAGGGCAAGTCCCCCACCTGTCAGCCTTAGGCACAGGGCAAGTCCCCCACCTGTCAGCCTTAGGCACAGGGCAAGTCCCACACCTGTCTACCTGTGGCATGTGGCAAGTTCCCTCCTGTCTGCTTGTGGGATGGGGCAAGTCCCCACCTGTCTGTCTGTGCCACGTGGCCGGTCCCCACGTGTCTGCTTGTTTCATTGGTTAAGTCAGTAACTGAAATTAGGAAAATTTCTGTTGGTCTTTGGCATAGGGTAAGTCACCGTTTGTGGTAGGAGGTGAGCTGGTCTGTATTTTGCACTTGATGAGTTGTCATCTGTCCATCTGTCACATGGGACAAGTCACTGTCTGTCTCTCTGGCCTAGGGTACGTTACGCGGTTGCTGTCTTTCTGTGGCTTAAGGTGAACCGAACTGTCTGTGGCACAGTGTGAGTCGCCATCTTTCTGTCTGTGGCATGGGGTGAGTTGGTATCTGTGACATGGGTGAGTCACTATCTCTGTAGTTCCCTGGCACATGGTGAGCCACCATCTCTCTTTCATTGTATGTGGCCTGTTGTCTGTCAGTCTTTGTCCCAGGGCAAGTTACCACATGCCTGTCTTTTGCAAAGAATGAATCACTATCTGTCTTGTCTGACACACTGATTCAAATGCAACAGTCATCAGTTAAATCTCAGCTTGTGAACAAAAACTGGCTAATACCGGTGCAGATATGGAATGAATGAATGAAAATATGGCATTTGGGGATGGAAATATGGGTTTTGAATTTAAAAGTATTGCTACAATAAATGGGTTTTAGCAAGATTTCTGTGTGAGCCATGGTGGTGGATGCATGGACCATTTACAAATTGTTAATACAGGGTGACGTAACAAACTAAACTGACAAATGTTTTCAGTTGCTTCATGGTACCATTGTATGTTTTGTATAAGTACATTCCTGCCACAATTGCCCCACAGTGGGTTACAGGTTAAATACATTAAAAAGCTTTATAAAATATGAAAGATCAGTGCTGTAACAGAGAAACAGACTGCAGTTCTGACCAACAATGGTATGGTATTCCAAAGCCTTCAGGGAAAACAGTCAATCTTGCCCCAGTGCTCTTGAGTTCAACAGAACAGTATGGAACTCAAAGCCAGAGAACCATAAGATTCAGCATAGATTACATAGAGAATAAAGTATGAGGTGGTGTGTGTAACGAGAAGTTTTCACACACCCGAGGGGTTAGATGCTACATAAACCCCGAGAGCAAAGCATCTAACCCCGAGGGTGGGTGTAAACGGCGAGTTTACACACAACACCCCATATTTTATTGTATACAATTGCTGGATTTGCCTTTTTCACCACAGCAATCATATTAAATGAATGTAGGTTCCGGAGCGCTCCGCAATCTAGTTTGATTGCAGTATGCGGTCCATGGTGCCGTTTTCTGTTTTAAACTGTGTTTTCGGTCGGCAGCGAGAAGATAAGTTCCCCCCATTGTGGTAGAGTTTTTGTTTTAAAATGTACTTACCGCCAAGTCCAAGTGGTGGGTAAAGCCTCTGCTGGAGAAAAAAATGTGCAGCTGAGAAGAGCTGCAGTGGGGCATGCGCAAAGTGAGGGAAACTGTGCGCGTGTTTGCCATTATAAACGCTTCCTTTATAATGGCAAATTACACCACCGTTTCCCTATGGGAAAAAGGCAAGGCCAGTTATTATATAGAGGATAATGTATGGGTCACTATCGGTAACTAACATACTATGAAGCCAGCAGAATAGGCCCTATGGTCTATTGTGTCTGCTTAATGGTCAGTGCCTATGCTGGGCACCAATTTTTAATCCTTCCTCCCACATAAGGACCCGTATTTCCCAGCGGGACTCCTGGATGTACCCTCCCCTTGCACCTATTCCAGCCCTTCTTGAACTCCTCCACTATAGTAGCAGCTGCCAGCTCTCTGGGCAATGCATTCCAGGGCTCCACCACTCTCTCAGTGAAGTAGCACCTCCTTGTTTCCCCTCCTCAACCTCCCCCATCCAGCTTCATGGGGTGTCACCTGGTGGCCCCCGGTTCCCTTAGCTGTAGGCCCCCTCAAGGCTTACCCTATTGACCCCCTTGAGATACTTGAAAACCTCTATCATATCCCCCCCCCCTTCTCTCCTCTAACGAGTATAGGTTGAGCCCCAGTCACTCTCATAGGGCGGTTTCCTAGCCCCAGTACCATCCTAGTTACTCTCCTGTGTACCCTCTCCATTAACGCAATGTCCTTCTTTAAGTAGGGATGCCAAAACTGCATGCAGTATTCAAGGTGTGGTCTAACCAGACTATTGTACAGTGGAAGGAGTACCTCACTACTTCTTGAGGTTATCCCCCTAGCTATGCACCAAAGCATTTTATTTGCTTATGCCGCCGCCCTTCTACACTGCTCTGAGTTGTTCATTTTGACATCTGCCTCCTCTCCGAGGTGTCTCTCCCCCCTTGAAACCATTGTCCCATTGACCATTGTCATACCATTGTCTCCCCCCCCCCGCAAGGTGTATGTATGAGTCGGGTTTTTGGCTCCCAGGTGAAGAACCCTGCATTTCACAGCATTAAACTTTAGTTTCCAGATTCTTGACCATCTCCCTAGAGTCTCTAGGTCCTTCTGGAGGTCCTACTAGCTTGTTAACCATCGAGAGTTTGCCATGGCGACCGTGTAAACCTTGAGAGTGAAGCTCGAGAGGCGTACGTTGCCATGACAACCTCAAGACGGTTATACAAGTTGGTTGCCGATAGTGAACCATACATTATCTTTTATAGTGTATAGTCCACTATTTTACGGGTGCATAGGAAATAGACAGCACTCACGCTCAATTTGCCCCACTCTCTGTGGTGCTTCTCGATCACCGCCACGGCTGTTTGGTGTTCTGTTCACTGTCTGCATGAGTGAACAACTTGCAGCATACAGAATGTGCATGCACTAGTACAGTCTATGTTGTTATACCATTGATAGCATAACAGCATCGTGACATCACGTCGATAGTATAACAACAGTATCAATTAGTAGATTTCTATGGGTAATAATGTTCGACCATCAATTATAAACAAATAATGGATCTTTAAGGCTGTGCGGAACTTTATACATGAGAAGCAGCATTTTATATCTAGCCTGTTGTAAAATTAACAACCCAGTGCAGGGCTTTATGCATGAGAAGCAGCATTATATATCTAGCCTGTTGTAAGATTGGCAACCCATGCAAAGATTCTAATACTGGAAGGATATAATCGGCCATTTTCACTGGTAATAACACTAACAGATGCATTCATCATCAGCTGGAGGAAGAGACCTAGTGAGCAGCCAGGCAGACTAGGAATTGCAGTTGTCAACACCAAAGGTGATGAAGGCAATGTGATAAGAAATATTTCATAGATGGAAAAAATATGTTTGGACAATGAAGTGGAAATGTAGATGGAATACCATATGGGGGTCCATAATGACATTCAGGTTCAGTGTTTTGTAGATAGAATAAAATGTTTAAGTATCCTGGATACATCTGGCCAGCTGTATACTCTTGCAGCACCATAATTACAATTTGGATAAATTACAACATCCTAGTATGAGCATGGCTTTTGGGTCCCTTTTTGAAATGTCTTGAGAGAGCAAACATGATCACGTAAACCTCCTGTTAAAACTGTATCGTATCTTGCTTTATTATGTAAGGAGGCAGCAGGGTCTAGTGACTAGGGCACAGGCTTGGGAACCAGGAGAAACCAGTTTGAATCTCCCCAGTGCCACCTACTCTCTCTCTCTCTATAGTTCTGAGCAAGTCATTTAATCATAAAATACAGGGAGGGATTAAGAGCATCCTCTATAAGCTCTCCTCCAGGGGAGGGGGGGTAGGGTCATGAATGCACCGCCTTTGGCGGTTCCTGGTGGCCGAGTTTGGCATCACACTTTGCATGGGTGACCACATCGCATGGGCGATCTGCCAGGTTGCCGTGGCGTGCATCCAAAATGGGCGGTGTAATAAAAAAAATGGGAAAAATGTCCACCTAGCTGCCGGTTGACTGCGGTCCAGCCTCCCGTCACCACAGTAGCCCGGGTATGGCATGTGCTGCACCCCTGCCTATGGGAACTGAGAAGTCTCCCCTCCTGGTCACCCTCAATGGGTAGAAGGGGGGGGGGCCCTGATGAAGGGATACATCAGGTTGGCCAGGTGGCAAATGGTAGACAGGAGGATTGTGGGGCTGGCTGCTCGAAGGAGAGGCCAGCTAGGCTGGCAAAGGAAAGGAGGTAAATGGGTAATGCAAAAACAAAATCATACATTGCTTCAGCCTACCCTGCTGTAAAAAATAGGCAAAAGCAGGATGTCACTGAAAATGGGATGCCACTTCTCATCTGGACTATCCTGGGTAAATAAACTGTTACAAAAAGAAATTGCAGATCTTCCAGGAGTGAGCTTTCATCATTCATTCACACTGATGGGTCTTAGACAGAGGCACTAGGACCAAGCAAGAGCAAAGTCTTTTGCAGCTTAGGGAGAGGGCTGGCATTGGTGCTGGTGCTGACCATGAGGCCGCCATACTGATGTCATGCATGGGAGCCAGCCAGTAACCAACACCAGCCCCTTCCCCTCCTCAGTGCTGTTTATCCTGCTATTCAGTGTGCACTGTGGGAGCATCTGAAGTTGAAAGCTACTGTGCCATCAGCGTTTTCACCTCAGGTTGATGCCGCTTACCATCTTTTCAACGTCAAAAGCCTTCTGGCACCGCTTTACTGCACCGTTTTCCTTTCGGTGACATTTTTTACTTCAATTCAAAGACAAACTTCTTTTCTTCTTGTTTTATTATTTTCATCTTTTAAGATGCCAAGTTTGAAGGGGCAGAAGAAGAAGAAAGACTGTTCCTCCATGCATTGGTGCCTTTGTGGGAGTCCTCTCGAAGCATCGGACCGGCACCCAAAGTGCCAGACCTACCTTGGACTGGACCATGACATGAATAAATATGATGCCTGCCTCCCTATGGACAAGTGAACCCTGGAAATCCATGTTTTGAAGTGGGATCAGTCAGCCCCCACACACACACACTGTTGGAGGCAGGCATTGCACCAGAAACACCATGGTAAGGTCTATGGGCCTTTCCCCTAGGCTTCTTCCCATTGCTTCTGGAACTGAGGAAGACCAGGATCCTCTCCACGCTCACTTTGCCAAGATGTCTGGGTCCTAGGGAGGATGGACAGTTGGTTTCTTCCAAGGGGTCAGCTAAGCACCTCCCCCAATCTCTCTGCCTTCCTGGGCAGAGAATACCAGTACTGGTGAGGCAAAGCTATTCTCTGGTCTACACTGGTGGGCACCTCTGTGTTGTAGCCTGGTGTAGGCTGCAGCAGCTCCTCATGCCACCCCTGGTACCAATGAGTAGGGCAGTGCTGGACGCAAGACTGGGTCCCATTCTGGTGCTATGAATGGTACCAGAAGAAGGGATGGATCCAGAGCTGACCTTGACTTTGAGTCTGAGGTTGTGGTCATCTCCTCCCCGGAGCACCCTGGTGGCTTGGTGGACTAGGAGGATACTGACCTTGGGCTCAGGGATGGCAGTGACGGAACTGACCCTGGGCCCAGTTCCAATCCGGGCACCAGTGACTGTGGCACTCCCACTGTCATCCTTAGGCCTGGTACCCAGTTTCAGCCTCATGCCATCTGCGGTGCCAGATCTGGTGTCATTTGCAGTGTCTGGTCTGGCCCCAGTCCTGTCTCTGGTGCTGGGTAAAGGGTCCGTTCCCAGGGGTGACTCTGGCTCTGGAATAGGGCTTCATTTGAGGGGCAGCACCTGTCTTGGTATGAGCAAGGGATACACTATTGGACCTGCTGCTTACCCTGGGACCAGTGCTGGAGGTAGTACTGGCCAGGGTTCCAAAAGTGACCTGTTGGCTCGTTTCTCCCCGAAACTGATTGGTGTTACTTTTGAGGATTGGGGCCATCCTGTGGGATGTGTATGACTCCACTCTCATAACCGGGGGATCTCCCCCTAAGGGCACCATCTGAGTTGGACCTCTAAGACTGGTCAGCTCCACTTGGGCAATTTTGCCAGGTCCTCATCCTGGGAGATGTCCCCTTAGCACTCCTAGAAAACTTGGAGCCTCTGGCTTCTAAATCGCTCCTGGTCCTCTCCCATATCCCCTAAACTGACACATATTATGGGTCCTCTTGAGCCCATGATCTGGCATTAGTACAAAAGAATGGCCGGTGTTTTCCACCAGTACCACCTGTAGTGTGTCTTGACCCAGTTCAGGCCTGTGGCCCCAGAGCTCCAGTTCTCCGAGTCCAGCTCCTCCTCTCATACTTCCTCTTCTCAGGAAGAGGATGTTTCATCCACGTGTCTGCAGATGCTGAGTACACTTGTGTACCAGCACTTTCTTATGGAGATGCTGAAGAAGCTGAATGTGGGGTCTTCTGTAGGTCACAATCATGCTACCCTGTTACTGATTCCTTAGTGATTTCAGTGATAACTCTATTGTCATTCCTCCTTGGCCTTGGACCTTTGAGGAGGCATCCAGGAATGTCTGGCTGCATCCTCTCTCCCTTCTCCAGCCCCAGTGGATGTCCATTGCAAGTATTGCACTCCTGTGGGGTCTGCAGGAGCTGTACCTCATCCCACCTTGGGGAATTTGGTATTGCAGACCCCACTGGGTCTAAACGCTCTGAGCTTGGCCATCCTTCAGAGGCTGATTCTGCAGAGGTACTGTAGATGCCCGGAGAAGGAGGGTTTTTACCACTGCGTGCTCCATCATGTGCATTGCTGCACACCAGGTACATGAGGAAGCTTGCAGCAAATGCCTATGATGAAAGCTTGGTCAGGTCCTAGCTTCAGTGTTTGACACTGGCAGTAACTAGAACTTGAGACAAGGTGCAGTTCACTTTTTTTTTTTTTCCTGTATTGCAGGAAGAAGCAGATGCAGTAAAATTTTCTGGGCTATTCTCTTTAGCGTGTTGGGCTGGGTGCTTATATTTCACATTCAGCTGTTGCAGTTCACTTTTTTTATATTTGTAATGTTTACGTTTATCATGTCCGTTATCTCCTTTTGTTTTACTCCTGTTGGAGTGACAAAATGAGAGAGTTTTTGTGCTCCTAGATTCTGTCTGATCACACCTGCTGTCTGCTTCTTGAGGAGTTCTGGGTTTTTACCCTACTAAATTCTTCATCCTGGAGCACAGTGTCTTTTTAGTTAAGTCGGCATTCTACCATCTTAACTACACAGAAGTCATCAGACTTCTCTGTGTACTAGCCAGAGCTAAATGCAAGGGCTGCTTCCCTTCTGTCTTTCCATATTCCTGTCCAGGTGGCTGAAATAGACTCTGGCTCTTATACTCGCTACCCTTGTGCCACCCTTGGGTCCAACGTTTCATTCTGCTAAGTAGGTAGTCTGGTTTTATATTATTTTTATGTCCTGTATCATTTTCCTATCCCTTTGAGCTTAGAGTCTATAGCCATCCCTTTTTTCTCCCACTCGTTTCCTTTCTTTGGTAAACACAGCTGAGGAGGGTAGGGGGCAGGCGTCATTTACTGGCTGGCTCCAGTGCATAACGTCAGTACGTCTGCCTTGGGAGTGGCAGCAGCGCTGACATCGCTCCTCTTCCTGAGCTGCAAAAGACTGCTCTCGCAGGATGCTAGCACCTCTGGTTAAGACCCATCAGTGTGAATGAATGGTGAAGATATTCTGAAAGATCAACAATGATAAGTTTGTAATTTTCATTTTGAGCAATAATGAAGTACCGCTAGTTGAAAATACAGAGTAGTAAATGCTGTTGATAATCCAACTAAAACTATTTTGATAATAAAACACATGGTGGGGGGTTATTATAGTGAAATATCGCCACACGTAAATGATACGTATAATCTCCCCATCTCTAGTAATATAGCATAGTGCTACAAACCTAGTGTTTTATTGTTTTATTGCTTTACTCATCTAACCCAGTTCTTGGATATAAAATTAGTTTTTGAAAGTTATATAAATCAGGGGAGGGATGGGCACAAGACCCGGGGGAGCAGGCTGAGGTACTAAATGAAAGTACTTCAATTCTGCTTCACCAGGGAAAAATGGGGGTGCTGTATCATACATGGGAGGAGAAAGAGATACTGAGGAGGGGGGACCCTACTGATCGGCAGGTCTGGAAGAGGGGGAGGCATTACTGGCAGGTGGGGGGAGGGCTAAGCAGGGAGAAGGGGTACCGGAAGTGGAAATCACAGCTGAGAGAGTGAGGGAAGCCCTCAGCTCCCTTAAGATGGAGAAAGCACCGGGGCTGGATAAATTACATCCCAGAGTGCTGAAGGAACTTGCAGATGTCCTGGCAAAACCCCTGGCAGAGCTTTTCACCATCTCTCTGATGACAGGGTGGGTGCCCCAAGACTGGAAGGTGGCGCATATAGTGCCTATCCACAAGGGGGGATCAAGGGAGGTGGCAGGGAACTACAGGCCTGTCAGCCTGACCTCGGTGGTGGGCAAGGTGATGGAGGGCATTGTCAAGGACAGGCTAGGGGGACCTGGATAAGCAGGTGCCTGGACGATAGACAGTATGGATTCATCCTGGGAAATCGTGTCAGACAAACCTGGTGGAGTTCTATGACTGGGTGACAAGTTCCTTGACCTGGGTAGACCAGTGGATGTCCTCTTTCTGGACTTCAGCAAGGCATTTGACTCTGTTCCTCACATGGGCCTGTTGGATAGCTGGGAGAAATGGGGTGGGGAACCAGTTGATCAGATGGATAGGCAATTGGCTCCAGGACCGGACCCAGAGGGTCAGAGTTGGTGGGATAGTCTCATCCCCAAGGAGGGTCATTAGTGGGGTCCCACAGGGATCTGTCCTGGGCCCCTTCTGTTCAACGCCCACGATTCTGACATAAGGACAGGAATCAGGAGTGAGATGAGTCTCTTTGCAGATGACTCAAAACTGGGGGTGGTGGTGGATGGGGAGGAGGGGAGGGTGGCCCTACAGGGGGACCTGGAGGCTCTGGAAAGATGGTCTAGAAAGTGGAAGCTGAGGTTCAATGCAGGGAAATGCAAGGTACTCCACCTGGGGGCCAGAAACCCAGGTCAAGTGTACACCCTGGGGAGAATGCTACAAGTCTCGATGGCTGAGAGGGACCTGGGGTGGTGGTGGATGTCAAGATGAACAACTCTGAGACTTGTAGGAAGGCAGCAGCTAAGGCCAACAGGATGCTGGGATGCATCGCTAGGGGATCACTTCCAGAAGGAGGGAAGTGATACTCCCTCTGTATAACTGCTTGGTGAGGCCGCACCTTGAGTACTTGGCAGTTTTGGAGGCCACACTTAAAGCGGGACATTAACCTCCTGGAGAGGGTCCAGAGGAGGGCAACCAAATGATTTGGGGCTTGGGGACAGGACCTATGAGGAGAGGCTCAAGAGCTAAATATGTACACATTGGAAGAGAGAAGGACCGGGGGACATGATAGAGGTCTTAGGTACATGAAGAGGGTAAATAGGGGGAGGAACAGTCGGGTGCTTCAAGGAAGGGAGAAGGCCAACAGAGGGCATGGCTGGAAGCTGGAGGGGGAAGATTCAGGGAGAAAGGAGGAGGTGCTACTTCACTGAGAGGGTGGTGAGCCATGGAATGCACTGCCTAGGGGCTGGTGGAGGCAGAGACAGTGGAGGGGTTCAAGAGGGGGTGGGACAGGTACAGGGGAAGGGTTCTGGAAGCAAAATCCAATGCAGCAAGAATATCCGGAACTGGGAAGGGAGAAGCCAGAGAAGGCGAGGGGGACAGCAAGGTCAGCACCCAGGTTGGGGACTGACCAAACGAGCAGACACGAAAGACTGTTAGGCCTATTCTGCTGGCATTTTAGTATGTTAGTATTGGTTTAGAACAACTTTGATAGCCAAGGATGTATAATTCAGAAATGGACATCTTAAAGTGATTTTAAGAGACTCCAGTCTTACCTACATTACTTGGTACCTTCTGCCAGAGAAAGTCAGTCCTTGCAATGTTTAGAATTTTATTCTGTGCCTCTATTAGTTTGGAAGGGATCATAGTCTGGCCCCAAGAAGAGGGTCAGCTGATCCCTTTCACTTCCCACTTACTGTGTAATACATAATGATAGTCAGGTGGCTTTCATTAATCTCCAGCTGTCCATCGTGTATTAAATAGTAATCAAATTCAGCCCTCAGTGACTTCAGTGTGACTCCCCCTTGCGCTCGCTCTTGCTCCATGTCATTACGTACCTGAGAGTGGGATCATGTCAGAGGAATCTGGAATTGGAAGGGATCGGCTGGTCATCTTGTCAGGGCCAAGCTACAATTTCTTCTATCTAGATACAGCCACAGAAGAACATTTTAACTGCATGGTCTGACTTTCACCAGCATAAGGTACCAGATAATGTAAGTAATACCAGAATTGCAGAAAGCTACTAAATCACTTTAAGAACAATAGCAGTGTATCACTGTAAATATTGTATCCAATGAAAGTGTGCCAGTAAAGCTTCTTAGTCAAAAAAACGCTTTCACAGTTAAAAAGACCATTGTACACGAAGACCTTGTGATGGCTCAGATGTGACTGTAGAAAAAGAATCATTGTTGCAGTACAGTTGTATTGCAGCTTTCCCTAGTTCAGCAACAGATTCACATATAACTGTATATTTGGATCTTTCTTTCTCGCTCTCATAAGATGGCTGAGAAAGGACATATGTCCTACTGAGGGCATGTATACCAGGTAAATACTGCTACTTGGTGCGAGTAATATGATTTTCCTTACGTGTGAACTTCTTGTATTATACAAAACTGATGTCTTTAGGTTTCTGATTGCTAGAAACACATTCTAGTCACTTTATTAGCATGTTCATTACATTTAGAAGGAACTTAATAGGAATAAATGCTTCCCTTCAGTTCTGTTGACAGCAAAAGGAATTGCAACACCTAAAGACATTTCCTAAAAAGGAGTTGGCATTTTCCAGAGTTCTTTTTATTTGCCAGTAAAAAAAGAAATCTGAAGCCTTGTATTTTCTGAAGGAATGTACAGGCAATTTGCATACGCATTATCACCCAAAAGGAAGCCGACATGCTGAGAAACCAAGTGCAGCCAGCCCCAGAGTAGACTCGTGCAGCAAAACAACAAATAAGGCAGCTCACAAAAAAGCCCAAATCACAGCTTGATGGCAAATGAACTAGCAGACTTTAATACTGGTAACTGCTGTTACAAAATTTGGAATTCACAGTGACAGGGTGTTTCATGTCATTGTATTATGGACAGTTTGTCTAGATTAAATGTTATTTAAAGACATGATGGTCCATGTCCCCAAAAAAATGCATAAAAATGTTTAAATGTAGTAATTACTTGGAATACTATTAGTATATTGGTTGTTTTGATTGGTGCATTCACATTTAATTGTTACTGTGATGTCATCCCTTATTTGTATTTAAGTTTGTACATACCCTGTATGGTTACTTGCTTATGGCAGCCGAAGCACTAAGACTCTCACCTTGGTGAAAATAAAAATCAACAATTAGTTGAAGAAATTGGTGTTTGTGTTTCTATGGAGCGGTGCATTTTAGAAGTTGTTACAAACTTTGGGCAGGCACACAGCAGTGATGACCTATGTGCTTGTGTGAATTCTGTGATAGAATGTACATATATTAAAATTTGGTTAATTTAGTTGCAGTATGGCTGTATTGTTTTGGCTTCTTTGTGTGCCACCTTTTTTTTATTTTCAGTTGGATGAGCATACCTGGCTGAATTGGGGGTTGGGGGTATAAATTTACCACATTTAGCTGAACTTGGACACAAAAACAGCAGAAAATATTTCTGCTTTGTTTAGGCAAAGAACAAGGGGAGCTCCCTCATTTGCTCTTAATTCAGGCTATATTTGAAATGGAGGTTTGTATCATTTTTGAGCCCAAATTCTAATTCTCCCTATCCTATCAGGGTTACCACAGCCTCTTTGACCTCCATCTGGGAGGAGAGGTGAGTGACTTTCTTCACTGGCAATGCTACTCTGTGGTTGGCTGGTAGAGGTTGTTTGGATGGTGGATTGCACACCTCTTCCTGGAAGTCAAGCACCTGACTTCTACAACACACCCACCCCCTACTGGTCTCTGGTCAAGACACCTGAATCCACATATAAACCCAGGTCTGCAATGTGGCAGGGCAGAGTAGCACTGCTACACAACTGGAGCAGCTGTAGTTTGGGCTTTTTGCTGAGGCAAAGAGAAAAAGCATGAGTACAGGTCCTCACATGGGTTAGACATCCATGTTTGTTTTAATTTTCAGTTAAAACTTTTTTAATGCATACTATAATATGAATAATGCCGGACCATAAACAACTAATTTGAAAAGTATTAAAATGACATTTAAAATAGGCACTGTTTACTCAATAGGGTCATTTAAATGTACACTCACTGTTTGTGTACACAGCTGAATGTTATACTTAAAACAAGTGTATAATGTGGGGGCGCTCTTCTCCAGTTTTTCCACACTTTATTGGCATTTAACAAAAAGTGTGAAAGGCACATTCATGAGGTGGGCGCAGATACATGTATACCTCTGTATTCTTTACTAATTTGATGCACTTGATGGATTGTCTGCTCATCTACTGCATTAAGATTGATTTTAATGACACTTACCATATTGATTAATAACTATAATATATAATGATTTGCAGTGCATTAATTTGTTTTATTTTCGTCTGTCTTCTGAACTAAGTAAAGAATATTTAAAAACAAAAAAAAGCAAATTTACCACTGGACTAGTATTAGAAGTGATTTTGTGTTTTGTTTTCCTTTCCTCTAGTCTCAGGTTTGTGTAGTTGGATTTCTCTGCAGTATTGTTGTACCTTAATTTGAGTGCGTGCATGTATCTGACCAAAATTTGACTATTGGGACGGTAACCTATATTACAGGCAACTAATAATCTCAGTAGGCTCATGCATTAATAAGGGTCTGGCGAATCTAGATGAAATAAAGGGACATGATCTAGGTGGATTTCAAGAATAACATATCTGTGTCCTTTGTAGGTTAACAACTGGCATAGGCCAAAGTGGGCTGTAAGCTACTTATCAGCTTGATGCTAACTGCCTGCCAGAAATCAGTCAAGATTTTAATTTCGGACTTGCATGGATTCTGAAAAGCAGTCATCATTATGCAACAGTAAATGACACATTTTAGTTTCTACACCTCTTTGTTTTCCATACAAGGGGAGCAAGAAGGTTAATCCCCCATCCTAATGACGCCAGTATATCAATCACACAATGCAGTGATATGACAGCCTGATATTTTTCATCTCATTATTAGGACCCAAGATGGTTGACACAGGTTCTTTTAGTTCATGATCACCTCTTGGGACAAATGCAGCAGAACTCGTAGAAGATTCTTGAAGTAGGGCCTAGGAACAGAACACTAATTGCAACAGTGTTAGTACAGATTTCAGATGCTAAATATGTGCTAATTAGCAGAAGGAGTTATGGGATGTATAATATAACAGTACTAATCAGTCTTTTTCTAGAGACCTGATCCAGCAGCAATTATTTGGCTCCCCTGCAAATGATTTTGATGCTTTTGACAAATGCTAATTGAGAAAGCACTGAAAGCCTGAAAGATAGGCTGCACAGTAATCAAAAGAAAATTACAGAGGTTTCACTAGATGTCAGGCGGGTGCTTGTAGAAAGACGCACAAACAGGTCTGAATAGACTTGCAGCAGTCGGCCAGGCATGAAGTGTCAACTCGATTACATGTGCTTTTTCTCTGACAATCAATAAAATCAGCTTCTCCAACATGACAAATGTTTAAGAGTTTGTTGTTACTGCAGTACAGAAGTAAAAGCAGAATGAGAATATGATTTGAAGATGCTTAAGTGAAACGCTGCTTGCCACTTAATGTCTCCAGTGTTAACTGCAAACAGTTTTACTGGCACAGACATGAAAGGGTGCCTTTAGTAGGACTGCATCATTGGGCCTGAGCATATGTGCTTCAGTAGTTTTAGACATGAGTGATTTATATAACAAGTTGAAATCCTCATTATTTCATTATAGTTCAGCTTTAAAACCACTCAGCTGAGAGAATATATGCTTTATGGGAATCTATGTTAATGTGTGCATTTACAGAATCCCACATGAAAGAACAAGTTAACACGACCCAGTACAGAAGGATTTCGCATGGATTATATAATGCATCATAGACAAAGCCAGTAGCTCTTTATTCCAAACTGGTTCAGCCCATTATGAAATGGATAGAAAAGACTATAAGTCCCGATTGTCTGAGAGGTGGTTTCACCTGGATCATTATCTCAGCACAACAGCCTGGGTGGAAGTAACTCCACTTGAAAGAGCACAGCACTCCCCTCCAAAGTATTCCGACTTCACCTGTTTCCCAATCCAATACCAAACAAGATCATCTTAGCATCATCCACAAGGCCGGCTGCCACCCGCCTATGGCTCTCTGCTCCCACTACGTCTACCGATGGCTACTTCTGTGGTCTGCCACTGAGCAAGGCTCCATACTCCAAAGCTCATGCTACTGTTCCCTACCATAACCTCACTTCCTTGCCATACCCATCAGCTAACTCCCCACAACCAAATCAAGGCCACAGATTAAGACCCCACTGCTGCTGCCAACATGCTCTAACTACTGAGTGCCATGGGTATGTCTGCAGTGTAAATACTTTCTCAAGTTTTTTGTAAAGTCAAACCATGCTCATATGAAGGCCCCCCCCCCACGAGGACACAGCTGGGCCTTTACACATAAGTGTGGTAAAGCAGACCACCATGTCTCATGTTACCAGCTACATGTCCTGCTCACAACTCTTGAACTTCTCACCCAGTCCCATGCTGGCAACTGCCAGTCATTATAACTTTTGGCCTCTGCTCCCTAACCTCTACTGCCCTCAGCTGACTTAAAAGCAACACTATTCATGCATTGTTGGCACCACCTACTGGCAAAGTACAATACAGCAACACCTTAATAGTAGTATTTTTTTTTTTTACATTTTTCCTTTTTTTTTACTAATTTAAATTTTAAAAATGTATCTTATGAAATTACATCTTTGATAATACTTGGATGGATCCATTTCATAATCGCAATAAGGTGCTCCAGTGGGCACTTTGTGGTATGAAAAATGCACAACTCCGTGGTGGAAGCACTCTAGCGTTAGCCTTGTGCTTCAGCCCACCTAAGGCATGCCATTATCCCACCATAGTGTACTATCTGTTATGTCTTAGTGCTTAAATATGGAGTGTCTTTTTGCATAATAAGTCAGTGATGATACAGAACATTGATTTCATAATTTTATTTTTACATTTCACATTGTAGTATGGACATTTGGACAGTGGTAGTGGTGCAGTAGGTAGCACACTTGTATCTGGGGTGGAAGATCAGATGGTTGTAGGTTCTAGTCCCACACTAGGCACTTGTCAGTAATTCTTATAACTGATGCTGCAGTACAGTACAAGGGGTGTGCTGCACTGGTGAGTTGCCATCCTTTGGATGAGATGTTAAACTGAGGTCCCTGCTGCTTATCTCTGGTCACTGTCCAAGAAGAAGTAAAAGATCACATGGCACTTATTGTTGCAGAGTAGGGGAACTTTTATTTAAAACGAGTATTACACAAACATATACAAATAAAGAATCAACATGAATTATTTACACACCCCATAAACCAAACTTAAAAACATGTAAAGAATCATGTCAATGAAGAGTAAGGGAATTTTATTAAAAGAAAAATAACTCCTACATTTCAAGTCACAGGCCACAAAGAGAACATATTGGCAGTCCAAAAAACATCATGATGCATTCAGCTCCCAGAAAAAAGAATCCTATTCCCATAAAAAAAAAAAAAAATGGAATAAAAAAAAATGACATGAAGTCAGGCAGTCCAAAAAAACCTTCAGTGTCTGGTGTCTCACTAGTAGTGCTAAGACATTAGTTATCCATGTCCAGTAGCACCAAAATGGTGTAAATTGTACATTAGAAAGGGCCAGGGTTTCAGTCTGGTGCAGTTTTCTCAGTGTTATGGCCGTCATTCCCCCTGTCAGCAAAACAGGTCCATGCAACCCCCCGGGACACACCTGAAAACAAGATATTCTAGCTTAGTGTGCGTTTCCTGGTCAAAAAATTACAAATAAATAAAAAATGAAAATTTAAGTGAGCTTAACAAGGAGTTCTACATTGCTTAGTCCATCAGTGGAAGGAATTTGTTTATTTATGTTGTTGTTTTTGTTCACCATGTAAAGGAGTGCTACGCAATTATGTCTGTTTTCAGCGTTGGTGGGGGGGCAGGGGGATACAGATGCAAACTGACATACTGATTCAGATTAAGCTGCTGGTGGTATTTTTTCATTGAATTTGGGGAATTTGGCCAGGACGACACCTCCCTCATGCTGTACTACAGTGTCAGTATTAGGATTTATCCCAATTTCCAGGTGTGGGACTAGAACCCACAACCTTCTGAGCTTCTGGCCTCAGAGGAGAGTGTGCCACCTGCTGAGCCACTGACACTCTCTAAAAATCCTCTCTTGTCCCTGTCTACTCTTTTATCTTTAATATTTTCTTCCACTGATCCACATACTGGGACTCAGACCCCAGCATCCCTGTAATGTTCTAGTCCTCCTTTCTTTAATCTCTGTAGAGTTCCATCTCCAACACACCTTTGGAAAGGAATAGAGTCAAACCTAAAATCTGGGGTTAAGAGGGGTCGAAGGGGGAGGTAATAAGGAGGCTTGATGTCTCTGCCATTCCTTACTGTATGTAGGGACAGGCATCAGTATGTCATCCTTTTTTTTCAGTTAATAATTGTTATTAGAGATTAATGTTTCCATAGCAAACAATTAGTAGGATTGTAGGTAAAGACCTGAGCAAGCCTAGCGAATACATTGTACGATGAACAAATGTTACAGTGCTTTATCCCAAACTTAGGCTCTGGGGATGTCATCTTTGGGATGGTTCATCCCCTTTTCTTGCTGCCCACAACACTCACTGAGGGGAGTTTTAATCATTGCCCATCCTCAGTCTCCAGGTGCACCATGGTATCAATCAGTAGTTCACTATCAGGGATATCAGGGGTAGTGCTTTAGAATAAGCCTCCACTTGCCCCACCTGTAGGGAGAGATTGTCTTTTGGGATTCCCAACCCTCCTCCTTCTGTGACCTGCTGCCGTGCTCCAGGCTCAGGATGCAAACCCCGATTGCCAGATAAGCATAACAAGATGCTCCCCAGCTGCTGTACTGTCTAGCCAGTTCAGGAATTTGTTTTGCAATAGGTTGATTCATGTCAGCTGTATTCAAGTGCAGTTTACAAGCCAAGAGCAATTGGAGCAGCCATTAGGGGTGAACAGGCTAGTGCAGGGATGCTAAGCAGAGAAAAAGAAAGAAGGCTAAGTGACTTGCTGTAGGTCACTCTGAGTAAGTAATCATGGAATTCAAACCGCTGTCTCCTAATTCACAATACTGTGCTCTAGCCACAAGGCTGCACTGCCAGACTAGAGTTTCCAGGCCATTGAGTTGTAATTAACCTTGCTACTCTTCAAGTTATAATTTTACAGGGAAGCCTAGTAGATCATGGCTTAAATGGAAAACGTGGTGACATACCAGCATTATTTTACTGCTCCCGCTATAGTAGTGTACCAAAACCATATTCAAACCACATAGAACAGATTGCGTTGTTACATCAAATTAAGAGTTTTTCTCAAAATATGGTTCTGCAGGCAGCTGGATTGCCTTTTCTCAGGAGTCTGTTTTGCTCAAAAATCACAAGAAGTATCCAAAAAGACTAGGAGCATATAACATGTCATTTTGAAATAAGGCAGAAATTAGTTTCAAGACAGAGTAAATGTATGCATCAATTAGCCTTTATTTCAGAAAACCATATTAATCTATATAAATGGTTTCGACCAGAATATCTTAATCAGTATATGTTTCCAAGTCTGTATTGTCAACGCAGACTAATCATTTTTGTATTCACACACAATTCTTGCAAATTCACGTATAATTCTTGCAAAACTAAGGCTCATATACATTCACAGACTTGGCATTTGAAACCACTAGGCCTAAACTTATGTGTTGCTGACATACACTGTAGGAGATAAAATTGTGTTCTTGCCTCTGGCATTGAATTAGTTGCTTTTTCGTACCTGCTTTATCAAAAGGAAGGATGTAAAAGCACTGAATTGTTCAAACACTAAAACAAGACATGCAGGGTACAATTTTCTTCTGTTGGAATCTAATCAGGCATGCTTGAAATCGCTCAAGCAGGAATGACTGCCGGGCTGGAAGATGTTACAGTAATTATTTCCTTGCAAGGTGCAGAGTGGGTGACTTGATGATTTTTTTAAGAAATGGGCTTTTTGTACTCTGCTCAGTTTTTTCTTAATGGTACTAATTGTTCACAGTATATCACTTTTAGTAAGCAAAAAAAATCAAGTATTTTGTTTTCAAGGTCAGAAGTAATTTAATATTTTTTTCAGCTCAGTTGATTTGAATGTTTTTGTTTATGTTTTAATTCTTTATTCAATGCAATTTAATTGAAGCATTTTTTAAAAGTTACTACCATCCTTGTTTTTCAAATATGTCACAGATACAGAAAAAAAAAAGACAAGCTTCAAATCCTGGTCTGTGCCGCTGGCTAAGAAAGGAGACAATGATTATTTTGACACACACATATGGGGAGCAAACTACAACATGCTTTAAGAAGTCATTTAGAATTAAATTTGTACTTTATATGTTCAGAAAAAAGTGTAGGGTCATACAGTGTCTCTTATTTTTACTTTGTAACTGTATGCTTCTGAATGTTTTGTTTTTTTTGTCGTTGCTGTTTTACAGTGCCAACCACCACCATAGCAATTACTTCCCAAGCTGAGCTGTCCAGAACCACAGTATCAACAACAACTACATCACAGAAAGCCCTCATGAGTACTACTGTAGTGGCAAGAGAAGGTAACCGAGGCCCCAGACCGCCACCATCAATTCCTCCTACTAAAGCCCCCCCTGGCACTAGCTTCTTCCCCTTGCCAGAGAGGTTTTGTGAGGATACTGAAGCCAGGGGGATCAGCTGGCCTCAGACACAAAGGGGCATGGTAGTAGAACGCCCTTGCCCTAAAGGAACTCGAGGTATGAGATTCAAGCTTTCTATGACTTTAAAACCAAAATGCATATAAAGAAAGGTTCTAAAGTGACAATCTGTTTCTTTAGGAGAGAGCAGAAAATCTGTTAATGTGCATATTAGGGTCAAAGCATAGAAAGGAAATAAAACTTGGGGTAAAAAGTCTCTGGTATCTTTCTGAATGTGGTATGGTGTTCCTCTGGGGTTTGAATGATCACATGATGCAGCATTGGCATTACCCTAATTTTGGGACCCTCAATCCAAGTATTGCTGTGTCAGTTTCTTACTTTGGCAAGCAGAGTTGAAATTAAGGTAAGCCAACACTGTGTTGCATGATCATTCAAGCCCTGAGGAACACCACACCACAGATTCACCAAGATTCTAGGGACTTTTTACCCAAAGTTTTATTTCCCTACTTCTTAAGCTTTGTGCTTTGACCCTAATACATGCATTAGCAAAGTTTTTTGTAATGTAAGTTTTTTACTTCTTGGAAAAAGATTAGCTTTTGGCATGCAAAGGAGCAGACCTATTGGGCACAGTGCTGGGCCTATAGTTTGCTTCATGCAGGGCCTACTGGGTCCTGCGCAAAGCAGCAGACCCATTGAACAGTGGCATGGGTCTGTATTTTGCTTCTCACAGGGCCGTATGGGCCTTATATGAAGCAGTAGACTTGTTGGGCACTGCATCAGTCCTATGAGTTGCTTCGTACAGGGCCCTAGAGGCCTTATATGATGCAACAGACCCACAGAGAATGGTGCCAGATCTGTAGCAAGCTTTGCACAGGGCTAGTGAAAGACCAGTCGAGCAGGTCTAGAAGTTTACACCTGGGTGGTTGTGAGTGTGGATAGTAAGTAGACCATCTCTGAAATTTGGCCTTAAAATTTTAAGAAATGTTAGACCTTCTTCAAGGATATTTCCCTTTATTGAGCCACATCATAGAACTGTAAACCATTGGAGTCAGGACCACACAGAAAATTTTGGTAGCTGAGGCCACCCATGTTGATGTGAATCATTGCTGCCTGTATAACATGGGTGGCCCCATCATCCCTTAGGTCTTTCTCCTGCTGTCAACCACTCGACAATCCACTGTTCCTGAAGAAAGCCATCAAACCTTGCAAGTATTGCTAATGCTGCTACTGCTTTGTTAGTTATTTTAAAATAAATTAATCTTTTATACTGCTGTCAAAGAAAAGGAACTGTTTTTCCAATATTGTTGCTGCAGTAAATGTCTACAGAGACCATGACCACTCCATGTTAATTTACTGCTTGAGCCTAGCCCACAATGTGTCTGCAGCTTTTGCTGCAGCTTTAACCACACCACTCAGAGAAATCGCAAGAAGGCCTGGGGATACTGTCAGGTTTTTTTTTTCTATGCATTTAAGAGTGTTTCCCTTATACGTTATCTACATAGAAACATAGAATGGGACAGCAGAGGGGGACCGCGAGATCCAACTAGTCTGCCGAGTTGAGACAACCCCTCCCCCACACCATCTTGTTTCTTTCCCAATATTACCTCAGTGTCTGTCTCAGGCTAGCTTAAAAGCCCTAAGCGCCTTGGCTTCCACCACCCCTGGAGGGAGACCATTCCAAGTCTCCAAGGCTATCTATGACCTTTTCTGCCAATATTATGCCAACAGAGTTGAAACATGTACATAGATGTGCAGAATTATTATGTTTACCAATTATTTTCTCTAAAATACATGCTTCTCAGACCGACCTTAAGCCCCTCCAGCTGATGCTCCTGCACATCCACTGTGACACCTGGTGCCAAGCTGAGGGGTACACTCATCCAGGAATGAGTCTGGAAAATAAATACGGCTGCTGAGAAAAACAATCCCTAAATTGATTCCTGAACTGTACAAAGTGATGCCAGTTTCAAAATGGGCCCTCTAACCATGGTGATTTACTGTTTGAAAATGCGAATTGTGACTCTGGGCATATGCAGTAGTGCTGATGCTGCTGCACATGCCCAGAGTCATGGCTTGCATTTTGAAACACTAAATTATCTCGGATCACCCGTTTTGAAACAGGCATCACTTGTACAGTTCAGGAATTTATTTAGAAATGGGGAGTGTATTTTCTTCAGCAGCAATATTGTTTTCCAGACTCGTTCATGAACAAGTGTACCTCTCGGCTCGGTGCCAGATGTCACCATGGACTTGCAGGAGCATCAGTTGGTGGGACTTAAGGTCAGTCTGAGCAGAATGTGTTTTTAACCAGAATGATTGGTAAACATAACATTTCTGCAGATCGGTATACATGTGTCGGTTTTGTGGGCACAGTATTTGCAGAAAGGGTCACAGATAACATAAAAGGGGAACACTCTCAAATGCATAGAAACAGCTGACAGTGTCTCTTTAAGGCAAAGGAGGAGAAACAGTGCACATTGAAGGCAGCTTCACTGTCATTTCTCATTCTTTGTCTCGGGTTTGCCGTTGACCTGTCATTCTCTGTGGTTGACAGTATCCTCCACTGATTCAACTAAAAATAAGGACACATCTGCTAAGTTGGTGGACAAGCACAGCCACACAGACAAGGAGAAGAGATGCAAGGGAAAGGGATGCCTCTCCGGACTGGTCCTGCTCTCTCTTAGGAGAGGCAGCTCTATAGACAAGGACAGGACCCAGGCAATGGTCTCCAGTTCTACAGTCGTCCCCCCCCCCCCCGGACAGTCTTTGAACACCAAGGTTGTGGTCTGACACAGGTTTTAATCCCCCATATGGGAATTCTAAGTCAGGCATGATCCTGTCGATAGTTCAGTTATCGACGTACAGGTGCTTTCCGAGATGATGTCGGAGATATTTCAAAAGCTTTTGTCTTTAACTCAGTCATCAACACCAACCTGTCTACACTGTCTGAGTTACTGCCACAGACATCTTCAGTGACACAGGCATTCCTGCTTCCTAAGAGAGGAACTGCAGAGATCATCTTCTGTGAAAAGTAAGTACATGCACCACAGTCTCTTCTGCCCATTGACCTGCTACCAGTGACTGTCCTCATAGAGGATAAGCTGGAATACAATCCAGAGTATATGAAGGAGAAGTATGAAGAAATGAAGGAAGGTCTAGACTCCTTAGATGCAGCATGTTCCAGTTCTACTTTGTCCTCCTGTAGTGAGGGAAGTGTGAAGAACACTCCAGAGTCCCCTTCAGAGGAACCTCTTTTCAGGCTTTCCTCAGGCAGCTCCAGTCTCAACTGGATTTTTGGCGGAAGCAGAAGATTCCTTTCAGAGAGATCTTTGAGTTCTTAGAGGTGCCTGCCTCCCCTACAGTACTCATCCCTCTAATCCATTCGGCTCTTGAGGATACCTCTCTAGTTGCTTGACACAGGCCCTGTGCTATGTCTGGGGTTCCAAGGAAGGTGGATAAACAATATCTAGTATTTTCTGGTATGCCATATTATTCCTCTCCACCAGAAATGGAATCGGTGGTGGTTATGGCTGCCCATGACAGGTCAAAGGCTCCAAAACATATGACCTCTCTTTCTCCTGATAAGGAATCCAGGAAGCTGGGTGTCATAGGGAAAAAGCACATATCCCTTGGTCTCCGAATTGCCATTTACCAAGTGTATATGATTAAATATCAGAATTGCCTGTGGAAATCTATTGGTACAATGGCTGAAAAGCTGCTGGATGGCCCTGACAAACTAATGGTTCAGCAGTCTGCTGCTAATGGCTTGGAGGCTGGTGAGAACCTACTAAGATCTGCTCATAATGCCTTGGACGTGGTAGCTTGTGAGGCTGCTTCCAGCATTTGTCTCCACCATCATTCCTGGTTGCGTGTTGCTGGCTTTGTCTCCCTTTAGAGGAAAGCAACTGTTCGCCCTGCGAGACCTTCAGGCATCCAAAATTACTTTGAGTTCTCTGCACACACTGAATCCTAAACCCTGAACATAGCAGTCAGGGTTCCTTTCAAGGGGCGTATGCCCAGCCCACTAGGGATTGCTCTAGGGGTCCCGGTCATGGCTCCAAGTGTCCACAGGTTTCCCCCTCAAACCATCTTGCCTCCCAGTCTCCATGCCAGGCTAACCAAAGATGCAGATATAAGCAGCAGTCCTGCTGCCCTGCATCTTTTGACTTTTCTCCTCTTCCTTCAGACCCTATTATTCAGGGAATCTTGGTTGGGGGGTAAATCTCCTTCTTTCTACCAAAATGGCAGGAGATCAGTACCTGTGCTTCGATGCTGGAGGGGGTTCAACAAGGACATGCCCTAGAACTCCTCTTTCTCCCTCTGGTGCACCCTCCTTTCTCCAGTCATTACTATCCAGGACATCTTGCCCTCTTGATGGAAGAGGTTCAGTTCCTCCTCAGTAGATGGGCCATAGGGTCCATACCACTTGCAGAATTGAACCTGGGCTATTATTCTGGTACTTCATTGTAACAAAGTGGAAAGGGGACTTATGGCATATTGTAGACTTTTGTGGTCTCAACCTCTTTGTGGAATACAAGCAGTTTCCAATGGTGTCTCTGCAGTCCCTCTTCCCCCTACTTCTGCAAAGGGGTTGGATGGTTACTCTGGATATGGACGCTTACCTCCATATCAAAGACTGCAAGTCCCACAGACAGTACCTACAGTATATGCTCTAGGGCTTGCACTATCAGTTCCTTGCTCTTTGATTTGTTAACTTCACCATGCGTTTTTACTAACCGCTGTTGCAGCCACCCTTGGAGCAACTCGAGCACTACTGCCTTATCGCTTCTGTTCTTCCTTGGTATTCTCAGAAGGGGGGTTCTGTATGTCTTGCCATACCTCAATGACTGGCTTTTGAAGACCACATCAAGGGAAGTTATAGTTTACACATTGTTTCAGACCAGACAGCTGTTCGAACAGTTGGGAATTCTGGTGAACAAGTCAAAGTCTGTTCTCACTCCATGCCATTGTCTCCAGTACATAGCTGTTCTGGACACAGGAAGGGGTCAGGCTTTCCTTCCCTCAGGCTGTGCTACAGTGCTGGTTGCCCAGGCTCACCTGGTATCTTCCAGTGACTGTGTCTCAGCCAGATGCCTCCTATGACTCATATGCCTCATGGCTGATGCCATTCTGACTTTCATGCTGGTGTGTCTGCATGAGAATTCCACAATGGTTCATCCATGCCCAGTGGGCTCAGCATTCTGATAAGCTGGAGTGTCTAATAGAAGTGACCTCACTCCCTGCTATGGCGGTTGGACCACTTCAGCCTCAAGATGGGATCCCCCTGGCGATGACAAGAGATGTCTTGGGTTCAGGCTGTGGTGCTTATGTGGGCCTCTTCTGAACTCTGGGCAAATGGTTCCCCTTGGATATGGTTCTGCACAGCTATACTCTGGAGATGAGAGCTGTTCTACTCAGCTTGCAGGCCTCCAAAACCTTCCTTTGGGGTCATTAGCTGTTGATCCCTACAGACAACATTTCAGTGATACACTACATTAGCCGTTAAGGTGGAGTCCACTTGTATCCTCTCTGAAGAAAGGCGATGAGAGGCTGGTACTGGGCCATGGAACGCAACATGTTCCTGTCAGCTGTCTTCCTGTCTAGTACATTCAGTGCCCTGGCTGATCGTCTCAGCTGGGTGCTCTGCCATGAATGGGAGCTCCTGGACTCTGTCATAGATGACTTCTTCCTAAAGTGGTTGTCTCTATGAGTGTAAATTCTGTCGCAGGTGCAGGGTGTGCTGGTGCATCCAGATCTGCTATCCCTACACCTCCATGCCTGGTTTCTGAGAATGTAGAGCTCTCCCACCTTGGGATTTTGCCCAGCAATTGCTGTGGTTCTCCTGGTGGCTTGGAAGCCATCTACTAGGTACACCTACTCACAAAAATGAAACATTTTTTGATATGATGTGCTGCCCATGCACTGCAGGGTTTTATTTAACTCTAAAATTTGATTAGCGTTTTGCTCATAAAAGTGCTAAATCTTTGTGAAAATGCATAGCTCTTGCCTCACTGTGTTTAACAAACACAGCATTTCAAGAAAATCTATATAAATACTTTCTGTACAGTTAGTATCATCCCAAGAAAAAAACTGCTAATCAATTATTTAAAACCCTGCACTGTACCCCCTTCATGTGTCCGTTCAATGTTGTAATGGACTACCTCCTGTCCTTTACAGACTCGGGCCACAGGTATTCTGCCATTAAGGTCCACTTGGCCACAGTGATGGCTTTTCTTGTCCTAACTGATTGTAAGACAGTGGCCCTGCCAGAGGTCTCTTGCAGGTTCTCAGAGGTATTCTACTCTAAAACCCTCTCCCCATGACATCTGCTTGACACGTTTTTGAACTGCAGACTCTGGTTGCACATCCTCCTTTTATTATTTTCCACAAGGATCAAGTTACCTTGAGTACCAGTCTTCATTTTCTACTGAAGATCATTTTCTGAGTGAACACTAAATCAGACAATTAACCTTCCTGTTGATTTTTTGACTCCCATGGATAGTGGGGAACATCATCACCATATGACTGATGTCCATCGGACATTGCTTTGGTTCCTGGATTGTACTAAGGACTGTAGAAAATCCTCTCATCTATTTGTGGCATTCACTCCCAGAATGGTGGGCTCCCCTGTTTCAAAGCAGAGCCTTTCCAAATGGTTGGTCAGCTGCATTTTTTTATGTTACCAGAAGCATGGTAAGCTGCTTACTGGTCCTGTCCTTGATCACTCTGCCAGTGGGATGGCTGCATTTGTGGCTTGTTTTGACATTGTGGCCATTGCTAACATATGTGCTGCTGCCGCCACTTGAAGTACTGTTCATATATTTACTAAACATTACAGTTTGGATATTGTCTCTCGTAGATCTGCTGGATTTGGCCTTACTGTCCTGCAAGGCCTCCTTACTCCTGGTACTGCTTGGGAATCATTCCATGATGTGGCTCAGTGGAGGAAGATATCCTTGAAGAAGATAAAATACTTACTTACCATAGTTGTAGATCTTCAAGAGACTCTCCTCCATGGAACCACAGCTCTCCCTCTCTCTCTCTCCCCCTGTTCTGGATGACAGGTGGTTATCCTGCCTGCTCTTGCATACAAATTCTCCTCTTATGCCTAAATTTGGCATATTTACTCAGGTTTCCATATCCTCTCCTGTGTGCCTGTTTTTTGTCCTGGTTGCTTCAGTCTCTGCCGGTCCGATGATCCCCTAGACATGTCTCCAGTGGGGGAACTGATGCATGATGGGGCTGCCTGCGTTGTATAGGCAGTGACGATGCTTGTTGACATGGGTGGCCCCAGGTAGCAACATTTTCCAGGTGGTCCTGATGCCGAAGGCTTACACTTCGATGATGTGGCTCAATGGAGGAGAGTCTCGTGAAGATCTGCTGTTATGGTAAGTAACTATTGGTTTACTTATTTTTTTTTTTTTTTTGTTTTATCTCTTAAAAGTAAAAATAAATTTACAAAATACAAAACCCAGGTACAGTTTAACTATACTAAAGAAACAATACATTTGTTGTATCATACACTGTTTTTCAGTTTACATGGATGTTTAGTGCAGCTCATAGTAATCCATAAATGCCCCTCTTTTGGGAAATATATAAATATATCTTGGTATGGGTATGTATGTGCATATATGCATAATATTCTCTCAAGATTTAGAATTATATAAATAGAGTTTGGTTTACATATTTTTATTTTCCCTCTTCAAAGTAAAAGGAAATGTATAAACTGCAAAACACGGATACAGTGAAATTACCCTGTAGTACCTATGCATTCGCTTATATCATAACTGTAGATCTTAAGAGAATGTTGTGCATGTATGAATGTACATACCCATACCCAGACGTATTTATGTATCACCCAAAATGGGTTTATTTATGGATTACCAGGCGTTTCACTAATAGATGTCCCTGCAAACTGAAAAATATCTTGCTTTAAATCTCTGGGACTAGTTACGTCTACTACCACAAATCAATGCTTATGTAAACTTCAGATTATGTACCTAGTACTTTCATATTTAAATACACTTGTTGCTGGAAAACTCTAAAATAACTACATTTTTTACTTACAGATTTGGGAACAATTTCCTTTCTTAAAAATGTAAACTCAAGTGATTTGATTTTGTTACTCATCAAACCAAATATGACTTTGAATCTCTTCTCACCATAATTGCTTTCAAAACTGCTAAAGGGATATACAATAAAACCATGAATAGTATATTAAAGTGTGGTGATCAGATTTATGCTAGATCCAACCAAGGATTCCCAACAGCAGTCTTTGAGTTTTTAGACTGAAAGCACTGACAAACCATGTTAACCTGAAAATGCCTGATTGATTTCCTTATCGGTTCATTAATTACTGTACAGTGTGTAATAGTGCACTGGTTAAATATTGGCACATATCATATGTTACCACAAATGTTCCAAGTCATCTTCATATGTAAAGGCGTTACTAAATATTGTATCAAGGTGTTCTGATTGTTGTTTGGTGAAAATCTGACCAAAGATGGCTAACAGTCGCCTTTGTCTTGCCCCTGTTCAGAATATCGTTAGCTACACTGAAACAAATCACTTTTTTGTTTTTGTTTTTATAAGCAGCAGACATAACCTTGGCTGGCAACTCGCACCAAGGAGCTGCTTGCCTGAGGGTCAGAATAAGCTGTAAAACTGTGTGTTAATTCTGTGTATGCTGCCTACCAATGGTCTGCTCATATTTTGGTCCCATGCCAGTTCAGAGCTGATCCTTGTAGCCCCACCCTTAATACACCATTTTAATAGTGCTAAGTGGAGAAGGGAGCTCCTATACTAGCAATGAAGATGGATGGGAATGTGGAGGTAGTTGTGTACATAACATTCAAGAACTCTGCAGGCCACTTTTATGTTTCACAGTGAAGTAACAATGGTGTATCTCCTTTTTAAGAGTATAATTGCAAGTAGCTAGCTTCAAATAACCTGGACCCTACCAAAAGGGATTACATTTTGCTTTTGTGGGTATGTGTGTGGAAGTATTTCTCTTGTGTTTGTACAGAGTTTGTGTCCATATTTACTGTTATGAACATAAAGGCTAACTCATCTTTAAGTTGCAACCCTTTCTCAAAAATTCCGGTTAGCCAAGTTCAGGTAATTTCACTCTGAATATTTTTAGTCACACTATTAAAAGGATATACACTTTCATCATTTCACTGTTTTTGATCAGGACTGGGAAATTTTACGGAACCTGATATGTATGTTTTTTAAGGGAAACAGTCACCACCAAGGGTCTCCACACTTAAGTGTGGGGCTGGTCCCAATGTACACTTTGTGTGCAAAAACATTTTGGTTTACTTACTGTTTACTGTAGTATAGTAGATGGTATCAGACTAAATTTGTTTAGTTATAGACCGACATCTTCTGTTAATACAAACACCATCATTCCCTGTAGATGACATCTGTGCATTAGGCAAGGGGGTGAGAAGTTCAATAGTCTGCAGCGCATGTTAGAGTTTATATAAGCTCTGGGATCTAATATTCAGAAAAGCACAAAGTGGAGCGCAAAGGTTTCGCTATGCTTTGCAATTGCCCAGGCATCTGAGGATGCTATATGCAGTCGGATAGCACACTGGCGCTATCCGACTGAATATAGGGCAATGTCAGCACAGTGCTAAGTCAAGTAGCACTGCCCAGACATGGTTTCTGAAGTGGACCTCAAGAGTGGATAGCGCCGGAGCACTATCAGCAGTTTTCGAAGGGACCCATGCAAATGAGTCCATTGGGCATGCAGGATACCAAGGGGCAATTTGCATGCCCATTATGGGCCCATTTGCATGGGTAGTGGTGGCAGGATAGCACAGTGTTGCCAACCCCCATTCCTCAGTCCAAGATATTTGTACATATCCCTGATGCCTAGTGATCCCCCACTCACAAGTCATGGGCCTGCAATAGTTTTTAAAAAAAAATCCTCCCTGGTGCCTAGTGGTCCTCCCGCTTCCAATCCTCAGCCTATAGTAAAACTACGCAACCCTCCTGGTACTAGATTCCCCATGGGCACTGATTAATGGTACCACTGGTTTACAATCTCTAATCTCTGGTGCCTAGTGTCCCCTCCTCCCCTCCACAGCACCAACACCCACCCCTCCATCACCTCACCAGTATCTGTGGTGCCATGGGTATGCATACAGCGACCGGCGCAGCTCTCCTCACACCTCCTCAGCTGGCCACCATATGTCCAGACAGGGAGCATGCATCTTCTTTATAAGACAAAGCATGTCATCCTTTCCTATAAATAAGATGCGCTCTTCCTGCCTGGACATATGGTGGCCAGCAGAGGAGGTCTGAGCTGGTAACCGTATTCACACCCACAGCATCAAGGATACTGGTAAGGTGACTAGGGGGTAGGTGTTCAGTGCCATGGTGGTGGGGGTCACTAGACACCGGGGATTTAGGGAATTGCAACCGGCAATACCTTTGATTGATGCCTATTGGGGGGGAGGGACCACTAGTACCAGAGAGGGTTGTAAGTTTTACTATGGGCTGGGGATTGGGGAGGCACTAGCACCAGAGAGGGTTTATTTTTATTACGGGCTGGCAATCGGAGGGAGGGGAGGAACCACTAGCACCAGGAAGGGTTTATTTTTAATACGGGCTGATGTTTGGGGGAGTTTGCTTCAGACCACAGAGGTGGATGGGCTTCTCCAGCAGCCAACTGACTAGTTGGCTGTGTTGCCTCCGGCGGCCACTAGAGTTGCGCAGAGTGAGAGAGGGTTTTGTTTGGCGGTATTTGAGCAGTGCAAAGGGACTGTGCTAAACCCTTTTGCTTGGCACAAGTCTGCTGAGTATTGGCTTATGCCAATATTCCTGTCCCTGCCCCCTCATTTGTATATGTGGGCATTAACCCCGTTTGCCAGTGCAACTGATCCTTCTGAATATTGGGCTCCAGCGCAGAAGGCAAACACCAGTTAGCGTCCATGCAGATTTTTGAATATCAGGCTCTTGATCTTTTGTTTGTTGATTCTACTGTCATCCATGAGCTGTGTAGTCATAGGGGACTATACATAGCCCTTGGAGAAAAGCAGTCCCAGAACACATCTGATCAGAGATTACAAAGTCTCTAACATGCATTGCAGGGTATTGAATCTCCCACTGCTGCCTACTGCTCTGATGTCAACTACAGGGGATTCTGAGATTTGTAGTAAAAAAATGAAAAAAGAAAAAAATGTCAGCCTAAAACTGCAAAATTAGTCTGATATAATCGACTATACCACAGTAAACAGTAAAAGAACAAAAAGTGTTTTTGCCCACAAAGTACACTGTGGGACCAGACTCGCACTTTAGTGTGGGGTCCTTTCTGCTGACTGTTCTCCTTTAACCTGCTAGGCAAATCCATAGAATTTGACGGCAGATTGTTTTTAATCACTATGTGAAGTAACAGGATAGCCTAGGAGGCTGTTTTGAGCAGGTAATGTTGAGAACAAAGTATCTGTGTGTAACCCCTCACCCCTGCCTTTTTGCCAAAACGACAGGTGGTATGCTGTTGAAGCTGACAGCAGTACCTGGTGGGGACCTGGGTTCGGGGAGGATGAGGTTACTCGGCACAGTGGGGACTTTGCTACCCCACCCTGTAATGGTGGCGGCAGCACTCCTGTGCATCAACATTTAGAATCTGGGTCAAGCCACTGCACACCCCCGATTTCCACACACTACTGATAACTTTTGCTCAAACTGCACAACTTGCTCTGGCTTTAAACACATTTACAGGATTTTCCTTGGACTTTTTACATGCTGGTATCATTTATTTTATTCACAGTCCCTTACAGCTTCAGGTTTTTAGCACAGGATAGCCTGTATTACTAGTGCTGCATTTTGCTACAACCCACAGTCTCTCTCTGGCTGCAGACTTTAAACTGAGGCTAATTTCATTACTATGCACACAGTCAGTGGCTTAACAGACTTGCACTTGCTGGCAGGGCTTAACACAGTCGTTACTTGCAAAGCGACTACACACTGCTGCACACACATTTTATATGGCATAGACTGAAAATCATTGTTTGAGCAGTTTCTTGGTTGTTTACTTACTGTTATCAGTAGCAGCTTGCTGCGATGGGGAAAAACGGTCTGCAGCCAGTTCTTGAAGGCCTTGGAACACAAACGGGCGGGCAGTCCTAGCGATCGTCTTTTTAAACACCAAACTTGCAAGTTGGATGATCGATTACCGGGTTGAGCCCAATTTTAAACTAGTCTATTTTTAAACTGTTTACAACGCTTTGAACATTCCGCGACGCTCCTCGACTGCAAGTTCACGCACTTCACTCTCACTCCCTCTCGAATGCTGGGGCAGTTTCTGTAGAGCTGGCTGAGGGGTGGGACTGATTGCAGCCTGACCAACCACACAACGCCATGCAAATGAGCCTCTTCTTCATTGTGAGGGCTCTTCTCATGGCGATCGTCGGGCAGGCAAATTTAAACTGCAGAATGCAACTTTTTTCTTTTCCAACTGACTCCATGGCGGAAGCCCATTTCAGCCATATAACATAGCCATTTACTCTGCAGTCTCTCAGTTCACTCAGAAAGCATTTCCAGCGTCCAGGGCATAATTTTCCTTTTGCTACCCCTAGTCTTCCACACTTTTCTTTACCACAGTTCATTTTAAAATCATTTCCAACGTCTGGGGCATAATTTTCCTGTTGCTACCCCTAGTCTTCCACACTTTTATTTACCACAGTTCATTTTTAAAGCAGGCACAAATGCTGTAAACAATTTTGATGCAGGACAAGGGCACACTTTTTGGCTTTACAGCTCCTTGGTAAACAGTTGGCATTTTTAAACAGCAGCACAAGATTCACAGCACACAGCAACACACACTAGGGAAATTGCTTCAGCTTTTTGGGCTACCCACTGCCAGATAGCCAAAATGCTAGCCCCCTTGCCCAAGCACCTTCCTCCCAGAACAAAATCCAAAGCGGTGCCTCCATTTTTGTAACCTCTCACCCCTGCCTTTTTGCCAAAATGACAGGTGGCATGCGGTTGAAGCTGACAGCAGTACCTGGTGGGGACCTGGGTTCGGGGAGAATGAGGTTACTTGGCACAGGGGGACCTAGGTTTGGCTACTCTGCACAGGGGCACCCAAGTAAATCCGAACACAGGAAGCAATAACTGTAATGTCCAGAACCAGGAATGGGATTCTTCAGTGTGGCTTTTATTCACAAACTAGCTGAACAAAACAAAGCATAGACGGACCCCCAAGGGGCTACATTTCCTGGCAATGCAGATTAGAGACTACAACACGGTCCATTGGAAGAATGAACCAATTATCCTATCGTGGCTCCCCACACCACTTAGAGTCTGTGACTCCTAGAGAGATCTTCCCTTTTGCAACCCCACGTCTGGGTACTTCCCCCATCACTGGCCAAGTGCATGAGGCAAAGCAGCAACCACAGCAGAAATCCGTAGAGGTGGACCTGGTTACTAAAGATGGGGGGTTTGCCCACCTTCAGCTTCCACAGCCCATACCCGGCCATTTCCCTGGGAAAACTGAAACTTCTGAGTGTAGATTAAATGGTAGATGAACTGGCGCATCTCCTCTACATATTACTTGAAATCACACAGCACTCTAGCATTTAACACTACTCCACTTGTTTGGCCTAGTCCTATAGGCTTCCCAAAATGTAGCTCAATTCCTAGATTCCCACACGTCTCAGGGTGAAGAAAACATTTTGCCCTCTCATGTTAGAGCAAACACTCACCCTTTAGTTGCATGCCCCACAGGCGAATCACAAATTTTCCAACTTTCCAAACAAAGGCTGAACTGAACAGGCAGCTTTTCTTCCTCTTGGCAGAATTAAGGGGATTGCCCCAGGAATCTGCATGGGGATCTTTACATCCCCCCCCTCCCCCCGGAGGGAGGGGGCACTGAGACCTGAACAGCGGTCTCCACCACTTGAGCACACCTTACTTGCTCAAGACAAACTGGACACTGACTCCTTCTTACTGAAGGCAAACTGGAACACTGACTACTAACCTTTGAAAACTCCCAACGTTCTATCTAACTCCCTCTGCTGCAGATTCCAATGTGGCTTATGCAGCTGCGAAAGTTCTGTTGGTGATGTCATCCCTCAGTCTCAGCTGAGACTGAGAACAGAGTGAGACAGTGTGAAACCCATTTAACTGGAGTTTCACAAGCTGCCTTCCCTGCCTACCACTAGGTCTTAATGGGATTCTAGTAACCCCAGTTAACAAGGGGTTACATGTGGTTCTGTGTTTTAGCAGAATCTTAGACAGGGAGAGTACTGTACATCTCCGTTGCTGTGGAGGTGCCTTGATGTGTTACTGTGCTTAACTATTTGATCCAGTTTGAGTTCATGTGACCAAAGACTTCTGAAATGACTTTGAGATATGCTTTTGAGGGTAAAATGATGCACATCTCCCCTGACTGTACATGCACCAGTAGTTTGATAAAATAATCTAGGTTGTTACTGAATGGCATCCTTTCAAGCTTGGCACCTATGTATGCCATGTTAATATCGTTCAGTATTTTACAACTGGTAGTGTCTTGTTCTCTATATGTAATAGACTCTTGAACTTAAAAAATACTTGGGGCTTAAGACATGGGTTTTGTTTGCTTTGTGATAGCAAACAGTATGCCATGGGGAATTTTTTGGCCTTTTATAACAAGTGTGCAGTTTGGATATAAATTGCAGTTGTGCATTTGGATCATTGCAAAATTCTGCACCTTTGCAAATCCTATCTATTGAGAAAATGATCCTTAATTTTGCTCATCATATAGCATGTGTATAAAACTGACATATTTACACTGCTGTGTTTTGTTCAGAATCCACTGACTAACTGCCGGGTTTATTAAAACGATGATATCCTGTAATTTGAGTAAGTGAACAGATCATTATGCATTCTGATATTTGCTGTATACATTTTTGGTAGCATTTTTTCCCATTTTCTCCCCATAACCTGTCCCTGTACCTCAGATGCGCATGCGGAGGCACACCGCGTCTTGAGGTGCCCTCTCACTACATGTCCCCCCCCCACCTGTGCTGACCACTGGACCACCACCTGGTGACAGCAGATATATGGGGGGGTGGCAACCACCCTGGGAGAGGAGAGCTGCCTTCCGACTGCTCAATCCTGCTTCCACCCCACCCCCCTTGTCAGCTCCCCGATTACCCGAATCCGTTCCCAAACCCAGGTCGCCGGTGTGGCATGAGGTAAGGCATCCAGCGCCTCAGCCCTCTGCGCCACCAGGTCAGCCACATTCTGATATTTGCTAACATTTGTTGATTTATTGTGAAGCAGCAGTGTTTTTCATGGTACTGATTTTGTACATATACCTTTCTTTTGCAGTCTAGATGACCCCTTTTTTTACTGTCTTATAAGATGCAGTTTTTTTCTTCCATTAATTGATTCTGTTTTAATAGGTGTTTTTTTTTTAGAATTGAACCAATAATTGTGAGCATTGTTAAATGTGGATGCCCCCACCCCCACCAAATCATTTAACATTGCTTTACTTAAAAGATAACCTAGCATGCAGCGTAAACTCCTCCCTGACTGCATGGAACAGGGGACATTAGGGCTAACCCCTTCAACTTAAAAGTTGAGCATAAAATAAAATGTGGCACCATGTAAATGGATTTAGAAACCAAAATTAAGACCAGGGATCAACCCTTGGGGTGCAGAGGAAAGCAAAATAAAGTAGATGCATCTTTTAACAGGAACTGTGACTGAAATCGTATTTTGCATTGGTTGCAGGTACTGCATCTTTTGTCTGCATGGTTTCTACTGGAACATGGAACACTAAGGGACCCGATCTCAGCAACTGTACCTCACACTGGGTGAATCAGCTGGCTCAGAAGGTTGGTTGGAACTGTTTCATAATGTTATCAGGGTGATATAGTGTGAACGATGAAAATCTTTTAGCATGTGAAATACTTGACTTCTTATTTTTTGCTAAAAACAAAGGAATTATACATCTGATGACCCTTAAATCATTTATCACCTGAAGTATTCATATATGCATTTCAGTATACTGATAGTGGGGATGAAATAATTATACAGTAATTAGTTAATTTAATGCATGTACAGTATATGATTTGTTTTACATTTGAGAAGCAAGAAAGAGTGTGTGTTGAAAACAGTTTTATGAAGAGACCCTTAAAACTGTATGGCATGCGACTGTACATGCATAGTCAGCAGAAAATTGATATGATGCAGTTACATGTTTGAATTTCCATAAAAATCCATATATAAATTGTCAAAAAAATACAACTCAGCATGATAATTGAGAAGTTTTCCTCCACTGCCTATTAACTGTGTTTTACAGTGCTTCAGATGAACTGCTGGAGCTAAAGAATGGCATACACAGTACAAACTTACAGAACTTCTCCCCTTTGACCTTCATATTCTAACCATTTTATATCAAGCAAGGGACTTGATTTGTTAAATTTCAGTCAGTGGAATCCAGAGTATGGTGTCAGTTTCAGTAACTTACCAACTTCAGTGTGTGAAAGTGTCATAGGCTGTTTCACAGCAGCTTCAAGCATCAGTAATGAGAGCAGAAAGCTGCAAAGCATAAAAAAAAAATGTTTTGGCATCATGCTGAGATCCTATAACTGTTCATTCTAGATCAGAAGTGGAGAAAATGCTGCTAACCTTGCCAATGAACTGGCAAAGCATACCAAAGGCCCAATTTTTGCTGGCGATGTGACTTCGTCTGTTAGATTGATGGAACAATTGGTGGACATCCTGGATGCACAACTTCAGGAGTTGCGGCCTAGTGAAAAGGACTCTGCTGGTCGGAGTTTCAACAAGGTAACTTGAAGGCTGGGGTTTATTGCTATGACCTACGTTCACGTAGTTACCTCATGCAGCATTGATGACTAAATTCTCCTGTTTCTGTTTTCAGGCTCATAAATGTTATTTCTCTTTACATCAAGTCACATCACTGATTGGTTTCTATTTTATTTTACATATTAATAAATAAATGAGAGCACAGTTACAGTATTGCCAGTCTACATTTTCCACACACAGATACATTTATACCTTTTGAAATGATGATTCTTTTTATAGTTTAATAATGCAATATTCTGGGAACATGATTTGATGGGACAGTTTATGCTCTGGACTTGTACAAATTTCAAAAGCATCCTAGTTTTTCGACTAACAGTATGTTTTTCTGTGTTTGATCTTTTTCTAAATGAAAAAGCTCCAAAAACGAGAGAGGACATGCAGAGCATACATTAAGGTATCTCTCCTGTGCTGTCACTCTGCTTTCTCTCTGCTTCTACTACCTGCTTCGCTTTACCTTCATGACGCATGATCCTTTTTTTATTTTGTTTTTTTTTGTACATTGTGCCCCATATCAGCAGTACAATTGATAGTTTTGCACAGGCTTAATTACAATTTTCAACTGTATACCCTTCCCTCCCAAAAAAATATCAATTTATAGAAACGGGAGTGGTCCATACCTAAAGTGATTAAGCCTTGTCTTTATAGTGATGTTTGTGCAAAACAACTATATAAAACATTTGTTCAGCCAGTTTGTTGCAAAAGGGTGATGGTTACATTCTGGGATTTTTTTTTTTTTTTTATGGGCTGTTGAATATTGTCAAGCTACCAGCAAACCAGTTGCTGCATAGATTCAGCTGGAAATATAAGCATAGTTGTGCTCCATTCAAATAAATTGGGAGTGTTTAAATTAATGGAGGCATGTCATCTGCTCATTGTACTGGTACTGTGTCAAGACCTTAATTTCTGACCGGTGTCATTTTCAGTATGTAGCAAATTAAGCCTCTCTATTCAGATAAGACTAATAAAGGCTTTTAAATTACAAATCAAAAACTGACATATACTATGCAAATGAGGCAAGTCCCCCCTTTGTGACACAGAATTCATTTGTACCTTAGATTAGAGACTCAAATTTGTATTTCTCTGTAACTAATCAAGCTGGCCTCAACAGGCCAATTTCTGTACCTCTCCAGTTAATGGCTGCAGTGGTATCAGCATGAGCATTTTGACTATTCCGTTTCCCATTAGAGAGAGAAAAAGCCTTTAATGCCACTTCGAAGCATCTTCCACCTGCCAGGAAGGTCATGGCAGCTCGCAAGGCAGACAGAAAGAGGATATTAAGATGGATTAGGCTAATGAATCTTATTCTGACAATAGCCTCGGCCAAGTTTTTCCCCATTCATTCATGCGTGCACACTGTAGTATTCCAAACCAACATGTTTTTGTTTGTTTAATGTATGGTGTTTCTAGTGTTGATTCTTTAAATTGATCTGGCCAGTTATATATGTGTTTATTGACATGTTATGAGAGGGTAAATGGGACTGGAGTAAATATGGTGATTCAGCAATACATGGCATATTCAAGGCACAGCTACATTATCTATGCATTAGTGTAAGAGCCAGGCTCCAATCGATTAACTGATTAGCCTGATTGATTTAATTATTTTCTAAAGGGATTTTAATGATGTCTCCTGGAATTTCTGTATTTGCCTTATTTACTGTTTGGGGGGCAACTTTAAAGCCAGGCTAATGAACCACACTGCTTACAGAAGTTATTACTCTGTAAATTACTTTTTTAATGAATTTTATTATGTTTGTGTAATACTGTGTAAACAAACTTGCAATTATTAGTATAGTTTTATGTTGGCTGTGGTGGTCTTTATAAGAACTCTTTGTCAGCTGTGCAGGTGTAGAATTAGCAGTCTCATTATATATTAATGCCTAGGTAGGGACACTGTGCAGAGAGAGGTAGGTCATGACTGATTTATAATCACTGATGCAGGTCTATTTACTGTGCTTAGTTAAAAATGGGACTGTTTGTCTTAGACCGTTGTTAACCTGAATATGTAAACTAAAAAAGACTCTTTCCCTAGGCGTAGCAAGAGGAATGTCACCTGGGGACATCTCTAGGCCTTTAAACTTGAAGATAAAATAACATATGACACCATGTAAAAGAATCTGGAAACAACAGTGAACAGCAGGGATCAAAACTGATTCCCTGCCCCCAATGCTCTGCTTGGGGCAAATGGGGTAATGAGATGCAAACGCACCCCCAGTTCCTACTTCTCATAAAGAGTACAAGGATTAAATATGCAGGTGTTCCACAGGTGTCCAGGATACCTGTCAGGGCATGGCTACAGATGTACAAAGTCGGGAAACTTTGCTTCACAAAATGTTGACGCACTGAGTGAGAACTGCAAGAGTTGGCAGTATACCGGCGAAAAGTTGGTGGTGAAGTGCCACATGGCATAGTTTGGTGATAAAGAACTATGCAAAGTGAATAGCTGCTCTAATTTTTCTTAAAAATAAATAACTAAAATTCCCCCCACCCTCTCAGCCATTACTGTGCACCACCCACCACACCAAATGTTTTAAAATAGTAGCTCCACACCCGTCCCCTTGTTAGGCCCTACCGCCCTACTTCGCTTTTGTGTACCCAACGAAGTTTGTAATGAATGATAATAGCTCATTATTAACATCCCCCACCTACAAAAGCAAATTCCCCTTTTTTCCCCTACCCACCCCTCTATCACGTGACATAAACCCCTACCCTTTACCTCCCTCTTCCCAATAAACCCTCTCCTCCCCCTCAAAGACCCAAACTCCAGTTTGCAGTGCCAGTATGAACCTCTGAAATAGGAAACAATCCCCCATTGAAGTGAGTGCTGCTCTCTTTTCCAAGTCTTTGAGCCAAATGAATGGTAAGTGACTTATATCCCAGTAGTAATTCCTGGTCGGCTGGTAAGAGATTTTAAAGCCAGCTGTTACAGACTTCACTGGGTACACCAATGGGGGGGTAGAGGGAGGTGGCAGTCTAGTGGGGGAGGGAAGGGTGTGGGGCTGCTATTTTAATGCAGCAGTATTTGTTAGTCACTATTTAGTTTTCCTCAACAACAGATTTCTGGCAAAAACATCAATATGCCCATTTTTCTTTTCATTTTGTTTCCTTCCGAAACTGAGATATGGAATTTTGAAGTTTTTAGAAGTTTCTGCACCCGCCATGGAAAAATTAAATATTTTAATGTTTTTTTTTTTCCAATTGTTTAACCAGGTGAGACACACTAAGCTGAAAGCTTGTTTACAGGTACAACCTGGAAGCACAGGGAAGTTAAGTGACTTGCTCAGGGTCACACAGTATGCAAGTGGGGACTGTGGGATTCAAACCCAGGTCTCCAGATTTGCAGCTCAGAGCCTTAAACCACTGTGTTATACTGCCTCCCAATTCTATGATGTTTGCCATAAAAAACATGTGGTAGCACCATCTTAATATATCCACAGCACTACTCCAGCTTGTACATTTAAAAGGTAACCTCAACAGTAGAGAGTTTTAAAAACTGAGAGTGGTGGTCATCGTTAATGACTTGTGTGATTTAATTACAAAATTAGTTCTAAAAGCTGCTTTAAAATATATCAGGTAATCAACAATACACTGATGATGAATCTAAGGATGTTATAAATATATTGTTGATGCTGCTTTAAAAGAAGTGGGTGGTTGGGGGGGCATGACTGAGTGGAGTGTTTTTATTGGGTTTTCAAGACAAATAAGCTAAAAGAAAAAGCAAAGCCAAGTAAAGTTGGTGGGAAGTTAGGGACTTCGTAAAACTCTGCAGCACTTCCTGATCTTGCATCACCTTTGCTTGCAAATTATAACTTCATAATGTCTTAAGGCACATCAGTAGCTCCTCAGCAGTGCAGATGGCTCCTTCCCGCAGCAGCTCCATTTCCATTAGTGACCGTGGCTTCAGGTTCTTACCCTGGTTACACTTGCTCCTTTCATCAGTGCCCTTTACAAAATCGGGAACAACTGCCCCTCCCCCACATGTGGGTGAATAGCATTCTGTGAGATCAGTGAAACATGGATTAATCTTCCCTCTCTTCTTAAAGTCCTTCCTTAAATCTCTATTTCATGCCTTTTTCACCCCTTCTTGCTCTTATTTTAACTGCCTTGCCTTATATTTGGCATCCCCATGCCTCACTTTTGCTGCCTACTCCCAATTCAGCCAGTCGCTCACTGTTATGTTTGTGTACACTTTTTAGTTCATGTTTCTTAACTTATCAGTGTAGTTGCTTGTATTATTGTTTTTGTTGCATACTTGTTACTTGCCACTGTATAAGTATGGTCTTGTTGATTCTACCTTTCTCTGTAGCCCCACCTCTCAAGGACTCATGTGGAAACCAGCCTCAGCTCAGTGTGCTTTTTCTGCCAAAACATGATCAGAATAGCAGAGGAGCAATTGCCAGCCCAGTGGCATGGAGGGCTGAGGCACTGGGCACCATGCCTCCTGCCATGCCAGCAACCCGTTTTCAGGAACAGAACTGGGTTGCTCAGAGGCTGGCAGGATGAGGAAGGATCAAGCATCCCAAGACAGTACTCCTTCCTCAGGGAAGGAAGGAGGTTACAGTGGCATGCTGCTTGCCTGCCAGCCACCTAGCGATGGCTAGGTGGCAGCACATGAATGTCACCGCGCAGGGAAGGGAACCCACATGCAGAGCATCAGGGCCATCTCCACGGAAGCAGAGCTTGGACATCGCACCCATTGCACATACATGGCCCGGGGAGGAAAAACCACCCCAGGAGGCAGGGTGAACGAATGACTGACCCTCCCCTGCAGGCCCTGCACCAATGACTGGGCAAAACCACAAGTCCTATGGCAGAGGATGATGGTTAAAGTAAGTCCCAGTGGAGCCGGTTGACGGGGCTTGGGGAGAACCAGGAGATAACATAGAAGATGGAAAAAAAAAAACAATAACAGAGGAGCAGGCAATTTCGTCTCCCTGCAGTAGTCAACTAGAATAAATAGATTTGACTGGGTAACAGACTACCTTGAATATTTCAACACTGAACATCATGACATGCAGGTTTCCCCTGCAGAGGCACTTTTGTCAGGTTTCTCCCAACCAGGAAGCTCGCTTTGTCCAGCACACACAAGATTTAGAGCAGTCAACATTCTGGCAGTCAGTAGCATGCAATCCTTTGCAAACACTCTCAAGAGGAGCAGAAAATCTGCTGCAGATAGTGGGCCATAGAGTATTAATTGCAATAGCAAGCAGGACTTCAGGGTCAAGATCTCTGATTGTACCTCTGCCACAGAGGCATTGGGACTCTAAAGCCCTGTCCACACTCACGATCGCAGGAGCGTAACACTTTCAAAAATGATTTAGCACTTACCGTTACAGCTGGTCCACACAATCTAGCACTGTGTGGTGAACAGTTTTGAGAGCGGTCGTGTTGTGTCCACACTGTAGTGCTCCAGAATGCAGTAGTGATGCCCGCCATGATGGGAGTGTAGTGGTTATGTTCCAGGAACCGCATTAAAAGTGTGCATTTTTAGTAAGTGTACATTTCAAGTGGGGGATGTGGTGTGTTTCTGAACTTGTTCAGAAATGTGATTTCTAGGAGTAAAGTTGTTAATTCTGATCATGGGCTAGAGGTACACTACCGGTCAAAAGTTTTAGAACACCCCCATTTTTCCAGTATTTATTGAAATTTACACAGGTTAATGTCTCAATGTACTCTGAAATTAAAGCATAGAACAAATAAACAATTGGAGATAAAAAAGAAATCATAGAATCATTTTGTTTAACAAAATTTAATCTAAATTTTTGACTCATCAAAGTAGCCACCTTTTGCAGATATACTGTAACCGCCGAACACACTCGTGGCATTCTTCCTACAATGGACATCAAATATTGTTTGGGAAGTTCTTCCCAACACTGTTGCAGAAGTTCCCACAAATGTGTTGCACTTGTAGGTTGCTTTGCTTTCACCCTTCTGTCCAGTTCATCCCAAACCAGCTCGATGGGGTTTAAGTCTGAGACTGTGCTGGCCATTCCATGATTTGAAGCCTTCCATCTTGTTCTTTTCCTCAAGGTAGATTTGACATAGCCTGGAGGTATGTTTGGGTCATTATCTTGCTGTAGGATGAACCCTGACCAACTAGGCATAGACCAGAGGGTATTGCATGGCGCTGCAAAATGCTGTGGTAGCCTTTTGGTTCAGGGTGCCAGTCACTCTGTGCTGTTGTCCTGTGAGCCGCCTATCACGCAAGCTGTTGACTCTCAGAAACTTGTCTTCTGATTCTGTTGTGGCTTTGGGTCTGCAGACCTCTTCCTGTCAGAGTTTCCTCCAGTTTCCAAGTGCCTTTTGATGGTGTAGGAAACTGTACTCACTGACACCTTGGCTTTCTTTGCAATTTCTCTACAGCAGTTTTGCTAACCTAAACTTTTTTTTTAACCTCTAGCAGTTTACCGCTTACCTTTGTACCATTTCAGGTTATTCACTGGACTTGAATTGCTTAAATTTCAATAAAAACTGGAAAAATGGGGGTGTTCTAAAACATTTGACCGGTAGTGTGCATTCTGGAATCCAGTTGGGTTGTACATTTTGATAGTGAAAAAGAAAGGGAGCACATTTCCTTAGATCCTGGATAAGTGGCTATGAAGTACAAAATCTGTGAGTGGTACAGTACGGAATGCTCTCCCATTTGCACTGGTGAGTATTCCATTTTGAAGAGCAATTTCACTATGAACCATTTATGCTACTGATCCCGAGACTACCTTCCAACAGGTCTCGAGATCGGTAGCCAAAATGCATCAGGTGCCGTTACCAGTGCGGATGCAAACCGTTTTTTACGTGGTCTGTAACGGTTGCGACCCGTGGTAACGGTGCACACTGGTGAGTGTGGACAGGGCCTAAAATTCTACAGTCTGGCAGCCAGGAGCCACCAAGGAATACTTGCATAGAAATAATGTCACATGTGGATGTGGTTGCTAGGGTCTGTATGTTTAACCAGTAGGCCCCTCTGGATTCTTATTTGAGCTCTCAACCCTGATTCAGCTGACTGGAGTGTACAGGCACTGGTTCTGTGAGACCATCCTTAAATCTCCACAGCTATAGCAATTTATATAGCTAGTGGCAAGCTTAAATTACCTTGCAGCCAGGCTTGCTGTCCGACACCTAATCTGGTGTATGTCAAGGGAGAAGTAGTTTTTTTTCTGTCCCTCTTCCATAGTCTTAGTGGTGCTAAGTGATTGGTTAAGGGTCCCAGCAGGTGAAGCCTTAGTAATACCTGTTCTCACCTCTGAACAAGGAATGGTGGCAGCATTCTTCTTGGTAGATAAAATCACCAGTCCCTAATAACTGTGGTTCTGCCAATATGGAGCTCGCTGAGGAGCCTGAATTCAGCGAAGATGGAGATGGGAGAACAGATAGCTAGGTCTAATTACATTTGGGCCATGCTAATGTGCATAATAATGAAGTCCCTAACATTGGACATAGTCGCAGTTAAAGGGAAATGTTCACATAGAGTAGTCTCACACCTACATGTGGGGCTGCCACCCCCCCCCCCCGATCTGTACTTCACATGAAAACAATTTTTTACTTATCTGTGTGCCTCTGTTATTAAGTTTTATCTGATTCAACCAGACATCACTCCACTGCCATTTCAAGTATACTGCCTCTCAAGCAGCATCCCAGAATTCCAAGTAGCTAATGTCTTGGCTGATGCTCAGCCACAGGACAGTCACTTAGCCCACACCGTATAGTGAGCTATTTATAGCTCTGTTTTGCAGCTTGCCAGTCCTATTGCTCTTCATAGACTACTGAAAGTACAGGTTGTACCAAATAATTTTGGGTGCCCTAAGTGTACCGTGGATGGCACCATCAACCCTATTTATGCATGACTGTTGGTATCACAGTCCTTTTTTGACTGAGGAGAAATGATGGTGCTGCTGCAGTTGTAACTCACATCATCTAGTCAACATGTTCTTTAAACCCAGCCCCAGACTGCCATGAACTCCACACATGGGGAAGAAAGGGAAGACTGTCAAAAGGGGCTCACTTCCATTAGAGTTACCAACAGGAAGTTCAGCTGAACAGGTGTCTGGAAGAAAATAAAACATCTGATCCAATTAATTTTCTCACTGTAACTTCCCCTATACAACAGTTTGGGGCCTCCATTTGCTGAATAATTTGAAATCCACTTGGGATTTCCCACAGACAGCACAGAAAGCATAGATAATTGTGTTTGTTGCTGTTGTTCAGTATGTTTATTGATAGTAAAAAGCCAGTTGAGCAAAGCTCATTTTCAGTGGCTTCCTAAGACATGAGTTACGATGTCATAGGAAGGCTAAGTAAAACAGCAATGTGCATAATGAAAGATAATGAACTGATCTTGAGCTAGGCTGTTGACTTGTGTGAAGAGACCCTTTTGTCATCTCAAGTGTGCCACCCAAGGCCGTTGTTCATTGGAAGTAGGTGGGTGAAGTTAGGTTAATCCATCACTTATCACACCCCCAAGGTAGCTCTGCAAATGAATCTAATAACCCTTGGCTGTACGCTGATGAGTCCAGTGCATTACTTGCTAAAGTTCGTTGACAACACTAAATTGTCCAAAGTTGTGGACACGGCAAGAAGGGGGTGCACTGTAGGGGGGATTGAACATATTGAAGGCATGCATCACGTCATGTGCATTGAATGATGGGGACTTGAGTTTACCGTGTGTACATTTAAGGTACGGTACTTCAACTAAAGGGGAGGATTTTGTATTGTACCAAGGAAAATGATTTGGGGATAATTGTGGACAGCTAGCGTAAGCTAGGCAGATAAGGCACTACCTCACTGTCAGATACACAAACTGACCCTGAAGCTTAAAAGCACTGTATTGAGGCTAGACTCACTTGAACCAAAATAACAAACAGAGCTGTGCATAACAACCCAAGCAATGTATGTAATGCAGACACATTTTACTGCAGAAAATGAAAGAGTATCTGCCATACCAAACAGTCTTTAAGGGCAGATGCTGTTTAGTGTACGGCAATCAAAGTTTTTTGCACTATTTACAAGGCTTGGGTTCCTGTGCACAGATCTGTTTGTTATTTCGGTGATGCACTGCCATAATCAAAAATATTAATAAATAAGCACATTTATTGGATGTATTAGAAGTGGCATAAGGAACAGATAGGTGGAGGTGATACTCCCTCTGTACAAGGTCTTGGTTTGACTGCACCAGGAATATTATGTCCATTTCAGAGCTTTGAAGGGTGAGGTGCCCCGTCCTAAGAAAGCAAGGCAAGTAACACTAGCTCAGGTATAGTCCTTACTGGTCTACCAGAACATTGCACATAGGCAGGGTTGGCAGAATTTGATTATTTTTTTATAATTTTGACGGATATCATCGATTTTTATTCTTGATTTATTCCTGATTTTTGTCTATCTAAATTGACACAATTGCATGAAATTTATTAGCATGGAAGCGTTTTTTTTAGATTTGTATCTGTTTAATTTTCACAAAATGTTAAAAACATAAATTGTTAACGGCACATGTCAGATAACAATAAAAAAACACCTCAGGCCTTTACAGGTACTGGAATGCATGATTATTTTGCTAGAGCAAGCAAACAATTCCAGTTTTAGAAAGCACTCCAAATTTGAGCTAATGTCCTTATTGTGGTACAAAATGTTCAGCTGCCCAGGTCAATCTTCGGAGAGGTACATGCGATGTTTGTCTTAAACTTTTCTGAGCAGACTGAATGATCTTTCCACAGACACTGAAGTTACTGGTACTGTGAGTGCATGTAATGCCATACTTGACATGCAAGTGCTTATGAATGAATGTTGCTGACTCCAGACAGGAAAAACAGTGTGATCGCAAGGGGGCACCTGCAAACCCAATGGGCTCATGTCGTTGTATGCACAGACTTTAAACAACACTCACCTTTGCCTGTTGGCATTTTTGAATATAGCTGGAAAATGTACAACAAATTTGTTGACGTTGCAGAACTCATTTGTTTTTAAGAGCATGATCAGTGGCCACATGCAGAAGATGAGCAATGCATGGGATGTGCAGCAGATGCGGATAAACTTCCTGCAAGTCCTTTACTAAGCATTGCATGTACATCACAAAGTCACTGTTGACTGACGCACAGTTTTCCCACATTGGCTGTACTCTCACAGCATATATTGAATCAAATTTGAAAGGATCCCTGCACTGCACTGAAGAACTACAGATGATTTTAGTAGAATAGCATTTGCTGATTTACTTTTGTTGAACACTGCAAGGATGTTAAGTGCTGGCATTGCAGCAAGCTCAGGGGTTTCATCAGTTACTGAAGAGAATTTCTCACCACTCGAAAGATCCTTAATTGCAGCTGGTGAGCAAAAATGTCAGGCAGGTATTTTTCTTCCAGCTTATGATGTTCTGGGCAGGTGCACGCTGCCAGTGCATACTTGTGAAGCAGAGCTTGTAAAAAGCTCGAACCATGGACAGCATTCATTGGCATCACTTTAAAGCACAATGCACATACCAGATCATGTGGAAAATCAACTGCTTCTTCCTTCTTTTGTCTCATTCTTCCCAAACAGGCTACCATCATAGCCTGGGTTATCATTGCTTGACTCTCTTTCAATCTCAAATTAGTTTTACTATTCAGATTTTCAGTAATACGATTTGCCTGCCCAGTGATTTCTGTTTTTACAAACTCTGCTGCACAAAATGTCCACATCTTCTTCCTCTCCAGACTTTTTGACCATTTTAAATTCGAGGTCAGGTTATTCACTGCAATATTCCTCCAGAGTTTTTCTTTTGTGATCCATTGTTGAAACAAGAAATGTGGTCTTGGTTACTGAGTGCTGTTGATCCTCCCGACACAAACATAGTTGCATTTAGCTAGTTTTTCATAATTCATTCAGCTAGCTTTTCATAATTATCTATTTAGCTGCAGCTCCAGTTTTGCTAACAATGGAGCTACAAGTGTTTTTACCTGCTTCTATTGAATTTATGTATGCAGCATTAATTAAGTACATTGATTATACACATCAAGGTGGGACCCTAATAAGTTCTTAAGCAGCATTTTCTCACTTTGCCTATTTGTCAGTTTATATTATCAGTGTAAACAAATGTTTTCCTCGGTTTGTGTGTGCACAGTGAAATCAATGCTTATTGACATTTACCGATTTAAATCACATCCATCCAAGCCCACACGTAGGATAGTGGCAGAGTTGAATCACACAAAGGTGAGGGTCCTGGACTTCAGAAGTGCTGACTTTACAAAGATGGGAGAATGCCTCAGGGATGCCCCGGTTGGGGGCGGGACTGGGGGGTGTAGAGGAACAGTGGACGAAAATAAAAGGAGCCATAGTGAAAGCATCAGACCTCTGTGTTAGGCAAGTAAGCAAAAGCAAGAAGAAAAAAGACTGCTATGGTTCTCAAAAGAGGTGGCTGGGAAGGTAAAGGCAAAAAAGTTGGCATTCAGGAGGTATAAAGGAGACACAGGAAGTAGGACAGGGAAGTGTATCACGAGAAGCAGAGGTAAACAGGGAAAGTGATCAGGAGCACAAAGGTGCAAATGGAGCAGAAAAATAGCCCACACAGTAAAGAAAGGGGACACAGCATTTTTCAGGCACATAAATAAAAGGTGAAAGACCAGGGAAGGGATTGTAAGACTTAAGAAGGGAAGGAGGGGAGTGTGTGGAGGGGGACATGGAAAAAACAGAAATCTTGAACAAATATGTTTGTTCAGTGTTCACAGAAGAAGGGGAAGGTGAGGGGTCACATATAAGCAACAGGAGGATCAATGGAAGGGGAGGTGGACTTCAGTCCATTTATGGAGGAAAGAGTCCTGAAGAAACTCACAAAACTGAAAGTGGACAAGGCAATGGGGCCAGATGGGATACATTCAAGGATATTGAAGGAGCTTAGAGGGGTACTGGCAGCACCACTGGCAGTCCTGTTCAACCACTCACTGGAGACAGTAATAGTTCTGGAGGACTGGAGGAGGGCAGATGTAGTCCCACTTGGAGCAGGGAGGAGGCTTGTAATTACAGGCCAGTTAACCTGACCTTGGTGGTGGGGAAATTAATGGAGTCATTACTGAAGAAAAGGATTACGGAATAGCTTGAATCCAGCAGCTTACAGGATCCAAGGCAGCATGGATTCACAGTGGGGAGGTCATGTCAAACAAATCTGATAAATTTCTTTGACTGAATGACCAGGGAATTAGATGAAGGTGGATGTGACCTACCTAGATTTCAGTAAGGCCTTCAACACAGTCCCACATAGAAGACTTGTAAACAAGCTTAGCAGCCTGGAAGTGGGTCCTGAGGTGATAAACTGTGTTAGAAACTGGTTGAGGGATAGGCAACAGGGGGTGGTGGTAAATGGAGTTCACTCCAGGAAGAGGGAGGGTGACTAGTGGGGTGTCACAGGGACTGGTGCTGGGGTCGGTCCTCTTTAATGCCTTTATTAGCAACATTGCAGAGGGGTACGAAGGAAAGGTGTGCCTTTTTGCGGATGACACAAAGATCTGCAATAAGGTTGACACTCCCGGGGGAAGGGGATGAGGAGGGATATAAGTAACTTTGAGGAGTGATCAGGAGTGTGGCAACTAAGATTCAGTGTGAAGAAGTGCAAAACCATGAACTTGGGGCACAGAAACCCAGGGGCAGAGTACATAATGGGAGGAGAGGCACTGATAACCACCAACCAGGAAAGGGACCTGGAGGTAATCATATCTATTGACCTAAAAGTGGCCAAGCAGTGTGACAAGGCAGTGGGGAGAGCCAGCGGGATGCTATGGTGCATAGGGAGGGGTATCACCAGCAGAAAAAAGGCAGTGGTGATACCGCTGTACAAATTATTGGTGAGACCTCATCTAGAGTCCTGTGTCCAGTTCTGGAGGCCACATCTTTGGAAAGATAGAGAGTGGAGGCAGTCCAGAGGAGAGCAACTAAAATGGTGCAGGGTCTGCTTCAAAAGCCCTATGAAGAGAGACTTAAGGACTTCAATATATACTAAGGATGCACGGGGTATCCGACTCAATCTATTGAACCGATTGGTTTTTAGCATCTCTGCCTATATCTGTTCCGATTAGATACCACCCCTTAAAAAGGGGGTGGGTAGTTCAAAGTTGGTCAGATGTCCTGACAGGTAGTTGACAGCGTGTACAATCAGTTGGCAGTTTGCAGCTGAAATAACATTTCTCAGCGAGGATGACACAGAAAAGCTTAGTCTGGAAGTACTTTCGATATCATGTGAAATGGACTCGAAGGCTAAATGTTGTATATGCCAAATGCCCACCTTTATCAGCCAAGGTTCTCCAGTAAATTCATGTGGTACGTCCAGCCTCATTAATCACATTCAGAATACATATAAAAAAAAGTTCATTGAAATGCAGTCAGAAGAAGAAAAGCAAGAGCTTTGTAAACAAACAGCATATGAGCTGCTGGCTAAAAAAATAAAAAGAGAATCAAATAAGTGAGGCATGCATTTCTCAATCTCTGACCTTTTCTAATGATAATTCCCCATGAAGTATCAGTTACTAATGCCGTTGCAGGAATGCTAGCATTGGACAAACAACCATTCTGTATTGTAGACAACCCTGGTTTTAAATGTTTAATTGCAGTTTTGGAACCTCATCATGTTATGCCATCAAGATGCTACTTTTCAGACCAAATTATCCCTCACATGTACAGCCACATAAGAAAAAAAGTTGGCGCTTACTGAAGCTGGCTTATTAAGTTTCACAACGGACACCTGGACTAATGAATATTCCACCTTTGCCTATTTAGTGATAACCGCGCATTGGATTAGTAATGACTTTAAAAGAAAGGGGGCACTACTTGAATTGAGACACTTTAAAGATAGCCATTCAGGTGAAAAAAAAAAAACTATCAAAAGAGTTTCTTCAGGTGCTTGATAACTGGAGTATCAGGAGCACTCAGAGACATCTCATTATGTGGGACAATGGGGACAATGTAGTGAAAGCTATAAAATTAAGTACCATGCCTGGGGAGGGTATCTTGCTCACACCTTGCAACTAGTTGTTAATGAGGCTATCACGAAACAAACGGCTGTAGAAGATCTTCTTGCCATGGGTCGCACTATCATTGGCCACTTCAAACATTCATCAAATGCAAAAGAAAAATTGACTGTCATGCAAACAACCCTTCAAGTCCCAGTACACAGACTGACTCAAGATGTTTCCGCACGTTGGAACAGTTCATATTACATGCTTGAATGCTTAGTAGAACAGTGCAGGGCACTAACTGTGTATGCATCTGAAACTGATAACCAGACATTTACATCTGCACAATGGGCTCTAGCCAAAAATGAATGTGCTGTTCTAAAACCATTCGAGATAGAGACCAGAAGACTCAGTTTAGATGACACCTGTGTTTCTGATATAATCCTATCTGCCACAGTGTTATACCATGCTGTAGAAAATATTAAAATACCTGGGTTGCTTGGCATGTGGAAAGCTCTACTAACCGCTATGGACTCACGCTTAGATCATTATGAGTCATGTAAGGAAGTGGTAGCAGCAAAGCTACTGGATTGCAGGTACAAACTCCACTTTTTCCGAACAAGTAACGGGAAAATCTTTGCAAAGGCAGTGGTGAAACAGCTGGTGGAGGAGCTAGAGGAACTGCCTCCTACATCTATGGTCAGTCAGACACCAAGTCTGACGAATGGTGAAAGTGATGCCAACGACCCCTGGGAGACCTTTAGCCAGACAAATCAACCACCACAAGCCTGTATGTATGCTTACTTAAGTTACTTTGCTGACAGTCATTTCATGTACTCGTAACTGTATTTTATTTTATTCTAGTCTTTACGTCTCCTGGAAACAGTCTGCACAACCCCAGAAATACAGAGCTAGAAGCGTATCTGGCAGAGAGCATACTCCCAAAAAAGGCACGTCCTGACCCGCTACATTATTGGAAGATGCAAGAGCACAGATTTCTAACCTTAGCCAAGATTGCAAAATATTTCTTGTCCACATCTCCCATGAGTGTGCCTAGTGAGCACGTATTTAGTATGGCTGGTGGCATAATCACCAACAGGCACTCACGATTGTCCCCTGATAATGCAAACATGTTGCTGTTTTTAAAATATAATTTGCCACAAAGTGAGCTTTAACATTTTGGTTTGTGCTCTCAGAACATTCATTTACAGTAATGTGCTAGCATTTGATTTGGTACCCCGCACAGACTAACTTCATCAGTTAATCAATACTTGTAGCAGAACAAATTTTTTTTTTCTTTTTCCTTTCCTTTAAAAAGTTTTGGAATAAAACAGATATTAAATATGTACAAGTTGATATGTTGATCGTTTCTTTTTTACGATTGACTAACCGATCCAGCAGATATCTGGATCTGAACAGATGATACATTAAATATATCCGGATCTGCTATCCGGAGAAATTATGCTATCCATGCATCCCTAATATATACACCCTGGGGGGGGATATGATAGAGGCTTTCAAATACCTCAAGGGTATAAATAAGATAGAAGAGGGAAGCATTTCTGAGAAAAAAAGATGCTCAAGAACTAGGGGTCATGATATGAAGCTGGAGGGCGATAGGCTTAGGGATATAGTACTTCTTCATAGAGAAGGTTGGTGGATGCATGTTCCAGCCTCCCAGCAGAGGTGGTGGGAGCAAAAATGGTAAAAGAATTCATAAGTGCATGGGACAGTCATTTTATTTTATTTATTTTTTTATTTAGTTTTCGTTGACCGGGTAAGTGTACTAGACAAATCCTGCCTATTTTCAGGCAAGACCTGGGGGAAGGGGATACATGGAACCTTAGAGGTTAGGAAGGGGAAGGTAAAGGCAGAGATCAAGTAGGGTCTGCGGTATTACAGTTGGTAGGGAAAATGGGCAGACTTGGTGGGACAGCGGTCCTTATTTGCTGACAATTTCTATGTTTCTATGAGCCTTTTGCAGAAGGCTTTAAATGTCATGGTGGTATATGAAGGCCTCATAACCTTGCAAGACTGAAACTAGATAGGAAAGCTGGCCTGGCATTATTGATTATTTTTTTGGGGCTACTTTCATTGTAAGTCCATATGCTTCTATTCAGTCACAAACTGTAATGAACACTTTTTTTTATAGATGAAGAAGCAGAGCAAGGTTTCTGTTTCTTATTTGTGGTGAATGGTGTGCTGGGTTTTGACCTCAGAATTAGAACCAGTCAGGTCTTACCAATAAGATAGTCATGTATGTTAGCCCTAATATGGTAGGACAGGTTAAAAATAAGCTGTTACTTTTTAGATCAGACAGCCATGCTTTGGTTGTGGACCAGCATATAGACAACATTGTCAATTCTAAGTTTAGTTGGTTAATTTGTGCTTAAATTATCCCACGCCTGAATACTTTATTCTAAGCACAGCATATATCAGTGTTATATAATCAGATTGTTGATGCTACCTGTCATTTACAGTAGTTTGGTTTTCATATCATTAGCACATCACACAAAGATCTCCATCTGGGCTGTTGACATGAAGAGGTGACTCTTACAACTCTTAGGTTGTTATAATCAACCTATGAATCTTGAAACCTAGTTTGGCATGTGATGGATCCCAGAGTAAGACAAGCCTTCTAGACTAGCATGAGCATATATCTCTCCACCTGTATTTCAGGCATCCTCCTAAATGCATGACTAACCAAAGAGGAGCATATGATCCATTTCATATTCTAATAGACAGTGGTTTCTCCTACTCACAGCTCATCAGTACTAGGGATCGGATCAAAGGCAATCACAGACATAATGAGTTTAAACAGCTTTCAACTGTGTTCCTAGGGCATGTGCATCTTTCCTAGTGCAAAATAAATACTGCAAAAAAGACAACTTACCACTGTTCTAAGGCAGCTGGTAATTAGTAAGGTGCACAGCATTAAGTTCACTGCGGTTGGCAGAAATTCTTAGCTTTCACATAAATGCAGACGGCATCAGAGCTGGGAATAGTCCCCATTGGTGGCAGCTTCAGGCTTGTTTTTAAGAGCAGCACTGTCTTTATTATGGCATTCTCTGTGTCCAGTTGGCAGAGCTGGCGTTTTTCAAATGCCTTTTTTTTTAGATAGATACTCTTTCAGCTGTACCTGCCAAAGAAGTCATGTTGTCTTGAATGTTACAGGACAAGCAGCTAACAATTATGGGCAGCACCATATGGGTGATTTTATAAAGACTGTGTATGACATGCTCAGATGGGTTCAAAATCATTCATTCAGAACAGCTGACCTGATTGCCTCTCCATAGCCCTACGAGTGGCACCAAACAGAAAGTAACAAGAGCCCCACTACATACTCGGTGTATCTCTTTGACGCACAAGATGGTTAGTTAGACTATGCCTTTCAAAATTTAGGATGCATTGGTGCATGTTCATTAAGATCCAGCTTAAACAGCCTAGCAACCTAAAGATATGCCGAACAAGGGATACTGGAAAAGTGAGATACATGGCTGCTTGACCTGTTTCTGACTTGCAGCTTCTTACTGTATGTGAACACACCTCTGTTCCAGTTCACCAGAGCTGCTATATGAGGTGGCTTCACCCGAGTAAGTTTAACATGCATGATTTGGGTTCACACTTATTTCAGAAAGAGGCAGTCAAGCAGCAACCCAAATAAGCTCTTTTAGCACCGACTGTCCCAAGGTGGATATGTGATGACCCTCTGATCCTAAAGGTCTTTAGCCAGAGGACCAGTAAGGTGAGAGGCAGTTGAAGTTCTAAGAATATTCCCTCTTTTCTGTCTTGGAGGAGAACCAACACTTTTGCATTTATGGGTGTTCATTTGTTTTATGAGTCTGTAGAAAGGGAGAGGAGTGCACATGATTCGGAAAAGTGTTACCCATGTGATCAGGCACAAAGGTGCAATGGGATTGGCAACCCCCATCCCACTTAAAAGGCAGACATGCTTATGGCCATGCTCAGATGAACCTGGAATCAACCTAGGTAAGAGGGATGTCCACCACGTACTTTTTGTCAACTTCGACTTTGCAACTTGAGGACCTTCAATAATCCCTGCCCAGTCCCCTACAGTCTTTTGGTCTGTTTCTTGCATGCACAGAAAATAACCCTGAATTGAGGAAGAAATCCCAGAGGAGGACCAGCATGGAGATTAGAAATTTCCACCTCTCCAGTGTAACAGTAATTCTGTGAGAAAAACAGTTGGGAAGTGTTCAGCAGCTGTTTCAATAGTGCACAAGGCTGCAAATATTATTTTATTGCACTTTTACTGTGTATACTATTGTGCTGTGTTTATGAGCCATGCCTCCTGTTTTACGGAAGTAGGTAGAGTGGGGGTATGTTCCCGAGTTTGCTAGGGAACTACTACGCAGGTCCACGAAGTATTTTTTTAAACCTGAAGCAACTGACATTATTTTTACCTGTGCCTGCTCCACGATTGAGTGGATTATGCATGGCTTTTAAATTTTAAAGGGCTGTTCTGCTAGCTGGAGACTCCATGACCTTCTTGACTACTTCCAGGTTACCCCCTGTATAAAGCGAGCCCTGCTGCGAGTGGGTGCTAGAGTAGCAGTAATTTTGTGTGAAAAACAGTTGTGAAGCATCCTGCAGCTGTTTCAATAGTGCACAAGGCTGCTAATATTATTTTATTGCACTTTTACTGTGTATACTATTGTGCTGTGTTTCTGAGCCCTGCCTTCTGTTTTACAGGAAGTAGGTAGAGTGGGTGTAGTTCCCGAGTCTGCATAGGGAACTACTACTCAGGTCCGCAAAGTATTTTTTAAACCTGAAGCAATTGACATTTTTGTTATCTGTGCCTGCGCCACGAATAAGTGGATTACGCATGGTTTTTAAATTTTAAAGGACTGTTTTGCCAGCTGGGGACTCCGCAACCTTCTTGACCACTTCCATGTTCCCCCCTGTATAAAGCGAGCCTTGCTGACAGCAGGGCAAGCACGGGCAGGGTGTGCATTGTGCTGCGTGCAGCAGTGCGTGTGACAACATGCACAAAGACATGCACGAGTCCCAAGAATACCCATGTGTGTGCTACTGAAAGGAAGGTAAGGCCTAGAGGCTGTAGCGATTAGTTTAGAAGCACTGCTAATCATACTGGGGTGAACTGCCCAGCGAGATTATCACCAAGTCAGGGGTTGTCACTATACTCTCTGAACATATCTCAAGATTCCACTAAAGTTAAGCAGTGTCAACTCAATTTGCATTATGGAGGAGAAAATTGAAACTCATGTTGGGACAACAGGAATAAAATGTATATCCTGTTGCATGTACGCTTTCATGCCTGAACCCCCTCCAAAGAGTCAATATATATGCCCTAAATGTCATGACAATACAGATATGGCCTATGCAATCTCCCAATTTAATAATAGGCTCACTGAATTAGAACAGAGCCAGAAGGATATGGCAGACAGATACCAAGTTAAGCTGCAGGCACTCACATTACAAAGTGGCAAAAGCACTCCATTACATGCCTACAGCTCTGGTAGCCCACACCAAAATAACCAAACAAAAAAAGAAATGGAGAGGAGGAGGTTCCTGGTGATACTGAAGAAAGATAGTGTCAAGTACAGAGCTCCAAAATACTGAAAAAAGGGAGAAAAGCAAATCAGTTTACATTAACAGTCCAGAACAGATTTTACCTATTTATCCTGGAGACTGTATAAGAAGATAGTGGAAACCTAATAGCTAATGAACAATCTGGAAACTCTGATATTGTGCTACAAAATACAGTTTGTAATAATACTGAAGTAAATTATATTACACCTAGTTCATCCAATGAGCACTTGATAATGCCAGAGCCTGCTTTAACACCCATATTGACTAATGTTTCTCATTGAATCCAGTTAGGAACAAATGAGCTGACAAATATAGTTACTCATATGGAAACTGAGGAACCACAACATAGTCTAAAGCAGATCTATGTCCTAGGAAACTCAATTTATAAAGAACTAGACAGGGCAAGTTGTGACCCTGATAAACAAAACAAGACTATGTCCTGTTTCAAGGGTGCAAAATATCAGATATCACAAAGATGGCCAAAAATATTCTGAATCAGAGGGACGAAAAAAAAAAACTTGTTGTGCATGCTGGTGCTAATAATGTATTACAACAACACACACAATTGATTAAACAGGAATTTGTCAATCTAACTAACAGGCTGATGGATTTGGATGGTAAATTTGCTCTTTCAGTGATCCTGCCTGTCCCAAGGGCTACTTATCAGCAAACATGTAAAATCAAACATATTAACAACTGGTTTAGACAATGGTGTTTCAAACAAGCTATTGGATGTGTAACACACTGGAAAGAATTTATAGATAATGGCTATCTATTTAGTGAGGACGGTTTACATCAAAGTAAACAAGGAAGTATGCTCCTGGGACAACAACTGAGCAGTTGTATAGATACTCACTTAAACTAAGATCGGGTGGGAGGGATGTAATATAATCCTATTCAAAGTAACAGCTCAACCACATATACCCCTTCATAATAACCCAGTATATAAAATTAACAAATCATTCAAAGAAAGAAAACAAAAGAGAAATAGAAAGAAGCATCTTCCCGAGGAGGTTACCAGCATAGTCAAAGAAAGGCAAGAAACAATAAAGGGAGATTCACAAGATAATAAAGAGTTAAGAATATTACTGGTAAACGCAAGAAGTTTGAGCAACAAAATAAAGCAGTTAAAATATACTCTTGCTTCCAGAAAAATCGATGTATGTGGGGTCACAGAGATATGGTTCTCTGACAAGGACTGGAATACCAATGTTCCAGGATATATAAGGTTGTTAAAGAATAGAAATGACAAAAAGGGTGGAGGCATAGCATTATACATTTCAGAAAGACTAAAGGATTATCAGATACACCTGCATGAAACAAGTACTGAAATATTATGGACCAAAATACTTCTAGCAAACAATGATATTACAATTAGTCTAGGTTACCACTCCCCCAATCTTGGACTGGAAGAACATTGACTCTTTTTAGATTAAATAGAGAACATGGAGATAAAAGATGACTTCATATTAATGGGTGATTTTAATCTACCAAACATAAACTGGTCAACCCTTGAGGCCAAAGGACAACTTGAAAAAAAGATTTATAGAGGTCATTTTTCAACATGACCTGGAACAAATGGTGACAGACCCAACAAGAAATAATATTTTAGATCTTATACTAACAAATATTAAGGATCTAACCTCACCACCAATCATACTGCCACCACTCAGTGATCGTGACCATAATATGGTCAAGCTTAACTTACAAAAATATGTCAGTAAGAATAGGGGAATAACTAAAATTGGAAATTATCAGAGAGCAGACTATATAAGTATTAAAACCTATTTGATTTCCTGGAATTGGAAGGAAGAACTGCAAAACCTCAAACTGGAACAAATCTGGGAATAAATAAATAATAAAAATAGTATACTGTATAGACAAATGGATTCCTGAGAGAGTTAAATATAATAACAACAAACAAAGAATACCACTTTGGTGGAATAAGGAAATTAGGCACTCAATTAATAATAAAAAGGGGCCTATCAAAAATATAAAGAAATATCATAAAAATTCAGATTGAAATACTTTCAGAATGCTGGCTAAAAAAACTAAAAAGCTCATTCTGTTGGCCAAACAGAAACTAGAAGTGCAACTAGTAGAAAAACCCCAGAGATGATAAGAAAAAATTATATAACTATATTGGATCATTAAAAGGGAATCAGAATGGAATTGGTCCCCTGAATTCAAATAACAAAATAATTTGTGATGAAACTGAAATGATGGAGGAACTTGACTCTTATTTTGGAAACATATTCAAATCTAAGGATGATATTGATACAAGCAAGACATTCACTACTGATTCACATATATTATTCTCTGAGCAAAATATACTAGATTCCATTGGATTGATCAAAACTGGTTCATCTCCAGGACCAGATGGTATTAATCCACAGTTCCTGAAAATATTATGTAAAGAGCTCTCAGGGCCTCTAACCACCCTATTTAATGCTCCTATTAATGAGGGGAAAACACTAAAATCATGCGGAATTGCTAACATTACACCCATTTTTAAAGGTGGCAACAAACAACAAGCATGCAATTACAGGCCTATCAACCTCACATCTATTATCAGTAAATTATTAGAAAGACTTCTACAAAATAAGATATTCGATCATATTAAAAATAAAGGCTGTACTGACATATCTCAGCATGGATTTACATCTGGCAGATCATGCCTGACCAACCTTATAAATTTTTTTTAACCGGTCAGTGAGGCACTGAAAAGTGGAATGCCTGTGGATGTGGTTTTTTTAGACTACGCTAAGGCATTCAACACAGTCTCCCACAAAATCCTTATAGAACAACTAGTTAAAATGAATCTAGATTCAAAAATCATAAAATTGGTTGCATCATGGCTGCAAAATAGACAACAGAGGGTAGTAATCGGAGGACATGAGTCAAACTGGAGAGCAGTCACCAGTGGGGTGCCGCAAAGCCCAGTGCTGGGTACACTTTTATTCAATATATTCGTCTCCTGTATGCAGACAACAGGTGGCATCTGGATCAATAAATATGCAGACAACTGCAAACTAGGATGCATAGTAAAAGATTCTAAGTCTGTAACCAATTTACAAGACAACTTAAATTCTGTAACTGCACAGCAGATAACAAAATGAATTTTAATGAAGCAAAGTGTAAGGTTATGCACATGGGCAAAGGTAATAATAGGGCTTCTTATGTAGTGAATAATATAGAACTTAGTCACATCTGAAGAAAAAGATCTGGGTGTCATAATATCAGATAACTTAAAATTTGACACACACACAAAACAGTCAGAAAATGTTATAGCATCCTAGGTTGTATCCATAAGCATATAAAAAGCAGGAAATCTGATGTCATTCTCCCCTTATACACTAGCCTTGTTCAACCACACTTGGAATATTGTGCGCCATTCTGCACCCCCTACCTCTATAGGTGGCCAGGCTATGATGGAAAGCGTTCAATGCAAGGTCACTAGGACAGTTAAAAACATGGATGATAAAGATTATGATGGTAGGCTAAGAACACTTAATCTATTCTCTTTGGAATACAGAGCTTTAAGAGGTGACTTAATTTATATCTTTAAAGCTTTTCAAAATAAATCCGTGCTAAATACTATCTGTCTTGAAAGACAAATAACACTAAATAATACTAGATCACACAACTTAAAATTAAAAATTTATGTTAGTAAAACAACAAGGCGGAAAAGATTTTCCACACAGCGTTCCCCACCTATATGGAACACCTTACCAAGTAATATTGTCCCGAGTAGTACTGTAGAACAGTTCAAAAAGAGATTAGATGATTACATGGGTAATAAAAATTACTTTTTCCACTGTTAATGCTAACGGTGGCGAGTTCGTTATAGGCCTTGGTCTTATGAACTTGTATCCAGCTGTGAACATTGGAAGGGATGGATTGTTCTCAAGAACTGTTATTGGCACCGCAAGTTAGTACATTTTGGATGGCATCTACATCACTGATATAAGTAATGATGCATGTATTCAGTCGTGATTTGTATGACTTTGGGGATTTTCTGTCATGCTTGTGGCAGAGCAAGTGCAGTTAGTCTTTGTGATTACTTGATTCATGAGGACCTCGTCCGATCAACCCGCAAGGGACCAACATATGAATGATTGACCTCCTTGTCTCCTACCAGTGCTGGCAACTAGAAGGGTGGACAGGGGGGCCAATATTGAGGGTGAGACTAGTATATCTACCCAAAGTGAAGTGGCAGTGAGCAAGCTGCAGTACCAGCAGGCAGCAGTAGTGGCTTCAAGCACCATGGCAGTATAGCAGTTTGATATCTGGAGGACTAGACCCCACCAGCCTCTCACAAGACAGTCTGGAATTAGTGGGATTGTGTGCCTGTCCTGTTTGGTTACTGGCAAGATCAAGAAGTGAATCTCAGGTGCATGTGTTCCTTTTTAATGTAGACTGGGAGGTATGCAGAAATGGAACCCTTGAAGTCAAATTCTTTTTACACGGAACTCTAAAATAAACTCCCTTTATAGCGAGTGCAACCATGCTGCTGCTGTGTGAAATACTGGCAGTGGAATATCTACCATCAGATAACCTGAGTTAGTGTCTTCTTTTGCAATGCTAGGACAGGCCATGCACCCGATCTACTGTAATCAATTAGGTCCTAATGTGTATATTTGGGTAATTGTAATGTGTTATTGCTTCAGCTGCCTTTATCCCAGACTTTGTATTGGGGTGTGTGTGTGTGTGTATGTATGTATATATATATATATATATATATATATATATATATATATATATATATATATATATATTAGAGGCAAAAACTCCGTTTAATCGTTAGGGTTGTTCACAGCGACAAAAGGAAGGAAATTAGGTGTTGGGTTTAATGCCCCCCAGCCCACCCCAACTGGCATAGAATGCGCATTCAGTTCATTGGCCCTCTCACCCCATAATGTGTGAAGAAGCAGAGGTATAGGAGAATGGGGTGAGAGTTAGACCAACAAACTGAATGCGCACTCATGCCGTTGGGGTGGGCTGGGGGGGCTAAGGGCATTCAACCATAACACCAAATTTCCTTCCTTTTGTCACTGTGGAACAACCCTAACTAATACATTAAATGGAGTTTTTTTGGCTCTAGTTTCCCTTCTTTTTGAGAATGATGACGAGAAGTAGTGAATGTAATGTAGCGGCGGGAGGGCCCCGGACTCCCACCATGTGATGTCTTGTGACATAGTAACAGGAACAGCAACACAAACACAAGGTGGAAAACTAAATGGTAACAGTAAGGAAAACGCAAGCGCAAATGACAATGCAAAGGGTAACGCACACGGTGGCGTACATGGGAATGGTAATGCAAACGGGGACATAAACACAAGTTGAAACAGTAAGTGTAACAGTAATGGAACTGCATACCCTGTTTTTGCTAGACAACTGCATAGAGAAACACAGTGTGCATAAAGAATGTATGCATTGTAATGGGAATGGAAGCTTAAAACGAGCATTGGAAGTACTTAATTGCAAATATCTCAGCAACCGTATGATGTAGAAAAAAAACTGAAATTTCACAGAAATCATTATTTTCCTGGGTACAATTCTGTATGTAAGTCACAATGAAAAATCTGTATCCCACACCATTTTCGAGACACAAGCCTCGAAAGGCGCGGCGTACGCCACCATGTTAGTCTATGTGAAAAAACATCAACTTCGGAGAACTGTAACTTGGGAGCTGTGCAATATTTTTTCACCATACCACCGACAGGTACATTTGTGAGATGTTGGCTGCCCTCCCTCCTAATTTCAGCTCAAAAGACCAAACCATTCTTTTGCAGCAGGGTGGCAAAGAAGTGTTGTCATTTTGGCCATAGCCTGGAAAAGTAGTGTCACAATTTGCGACAACTTTCGGAAATTTTGCGAAAGTGTCATGAGTGCAACACTACTTTGTGACACTACTTTTTCCAGAAATTTTAAAAACATATTTCTGTGGTGTTTAACCCCAAAATAAGACATGGCTGTCATCCTCAGGGTCCGACTAGGTGAACACAAAAAGAATTGTGTCCCTAGAGGGTCCCCAAATTAAATGCCAAGCATTTCTGTGATCACTAACTGAAAAAAAAAATGGCTGACTCACGACACTAGTGCGGTCATTTGCAACACTAAAAACTGCATGTATGACACTTTTGCACTTTTTAACTTTTCCCATTGACTTATAATGGGAACTTATATTTTGAATAACTTTTGAACAGTTTAATATTTTTTCACAAAATCTTCAAAAGGCACATTGGGGACCCCGGAAGTTTTCGGACCAGTCATGCAAACTGTGCGACCTATAGGCGAGAGCAAAGAATTTGCAAAAAAGCGTAAATGCATTTAGATTGGTGCTTAATAACTCCAGGCATATATCTGACTGGTACAAACTTGGCAGATCCCTAAGATCTTCTATGCCCAATCGTACATACCAAAATTCAGGCAAATCCGTTGAACGGTGGCAAAGTTATTAAGGTGCAAAATTTGACCCTTTAACCTTAAAATGGCTCCTCAACCCTAACTATGGAAGCACTACCGTGCTACCATAATATATATACATATACACATATATATATATAATATAATATAGTGTGTGGGTGGTGTGATGTGTGTGTGTGTGTGTGTGTGTGTGTGTGTAAGCAAATCCTGTTAACCAGTTGGATTTAGTTTTGCGTAACTGGCTATATACCCTTTTTGTCCATCCAAGGACATAATGCCATTTTTCCAGTCAAGAGTTTTCTGTTAAGCAAGAATATTGCAGTTAGGTATAGAGAGCAGAGCACAAAGCGCTGCTGTTTACTGAATACTAACAGGGTGCCTTTCCTGAACTGTGTTGCTAAACCTTACCATTTTACAAACTTTGAGAGACGTGGAGGCACTTGTATAAAGAGCACTTGCTCACATAATCTGTGGTTTGCTGGTATGCTGCTATATCACAAAGTCAGTGAGACATCTAAATACTGTATCACAATTGTCACTCTATTATGTTGAAAAATCTTTTCAGCTGTCTGAAGCAGCCTGCTGTAAGACCGTGCTAATGATAGTTTTTTCAATGTGTGCAGGCAATCATTGATACAGTTGACAACCTGCTGAGGCTAGAAGCTCTGCAATCCTGGAAAGACATGAATTCAACAGAGCAGACTCATACTGCAACAATGTTACTCGATACCTTAGAAGAGGGGGCCTTTGTCCTTGCTGATAATCTAATAGAACCCACTCGAGTCACAGTGCCCACAGGCAACATAAGTAAGTAATCTGCCTACTGATTATCATCAGAATCTTAAAATATGTATAGGACTTGACAGCCTGAGCAACTGCAGATACACTAGTTAGTGAAAAATAATGGTGTTTATTCTGTTTTGAGTTTTTTTTTACTGAGGAGTTTAGGAACTGTGCAAAACAGATTATTTATTCAGCAGGAACTGGCTTCAGTTGGTCTCAGGGCAGAAACTGAGAATATAGGCCTGTCACATCCTATTTAGTTAACTCTCCTGGTTGCTAAATGGGAAATGGTGGAAATGCTTAAGTGTACATATTGAGGAAAGCAGAGCTTGAGAAGGGAAAGAGGACTTCATACTCTATCAGAATTTGCTCAGCCATAGAGGTTCATAGTTTATTCGAGAACTGACAAAAAAATTCAGAAAATTGGATACATTTCCTAAAATATCAATTCCTTTCGTCAAAGCAGAAAAAAAGGCTGCAGTCATTTACATTTATTTATTTTTTAGTCTGCAACTGTTTATAGGTTTGTACAAGGTTGATTAAGGACAACTTTAATTCAGGATGGTAGAACAACCTACAACTAATGAAGGGATGTGAATTATGGGTAATGATAACGCATGTTTCCACACAAAGAGTGGTAAACCTATGGAGCACATTCCCAAAGGAAGTGGAGGAAGTAGGAAATGTTGAATCATTTAAATAAGTTTCTACTTGAGAATGACATTACTAGATGCAATAGGTAGTTAATTAGCTGAGGAAGGGGAAGTTTCATGTGGACCATAGCACACAGCAGAATTAGTATGCCATAGGGAACATTGTATCACTTGGACTTACCTGCCCACAGGTTTCTGCGGTTGGTAGTTTTCCTTTCTACAGTGCCAAAGTCCATACAATTTACCCATGGTATGTCTCATTTAACTACAACTATTTCACATACTATTTATTGAATGCTGCAGTGGCCTGGATGTCAAGAGGTGAACGCGATGGACCCCTTGGTCTTTTTTCGTCCGTCATTTCCTAACTGATACATAAGCAAATCATGATTCAAGCACTGATGACCTTGAACATGAAAAATCACATAACGTCCTATACATAAAGGCACTATCAGTGACAAAACAGTAATACCAGCATTCCATACTGCAGAGTTCATCATCAGAACAGCAGTCTGAAAAGTAATGTTTATATTTCCATGATAGTAAATGAAGGGTTCAAATAATTAGTCCCAAAATATTATGATGGGGAAATGGGCAATTAAATAAAGAACTAAGGCCAATCTGTTACTGTAGCAGTAGCAGTGCTACTTGTGACACAGGCAACCCATGTTCACTCACTGTACCCTTATCATCAGGGGATGGCTGGAGTAGGAGGATCGATCATCAGAGGACGATTTCCTTCAGGGAAGGATGGAAGTAGCATTCCTAAGCCCACTGCAATACTATCACTTTTGGGATTACAGGTGGTGGTGCTGCTGCTATTACAGGATCCATACATTAGGAGGAAGAATTCCAATTGACTCCTTTCTGGTGCACCTTTCATTCTTGTGCTGGTGCCTGACGTCCAAGTTGTGAGGGAAAGGAAGCAACAGAACACGTGATAATGCCCCGGCACAAGCATGATGAAGTCAGGGCACTCTCAAGCCCCCACCCCCACCCCCACCATGTACATTTCGGATGTTGTCTCTGACCCAAAGGCCCTGTTGTTGAGGGATGGGGGAGTGACATAGATGGTGGTGTAGGGGCTGAGAGGAAGCCTAGATGGTAAAAGGGGGCAGCCCTGGCTCCTCTGAAGGATGAATTGTAAATTATAAAGTCCAAAGAAGTTAAAGCAAATGATGGAAATTCCTATTTGAGGAAAATAATTTCTAAATCTTGAAATGTTTTGTATCCCGTCTGACTGAATTATTTCAAAGCATTTCAGAATTTTTTAATTAGAGGGTGTCTCACTCCTGGAGCTGTAGAATTCTAAAGTTTGCTTTCTATTTAATTACTCAGTTTCCCTTCACTGGAGTCATGTCTCTTTAGCAGATTATTTTGGAATAAACTTTCTGTGTTATGTGTATATTTGCTGTTTCTCTTCTGCTCGAAGCTGGTGCCAGAATTGCTGTGGTACACTTTACAGTTTGCTCACTCAGAACTAGCAGAAGATGCACTTAAAACCAGAAGAGACCCAGTAGTTGTAAATTAATACATGATGTAATTTGGGGGTGATTTCTTTACTCAAGAAACTCCATTTAAGATGCAGTATGTCATCTGCACTGAGACCCTGCGTGTTCTCCATTTTACTGGAATGCCTGAAGCCCAGAATGGACTAGTGACTTTGTTACAGATCAGAGAGTGATTCTGCAACTGAGGTGTAGTTTTAATCTGAAATCTCAGTTATATTTTAACCACTGAACCACTTTGCTTTTCTAAATTGGAATAGAAAATAATGGAGATCAATATGTAACCCCCCTGCAAATGGGGGGTTCCCAAAAGACTTCCAGGAGCTTGCTTGAATGCTCCAAGCCTGAATGGTGTTTGGCGTTTAAGCCATTTATCAGTGAGTGTTTTTAGAACCTCTGGTACTGTCTCTTTAAGAGCTGTCTGCTTGCAGACATAATTAGTTTGTATGGGGGACTGTGTGTTTCTTTGATTGAGTACCACTCAAGCTGCTGCCAATTCACCCCATTTTTGCAGTCACTAGGAGTGCAAAGGGAACCTGTCTGAAAGATGTAACTGATTGCCAGAAATCATTTACAGTAATAATAAAATTACAGTTTGTCTAACCTGCTTTCTTTGCAGTCAGAACTGTCTGCCTAGTTCCCCATTCTGGTTTTGAACTGCTGAACTGGACCAATCAGTGTGGGGTAAACTAGCTCTAAAATGATGCCTTGGACGAATCAGAACTTGGGACTCATAATCTGAGCCAGCCACAAGAGGATTGTATGGGCAGTGACTCTGGGAGATGTAGTTTAGACTTGTGCCTTTTTGGACCAACAGCAGCAGTCTATTGTGAGTGACAGCCAATCCAGTCAAGAACTGGGAGGAACTCAAAGGAAGTGCCCGGTTTTTGTCTGTTGGGAGTTTCAGTTTGAGATCTGAAAGTGAAGGGGAAAGAAACCCTGTGCTCCTTCAGTGCACAGTTTCAGTCAAAAAACGTGTGCAAGGCCCAGAGTTCCGGTCTACAACTTGTGTAACTGCTTGTTAGGACTGAATCCGTCCTGTGAAAAGAATCAAAGGATCTCTGAAGAGTAGAAACCAGGCTCACCCTGTAGAAGACTGAAGAAATTGTTGAATTACACTCGGTCTGTCAGGAACTGAATCTGCTGTGTGTTCTCCTGGTTATTGTGCAGTAATTGCGATTGGGATACAGATGCAGCCTGCCTGGTATAGTGCTTTTTTTTTACCATATAAATGTGTGAGGAGTCTCTTGGAGATCAAAAGTAGCCCTGCTGACATTGAAGGACCATATCTTCTTTGGAGGTCGTGAGTACTAATTCGGGGTCGCTCCCTGTTGAATTGCCACATTAAATCCAAATGGAATTACTGTACTGCTGACGGTTTAATTTTCCTTTTCTCTGTGTGAAAGGGCCCCTACCAGCTGCCACGGTTTGGACTAGCCACTAGGGCCTGGGTACCCAGGGACAGTAACTGGTAGGGATAGGCCTGTGCACAGAGCCATAGGTAGATAGTAAAGTGATAAGCTAATTAACCTGATTTCCCCCTGTCCTTGTTATATCCCCCTAAATAAATCAGAGCTGTTTGTTTCAACAAAGTTATACTGCCTGAGGTATTTGTCTATGTTAAAGTACTGTACTGTGATTGTTGCACTGTATCTTATTTTACAGGATGTCCGGTGCCTGAACCAGCCTTGGGGGTAAGTGTATACTGTGAAGGTAATTCTGCTATATTGTGGGCCACTAGTGGGAAGAAAGGGTTGCAGTGTCCCAGAGGCTGTGACCAAGTAAGTTTAACTATTGCAAACCCTGACCTCTGGGTGGAGGCACCACCATTGGATCCAGGCCCTCAACCTGTTAGTGGCAAATCAGGCAGGGGTAGTAGCCCCTGGATAGCGCCATCTAGGGGTTACATTTTGGAGGCTCACCGCTGGGATTGTGTGTCCTCTAGTGGCCATATTACAAACCACTGTTAAGGAAAAAAAATAAATAAATAAATAAATGGGTACCCCGACAGAAGTGGCTGTGCACCGGCTGGTGGAGTGGTGTACTGGGGAGGAGATCGACCCCCAAAATGCTATGCTTATCCTGGACATCCCCCTGGGTATCAATACGGACACTGTGCAGGAGTACTTTCCAAGGTGGAAGGTTTACAAAATCCTGTGGTGGTGGGTGGCACGCTAATCTGCTCACCCACACTTTCCTGGCCCTAGTAGAGTTTAAGGATCCATAGATAGCTCCAAAGTACCACAGACCATTACCCCAGAGGAGCCTCACTGCTTGGAGAGTGATAACTAGGACAGTAAAGACCGGGGAATGAGCCCCCACCACTATCTGAAACTTTGAGGAGAAATTTGCTAAATGGTTGCTGGGAGAAGGAAAACTGTGGAGGACTTGAAGAAACTATTCTTGCCACCTGGGTGTTCCTCCCCAACACCCTCTCCTGCTCAGTACCCGTATGGTGGCTGAACCAATGCAGACTCTATTTCTGCACCTGCCATTAGTCACGACTCTTACGAAGGTTGAGGATCTTCTCTGGCACCTCCCACCCCCAAGGGAGGATGACTGGGAGACCTGGATAGACTATGTTGCCCCCAAGTGCTAGAATGGCAATGCTCGGAAGCGAGCGAAGAGGGTTAGTGAGAGCCTCGAGGTCCTGCCCTGGCTACCATCCGTGCTAAGCGGGCCAGTAACCCTGAGGCGACTGCACAAGCCTATCTTGAGGCCTTGGAGAATGTGTAAGGGAGCCCAGATTCTGATGAGGACCTATGGTGGAGAGTAAGAAATGCACAACAGTACCAAGGGAGTTGTTGTCTGTGTATGTCTCTCGGCTGGAAAAATTGTTGCAAGAATGCCTCAGAAAGGGTGGTTGCCAGCGATTGAACTGGACCGAACCAGACTGGACAGAATCCTTAAGTCTGCCCCCTTCTCAGAACTGCTGTTGCTTCAGTTACGCCTGGCAAATCGGCTGGAATCCCCACCCTCCTATGATGAGTTAATGAGAGAAATTCGAGGAGTTGAGAAAAGCGACCTCGGGAGGGATCTGCACCAATAGCTGTGGCTATGACCCGAGGACTGAGGGTGGCCCATCAAGTGAAGTTCAGGGGCAGAGGTTGGCAGTCAATGAGTGCTCTGATAAGGAAAAGATATGCCACAATGGGGCGACTGTTGAGAGAGATCCGAGAATTCAAAACAGTCCCTTATGAAGGCCACGCTTGCAAATGCAGGCCCCGACCTATATCCGACTGCATCTGCTATGGGGTGGGGATACCCACCCATGTATCTCCTGCTGATAACAGCTCCGAACTCGATTCCTTGACCATGGAAGTGGAGAAACTGACGAGATGTCTCCAAATGCTTATCACGCGCAGACAGAGATGGCACCAAGGTTTCCAGTTAGTAATACCCCGCCCTGGCTCCCAGTGTGGCACCTCGGCCAGCTCAAACTCCAAAAAGTATGTTTTGCTATAATTGTGGGAAGGATGGGCACATGAAAAGAATGCCAATCCCAAAAGACACTGACAAAGTTGCATATAGCTACAAGGAGAGCTTGGAGAACAAATCAGTGGTTAAGAGGTGCACGAAATGATCCCAGTGAGGGCACCAAAATGCTAATTCACGTCCCTTTGTGGCAAGGTCAGTTGCCCAGGCCCCCACTACCGCTCTCCAGACTGGTCCAGAATAGTGGGTCCCTCCATGGAGACCACTGTAAAGGTAAATGGAGTGTCTACAAGAGCTGTATTAGACAGTGGCTCCCAAGTGACAATTATGTTTCAAGATTGGTATCAAGCATTTGTCAGGCGTGCCCTACAACCATTAGAAGGACTGCATGTATGGGGTTAAGTGAAGGCCTACCCTATTCTGGGTATATCCGAATTTGGCTGTCTTTCCCCACCTCCGTGGCTGGAGTGGCCGAACAAGTAGAGACCCTAGCCTTAGTGTGTCCCCCCACTGGACTGTATGATGGTGTCCCTTTGTTGATTGGAACAAATGCTCATATGTTCAGAAGGCTGGCACATTTGTGTTATGAAAAACAGGGGTCAAAGACTAGTAGAGCTTTAAGAGTTCCGGCTTTAATTAAGAAGGCCTATGAGGCACAGAGAGATGCTGAAAATATAGAACCAGAGGAACGGGTCGGAATTGTATGGAAGAAGGATCTGAGTCTCTGATCCCTGGCACCAAATGCCCAGTGTACCTTACAGGGAGGTCCGTATCAGAAAGGATGTTAAGAATAAAATATTAATGTTGGATGCACCAGGCGATGGAAAATTGCCAGAGGGACTGCTGGTCAAGCCTAGTATTTTGCCGCTAGAGCCCATGCTTATGCCAGAAGGGTAATGGTCCAAGTTCATAATATGTCTGAAAGAGACATTCGAGTAAATAGAGGTTGCATCCTGGCTAATGTGCATTGTGCAGACACTGCAGTGCTACCCAGCAGCAAGAGTTCAAGGAAGAATGACAGAGTACGCCTGACATTTGATTTCGGCAACTCCGCTGCCAGCTGAATGGAAAGTGAGGATCAGTGAGAGCTTGCCCAGAGAGACCAGGTGTTTTCTTTAAAGGAATGGGACGTAGGATGCGTGCAAGGAGCTGAGCACAATATCCGGCTGCATGAAAAGACCATTTCATTGAGAGGTCTCGGCCTGGCACCTGCTGATATAGATGATGTGAGACGGCATCTGCAAGAGATGTTAGCGGCTGGTGTAATACAAGAATCCAGAAGCCCTTATGCTTCCCCATTGTGGTAGTGAGGAAAAAGAATGGGACAGTAAGGATGTGCGTGGATTATCGCACCTTAAACCGGCGGACTATCCTGATCAGTACACAATGCCCGCATTCAGGATGCTTTGGACTGCCTAAGCAGGAGCAAGTGGTTCTCTGTGCTGGATCTCCGCGGTGCGTTACTACCAGATCGATGGCCCCAGAGGACCGTGAAAGACAGCCTTTATCTGTCCGCTTGGCTTCTATGAATTCATGAGGATGCCTCAAGGTTTCAGGTGCCCCAGCCCACTTTGCGATTGATGGAGCGTGCAGTGGGGACATGAACTTACTAGAGTGCCTGGTATACCTAGATGATGTTATTGTGTTTGGCAGCTCACTGGAGGAACATGAGAGCAGATTATTTAAGGTATTGGATCGACTGGAGGACTTTGGCCTTAAACTGTCCATTGATAAGTGTCAATTCTTTCAAACATCAGTAAAGTATGTGGACACATAGTATCCACCAGGAATAGAGACCGACCAAGTAAAGTTGAGGCCTTGACCACCTGGCCACAGCCCAAAAATCTAAAGAACTGCAAAGATTCCTGGGATTCTGTGGTTATTATCAGGCTTTCATCAAGGACTATTCAAGAGTGATCCGCCCTTTACTTAACCTTACTCAGGGTATCCCCAACCCACAAAAATACAAAAGTCAGCGTCCCTCAAGACTGAAAGAGTATATTTTCATCCGAGTGAAGTATTGGGGCCCGCTGGACTCCTGATTGTGAGACTACTTTTCATGAGATCATATATCAACTTACCCATGCTCCAGTGCTGGCCTATGCGATCAAGAAAACCTTCGTCCTGCACACTGATGCTAGCTTGCAAGGGTTGGGGCTGTGTTGTACCAGAGCACGAGAATGGCCTGAGACCAGTGGCCTTTGCCAGTAGAAGCCTGACCCCATCCGAAAAGAACTATCCTGTACATAAGTTAGAGTTCCTAGCTTTGAAGTGGGCTATTGTTGACCAATTCCATGAGTACTTGTATGGGGCTAAAATACTAGTAAAACTGACAATAATCCTTTGACCTATGTGCAGACCTCAGCTAAGTTGGATGCCACTGGCCACAGGTGGCTTTCTGCATTATCTACATATGACTATGCTCTCAGTACCGAGCAGGTCTGAACCACATAGATGCTGATACTCTCTCGGGGCCTGTTCCCCAGAATGATTGGGTCCGATTGGCGGAACCAGCATTCGGGCACTCTGCGGAAGTTTGACAGGGAGGAACAAATGTCCCCAGACGCAGTGGACTGCATGGTGGATTGCTAGGACCCTCTGAGAATTGCATACCTGCTGCTTATTGCCACTTTTCTGCAATAGACATTGGTGCACTGCCTCAGCTGGACAATGACAGTATTCGGCGGGCTCAATCCCGCGATCCTATGATCAAATCAGCTTTAGAAGCCCTCTATGCAGGAAAGATATGTCAAATTACGCTCCACTGATTTGAGAACTGCACTGTTATACAAAGAAGGTCCTAAGTTGAAACTGATCAATAAACTGTTATATAGAGAAACAGTAGACAGAGGGGACAAGTAGACAAACAACAACTGGTGCTGCCCACTGCCTTCGAGACTCAGTATTGAGGTCCTTGCACAACCACATGGGGCACCTTGGTATAGACAGAACACTTGACTTGGTGAGATCCAGATTCTATTGGCCTAAGATGGGGCTGATGTGGAGCAACACATACGAACATGTAGTCGCTGCTTACAGAGGAAAGCTTTGCCCCAGAGGGCTGCCCCTTGTTAACATAACCACCAGTGCACCCATGGAGCTGGTCTGTATTGATTTTCTGAGTTTGGAGTCAGATCAAAGAAATATCAGTAATGTGCTGGTGGTCACTGACCATTTCACGAGATATGCCCAAGCTTTCCCACCAAAGACCAGAAAGCATCCACTGTAGCCAAAGTACTCGTAGAAAACTTTTTGTTCACTATGGGGCTCCACAAAGAATCCATTCTGATCAAGGGAGAGACTTTGAGAGTCGTCTGATCAAAGAGATGCTTTCTCTGTGGGGAGTGAGAAAGTCAGAACCACTCTTACCACCCCAGGGGACACAGCCTGACGTTTCAACACGACTTTGCTAGATATGCTAGGCACCCTGCACCCAAAGGACAAGCCTAGATGGAGCCAACAAATTAGCACCCTGGTACATGCTTATAACTGCACCAAAAGTGATGCCACTGGGTTCTCCCCGCCACTATGTTTGGAAGAAGCTCGACTACGGTAGATGTGTGTTTGGGTCTCTCCTGATGGGGTTCAAGCTGACAACTATTTACAGTATGTGCAAAGTTAAAGGCCCAGCTAACTCATGCGTACCAACTGGCTCAAACCATGGCTGCCAAAAGAAATCTGGCCAACAAAGAAAGGTATGATAAAAAGGTGAAAGCATGGGAACTCCAGGGGGATCGGGTATTGCTAAGAAATCTGGGACTGCATGGCAAACACAAGATTGCTGACAGATGGCACCATCTCCCTCACATTGTAGTGGGCAAACTAGATGATCTGCCAGTGTACAAAGTAAGGCCTGAGAACAATTCAAAGATGTAAAACAATGCATAGAAATCATTTACTACCCATTGGACAAATCCTGATTGAGTCTGAGCCCCCAGAAGATGCCCCTCTGGACCAGTGACTAGAGCTGCTGCTAAGAAAAGATCAAGGAAGTCTGCACCTACAGAAGCAGAGTTAAAGTGTTCCCCTGCACAAGTCCCAGTTGAGCATGACTGTCAGTCCATATCAGAAGAAAGTGAGAGTGACTTTGAATACTATCCTTCTTACGAACTGAGTCAATTGTTTGGGCAATCCCTAGTCAATACTGGAGACAAAGCTGGGCCTTCTGGACTGTCTATGCCCCAGCTTCATCCCTGGAGCCAATGCTCCCAGAAAGTGAAGTGCAAAGCATCAGATCAGATGAAATGGAATCATTGTGCATGGTTGAACTGTTTGAGCTTTCAGGGAGAAAATGATAGATTGGGGCAGACTGGTGATACACCCGAACAAGAAGAGTATTTTGAGTGCCCTGACAGTCCTGCCAGTGTCTGAAAGCTCTCCATGTGAGCCAAATGTTGTGGACTCAGAAACTGTAACTCCTGGAGCTGAAAGTGCCCCAAGTTCCTAGCCTCTCTACCCCATGGAGACTCCCTGACAAGTGAGAACAATGCTGAAAATGAGGCTCAGAGTGCAGAGACTAACAGCTCCCCTAGAAAGACTGGTCGAGCTGTAAAGCCTGTGGTGCACCTCGGTTATGATTCCCTGGGCGCGCCAGTGGACCTGCCTCTCAATGTTGTCCATAAAGGAGTGTATGTGTCCCGAGCTCATTGCCCAAACTGAGCGTTAGTGCTAACTCAAGTTACTTGTGTTGCCCTCTAAGTATGGTGCCTTGCCCGTCAGCCCCAAGGTAACTGATAGGAAGGGTCCCTCTCTTCAGGTTTCATGTACAAGAGGTAATAACTTGAGTTATGGTACAATGTGTGTTATACTGTGTAGAGTGACGTACGCAATGTTTCAGAAATGGTTCTTGGTAAAATGATGTATTGACTGATGATTACATGTGTGAGCCTAATGCAAATGTATATGGTTGCAGTTGAAACTTATAGGTACTTGCTTGACGCGACGTCAAGCTTTTCCCAGGCCAGGAAGGTGTAACCCCTGCAAATGGGGTTCCCAAAAAGACTTCCAGGAGCTTGCTTGAATGCTCCAAGCCTGAATGGTGTTTGGCGTTTAAGCCATTTATCAGTGAGTGTTTTAGAACCTCTGGTACTGTCTCTTTAAGAGCTGTCTGCTTGCAGACATAATTAGTTGTATGGGGGGACTGTGTGTTTCTTTGATTGAGTACCACTCAAGCTGCTGCCAATTCACCCCATTTTGCAGTCACTAGGAGTGCAAAGGGAACCTGTCTGAAAGATGTAACTGATTGCCAGAAATCATTTACAGTAATAATAAAATTACAGTTTGTCTAACCTGCTTTCTTTGCAGTCAGAACTGTCTGCCTAGTTCCCCATTCTGGTTTTGAACTGCTGAACTGGACCAATCAGTGTGGGGTAAACTAGCTCTAAAATGATGCCTTGGCCGAATCAGAACTTGGGACTCATAATCTGAGCCAACCACAGAGGATTGTATGGGCAGTGACTCTGGGAGATGTAGTTTAGACTTGGTGCCTTTTTGGACCAACATAGCAGTCTATTGTGAGTGACAGCCAATCCAGTCAAGAACTGGGAGGAACTCAAAGGAAGTGCCCGGTTTTGTCTGTTGGGAGTTTCAGTTTGAGATCTGAAAGTGAAGGGAAAGAAACCCTGTGCTCCTTCAGTGCACAGTTTCAGTCAAAAAAGCGTGTGCAAGGCCCAGAGTTCCAGGTCTACAACTTGTGTAACTGCTTGTTAGGACTGAATCCGTCCTGTGAAAAGAATCAAAGGATCTCTGAAGAGTAGAAACCAGGCTCACCCTGTAGAAGACTGAAGAAATTGTTGAATTACACTCGGTCTGTCAGGAACTGAATCTGCTGTGTGTTCTCCTGGTTATTGTGCAGTAATTGCGATTGGGATACAGATGCAGCCTGCCTGGTATAGTGCTTTCTTTTTTTTTACCATATAAATGTGTGAGGAGTCTCTTGGAGATCAAAAGTAGCCCTGCTGACATTGAAGGACCATATCTTCTTTGGAGGTCGTGAGTACTAATTCGAGGTCGCTCCCTGTTGAATTGCCACATTAAATCCAAATGGAATTACTGTACTGCTGGCCGGTTTAATTTTCCTTTTCTCTTGTGAAAGGGCCCCTACCAGCTGCCACGGTTTGGACTAGCCACTAGGGCCTGGGTACCCAGGGACAGTAACTGGTAGGGATAGGCCTGTGCACAGAGCCATAGGTAGATAGTAAAGTGATAAGCTAATTAACCTGATTTCCCCCTGTCCTTGTTATATCCCCCTAAATAAATCAGAGCTGTTTGTTTCAACAAAGTTATACTGCCTGAGGTATTTGTCTATGTTAAAGTACTGTACTGTGATTGTTGCACTGTATCTTATTTTACAGGATGTCCCGTGCCTGGAACCAGCCTTGGGGGTAAGTGTATACTGTGAAGGTAATTCTGCTATATTGTGTGGGCCACTAGTGGGAAGAAAGGGGGGTTGCAGTGTCCCAGAGGGCTGTGACCAAGTAAGTTTAACTATTGCAAACCCTGACCTCTGGGTGGAGGCACCCGCCATTGGATCCAGGCCCCTCAACCTGTTAGTGGCAAATCAGGCAGGGGTAGTAGCCCCTGGGATAGCGCCATCTAGGGGTTACAAATATAAATAAACTCGTATATAGGTAACGTGAATGGTTCCCTCAGAGAAGGGTGTGGGGAGGACTGTCAGCTTGAGGTGACAAGGAAACAGTCAAAAAAAGGGGTTGAGGAGATGAAAGAGAAATCTGAGAAGATGCAGAGTATGGCACAGGAGAAAAGGAAATTGTGGAACATAATTCAGTAAAGTGATAAAACAAGGAAGAGATAACTGGAGTCAGAAATCCATGTAGAACCATTGAGTGTTCAAGTTCAAGTTTATTGCAGGAAAACTCCATTGAGCAAGCTCATTCACAAGGAGGTCCTGTGACATAAACACTTAAAGTACAAACACAGATAGGTAATAACAGTATATACATGAAATACACGTTACATGGTACAGGCTGGATATACATACAAGGGTACCACATAGGGTGACCGCAGGTGGTAAACATTGATATGAGACAGGGAAGCGACTTATAGGTCGCATACTGATAAATGAAACATGATGACTGGTGTGATTTGATTTAATCAAATCAAATAAAATATACAGTATTTTGGCAGCTAGAACAAACAACAGTCTACAACTGATATGGGAGGGAGGAGAGATTTGATAGAGTAGCAGTGGAGCGTAAGCAAAGATAAAGCCAGGAGTAGAAGGGGAAGGGAAAGTAGTTAATATGACAAATCAATTATACCTTACCAGTGGATAAAAATGGCACACATGGGGAAGGAAGAGACTTAATGACAGTTACAGGTGTCTTTTATTTTGGCTGAACTTAGCGATTTGTAGAAGTTTATTGAAACTGTGCTAGTTAGTTTCAATGCAGGTTTGTAATTGGTTCCAAATGGAGGAAGGGCATATGCACATGCTCGCTTACCAAAGGAAGTCCGGCCCTGGTATGTCAAGCATAATAAAGTCAGATTTTCTTAACGTAGTATGCACTATGTGAGATACTAATAAGGAAGAGAGATAGCTTGGCAATTTCTGCAGGAGCAGTTTAAGAGTCCATAGCCCAGCATGGAGCAGGCTCTAGTAGTAAGGATGTCCAACCAACAGCTGCATATAAGTCACAGTGGTGCGAGACGGTAAGGAGTTGGTAATGAACCGTAGACACACAGTGATAAGGATGTCCAGTTTACTTAGATTTGCAAGAGTGGTGGAGGAATAGATGACACGCCATAGTCAGTAGGGGAGAAAAGTGGCCTGTACAAGCTTGTTTCGAGTTTCAAGGGGGAAAAGGGGCCTATTTCAGTAGAAGAAACCTAACCTTGCTTTTAACCTTCTAGAGACATCTTCGATGTGGTCACTGAAAGATAATTTATTGTCGATCCAGATACCTAGATATTTAAATTTGGTTACAACTTCCAGAGGCTCGTTTAGCGTGGTGACAATGAAGTCTTGGGCAAGAGTATTGGGGGGGCCTGAGACAGCACTGCAGGAGAATATCATCGCTTTAGTCTTCCTGGCATTGAGCAGAAGCTTTGCCTTTACTAAATTATGCTCAAGTTGTGTGAAGTCCGCTTGAAGCACTCCCTTGACTTCAGATAACGATGAGCCAGAAGTATACAACACAGTATCATCTGCAAAAAAGTGCAGATTGGACGTAGATATGTTAGCATCTAAGTCATTGATGTACAGAGAAACAAGATAGGGCCTAAGATGGATCCTTGGGGGACTCCTCTTGCAACTGGCAAGGCAGCAGAAAAAAAGCCTTCCGCCTTTACTTTTTGGAATCTTCCAGTTAGGTAGCTAGAGAACCACTGGGTGGTATGGTATGTGGCACCCAACTTTGCAAGGCAATTGACTAATAGTTTGTGATCAACAGTCCAAAAAGACTGCACCAGTTACCTTCTTAGCATCTATAGCAGAGATCCAATCATTGGTTAATTTTGCTAGTGCAGTGATTGTGCTATGATTAGCCCGGAAGCCAGATTGAGCTGGGTTAATGAGAGAGAAGGTTTCCAAGTGAGATTTTAACTGAATATGGATCAGTTTTTCGAGAACTTTAGAAAGGATAGGCAATATGGAGATAGGCCTATAGTTGTTTACATCGCATGGGTCACCAGATTTAAATAGAGGGAGGATATGTGCTGATTTCCAGCAGGACGGCACAGCAGCAGATGTAATGGAAAGATTGAAGATGTGGAGAATTGGGGCAGTGAGATGGGCATAGCCTGACCTTAGGAAAAAGGGTTCCAAGCCATGGTCCCCTGCGCTTTTTTTGGTGTCTAAGTTAAGAAGAGAATCTTCTACTTCTTTATAAGTTATCTCACTCAGTTGGAAGGGACTGGGTGCAGGACTAGATATGGCGGGGAGGGGTATGCTGGCTCACCACAGCACCAGCATAAGGTATGAGTCAAAAGCTAATCCAGCTGTGGCAAAGTGGAGTTAAGTTCCTCCAGGATTAGGGACTTGTTTTCCACAATCTTGCCACTTCGACTATCTTTGTTGGGACAGAGGGGCCATGGGCCGTCCTTCTATAGCTTTGATAGTCTTCCATATTTTATGAGGGTTACCTTTAGCTTGTTGAGAGTAGAAATATAATAGTTAGCTTTAGCAGGCGAAGTTTTTCACACAGTTATTCCTGGCTGTTCTAAAGGCCTGCCAATCCGAAGATTCTTTGGAATGTCTAGCTTTAGCCCAGAGCTTATCTCGAGCTATAAGGGCTGCCTTGAGATCCGAGGTGAACCAGGGATTGGAATTGTTCTACCCTTACTTTGATGAAAGGGCATGCTTATTTATTATTGTAGTGAGTTTGTCATTAAGGATGCAAGCTGCCTTGTTGAAATCTTTGGCTGGGTAAAGGTCTTGCCATCTGATCATGCTCAGGTCAGATAGGAAATTTACTGCACTGAATTTGCGAAAGGATCTTTTTGTTATAAAGATGGGTTGCGGCCGGGCCTTAATTTGAGATCTTATGCAAGCAACAATTCCATGATCGCTCATGTCGTTGTGAAACACTGCCAAATGAGATATTTTCTGTAGATGGGTGGTTAGTACCACATCTAGAATGGAACTGTTGGCAGTATTTAGAGTGTTGTTCCTAGTAGGTTCTCTGACTAATTGCCCAAGACCTAGTTCGTCACAAAGGGATTTGAGGCCATGTGATTTAGGTGACAGCCAGTCCATATTTAGATCTCCTAGAAATATTGTTTCAGTTTTGCATCTCTGAACATGGATTTCAAAAGATTAAGGACTTCATCACCACCAGACAGGGGTCTATAGCCACCTAGGATAGTGATACATTCCGAGGAGGGAGATGAAGGCTCAGCGAAACTAACTCAAATTCCTTGGCTAGAGATTTGCAACTAATATTGGTGACCAAGTACTTAGATTTGGCATAGATAACCACACCCCGCCTGAGACTCTCTATCTGCTCCTAAATAAATTGTAGCCCTGCAGTGATATTTGTTGATCAGTGTTAGTCTTTTTAACCACGACTCAGTAATTATGATAAGGTCTGGGTTAGCGTGTCAGCCCAGGCTTGCAGCTATACAAGTTTTTAGGCAGGCTTAAAATGTTGACCATCATCATTTTGAGACCTGTGGCCTCAGCAAAATCGATGGCGAGGTAAGTTGTAGGGGGCAGGGTTGAGCTCCACATTTCCTGAGCAGAGAAGAAGCAGAAGTATAACTTTCTTTAAGGAGCTTATAAGAATGCAGACTGCTTTTTATTTCTTCGCGACGACACTCATAGTACTTTCTTGAGAAATGACGCCACTGTAATGACAGTTGATTGTGATCAATGTAAGTGCTTGTGTAGACATAGGTGAGGACAGTAGCAAAGGGTGTAGGCTAACCGGGGGAATAGGCTAAAAGGGAGAGGAGAATGACAGAGTGTCTGCACGGTAGACTGTTATAACATTAGGTATTGATAAGGTACATTGAGAACTGAATTGCTTTGAGGTACTTGAATTGCACTGTATTGCTGAAAACTCTGCACCTTAGGAGCAATAAAAAGACAATAAGGAGAGCCATGGTCCCAGATTGAGTGGTCTCGTGATTTGTATTAGTGCAATATTTTCTAGGCAAGAAATTTGCCCACCTAGGTACCCATTTAAAACCTAGATGAGAAAATACAGCAGAAAGGGGAACAAGGAGAACAGGAGCAGCTTAGTTAGTGGCCATCCACCCTTCAGACTCAAGTCCCCTTGTAGCAGAACCGGGAAAGAAGTAGAATGATAATGCAGGCCATATTGCCCACGAAAGAATACAGTGATTTATGTAGAAGACCAAGAATCCCTCTAGTGGCAGGTCTGTATAACCTGCTAATGGAAAACTAGCCACAAAAAAAAAAAAGGTAGTTAGACTTATCGGAGCCAAGGCAGAGTGCTTGGATGGGGGTGCTGCAGGAATAGCAGTCAGACAGAAGAGGTGTAAGCAATTTAAAACAGGAGTAGAAATTACAATCCAGCTAATACAGTAGAAAAACTCCTAATAACACAGTAGAAATGTGCTTAGTTCTATGGAAAGTCTTAACAAAGTGCCAGGTGTCTATAGCAGGGGAAAACTCCTGCCAGTCAGAGTGGGTTTGCTGGAAGCACCTGTGTTCCGATTGGCTGCGCTGTCCCGTACCTTGCAAGGAGCTGCAGGCGGGTGTCCTGGTCTTGGTCGGTGGCTGGCTGGGTGCCGGCCGACCGTGGGTGAGCTGGAACAGCCCTGTTCAGGGACAAGCAGCTTCCAAGGAGCTGCAGGCGGGTGTCCTGGTCTTGGTCGGTGGCTGGCTGGGTGCCGGCCGACCGTGGGTGAGCTGGAACAGCCCTGTTCAGAGACAAGCAGCTTCCAAGGAGCTGCAGGCGGGTGTCCTGGTCTTGGTCGGTGGCTGGCTGGGTGCCGGCCGACCGTGGGTGAGCTGGAACAGCCCTGTTCAGGGACAAGCAGCTTCCAAGGAGCTGCAGGCGGGTGTCCTGGTCTTGGTCGGTGGCTGGCTGGGTGCCGGCCGACCGTGGGTGAGCTGGAACAACCCTGTTCAGGGACAAGCAGCTTCCAAGGAGCTGCAGGCGGGTGTCCTGGTCTTGGTCGGTGGCTGGCTGGGTGCCGGCCGACCGTGGGTGAGCTGGAACAGCCCTGTTCAGGGACAAGCAGCTTCCAAGGAGCTGCAGGCGGGTGTCCTGGTCTTGGTCGGTGGCTGGCTGGGTGCCGGCTGACCGTGGGTGAGCTGGAACAGCCCTGTTCAGGGACAAGCAGCAGTGTAACTGGTAAATGAGACACTGAAGTAGAAGAGATGAAGAATGAATCTGCAGAGTGGTGCTAGGAAATGGTAGTCAATCCTAGCTAGACATAACAGACACAGTAAAAAGTTAAAAAGTGATTACAGAAAAAAACAATGTGGGGAAGGACTGGAATACAAACAACCCCTCTTCTCAGACATGTGTAGGAGACAGGAATTAAAACTAAATAACTGAAAAATGATGACTAGACAATAATAGCACAGAGAAATAAGCATATTATATATATGTAAAGAGGGAGTATTTCAGATGGTACATCCAAAAATAAAATCACAATTAACTCAAGAAGCAGGACAAAACCAGCACTAACAAATGTGCTAAGCTAGACTACCAAATAGTGGACTATGGTATTGGGAGCTGAAATGAAGGATAATTAGTGGATGCGAAGATAAGTTATCAGAAGTACCGGCTACCCACCATGACTTTCTGTTGTGCTAGTATATACTATTTTAAAAATACATTAAAAAATTATCAAAAATAGTTAAGGCATTTTTAATTCAGAACAGTACAAGTACCAGAGATCTTAGACAGTGGGATATGACTGCTGAACAATACATCTGATTGACTGCCAGAAACCGTCAGTTTGGTTATACCCAATACGTAGGCAGTGCTAAAATAAAAATCACACAACTGGATAAGAGGAAAAGGCCAAAGTCACAATTTATGGTGAGGCATTTTGGGTGATAGTATTAAGAATGCCAAACTATTATCACACCAGAGAAAAGAATAAGTCCGTAATGCCATACCTTCTCCCTTCACATTAGCATTCAGGTCACTTAATTGTTCTCACCTGATTTATGAATTGGTTTGCATTATTTCTGACTGTGAACCCATTCATTTTGTTCAACAACTTCCCCAGACTGGATTTTTGGCAGACTTTGACTTGTCTTTTCCACTACAATTTTAGAGTTGGCAATTTGAAATATGCCCAATCATTAACTCACAGTTACTAAATTTGGTTTTGATAATGTAGCTTCTTCTTATAGGCATTTTAAAGAAGGCCTTTGCAGACAGAAAGTTCCCGTTATCCACTGATATTCTCTTTTTGTGAAGGAACTGCATAGTGTTAAACTGAGACTTCTGTGTGAGCCTGGATTTTCCAGAGTTTCCTTGTTTTCCTCATAAATCTGTTTGTTACTGGTTTATTTCACCCCATCAGAGAAAAGTACACAGTGATTTTGGTTTGCATCCCATTTGCTAACTGGGCATGTTGGACTTTCTTAATTTACTTTGTTTTTTTTTTTTTTTATTTCGAGTCCTACACTAAAGTGCAACCTCTTGAATAAACTAGTTTTGTATGATTGAGCAGGTTTCATGGGTGTGCAGTCGTTTTCTCTTTTTATGCTCTAATGGCTGCAACAGCAAACACATTACTCAATTGTTTTGTTCATGAGAACTTAAATTCTGTTTCTTATATGATTGGCATACACTTATTTGACTGAAATATATTTGAAAAAGGTAGAACTTGAAATCTTTCACTGTGTCTGAAGTGATCTATTTCAAGTAGAAAATAAATGTCAAGTTTTCACTTGGATACAAGGAAATCTGCTGATAAATGGGCTATTCTGAGCTATGCAATTTTACAGATCAGAGAATCTAACTCTGCATTGCAATCAAATAAAACATCAGGTATAAGTACATGGCCTCGAAGTTAAAATACTGCATACTTGTTGGTTAGAATATAAGCAACTGTTCATGCACTTCAGTTGCATCTACTTAGTGTGGCTCTGCAGGAGCCACTGTTTAAAGTAACTTTCTCAGTGAAGTTTAGTGCATTTCATGTGAAGGATGTTGGAAAGAAAGAATTAGAGTGAAAATGCATTGGTTATCCACGATAGGCAGAGCATGGGTAGCTGCTATGCAGGCATCCTCTCACCCTGCTAATGTGATCCTGTCAAAAAGGGGACCCCTATTAGTGAGTGAGAGGATAGTTCAGACTCTACGCTTATATAATCCTTGAGCCTTTATGTGAGATTGCCAACAGAGATGTCAATTAAAGCCAGTCGTGAAGGTGTTTTTGTGATGTAGTAGACACATTTTAACTAAAAAACTGGACTTTTGACCTGCACATCTTATTTCATGTAGGTTACTGAACATTCAGATGGTAATGGCTTACAGCCACTACTAACCTGGGCCCTGTTTCACAATTTTAGCTTTCTAAGCCATCCAGTCACCCAACAATTTGCATATTTTAAAGCCTCCCAAACACAAAAGTAACCAAATAAAAGTAAGAGTAGGGTACTTGGAATGTGGTGGGCTAGACTGCCAGATAATCAGTCTTGATGTGGCACTTGATAAGTAGTATTCTAGGCCAAAAGCAAGTCTCCTGCAAAACGAATGTGTGTTCCAGTGAGCTGACATACATTTAGTGGATGCCCAGATTAGTTATCAGAGATGCAGCCTGCTATGGAGTGCAGTATTACTGTTACATATATCTGGATTACTTTTACTTAGCCAGACTTGGGCAGTTATCTGAGCATGCACAAAGTCCTCAGAAAAGCCCATTGCCTAGAGCTTGCCTAGAGCTCCAGTTCCTTTTCTTAATCTCATGTCCTTACCCCTCCATGCCTGCATGTCTTTTTTTCTGCTGGAAATTCAGTGTCATCTTTTTCATAGCTCCTGCCTTTGGGTCATATTCAAGTTCACAATTACATTCATTCCTGTTAACTTCCTGCGGAGACTGTTTTATGTTAAACTCAACTGCGGGGAAATGGCAGATGGACTCCTGATTTATAGTGTAAAAACTCACAAGAATAAGGTGTCAATGACAGACCTGCACAATATCTGTCTAACTTGCCTTGGTCTATTACATGACCAAAAACCATTCTCCTTGTGACAATTTGTTGCAATGCAAAAGCCAATGCATTACACTTCCAGACAAATGTGTTAATTCAGGTAATGACAAGAAAAAGGGACTGGTGCACAGGAGCTTCACTTTTGTGTCTTCTGCTCCACAGCAATGTACTCGGGTCCTCTCTTAGCTCCTGACCAGTCTGTCTAGATTGAGCTATAGTTTTCACCGTAGTGCCTTTGAGCTGTTGTGATGGATATCAAGCTCATGGGAAAACACCCTGTCCAGTCTATTGACAAATAGATCAGCGTAATTGTACAATATTGATCCCTTCAATCCCAGCCCTCCTTTGCCGCTTCAGTATGTTAACATAACTCAAGTGGTCAGATGGTATGTGGTCCCAAGTATGGTCCCACCACTCAAGGAGGGGGTCATCACAGAGATTCCTGCTGAAGAAGGCTTGTATACTGGGCAGTCCACTAGGCAAACCCCTCAGATGGGCCTTAGTTTGGTGATGAGTCCTGGAAGGATTCTGGGACTGCCTCCAGTGGGTCTTCTATTCTGAGAAGGGTCAGTGTCTTACAGCCTGTCCATATGAAAGACCCCTTCCACTCATCTGAGAAAGGCCAAGGTGCACAGGGCAAGCAGCTGACCATTGATGGGATCCTCCTCGATCTTCCACTTGTCCAATCCCTCTTCACTCTTTTTGTAAGAGTCATGAAAAGAAGCCCAAAGAAAGGAGGCATAAGCACCACTATTGAAGCCACAGACCTAGACACCAGTCTGTTGAGGATGAGCACTTGGCATATCACAGGAATGTCCATCTAGATGCACAGCAAACTAAAATCCTGGGGAAGATGGCCATCTTCATCTATAAGATTATGGAGGAGCTGTGTTTGTGGTATCAGAAGACTTAAAATAGAGATTGCATTCCCTCTGTTCTGTCCAATGATGTAGTAAATTAAAACTTCACCAACATAGTTGCAGCAAAGTCAAGAACATCACCCTGTGTGTAGTTTAGTGAAGTTTCCAGACTTCACTTTAACTTCATGTGGCAAAGTTCTTTCAAAAAGAACAGTTTTAAAAAACAAAAAGTAAACACACAAGGTATTTCTCCCACCCACTTCCCACCACACCCAAGTATTATAAAGCACTATTCTCAGTTGCACCTGCACTTCCACGTGTCCAAGCATGGGTCTTGTGTTCTTTAAACAAAAAAATGAAAAAGAACAATACAGAGTAGCACTTTGCCAGCAGTAGTGCCACTACAGATAGTTCCTGCTTGTGTCTGCCTTGTGAAGTGCTCGCTTTGCCATGCAGAAATGGGCAGGTACTGTACGCAGTGGCACCTTAACCAGTGAATTGCAACTATGCATAGTGTTTGTCTGGTACAGGTGCGACTGTAAAAGGAATCTAGGTAGTTGTAAGACAAAAATACTTACCTGTAACTATATTTTTTTCACTACTTGTTGCCTTTCTACAGTCACAACTGCTTGGCCTCCCTTTGCCTGTAGCCCTCAGTTGTTATCTATTTGGAATGGCCTCACATTTTTTACAGTTAGAGTCAAAATACTGATGTATGGAACTGCGAGGAAGATGAAGGGGAGAAACTGAAGCTCTAGCCAGTTGGCTTTCTGAGAAGTTGGGGCATGCTCAGATGACTATACAAGTGTTAATGTAGAAGGAATACCAGTAGTGAAACAATAGTTAGACGTGGGTATTGTCTTTTAAGCCATTGGTTTAAACCATATGTATTAACTAATAGGGAGACATCCCCCCTTACAACTGTACTTCTGGATCATTTGTGCAGTCAAGAGTCATGCAGACTAGTTTTGTAGGCATTTTATATGAACATGAAGAATGCCAGAACATATGCTTCCTAAAGGGGAAAACACTATCACAGTCAACAACTTTTCACCTGTCACTTTGAAATTTGAACAAAGAATAATCACTGCTGTTTCTTCTTCTTCTTTCCCCTTCTGATCTGTCTCTGGCCTAACCAGTTTTGGAGGTTGCAGTGCTTAGTACAGACGGCCAGGTGCAGGACTTTAAATTTCCCCAGGGCAATACAGCAGGGAACTCAATCCAGCTTTCTGCCAACACAGTCAAACTGAACAGTCGAAATGGTGAGTCTTGGGCATACAAAACGATATGCCTGTTTCAACTTAGAATTGCAGATGCGTAACATATTAGACTTTAAACCCTTTTTAATCTATCATGCTTAAAACCTTTTTCTTCAGTAAATATTAGACAATTGATGAGAAGTTGTTTTGGCTGGTTTGCAATCCTGTTTGTCCTTTAGTAATTTTTATGAAAGCCAGTACTGTATTCTTTTTCTTCCAAGTATGGAATAAAAATCAGTATGTTCACTCTGTTTTTGCTTCTCTAGCTGGAAAAGGTGTTTTCCTTAATGAGAGACTTCAGTATCTTCTGATGCTTTCATGTTTGGTAATGTCAATCAGTAATGACTCCTTTAGTCATTGATTATTTTTTTTTTAAAGTGAATGTTTTATTCTAGTCACTGCACCAAACATTTTGCTAGAGTGGTTAAAAATTCCCTCAAGCTAAGGATGAATGGTAGGCCATAGTGAATTAGATTTTTCTAATGGGAATGTTGGCCCACATTGGGAGACTACAGAAAGAATTTTGTGACAAGTGGATATTATAGGTAGTTATCATCACCTAAGGACAATTATTGTGTTCTCTAATTAAGTACCTTGAAATTGGGTGAACTGGGTTAAGGCTATGGACCTGGGATCCATGCACTCCAGCAGCCAGGAGGATGGAACTGCCGGTATTGTCTGTGCCTGTAGTGACCCCTGTGATTGGGCCGTGAGCTGCATGACATAGTCTGTGTCAAGACTGTCTCCATTGGGATGTCTGACACAGAACATACAGGAACAGGGAGGTGGGAAGGACTCTGAGGGTGTGCACACACACACACATCCTCATCAAGGAACCAATGGGAGGGGAAAAAATGGGGTGGGTGATGGTTCCCAGAGGTAGGCTTTCAGCTCCAGTGCGGTCTTCCTGCACCTCAGACTCCAACTGGTACATGAACCTCCACTAGAACGCCACCTGCCTGAAAGGGGGTCAGGTATCTGGCTCCACCTTGGAGGGTAAGCAGTGGGCTGAAATAGAGTTGAGGCATAGTAGAAGTAAAGCCTGGTTGGTTAAGGGGCCGGTCCTGGTAGGCAGGATAAAAATAGATAAAAAAAAACCTTGAAATGCAGAATATATTTAAAGACTTCTGACGTCTTGGGGAAAACTGAAAAACAGAATGTCTAGACCAGATTGAACTTATAAAGCAGATACAGTGAGTTTTGTGTCTAGCGTCCCTTATTTTTTTTTTATTAGGATGGGCAACTGCATGGAAACAGGATTCTCTGTCACTCTGTCAGTTCTGGCTGCTTTTTTAAATGTAACATCCTATTTGTTTTAGTGTCATGGTGTCATAATCATTCTAATTCAACTAATTGTGATGACACAAGCAGAAGATCATGATGTTGTTTGTAGACAAGCCGCAAGATCAGATGTAGCCCTAGTGACATAGACCCTGATTTCCTGAAATTGGTTTATTTTAACAGTTTATAGTATCTGCAAAATTTCCCATTTCTCTTCTTGGTAATCCTGATTTACTTCATGGCATTCACATTGTTTGATGCTAATAAATGCCACCAATTATAAAATGGACAGAAAATCTACCTCATGGCAGTGGTGTCCTGGGTTTGGGACTAAGCCTGAGTTGTCTGGGGCTAACCAAGGGGAGAAGGATGGAGCTCCTTAGAGGATGGTGGTCTTCTCCTGGGAGGGGAGGGTCCTGTTGTCTACCGTAGTGGTGCCACCTGAGTGACCACAGGTGGCAGTGCATCTTAGAGGACTGCTGGTGAGGGCTAGAATATCACTGACATCAGGGCATTTCCACACATTGCATGCATATTCCCCTTTACTTCCTTGTAACAAAGTCCTTTGGAGAGGTTGGCAGACAACAGAAGAAACTAGCCCTGGTGCCAGTTTTGAAGAACCCCAGTATATCTGGAGCCAGCCTTGCTTCTTCAGAATGCCTCCTGGCAACTTACCCTTGGAAATATATCCCTTCCACCCTTTTCCTGCCAGTAGTTTTTTTTTTTTTTGGGGAGGGGCTGTAGCTTTGGGGAGCCAAGTGCACAACTTAGGTGGAGGCTGGTAAGATGGTGCCTGAGGGCTCCAGAGGAGTCAGTCACTTGTTACAGAAAGAGGGCATAAACTATAACCTGAAAAGAAATAGAAAAATTGATGAAAGCTGATTGACTTAAAGTTCTTTCGATATAACATCATGGTCTGAAAATAATCTGAAAAAAACCCTACATAAAAAGCTTTTTGTTTTGTTTTTGTATAACACGCACCCTGTAGTGCCTTTTACGTATAGTATAAAGTAATGAATTGGACATACTTAAACAACAGTACTTTACATGCTTCCATGTTGTAAATAAAATAAGTTCTGTTTGGGGAACTCCTGTCTGCCCCTTGTAGGCCTAAAATACATTTTCATCTACCTGCATACCAGAATAGAAAAAAAAAATGGGTGGAAGGCATACATGGATGCCATCATGGGTAACCAGGGAAGTGACCAAAGAACTGAGGCAAAATAGTGGGCACATAGGTGATGCCAGACAGAAACTTTGATTAGAAACAAGGAATCACAGACGGTGGCACAGAGGGACTGTGCGAAACAATGATCGTCACAGCCAAGGAAACCTACGATAACATAGTTACAAAAAATGTCAACAATAAGATTTTTTTTGTGTGTACATTTAAAGAAAGAGAATGTTTCTAGAAAGGTGGGGACATTAAGTGTGTGTGCAGGGGAAGTCTGTGGAACAAGTGGAAAAAAACAGAAAAACAGTACTGGTCCTCAGTTTTCACAGAAGAGGCAAAAGGAGAGAAACCAGAGATGGGGGACCCTATTTATAGGTGTGAGAAGAGAAGGAGTGCTGGAATATAATAACAATTGAGTTGGTAATGGAAGCATATAAGGAACAAGGTCAGAATGATCTGCATCAGAGGGTACTGATGAAACTGACAATACAGCAAGCAGCTCCACTAGCCAGAATAATTGAAGAGAGAATATAAGAGATGTATGAAGGCTTGAAGCAAGCAGACATGGTTCCTCTCTTTAAAAAGAACAAAAACAATGTTAACATTTTCTAATATAGTTGTTAGTTCGGGCATGTGTAAAGTCTGTTATAGTACTCCAGTGGATTAGTTTGTGTTTTGTTTTGAAATGGTCTGATTTTTGCCTTATTTAGGGCCCCCATAGTAAAAGGAACATACACAATGTTGTTTACATTTTTAAATATAATTGTAAATTTTTGGCATCTGTGAAGTCTGTGTTGTTTCTCCGGTGTATTCATTTTGTTTTGAAATTATCCTATTTTGGGGCCCCACGTTAATGCAGGCCTTCTTCCCATAAAATATTCTTTTTTTTTGTTTTGTTTGTTTATTAATTAGCAGTCGTAGTACCCAGTAACATCAATCAAGCTGAAAACCACAGTGAAGCAGAACACAGAGACATTGGCTGAGTTTATGCCATTGTGTTCCACTTCATTGTGATCTTCAGCTCAACTGATGTCATGGGGCTCTGAAACTGCCAATTAATTTTAAAAAATTAATACTGGGCGGGAAGAAGACCTGTATTAATATGGGGCCCTAAAATAAGATAATTTAAAAACACAGAACAATACACTGGAGTAATAAAACGGACTTCACACATGCTAAAATTTACATGCGAACATATGAAATTTGCCAGCAGATAATGGCCTAGAGGTCTATCAAGTCTGCTCGAATTCTGCAGCTGCCGCTCCCCTCCACCTTTCCCCTTCATTGACCATCCCCCTTGTCCTGTCCCATCCACTTTTGAAGCAGTCCACTGTTCTACTGGATACCACTTCTGCAGATAATGCATTCCACCCAGCCACCACCCCCCTCTCTGTAAAAAAGTGTCTCCTCATCTCTCTCCTGAACATTCCTCCCTCCAGTCTCCTATCATGACCCCTGGTGTCCCTCTCCTCCCTTACTTTGAACAGCCCTTCTTTACCTGTCTTGTTTATTCCTTTCATATACTTAAAGGTTTCAATCATGTCCCCCCGTCCTTCCTCTACTCCAGTGAGTACATGTTCAACTCCCTCAGCCTCTTCTCGTATGATAAGTCCCCCAGCCCCTTGATCATCTTTGCCGCCCTGTGCTGCACCCCCTCCAGTAACTCAATGTCCCTCTTCAGATACGGGCACCAGTACTGCACACAGTACTGCAGATGCGGTCTAACTAATGACCTATACAGTGGCAGAATCACCTCCTCCCTCCTCGAGGATATACCCCTTGCAACACAACCCAGCATTTTGTTGGCCTTTGCAGCTGCCTTCCTACATTGTGCTGAGTTGTTCATTGACCCTGTAATGAACACCACCAGATCCTTCTCCTCCTCTGTCTGGGCTAGCTGTACTCCCCCCAGCTGGTAACTCCTCCTTGGGTTCTTCATCCCAAAATGCAGCACCTTGCACTTTTTGGCATTAAACCCCAGTTGCCAGGTGTCTGATCAGGTTTCAAGCTTTGCCAGATCATCCTGCAACCCCTGCCATCCCCTAGGTCATCCACCACTACTCCTACCTTGGTATCATCAGCAAACAGACTGATCTTGTTCTTGATGTCCAATGGTGTGTCTGCAATGAATATCCCAAACAACACTGGTCCCAACACCGATCCCTGTGGAACACCGCTCGTCACTACCCTTGGGTGTGAGAGCTCCCCACCCACCACCACCCTCTGTTGCCTTCCCTGAAGCCAGTTCCCTACCCATCTCATCAGCTTTGCCCCTGTGCCTACTAACTTACTTCCCAGCCTTCCATGCAGCACCGAGTCGAATGCCTTACTGAAGTCCAGATACAGGACATCCACTGCATGGCCCCTGTCCAGTTGCCTAGTTACCCAGTCATAGAACTCCACCAGGTTGGTTTGGCAGGATCTGCCCCATATGAAGCCATGCTATCTGCTGTCCTGTAGTCCTTTGGCCTCTAGGAGGGCCACCAGCCTCTCCTTCAGGATAGTCTCCATTAGCTTACCCACGATGGATGTGTGGCTCACTGGTCTGTAGTTTCCTGGTTCATCCTTGGGGCCACTCTTGTGGAGGGCACCACATGAGCCATCCTCCAGTCCTGAGGTACACACCCCCGAATGTAGTGAGGCATTAAGTAGATCTGCCAAAGGTCCTGCATGGACCTCTGCCAGCTCCTTCAGTACCCTGAGGTGGATGCCATCTGGGCCTGGCACCTTATCCACCCTCAGTGCCTTCAAACCCTCCCGAAATCTGCCCTCCATGATTTCCCGATCTGTCACCCCCTCCCCCCCATTTCTGCCATTTCTCCCCCCCTTGGTTGTCACCCACCTCTTCTCTTTAGTAAATACTGAGCACTTCTATTAAAAAATGTAAACAACATATTTTATGTTCCTTTTAAGAAATGATGAAGGACGGCCAAGCAAATTATAGACCAGTTAGCCTGACATCAATTATAAGTGAGATCATGGAGACAATTAAAGGCCGAATCAATCTGCCTCTGGAAAAATATAAGCTAATAGGGTAGAGAGAGCATGTGTTCTGTACCAGGAAATCATGTCAGACCAACTTGATAAGCCTTTCTGAGGAGGTGACTAAGTGCTTTGGATTTTTTGTACAGTTTGTCAGTCTCTCTGAAACAGCTCCTTCTCCCATCAGACCACCTCCTGCATAAATCCAGTTTTGTCTGCAAGTCTATAGCTACATCTCCAAGGAATAATACAGTGCTGCTTCAGCTACTAAAGACTGCTCTCAGTTTACCAAGGAAGATGGACTGAAACTTTACTTTTTAAGCTGCATTTTTTTTTTTTTTGTGTACTGAAGCCATTTTTGTTGCAACACAGGAGATAGCATGGTCCAAAGATAATATCTTATTGTGCCACATGACCACTTTCTTATGCCTGGTTAAGTAGAGCATGTCATGTTTAACTCTAATGTCCCAAAATCTCATAATAAAAGACATCAAAGGAACTTTTTTGTCAGATGGTGTTGGAAAGGGCTAGAAGTGTCCTTTCAATCCCCAGAGCTTTATCTGCTGGTAGCGCAAATATATCTAGTTCAATTGACAAGCTGAACCAAGTCATGCCCCGTAACATCTACAGAACCCCATAGATTTGTAAATTATTCCTCAACAGGTTTTCCAAAAGTTTATCTTTCAATTTAGCTACTGCCCAAACCAGATGGAACAGCTTAACTATTCATGAAGTGTCTAGTCTCTGCCTCCTCTACCAAGGACTTGACTTCCCTCAGTCTCCAATCCACTTTTAAAAAAGCAACTCAAATTCTTTTTTTTTTCTCTTGCCTTAACATATTCAGTGTTTCTGTTGACTCGTGGTGAAAATCCCTCAACTCCTTCTGCAACTGGAAGTTCAGTTGCCCATTGGGCCTGCTGTGGTGCAGCAGATATGGCTTCAGGTTCAATTTTCTGTATTTAGACTGTATGTTTGATGACCAAGCACTGGTGGACTCTTTTCTTTCATTGGTCACCTTTGCTCCTCCTGTTCTGGCCTAAACTTCCTCCTGTTCCAGCATTCAGCGATTTCATGGTTTAGCTGGTTCACATGAAAGGGGGTGTCAGGTACCTCACAGATGAATGGCGCAATGAAGCTTAATCTTCCTGCAATAAAACAGCTTTTTTCAAAGCCCATTTTATATGCACAGTGACATACTCCATGGTGTACATTCATACTGGGATATACACATTTCTGGGAGGGAGTGGGGAAGGGTTAAAGGCATGAGGTGAACAGAATGCACCCAAGGTGTCTGTATATCTCACTACAAATGTACACCCTTATGTGTGTTATCACTTACATCTGTGTTGGTTCTGAGTAGTTTTTCATTTCTTGGTATATGAAATAAATAACTAGACAGAATCTTTTTTTTTCCCATTTAGTGCTGTATTCTTCATACAAAATCACATTACAGACTCTTTAAACTCCATATCTGTGTTGCACCTGTGTCCAGTATTGTAGTAATATGATCTTCCATGAGCTAGGACACATTCTAAATAAAGTTATACATTAATTAAAGGTAAAGGCTAAAAAATGTCAATGACTAAAGAAAATGTAACCATTTTAAAATGTCTTCCTTCATAGGCATTACAAAGCTGGTGTTCATTCTGTATGAAAACTTGGGCCAGTTCCTTAGTACAGAGAATGCAACAATAAAACTTGCAGGTGATGTGAGTGCCCGGAACAGCACCATTGCTGTGAACTCTCATCTTATTTCAGCCTCCATCAACAAAGAGTCGAGTCGTGTCTACCTGACTGATCCAGTCCTTTTCACCCTGAAACACCTCAATGTGAGTTTTGAAAAGGAATTCATGCCAGGGTCATAAAATCTGCACAAAGAGAGTGACAAACAGCTTGTCTCTCTCCATTTGAATTTTAAATGCTGGACTAGGTCAGGGAAGAGTTTATTTACGTCAATGAACATAAAATTAAATGAGCCTGGTTCAGTGATTATTAGAACTTAAATGTATTCTTAATGAAAACTAATTCAGCAATCAGCATTAGGATGCAAATGACTCCAATTTGTTTTGAAGTGAAAATTAACTCTTACATTAACAGCAGGACAGCAAAATATCTAGCCTAATTGCTTTGTTTTTTTAATGTGGTAAGTTGAAATGCCAGTGGGGGGTTACTGCTCCTCCTGATTTTCATAAGTTCTGGTTTAGAAACATCTAAAGGCATCTGACTGATAAAGAATCCAGGGGTGGGGAAGGACGGGACCTCATCAAGATAACGGAAAATACAGATTTAGCTGTTTTCTCTTTTATTTCTTATAGCCTAATAATTATTTCAATGCGAACTGTTCATTCTGGAATTACTCTGAAAGGACTATGATGGGATATTGGTCAACCCAGGGATGCAGACTCGTGGACACAAATAAAACTCACACAACCTGTGCATGCAGCCACCTAACCAACTTTGCAATCCTCATGGCACATAGGGAAATTGTGGTAAGCACATGAACTTTAACCCTTTCGTATCAAAAGTGATGTCTGTCTGTATCTGTTCCCTGGCTTTATCTGTCACACCCACCTGCGTCACCCAGCCTGTTGCTCATGGGGCCAAAGTGGGATGAGCCTACCCAGGTGGTATTTGTGCAGGAGGCTGTGTGGGGATTAAAGTGTACTAGGTGTCATCCTACTGCTGGCAAAGATCCTTTTTCATCCATCTTTCTCCCCCCCCCCCCCAAAGGACGTTAATGACTAGGGCTCCACTGTGTGAGCAAGTATACAAGATTGCACCACTCCTCAGAGCCAGTAGACATCAGGCCCTACCTAACTGCTCCCTTTGGCACTGCCACCTGTGGTCAACACAGAGCAATGTAAGTCCTCCCCAAAGATCATCCTACTTTGGGGGTGCTCAGTCCTCCCCTACCTCCCCCTGCCAATCCTTTGATGACCCAGGCTACCTACCAAACCCTTGTCACCGGTGTCACGAGCAGCAGCCCAGCCAGTGCACTGATGGGCCAGCTGAATATGTTTCCTTTTTGCAACATAGTAGTGTCAGACCAAAAACTCATCCTGTTGTATCAAATTTAAAGGGGAACAGTCAGCAATAAGAGACCCATACCCATGTGTGGGGTTAGTCCCAATGTTCACTTTGTGTGCAAAAAACTTTTTTTTTTTTGTTTACTTTATTTACTGCAGTATAGTAGATTATATCAGGCTGATTCTGTTCATTTCCAAGCTGCCATTTGCTGTAACCAGAAATCCCAGAATCCCCTGCAGCTGACATTAGTGCAATGCTATAGCAGTGGGAGATTCAGCAGCCTACATTGCAAGTTACAGCTTTTATAAGCTCAGGTCAGATGTTTGCCGGTCTTACTGTTCTCCCTGGGCTAAGTACAATCCTTGCATCCATCTTAATTGCTTTAAAAGTCCACACGGGTTGTGCCCAAAGAATGCAGTAATCATTCTGCGCTTAAAATTTGCAAATCTGAATACTGAACTCTGCAGGAGACTACTACTTTTATCACAGGGTTACCAGTCTCTGACCCTACAGGCAAGTAAACTTGGGAGAGATATTTCTGTCACTTTCAGAGACTGGTTTTGTTGCAAGCATTTATAACCCCCCTAGTAGTCTTCGTGCTCTATAGGCCTGACACTGATAGAGCTACAGAGTTCATCTGTTACAGGCATACATTGAAGTGGCAACATAGAATCTTTATTGTCAGTAGCACTTGAATGTCAAAATATAAAAATATCACGGGACCAGAGAAAAAACTAAAAAAAGAGAATTAATCCGTCAATTAATGTCATTTATGGAATGCAGCTCTTGAAAGTATCTCTCAACACTTTACAATGTATAAATACACAGTTTAAAATGCAATAAACACAGTATATAAACAGCTGACATTTATTTCACATAAACATTCATAATACACATCATTTCCATCAAAGCAGGCCGGTTTTAGTGAATCTAGAATAGCCAACCCAAATAAATGAGTTTTTAATTGAGCGTGAAACTGTGAGAAAGTTGGGCAGTCACAAATGTGCTGTGGAATAGTATTCCATAACAGCAGTACATATACAGAAAAGACAAAATCGTGTGCATCTGAGTTCAGAATATTGCTCATTCAGTATGTGGTGGCTGTTTCCAGTAAGGCTGAGCATAGAACGTTTTGACTTGTATATGCACTGCCAGAGGGAATAAGATAGAAAGTAAATTAAAATTTGGCGATAGTGGCATTCGATATGACAGAGCATAGAAACAGTATGTGAGTTGTGTAGTAGGATGATAATTTATGTAATGCCCTATTAACAACAGACATTTCTAAGTCAACTCGCTGCCTTTGTGGTAGCCAGGGAAGAGTAATCAACTCTGGGGTTACTTATGAAATTAGTCCCAGTAAGGTCTTATGTGACAGCATTCTGCAGTCTCTAAAGCTTAGTTAAGGTAGAATTTGGAAGACCAGCCAAAAGTGTGTTGTAGCAATTGGGATGATTCATAGCAAATGCCTGCATCAGAGTGGTAAACTGTGAGAAAGGCAAAACAGTACATGATTTGCAGATGTTATGCAGCTGGGGTAAAAAGCCATTTCCATAGCATTTTTTATGTGAGCCTCAAATGACAAGTCAGAATGCCAACATCCTGAACGATGCCAAAGACTTTTCACAGTGGATTTAGAAATAATTCAAGTATTTTCAAAAACAACTTGAAATTCAGGTAGGTACTTAGAACCGAGAAGGAGGGCCTAAAGGAATAATTTCTGTAGAAATGATGAGGGTGAGGGAAAATGAAAAGCAGAAAGAGTGGATGTTGAAAAAAGCTGATATAGGGAAATAAGGTTAAGGAAAGAAAGTGAGAGGAGAGCCATTAACTGTGCTTGTAACATGGCAAACTTTGAGTCCCAGAACAAGTAAATTGATTGGTTCAAACTGAACACATGATACAATTTGGACATGGCATTAATTCCCAAGTAATACCCGCTCCAACTTCTATAATGCCATGTCCAACTTCTATCATCTGCTCAGGAGCGCGCTTACTAAATCACTCAGCACTTATAGGTGGCTCTGTACAGTGAAGTGCGGTTTGTTACCGGCTCTGTAGTAGTATGCAGCAACGTTGTATGACACAGACACTGTGCTCAACTCCGGCACTATAGCGACCACTGACATCGTTCAGAGAAAGAGAACAATCGCAGTGGGATTATGTCCTATAATGAAAACAAGTTTTGTTAGTGAATTCTCAACATAAAAAAGAACTACAGTGCTAAAATGAGCACAGTCTGGCCTCGTACTCCAACCCCCCAACCAGGCATTAACTCCCTAGTAGAGCCCTCCTTTGTCGTGGATTAATACATGTGTAGACCTGCAGAGATGCATCATCTGAAATTGTAAAGGGTGCATGATCTAATAGTCCAGAAAATGTTTCAAGGGTAAGATTGCCCTAAAGGTGAAGGCACAGGGTGACAGGAGAATATGCAGTGGGCTACGGTACTGGAAAAAGTAGTTTTTGTCTTTGTTCCTCTGGCCCATTGATTACTACTGTTTTAAACTAGTTCAACCTCGCAGCAAATTTGGACAGTAAAAATTATGTTTAGTAACTAGAAAATCCATTCATGTCTCTTGGTCTTTTTAAAAAAACAAAAAAAACACAACTATATGATATAATGTAGCTTGGTATTAAATCCCCAATACAGTCTCACTATATAGAGAGAGAGTACTTATACATGGCATCTCGGTTCATGGAATCCACATCAGGGTTAGGTTTATACCACAAACACTTGCATCTGAGTACATTATTAGGGGGATGCTGTGCTGTCCTTTGGATGAGATGTTAAACCATAGTCCCTTTTGCCCATCTCTGGTGCAGTCCTTTCACAAGAGATGGGGATTTTCCCCAGTGACCAGGCCAACTTTCCCCTTGCCATAAAACCAGTTCATGCAGTTGACCAAGGCTGTGTATGGGTGTTGATGTGCAAAATGACTGTCACTACACATTCACAGTTACTTCACTAACAGTCTTTCATTGCTTGTAAAGCACTTTGGGATACAGTGTATTTGAACAGCACAATATAAATGCTAATTCTTCTTCATCATCATCACTATATCTATTTAGTATGTACACAAAGAAGACCATGTAATCTAGTGGCAGCGTACTGGCCTATGAATTGGGGGCCCAGGTTCAAGTCCCACCAGGTCCACTTAGTAATTTTTTAACCTTGGATGAGTCACTTGTCCTCTCTGTGCTTTACTCCTCCCAGCTGTAAAAGAAATGTAATATCTCATTCAGATTGGGAATATAAATTCCAAGACAGAAATACAACATTCTTCTGATTATTAATTAGTTTGTATGTAACCGGCCACAGTACTAACAGGTTCCACAGCTGTGAGCAAGTGGGAGTCAGCCAGAGTGAAGACTGTTAATTCTGGGATAGCATGCATATTGGAGTGGTGGGCACCAATAGCAGCAGCTTCCTGCAAAATAACTCTCAGCCCACAAATAGTATTCGAGTCAAGCAGCTGTGGGTGCATTTGGACAAAAAGGCACAGCATTACTGCTTCTTCCTGGGAGCATAACATGCACAACATACAGTTAATTTCTCAGAATACTGGACCTGGGGAAGGGGCTCACAAATTGATTTTAGCTTAAATTTGTCTTCCTGAAAACAGAAGCGCCTCCTGATGGTGCTCTGCCCACATCATTCCCTGCTTGCTTTCATGGCATGTAAAAGCAGCTCTGCAAAGTAGTGACCACATGCCCTGTCACAGGAGGAGGCTTGCGCTCACTCTGGAAAGACCCACAAGGGGTTCTGACCTTCAGTTAAGGTGTGCTCTAGGGCTGCTATCATTTCCACCCACCTACTGCCATCTCCATCCCTCTGAGACCTGTGGAGGGGCAATAGTACAAACCAGAAATTAATTTTCCTTAGTGTCAAATTGGCTGAGGCTACAGCAGTAACTGGAACATCTGGTTCATCATCACCTCTCACGTTGTTAACTCTGGATACCTACCTGTTTGATCCTGACCCAGTTTCACAGATTAGCACATGGGCTTTATATTCCATTACCTTAGTGCAGTGCTAGTCATTTTGAGCAAAAAAATTTATTTTTTTTCTAAATCCCATTTTGGCAGGGAAGGGATTGTAAATTGGGCTGATGCGATGGCCAGCCCATGCCTTTCGCTTCCCAGTTCGCTGACCATGCCCCTCCACTCAGATGTTTTATGACATCTAAGTAGGGAGACCATGGGGGCACCCCCTATTGTAATCTGGAGGGGTGCATATTCAAAAACTTTTTTGTATGTTAAAGCAATATTTTATATAAATGGAAGCCACAGCTTAACTAACAGAACCCCTATTACTCAAGCAGTGGCTTTCATTTATGTGAAGTGTTGCTTTAACATATAACATTTTTTTGGGAGATTGTTTCTTCTCTCCTGGCAGTACTCCAGCCCCATCCACCGATGTCCACCGGCACCAGCTATGACCTCCAGGACTTAGCCCCCCCACCTCCCGGCGAGGTCAGCACGTGGAGCGCTCACCCCCGCCTCAGGCACAGATCTGGTCCACTGGTCTGACTAGCTGGGGACAGGACCTAAGAGTGTTGCCATCATCCAACTGCCAGCAGTTTCCCTTTTTCTCCCTTGCAGAGGGGTGTGTGCAAGGAATCCAATGGCAGTGCCATGTACGCTCCCATATGCTGCACACCTAGCGTCTGCCCTGCCTCTCTCCTGTCAGCATCAGTGTGCCAAGCCCTAGCCTCCGCTACAGGCCAGGCTAAGACCCAACTGCTGCAACCCCCCCTCCCTGGAGGAGAGCTGTCCTGGGGATGCTCTATCCTCCTCCTCCCCACGACCCCCGGCAACCTGCTCACACCAGGAACACGGATCGCTGGCGTGGCGCAAGGTGTGGCATCCAGTGGCTCAACCCTAAGTGCCACTGGGCCGGCTATAAAAAAAACTTTTGAAAATGCCCCCATAGACTGCAGTGGGGCACATCCTTGCACTCTTCCTGGTTAGACGTCATAAAGCATCTGAGCATGGGGGCATGGCCGGTGGACTGGGAAATGGAAGGGATCAGTTGGCCATTGGGTCAGCTCGATTTATGATCCCTTTCCTCCCAAAATGGGCTTTGAAAAATTTATATTTTGGCTGGCAATGACTAGTATTGAACTAAGGTAACAGGCTATAGAGTCCATGTGTGTTAAGATAAAGTCTAAAATTTACTTTGAGGCAGCCTCCCCCACCTTAGCTCCAGGCTGCTTGGAGCTCACTATGTTCAGCATAACAGAAAAACTGTACAGGTCCTGGGGCTTCCAGGTACCTGCCACACAGCACTTAGTCCTCTCTTTGCTAGCAGACTACTTTCTCCACCTCCTCTCAGGGCTTCCCTTTCTGTGCTCAGAGGCAGATCCATCAGGCTGAAGCCCAGAGGGGACAGACCATACAAAGTAATACACTTTATGTCAGGGGTTATGTATGATACAGTAGCTGGAAAGATTTAGAAACGTACCAAAAAAAGGTGATTTGATAACTTTTGTTGAGTCAGCACATCTGGAATAAGTCCTGGTGTGTGTGTGTATATGTGTATGTATACATATATATATACATAAAATCTCAAAACGTGTGTACTGAACCTTTTTTTGTTGGTAAAGTGTAAGATACTAGATCACCTACTTAGTCTATCTGACCTTGGAAATACAGACACTGGTCAACCCTGATCATTAAAATGTAATGAATCTTGACAGTAGAAGCAGAAAAAATATAGGCAGAAAGAGACCAATGGTCCTTCCAGTCTTCCCAAGCTCCCTACCTAGTCAAGGTATATGTTGAGATTAGATTGGGTGCCCTATTAGCAGCTTAGCCCATTCTCCTTTGACCCCCTCCCCTCTTTCATCCATACCAGCCCCTTAGAACTGTCCCACTCTCTCTTTAATTAGGTCATTGTCCCCGCACTTGGGCAAGCAACAGTATACCTCCTGGGGCCAGCAGTTCCACTTCCACTCTATCAGTGAAGAAGTACTTTCTCACATCCCTCTTGAATCCCCCCCCCGAGAAAAAATGGTGCCCTTTGTTGTTAAAACTCATGGCAGTTTGTCATACCCCCTTTCTCTTCTTGAGTACTGTGATGTAGTACAGTCCATAATGCTCCTTTCACCCATAAACCACTTCACAACCCTGCAACACAGGCAGTGCAGGTTCTGATTAGGGCTGTGGTGGGGTTTGTACCAAACCCTTGCTGCTTTCAAGATGGCCCTTTAAGACCACACTGCCCTACTTGTTCTTGGTGTTAGATGTACCTCAGGGGGGAGGGGTGTTAACAAGCAACACCTGAGCCCATTGGTGGGGGGGGTGAACAAGGAGAAGGAGGTTTCTGTTTCAGTGAGATGCAAGTGGAGTCAGCGAGAGACTGAACTGTAAGAAGTTTCTGTTAAGCTGAATACAAGCTGTTTGTTTCTTTTCCTGTTAAGGAAAGTAAAGCAGATTATTTTTTTTATTTAAACTGGTGCCCGGAGTGTTGTCTTTAGACTCGTTCACAAGGCAAAATCTGATTTGGTTCTGAAGGTGTACCTCACCCGGGATTGTTGCATTGTGTCCCGTCTGAATGTTGGTTTTGTTTAATTTTCCATGGCATAGTGGTGCAAGCACGATTTTCTGGAATCGCATGGTAGTTTAGGTGGTGTCACTGGCCATCTGACAACCACCGCACCGCTCTCCCATGCTATACCCAGCCTGCACAGTGACAATGCCGGGACAGAATTGTGCAGCTTCAACATAGGCGCACAAGGCTGCCGTCTAAACAGGGGTCAGTCAGCGTCTCCAAACTGGAAGAAATGAGGGCTTCATGTGCAGCCCTGCCATGAGAACGAGCCTTTGAGTGTGTCCTTCAGAAGCTGCCCAGTTTGCTACAGTGTCACACATGGCTGGCTTTAGAGGAGGGATCAAACTTCCCCTTGTCTAAACAGGGATAAGATGGACTCAGACAGGGTCCTGAAATGGCTGGCACAACAGCAAGCACAACAAGTTCAGATGCAAAGAGACTGGATAGCTCAGCAAACACAACTGTAGCCACAGCGAGACCAGCAGCAGAAGCAGGAGTTTATAAAGCAGGTGCTGCAAACAAAGAAGCTGTGCCCCAGCTCCAGGTCCTGGGTAGAGATGGGTGAAGTTGGAAAACTTCGCTCTGTGAATTAATCCATGAATTTAGCACAATTTGCGGATTAATTCGCAGACACGAAGTGTGAAGCTCTACCCATGAACAGTGGAATTTCGCAATTCACAGGTGAAATTCTGCCATTTGCAGTGAAATTCCACAAAAAAAAAAAGTCAAAGTCACATAAGTGAATTTTGAACCTAGTTGCAAAAATTCACGGATTGCTCCACGGAGGCAAATTTGTCAACTTTACCAGAACTTCACCAGTAAATTTAAACTTTGCAACATCGCTAGTCATGGGAATCCAGTTGCTGCAGGCTCCCTCCAAGTGCTAACAAAAAAGGGTCCCAAGCATGACCCTGAGGCTTTCCATAAAACTTTGAGAGAGTTGCCACCACCACTGCCTGGCCATGAGAAAGTTGGGCTACTCACATTGCATCATACCTGGCTGGAGATGCCTAGGTTGCAGATAGAAGCCTAACTAATATTGCTGCCAGAAGCTACGATCAGGTAAAGGGAACTGTCCTAGACCTGGTTGGAATAACCAAAGAGAGTTACCGACAGAATTTTCACATCTTAAGTTTCAAGGCTGGAATATGACCTGGAGTGCTGGCACACAAATTACAAGACCTGTCTACTTGGTGGTTAAAACCAGAGGTATGAACTGAAGAGGAGATTATGGATTTTAATTGTACTGGGGCAGTTTCAGAACCTTTTACCAGATTGATTCCATAACTGGGTAAGCCAGCATGAACAGACCACTCTGGCTGCAGCAGTGAAAATCACAGAACATTACCTGGAGGCTGAAAGACCAGAGGTTGCTAAGAAGAGCAGAACCCATGACAAACCTCGTGTGGTGACTCAAGGAGAAGATCCCCACAATAGAGGGAAGAAAGGACTTTGTGGGGATGGGAACAAATATGCTGGTATGCGTAAGTGGTCAAGTGGTGAAATAATGCATACCTCTCCACTTCAGAAGGGCACAACCCCGGTTCTGGTGTAATTTCCCCGGTCTCAAGACCCTACTCTCCTTGGACCCAGATGGGGTGCCACAGGTCATAGATCTGAGAGCAACATTATATGTTTTCATTGTGATTAAGTGGGGCATGTCAGTAAGTTTTATGAACACATGAATTATGATTTTGCAGAGCGTGCACACACACACACACACACACACACACACACATATGCACACACAGTCCCAGGCCAAAAACCTTTATACAGTACCATTGCAAGTGGGGAATCAAACAGTTACAGCTCTGGTGGATTCATGCTGTGGGCAGACATTGGTTAAAGAATCTGTGTTTGGAACCAACCTAGATCAGTAGGGAGAGCACATAAATATTGCCCGTTTTCAGTCTCTTGTGATGTGCTTGGTGTGAGAAGCAGCTTCCCTCTCGGCTTCATGTCCCGTGCTCTTTAAACAAAGCAAAAACCTGTAAACCTCATTGTTTTTTATTTTATTCGCAAATATATCGCCTGAGGATCAGTCACGGATTACCTGAGTCCTTTCTTAGTAAAATGAGTGACCAGGAACCGCCGCAAATGGACCTGACATTGATCCCACCTGTGTCGCCCTGCTCTCAGGCGGCCAAAAGGCAGAAGCAAGGCTCACCACTTGATTCCCCTCTGGAGCCCAGTGTCTGGAAAAACACAACTGATAAACTTGATTGCTTTTTCAGTGAGCTGTCATCTATTAAAATCACAGTGCTAGAGATGGTCAACGACTTCAGAACCCTAAATCCTGCATTGGAAACACTGACCAGGAGTGTGGGTGATGCTGCTGAAATGCATATCAGCTTCATAGAGGACTGGCAAGAGCTGGAATCAATGGAAATTCAGCAACTGAGGGAAGAAACTTGCCAAGTTAGAGGATTGTGTAGAAGACCAGGACAGGAGGGATAGAAGAAACAACCTTGTAATCGTGGGAATCCAGGAGAAGACAAAGAGGGAACATGCTGGCCTTTGTACAGAAGCTCCTGCAGGAGGTGGTGGGGCCGCCCGAGATGGGGACCACCTACATCATTGAATGGGCTCACTGATCCTTGAGACCACAGCCTATGCCTGGGGGTAAGCTCGGAGTCATTATTTTGAGGTGCCTAAATTAAAGCTATACATTCAGAATCAAGCTCACAAGCAAGGTAGCTTAAACCTCACCACTGAATCGCCAAGACTCTGGAGACACAAAACCCTAATGTTTTTTCTTTTTGCTACTTTGGGGGGGGGGGGGTGGTTAGGGTTGAAAACCCTAACACCACATTTCCCTACTTTTGTAGTTTAACCTGAACCCTAACTGGTGCATTAATACAAAGGCCTGTTTTGGGTGCAGCCAGGGATGTTAACACCCCAGCTGCTCATTCAAAAGCCCCTAGAGATGGAAGTGTGGCTGCAGCCACAGGATCTACATCTGTAAGACTCCTTACTAGACCCTCCCCACCCTCCAGTACTTTTGGAGGTGGTAGTAGGGGTCACCTCTCCTTTCACCTGGACCAGTGGAGGAAGGTCACATCAGATGCTTGAGTCCTACAGATAATAGAACAGGGCCATGCTCTAGAACTTCTGGAGCTTCCCCCAGTCCCTTCAGCTTATCCTCCAGAACACATACCAGTGCTGCCAGAGGAGATACATACCCTAATGCAAAAGAGGGTTATACAGCTAGTTCCTTGGAAACAAAGGAACCGGGGGTTCTATTCGCACTACTTCCTAGTCCCCAAATGCACTGGGGACCTGAGGCCCATTCTGGACCTGAGAAATCTCAACCTTTTTATTCAGTACAAGAAGTTCAGAATGGTCACTCTACAAGGCCTGTTGCCACTAACGCACCAAAGGGACTGGATACATTCACTAGACATGCAGAACACTATCAAAATGTGTACCCTCACAGGAAGTACCCCAGGTTCCTCTTCAAGGGGGAACATTACCAGTCCAGGGTGTTGCGCTTTGACTTATGTTCTATGCCACGGGTATTTACCACTGAGGCATACAGAAATGTTACAAAACTACACTGGAATGCAAGATGCACAAATGAAGACAGATAACCTACTGTACAAGAAATGCTGTTACAAAAAGAGTGCAATACAGGTAATAAGCAAGTGCAAATTAAAATGGAGATGAAGTCAGGACAGTCTATGGTGAGTCCCAAATGAGGCAACTTTAATGGTGCACTTAGCAGCAGTATCGGCCTATAGAAACATAGAATTTGACGGCAGATAAGGACCGCTTGGCTCACCCAGTCTGCCCATTTCCCTACCTACTGGATAAGCTGCAGATCCTAGTTAACCAGCAGCCTACTTCTTCCTACCCCCAACCCCTAGAATGGCCTTATGACTGTCCCATGCATGCTTGAATTCCACCACTGATTTTGACTCCACAACCTCCTCCGGATATATATAAGCTGGCAAGGAAAAGTCTTTGGCCTCACAACCCATTTTCAGAAGGTTTTTTAAAGGCCTAAGCCACTTATACCCACCAGTGAGGGACCCTGTCCCACCCTGGGACCTCGACATATGCCTTGCTCAGCTTATGGAGGCTCCCTTTGAGCCTATGGAAACACTTGACCTGAAGTATGCGACATGGTTGCAGTGACCTCTGCTAGGAGGTTAAGTGAATTGCAGGCCCTCTGCACAGAGCCAAATCACATAATCCCCCACAGGAATAAAGTAGTTCTTAGAACAATCAGAAAATTATTTCCGAAGGTGGTATCTGAATTCCACCTGAATCAGTCAGTGACGCTCCCTGTACTCTATCTAGAACATTCCAGTCCAGGTAAGGAAAAGTTGCATGGCCTGTACCTAAAGCAAGTCATGTCTGTCTACATGGACTGGACTAAAGATGTCAGGTCCCACAATACCCAGCTTTTTGTTTCCTATGGTAAGGTTGGCAAAGACAAACAATCTATAGAGATTTGTCTCTCTCTGGATAGTCTCTTGCATTCTGGACTGCTATGGAAAAATGCCACCAAGAGGCTTAAGGGTGCACTCAACAAGGGATACCCCGCCTCTGTGGAATCCTCAAGGTGCATCCCATTGTTAGACATGTGCAAAGCAGTTACCTGGAAAAGAGTACACACTTTCACAAAGCACTACTTTTTTTTTTACACATACAGTTCAGAAGGGATGCCTGCTTTGGAACTGCTGTTTTGCAGAACCTTTTTTCTAATTAGGTTCTGGACCCAGCCACCTAAGGTACTGCTACTGAGTCTGCATCACGTGTAAACAATAAAGGCCCCACATTCAGAGCCGGACAGATGCGCTGCGCAAAAAATGTGCTGTCCGGCTCTGGAGCCATCTTCAAACAGATGGTTTGATCACGAGTCTGATTGAATATCGGACCCTGGATGTGCAAAGTGAATGGGGAGACACTACACTATGGAAACAGGGATTGGGGTGTTTATTCTTTATTACTGTGATTGGGGCTGGGAGAGAGGGCTCCTGCACTATGGAAACAGTGCTCAGAGGGGTTTTATCTTTATTACTGTGATATGGGCTGGGAAAAGGGGGTCCCTACACTATGGAAACAGGGATTGGGTCTTTTTATCTTTAGTACTGGGGCTGGGAAGGGGTCCCTACATTATGAAAATGGGGATCAGGGGTGTTTTTCTTTATTACTGTGATTGGGCCTGGGGAGGAGGAACACTACACTATGACAGCAGGAATAGGGAACTATTACATTTTTATAGTGATGGGCTTTTGGGGGCTTTGTACCCGCCTAGACTATGTGCAGAGAGTCAGCCTACCCAGCGCATAGGTAAAGTAGGGTTTCAAAAGCATAATTATGCACCAGCATAGCCGGCCATTTTTACACTTGGGAAGCATTCAAAATTGTGATATGCTGCACATGCATGAGGGACCCCTCATTTGCATAGGCACATCACAGTATTGTGCACTGTGGCGCAGTTGGGGGTGCATGGCACATTGGTGGCCTTTGAATATGGCCATACCCCCGATGACCCACATAAATCCGGGGATGAGCGGCACATCTAGGGATATGCAGTGCATCTCGTTTGAATATGTTGCCCTTAGTGGGTGATTCCTGTGGTTAGAAGAAAAAATATTCACCATAGTAATGTTGTTTCTTCTTAAGAGATCACTCGCTATGTTTACACTCCCTAACTTTGCCTTCCCTTCCAGAACCTAAAATAGGTTTGCACAAGACTCGGTTCCTTTTTTCATTGAGGTTGCTCGAGCATTACTATTCCAGTTCCTACAGTTGTAAGCTGCTTGTGAAATTTTACCATATAAACAATAACAATGCTGCTTCAGTTTTGCTCCACTCTGGCTTGGGCACAGATCTGAATAATGGCCAGAGTGGAGTGCAGATGAAGAGTTTAAACTGACATTGCCGAGTCTAAACTTTGCATAGGTTCTGTCTCCAGAGTGTTACTGTTGGTCAAGATAACTGTATAAAGTGTAACCATAGTGAGTGATCCTTTAAGAAACAGCATTACTATGGTGAGTAATTTTTTCTTCATGGCCACAGGAGGCCACACAGACATAGAGTCTAGAACATGCATTTCTCTTTACTGTCTCTGAACTGTTTAGCCCAGAAGGGAAGCCTAAGAAGTTCTGGGGTCAGAAACAGAGAGAGAATAAGGAGGGGTCTCCTCTAACAGATGTAGTGGTTGGGGACCACAAGGACCCGGGCTCATGGCTGGTCCAGGGTGACTCTGATGACAACACAGCATCCACATCTACAGGAGGTCACAAGATCCTTCCATAAGGCAGACCAGACATTTTTCAAAACCTAGCCAACATAATTTCTGAACAGAGGGCCGGTGAGGTTCTCAGGAATACCTAACGGAACTTACCTGTGATAAATGGTAAAGTGGTAGATGAACAAAAAGCACAATGTTTATGAAAGTTTTAACTGAAAGATGATATTGTGTGATGGGTGGGAAACGAGAAACAGATTGGGGCTTTTTGTTACCAGTTAGTGATTCCCAGGTTTGCAAGAAGGGAGATACTGAGACCGGACCATATGATACCTATTGTGGGTCATTTGGGCAGGGAGAAAACTGATGCATGTATACTTGCTCGGTTCTTCTGGGTAGATATATGGAAGGAAGTAGCAGAGTTTTTTGCTTCCTGCCCCGATTGTCAGTTGGTAGCCCCCAGAAGTATAAGAAGAACCCCTTTGAGCCCTGTCCCTATTAATAGACACCTGATTAGAAAGAACTGGGGTTGATATGATGTGGGACCCTTGATAAAAAGTACATCTGGGTATCAGTATATATTGGATTATGCTACCCGCTACTCTGAAGCTATTCCGCTTTGTTCCACTATAGCCCCATCAGTGGCAAAAGAATTAATGTGTTCCCGAATTGGGCTGCCAAAGGAGAGCCTAACTGATCAAGGTACTAACTTTATGCCAAAACATAAGAGAGAAGTATGTGCTTTACTGAAGGTTAAGTCCTGCCGTGCATCAGTGTATCACTCACAGACTGTTAGTTAAATGGAATGCTTTAATAAATTATTAAAAGGTATGCTCTCTAAATGTGTGTTAACATAGGTTAATAAAAAACACAAAAATCCCACCTAGGATGAATTGTTACCCTTTTTAATGTTTGCCATTCAGGAGGTACCACAGTCATCTGCTGGGTTCTTGCCCTTTGAATTGTATGAGTGATAACCTAGAGGGATGTTGGATCTCATAAAAGAGATGTGTGAAGAACAGGCACACCATAGTCCACCTAACATTCACCTGTATGTATTACAAATGAGAGAAAGATTCAACATGGCAGATTTGTGAAACAAAATTTAGTAAAAGCACAGCAAACTCAAGCAGGGCACTGTGACCAAGGGGCCAGGCTGCAGGTGTTCCTAATCCAGTGACAGAGTACTCTTGTTGCCTAGTTCTGAGAGTAAACTCCTAGCTAAATGGCAAAGATGATATGAGGTCTTCTGAAAGGTAGGACTGGTTGATTATAAAGTCTTACACCCAGACAAGAAAAAGGAAAAACAAATTTACCATATCTATTTCATGAAACCCTTGAAAGACAGGGAGGTATTGCTTATTGACCCAGACAGTCCTAAAGGGGCCCCAGATCTGCTGATGGATGAGGACACAGATGATAGAATCCTGGTGTGGGAGGCAGAATACCAAAACTCCAAATTTGGTATTCCGTTCCCGCATCTGGTATTCCACCTACCCAGAAGAGCTGTGCTAAAGATTAAACTGCAGAGTGACTACATGAAGAAGTATAGTTCCAATCAGAATACAAATGTGATGAAAACCGTATTCCACTTTGAAAACTGATATGCAGATCAGGGCAGGATACCATTAATTCCTAGCCCTGTAGTGGGTGTAGTGATGAGTGTATGGGGGGAATCAATAGAAAAGCTACAGAAGGAATGGAAAAAGGGATCTAGCTTGGCCAGGGTGAACTTAAGGCTGGTGGTACCATAAACCACACGTATATTGCCCAGTGTCATTAGGGTTATCCTGAGGAGGGTCTTGCAATGAACAGGGGAAAAAAAATTAAAGTTTGTATCCACCTGCATACCAAGGTACTTAATGTGAGCAATCTCTCGAAGGGGGCACCATCCAAGATTAAAAAACAAAGAAACTTGAATTCCTGCACCATCTTCATATCCGCTGCACTGGTTACTCCCGTATTTGATACTTCTTAGCTACAGGGTGTGCTTCCTCATCTTGTTGGAGGACACCAGATCGAACATCTCCCATATGTTCAGTCTTTTCTCGCTTCCTGTGAAGAAGTGGCAGTATGTCGCAAAGTGCCAGGTTCTGGGCTAATAGGACATTTTTAGGTTTTTTCTAATAAATCACTTTTGCCTTCACATTAAGACAGTGTGCTCCATTTGTTTTTGTATGATGTGACCTTGTATGTTTCCAGTCTTACCAGTAAAGAGCAAGGCCTTGTTTTTGCTTCAGTCTCATCAATGCCCTTAAGAACTGTATGCAAACACTTCCGGTTCCGCCCCCGAGGTTGATGGCTGCCTAGAGAACCCGCTCCATTCACCTCCTCCGCTATTCCCCCTCTACAACTCACATTACTTAGTTAAAAACTCTCTAAAAATATGAATAAGAGGGGAACCAAAGGAACCGAGACGACAAAGACTCGAAAGATGGATGACTACATCGTCGATGCAGGGCGAGCAGACTCTGAGGCTTCGGAGTCAGATACCACACTTGCACAGCCCGTACCTTCCTCAGCTAAATCCACCAGCCTGGCCTACCGCATGCCGAAGAGCAAAAATAAGAAGATTAAACTAGACATGATTTACTATGAATTGTGTGCGTTTAGAGCAGATATTAAACAACACTATGGGGAAATACGAAGAGATGTTACCTTACTTGAACAATGAGCTGACGATACTAAGCAACAGGTCACAGCCACAGAAAACAGAGTGGACGATCTGGAAGGCCTTGTCCAGCAGTTACAAGAGCAGCAAGGAATACTAGCAGCCCATCAGGAAGATGCAGAGAACAGGGCAAGGCGCAAAAATATCCGCCAGTATTGTATCCCTCAGGGTACTGAAGGTCCAAAAATTAAAAAGTTTGTTGCAAATCTGCTCAAAAAAGGCCTCGATCTCCCAGATGACTGGGCCTTGGATCTCGAAAGGGTACACTGGGCCCTGGCCCCTAAACCTACCTCAGCGATATCTAGTCCTCATTCGATCATCGCACGCTTTAATAATTATGCAGTGAAGGAGCAGGTTTTATTGACCACATGGCGCAAGCGGAAGATCTTTTGCAGTCAAAAAAGATTCTATATTGATCATGATTTTGTGCCACAGACTATGAAGCAATGCAGAGCTTACCTCCCACTACTGCCTACACTGAAGGCCCAGGGTATCAAGTTCACCACTCCTTTCTACCCGAAGGGAAATGAGAATACTCCTCAGCTGCAGAGGTCCAGGATGAACTAACTAAGCAGGGCATTGTCTTTCCAAAGAGACCACTTATTTCCTCTTCTCAAGCTCCTCAACCACTGCAATGGCAAACTGTACCCACGACAGATCGCAGTAGGGAGAAGAGGGAGAACAACAACGGAAACACCTCTGATCCCAAGCAATGCCTCCCTGAATTTCACAGGACTGGCAATGCTGTCAAGGACACCTGAACCCTGTGGATTGATCTCTTTATCTCTTACTCCTTATGTGGACTGCTGGGGAAAAGATAACAGGCTAAGGGCTGGGAAGAGGGAGAGGAGGCAGTGAGGTAGGTGATTTTTTTCCTGGCCTGGGCTTCTAGGATGGACCCGACTCAAGACCGTGTTAGCTAAAATGAGTTGGACCCTCTATAACTGGGCGACTTGCGGCCATTTGTCATGGTGCAACCAGGGAGCTCTATCACCTCCTAATACCCCCTCCCCCCCACAAGCGCCTTTGTTATTCAAAAAATGCCCAGCGGGAGTATTTCTTATTGTTTGGGCCCCCAGAGCACTGCTTTACTTACAACTTGAGATTCACTCTGGGTAACATGATATTAAATGTCCCAGGACCCAGACATAAGTGACTCTTTGACTGACATGTTTTACTGGCCTTATACTGAGTCTTGGGCCCTTGAGTCATATGGGCACAACTGGACTGGCTTCAGTCTGGACACTTAACCTTAGTCCCATAGTATCTTGAGAATTCCAAGTGAAATGTTACTTTAAACCTGTTGTGCATCCTAGATATTTACACTGTTCTTTTTTTTTTTTTTTTTTTTTAGTACTGTTGGCTCATTTAGTCACCTTCTCCTACTTTAAATGGAAACCTTTAGAGGAGGGGGGAACAAGTTGGTACGGTAAATTCTCTGGGCTCCCACCTAACCGGAGCTATCTGGGCAATTGTTTACCCACTTAGTCTCTTTTGTTTTTCCCCTTTTTTCACTGTTTTACTTTGGGGCCTTAGTGGTCCTTGGGATTCAGGGCAGAGAGTGCCTCGGATTTATCCCCAATCCTGGATTGAAGGTTGATTTCACCTGCGCTTCTCCAGCGTGTATAGGGAAGCAGAATATAGTTTCCTCTACCTTGGAAGCATATGGTTTTCTTTCTCGAATAGTCTTTAGTAGACAACTTTTGAAATGTGTTATAGCTTTAGGACACATCATGTTAGAGATACTAATTAATTTGTTACCTAGTTTTTATAGTACCTGTTATGCCCTGTTGGCACTGAAGTTTTTGTTGTGCTATTGGAAATATGCAATACTATCCAAGTCCTTTATTACTGAAAAGGAGGACTTCTCTAGGACAGAATCCCTAGATGAGGGTCGTGCAAAGTCACTGGATCCAAAGATAGCTGAGAGTCTATACCTGACAAGAGGAATACAGTTGGATGTTGAAATTGGGATGTCCACCCCCGGGGCTAAATATACAGCCTAATGGGAAAGGTGGGGGGCGGGGGGCTACCACATTTAGAAGCACTTATCTCCCAACACTAAAAATGGTTAATACCTCGCTTATTATGTCGTTTAATGTGAACAGCATTCATAACCCTATCAAATGCAAAAGATTACTATGTCTCTTTAAGCAGGACAAACCCTATATAATCCTCCTCCAGGAGACTCATCTCCCCCAGTTGGAACACTCCAAATTTAAATCATGGGGGTTCCAGACAGTGATAGCCTCCTTGCATGTCTCCAGGAGGAGAAGAGGTACAGCGATCCTGGTCCCACACGGGGTGCAGTTTCATATTCAAACTTAAATTATAGACAGTGAAGGAAGGTACGTCATTGTGATGGGTCAGCTGTACTCTATACAAGTTACATTGGCATCAGTTTACCTCCCCCCAAATAGTCCAGTTCGGGTGGCACAGAAATTTTTTTGTTGATTTCCTATCTCAGGTGCAGGGCATGTACCTGATTGGGGGAGATCTGAATGTTACTTTAAACACAACTCTTGACACCTCTGCACTCTCTAGACATAGGGCCACACCACTCCAGAAGTATTTGAGGAATGCTGTTCCCAAGATGGGTCTGGTAGACTTGTGGCGGCATCACTTCCCCTCTGTCAGGGCTTACACCCACTATTCCCCCCAAAACTAACACCTCTGCTCGATTGGACTACTTCCTCTCCTCTGTTGAACACCTGGAATCAATTCAGGATATATCAGTAGTGGCCTCTATTCTATCAGACCACCACCCCGCTCTTTTTAAAAATAGATGTAAAAAATATGGCATACAATGAAACAACATAAGGCCTTTAGAGAACTTTTTTTTTTTTTTTTTCTCACACCTTAATTTCAGAAGATGACCGGTTTCTTCCAGCATCTTTAGATCACACTTTCTCCAGATGGAGACATGTAGGACTCCAATTTTTTAAACAATTTCTCTCCCAAACAGGGATAATCCCATTTGAAACACTCCAGACTAACTTCAGCTTAGCAGACGATCTCTTCAGATATGACCAGGTCAAAAACTACCTATTATGACAAAAAGAGGTGGTGGCTAGGCTCCCAACTCCCTTCCCTTTGGCCTGGAAATATATTGAAGACAATATCAATGGTAGACTATGGCCCCATCAAATAGGCTTTCTTTATAAAATTTTGAGAGGGGGAATGGGAGACTCCTCTATTTCCATATTAAACAGTTGGAATAGAGATCTTGAAATGGAGGTACAGGAATGGCTTTGAGCATCTATTCAAGCATATAAAGTTACGCATGCTACTAGATGGCATGAATTTGCTTGGAAATGCAGAAGCAGTTTCTTTTGTACCCCAGTGGTTCTGACTAAATACCTTCCTCAGTCATTTGGGGAATGTTGGAGAAAGTGTTCATGTAAATTGGCAGATCAAGGCCATATTTTTTGGTCATGTCCCTTATTGATGCCATTCTGGTATACCTTACAACAAGATATCTCTGAATGTACAGGGGAGATAGTGGAGCTCACAGCAGAGATAGTGCTGCTTTCAATATATCCATATCACAGCCCTTCGTGGCATTGGACTTTATTACCTGTTTTTATATTAGCAGCCAAAAAAGCTATAACAAAAAGATGGTACTCTCCAATTATCCCAACGGTCCTTGACTGGAGGAGGCAGGTGGTAGATATTTATCATATGGAAACCTTAACAGCTAAAATCCATAATAAACAACCATTAATAGAACCTTTATGGAGACCGTGGGTCGTATTCTACTCACAATGTGAACTTGACTTCGAGCCTTAAGGCTATTATCATAATATAGGGGAGAGTTCACTGAGAGGGGAAAGGGAGAAGTTAATTATTTAAATGTGATATATGGCGGAGCGTGGGCAATTCCTCACAGACAACCGGGGTCCCATAAAGGGACTTCTGACTATCAAGTTGGGAAGTTCCTAGCCCAGGTAAATTACCATATTACTTTAAATAGATACAAAATGTTACATCTGTATATGGTCTATACCTATCTAAGGATCATTATTGAATGTATGAAAGTAATTGTACAATATGAAGTTACCTACAACTAATAAAAATAAATAAAAAATAAATAAATAAATAATAGATGTAGAGAAACCTAAAAAAAAACACTCTTTCTGACACCTAAATTCGCTCCACCTCCAAGACCCAGAATTCGTATGAATGGTCAAGAAGTGCATCCCGCAGGTGCTGGGTGATAATGATTCCCCTGAGACCTCTCAAGCTATTAAATGGGATACCCTCAAAGCTGTGCTGAGAGGGGAAATTATAAGTTATTTGACACATAAAAAGAGAACTAGGGAGGCCCTTGAAGCTGAACAACAAGCGGCCCTGGCCGGTTTACAGAAGAAACTCTACCAGGGGGACTTGTCAGTTAAACCCCAGCTGCAGGCCACAAACAGAAGCTGCAGAGATTGGTTGATCAAAAAATAGAGCAGAAACTGCCCTATTAAAAACTTAAGTATGGGGGGGGGCCCTAGAGGGGCTAAAAATCTGGCTAGATGCCTGGGGGGGGGCAAAACAACAGGTAATGGTTACTAAAATGCATAATCCTAAGACTAACCGACTTCTGCTCCACTCTAAAGGCATTAGGCATGCCATAGCCGACTTTTATAAAACCCTACATTCAGAAGATGTCAACACCTCCCCCCAACAATTGACTACATATCTACAAGCTCTCTCTGCAGCAAGCAGAGGGATTAGTTGGTCCCATCACAGATAAGGAAGTTAAGGCCACCCTTAAGCTGACTAAAACCTAAAAAGCCCCAGGTCCTGATGGATACCTTAATGAGTTTTATAAAAAAAACTACAGAAATTGATTACCCCTGCACTGACTGCAGCCTTCCAGGACATGTAGGAAGGAAGAGAACCCGCTCCTGCCTTCTTGGCGATACGCAGAGATTGCGGCCATTCTTAAGCCTGGGAAAGACTCTGCCTTACTGGCCTCTTATTGTCCAATATTGAAATTAAACTGTGACTATAAATTCTTTGTTGATTCTGGCTCCTAGGATGGACACTCTCCTTCCCCAGCTTATAGATGGGGATCAGGTGGGATATATCTTGAAACATCAAGCGCATGATGCAGTGAGGCATGTTTTGTTACTCACGGAGCACGCCACACAGAGGGGAAATACCCTTAGTCCTTCTCGGCCTTGATGCTGAGATGGCATTTGATAGGGTGTCATGTCCCTTCCTGTGGGCTACCCTAAAATGCTTTGCCTTCCTGGATAAATTAATTTGCCAAATCCAAGCCATGTATCAATCCCCAGTAGCTTACCTTAAATTTGATGGTGCATTCTTCCCCACACCTCCCTCTAACCAGAGGCACTCGACAGGGTTGCTCATGGTCATCCTTGCTAGTTGCCCCCTACTTGGAACCCCTGGCAGCCAACATTAGAAAGCAAGCCAACATCGAAGGGGTCTCCATAGGGGAAGAGCATATAAACTCATGCTCATTGCAGATGATATTCTGTTGACCCTCACCTCTCCTGAAACCTCTGTGCCAGTGGTCTGGGAACAACTCTGCCTCTTTGGTAAACTATCGGGATACAAGATAAATAATTCTAAAACTGAAGTCCTTAATTATTTCATTCACTCCCACTCAGACACTGTAGGTTTGCCTCCCATTCCACTGGCATGGGGTGGAGATGAGGTATTTGGGCATCAAAATATCCTCCGAATTGTTACATCTTGAACTGGTGAATCTGGAACCAGTTACTCAACAAATTGCCACACATTTATCTAGATGGACAAAGATGCACCTGGGAATAATGAGTCAGGCCGAAACCATACATCAAAATATTCTGCCCCATATACTCTTATTTCTACTAACTTTGCCTACTTTTCCCTCTGATACTTACTTACTTAGCCTGGGATAAGTTGATCTCCAGATTTATCTGGGGGGGTAGCACACCTTGAGTAAAATACTCCTTATTGCAACTTCCCAGGGCTCAAGGAGGACTCGGTATACTGAACCTGAAAGAATATGCCCAGGCAGCGCAGATATGTATGCAGCTACTACATGTGATCACCCAATACACTGCTCATTGGAAAGAAATAGAGGTAACCCTTAATGGTCTTGAGCACTTCCTTCCATATCTCCTGGGGAACCCTCCAAAATGCTTTCCTTTGAATCATTTTCTGAAATTCACTGGGGGATTTTTCAAAAGCTGGATACAAATGTCCCCATGTATTCTCTTGACATCTGAGAGAGATTTTCTCACAGTCCTAGCTCATGATGTCGATTTATGCCCACCCCAGCTGGCATCGTTACTCCTACAATGTGAACCACATTCTGTATATTTCACCTTTCAAGTGGTGGGGCCCCTTGGTATCTATTCTTTTTCCTATCTACAATCTATTTATAAACTACCCTCGAATCAATACCCAGTTTATGTATCTCTTCAGAATAGGCTTTTGCCTTTTGAGGAATCGTTATCTAGGGTTGCAAATTCCCCTTCTGGTCTGGTGCCGATGATCATCCACCATTTGAGAGGGGGAACCCAAGAACATATTATAAGCAATCTTTACCAGGCACTTAGAGCGTACACAATGGACACTCTTGATTTTATTAGGCAGAGATGGGCCAAGGAATTAGATACAGAATTGGAGAAAGATGCATGGCAAAAATCAGCCCTTCCCTATTCTAAACTTTCCTCCACAATATATTGGAAAGAATTTGCGTGGAAATCCAGAATTAGTTTTTTTAGAACCCCAGATATTACTGCCAAATTTAGAGGACAGGAGAGCGGTAGCTGTTGAAGAGGGTGTGGGTATTCACTAGCGGGGAAGCGGGCATATACTGTGGTCCTGCCCTCTCCTGCAGGGGTACTGGCAAAATGTCATAACAGAGCTGAATGGTATATTTGACATGCCCAATTTACTCACACCAGCCTTTATCCTGATGGTGACACCACCTATGGGTATGAACATTAATTGGGTACAATATAGATTTGTGGTACTCCTGATTCTGGTAGTTAGAAAGATAATTACTAGACTTTGGCTTACAAATAATATCCCGGCTAAGGAATCATGGAGAAGCCTAACTTATGAGATCGATCTATAATCTGGAGCGAATTTTGGCCGAATTAAACAGTCGAGGGACTAGCTTTAATAACTGCTGGAGCAGATGGACCCAATTCCAACTGGATTATTATTCAGACTTTGTACCATGAAGGGAATAGGTAAATTAGGGCACATACCAGGAATACTAGCTAATCTAGGACTCTGAATATGGGTCACCCCATGGGAATGCCTCAGGATATGGGTCAGATTGTAACGGGGCACATAAATGCTAATAAATATGAATTCAAGTTGCTTAAAATAATAGTGCTTGAACTGAAGATCTATATGTATATTGCCTTTCCATTATGGACTTGGACTTGGGTTCAGAGATGGTATACACTGTATTTTAATAACATAATCAAAGTACAAATGTATTGCCAAATGTGTAACTCTGTATTTTATCAAAATAAAAAATTTCCAATTAAAAAAAAAAAAAAAAAGAACTGTATGCAACCATCTTGTCTTTCTTTTCTCTGGGTGAAACCAGTTAAGGGCCTCCAGTCTCTCTTCATGGCTTTTGTCCCCATATCTGATTATTTTGGTGGACCTGTATTGGACCATCTCAACTGTCTCAGTGACCCTTTTGTATCTAGGAGCCCAAAACTTCACACAGTACTTGAGGTGGGGTCTGACTAGGGCCTGTTAAAGTGGCAGGATTACTTCCTGTGCACTGCTGGTCAACCCTCTTTTGATGCACTGTAGCATTTTGCTGGCTCACTTCAGAGCAGCCAAACACTGCTTGCCATGTTTCAGCCCCTTATGTATTATTTCTCCCAAGTCCATTTCCTCTTACAGGGCAACAAGAGGAGCCCAATGAAGTGTTTAGGTCCTACCTCTTTTTTTTCCTCCCCAAGATGTAACACCTTGCATTTGGCTACATTAAGTATGAGAATCCAGTAGTAAGACCAATCTCCCCACTTGTTCAGGTTCTCCTGAAGATTGTCCCCAGCCCCAAGAATGTCCACTGCCCTGGCCAGTTTACCATCACCAGGGAAGTTAAGCAGCTGGCTGGTAACTCCAACTTCCAAACCATTGCTGAACATGTTTAACAGGAGTGCCCTCAGCCATTATACCAGAAGTGTTGCTGTGTATGCCTCTCTACTCAGAGTAGTACCCATCCATCACAACCCTCTGCTTCTTGCCCCAAGACAGTTAGTGATCCACCTTGTTTATGCCTCACAGATCTCTCAGTGATGTACTTTCCTTAGAAGCTTGTGTGCTACAGTGTTGAAGCCTTGCTAATGTCACAATAGACTACATCTGTTGCACTGCCATCGCCATCTCCCTGGTCACCCCCACAAAGAATGTGATCAGGTTAGTTTAGCATGATCTGCACCTTCTTACACCATGCAGAGAGGGTACGAGAACCTTGGCCTTGTCTCTCCTTAATAATGGATTCCATGGTCTTACCAAGAAAAGATGTCAGACTGACTGACTGGCCTGTTGTTCCCTGGTTCTAACCTGGTCCCTTTCTTGAAAATAGGGATCACATTGGCTGCTTTCCAGAACTCGGGTACTACAACAAACTCATGAAAGATTAGCAACAGCCCCGCCAATACTTCTTTAGCTCCAGTGTGGGGTGTATACTGATATAACTTGCATCATTAAAATAAATATTTCTTTGGTCTGTTGGGCTATCACTTATTTGAGTCAAATCAAAATAAATAAAAAGTCAGGACTAATAAAAACAAACAACAATATCTAGTGAAAATGCATGCTGATGTCAAAAACAACTGAAAAGCTCTATTTTTAACGGAAGGAATAATGTAACAAAGCTGCACTGAAACTTAACTGAACAAGGTACTGAGTCCCAGGCTATAAATATGTTTCTAGGGACATGGATATGTTGTTCATCCACACTGTCTGGCAGGTATCCTTGCCGCTTTAAATCTTGCCGGAAGGTCTTCAAGCTGGCTCCTCCCACCCACCCGGGTGGTAAAACTCTCGGCTCCGCCCCATGACGCCAGATCTTCCTTACCGCTTGGAAGCTCAGGTTCCCTCCTTAACGCTCTGCGATTAAGACTGGTTCCTAATTCTTCGAAAGTTCGAAATCAAAAGTTTTTGCTAAAAAGACTTCGGTCTTCTTCTCCTCGCGGCTGCGATGGACAAATCGACTCCCGGTTTCCGGAGGTGCCCTTGCGGGCAGAAGATGTCTAGGACGGATCCGCACTCCACGTGCGTCTACTGCCTGGGCCTTGAGCACGACCCGCAGGCCTGCAACTTGTGCTCTTCTTTTTCGGCCTACGTCCTTGAAGACCGTGCTGCCCGATTACAACTGGGGCGCCCCGAGAAGAGAATTCCACGGTGAACTAAAGAGGCCCGGTTGGCGGTGTCCGCGGCGGCTGGCTCGTCGGATCAGCTCGAGCAGATGATCACCCTCGAAGAGGAGGCGGCACGGGCCGCTTCTACCTCGGCTGCGGCATTTGTCCCGCTCTCTCTCGGTGCCTTGTACTCTGCTTCTTTTAAGGAGCTTTGTCTGACCCTCTCGACGAAAGGTGAGGGTCCAACTTCTTCGGGACCTTTTTCCAGGTCCAAAAAGAGCAAAAGTAAGTCTCTCCGTCGACGCTCTTGGGAGCGGGAAAGATCCCCCCCCACTTGTTGACAGTTCGTCGACCCCTCCGCTCGCCACTGGCTTCCGCGGTGTCCCGTCAGGTCAGTTGACCGAGACTCGGCTGACGTGATCGAGATTTTTCTCGACCCATTAGACGGGTTGTCGGCTGGAGAAGCTGAAATCCCTCTCCCGGTTCCTCCGGTGAGTTGAGGATCCCGTCGGCTGCGTCTGTGCCTCGGTTCGGGCCTTCGGTGGGATCGTCACAGGCGAGGGAGTGCGGTTCCGACACTTCTCCTCGCCTTCCTCGACCTGGTCGAGACTCGAGGTCTCGGTCTCGGACATCCTCATGATCCGACCGATCCGCCGCCATGGCGGTCTCGGTCTCGGCACTGCGGCATGACGCCGCCCGCTCTTCCTCTTCCGGACGAGGGAGAAGCCGGCGCAAGTTGCGTCGGGCCACGAGGAACTCATGTAGCTCCTTTTGACCGGAATAAGTCGACTCAGTCGCTTCCCGGCCATTAAGTGGCTGTCACCGGAGCGGCCGAAACAACCCCTTGTTGTAGCCGAGGAGCCTGTTCCCAGGCCGGTTGTTCAGCCAATTCCAGCTGCCCCACCGATTCTGGTGGAACCTCCGCCTCCACAGCCATTAGTTGGGGCTCCGACCAAAAATTCTCGGTCGGCCTTGGGTTTGCCCCATAGGCTGTCTGTCACCCTCACTCCCGATAAACCTCGGCAGGTGGAGGGTGGCTCAGGCCCGAGGCAGCTCTTTGAGGACTCTTCCGAGTCCGATGATGGTTCCTCCCTCTTCTCCAAGCGCATGGACTTGGAGTCCTCGGGAGGGCAGTCAGTGGACGATAGCCCTTCGTCCTTCTTAGGGTTGCTTCGACTCATCTCGGAGTCCACCGGGATGAAGCTCGAACCCGTTTCTAAACGGGCCAGGTATCCCCTCACGGAGATTCTGGACCGAGGGGATTCTCCTACGGAGGCCTTTCCGGTGGCCGAAGCCATAGTGGGTCCGGCCTTGGAACTTTGGCGGCGTCCTGCTTCCCTGCCCTCGCCAACCGGCCAGGATGGCCAGGAAGTATCCGGTCCCTACCGGTTCCCTGTCCGGTTTTTCGGAACACCCCTCGGCTGAGGGGTTGGTTACCGACAGCATTTTCTGGCGTGCCGGGAACGCCAGGGATGTAGACAAACCTCCCGACAAGGAATCCAAGAAATTGGATTATGCCGGGCGAAAAGTCTACGCTGCGTCCTCTCTCAGCCTTCGTCAGGCCAGTTCGGGCGTCCTCATGGCACATTTTTCTCATGCCCTGTTGGGCTCCCTGGATGAGGTTGTCCCTCATCTTCCCGCAGATCTGCAGACTACCGTCAGGCAGGTGCGGGACCAGAGCAGGGCAGTGGCTAAACAGCAGCTCCAGACTGCGTTAGACATCGGGGACTCATGTGCCAGGTCTGTGGCAGCCACAGTGGCCATGCATCGTCGGGCTTGGCTGAGGATATCCACCTTTACTCGGATACCCAGCACAAGTTGGCGGATGTTCCCTTTTTGGGGACTGACCTTTTCGGCCCTGGGGTGGAAGGTCACCTGCAGAGGATCGAGAAGTCCAATGCTACCTTGGACTCGGTCTCTTCCGCTCAGAAGGACAAAGGCCGCAAGCCACAGCCTAAGCCCTTTCGTCCTTCTGCGCCCGCGCCGCGCCCGGCCCAGCAACGTCAGGGCCAGCAGGCTCGACCTTGGTATCCCAAGCCCAAGCCGTCGGCTTCCTCCAACAGGAAGCAGGGAGGTAAAGGCCCAGGAGGTCCCTCGGCGGTCCCTTCTCCAGCCTGCCCAGTGACGGGCTGAGGGTGTCGCCCCATCCCTGTCACCTCACCCTGGTTCCCCGTGGGAAGGCGGCTCAGACACTTCCTTTCCGCCTGGTCCGCTGTTACCACAGACAGGTGGGTACTGGAGGTGGTGAAAAGGCCTGCCTCAACTGAGCAGGCCCGCCCTCAGAGCCGCCGCACTGGGCCTCGGGTCCGCAGCTCACTGGCGGCTCATCGAGCCGACATCGCCTCCTCCTCCAAAGGAGGTGATAAGGGAGGTAGAGGACCCCCTCAGACCTGGGGTTCGTGTCCAGGTATTTCCTGGTTCTGAAACAGACGGGGGGCTGGCGCCCTATTCTCGACTTGCACGATTCGAACAAGTTCTTAAGGTCTCGAACCTCAGAATGGTCACTCTGGCACAGATAATACCATCTCTGGAACACGGTGTGGTTCTGCTCTCTGGACCTACAGGATCGTTCTTTCACGTCCCTATCCGTCCGTCACATCGGAGATTCCTTCGCTTTGGCGGAGGGATCCTCTTCGAGTTCAAGCCATGCCCTTCGGCTTATCTCCAGCTCCCAGGGTCTTCACCAAATGCATGGCAGTGGTGACAGCATTCCTGCGGCGCGAGGGTTCGGTGTACCCTTACCTGGATGATTGGCTGATGGCAGCCCCTCCAGACAGGAGGTGGAAGCGGTCCAGAGATCTGGCCCTCCAGGTTTGCTCTCAAGTCGGCCTTCTCATCACGAGGCCAGAGTCGGAACTCGTGCGAAGCAGGTGATCCTGTTTATCGGGCAGAGCTCGCTCTTGAGCCAGAACACGGCTCCCGGCGGACAGGGCGAGGTTCTTACCTCCTTTGCCCAATCATTTCTGGTTGGGCAATCGCGCCCTTCCCGGGACTTCCTGCGCCTCCTGGGTCTCATGGCGGCCTGTACCAGCGTGGCCCGTTGGGCAGGCTAGCACATGCGCCCCCTTCAGTGGGGACTGGCCAGCCAGTGGTCACAACGCTGTGATCCATTGGACCAGCTAGTGATAGTGACCCAGGAGATGTGGAATGCTCTCCAGTGGTGGACCGTTCCATCTCATCTGCAGGAGGGCATCCCGTTTGTCCGCCCCAAGCCGACGGTCTCTCTATCGACTGATGCCTCTCTGATGGGTTGGGGTGCCCATCTGGGGGAACACCGAGTGCACGGCCTCTGGTCCCCGCGGGAGTCCCGATGCCACATCAACCTGCTGGAGCTCCGGCGGTCCGCCTAGCTCTCACCGCCTTTGCTCCATTTCTCCGGGGTCAAGTGGTCCGGTCAGGCGGACAATACCACGACCATGTACTACCTGAACCGCCAGGGCGGGACGCGCTCCATGCTTCTATGCAAGGCAGCTCTCCACATTTGGTCACTCGTGCGCAGCCTGGAGGCGGATCTCCTAGCCATTCATGTGGCAGGAGCCTCCAACACCCTGGCCGATGCCCTGAGCCGGATAGGGGCTGCATCTCACAGTGGTCTCTCCTGCGGAGGTAGTACAAGACCTGTTCTCCCACTGGGGCACACTCAGGTGGACGGTTTGCCTCAGGGAGAATGCGAAGCTGAGGCTGTTTCATGCCCGCCCCCTCAGCAGGGCTCGCTGCAGGGGGATGCCTTCTCGAGGCTCTGGACCCCGGGCCTCTTTTACGCCTTTCCCCCATTTCCCTTGAGTCACAAGGTGCTTCTCAAGGCAAGGAGGGACAAGGCACAGGTGATTCTGATAGCCCCAGACTGGCCCCGCCAGTTCTGGTACCCAGATCTCCTCAGCCTCAGCTCCAGGCTCCCAAGGCAGCTTCCAGCTCGCCCGGACCTGCTCTCAGTCAATCAGGGAAGGTGTTCCATCGGACCTTCAATCCCTGCACCTGCGCCTGGTTCCTGAGCAGCTAGAGTTCCAGGCCTTGGGTCTTTCGATGAGGTCCTCAATGTTGTTAGGCGTCCCGTAAAGTCGACCAGAAAATGCTCGCCTTCAAATGGAAGAGGTTTTCCATTTGGTGTCAGGGCAAGGGCTTGGACCCTTCCTCCTGTTCTGTGGCAAGCATTTTGGACTATTTATGGTCCCTTTCTAGTCAAGGGCTTAGGTCGACGACCCTAAAGGTGCACCTGGCAGCCATCTCTGCTTACCGGGCGCGGGCCGGGGAGCAGTCGCTGGCGCAGGAGAAGGTGGTCTGGCGCTTTTTCCAAGGCCTTGATCACATTTCCCCTCCGGTGCGAGAACCTCCACCTCCGTGGGATTTACTGCTGGTACTGGCAAAGCTCATGGGCAAGCCATTTGAACCAATGCACAGGTGTGATATCTCTCACCTGTCGTGGAAGACCGCCTTCTTGGTGTGTATCACGTCAGCCAGAAAGATGGGAGAACTCCAGGCGCTCTGCATTGAGTCTCCTTACCTGGTCTTCCACAGGGACAAGGTTTTCCTGTGCCCCCACCCGAAATTTCCGAAGGTGGTGTCGGAGTTTCACCTTAACCAGGTGTTGACTCTGCCGGTGTTCTACCCCAATCACACCTCGGAGGCCGAATACAGGCTCCATACTTTGGACCCTAGAAGGGCGCTCGCTTATTGTAAGGAGCGCACGGCTGAAATTTGGGGAGAGGTTCGCCAGCTGCTTGTCACCTACGCTGAAGCCGCACCTGGCAGACCTGCAGCCAAGCGGACGATAGGCAGGTGGGTCACCTCCTGCATTGATCTCTGCTATAAGTTGGCGGGCATGGAGCCTCCCAGAGGGATAAGAGCTCATTCTACCCGCCATACTGCTGCATCGGTGGCTGCTTCCAGGGACGTCCCTATCCAGGAAATCTGCAGGGCTGCTACCTGGAAGTCAGCACACACCTTTGTTACCCATTACCACATCGACCTTGAGTCACGCCGGGATGCTGGTTTTGGGGCCTCGGTTCTCCAGTCTCTTTCCCAAGTAAGTATCGGGGTGTGCGACTTGCCTCCCTCCTCCCGGAGAACTGCTAGGAGTCTGCCAGACAGTGTGGATGAACAACATATCCATGTCCCTAGAAATACAGGTTACTCACCTGTAACAGGAGTTCTAGGAATGGTATATGTTGTTCATCCACATGACCCACCCGACCTCCCCGGCTTCGACGCACAACCTGAGCTTCCAGCGGGCCAGATCTGGCATCATGGGGTGGAGCTGAGAGTTTTACCACCCGGGTGGGTGGGAGGAGCCAGCTTGAAGACCTTCCGGCAAGATTTAAAGCGGCAAGGATACCTGCCAGACAGTGTGGATGAACAACATATACCATTCCTAGAACTCCTGTTACAGGTGAGTAACCTGTATTTTCTTACCCAAATCTCACTGTTGACCATCATTACTGATGGACAGGCCTTGTGGATAGCCCTCCAGATAATAATGGCACAAGATCCTACCATGAATCCTGTATATTCCACATATTAATTTTATAAAATAAATTGAGCAAAAATAGCCGAAATAACATCTGCAGACACAGTTCAGATTACAGCAGCCTGAAATGGTTGAGTGTTAACACAGTGAATTAACAGTATAAGGTTTGCCCAAATTGGCTTCCTCCGAGTTGTGGGGTTTCATGCCATCACTACCTGAAGTATTGTACTTAAAGCCTGTTACTGAGCAGCAGTGAGGTTTGGTTGTACACCAGTACATCACAGTTGTTTATTGAAGCTTATATCCTATGATTTTGAAATTTCAGTTGCAGTACAATATCCTGTGAAAGATCATGGTATGTGTTGCACATTATTTTGACATTGGAACACTTAAGTAACATTTCTGGTGATACTGTATGCGGAACATCAGGTAATCGAGTACGGCATACACAAATATATTGTAAAGATAAGCCAGCAGCTCTAATACTGTTTGATTAAAACCATGTGGCACACCAGTAAACCATGTCAAAATGGTAGAATTGGTAAGTACGGTACAGAGGTAGTTAAGATCACTGAGGCTTTTCTGAATATCAGGTCATGGTGCATCAGAAGTTGTGCCAGTAGTATGTTTGGTGATAGCTACCGCTGCACATGACACTTAAAGGAGAAGTAAATTATACCCCTTCTTATAATCCTGTGACTGGGAGGTCCCAATCTAGAAAACAAGGCAGAAAAAGGTTTTTTTCCCCCCATCCTCTTTGAAGAGAAATTAAAACCCTGGTGCCTGCCAGACAGCTTTGTAGCGAGGCACTTGCATTTCTTTTCTGAGCACCATTTTAACTGAGAATCTTAATTTGACATGTATACAGTAGGACACTCTACTGCAAAGGAAAACTATTCTGATTAGCTTGCCACCCTGCTAAATACATGCACTCCCTGGGCAAACTGAGGAATCGCTGCTTAGGGCTGATTTACCCCACAACTGGGTCAAAGTTAAATCTGCAACGCATCCAGTCTCTGAGTTTCCCCTCAGATCCCTGACCCCACAGTTCAACATGGGGTTGGGGGGCCTCACTTTTCATTTCTGTTCCTTTCTGCTATCCCAATCATGTTCTCTACTCTTCAGGATTAAACTGACAACTCAAGTTTTAAGCTTCAATACTTTAAAGGCTTCTGCAGACACCCAAGCAGCTGAAATGAAAATTTGGTGGTGTCTGCTTAGTCACAGAAAGCAGGGAAAGATGGTTTATGAGAGATGGAAGACACGTGTGATTGGGAGACTCAGGATGAGGGCCAGCATTAACAATGTTCAAATTATGACTGAGGCATGAAGGAGATATTACTTTTGTTTTAAGTAAATCCCAAATAGAAGAGCCATGCTTGTTTTATGAAAGCAGAACAGTTGGACTTCTGGCATCCCCACTGTGAATTGTTAAGCTTCCCTGATGCAAGTAAGGATAGAGTTTGTTCAGTGGTGTGACCCAGAATATTGGATAGCCCAGTTAACTACACCCCCCTTAAAATAAATGTTATACCTCCTCAAAATATTGAGATAGGAGGTTCCAATCTACAAAACTGCTGGTTATAAATAAAAAAACATCTCATTGAGGAGAAAACTTACTTTATATTAAGCTGACCATCCTGATTGGGAAGGCATCGGGTGGCAGGTTAAGCCAGATATAAAGCAAGTTCCTAATTAAACAGCTATCTGTGGTACAATGGCACAAAATAGCTGGACCAGTGTACTTGCGCACTTTTTTCTGTAATCAGTGATGGTAAATAAACTAAGAAATTCAATTATGTGCTCTAATAATTAGTGCTTGGAAACCAGGAGATCATAGGTTAAAACTCCATTACAACCAAATACGCTCTGTGTGACCTAAGGCAGGTCAGTTAACTGCCCAGTACTCTAGTCCATCCAATTGCAATATGGGTGGAAGCAGAGCCCTACTGACAATAAGATAATCTTGCCTGTCTACCTTGCATAAATAAAATATTGAGAAAGCAAAAAATTAATACACAAATAGAAAAAAACAATTGTGCATAGTAACTAAGCCTCCTTCAGTCTATTCATTTCACTCACTGATAAGCTTAACCCAAGATTAATAGCCACTGAGCATTTATTTCCCTCTGTCACCTGTAAAGTAAAGCAGTAATTGTCTTGGTGCTACCTGCAGAAATGATATATGGACACTCTTGTATCCTATTATTTGTATTGATAAACAGGCACATTAATTTGACCAATTTGTCATTTTCAGTATAAAGATCGAGTACATGAGATACTCCTTACTGTCATTACCTGGGTGGGAATTGTCATTTCGCTTGTCTGCCTGGGCATCTGCATCTTCACATTCTGCTTCTTCCGTGGACTGCAAAGTGATCTCAACACCATCCACAAGAACCTCTGCATCAATCTTTTCATTGCCGAGTTCATTTTCCTAATTGGCATCGATAAGACGGAGTATGAGGTAAGCCCTCACTGTGTGTATTGATTTTGTGATCTGTTCTCCACTCTAAGAAAATGACTTCATTTGAAATGGATGTGAGTTTAAACATGACACTGCTATCAACCTGCTATGTAATATGGACACAGCAAGGTTAAGGTTGACATATTAATCAAGATGAGAAGACAGACAGGCCCGCAAATAATATTCACATATGGTGTAAACTTTTACTGCGGTAGGAATGGACACAGTGACTTCTGTTTGGCTGCCCTTGTATGTGGTTTGCTTACATTGAAGCAGTTTTTTTTTTTCACTATGTGACAGTTTTTTTTTTTTTTTTTTGTTTTTTTAAAACTTTCTTAGCTAAGTAGTACTGCATGCCAGGTCATATACCCCAATGGGATTATAGATTTTCTTATATGTATGATATTTCACTGGTTAGCTGGTTTAATATTTAGGTGAGATCACAGTTCTGACCATCTCAGTCAATTGATTTTGATTAAGGTTGATCTCTAAGGGATTGTAATACAAAAATATATATAAATATATTGAGTGTTGGTGATATGGGTATAGATGAGAGGTCATTTACTGTGTTTTGAGATGCTAGAGAATCAAGTAATGAATTGTAAAGATGGGGTGAAGTAGGGGAATTCACTTTGTGAAGTACTTCACAAAGTTCCTCAAACAACGCTTTGATGACAGATGCACTTCACGTAGATTTCACCTGGTGAAGTGCTGGGTGAAACTATGCGAAGGGGCACTTTGCTGGTGAAAGTGCTAGTGAAGTGTCGCTGTGTGTAGTTTTCACATAGGGTGAAGTAGCACTTCACTGGCGAATAACTATATGCAATGTAAACAGTTTAAAAAAGACAACTTTTTTAAAGATGTACCCACCTACCCGCACACACGGTGCAGCCATATTCCACCTCTCTCCCACCTCCCAAACTTGTAAAAGGAATTCCCCTTCCTCACTCTACCACCCACCTCCCTCCTGCATCCACACAGTCTTGGCAAAGTTCCTGTAATAAAATTAGACCATTGCTGTAAAATCACTTCCCTTACCACCAGTGCCAGATCAAATAAACACCCATCCCCTGCCCGTCAAACTCAAAGGCTCCCCAGTTCAGGTGACTACCCACTCTAGCACCAAAGCCCCCAAAGTTAAGGTGTAGATATATATATATATATATACTGTGTGTGTATATATATATATATATATATATATATATATATATATATGTATATGTATATATAGTGGCACCTATACAAAAAATAATCTGCAGTCCTTCACATAAACAAATGAATAATTATGTCCTCCATTGTAGTACCTGATTAATTAAGCCAATCAGGTGTTACTATATAGGACATCATTCATTCCTCTATTGAATGCTGAAGAGAGCAAACCAGTCCTCTGAGGGCCTGTTTGTGGTTTTTCTAATGATGCTAACTATCGTTTAACTTTGGTGACTTGAGCAGGGGAGAGGGAGGTGGGTGCTGGGACTGGGACTGGTAGTGGGGGGTCTTATTTGAATTAGGAAGTCATTGTGTTTGACAGGGTGGAGAAAGGGGTGGTTATTTGATATGGCACAGGTGGGGAGGAAGGGATTTTGTAGCAATGGTACACTTTTTGTATAAAGAACATCTCCAGGACTGTGGGGGCGAAGTGTAGGTAGGTGCTAGGGGGTGGTAGGGTGTGGGGATTATTCTTGCATGTTTGAGAGGCACGTGATGTTGGGAAATGGTTGCACAGTGAGTGGGGGCAGGTATATCTTACAATTAAGTTTTTTTGGTTAAGAACACTTCACACAGCAATGCTGCTGCTACAGTCAGAAACTTCTCTCCATGTAGCACAAAGTTCCTGGCTTCATACCAGCTTTGCCAGTGAAATTTAAATTAGCTACACCTAAAAGTTTCTTTAAAGAGCTGCTAACACAGTTAGGGCAGGCAAGTTGCATCAGGTTTCTACCTGCTGCAAGGTGTAAACAAGCAGTTTAAAAAACTCACAGAGATAAAAGCATTTGTATGATCTGGTTATAGTCAGTAAACTTTGGAGTCTTAAGCTCTAGCTCCTCCCAAAAACAGCATTTTGATAATGCTAAGTGAGGAGCAGGGCTACAGTATGTTTCATGTAAAGTGTAGTATAATGGGGATGGGGCTGATTGTAATAATTTTACTCAGTTTAGCAGGCCACCTTTCATTTTTTTTTCCAAAGCTGAGTATGACTTAAACAGGCCATTCCCACTGATTATACCATTCATACTAAACATGGTGTAGCCCAGTCCATCACCTAACATCAGGTAAATACTGTTTTGGGACAGAGCTACAGCTTGAGACTCCAAATCTTAAATGCACCCTGTTAGTCAATTCATATCTTTAAAATTTGATCAGATAATTTCTATGTTAAGAAAATAGTAGAAATCATAGCCCTGCAACCTATTGGTTCTTCATCCCGAATGAATCAAGATATCAAGTTTGCAACAAGGGCAGATACCACAATAGACTACCTATATCAGAGTGGAATAATTTTTCTTCATATCAAAGATCATATTCTGAGATGGCATTCTATTCAAAGACCAGATCGACTGAACATATAAATTAGAATTGTTGTATGGACATGCAGAAGATTATCAAAGCAGTTGTGCTGCACGTTGTATTTCTTGGTTTGTTAGAGAAACTACCAACTGTTGATCATAAACTGAAATCTAAATATATTGCATTCTTTGCTCATACCATTGGTATCAAAATGTGTATGTATCTAGTAATTTTACATTTTGCCCAAAATCTTGAAATTGTTGATTGGTTGTAGAATGCTTGCGATTTAGATTTCCTGGGCAGTCCTCCTGTTGCTTTTTAAGGGTTTTATAATTTGCAGTGACGTCATTCATTTGGATACAAGCAGTATGGCAAGATGAATTTTGAACATTCTTATACTGAGTGGATTTGTGAATATTGTACTTCTATCATCTTTCAGATTATTTGTCCTATATGTGGTGGCCTCTTGCACTTTTTCTTTCTCGCGGCATTTGCCTGGATGTGCATGGAAGGGGTGCAGCTCTATATCATGCTGGTAGAAGTTTTTGAAAGTGAATATTCACGCAAGAAGTACTACTATGCTGTTGGCTATCTTTTCCCTGCTACAGTGGTGGGTGTCTCAGCAGCCATCGACTACAGGAGTTACAGAACTGAAAAAGTGTAAGTAATTGCAAGTGGCCTGAGTCTTTGTTTTTTGTAAGGCTTCGTTAGCTGTCACAGGGACCCTGACAGAATAAAACTGTCTCTGAAAGCTTTATTGGTAAGAGAATGGCCTGTGCTGGGCACAAATTGCAATCAAGTCTTTTGTAATTTTTAGGTTCAGGGGATTTGTACTCTGGAAGGGCAGATTTTTAAATTATAGCTCATCTTTTCACACAAAAGATTGACCTGAAACAAATTGAAAAAGTAAATAACTTCTTGATCTCAAATGGATATTAAGAAGAAAAAGAAACAGAAAACAATCTTGACCACAGATACCTGACAGGCTGACATTCTGGTTTTAAGCTACTGCTTCATTAGCTACAATTGTTCTACTGGCCCTCTGGCAAGATTTTACATTTCTAAATGTGTTTTTTCAAAGAAGGCAGTGCAATACTGTGCAATATATGTGCACCCATTAAGGTCGGAGCACTGAAATACGTAGCTTTAAACCGTGGCTATGGTTTTCATCATAAATAAAAAAAAAAAAAAAAAAAAGGATTAAATGAGAAATTACAAAAGTTAAGTTTGATGAGGCAAGACAGAAAGAAGAGAAGCTGGCGTTAGATGTTTTTTCTTTATTGTGTTACTAGGTATTAGTAATGTTTCACTATAATACCACCAACAGTTTCTTAATCTGGTTCAGATATTAGTAATACTTCACTATAATACCACCAACAGTTGCTTAATCTGGTTCACTTTCAGTTGGTGTGCATCTGTATCTCCCCCCCCCCCCACCTTTCAAAAAAGGCACTACTGTCTAGCCCTCCTTTCCCGGTCAACAAAAAACACACAAAAAAATTGTCTATTACTGCATAGCAACACAAGGTAAATACTGCATCACACTTACACAAACAGGACCATCCAAAAGTAAGTGGAGTAGTTTTAGGTCCCTAGGATTCAACTGGAATCAATCTGTGACCTGACCATTTGATTTGTGTTTTGTCTGTGGAACCAAAGACTCCTGGAGCAATGTTTGGATTTACCTATTGTGGTATAAGTAAGCTATCTGGTTGTAGCCGTGATCAGGATAAACAAATAGGGACCAGGAAAATATGGTATATAAATTAAACTACCGACTGATGTCAAACATGATTAAGGGTTATTTCAGACATCTGAAATCTGCTTAAATTGGATTTCAGAGGGCCCAACATCAAAGTAGATGACTACGGGAATTAAAATTTCTGTGCACCAGTACTTCTCTGACTTGTAACTGCAAAGACATCTTTTAAGTTATTGCCACTTAAACATGTACTTTTATAGGCCAAGTGACAACAATGGAACCTTCCCAGCTTAGCTGCATCATTTAACATTAGAGCAGCACTAACAGATGCGCTGTCACCTTGTAGAGCCTTTTGTTCATTTTTAGTGACAATACACAACAGAAATTAGGTTAAAAATGACAGGATAAAAAGATAACTTAGCTAGTGAAATCAGTAACAACAAATCAAAAATATTTTTGATTCTATTGTCACAATGGATTTTTTCCCACAGAGCAGTTTGCTCCACCGACGCCACCCTACACCTGTCATTGGGTCCTGAGCCCGATCGCCCCAATCCCACCTGCCACTCATCCATCGTCAAGCCAGTGAGGATCTGCATCAGGGGCCATCGTACTTGGTGGTAGGGAGACATGCTTTCCCCACTTTTCTCCCTTGGTCCTGGAGCTGTGGCATTGCAGAGGGTGCATGTGCGTGAAGGCATGCATGAGTTCCTGGACCCACAGCCCCTCCCACCTGCCCTACATTACGTCCGCCTTCTAGGCAAGGCAATGTTTATTTATATAGTGCCCTATCCAAAGACTTAGTGTTTTTCATAAAACAATACAATAAAAAATAATTAATCTGCCATCTGCTCTAACACCCGGCATCCACCTGGTGACAGTACAGACAGGGATGACTCACCACCCAGATCCGGAAGAGAACTGCCTAGTGGTTGCTTGATCCTCTACCAGCCCTCAGCCCCTTCTGACCCCCAGCGACCCAAGCTAATTCCTGAACCCAGCTCCTCAGCATGGTGAGAGGTGAAGTACACAGCGCCTAACCCTCTGCACCACCAGACCAGCATTACAATGGATATTTTAAGGTTACTATCATCACAGTGGAATTCTGAACCAATCAGAGAGTAGCTTTCACAGTGCTGATGGCAATCACGATGCTTAGTGCAGTCCTGAAGCAAGCTGTTAAAATCAACCAAAAGGAGCAACATTTTCAAACAAAATGCAGATCTAAAAGTTGTAACTTGTAAACTACTGTTGTATATATTGAATATACAGTAATCTGACTCATGCGGGAAAGGGATAATCTTTGGCATAAGGCCAAAGCAATGTGCAAATTGGCAGATCTCATTGCTTGTAAGACTGCCAGAAACAAATGTACAAAACTCATCCATCAGGTTAAGGCAATCTACTACAATGATCTACTGAAAAGGAGCTGGGGATGCAGGAAGGAGTTCTGGGACTCTCTGAAATCACTCACAGGGAAACCCTCCAAAGCACCATCAGGGCTAATAGTCACCGCCAATGGGATACTTCAGGAACCAGGTGACATAGCTAACGCTTTCAACCTGGCTTTAACTGATCTAAGCTAGGTACTTCCTAGTGACTACCTGACCCTCTCAACTATAAATCTAGACCACACCACCCTTCGTCTCACTCTGCTAAGTGCAGTGCCCCCCCTTTCTACTTCAAGCAGCTTACCAGAAAGGACACCGTCAAATATGTTAAACATGTACTAGGGAAGACAAGGATGGGAAGTGATCTTGTTGACATGAAGCTGGTGGCACTTACAGTAAATGAGCTGGCGGATCCACTTACTAAAGTTTTCAGTGCCTCACTAACATCAGGAGTGTTTTCTGACAAGTGGAAAAAGGTGCTTGTCACCCCTGTCTTCAAAGCAGCGGATGCCACCAATCTGTCTAACTACAGGCCCATCTCCATTCTCCCTCTCCTGTCTAAAGCCCTTGAATTAATTGTCTCCGACCAGCTCACAGATTACCTATTGAAATACAATCTTCTCTGTGCCCAGCAACACAGGTTCTGTAAAGACCATTCCACGATCACTGCCCTGGTTGACTTTACCACCAAAATTTACAGCGCCTTTGATGGTCTGGCAGTGGGGTCTATTTTTATAGACCTCACAAAGGCATTTGATACTGTCAGCCATCAGCTCCTCCTGCAATACCTACTGTCAGTAAGCCCATCCACAGACATGGTTCAAGAACTACCACTCGAACAGGACTGAATGTGTCAAAATCAAAGGCACTCTCTGTGAGCCAAGAGAGGTGAGTCTTGGAGTCCCACAAGGCTCAGTACTGGGGCCACTCCTTTTCAGCCTCTTTATAAACCCGCTGCCCTCAGTTTGCCCAGTGCACATCGTGTTGTATGCTGATGATGTGGTCGTGTCAGTAAGTGGAAAGAAATCTACCCTCTGTCATCTATGAACTGGAAGCAAATTTTTACAGGCTTGAAGCATGGTTCTCTAATAATAAATTGCTGCTCAACTATAAAAAAGCTAAGAGCATGCTTTTTACGGTTCTGCAGAACTGAAAGAAATTTGGAAAACTGCAGGTACAGAGTAGCAAAGGGGAAATTGGTAATGCACTATCCATCAAATCTCCTGTCCTCTCGGGTGTCCCACAAGGGTCCATTTTGGGACCTCTTCTATTCAGCCTATTCCTAAACTCCCTCCCCGAATCCTGCCCCTCCAACCTATTACTATACACGGATGATGCTGTCATCTTCTCCTCCAGCCCTGACCCCTTCAAGTTCACTGCTCCCTCCAGTCCTCCTTCAACATTGCCGAAAGTTGGTTCTCCTCACAATGCCTTATTATTAGCTATAAAAAAAACAAAGTTATGCTATTCACACAGCGCAGAATACCAGGAAGGGGCTTTTCCCACAAATACTAACATCAGCCCTGACTCCCCTGGAACAAGTGGACTCCTTTAAACACCTGGGCATCACCTTGGACACAGGGCTTACCTACCATGAGCTATTCACCATCTATCTAAGGCCGTCAGTGTTAGGCTTGGGCTTCTGCATTGCTTCAAACATTGCCTTACCCCTGGTGCCCTTAGGCTCGCAGTCTCCTCCTCGGTACTCTTTCTGCTTAACTATGGCTTACTGATTTATGGTGCGGCAAGCACCTCAGCTCTGGTTAGACTTTGACTTGTCCTAAACAAAGCCTGTCGTCTTGTATTGGGTTGTGATCGACTCACCCATACCTGTTCACTTTATAATGACACCAGCTGGCTTAACCTTGACAACAAAATCAGATTCCTTCCTGCATTCTGGCAAAAAAAAAATCACCTTAGGCCTCTCCCCCTCTGTCCTCGCCCCTTTAATCCCCCCTGACTTTAAGGTTCAACACACCCGTACCTCAGACAACCATCTCATCTCGATTCCTTCCTGTCGTACCTCTCAATTCCAAATATCCTTCAGCTATGGGGCCCCCTTATGGATGAACAACCTACCCTCCTCCTTGGTTTATGAACAAAGGAATTGGACAATTTAAAACCCACCTTACAGTCCACCTCCAGTCCACAAGTGCCTGTGATTGTAACTGAACCTGGCCCTTTCCCTTCTCCTTACCCACTGACAATGGCCTCTGGCCCACCTCTTCCTCATTAGTTCTCAAACTGAGTCTCCCTGGGGTTGTTATGCATTCTGTAATTAACTGTCTTAAACTGCCCTAGCACTTGAATGTTAGCCTGACTGTTCCTTGTAACAATCTGATCTTTATACTCTGTAACAATCGTTGTAATGCTTGTCTGTACCTAATCTATGTGACATGGAACCTTTGTAAATGAGTCTTCGACTCAAAGGTATCTTTCCGAAACCTGTAATAAATAAATAAAAAAAAATATTTACTGGAGCAGGCTGACATCTTTAAATGTCTTGGGGTACACATACATAATGCCCTCTCATTCACAACTCCTGTAGAACATGTAGTCAAAACTGCCAATGCAAAACTAGGAGTTCTCTATTGACACCATCACTACATGCCACCTGAGGCCCTAAAGCTTGTCGCAAGCAGCACCATCCTATCTACTGTAGACTATGGCCCTATAATCTGCGGCACTGAAACTGACACAGCCCTCAAAAGGATAAAAACCCTTCTTAATAAAGCATGTTGGCTGGTCATGGGAGCAGATCGCTGGACACACAATTGTGATCTCTATAGAGCAACTGGATGGCTACCCCTTCACCTCAGGGCTCAATACCAGGCCTGCCTTCTGGCAAAGAAAGCTATGCTTGGGCTAGCTCCTGAATCCACCTCTTGTCTATTCAAACCAGATCAACCAACTGTCAGCACACGAAGTTCATTGAAGGGAGGGCTGGTGTGGTACCTTTAAGCATACCTCAATAACCCAGAGATCTCTCTCCTATAGAGGACGCAAGTGGGTAAATGATCTCCCCCCTGACCTTACTGAATGTAGCAAGGACTGCAAATTCAAAGCTGGTCTCCAAGCACTCCTAGCTCTTGCTTATGTATGTGAGTGCCCCAACACATTCTAACCTTTATACTAACAACTGCGAGTCCTCTGAATGCTGTAATTTAAGCATTTGGAATGTCACTAAACATCCCCTCCAACCCCCCACTGCAACATTACTTTAGATTTATCCCCCTCCTGCCCTCGGTCCCATCCTCTGCTTCCTCCTCCACCCCCTACCCTCTCCACATATTACTGCCCTCACTTTATCCGTGGTTCCACCATGCCGTGGTGATACAGAATTTGCCAACCATCAGCACTGCGACGGCACAACACCGCCAGTTTGTGTTGTGCCATCACTGGGGGAACTGGTGTTTTCTTTGGGAGGCTTCCTCCCCACCCCCCATGCAGGGGCTCTGCCACCACACCCCCAGACTTTAAATAACCAACTCGGTGGGAGTTGGTTAGAAGAAAGGGAATACCCGAGGCAACAGTGTCGGGAATCCAGCAGACCATCACAGCGAACTGCCGAAATGTTGCTGTGATGGTCTCGTGTATTCCCACCACTGTTAGGCACGTGATACCCCTTATCCACCCCCACCTGTACTACCCTCCCCTTCATTGCCAACCCCTCGATCTCCCTTCTATTTCTTCCCATCCCCTATCCCTCACCACTGACGCTCCACCTCCAGTGACAAAGCCCTCTCAGGCTGCCACTCAAGCATGTCTTCAACAAAACCTTTCTTTCTGGTGGCCCTACCCTATCCAAGCACAAGTTCCTGAAATCCTTCTGCTGACCTGTGCACTCAGCATAGGGCAGCTTACTTCTAGGAACAGACTTGAACTGCCTGTCATATATATAGGACTGATGGTGAAATTTCATTATAAATTTCAAGACAATCAGTAACCAAAGTGTAACTTGACAATTAAGCACAATTGTTTTTTATGTAACCTTGAAATCAAGTTATCTTTTGTACACCAATGTATTTCTGTGTATATACTGTTGTTGCTGTTTATTCTGTTCTGTACTGTGTTTGACTTGGAACCATTGGCTCAAAGGTGTTAATCCCAAACTAAAATAAATAAAAAAAATAAATAAAATATCATCTTTACGAACATTTCAGCTTACATTTTCATTCATGCTCTTATTTCTGAAGTTGTCGTTTTCTGTGTGTGAGATGATAGACTAGTCCTTCCCAAACCAGCATATTATGATATCACAAAAAGAGGGTTATGACTTAGTCGCTGCGGTTAGCATGAGATGAGATTAAGTCTGATACAGAGAGATCCTGTTTTTATGCAAATAGGCCATGGTAATAATATTGTCGAACAGGTAAATACAGAGCATTAATGCAGTGTATGCTAAACTGTGCTTGACTGTATCTTAAAATGTTTTCCTGGTTACTGGAAAAACACTGTAAATAACTAGCATCCTTCAGGACATGGAGCATTCAAAAATGAGAGAGAGAGAGAGAGAGACGATAGCTGAACAGACAGATGGCTCGACTAAAAGATAGACATATAAGGATTCTATAAAAAAGGGCATTTTAAAGGGAAACCGCACTAAGAACCCCACATCCAAGTGTGGGTCTGGTACCAATTTTCAGTTTGTGTGCAAAAACTCTTTTTTAATTTGCTTACTATTTACAGCAGTGTAGTAGATTGTATCAGACTGATTCTATTGACTTGCAGGCTGACATTATCTGTAACTACAAACCCCAGAATCCCCTGCAACTAACGTAAGAGGAGGGCTACAGCAATGAGAGATTCAGCAGTCTACAGTGCATTTTAGAGTTTTTTATAAACACTGATCTTTTGTTTGCTGGTCCTGCTGTCCTCCCTGGGCCGATTACAGTCAGAGGAGTGTACATAGCCCCGGAGGACAGCAGGACCGCAAAAACATCTGATCGGAGCTTATAAAGGCTGTTAACATGCACTGCAGGCTGTTGAATCCCCCATTACTACAACTCTCCTCTGTCAGCTGCAGGGAACTCTGGGATTTGTAGTTACAGAAAATGTCATCTTATAAATCAACAGAATCAGTCAGATACAGTCCACTATACTGTAACAGTAAGTTAAAAAAATGTTTGGGACCAATGCTATATAATGTGGGGCTCTTAGTGCTGACTGTTTGCTTTAAGTAACATGTTCATGGACAACATTGAAAAAAAGGAAATTCAGAAGAAGAAGAATCAACATTTATATAGCACTTTCATACACACTGTGTCCCAAACCACTTACAATCAATGCTAGATTTGTAGTGTAGTGACAGTTTGTAGTGGCAGCTATTTTGCACATCAACAACCACACACAGCCTTGGACAACTGCATGAACCAGTTTTATCAGAAGGGGAATGTTGGCCAGGACATTTGGGAAAATCCCTCACCCTTGTGAAAAGTGCCTTGGGTTCTTTTATTTCCACCTGGACACCCACCAGAACAACACCAGAGGTGTGCAGAAGGGACCTTGGTTTAACGTCTCATCTGAAGGACGGCACATCCCAACAGTGTATGTCAAGTTGAAATATGCAGCTTGTGGGGACTAGACCTTTTAGAAGGGAGATTTGTATCCGAGGGGAGGGGGAGAGCCGGATGTCAGCCGGCAGGGAGTTCCATAGTTTTGGTAGACGGACTGTAAAAGCAGACTGTCCAGCAGAGGTGGCCATGTGTGGGATTTGCAGTAGGCGGGAGTCGAAATTCCTGAGTGAGTATGCTGTTGGTTTTGGGCTGTTAGGGTAGAGGCTAAGTAGGAGGGGCAGTAACTGGGTCCAGAATTTGGCTGAGTCTAGTGCAGTGGTAACGCGCTCATTTAGGGAGGGTAGGTTTAGGTGACTGTATAGGTCGAGTGGTGGAGTGGAGGGGGACAATCCAGTGCAAAGCGGTAGAAGGAGTTGGAAGAGAGGTCCAGTCTAGCCAGAGTGGATTTAGGGGTAGAACTAGACTACGTCCCAGAGTCAAAAATAGGGAGGATCATTTTCTGTAGAATCACAGTGGCAGGCAGAGGGATGCAGCTGCAGTTCTGGTATAGCGCCCCCAGCCTAGGGAGCAGTTTTTTGTGTGTTGCATCGATGTGCGTGGAAAAGTCAAGGTGTCGGTCCAACCAGACCCCTAGGTATCTGAAGGAGGTACAGACTTCTAGAGAGGTCCCATCGAGTGTTTTAAGAATGGGGAAAGCGGGGAGGTGGGAGAGTCTGTCGTGTGCCAAAAGTCACGGCGATCTTTTTTTGGCATTTAGGATAAGTTGGTTTCGACGAAACCAGTGCTGTACTTCAGTGAAGTCTTGCTGGATCTTAGAAGCAACATCCTGGGGGGAGAGACCTGATGCGTACAGGACTGTGTCGTCTGTGTACATATGAATGTCGGCATGCCGGGAGATTGAAGGGAGGTCGTTGAGAAAAATGGAGAATAAGATAGGACCAAGGACAGAGCCTTGGGGGACACCGATGGAGACAGGAGGGAGTTTGAGGTGGAGGCACCAATTTTTACCGATTGGGACCGGCCACATAGGTATGAGTTGAACCAGCGTGGCTGCGCTGGAAAGGCCTGCCTTAGAGAGTTTAGACAGAAGGAGGGTATGCGAGACTGTGTCAGATGCCTTGGCTAGGTCGATGAAATGGCAGATGTGATGTGCCTTTTATACATGCCTGTGAGGATGGAATCTGTGAGTCTGAGGAGGGATGTGACAGTGGAGTGAGATTTTCTAAAACCAGACTGGTAAGGGGTGAAGAAGAAGGAGGAGGAGTCAAGGAAGGTAGAGAGTTGCGAGAGGATGAGATGTTCCTGGATTTTGGCTAGGGTGGGTAGAAGGGAGATTGGGCGGTAGTTACTTGGGGAGGATGGGTCACCACTTTTCAGGAGGGGGATAACTGTGGTGTGCTTCCCATTAAAGGTATAGAGGCAGTGGTGAAGAGAGGTTGAAAGGGGACTACAGGGGCATGGCAATGGCTGGTGCAGAAGGTAGAGCATTTTGGCATCCATGCCTGTGGTGCATCTACCTTTGGTGGGATTTAGGGCAGTCAGGTTTGAGTACTTCGGTGAGGTAACCAGAGAAGGAGAAAACGGGAGAGGGGTTGGCGTGGGAGAGGGTGAGGGTGTTACGTTTGCTTGGCAGGTGGAGGATTGGAATTGTTGGGGACCCACCGCTTGAAAACACTGAGTTGAAAGCCATGGCAACTGCTAGTGGTTCGAGTTAAGATGGAGCCTCCACATCTAGGGCTGGAGTGGTGGCTGGGTGGGGGGGGGGAGAGAAAAGTGATTTTGTAGACCTCCAGAACTTGGCTGGATGATTTAGATTGTTTTGGAGGGATGAGGTGAAGTAATGAGCTTTAGCCTGGCGGATATGCCTGGTGCAGGCATTTCTAAGCGTTCGATAGTGTAGGTGATCGACGTGTCTCCCCAATGTCTTATATGCTTTCCATGCTTGGTCTCTGACACGGAGGTGTTCCATAAGGTTAGCAGTGATCCACGGCAGGTGAGCTACTCTTAGTCTAACCTTTCTTGGTGGGGCATATTTATCCCAGACGGCAAGAAATTTAGTCCTAAAGAAGTCAAAAGCGAGATCCATGGAAGGGGCCTTGGATATGTAAGACCAATCCAAGTTAGTTAGGTCTTGTAGGAGACCATCGAGGTTGAGGATTTATATGATCTAATAAGGAGGGTTTTTGGAGGGTGACTTGGCTTTGAATACTTCGTATTATATATATCATATGGTGGTGGCTCAGTGAGTCTGAAAGGAAGCCTGGGGTTATAAATCCTGTGAGGTAGAGGTGAGGGGCCAGATCGGAGCAGGAGTGATTTTGCATGTTGAGGTTTAGTGCGTGGGCTCGGTGATGAGTTGGGTCAGATTTAAGCTAGCTACATGGTTTCGGAGTTTGGTGCTAGCACTAGTGAGCCAGTTGAATTGAAATCACCTAGGATGTGGAGCTCCACCCGAGGTGATTGTTTTAGGGTGTCCAGGTGAGTAGCACGGAATTTAAGAGGGAGTCCGGGAGCAATAGGACCCAGCTATAAAGATTGAGACTGAATGGGGTATTGAGATTTTGATTAGTGAGAGTCGATGTTGTCCGGGAGGTAGGTAGCAGGACAGGTGAGAATAGTACTTTGAAGATACATAAATGGCTGTGCCCTCGCCTCTTAGTGCCAGGCGGTCCTGCCGATAGATGGAGTATCCAGGAAGAGCTACATCAGCATCCGAAGTTGTGAGGTTTCAGCCAGGTCTCGGTGAGAATTAGGACGTCAGGGTATAGTGATTGGACTAGGGGTTGGTAGTGGGCATTTTTGTAGGAGACTGCGAATGTTTAGATGGGTAATTGTTAGGCCTTTGGGTAAATTACCAGTGGGGTGGGTGTTTGGTAGGTGCTGGTGGCAGGTCCGGATTCAACTCAATGTCCCCAGCGGTAGTAGGGTTGGTACCAGTTTTAGGTTAGATAGTGTTTTTATAGGCTGCGGTGGGGTGGGTGCGTTAGGGATGCTGAGGAAAAAGCCCGATGGGTGTAGTTTTAAAATGGCCAGCCCAGAGTAGAAGGATGGGGGGGTGATGGATGGGCCAGGAATCCAGGAACAGAGTGTCCCCAGGGAGGATTGGCCATTTATGGTGGTGGAGCTGTGACTAGGGTGGCAGTATAGAGGTGAGAGGTTTGGGGGGCCAGGCAGTGAATTTGGGTTAAGCATGGGTGGTAGGGATGCAAGAGTAGCAAAGAGTGCAATCCCTAGCATTTGTTTAAACTCTATGAGCGGCATGATGCAACAAGAGGGGGAATTTAAATGCAGCCAGAAACAGAGGGAATTGCTGTAGCGACTGCTAGTGGAGAGCTCTGATAAGCTGCGGGTGGAAAAGTAGACTGATAGGTTAAAATCAGTCACATGCTCAATACTATAAAATGGACTGCTCGCCAAGGGTGGTGGTGGGGGCGGTGGGTCAGCTGACGCAAAGCGTCATGAGAACAACACAGTCTTCTGGTAGCCGAGCAGCGTGGCTTCTTAGCTGACAAAGGGATGTACCTGGCCACGGTTTCGTTGACGGTTCCTTGGGGAGGGCTCCATACCTCAAGACCACCAGGACGACTTTCTCCATGGGGCTGCTGAGAAAAGAAGACAAAGAACAGGTATTTATAGGGAGCAAGCTTAGTCGTATTGAGAGGGTGCAGGCGCATACAGAAAATTAACACAGAATGAGTTGTTTTAGCTAAAATGGAAAGCGAGTCTCGTGGAGGAATTTGGTAACGGTAGTGCAGTCCCTGCTGTTTGCCACTAGCACTTTGGCTTAGAATATCACAAAAATGCCCCTAGAACTTGGTTATCCCTTCTTGTTTTATTTTATTTATTTATTTATTTTTTTTATTACAGACTTTGGTGCAGCATGTTCCCCTGCAGCGCGTCCGCGTGGCACTTTGGAAAGGTAGAAACTACGAAAATAAGAACGGGGAAAGCCTTAAAATGATTTAAGTAGTAATTAAGTTTTTTTTTTTTTGCTGTGCACCCCGGGCAGAGAGTAAGGAGCAGGGAAGCAGGTAACCAGGTAAGGGACTTTGGGGTGGATATTTTTCAAGATGGGAGACTGGCGCCAAAAAAAATGGTAGCTAGTGTAACAAAGGCTTTAGCCCCTGCTAGACAAAGGCTTGTGACCCCTCCATTATTACAAGTCAGTATTGGTAGCCGGGAGCTCGGAGCTCGTTTAAAGTTCCAGCAGCACTGATGAAGGTCCCCCCCCCCCATGACCATTGTTGAGACACCAAGGTTGGGGCTTGGCTCAAGCACTGCCATACCTACTACGAATGGACTGTTGCCATTGTTGGGCTCCAGCCATTCAGTGCAAATAGTCCCAGACCCTTTTCAAGGTGCCATCAACTCCCAGGCTGTGCTGGTGTCATTTTAAGTTATGATGCAAGGCCTGCTATCATCCCTGCCAGAGAGGGTATCTGTGCCACTGTCGGGGCCATCTGTTCTAGGACCTTCAACAATAGCTTCTACTGGCACACCACAGATTCCTTTCTTGCAGCCACTTCTGGTGTCACTGGTTCCCTCTGCAGTTTCCCTTGTTGTTCATTATGATGACGACAGTGTGGAATATAATCCTGACCTCATGGATATTGAGGAGAATTTAGGGGAGGAATAAGATGGTGTGGGGCAGTTTGAAGAAGGGAATCTGCCCTCTAGCTCCACCCTCTCGTCCTGCAGTGAGGACTGTGTGGGTTATACTCCCAGGTCTCCTAAGGACTCCTGTTTTCAGGCCATGTTGCAGCAGATACAGTCTGCCATGGGTATTGCTGTCGAGGAGGAGGATTCCCCTTATCAGAATCTTATGGAATTTTTGGGTGTTCTTTGTGCACCTTCCTTTATAATTCCTCCTGTATATGCTGCCTTAGAGAATGCTACCTTTGGTGCATGGCATGGACCTAATATCCTGCCTGCAGTTCCAAAGGAGGCTGATAAACTGTACCCTGTTTCATCTGCTAAACTTTACTATGTGACCAAGCCTGAAACTGACTCTGTGGTCTTAATGGCTGCTCACAATCACTCTAAATCTCCTAGACATGAGTACCTGTCCTGCAGATAAAGAATCTAGGAGACTGGATGTTATAAGCAAGCATATTTGTGCTTCAGCATCCGTGGGCCTTAGAATTGCAGATTATCAGGCCTACAGGATTAAATATCAGAATTGCCTTTGGAGTTAGAAGACTCATCATACTGCAGCCCAGGCTTTGCTTGCTGACATGACAAGAATGACTTGAGTAAAACTTTATCTGCTGGTGTTGAAGTTGGTGAACATTTTCTGCATTCAGCTTATGATATTTCTGATGCTTCTTCCCGGGGCTGTAGCCTCTGATATTTGAATTAGATGCTGTTCTTGTCCCAGAATATCTGGATGTGCTACTGATGTGCATCAGGCAGTTTTGAATGCTCCTGTTAAGGGATTAAAACTGTTTGGTTATGATGTTGAGGAAGCCCTTCAAGGCCTTCAAACATCTAAGATGACTTTATTGTCTGTTAAGTCCCTTTACTCCACTCCTGCTAGAGAGCATGGTAGGGGCTCTTTTCATAGGCCTGCTGCCAAGGGAACTGTGCATACTGTCAGCGGGGCCATAGCAGAGGTGGGGAGATCCCCTCTTATGTCCCCTTCCCTCTCGTGCCCATGCCAAGGCACCCAAAGAATCCGTTTCGGTGGCCCTGCCACTTCCACTTCCACCTGGCTCTCTTCCATCTCTCCCCCCATAGTTATTGCTTCCAGGTGTAAGTTTAGTGGGCAGAATCTCCCTACATTTAATACAATGGTGGGAGGTTGCCACAGATTTATTTTTTATTTTATTTTAGTCTTTGGTAACCGGGTAAGGCCCACTAGGCACAAGTGCCTGTTTTCAGGGGTGACCTGGGAGCACTGGGTGGTTAAGTGACTTTGCTCAGAGTCACACAGTATTCAAGTGGAGGTTGTGAGACTCAGACTCAGGTCTGGTCTACTGGATGTACCAAGCACGTTCACACCTCATTCCTCTAATCTCTAGGCTATACTGCCAGCCCAGATGAGTGGTTCTGGAGATGATAGCAAGGGATCATGCTCTGGACTCAATAGAAACCCCTCCAGATTATTCTGTGCCTTCTTCCTTTTATCCTGCAGGCCACTTGTCCTTTCTAATGGAGGAGGTCCAGCCCTGTTTCAAAAGTGTGCCATAGAACTAGTTTCTCCTCAAGACAAAAACAAAGGGTTCTATTCCAGATACCTTCTAGTCCCAAAATGGATGAGAGATCAAGGTCCTGTATTGGATCTCAGAAACTTCAACCTGTATATTGAAAACAAAATGTTTGCATAGTATCTCTGCAAGATTTAGCCCTGATTCCCCAATGTACAAACTGGGGACTGGCTGTGTTCCGTGGATATGAAGGATGCATACCTTCATATCAGAATCAGGAAGTCTCACAGACAGTGCCTCAGTTTTATGCTCGAGGGCAGGCACTATCAATTCAAAGTGTTGCCCTGTAGCTTCTCGGCACCATGGGTCTTCACAAAGTGCTTAGCAGTGGTTGCAGCAGCCCTTTGCAGGGAAGAGCTTTACATCTCCCCTTATCTGGATGAATAGTTTCTTAAGGCCTGCTCCAGGGAAGCTGTTCTTCATACCCTTTGTCGAACATGTCAGCTGTTTGATGACTGGGGGTAGGGGTTGTCTTGGACACAGAGAAAGGGATGTGCCTTCCTGCCCCAAGACAGGGCAGATACACTGATTGCTCAAGCGCACTTGGTTCACAGGAGCCACTGTGTGTCTGCTGAGACAATATTATTGTCTCCAGGGCCTCGTGGCTGCAGCCATAGTGACTGTGCCACTGGCTTGGCTTCATATGCATATCCTACAGTGGGAACTAAGAGTCCAGTGGGATCAGCTGAAGGATGAGTTGTAGCAAGTTATCCTTGTCGTGTCTTTGCAGAGCATTGTTATGGTGGATGGACCGCAACAATTTACCAAAGGCATTCCAGTCTTTGTACCAGCTTCTGTACAGACCCTCACTATGGATGCCCCAGACACCAGTTGGGGTGCTTTCCAGACACAAGGTTCATGGACTAAGGTGGAGACCGAGCTTCACATAAATGTCTTGGAGATGTTGGCTGTCCTATACAGCCTCCAGACATTTCAGAATTATCTCTGCCCCAGTGCTCTGTCAATCCAGGCAGACAATGTCAATGTGCTGTATTACATCAACAAACAAGGAGGCACTCACTCCTATCCCCTGAGCAGGGAAGCAATGAGAGTATGGTACTGGGCACTGTCTCATGACCATCTACTGTTGGCCACGTTTTTTCCAGGTCTCCAAAACATCTTGGAAGACAGGTTAAGCAGGTCCTAGTCCATGTCTCATGAATGGAAACTGCTGAACTCTGTGGTAAATGACATCATCGAATGATGGGGTCATACGGAGTTGGACCTTTTTGCGTCACCACACAATGCAAAACTGCTGCGTTTCTGCTCATTTGCTCCAGGGTCTGGAGTTTTCTTTGGCAAGATGCATTGTCTGTCCTGGAAAGGGAAATTCTTGTATGCATTTTCCTCTGTTTCTCTAATACATAGGGTTCTGCTCAATTTGGGGGGGGGGGAGATTGTTTAACCAGGAAAGGCACATTCAGCTGAAGCTTGTTTCCAGGTGTGACCTGGGAGCACAAGGAAGTTAAGTGACTTGCTCAAGGTCACATTATGCAAGTGGAGGCTGTGGGATTCAAACCCAGATCTTGGGGTGAAGAGTTCGACTGTCATCCTCATTGCTCTGTTCTGTTCTGTGCCCTCCAGATATGGTTTCCACTCCTACATCTGGTGGTGCAGCATTCTTTTTCTCTACCTCTGTGTTGGGGTCTGTTGTTACAGGACAAGGGGTCTCTGGTTCATCTGGACCTGAAGTCCTTACATCTGCGTACCTGGCTCCTGAAAACATAGCCGTTGAATGTGTTGGGGTATCCCCTAAGGTTACTGACGTTCTGCTGGTGGCTGGGAAGCCTTCTGGCAGACGTACTTATTCTTTGAAGTGAAAACGTTTCACTTTGTGGTCTGCTTCCAGTAATATGGATCTTTTTACATGTCCTGTGAACTCTGTGCTTGAGTACTTGCTTTCCCTATCTGATTCAGGTCTGCAGTATTCCTCTATTAAGGTGGATTTGGCCACAATATTAGCATTTCATGCTCCTATTGATGGCTGTATGGTTGTGCAACTAGAGGTGTCCTGTACTTTTCTGAGGTATCCTGCATATGAAACCTCCTATCGGTATAGACTGGATGGCCCACCTTGGAACTTGAATTTCATACTAGAAAAATTGATGTACACTCCTTTTGAGCCTGCCATGGGTTTTGACTTGTTTTCTGTCATGGAAGATTTTCTTTCTAGTTGCTATGACTTCTGCTCAACAGATTTCCAAGCTTCAGGCTTTAATGTGTGTGAGCCTCCTTGTTTGATTTTTCACAAAGACAGTCTCTTTGCTTACGAATCCTAAGTTTCTAATGAAGGTTGTATCCGAATTCATTCTGAACCAAACAATACACCTTCCTGTTTATTATCCTGCGCATGCCAGTAGGGTGAGCCACTGCTCTATACTCTGACTGTACATGGAACATTGAGATACTATGTTACACGACAGACTGCAGAAAGTCTTCTCAGCTTTTTGTTTCCTTTACCCCTGGGGAAAATGAGCACCCCAGTGTCTAAACAATGCCTATGCAAATTGCCTGTGAATTGTATTATGTTTTGTTATCAGATATGTGGTAAGGATCTTCCTGGTGCTGTTCGTGGTAACTCCACAAGAGGTATGGCCACTTCTGGTGCTTCTGTCAAAAATGGCCCTGCCGCTATGTGCTGTCACCACATGGAGCTCTGTGCACACTTTTATTAAGTATTACAGTCTGGACATTGTCTCTCATAGAATTACTGGTTTTGAGCTTGCTGTACTGCAAGGCCGTTTGTCCTGATCACATATCAGACTGTACCATCCATCTGGGTTGCTTTGTACTGCTTGGGAGTTATTCCAACGGTGTGGACAAATTGAGGAGATATCTTCAATGAAGACAGAACAGTTACATAAGAACTTACCTTAGTAGTAGATCTTCAAGAGAATCTCCTCCATTAGGCCATTCTGTACCCTCCCTCCTTCCCTGTTTGTCTTCTGAGGGTTACGCCAGATGCTGTGCCTAAGGCCTTATTCCATGCATCCTATTTCCAGTCCCCAATGCCTTCCCTTGTTTGCCTGGTACTGGTTTAGTCTCCTTGTTCCTCACAGTTAGTGGCCCTCTGAGGCTAACTTACGGCAGGGAACTGAGGCGTCTTGGCGCTGCCCTCATTATATACAGTACACGTTGACACTGCCTATTACTCTGGGCAGCCCGCAGCTAGCAAAAACTTTCCTGTGGTCCTGACGCCATTTACAGTTCCAGAGGTGTGGCCTAATGGAGGAGATTATCTTGAAGATCTACAGTTACAGTAAGTTCTTACATAACCATTTGTTTTTGTTTAGATCTAGTTGCACCCTGTCTCTCTGCTCCTTGCCTGCCAGGCACTCTCTAGTGACCAGTGACACCCTCCTCCCACTCCCTGTACTTCACCTAGAGACATTGTTGTCCAGTGGCTCCCTGTTCTATACCAAGTACCCTTTGCTGCTTTGTGTTCCCCCGTCCCTTAGCAAGTCTCTCCAGTGGCTAGTGGTACCCCACCCCCTGGTGGAGACTGGCATAGCCCTCTCCCCTCCGTGAGATCCCAGGGCAGGGAAACTTCACTGCAACTGTGTTCTCACAAAGGTGTCTGCATTTTCCTTGTTTTTTTTTTGCTACAGATCATGTGATAACTTTAAACAGTAATTTTATAAATTTAAGAAACCTTTTTAAAAAAATAACATGAAAGGTACATTAATTAACCCAACACCAAACTAACTGCCAAATGTTAAACAGTAACCCTTCATTGTGTGTGTGTGTGTATGAGATTTTTTGCTTTATGTAAATGTATCTCAAGATTTTACTGGCAGTTTAAAAGTCTGGTGCATAAGATATGAATATAAACCTTTCAGATTGTACCACAACTCAAATTAAGCCTAAACTGTCCTGTTTATTTTCTGTTATTTAGTTAAGCTTAGTTTCATAGATGGTTTGCTTCTTCATACATAACCGAGTTAAGTGGGACAGCTTTGCTACATGTAACAAACATAGCAAAATTGACCCTCATGCAAACTTCGATTCTCCTTAGTTTAAAGAAAATACACCTGTAGCTTGGGAGAAATACCCTTTTCCTGCAGTCAGGATGATGATAGAGTTCGGAATTGCCAGGCCTGTCCAGCACACTGTCCATAGCCCACCAGATTAATACTTAGCCAAATATTGGGGGGAGGGGGGAGGGCACCTGCAACTTGTGGGCCCCACTTCTGAGGGAAAATAGCTGAGGAAGCGGAGGTTAATGCAGTTGGACTGGGAGGCCTTCATAGGCAGCCTGTAGGGACTGGTTACTTAATTGTGGGTTTGTGGTCTCCAGTAGTCAGATGTCTGGGTAGTCTCAATGCCCTTGCAAGCCAGTGGTACCCCCCTTCCCCCACGCATCCTCTATTTGTTGCCAGTTCAGCATATTCTAGGGATAATCTCCCCCCCCAAGTTGTTGCCCTCCTGCTGGCCCTTCTTGCCTGGTTGCAGCACTGCCTACCCAAGTTAGCAAGCCTGGGGGGGGATGCACTGCATGGACGTCTAAATATGACTTTGTGACCAACTAGTATGGCAGCCTCTAGCTCTTTCCCACATGCTCTCAGTGCATTATGTGACTGTGTGGGACAGGACTGCAACTCTCACTGAGCGTAGTATCTGCAACTCAGAAGTTGATCCTATTTGTGAATTATGCACATAGGTAGGTGTTCTGAAATCCATGATGGAGGGAAGTCCATTAAATGAGATCTTAAATCCTACCTCCTGTTTTGCATTACAGCTGCTGGTTGCGAGCAGACAACAACTTTATTTGGAGTTTTATTGGGCCTGTTACTTTCATCATTATGGTAAGTTTTTTTGTGCGTGTTCCTGTATATTAAGAAATATGCAGCATGAGAGGAAGTAGGTGTTTTCAGATTCTGCAGATGACAGCATTGTCCATTGTGTATCCCATGTGAAGGAAAGGAAGTTTAAGAATGTACTGACGGATACATGCGCAAAAGGAATTAAGTATGTTCATGAGTAACATTTCCTTTTCTTTCCACACTCCAGAATATGAACTATATTTACCACTTAGAATTGTAAGACAGAAATTAGTTATTGCCCATCTGAGAGTTTGATTTCAAAGCTAGTACATTTTGAAGCTAAAAACAAATCAGATGAAATGCGAGAGCAGCATGAATTGGACAGGTAGTCGAGTGACTGTTACAGAAGAGAGGTGAAGCCCACTCCTTTCTTGCTGCTATGCTAAGTGTCAGCGCTAAAAGTAACATGGGTATGACACAAAATAAAATAAAAATCTGGCATGAGTCTCAGAATTTCTAGATTAAATGCAGTATCTTTTCTGATTGTTCTTTTTTCCTACATTTTGTAGAAACAAAAGTTTCCAAAAATTCTAACTGGGAAATACATAAGGAGACAACACATACATCTTACAAAATCAGATTAGCTTCAACACCTTATGAAACCTCCTTTCTAACTTGACTTTCACTGGCTGCCAGTTTTTGCAAATATTTTTTCTTTAGCTGTTAGTTCATAGCATATATTTTCTGATAGTCTTTTTATGCTACTTCAGTATTAAAATGTGCCTTCACAATTCTGACAGTGGCATCTCCTTGGGGTACATTATCATAAAGATTTTTCATAAAAAAAAAAAAAAATCACTTCAGACTTCAAAATATTGAAACTTTTTAGAATTTGCACCTACCTTATATTTCTCTGCTTATAAAAGGTGACATAAATGATTTAGTGTATCCATAATAAAATGACCAGAGGGAAGAGTGTAAGTATTGCTCAAAAGGCAATATTTCTCACCCAGGTATTGCCAGTGGTGTTTATCTACTAACATGTGGTAAGGATGGCTCAGTAATATATTTTGACAAAGTATTAATAATTTCTTTGGGAGGCCTCAGGCATTGCTAAAGGTACTTGCCCCAGCTCATAACCAGGGCAGACAGAGAACAGAGGTGAAAGACATTTAATCATATTGACCATGTTCAGTCAAAGTGCACTATTATTTACTGGCCATGACATTATTATCCTCCAGCAAATCATTTAAGTTGTGAAGTGAAGGGCATTTGGGAGCAGTATTCCCAACTTCAGAAAAAAAGAACTGAAATTGCAGGTACCAATCACAGCTCTGTTCCTAGGAGTAATTCTTCCCATGCAATTGCTTTGCCCTCTAATCGTCCAACACAGTGAACTGTAAAGACTCCAAACAATACCTTGCATGTAATGCAAGAAGAAAAGAGCAGTATTTGTGCAGCAGAGTATTCATTAACTGTTGCATAGGAGGGCTTAACACCACTCACCCCGAGAACATTTTTTAGTGGTATGATTTCTGCTTAATACTTTAGTGTAGTTTTTTTTTTTTACCCATTCACTGTCCTCAAGCAGACTTGCTTGGGCAGCACTACTTGCCGATTCCAGTCCTTAGGACAGAAAGAATTGAGAATTGCGAAAATAGTCTATGCAAAGTATGTGCAAAGCAGCATGAACATAATCGAATCAGGTCCAAGATAAAATACTGCATAAAAAGGTCCAGAAAGACATAACATTTCCAACTTCAGCATTTCCTTAATCTATCATGCCTGTGGGCACAAGGGTTATTATATCTATGAAAAAAGAACATGTAAGTAATGAGCAGTGGGAAACCATTAGTATGCCTGAAATGCTTTAATGAAAGCTTGGATCATGACACGTCAGGAGCTGTTCTTATCATTTGGACAGCTCCATCTGCACCTTTAATATTTAATTCAGTTCATTTAGAGTTCAGCTCGCACACTCACTTAGAAACCTTCTTAAGAGAGCACCTCTCTAGCTGCCAGTCCCGGTGAGAAATAGGCTTCTGCATGGCTAACAGCAAAGATTTGGAGAAACAAGTGCAGCTTTAGAGCTGCATTCACAAGCTAGCAAAAGCTCCAGGGAGGACGAAGAGGGTCAGAACATGTGCTGTTCAGCTAGGTTACTTTAGAGTAGTGTTTCAGTACTTCTGTCTCATCATATCCGTGTCAGCACTGCAGGCTGTGTGAAATGAATTTTAAGCTGCTAAGCTCAGGCAGACGTGACTCAATTGAGCAAGATGATGGCTATAAACAAATACTGCACTGTGGTAGTCTGTGGTCAAGAAGATGCTAGCTTTTTTAATGCTGTACAGTTTCATGGTCACATACACAAATGAGAGGTGTAGAATATTTTACACCCAAGTCTTCAAGCTAGGTTTGAGTCATATATCGTCCATACAGGAAATCAGAGAACTGCAGTGCAGATTTGTTAAAATAGTGGTTTATTGAAAGTTTACACCTTGTTAGGGTCTATATGACTCTTATGTGACACTGTTTGAAGTCATTTCCATGTTGAAACCAGAAAAACTGAGAGCTTCTGCTTCTCTGAAACAGCAAGAAATAAATTGTGTTTCTTCACTCACCCCAGTCAAACAGTATTAACACTCCACTGCCTCTTCCCCTACTTGTAGTGCCTCCCATCCTGTCAATATCGGGGGAATCCCATACACAGGTCTGAGAGGTACATTATTATATTTAAAAATATACATATTTTCAGCAGCACACAAATGGGTCTCCCTTTGTAGCATCTGTGTATTCCTAATAATTTTTGGGATGGGGTATAGAAACATAGAAGTTGATGGCAGATAAGGAACGCAAGGCCGATCCAGTCTGCCCATTTCTTTTTCTACCTTATAAATGTGCCATCGGCCTTTGCTCTGTCAATGTCCTATCTATTCATACTCATTTGTATTGCTCCCTTATGCCTATCCCATGCCTGTTTGAAGCCCTGCACTGTATTCATATCCACCACTTCCTGAGGTAGGCTGTTCCATGCATCCACCAACCTTTCTGTGAAAAAGAACTTCCTCACATTACCCCTTAATCGGCCTCCCTCAAATCTCATGCTGTATCCTCTTGTCCTGCTATTTTTCTTATATTGAAACATGTTAGACTCTTTCACCTTGTTAATGCCCTTAAGGCGTTTGAATGTTTTGATCATATCACCTCTCTCCATCCTTTGCTATAGGGTACACAAATTGAGCTCCGTTAATCTGTCCTCATATGTTTTCTGATTCAGTCCCTGCACCATTTTGGTTGCCTTTCTCTGGACTGCCTCAGTTTGGTTAATATCTTTGTGAAGGTGTGGCCTACAGTACTGCACGCAGTACTCCAGATGGGGCCTAAGCAGCATCTTATAAAGAGGGATTGTTACCTCCCTCTTCCGACTTGTGATACCCCTACTAATACACCCTAATATCCCCTTAGCCTTACCTACTGCTTTAGTGGTCTGCTTGGATGATTTCAGGTCATCTGTGATGATGATGCCCAAGTCTCTTTCTTTCCTTGTGACTGCCAGCAACTCCCCTCTCAGCCTATAGGTGGCTTCAGGGTTTCTCTTCTCTATGTGCATGATCTTGCACTTCTTTGCATTAAACCCCAGCTGCCACTCTTCTGACCATTTTGCTAGTTTATCCAGATCTCTTCTCATTCTGCCCACCCCATCTGGATCATCTACTCTGTTGCAGATCTTGGTGTCATCTGCAAACAGACAAACCTTACCCTCCAGTCCATCTGCAATGTCACTGATGAAGATATTGAAGAGGACTGGCCCCAGGACTGATCCCCTGAGGTACCCCACTTGTGACTTGCATCTCTTCTGACTGTATACCATTTACCACCAATCTCTGTTTTCTGCTGCCAACCAGTTTGCCACCCAGTTGACCAACTTCTGACCCATCCCGAGTCTACCCAGTTTATTAATCAATCTTCTATGTGGAACAGTATCGAAAGCTTTGCTGAAGTCAAGGTAGGCGACATCAACTGCTCCCCCTTGGTCCACCACTGTGGTTATACCAGTCAAAAAAAATCTATGAGGTTAGTTTGACATGCTGGGCTTGACTTGTGTGGTGAAATGTAATGGGCACACAGTGCCTGATGAACTGTAGGTGGTACAGTGGAACACCACTTCCAGTGATCATGTAGCATAGGAATGAGGCATTATGTATTATGGTATTCAGTCTTAACTCATTGTTATACAAGTCCCTACCTGAACCACATTCGTACTGGAAACTCCAGCAGACCTCCTAGAGCCCACCCAGTCCCACTACATTTCTCTGCACCTGCACAACCCAAGATTGCTAGGTATATGAAGGAAGCAATGGTTGGTAGGTCTTTGGAAGATGTTTATCAGTGCATTCACCCACACATCAGAGCCCCCCCTTTACAGATTTGATCGGGTGCACAAACAAAATGATGGGTGCCACAAATAATATTCGCTAAATATATATTTTTTAATGAAATAAACTTACCTTGCATTAGACAACTGCCTTCCCCATTCAGACAGATTAGGGAGCACAAACCTTGTAGGTGCTCTGGAGATATATCCTGCGGTCTTAGTCAACAACACACATTAGGTCAAACTGCAGAGCTGCTCACAAAATCATCCTGGAAAACAATGATATCTACTGCTTCTGCCTCTGCATGCCACCTAACATCCCACATCACACCATACATGAGGTCAGAAACTTACTACTACTACTAGAGGGGGCACTGTGGAGCCCATGTTGTGAAGTCGCAGTATAGCTTGACTCCATGCTGGAAATAATAACTCTTTAAATTAGTATCTTTTCTAATCGGAAAAACAACTAAATTTCTACTATATGAGAAAGTTGACAGCTCAGAGACCATCATGGGAAAAACTCACAGGAATCCACAGACTGGAGAAAGTAAGAAAGACTGAGGGACGGGAACTTCATCTGGCCTTAACCTTCTTGCTACACATGGCGAGACGACTGAAGGTGAGGAGGCAGAGGAAACTCTGCAAACACTGGGTCGGAAAATGTAGCAGCTTCTGGCATCGGCAGCCTCCCCGAACTCTAAACTGGACACTTTAGTCAGGAGAATAGCCACTGTAGAAAGTGCAGTGGACACACTTCAGAGCAAGGTGGAAGATGCAAAGTGGCATGTGACAATATGCCAAAGTACCACCTTACAAAGAGCAAAAGGACAACAACATACGAACAACAGACTTGAGATCCTTGAAAATCAGATCTGTAGCCAAAATGTATGTATAGTAGGCTTACTGGAGGGATCTGAGGGGGATTCTCCTCGTCTATTTGTAAAGGATTGGTTGGCTGAGCAATTTCGATCCCATGTGGCAGATCTTGAGTTCACCATTATAAAGGCCTACCGTTTACCCCACCATTCGAAAACACCACCGTAGCTCCCAAGGGTTCTAATGGTGGTATTGGATAGTATGGGAACTAGGGATCGTCTGTTGAATATGGCAAAGCGTTTTGGGCCCCTTACCAACGAAAGTGCCTCAGTACACCTGTTCCAGATATTTCATATGCTACCCTTGCTTAGACAGAAGAAATTCGATGGGTCAGAGCAACTTTGAGAGAACTGAGCATACCGTGAGATATGATTCAATTTCAGCAAAATTAAGGATTATTCAGGACAGTAAAATATATATTTTTACGGACCCGTGTGATGTTGGGAAATGGGCTGCAAAGATGACGGCTGTGAGGACTGGGAAGGACGCTACAAGTGTAGAAGGAGTCGCTGACACATGGGCACTCTCCTTATACTTACTTATTGCTTGATGTTCTAGGCTTAAGTTAAGGTTACCAGATACTAATCTGGGTGGCTTACAAAGGTTGAAGCGACCGTTTTGGTTTTTTTCTTTTCTAAAGCTCTCAGTCTCTGCTGTTTAATCTAAAATATATGGGGTGAAGACCCTATGAAGTTATTTAGAGCTGAATGCATGTATTAGAGGGGTGAGCAAGTTTATCTTCCTGAAATCTTGGGGGATATATGGTTATATGATTTATTGCCATTGCTGGGGATCTATTCCCTCTACTTAGCACTGCATTTTGGTTTAAATAGTCTCTTTCTCATTATAAGAAGAAATTAATAAATACTGTTGTTATATATTTTTATTGGGACACGGGAGTAAGAGCGAAGTACTAGCTGACTATAAAAATGTTTACTGTTTTAATTTTACATATAGTAAATTACATGGCTCCAATATCCTTCGGAAAAAGGAGAGTTAGATTCACATGTTTGGTATTAATTTTTTTTAAGGCAATAGCCATGGACACTTGGGCTTAAATACACAGCATTTAGTATTCATATCTTGAGTAGATAAGCATTTTGTTGCCCCCCTCTGTCAGGTAATTTGTAAGGGATACTACCTCTTGTATAAGATCTCAAATCTCTTTTTAAAGAGTGTACAATGTTCGTTGTTCCTTGCATGGGACTTTTGTATGAGTGTACAATTTATTTAAAATGAATAAAATACAAGTAAAAAAAAAAAACTTATTACTACTGTGTCAGCCACTGGGAGACATTTAGTAACACCTCAAGGATTCTGTGGGTGGGCATTAGTTCTCTCTTAGGTTGAGATAATTCTTACAGATCTTCACACTTAATCTACAACAGCAGATTTATTGTAGGCAGCGCTGACATTGTGAATACTTTATTTAAAAGTTTTGTGACCAGGAAAGGCACACTGAGCCAAAGCTCATTCCCAGGCACGACCCAGGGGAAGGGGAAAAGGGATAAGCCAAGCAGGCTGTTACAGTGAATGAAGTGCAGTAACAACAAGGCAAGTGCAAAATACATTAGTTGACAAAATAGCAGTAGGAATACATTGTGGTACATGGCAAAAGCTGTACATAGATGACTTTAGAAAGAAGACATTTTCTTTTCCTTCTTCTTCAAAAGGTATGCAGTAGGTGAAACAAGGCAGATAAATTAGAAAGAGGTGAGCCCTCATTTGAGAGAGAAAGGGAGAGGGTAGACTGAGGGCAGATATGAAAAATAGGGCAAGCATAGAAGGGGCAAGAGGGGGTCTGGAGAGGAGGGAGGTTAGAGGGGAGGGACAGAAACAAGTTGGGGGTAGTTGGCTTTAGCAGCCACTTTAGGGACAGTAGAGATGAGCCTTAGTGAAGGAGAGGGGCCAGCATGAGAAAGCAGCCTGACCAGTGTGGGAGTGAGGGACAGAGAAGGAGCAGGAATCTGTAGTGTGGAGGGAGTAGGAGGAGGGAGCGGGGGGGGGGGAGAGGAGAGAAGATAGGTAGGAGGGGATGGAGGCAAACCAGTATTTACCAATAAGGGCTGAGCAGTGGATTAGCTAACCTTTACTATTCTCCATTTCCCCTCCTCTGCAGTGACCCAGTGTACCAGTTCTGACTCACTTAATCTGTCTGAAGCCCCTACCCAACTGATGCATAACTCTCCCAACTCCTTCACAGACATCACCCACGAAGAAAGTCTAACACTGCAGATGAATCTTGACCCCAGTAAAAGTGCAGGTTCTGATGAAATCAAACCATGCTAGTCAATTATATAGAGTCGTAACTCTTCAACTCCTTCTGGTCAGGCCTCACCTGGAATACTGCGTGCAGTTCTCGTAGCCTCAGTACAGAACAGAAGTTGAGGAAGTTGAGAGGGTGCTGCCAAGGCCACCAAAATTGTTAGTGGTATGGGGGACAAAAGCTATAAGGGGGAATGAAGGCCCTCACAATGTTCATGAAGGACACCACACAGCAAGGGGCATAATGAAAATGTACCAGTGCAGCTGCTGATAAACAGGAACCCAGAGGTAACACACCTGTTGTCCAGTAATGTTCCAAGCTAAGTAGTGTGGCTTAAAAATGATTTATTCCTTGCAGACATATCAGTGGCGGCCTGGGGAGTAGCAGGCAGGGTGGGTGCCTGAACATTTTACATCCCACTGTGCTTGCACTGTGGGTGGGGTGCAGATGTGTACAGAGTTTTTATACTTTGCTACGCTTAGCACTAGGTGAAGTAGCCAGCATTGTGTAGTGTGACATGCTACTTCACATCCAGCTGGCGAAGTGGGTATTTCCTAGAGGAGGAGAATACATGCAGTAGCACTTTGCTAGCGAAGTTGCCAGTTCATGTTCTGCTACCAGTTAAAAACTATGTATAATGGCACCTTCGCTAGCAGTGTTCCACCACATGTTTTGTTTTTTGTTAAGGAGAACTGCGCTGAACCCCTATGCCATTTTTCCCTGTAAAAGCTAATTTTTAAATACTGCCTTAAATTCTGTAACTGTTAAATCTCTGCACGCTTTTTAGTTATCCTAGTGGGTGTTTCTGGTTCACACACAAACGGTAAGCACCATTTTAGAACTGTGTGATGTGGTTGTTATTCCTTGCTCAGCTCTTCCATTGTTGGCACAATACATCCATGTTTATACAACTCTGTGTCTGAGTGGGACACCATACAGAACATCAGTGTGCAAGTCAGAATTACCTGCTGTGTTCACAAAAAGGCCTATATAGAGAGAACAATAAATCAGAATCAGTACTTGAAAAAAAAAAAAACTTCTTCTGGGGGAAATAGTTTACAGGTTCAGCGCAGTTCTCCTTTAAAGAAAAATAAACCTAACCTTGTGCAGCATAAAACCACCCACTCCCTCGCCATCAGTTCAAAAACATGAGCCACCGCCCTCATAGCACCCATCAGCCTCCTCCCCCTACCATTTTCCCAGTGGAGTTGCATTAATGTGATGTCTGTGATCTTATAATTAAAAAAAAAAAAGAAAAAAAACTCCCACACCCCAGCACCGAATTATTACAGCCTAGCAACAGAGACAGTGAACATGAAAGTCAGTGCAGGCCTTTAATACAGTATAAAACTGGAAAATGCCTTGGGTAGTAGAGTGGTTCCACATTGGTGCTTGTCTTTACAGTACACTTATTTAATTTGTGTTTATGATTGGGGGGGAGGTGGATGTGATTGACCTAGAGTCCCTTGCAACCTTAAATTGCATGTTACTAAATATAGGAGACAGTACATTTTGATTGTTAGAATACCGACTTGGGAACCAAGAGACCACAGGTTCAAATCCCACCATAGCAAAACTCTCTGTGTGACCTTGAACCAGTCACTTAACCTACCTGTGCTCCAGCCCACCCAGCTGCAGAACTGCAGAATATGGCTCAAGCAGGATACCAGCAAGAGACACTTTTCTTAAACAAAAGTTGCCTCATCCCACCCGGGAGGCAGGGCTGCCTCTGAGATAAGTCTGTCTCTGAAGCAGACATTATAGAGAGGGCTGCCTCCCAGGAAAGCCTTTAACCTCTAGGGCTAAAGAGCTGAACTACACTGCTGGGCTGGCTTTGTGATGTAGTGGAAAGCTCTACAGCCTGATAAACAAGAGGTTGAGAGTTTGAATCTACACATGGTCCTTTTACTTCTCTTTTGTCAGAATTTCACTTGAGTGATGATCCAGATTGAGTGATGTGGTGTTACATACGAACATACAAATGTGCCGGCAGAAACAGACCACCTGGTCTATCTAAGTCTGCTTGAGTGTGCAGCTAGCACCCCTAGTTTGCAGCTGCCCCACCCCCACTTCCATTTGTCATTCCACTGCCACCCCCCACCTCCCCCACCCTCACTCTCCCCTGTTTCCTGCCCTTTTGAAACTGTTCACATATTTACATGACACCACCCATTCTGGTAGGGTGTTCCATTTTGCTACCACCCTCTTTGTGAAATAGTGTCTCCTCATTTCCTACCTAAATTTTCCCCCCTCTGTTCTTAGCACATGCCCCCTGGTGACCCTCCCCCTCCTTAACTTAAAGACCCCATCTGCCCCATCCTTACTGATTCCCCTCAGATACTTGAATGTCTCTATCATGTCCCCCCTGTCCTTTCTATCCTCCAGGGTGTACATATTCAGGTCTCTCAGCCTGCTGTCATAGTCTGTCCCTTCTATTCCACATATCATCTTTGTTGCCCTCCTCTGCACCCCCCCCCCCGTAGCCTGATATCACGCTTTAGGTATGGCCTCCAAAACTGCACACGATACTCTAAGTGCGGCCTTACCAGTGACCTGTACTGGGGTAAGATCACCTCTCTTTGCCTGGACAAAAAAACCCTCGCTATGAACCCCAGCATTTTGTTCACTTTTGCAGCTGCTCTCCTGCACTGGGCAGTGTTGTCCATGGTCCCTGTCATCAGTACCCCTAGGTTCTTCTCCTCCTCAGTGATACCCAGCTTAACCCCTCCTGGTCAGTATTCTCTCCTTGGGTTCTTCACCCCAAAGTGCATAACCTTACACTTCTTTGCATTGAACCCCAGCTGCCACCTCTCTGACCACTCCTCTAGCTTGCTTAGGTCCCCCTGCAGCTGCTTTCAACCCTCCTCTCCATTCACCACTGCTCCGATTTTGGTGTCATCAGTGAACAGACTTATCTTGCTCACCACCCCATGTGCAATGTCTGATATGAAGAGCCCAAACAATACTGGCCCCAACACAGAGCCCTGTGGCACCCCACTCGTCACTGGCCTTGGAGTTGAGAGCTCCCCTCTCACCACCACCCGTTGCAGCCTCCCACTCAGCCAACTTGTAATCCAGTTCATCATTTTGCCCCTACCCTACACCAGTTAGCTTCCCCTGCCACCCATGGGCACAGAATCAGGCGCCTTGCTGAAGTCCAAGTAAAGGAACATCCACTGCATGACCTTATCCAGCTCACCTGTCACCCAGTCATAATATTGTATCAGGTTGGTTTGACAAGACTTCCTGAAACAAACCCATGCTGCCTCACATCCTGGAGGCCATTGTCCTCCGGTATGACACCAGTCTTTCCTTTAGTATTGTCTCCTGTGAGGGTTTGTACACTATAGGTGAGACTTACCGGGCGTAATTACCCAGTTCATCCCTTGGTCTGTTTCTTGTAATGGTACTACACGCACTCATCCTCCAGTCCAGTGGGCACACATCCCACCCCCCAGTGAGGTGCTGTACAGATCCACCAGCGGCCCGACAACACCTCTGCCATCTTCCTAGCACCCTGGGTGGATACCATCTGGCCCTGGTGCCTTGTCTACCTTCAGTGCCCTCAGTCCCTCTAGGACTCTGGTTGCCTTAATTCTTCCATCTGTTGCCTCCTCTCCCTCTGTCCCCGCCTCCCAGCCCATGGTGGTAGCGGTCCCCCTTTCTTCCATGAACACTGAGCAAAAGTATTTATTCAGTGCTTCTGCCTGCTCCTCACCCTTTGCCCCCAACTCCTTTTTATTCTCTCTATTGTCTCCTTGCACTTCCATTTCTCCCTGATGTATCTGAAAAAGTCTTTCTCCCCCCATTAATTCCCTGCGCTAATCTCAGCTCCCTCTGGGCCTTGGCTTCACTCACTTTTCTGGTCACCTCCCTGGACTGTCTTACATACTCCTTCCTGTCCTTCTATACCTCTGGTGCGCCTCTCGTTTTGCTCTCACCACCTCCACTACCTCGCTGTTCAACCAGCATGGTTACAATAGTAAATATAGAAGAGACGGGACTTAGTGCAAGACAGAGCAAGTGCAGAAAACTAATTTGCATTGCAGCAAGGTCTACCTCAGAGGCAGGGCTGCCTTGGAGGCAAGTTTGGTTTAAAAAAGTCTCTCTTTATTTATTTGTTTTTTATTTAGTTTTTGTTGACCGGGTAAGTGCACTAGACAGATCATGCCTATTTTCAGGCACGACCCGGGGGAAGGGGATACAGATGAATGCCAACTGACCTTGAACCAGATTAAGCTGTTGGTGATATTTTTTTTGTTTAGTGAATGAGGGAAATTTGGCCAGGACACCAGGGAAATTCCCCTACTCTTTTCGAGAAGTGCCATGGGATCTTTAACATCCACCTGAACTACCACCACCAATCCAGGCAGATGGGACCTCGGTTTAACATCTCATCCGAAAGACGGCACCTCAGAAGTGCAGCACCCCTCTCTTGCTGCACTAGTGTCAGTACTGGGATATTTACCCAAGTGCCAGATGTGGGAACTGAACCCACAGCCCTCTGATCTCCCAGCCTCAGAGGCGAGTGTGCTACCTACTGAGCCACTGACACTGTCTCTTGCCAGGACAGCACTGAAGACCAGATGGTGCATCTTAGCTAGACTGTCCTGGGGAAATAAAATTGTGAAAAAAATATATATATATATATATATAGAGAGAGAGAGAGAGAGAAATAGCTATATAAAGATATATATGTATGCATGCTTGCATGTGTGTATAAAGATAAAGGCAGTTGTCACCCTGCTATAAAAATCTGGCCCTAACAACTACTACCCTATCAGCACCAAGCAACCACCTAAATGTTTGTTTACAAGCAGTTGTTGGAACACGTACTCAACAACAACATCCTGTCTGGTGCACAGTTAGAACACATCCACCTGTACAGCTCTTCTGAAGATAAGGAATGATTTAATTGTGCCTCTTGACACAGGACAACACAGCAGAGCAATCTTCATAGATCTTTCTAAAGCATTCAACACTGGAAACAATTGCCTACTGCTTCACAAGCTGCACTTGCTGGGACTAGCAATAGAAACCAAACATAGTTCAAATACTACCTCTTCAACAGAACTCAGGAAATCAAAGTCAGTGGTGAGATCATCTCACAAAAACCTGTTAACATGGGAGTTACTAAGGGAACAAAATTCAGAGCTAAATGAACATTGTCTCTTGCTGATCAGAACTAAAACAAAGGTTGTGCTGTTCAATAGAAGAACACCCTGTCTAACCAAACTCTCAAAAATACTGCTTTGTCAGGGTGCAACCCTCACCCCACTAGAAAGCATGTTGCATTTGGTAACTTGGTGCTTAAGACAAAAGTAGACTATTGCCACCAAGTCCATCTCCCACTCCTAGTGGGTTTATGTTGTCATTTATTTGAGAGATATAAATCTGATCGCTTTTCGAGCTGCCCAAATGACTCCACCTCTATAACCTCCCTCGGTAATGCATTCCATGAATAACCTTACTGATCAAAATATGAAAAAGTAATTCCTACTATTTCTTCTACAGGTAGCCCATACTATTTGTGTATCACGGAATCTCTGTAAGAGTACCTTATAACATGGCTGGACTCAAAATTAACTTTCCTGTCTATCCAGATGGCCAGCAGTAGTTTGCTGTGCTACCGTGTAGGTGAGCCTCATTCAGGAGTGAACTTGGGTCGCCATGTCCGGAGGCAAGTCACGCTAAGGCAGCTGCCATGTAGAAGCACACCTTGCCCAGGGCCATAGTGACCACTGCAGCATGGCCAGGGAGCCTGCTTTTACTGCAGAAGTCAGCTGTGAGTAGCCAAGGCTTAGGAGCTAAGCTCACATCAAGGGAGGTGGGAGGGAGCCAATGTAAATGGAGAAAAATCCTTACTTCTTTCTAAATGGTGGTTTGCATCTTGGGGATTCCCTTGTGTCCTAGTGCCTGCCCGTCACTGGAGTTTAGTCCATGTAGTGGACTGTGTCAGAGGGAAGGATGGTGCTCTCCCTGGAGCTCTTTCAATGGAAGGCAAGCCGTGGGAGTAACTAGTGGGTTACAGCGGTCCAGGTGGCAGAGATTCCGGACTTGATGTGGGGTACATCCCTGGGATCATGGTATATCTCTGGGGGATGGAGATGGACTGGGGAGTAATGAAACCACAGCTGCTTACACCTGAACATCAAAGAACATCATGCAGCAGTCATTACCACATACAGTGTGATGTGGAAGTGAGATCTAGAGAGTAGTGTCGTCCACATCATTACACAGAATCACAGGTGCATTCAACAGCATGTGCAGGACTACATTAGGGTGTGATGAGTGCTTGTCACTGCTTCACATATAGCAGCCTAGATCTTCTCCCCTAGACAAGTTATGCAGTCTCATGTAGGCCACCCTTGAATGCAACAGCTTGCATGAGTTCTTCCCCATCTAGTGCTGCAGTCTGCTATTCAGTCTACTGACCTGTTCTACTGGCTGAGGTCACAGTCCAGAAATCTCCTATGTTCCCAGTCTTTCAAAACCATTGACAGGAGAGCTTTCACCATGGTTGTCCCCAGCTGCTTGGAACTCTCTCACTACTCAGGATTCTGCATGTGTAAAAGCCATAAAGCTCTTAAGCAATAAAGCATGACAGGGCATTAGTAGTACTAGGTTTCCCCCACGGTCAAGGGCATAGTGAGGCACAAGGCAAAGCTGAATACCTTCAGCCCCCCCTGACCATTTACCACCTTTGGACCCACTCTTAAGCTATCCAGCTTGCTTACTAGTTTTCTGTGTGGAACAATGTCGAAAGTCTTACAGAAATCTGATAGGCCACATCCACTGTTCCACCCTGATCTAGTTCTTTGGTCACCCAGCCAAAGGAGTCTATCAGATTAATTTGACATGATCTCCCCTCTGTGAAACCATGCTGCCTTGGGTCTTGTAACCCACTGGATTCAAGATATTCTACAATCCTTTCCTTCAGTAGTGATTCCATTAACTTTCCCACCACCGATTTCAGGCTGACTGGCCTATAATTGCCAGCCTCCTCCCTGCTATCACTGCTGTGTAGTGGGACTTCATCCACCCTCCTCCAGTCCTCCAGAACTGCTCCTGTTTTTAGTGAGCTGTTAAATAGAACTGTTAGAGGTGCAGCCAGCATTTCCCTGAGCTGGCTCAATACTCTTGGATGCAGGATGGAAATATAATGGAGGGAGAGCAGGGCACCTCCAAAAATTCCATTCCATTTCTTTTTGTGGAATCTTCCTGTTCCACAGCAAAACCCATGGCAAACTGCATTTGCTGCATCATGGCTTGGCAGGTTGGATCCTCAGGAGGAGATCTTGGGTTATAAACTACAGAGTCCTCGCAGCGTGATGAGGGGGTAGAATTAGAGCGAGGTGCAAGATATTGTTCTCCCTCTTATTCCTCCTCTAATTCTTTCTCTAAATTCATGAGGTCAGTATTGTGTTCCACTTTGTCGTTGAAGTCCCCGTCGACAACGGGAACTGCAAAATGCACCAGTGACACTGGCAGTGGCTGAGAGGGAGAACTGTATGGTGTGCTAGTAGAATTCAGTGAGGGCAGAGTACCAGCAGGCCTTGTCAATGGAATAACTGCCTGTATTGGTAGTCCAGGCAGAATGTGTCTGATCATTTCTCAGAATGGTGCCAGCACAGCCTGAGAGTCTATGGTGCCCTGTAAAGGATCTGAGATTACTTGCGCCAGTGAGCTTTGGCACAATGATGATGGCATCCTAACATCCACAGTAGGTATGGCAGTACCAAGCCATGCCCTGACCTTGGTATCTCATCGGCAGTTGAAGGGGAGGGGGGTGCTGTGGTCCACACTGCCTGAACAGGCAGTGTTGCAGTAGACTTCCCTTGTCTCAACGGTTACCTGGACCTCGCTGTAAAAGCAGATCTTTCTTTTTCTCTCTGTTTGTGCTCATAGCCAGATGATGAGGAGGGCAGCAACAATGACTGTTCTCTGTCTTGATCCTTCAACTTTGATGGACGCTTCTCAGCCAGTGGTGAGGGAGACGCAGACTTTGGGCCCTGTTCCTTCTCCATGGTTTTCAAACTTTTGAGAAGGAAATATTCTAGAGCTTTCTTGTGGTGTTACCTTGTAGCCTGGTTGAAACTTTTGCAAATCTCACAAGTCCTCACATTGTTGGATAGGGCTAGACAGCACACACAGACTGCATTTGTGTCTTTTTTGTAAATATTATTTATGCACTTACATTACCAAAACAGAGGCTCATGTGATTTCAGCAGCATGCAGAAGTGATGAAATAAACATTTCAGTAAAACAAAAAAAAAGAATAAATGACTAGGTTGACGGCATTTCCTTCAACAGGTTCGATGAGAATGACAGGCGGAAAAAGAGCTGAGGAGTGATGGGGACTGTCCGCACTTATATAGACATAGACATGGTACAACATCATGGGCAGCCCCTGGCTAGCAAAAGTTTCCATGTGATCCTAGCGCTGATGGCTGTATTTCCAAAGGTTTGGCCTAATGGAGGGAGATATCCTCGAGGAAGATCTACTGTTTGCTGTAACTGTTCCCCTGTGACCCTATTGAAAATGATGTTACACCTAAAGAAAGTTATCCTAGAGTGCAGACTTTCATTATAGCCGCTAGAGGTTAGAGTGGTAAGCTGTGAATGAACTTGGTATATCCAGCAGATCTACGTTTGATTTATACAACCTCCGCTTGAATAAAGTGTGAACCTAAGCAAGTCACATATCCTCCTAATGCTAATTACTCACCCCTGTAAATAGGCCTTGTGCCGAGTGGGCTTTGTCCGATTACCAAAGAATAAAAAGAAATAAAAATGAAATGTAGTGATACTATTAATTTGGATAAGAGGCATTACATTCTTTTCCTTCACTCATTGAGAAATCTGGAAATTTCACAATGATTTTTCTTTTCTTTTTTTTTTGAACTTCGCAAACTTTGTCAAAGGCATACCAGGCTAATTTCACAGAGCTCTGTGCTCCTACGTAGAGTTGGTAAAAGCACCCTGATGCCTAACATCAGCAATACACTGGACCTGATAAAAAAATAAATAAATAAATAATTTTTGTACATCTCTACGAATTTGTGACTGATACATTGCACAACCAGTAGAATTTGATAAATATAAAAACACTACCCCAACAGCTGTGTGAGGGACTTTACCAATTTTTTGAAGGCCAGAAATCATTTATATTAAGCATTTAGTCATCTGAATCATGACACTTGTTTGCCCATATGGTCTTGGTTTAGCCTATTTTATTAACAATTTTAATGTTTTTAATAAATGGCTTTCTATGTAAATCTACTTTGTAGTATGGAAAATATGTTCAGTATAAGATAAAACAATTTAAATCTGAAAACATCACTACTCAGTGGATACATGCATAACATAAGGAGGGTGGCAGCAGGAGGCTGTGCAGAAGAGGACAAAAAAAAGCAGACATCCTGAACAAGTACCTTTGCTCAGTCTTCACAGTGGAGGGAGGGGGGTGATGGACCACAAGGGAGCAGCAGTAAAAAGGTGGCGGTGGGGGAGACAGAGGAGGACACAAGTCCATTTTTCAGAGGAAACTGTCCTGAACAGAATTGCAGTGCTGAAAGTGGACAAGGCTATGGGAAACAACCAAGGGTTCTAAAGAAACTCAGAGAAGTGCTAGTTGGTCCTTTGATGGCCTTATTCAACAGCTCACTGGAACTGGGCTTGGTTCCGGAGTAGTGGAGGAGAGTGGACATGGTCCCTCTGCATAAGAGCGACAGTAAGGAAGAGGCTAGCAACTATAGGCCAGTCAGTCTCACCTCAGTGGTGGGGAATTTAATGGAAACACTGCTAAAGGAAAGAGTGTTAGAGTATTTTGAAGCCAACAGGCTGCAAAAGCCAAAGACAGCATGGATTTGTGGGTGGGGTTGGGGATGTCATGCCAGAAATGGATTTCTTGGCCTGTCAGCACAGTGGTTGGATTTCCGCTTGCGATGCTGGCAACCCGGGTTCGGGAACAGATCCGGGTTGCTGGAGGGCTGGCCGGGGGAGAAGGATGGAGCATCTTATGGACTGTTCTCCTTCTCCGGAGGATTGTGTCCAGCGTCCGATGGACTTCTGGCGGAGGCCACAGGGTACTGCAGCCACTGACGCCAGCAAGAGCCGAAGGTGGGGCGGACACTGGCCATCACTATACGTCCCTGCCCCCCCAAAGGGACAAAACATACCTCCTGCCAATGCCTACATGACATCCGCCCCTCCTTCCACAACCTCAGGCCAACTCCTCGACCTATACCAGTTTGCAGCACTTCATTGGGGAAGCTGAGCACCATGGCCCTGCCCTGGGGGGCAAGCCAGGGGGCCTCGAGGAGGAAGGCGGCCGATATGAGGCGGAGCAAGTGGTCCATTGACCAGACCGAGAATACCGGCACGGGGGGGAGGTGCAAAAAAAAGAAATGGATTTCTTCAACTGGGTAACTAGGGAAACAGATCAAGGGAGGGCAGTGGAGGTGGCTTATCTGGACTTTCGCAAAGCATCAGGCACTGTGCTGCACAGGAGACTGATAAAGAAATTGAACAACCTAGGGGTTGGATCCAAAGTGCTGAATGGATTAGAAATTGGTTAATGGATAGGCGCCAGAAGGTGGTGGTCAGTAGCACTCACTCTAATGATGGGAAAGTGACCAGTGGGTGCTGTGGGGTTACATACTAGGACCAGTCTTCCATGTCTGCATAAGTGACATTGCAGAAGAACTGGAAAGGGGAGGTATGCCTTTTTGCAGATGACACCAAAGTACGTAATTGTGTGGACAGTCAGGAGGGGATGGAAAGAATAAGTTGGAATCTTGAGAAACTTGAGGAGTGGTTAGGAGCATGGCAGTTAGTGTTCAATGCCAAAAATGCAAAATCATGCACCTGGGGCATAGGAACCCAAGAGCTGAGTATAGGATGGGAGATACTGACAGTCACTAATCAGAAAAGGGATCTTGGGGTTAACATATCTGATGACTTCAAAGTGACAGGGTACTTTGACAAAGCAGTGGGTAGGGCCAGTCAGATGCTGGGATGCATAGGGAGAAGTATCTCCAGCAGGAGGAGAGAGGTGGTGTTGCCACTGTATTGCACTCTTATGAGACCCAACCTGAAGTATTCTGCCCATTTCAGGAGGCCGCATCTCAGAAAGGACATAGACAGGGTGGAGGCAGTCCAGAGGTGGGCAACTAAAATGGTGCATGGGGTTGCATCAAAAGGCCTACAAGGAGAGACTGCAGGATCTCAACATGTATATCTTGGAAAAGAGGAGAGCAAGAAGGGGCATGGTAGAGACCTGCAAGTACCTCATCATGGTGAACAGGGTGCAGGAGGGGAGTCTCTTTCAAATGAGGAATAGCACCAGGATCAGAGGGCATGCAATGAAGCTGGAGGTGAAGAAGTTTAAGAGGGATGTGAGGAAGTATTACTTCACAGAAAGAGTGGTAGACGTCTTGTATAGACTGCCAGTGGAAGTGGTGGAGACGGAAACAGTGGGTGGCTTCAAGCATGCATGGGCTAGACATAGTGGGATATTAGTAAATAGACAGGGTGGAGGGAGGGTCACTGAAGACCACTCAGCATCTACAGAGACAGACTAGGCAGGGACCATCTGGCAAACTGGGTGAGCCAAGCGATCCAGAATCACTTCTCTCTTATTTTCGTTAAAATGTCTATAACATTACTTTTGTTAGAAAATGTGTCTAATGCATGAAATAGTAATCAATTACAAATCTAACCTTTAATTGTGCATCCCCGCAGTCCCCAAGAAACAAAAATGATCTTCAGCATACCTCCTGTCCTAGGCCTCCTTCTAGAAAAAGTACTTATCTGCTGTATGATATGCATAGGATAGGGGGAAAAGAGCAGTCCTGTGAGAGATGGAAGCACATTTCCCATTTAAGTGCCCTAAGACATTTGCATGCATAAATGGCTCAATTTATTTTTTGAATAGCAGGCCCATTGTTTTTAGCCCCTTTCACAGTTGTTTCATTGTAATTTAAAATGCTTCCTCTGGAAACATTGTCCATCTACTATTGAGTAGGTAATTTTTAAAGTGCTTTCACAGCACTTCAGTTAATTCTAGCAGCAGCAGGTAATGGCATACTGAAGAATCATTTTCAGAAGGATTCCGTCCGTCATCTATGCGGAGCTTTTTATACATACATCTAATTAAACTTAAGTACTTAAATAAGCATTTTATAAATTCAGGAACGTTAGAGAAGGGTTTGGTCATAGTTGGATATCTACAAACTAGTGAGTGACCTCTTACATGAAAGAAGTACCCAATTCCTTATACAATATCAATATAAAATTAATTACAGAAAATGGGTAGGCATCACTTTGGGTGGAAGTACAAGGCCTCAGAAGTAGGGAATATGGTGCTAGGGTAAAGAAGTTCCCTGACTCATAGTGAGTGTATGGTGGAGTGGAAATCTTCGGGGTTTGAATGATTGCTTGATGCAGTGCTGGTGTTATTTAAGTTCAGCACTGTCTTTCAAGGCATGTAAATATATTTACACACCAGTGCTTTAAGGGACAGGTGCCAAAGCTGAGGTAAGGCAAGTGCAGCATTAAGCAATTTTCAAAAAACAATGCCACACCACACATTCATGAGAAATCAGGGTACTATTTTACCCAAATATCTCAAGTCCCTACTTTTGAGCTTTGTGCTTCTTTTACATATATGTTGACTGAACATACGTTTTGCAAGAAATTTCCTTCCTTATTTAAAAAGGATATTTAATAACAAATGCACACTGTTACATTGACTATAATGGGCTTCTGTCAGTATTGTCCATGCTTTTATTTGCAAGCAGTCCCTGATATCTGGTGCCACTCTCCAGCCTAACCCTACCCTGCATCAGGCAGTCTCTGGAGCACAGTGGCACCCCCTGCCTCACCACATCCATTGTGCCTAGCAGTCCATGGTGTCCAGTGCCACTCTTCAACCAAGCAGTCTCTGAAGTACAGAAGCGACCCCTGCCTCACCTGACCCCGTGCCAAGCAGCCCCCGGTATCCAATGGCACACCCCACCCACCCCAATTCAGTCATTCAGTGGAACTCCTCCCTTACCCTGCCACAATCCAGGCAGTCCCTTTCATCCACTGGTACCCCCTCCCTTACCGTATCACAATCCAGTCAGTCCCTGTCATCCAGTGGCACCCTCTTCCTTACCCTGCCACAATCCAGTCAGTCCCTGTCATCCAGTGGCACCCTCTCCCTTACCCTGCTACAATCCAATCAGTCCCTGTCATCCAAGCACACCTTCCGTTACCCTGCCACCAATCAGTCATCACCCAGAGACATCCACTATCTTACCCTGCCACAGTCCAGTCAGTCCCTGTTACCCAAGCACTCCCTCCTTTACCCTGCCACAACCTAACCAGTCCCTGTCATCCAGTGTCAACTTCTCCCTTACCCTGCCACAATCCATTCTAGTCCCTGTCATCCAGTGGCACCCACTCTCTTCCCTGCCACAATCCAGTCAGTCCCTGTCAACCAGTGGCACCCTTCCCTTACCCTGCCACAGTTCATTCAGTCCCTGTCATGCTGTGAGACGCCCCCCCATTACCCTGCCACAATCCAGTCAGTCCCTGTCAACCAGTGGCACCCTTCCCTTACCCTGCCACAGTTCATTCAGTCCCTGTCATGCTGTGAGACCCCCCCATTACCCTGTCACTGTCCAATCAGTCCCTGTCATCCTGTGGGCCCCCCCCATTATCCTGTCACAATCCTGTCAGTCCCTGTCATCCAGTGTCACCCTTTCCCTTACCCTGTCACAATCCAGTCAGTTATTGTCATCCAGTGGCACCCTCTCCCTTAAACTGCCACAATCCAAACAGTCCCTGTCATCTGAGCACTCCCTCCCTTACCATGCCACAGTCCAGCCAGTCCCTGTCATCCAGTGGCACCCTTCCCTTACCCTGCCACAATCCAGTCAGTCCCTTTCATTCAGTGGCATGCTGTCCCTTACCTCGCCACAATCCAATCATCCCGTCATCCAGTGGCACGCTGTGCCTTACCCCACCACAGTCCAGTCAGTCCCTTTCATCCAGTGTCACCCTCTCCCTTACTCTGCCACAATCCAGTCAGTCCCTGTCATCCAGTGGCACCCCTCTCTTACCCTGCCACAATCCAATATGTTCCTGTCATCCAGTGGCACCCTTCCCTTACCCTGCCACAATCCAATCAGTCCCTGTCATCCAGTGTCACCTTCTCCCTTACCCTGTCACAATCCAGTCATTTCCAGTCATCCAGTGGCACCCTCTCCCTTACTCTGCCACAATCCAATCAGTCCCTGTCATCTAAGCACTCCCTCCCTTACCCTGCCACGATCCAATCAGTCCCTGTCATCCAGTGCGCGCTATCTCTTACCCCGCCACAGTCCAGTCAGTCCCTGTCATCTAGTGGCACGCTATTCCTTAACCCGCCAGAGTCCAGTCAGTCCCTGTCATCCAGTGGCACCCTTCCCTTACCCTGCCTTAATCCAGTCAGTCCCTTTCATCCAGTGTCACTCTGTCCCTTACTCTGCCACAATCCAGTCAGTCCCTGTCATCCAGTGTCACCCTCTCCCTTACACTGTCACAATCCAGTCAGTTCCAGTCATCCAGTGGCACCCTGTTCCTTACCCTGCCACAATCCAATCAGTCCCTGTCATCCAAGCACTCCCTCTCTTACCCTGCCACAATTCAGTATGTCCCTGTCATCCAGTGGCACCCCCTCCTTACCCCACCATAGTCCAATCAGTTCCTGTCATACAGTGGCACCCTGCCCTTTCTCTGGCACAATCCAGTCAGTTCCTGTCCTCCATTGGACCCTCTCCCTTACCCTGCCACAGTCCAGTCAGTCTCTGTCATCCAGTGACACCCTCTCACTTATCCCATCACAGTCCAGTCAGTCTCTGTCATCCAGTGACACCCTCTCACTTATCCCATCACAGTCCAGTCAGTCTCTGTCATCCAGTGACACCCTCTCACTTATCCCATCACAGTCCAGTCAGTCTCTCTCATCCAGTGACACCCTCTCACTTATCCCATCACAGTCCAGTCAGTCTCTGTCATCCAGTGACACCCTCTCACTTATCCCATCATAGTCCAGTCAGTCTCTGTCATCCAGTGGCACCCTCTCCCTTACCCTGCCACAGTCCAGTCAGTCCCTGTCATCCAAGTACTCCCTCCCTTAAGCTTCCACATTCTATTCAGTCCCTTTTGTCCAGTGGAACACCATTTCTTTTCCTGTTACAATTTAATCAATCCATGTTATACACTGGCAACCTGCTCCTTCACCTTGACCGATCCATGCGGACTCTGGCATCCGTCCCCCACCCATGTCTGTCAGTCCCTGTGGTCCAAGGGCACCCTCTCCTCACCACGCTTCATTCAATACTTTGTGTCCTGTGGCACCCCATTGCTCACCTTGCCCTATTCAAGCAGTCCTTGACATCTTATGGCCCCACTTATGTTTTGAACTTCCTGTCATCCAGTGGCAACCTCCTCCCTCCCAGTTGGGCTGGCACAGACCCTACTTTCACCTTCTCAGCCATCTGCTATCTGAATTTAGCATTGCAAACTAAACATATTTCATAAAACAAACTGGGCTTAATGTGACGGAGGGGTATAAAGGGACTAGAGGGATGCCCACATCAGGGGTGAGCCTTTTGTATCTGCAACAGTTTGAAACAAGTCGGCAACAGGGATGTGCTGCCAATGTCATTAACAGTTAAAAAAATAAAAAATAAAAATAAAAAAGCCAATACTGGGAATCGGTTTCTAGTGTTGGTATTAGTTCAAGATACAGAAGCTGATACCAGAGATGAAAAACTGTCCACAACAGTTAAAGAAAAAAAATGAAGCTGACACCAAGAAGCGACTCCTGGTTTTGGCAAGTTTTTTTTTTTTTTTTTTGGGGGGGGGGGCGGCATCTGTAACAGTTTTGGAAAAAAGTTGACACTGGGGATCGACTGCCTGTATCAGTGCTGTTATGACCACGTTGTGGGCATATGACTCTTGAAAGGAAGCATTTTATGAAAAGTCAGCATAAAATACTATCATGGATGCATGACCTTTGTTTCTAAATTACTTAAATCTGTTTTTAAGGTAAGCTCATTCTAAAATCAGTGAGGTTGTGCCTGAAAATGGGCATATGTGTATCTAGTGTATCTTGGTATCAGAAACAAATAAACAAAAGCACTGTCTTTGCGACAGGATCTAATGAACCTAAAAGTATCAGGTTTTTGTGTCCCATAAAGTGCGTCTTAACTTGGCTATTTTATTTTCCATGTTTTACAACTGTAACTTTTAAACTGCCAACCTGATTCATTTGTAGATCTTACCAAGCCAAGAGTCTGTCAGTTTCAGGACCCTAGGTCCAAAGACAGCAGCACTCCAAGTGGTCAAAACAAGTGGTTTTGCAAAGAAGTGCCTACTCAACCCCGACTATACAACCATGTCAATGTAGTTTAATTTATGATTAATAGCCAGATGGCTAGATGAAATAATTTTGTTAGTCCAATAAAAGGTATCACCTGTAGCATATTTTTTTTTCTCTACGTGATTAAACTACAGTGCATGATTTTGAAGGTTCTCATGTAGCAAATTCTACTTTGTTTAGTCTAATTGCGTTGTCAGAAGCAGTGTAGCTTAACTGGTAGCACCGCCGCCTCCAGGTCATAAGATCCTGGGTTTTAGTCCTGTGCCGTGGTTGGACTCATACCATACATGTTAGCACCCACATGCAGTACAAGGGGGATTATGAATAGTCCAGATGTATTGTCCTTTGGATGACATGTTAAACTGAGATTCTGTCTGCCTTTTCTGGTGGTTGTTCAGGTGCATGTTAAAGATATATTTCAATGTTATAGCATAGTTAGCCCTAGTTGTTATGATAAATTTTTTTTTTTTTAACATAGTTTATCCTCCTTGGCTTTGGGCCGGGTCGGGACCTCCTTCCCCTGCTGTCAACACCCATATACCATCCAACTGAGATCTTGTGGGCCACCCAATGGGCCCATTGGCCCTTCAGTGAAACACCGCTGTGTTCACCCCTGGCTTACCTCCCAGGGCTGGGTACACTTTCAGCTCCTTTGGCATTTGTACTCCACAGACATCTAGCCACCCACAGCAGAGGTGAAGATTCGCGGTGTCCCTGCCGGATGGTGGCGCAGATCCGGTGATGATGTGGTGGGCCAGCAGAGGCTTCATCTGTCCAAACCTGCACTTCCATTTTCCTATTCTTAATGCCCTCCCCCCCACCAGGAGTGCACAGTGGGGTAGACTGCCAGCAAGCCTTCACACAGTCAATTCCAGACCAGGCTCCCAAGGCCCCTCCTATAAGCCGCGGATCCCCTGCACCGCCACTCGTGGTGTCATGTTTAATTTTGTTTACTTTATTCCTGTAAATCAAGTAGCTTATACTAAATACTATACCTGTTAGTACATCCGAATGTGCAGTAACATCTGCTCTAGTAATTTTTTTTTTTTGGTAGCCAAACTTGCTAATAGCATCTGCAGTTAAATAAATTTTATTGTTAGAAACATAGAAACATAGAATTTGGCAGCAGATAAGGACCACTTGGCCCAACCAGTCTGCCCATTTCCCTACCTAATGGATAAGCTGCAGATCCTAGTTAACCAGCAGCCTACTTCTTTCTACCCCACCCCGTAGAATTGCCTTATGACTGTCCCATGCATGCTTGAATTCAACCACTGTTTTTGACTCCACAGCCTCCTCCGGAAGGCCGTTCCATGCATCCACAACCCTCTCTGTGAAAAAATACTTCCTTACATTTCCTCTGAGCCGCCACCCCCATCTTCAAATTGTGCCCCCTTGTTCTTGCACACCTCTTTTTTTGAAAGATGCTACCCTCTTGGACTTTGTTGCTTGCCTTTCAAAGGTTTCCCTGTTACCCCTGTTGGCTAGCTACTGTAACTTACACCCTCTATTAGTCCACACTACTTTTATTGACTACATCATCCCCTTCCCCTTCTTTCCATTTTATTCCTTTTGTCCCTTCTACTCCCTCCTCCTTTACTCTTCCCTCTATCTTAATCCTGATCTCCACCACTGTCCTCTCCTGCCTCGCCCCATCTTTCAATCCCTGCCCTCATTCACTCTGGTTTTCTCCCCCTTCTCTCAGTCTTGATGCTGCCCAGTGATCTTTCCCTCTACCCCCGGCCTTCCTTCCCTAGTACTTGTTTGTCAGCACAAGTCTCAGTCATTTTGTTTCTCATAGCCCTTCTGTTAGTGTTGTCTGATGATATGGGCATAAACCCTGCCCTCTCCCCTCATTCCCACGCTTCTGAAAGGATGGACTATTTTGTCATTTAAACCTCTTTTTCCTAAGCTTAATCGTCTATGAATGTGGGTTGTACACTACAATCCTGACAATCTGATCATCACAGAAACCTGTTTCTCCATCTCAATCAGTGATGTAGATGTCAGACTCTCTTTTTACAAGGTTCACAGACAGGACTGAGGAAAGTGTTGTAGTAGAGTTCTTCTGTATACTGTATATGTCATAGTCTTAACTTTGATATGTATCACTGCTAAACCCTTTTCCTATTAATTCTCGTCCCTGCTCACTTCCCATTTTCATTGGTGACATTTATTCCTCCCTCAAAGCTAAGCAGGACTCCTTTGCCACCCTCTCATCAATCTCTTTCCTCTGCTTCAGGTGAGCTCTTAATTCTTAGGGATCTAGATACAGTATAAATTGGCTCTCCTCATCGGCAGATAAACACCATTCTGAAAATTGAGCCACCCAGTCTCACGTAGCTCATTACTGAGTTCACACGTGTCAACTCCCGTTCCGCAAAATACTCCCCATTGACTGCATCCTGTCCTCACACCCCCACAACATTATATGAGCATAAGAACACAGGAAATAGCCAGAAGAAGAAGAAGGGCTTATGGTCTGTCGAGTCTTCTGGATTGTGGAGTCCCAGTCCAGAGACCACAGTTGTCCCTCCCCTCCCCCCACCCTGCCCTCCCCTTCACCCTGTGCCACCTCGCTCAACCCCCACCATCTTGAGTGTCGACCTCAGATGTGAGTTCATTCTGCCCAAACACCACCCTCTCTATAAAGAAGTGTCTCCTGACTTCCTCCTTCAGTCTTCTGCCCACCAGGTTAAAACTTTGTGGTCTTGTTTTTACTGAGACAGAAATGTTCCCTGATATCCTCCTTGTATGTGCCTTTTAGGTACTTGCAGGTTTCAATCATGTTCTTTCTCTCCTCAAGTGAGTACATGTTGAGTTTTCTCACCTTCTGCACCCAGCACTGCTGCCCCTGAACCATCTTTATCACCCTTCTTTGAACTGCTTTGAGCTAGTTGCTATCCTTTTTCAGGTAGGACTCCAGTATTGCAGGCCGTACTCCAGTATGGTCACATCAGGGATCTCTAAGGTGGCAGTATAACCTCCTCCCTTCTGCTTGTGCTCCCTCTAGCAATGCAGCCTAAAATTCTGCTTGCCTTAGCCACTGCCTTCCTACACTGCATAGCCTGTTTAAGGCTGATGGTGGTGGCTATCCCCAAGACCTTGTCCTCCTCTTATTCTCTGACTGTCACTCCCCACAGAGGGTACTCAGCCCTCAGGTTCTTACTTCTTGACTCCATGACCTTGCACTTCTATGCATTGAACCCCAGCTGCCAGATACCTCACCACATCTCAGCTTCATCAGGTCCAGTATTCTTTCCACTGGCACCCTTCCAGATGCTTCAGTGACCTTTGCATGGAATACTGCATCCATGAGATCCACTGCACTAAAACCCTACTGGTTAGTCTGGTCTAGATCATTCAAGTCTCTGGACCTCCCTTCCCTGTTAGAATATCTTTATGCCACTAACTGGTTTCCTCTCATGTTATCCACTGATACAGACGTCTTTCACGACTGAACTCATTGCAGTGTAGGACAAATGTGCCCCACTCAGGAGGTTTCGTGTCAGTGGGTTCCACATTCCCTAGATATCTGCTGAAGTCAGTGACCTGCTCAAAGTTTGTGACTACCTGTAATCTCCACAAAGCCTCAGACTTTCTTAATGACTTGTTGACATAGAGACAACTATGTAATGCTAGAAGCAGCAAGGCAAAATCCATGTACTTTGCCAACACCATTCAGAACAAACTTTAATCCTTTGATACATACTGGAATGTTATTCATTTCCTTCTCTTCATCTCCCTCATCCTGAAACTAGGAAATTCCTCTATTTCTGACCTAACTGAGGTCACCAGAACTTACAGTTTCTTCAGCTGCTGTGCTCTTTCCCTTTTCTCCCACTCTTTTCCTTCTCCCATCTGTCCTGTCTCCTTCCAAATGCCACATCCCCACCCTCTACCCCAGTATCTTTTTGCTTCTTTCTAGTCTTACTCTGTCTCTGATGGGTTGGATACTAATCTTCATCTCAGTGTGCTGGCCTTCACCTCCTTTTGCCTCCCTTTTCAATCTTTCTGTCCAACCTTGGTCTGTCCCTCAGTCCAAGAAACAGGATAAGGTCCTTTCCTCCACAAAGTGGGATGACTCTACCTCCCCTGGTAATTACTGGCACATATTCTTTCTCTCTGTCAGTGTGGCTCACTTGGTAGCACATCCACCTCTGGGCCAGAAGGTCATGGCTCCACACTGGGATTGGACTCATACATAAAAGCTGGCACCCAAGTGCAATACTGGGGGGTGCTGTACTGTTGGGATGTGCCATCCTTCAGATGACATGTTAAACTGAGTTCACTTCTACCCATCTCTGGTGCTGTCCTGGTGCGTGTCCAGGTGAAGTAAAAGAACCCAAGGCACTTTTTGCAAGAGTAGGGGACATTTTCCGGTGTCCTGGCTAACATTCTCCTTCCCATAAAACCAGTTTGTGTAATTATCCAAGGTTGTGTGTGCGTGTTTGTGTAAAATGGTAGCCACTAAATGTTCAGTCACCTCACTACTATTCTAGCATTCCTTGACATTCCTTGAAAAGTGTTTTGGGATACAGTGTGTATGAAAAGTGCTATATAAATGCTGATTGTTCTTAGTCTTCATCTTCTTTGTCATCTTCCTCCTCTTCTGCTGCTTCTTCATCTTCATCTGCCCTGGCTAAGGTGTGGGAAAACATATCTAAGCAATCCATCTTCCTTGACTCCTCTTCTTTCCTCTCCCTTTTCTGGTCTGGCTACTTCAGACACCATTTCAGCACCTCTTTCCACCCTGGATCACAGACTCCAGACTGAAGGGCATGGACCAGGGGCTGTTTTCTGCTGCCATTTTTATAGACCAAGCAAAGGCCTTAGATACTATGGCCTACCCCATTTTCCTTGGGATTCGGGTGGTTCTCTTCCTACCTCTTGGACCAGCTTTAGTTGGTCCTGGTTGGTAATGTTCCATCCACCTCCGTGTCCATGAAGTCCTTTGTCCCCAGGGCTCCATCCTCAACCCACTTTTTCCATCTTCTTAAATGACCTCCCTGTATCCTTTGTCTCCTCACCCATCCACATCTATGAAGATTACACTCTTTTATTTGCTACTGTTGTTTCAGTCCCTGAGCTGGAATCATCACTTTTGCATGTCTTCTGTGCTGGCTCAGCTCAAAACGGCTCTCACTAAATGCGAAAAAGGTTGTCTGCCAAATGTTTGGCACTAGGCAGAGACTAGCAAGAATCCAACATACTCCAGTTTTTAAGACTGGATGACAGCCTGTTTGAAGAAGTAACCCACTTTAAATACTAAGGGGTGCTGCTGGACCAGAACCTCTGCTTTTCCACTCACATTGAAGCCATGCATAAGAAGCTCTGCTCTAAGCTTGGTTTTCTGGTCTGCAATAAATTCTGCTTTCTTCTCCTGGTATGCTGCAAGCTCATCCTCAAGATGATCTTGCTGATGTTTGACTATGCAAGTGTATTGTACAGTGCTGTCCTGAATTCTACACTTTCCAGGCTAGACTGCCTTTTTCTTTCCTTCTGCTACTTCACTAATAGTGCTGCACTGCTCACCCATAAATGCTCTTTCAATGCAGATCTCTCTCCTCCCTAGAGGTCCGATGTGTCTCACACTTTTCCTCCTTCCTGGCCTAATACTGGCTTGCCACTGTTCTCATTTTACCTTTTCTCTCTTCTTTACCTTGTCATCCTAGCCTCCTACTCCCTCCAGTCATCTGATGCTCGTTCTTTTCTTATTCCTTGCCATAAATCTGTAGCAGGTCAGTTTGGATACTAGATATGCCTTCCAACACTTTGAAACAGCCTCCCTCTCCCAAGTGATCTTGCATCCTTCCTGCATGCTTTCAAACCTCTCTTTATTAGTACACTTCTCAAAATTATACACCTGCAATTTGCCATCCTTCTCTTCTCTTCTGCGTCACAACACAGGCCCTTTTCACCCCTCTCTTATTACCCAGCCTGCCACTTACCATGTTGCATAGCTTAAACTCATTGATCTCTGTATTGTTGAATATCACACTGCCACAATTCTGTTACATGCACCTGCCATTCTTAGACTTCACACTCGCATAGCTCTAGCCTTGCTACACCCAAATGAACTTTTGTACTGTTTTGCCTCCCCCCCATGGTATTTATTACTTGTATTTTGGTTTTTATTGTTCATGTACATTCACCCGTTGTTGTCACAGTATTTTTGCTGTATGCTGTCTTCAGGTTGCAACAGAAAATGAGCTCTGACTCAGTCTGCCTGTCCCTTTCACCAAATTTTAGATAAATGAAATAAATACTTGCTCTCAGCCATACCTAAACTTTGACTTATTTCTTTCTGGCAGTTAGTTCAGAGTGCAGCAGTACCTTAGTGTGCTTATTAAATTCATGTGACACTAATATTTGCCTTGTAGTTAGTCATATTTTATATGATCTTGTTTTATAACAGTGCAGGCAAAATGGGAACATTTTGAGATATAGCTACTTCAGAGAGTAAGCTTTTTATACATGGTTGTGTGTTCCTTTAAATTCAGTTCCTACAGAAACATAAGCAGTTGCATGGTAATTTATGTAGCATATGTCCACAGAATTCAGTATTAAAGTACACAAGCTTTTTCTCATGTCAGCCTATTGATCCTAAAGGAAGAATAAAACTCCATGGAATGCAACATGCTGTAACCTTGTCTGAACTTACTATACACATTACTTTGGGGAGATTTAATATAGTATTGAAACCATGCAGCCAGACTGATGCAAAGCCCTCCATTTCCCCAAGGAAAGCAGCCTTACAATATACACCACAAGAATCAATTACATTTTCTGCATTGCCCTTTAGAAAATCACTACTTTTGATAATATTGCAGAGAATAGAAAGCAGCATGATTATGAGATGTTAAAATCTCTTTTTCTATTTTTAGTTTGCATCTTTTGTTATGTGTCTAGTGCCTACCTCAGCAGAAGCATCATATCAAAAACCATACTGCTTTTAGCATTGTTTTTTCCACGTTTCCCACAAGGTGTGTGTGTGTGTGTGTGTGTGTGTGTGTGTGTGTGTGTGTGTGTGTAGTTGGCCTTTAAAAGTAGCATTATAAAAGATTCAGTACTGTATACAGTTGTACTAGAAACATGTCAATCTCTGCTTAAATATTGCTTCTAACCTTCCCCTTTTCCATATAAAAGATCAACGCAGTGATGGGTTTTGATGCTACAGTACTGATGTTCTAACTTCTTGTAAGAGCAGACTGACTGCTATATACAGTACAGCAAATGGACATTAGCATTCTCCTATTAGTAGTGCTACAGCCATTCTGGAGTAGAGCATGCTTAACCACAAACTGGTTGTAATGCATTTTGTGGAGATTTTGTTTTAACTGTGTAACGTTTTTCCTGTTTAGATAGGCTTTCCAAACGTTGAATTGCATTCTTATCTGTTTTGACAGCTGAATCTTATCTTTCTGGTGATCACAATGGTTAAAATGGCAAAACACTCAACCACTTTGAAACCAGACTCCAGCAGGTTGGAAAACATTAAGTAAGTGTTTTTGTTTAAGTTTTGAGAACTGATTATTCTCTGATTGCTATACTGATTGAAGATTGGCTTCCATTGGGACCATATGACTTTGTCTCCCAGCAACTGCGGATGCCAATTAGAGCAAGCTGCACCAATCATGCTGTTGTCATGTTGTTACCATAAGGTCACATATGTTGGCCAAAATTAGAGAACTTCTGGCTTCAGCTAGTGCCAATAAATTATTGTTTTTATCCTTCATAGGAATTCTTAGCTATGTAGTGATTTCATTTGCATTTAAATGCAGTTGAAATGATTTTCTTGTTTGCATGGCTGATATGATTATATTGAGTTTGTTTTGTTAAATGACTTTGATTTCGGGATTCTAAGCAGTTTTTGCTTGTAATCCTTCAGGGAATGGACTCTATTACTATTGTTAACTTGGCGATTATCTGTTGTTTTTATAATAATTGAGCAAATATTTACTTTTTCCCTGACGCCATATTAAAGCTGCAGTATCCCTTTCTTCATTCTGTCAACAAAGTAAAATGCAAGTGTGTATTAATAACCCTTTAGACAGTCCATGTGTCTTGTAAAGACTCTCTCAAAAAACAAGCACAAATAATAGAGGATGGCTTTTAATCTTGCTCTTTCCAAAGGGATAGTGCATCTTAGAATATGCAGTTTTGGAAAAGAAGCTGAAACTGAAATTGGCTGTATTTTGCAGATTTAAATTTATTTCAAGATGATGTAGGTTGTATTTTGTAGCAAGTTTAGCATTTAACAACAATATGGAGCTTGAGTAGCTAGGCAAACACCAGCTTCACTGCATGTTGCATGATGAGAGAGAGCGCTAATCTTTAGCATCTCTCTCTTTTCTCCCTTTTCCTCTTTCTTTCTTCTCATCCTCACCAGTAATTACCGTGTTTGTGATGGCTACTATAATACGGACTTGCCCGGGTAAGATAGAACCCTCCATTAACAAATTTACAGCATGATTTTACATCTATTGACATAGCAAACCACTTGCATAAACTGCCCTTAATTTTATTGACCATATTGAGATTTACTTGTGAATTAAAAGTATGTAATTTAGTAATATAATTTTACCTGCTTGCATCTGCTGCCTTTTTCCTAATTTTAAAATCTTATCATTTACAAGAAATAAAAATGCTTACATATCCTTTTCTGTTTAATTCCAGCTGTCTAATTATTTTGTTTCTCTCTTCTGCTTAAAATGCTTTCTAGCTATGAAGATAATAAGCCATTTATCAAGTAAGATCATAAGCTAGATGTCAAGTGTACAACTGACCCGTTACCTTTCCTTTCATTCTGTGCTCCACCTTACAACTTTCTTTCACTTTTGCTTAAAACCATTAATGCTAGGATTTTTTACTCTTATTTTTTTATTTATTCAATTGCAGTCCATTCTCTTTTTAGTATGACCTATACAGTCTCCTGCAAATAAAACTATAAAGTATCAATTTCTTACCGAGCAGATACAGAGTACTAAATTCTAGTTGCCTTTTAGTCATTCATCTTCTGTACTTCTGTTTCTTTATAACTTTTTAGTTTTTCGTCAGCCTTGTTGCACTTTAAGAAAAAAAATTAGCACTGCCTTTTAAAATGCAAAGCTCAATTAGTGATGGGCTGCAGTGATTAAATTTACTCCTGTGCTGAACATGTCGAAAAGCAACACGACTAGCTTAACCTTATTCTACCGCTTTACATTTCTAAATAAAGTTCTCTTTAAGGCAAGCTATGTTTCTGTTCTGCAGTGAGCAGTAGGGCCAGCTTTCCCAGAACTACATATTGTAACCGAAGCCAATAACATAAAATGATTGTGCCATTATGGATTTAGTGGTTACAGTGAGTAAAAATAGTGTATTTGGTCTGTCCATAAATCTAGTACAAAGCAGATAAATCATGAATGTCATTTAGCACAGAGTTGTGACTGTTGCATTTGTATGTATGACACTAAAGCAGCACATTTTCGTTTCAGGTCTTGGGTCCTTGGTGCTTTTGGTCTGCTCTGTCTTCTTGGCCTAACCTGGTCATTTGGGCTGCTGTTCATTAATGAAGAATCAGTTGTGATGGCATACCTGTTCACAATATTCAATGCTTTCCAGGGAATGTTTATTTTCATATTTCACTGTGCCCTTCAAAAGAAAGTAAGTTCTAGTTTTTTTTCCTGTTAATCACTTACACAAGAAGACTTTCTAGATCAGATTTGTGAGTGTGAAATAATTAGTAACATTGTAAAATAGTAATTTAAGGTCAGAAGGGACTGCAGGTCCATTATGTCCATCTGTCCCTTCCCCCCCACTTCATAAGCAGGGCTGAATTAGTATGCTGTGCAAACATTCACTAATTTAAAGGGGCTAAGCAATGGAATAGCCATTCAGAAACTGCTGGTGCTAGCCAGCCCAGTAGCACTGGAGGTTGAGGCACTGGCTGCTACACCTCTCGCCACGCCAGTGACCTGGGTTCGGGAATGAGCCCGGTCCACTGGGGGTCTTCAGGGGCAAGGGAAGATCGAGCATCCAGAGGACTGCTCTCCTCTCTCAGGGAAGGGAGGTTGGTCATACCACTCGCTGACTGTCCTCTGGCAGTGGTCGGAGGGCAGTACGAGTCGGGAAGACATGCACCGACATCATCACATCGGTAGGGAAGGGGGGATGGGAGAAAAAAGGAAAATCGGATCAGTAGGCTCCATGATGGCTGCACCACCACCCCGACCGGCTCCACAACATCTGGATTTCACTCCCGAGTGGGGATAAAGCTGGCACCCCTTCACCCCAGCCCTGCCATGGGAGGGCACATGGGGGATTTGGGGGAGGTGTCAGGTGGGGGAAGCAGTATGGCCAGAGACCGAGTCCCTCTGGGGGAGGGACTGGAACCACCTGCCGGGCTTGGGGAGCCATAAACAGCTCTGTGGGGGAAAAAAGAAACTGCTGGTGCTAACCGTCGCAGCACAATTTAAACAAAGGGCTCCTGTGGCAGTGCTGTTGGTTGTCTTGCTGTGCATTTTCTTACCACTAAACCTGTTTCAACACTACCTCAACAGTGAATCTTTTTTTTTTTTATTATTCACTGTGGGTTTGTGTGCTGGGCCTTTTGGATTTGAACAAATTTGGGGTACCCCATGACTCCCTTAGTAAGCAGCAATTTGTCCTGGTTTGCCATTAAAACCTGTACTGTCTTAATAATTACTGTCACCTATGTGCAGCTGTTCCATCGGTTCACTACACTCTGGTTGAAGAAGTTATCTCTAAGGGTACACTTGGATTTACCACTGCTGAGCTTCAGGGTGTGCCTCTAGGTTCTGATGCAGGCACCAGGTCAAGCATCTCTGTTTGATCTTGTTGATACACTTTAGTATGTAGAACAATGAGATCATGCCCCCCCCCGACTCCTTTTCTCCAAGGTGAATGTATTAAAGTCCACAAGCCTCATGTAGCTTTTGTTCCCATATACCTGATTATTTTGGAGGGCCTGTAGTGCGCACACTCTAAAGCTTCAGTGTCCTTCTGTATTGAAGAGCCCACAGATGCATGCCTTTCTCCACATGGGGACTGAACAGCACTTTGTAAAATGGCAAGATTGCTTCCCCTGCCATGCTGGTCACCAGTATGTTGACACATCCAAGCATTCTGCCATTCTTCTTGACAACAGCTGAGCAATGCTTGTCATGCTTCAATCCCGTGTCTGTTATCCTCAGATTCTTTTCTCCTCCACAGCAAGAAGAGCCATAGACAGTGTCTACGTACTACCTCTGTCTGTCCTCCCTAAGTGTAGAACATTGCATTTGGCTACATCAAATGCAAGACTGCAGGAATCCAGCCAGTTGTCCAGTTTGTTTAAGTTCTTATGAGGTTTCTGAACCAGCCTTGCCAGCTTAGTGTCACAAGTGAATGTAAGCAGTCAGATGGAGACTCTGCTTTCCAGAAAATTGATGAAAATGATGATCTACATGTGCTCCAGCACTGACACTTGAAGGATGCAGCTGAATACTGCTCCCCACTCAGCTTGTCCACAACAACCCTCTGGGTCCTGCCCAAAGCAAGTTCAAAATCCATCTTATGTATACCACACTGGTTTACGTTGCCCAACATGCACCATACTGTCTAAGGCCTTGCTGAAGACTGGATAGACTACAACAACTATACTGCAGCAATTAACTCTGGCACTACTAAGCACCAGTTTTAAATGAATTGGTTAGAAACTAGGGAATTACACATGGAGATTTACTGCACATGTTTGCCTGTTGTAGTGTGGCCTTTTAAAGTATGAAATATTTATGATCTTTATTGAGGACATCCCCTCCATTAGGCCACATCTTTGGAACTGTAAGCCATCCGGGTCATTTGTGTATGTGTTGGAAGGACAAAAAGCATTTGTTATATTATTGTAGTTGGGGTTATAACACACACTGTGTGTGCTGTTTGGGCCTGTCTCACAGTGACAGCCTGCCAGATTTGCCAGAGTTTCAAGCAGGCTACAAGGGGATGCTGTCGGAAAGCCTTAGAGACTTTCCTCACTCAGAAAGTGCTGAAAACCATGGAAAAAGCTACAGGTCCCCGGCCTGCTTCTCTCTCGGCCCGATTGACAAATGGTCATCGAAGTTGGAAGATAAAAGATGAGGAATGGCCAGTGTCTTGATCACCTTGTCCTCCAGCCATAAGCATAGAGATTGTATGTGGCCACCATTGTCGGGCTTCAGCCCCTCAGCACAGGTAGTTTGGGACCCTTTTCAGGGCTCGGTCAACTCCCAGGCTGTGCTTGTGTCATTTTTAGACATACTACAATGCCTGCTGCTGTCACTGCCACAGATGATGGCTGTGATGCTGACAGGGCTGCCTGTTCCAGGGCCTTCATCAACAGCTTCTACTAGCATGCCACATATTCTTTACCTTGAGACACCATCTGCATCGCCAGTTCCATCAGTGGCTACCGTCAGTTTCGTGATGACAGCCACAAGGCTGAATATAATCCTAACCTCATGGATATTGAGGGGGATTTAGAGGAGGAATATGAGGGTGAGGAGCAGTTTGGAGAAGGGAGTCTTCCCTCTGGCTCCACCCTCTCACCCTGCAGTGAGGATCTTTTCAAGCCATGTTGTAGCAGGTACAATCTGCCATGGGCTTTGCTGTTGAGGTGGAAAATTCCACTAAAAATAATCTTATGGAATTTTTGGAGGTTCCTTGCACACCTTCCATTATAATTCCTCCTGTATATCCTGCCTTAGAGGATGCTTCCTTTGCCGCATGGCATAGGCCTAATAGCTTGCCTGCTGTTCCAAGGAAGGCAGATAAGCAGTACCTGCTCCATCCGCTAAGCCTTACTGTACTACTCAGCCTGAAGCTGTAGTCCTCATGACTGCTTATGAGCACTCTGAATCCCCTAGGCACTTGAGTACTTTGCCTTCAGTTAAAGAATCTAGGAGACTGGATGTTATGGGCAAGCAAACTTATGCCTCAGCATCCTTGGGACTTAGAACTGCAAATTACCAGGCCCACATGATTGTCAGAATAGCCTTTGGAAGGCTGCCTGCTGGCTGCCTGTGCTGTAGCCTAGGCTCTGCCTGATGGCTCTGCCAAGACTGCCTTGATCAAAACCATATCTGGTGGTTGTGAAGTAGGTAAACATTTACTACATTTAGTTTATGATGTGTCTGATGCTTCTTCCAGGACTGCAGCCTCTGGTATCTGTATTAGGTGCTATTCTTGGCTCAGAGTAGCTGGTTTTGTTACTGATGTACAACAGGCAGTTTTGAAGAAGTTCTTCATGTTTTCAGTGCTCAAAAATGAGTTTGCCTGTTATGTCCCTCAACCCCACTCTCACTAGAGGGCATGGTAGGAGCTCTTTGTTGGCCTGCTGCCTGAGGCAACTATACATACCATCAGCAGGGCTATGACAGAGGTGGTGGTCCCATCCCCCATGATGCCCATGCCAAGGCACCCAGAGAAATCCGTGCTGGAGGCCCAGCCACCCCCAGTTCTTCCTAAGTCTCGTCTAGCTCTCACCCAATTCACCTGTTTCCTCTTGGGGTTCGTGTTGAGAGGAGGGATCTATCTATATTTAAAACAATGGTGGGAGATCACCATGGTCACGTAAGTTCAGGAAATAATTGCAAGAGGGCATAGAAACATAGAAGTTGATGGCAGAAGGAGACCACTAGATCCATCTAGTCTGCCCATTTGTTTTAGACCTATTTTGACACTCTAGTTGCCCTTTGTAGTCGGGGCTCCCTTGTGTCTATCCCATGCATTCTTGAATCCCCCCCACAACATCTTGGGACAGGCTGTTCCAGGTGTCCACCACTCTTTCTGTGAAGAAAAACTTACTGGTGTTGGTAGGGAACCTCCCTCCTTGCAGCCTGAGGTCATGTCCCCTGGTCCTGGAGCCCTTCTTGAAGTGAAAAAATTCCTGTGCCTGTATCTAGTTAATTAATGTCCTTTATGTACTTGAATGTTTCAGTCATGTCCCCTTTCTCTCTTCTCCAGGGAGTATGTGTTCAGTTCCCTAAGTCTTTCCTTTTAGGACATGTACTGCAGACCCTGAATCTTTTGCCTCCTAGGTAATACTCCTTTCTTGGATTTTTCTTTCCTATGTGCATGACCTTGCACTTTTTGCCATTAAATCTCAGCTGCCATGCTCCAGACCATTCTTCTAGTTTCTTGAGGTTAGCTTCCATCTTGCTCACTCCTTCTGAGGTGTCCACCCTGTTACTTATCTTGGTGTCGTATGCGAACAGACACACCTTCCCTTCCAGTCCATCAGCGATGTCTGCTATAAGAACATTGAAGAGCAGAAGCCCCAGCACTAAGCCCTGGGGCACCCTGCTGGTCACCTAGCCTTCCGTTGATTGCATTCCATTAACCTGTACCCTCTAGGTTCTGGCTTGTAACCCGTTTTGTACCCATCTGACTACTTCTGTACCAACCCCTGTGTGGTCAAGCTTCTTTACCAGCCTTCTGTGTGTTACCGAGTGGAAGGCCTTACTAAAGTCTAGGCAGACCACATCTGCTGCCCCACCATCGTCCACTATTTTTGTAGCATAGTCAAAAACTCAAGCAGATTTGTCTGCCTTGACCTACCTGCTGTGAAACTGTGCTGTTTAGGGTAGTGTAGGTCGCTAGTTTCAAGGAATGCTATAATCCTCTGCTTGAGTAGTGTCTGCATTAGTTTCCCTACTATAGATGTGAGGCTCACCGGTCTGTAATTACTAGCCTCTTTCACAACTGCCTGATTTGTAAAGTGGAACCACTATTGCCTTTTTCCTGTTTTCGGGTACCACACCGCTCTTCAAGGATTTTGTGAATAAAAGTGCCAGCGGGGCTGCTAATTCTGCCCCCACTTCCATAAGGGTTTTGAGGTGCATCTTGTCTGGTCCCATGGCTTTGTCTGCTTTTAGTTTATTTAGCGCTTCCTGTACTTCGGCTTCTGTAAAGGGGCTAGTGTCTACCCCTGGTCCTGGGGTAGACACGAGTCTTAATAGAAACCCCTCCAAATCATCCTCTGTATTCTTCCTTTTATCCTCCAAGCCACTTGTCCCTTCTGTAGGAGGATGGGCCAGACCCTGTTACAAAAGTGTGCTATCAAACTGGTTCCTCCCCAAGACAGGAACAAAGTGTTCTATTTCAGATACTTCTGAGGCCCAAAATGGACAGGAGATCTATATCCTGTATTGGACCTCAGAGATTTCAACCTGTACATTGTATACAAAAGGTTTTGAATGATGTCTCTGCAAACTCTGATTTCCCCCATTAAGAACAGAATCTGACTTTGTTCCTTGGACATGAAGGATGCATATCTTTGCATCAAGATCAGGGAGTGTCACAGACGGTACCTGCCCTTTAGGCTGGAAGGCCGGCACAGTCAGTTGAAAGTATTGCCCTTTGGCTTATCCTTTGCATCCCAAGTTTTTACAAAATGTTTAGCATTGGTTGCAGCCACCCTCTTTGCAGGAAAGGGCCTTATTTCTTCTTGTAGCTGGATGATTGGCTCCTGAAGGACAACTTCAGGGAAGCTGTTCTTCCCACCTCATCTTGAATGTGACAGCTGTTTGATGAATGGGGGGGGGGGGGTCACAGTTAATGTGCCAAAGTCTGTGCTGACTCTGTGCCAATGACTGCAGTATATAAGGGTAGTCTTGCACACAGAGAGAGGATGTACCTTCCTGCCCCATGGCAGACACACTGATTGCTCAAGCACACTTGGTTCACAGGTGCCACTGCGTCTCTCTCCGGTCGATGTTGCATCTCCCAGGCATAATGGCTGCTGCTGTAGTGACAATGTCAGTAGTTTGGCTTCAAATGTGAATCTAACAGTGGACACTAAAGGTCCAGTGGGATCAAATGACAAACGAAATGGAGCAAATGGTTCTCATCACATCCCTTGTTCGCAGGGCATTGCTCTGGTGGATGGATGTGACAGTTTACTGAAGGGTATTCCACTGTACCAGCTCCTATACAGATTCTTAGCATGGATGCCTTGGGCTCCAGCTGGGGTGCTCACCTCAGCCCCTTCTGGATATAGGGTAATGGAACAAGGTGGAGGTCGACTTACACATAAATCTCTTAGAGATGCAAGCTGTCCTATACAGTCTCCAGGAACTTCAGAATCATCTCTGCCCTGGTCTGCTGTTAATCTAGATGGACAATGTCAGTATCATTTACTGCACCAACAAACAAGGGGGCACTCACTCCTATCCTGTATGTGGAGAAGAGTTGAGAGTATGGTACTGGACGCTGTCTCATGGTCTTCATCTGTCGGCCCAGGTCTTCAAAATGTCTTGGCAGACCAGCTAAGCAAGTCGCAGTGCATAGCTCACAAATGGGAACTGCTGACCTCCCTGGTAAATGATTTATTCACAAGATGGGGTCATGCAGAGCTGGACCTTGTTGCATCATCACACAATACAGAACTGCCACATTTCTGATTGCTTGCTCCAGGGTCTGGAGTTTTTTGGGTGAGACGCATTGTCCCTCTCCTGGAAATGGAAATTCCTGTATGCATTTCCCCCATGTATGCTGCTCAGACTATGAGGGGAGAGTGACGCTGTCGTCCTCATTGCTCCATTCTGGTCTTGCCAGATTTGGTTTCCACTTCTGCAACTTCTGGCGGTAGAGTACCATGTTCTTCTGCCTCTGTGTTGGGGTCATTTGTCACAGGGTAAGGGGTTTCTGGTCCATCCAGACCTGAAGTCTCTACACCTGCATGCATGGCTCCTGAAAATGTAGCTGTTGTTCATTTTGGGATGTTCCCTTAGGTTGCTCATGTCCTTCTTGTGCCTAGGAAGCCCTCTACGAGACATATTTATTTCTTGATGTGGAAGTGTTTCACTCTGTGGTCTTCTTCCCGGAATATGGACCCTTTTATATCTCCTATGAATTTTGTGCTCTAATTATTGCTTTCCCTGTCTGACTCAGACCTGCAGTATTCCTCTCTTTCCTCTCTTAATGTGCTTTTGGTTGCTATATCAGCTTTGCATGCCACCATTGATGGCAGTATGGTTGCCCAGCTGGAAGTGTCCCATACTTCATTGAGGGGTATTCTGCATATGAAACTACCTATCCATAATCCAGTCCCACCTTGGGACTTGAATTTAATACTTGAAAAATTGACGTTGGCTCCTTTTGAGCCTGCCGTCACTTTCGGTTTACATTTCTTGTCATGGAAAATTTCACTTTTAGTTGCTATGACTTCTTTTCAGAGACTTTCTGAGCTTCAGACTTTGATGTGTGAACCTTATTTGATTTTTCACAAAACAGAGTCTCTTTGCATATGAAGCCTAAGTTTCTAAGGAAGCCGGTAACTGAATGCACAATGAACCAAATGATGCACCTTCCTGTTTACTATCCTGATCATTCCAGCCAGGGTGAGACATTGCTATATACTCTTGATATACATAGAACACTGAGATTCTGTGTTACTTACACCAAAGACTGCAGAAAGTCTTCTCAGCTTTGTGCTTCATTCTTGCCTGGAAAAGCAGGCACCTCTTTGTCTAAAAACAATGCCTGCCCAAATGGCCAATTGCTTTATGTTTTGTTATAAGAAGTATGGTATGGAACTTCTTGGTGCAGTTCTTGGTCACTCCACAAGAGGTATGAACACTTCAGTTGCTTGTTTCAGAAATGTCCCTGCTGCTGTCATGGTGCCACCACATGTAGCATTGTTCACATTTTCATTAAACATTACAGTCTGGACATCATCTCACGTAGATATGCTGGCTTTGGGCTTGCTATACTGCAGGGCCTTCTGTTCTGATTACATATCAGACTGTGCTATCCTCCCGGGTTGCTTTGTACTTTTTGGAAATCATTCCAGTGGTGTGGCCTAATGAAGATGATGTCCTTTCTGAAGATAGGGCAGTTACTTAAAAACTTAACAAAACAGTAGTTTTTCAAGAGAATCTCCTCCATTAGGCCATGCCATAACCACCCTCCTTCCCCTTTATCTGATGAGGATTATATCAGATGCTGTGCCTGTGGTCTTATTCCATGCATACTGTTTCCAGTCCCATGCCTCTCCTTGTTTGCCTGGTACTGGTTTAGTTTCCTGGGTCTTCATGGTAAGAGGCCTTCCATGGCTAATCTCCAGCTGGGAATTGAGGAGTGATGGTGCTGCCCACATTGTATATGCATTGACATTGTACATCATTGTGGGTGGCCCCTGGCTAACAAAAAGATTCCATGTGGTCCTGATGCTGATGCTTACAGTTTTAAAGGTGTGGCCTAATGGAGGAGATTCTCTCGAAGATCTACTGTTATAGTAAATTCTTAAGTAAATGTTTTTTTATGTAGAACAGTATCATCAGATGTATCTTTCTGTGGTCACTGACTTTCTCCTGCTATTCTGTTCCTTTAACTGATCTTAGAGCTGGTTGAAAAGTGACTTTTTTTTTAATTTGTTTAACCAGGGGTAGCACACTAAGCTGAAAGCTTTTTTACAGGTGCAACCTGGGAGCACAGGGAAGTTAAGTGACTTGCTTAGGGTCACACAATATGCAAGTGGAAGCTGTGGGATTCAAACCCAGGTTGGTCTGCTGGATGTCACCAGATTTGCAGCTCAGAGCCTTAAACCACTGTGCTATACTGCCTCCCGTGTATGATTTGCTCTGAGTGCAATCTGCCAGGTAGTGCCATCATCTTCCAGTTCTCAGTGTTCTGTCTGGTTCTCCTCTATTTGGAAAATGTCAGAATAGTTTTCATTTTGGTAAATGACTCAGCCCTTCCTTGGCTTTTATGAAAGTCATGGAGGATATGGAAGACAGAATAGCAGTAGGAGCTAAAGATAACAAAAATGCCTTCCCGTACTGAAATAGAAGAAGGTGAAGGAGTTGATTGGGCCTCTGAAAACAGTGAAACAGTGGAGGGACCGGCAGAGAGCTATGAAAGATGGCTGAGATGCTGAATAAATAGTTGTTTAGATGTTCACCAAAGGCCCCCAGGGGAAGAAGGTTTCTCAGCAGGAGTAGCCATGGCATCACATCTGCACTGGTAGTTGACAGCCTGACCAAGATCAAGCCAAGTATTGTAAATTCCTAGGAGCTGACAGGATACTATCCAGATCAGTGAAACATAAGGAGCAATTGGCAGGACAGCTTGCAGTAATCTTTCATGAGTCTATCCATATAGGTATAGTGCTGACTAATTGGAAATTGGTCAATATCATCTCAATATTCAAGAAGAGGCAAGGTCAGACACAGGCAGCCACAGGCTAGACTACCTGACTTCAGTGTTGGGCAAGGTCCTGAAAGCTATTATCAAGCACAGAATACTAGAACACATGTCTGAGGTCAAGTTGAGCAACCCATCTCAGCATGGCTTCATGGGGGAAGATCTTGCTAACCCAAATGTATCACCTTCTAGATGGTGACCAGGAAGGTGGGCTTGGGCAAGATACAGCAGGCCTTTGACACTGTGATGCATGATATAGGCTGCTCTCAACATTCTGTCCCTTTTACCCATGCCATCCTGACTGTTTGTGGATTGCTGAGAGGCTTTCAGTCTTATCATTGTCAGGATTGTCCTATGTTTCCATCCACTCTGGAAAGGGTGATGGTGAGATCCCTCCATATGAAACTATCGTTGGACTTTGGCATCCTGGAAAATTACAGCCTGTCAAAAACCTGCCTTTCTGAATAAAGGTGATTGCTAAGGTAGATGTGGCACAGCTAGAGGCTCACTTCAAGACTTATACATCTGTTAACCATTTCTGTACATCTGTTAACCATTCTAGTTGGTTTCAGGCCTTGGCATAGCACTGAGATCACACTGGTCAGGGTATATAATGATCTTCTGATGAGGCATAGTGTGTGAAATCCTATGTGGTTATTCTCCTTAATCTCTCATCCACATTTGACATGCTGGTTTGTGGGGTTTTGATGGGTTGCCTGTGGCAATATGGAGGACTCTCTAGGTCAGGCTATGAGGGATTTGAGTCCTTCCTGTCAGGCAGATAGCTGAAGGGCATGCGCAGTGATGAGCTGTATGGTGCCACAGAGGTCAATTCTGTCCCTACTTTAATTCACCACATATATACTGCCCCTGAGGGAGGTCATGAGACTGTATAAGTTGGAGTTTCACTGCTATGCAGAGGTTACCCAACTGTACCTGTTACTCACACCCAAGACACACAATGTAATCCGTATGCTAGACCAGTGCCTACAGGAAATCTCCAAATGTGTGGCATCCAGATGATTGACCTTTAATCTAAGCAAGATATAGGTGCTACTTGTGGGACCAGATCCTTGCAGGTCAGCAATGACTAGTCAACCACCCAGTTTTCTATCTTTAAATGGTGTGGTTCTACAAGCTGTTGAAAGGGTGAAGAATGTGAGATTCATCATGCCTGCAGGCTGTCAGTAGAACATCAGGTCATGGCTGTGGTCCATGGTGTTTTTCCAGTTAAGGAATATTACTTAGATTAAATCTTATCTATCACATGAGGAACAGGGGACCCTGGTACACGCCTTTGTAACATTGAGCAGAAGTCAAAAACAAAATTACCTGGTGTGAGAAGCAGAATACCAGAAACCCAGATCTGATATTCCATCTCAAGGTTTGGCATTCCACCTATCCAGAAGAACGGTGCTGCAGATTAAACAGCAGAGTTGAGACATGGAGGAGTGGTATTCTGAACACCAGTGGGATGATAATGCTGTTTCACCTTGAAAATTGGTATGCAAAACAGGGTGGAATACCATTAATTTCTAGCCCTGTTGAGGCGATAGTGCTGCAATCATCCATATCAAAGGCTGGTTGGTAAGCTGGTGTGCCACCTGCAGCTGGTCCAGAACACTACAGTCATGCTGATTGCTGGAACTAAACCCTCTGAGCATATTGGGTCTGTGCTGTGTGAACTACACTGGCTATCAGTTTGGTGTTGCACCACCAATAAGGTCACCTTGTTAACATGCATATTCTTGTGGACAAGGTCCTTCTACATTAATGCTCTCCTAGCTTTCTATGCTCTTGGCCACTCCCTCTGCTCCACCAAGGGCAGTATACTGGCTATTTCTACTTTGAGGCTGAGGGAGTCTGGAGATTGGGCCTTTATAGTAGCTGCCCCACAAATTTGGATTTGGATTCCCAGTGGCCCTCATACTGCTCCCCTTAGTGGAGACATTTAAAAAGGATAAATACGCTTTTGTTTCTGCAGACATTTCAGTAAACACTTCTTTCCCTTTCCTCTTCTACTGTTCCTGATGTCTAGAAACAGGCTACTGTCATACCCATTCACAAAGGTGGTGATCCCTCTTCTCCTGGTAACTTTTGTCCAATCTTTTCCTTCCTTCCTTGGCTAAGTTACAGGAGCATATTGTTCTATCACAGCTTACTTCCTTTCTTGACAATTCCTCCTTTTTCAACCCCTTCCAGTCTGGATTTAGAAAATCTATTCCACTTCTACCTCCCTCCTTATGCTCACTGATTCCATACTTACAAGCATGGATAAAGGACTGATGACCTCTTTCATTTTTGTTGATCTTGTTAAAGCTTTTGACACTGTGGTGCATCCCCTTCTACTGAACAAACTTAAAGCTTCTAGTCTTTCTGACTCTTCAGTCAACTGGTTTTGTTCATACCTTAAATGCAGATCTCAAGCTGTCTGGATAGATAAATCCATTTCACCTTCTCTCTCTCCATTAGCTCAGGTGTCCCTCAAGGGTCTGTCCTGGGTCCTCTTCTCTGTTTTCCTAAATGACCTACCCTCTGTCTGTTCCTCTGTGACCATTCATATGTACACTGATGACACAGTTCTTTTTGCTTCTAGTTCCTCTCCCTATGACCTTACCTCCAGACTTCAGTCAGATTTTGACAACACTTGGCATTAGTTCAAGGTAAACCAACGGTCTCTTAATGCCAAAAAATAGTCTCTATGACTTTTGGTACCTGTCAGAGGCTTGCCAAAGTTTCCTCTCCCCTATTTAAAACCCTTGATGGTTCTATACTTGAGGATGTCTCCTCCTTTAAGTACCTTGGGTTCTGCCATGACCGGCATCTTGATTTCTCTGTGCACATTGATTCAGTTCACCATAAGCTTCATCCTAAGCTTGGTGCTTTGTACAGGAACAAAGCGTGTATTCTGCTTCCTGCCTGCAGAGAACTTGTACAAAAAGTGATCCTTCCAATTTTTGACTACAGTGACTTAGTCTACTGTAGTGCCCCTAAAACCTCCCTTGCTAGACTGGACCCCCTTTTTCATTCTTTCTGCCGCTTTGCTTTAGATTGCCCCTTTTGTACTCACCACTGCTCTCTTTACTCAGCTCTTTCTTTCCCTTCTCTTGATGCTAGGCGCCTTTCCCATTGTGTCTCTTTTTTGTCCAAATTCTGGTTTGGCACCCTTCCCTCTTATTTCAAATCCCTTCTTTCCCCTCAACCTTCTTCTTCCTACCCTCTTTGCACAATACTTTCCATTCTCTTAATATCCCTTCTAGAAAATCTATTGTTGGTCAATCTGCTTTTTCTTACCGCTTTCCTAAACTTTGGTCCTCCCTTCCCCTTTCTGTTCATGCCTCGTCTTCCTCCTCCCTAAAGTCTCTTCTTTCTGACTTTTGTCATTCTACTTGCAACTGCCTTTGACCCTTCCTTCTTTCACTTTTCTCTAGTCTTGCCCTCTCTTCCCATTCATTTATTTGTTTATATATATTTTTTAAAAATTGAATCAGCTTTATTAGTTTGATATACATCAATAATGTTCAACCACTGAACAAACAAATGACACACAACCATCCCCACCACCCTAACCCACCCACAAACCAACTCCTGTGGCATCAGAGCGGCAACTCTAACAGCTATACTACCATTTGGTACAGATTTAGTCTAGCCATTTTGTAAATGATATAGGACCTGCAGTTTGCCCCATGTTTTGTCGAACCTCTTGAGACGGTTATGAATACTTGCAATTAATCTCTGAATTTAAGTTGAAAAGAAGTTCCTGCAGCAACTCAGTGTATGTGAAAACATTTGTATCTTGCCAGTGGTGTAATACCAATATTTTAACTCGCATAGCAATTAGAGCCAGATAAAATTTGCATTCTCGAACTCCCACCCTGGTGTAGTCCCCCACCAAACAAATCTCCGGTGAGAAGTAATCGTCAATGTCAGATAGAGGGTCAGATTTTTGTCTAATGAGTGACCACAAGGGGGCCACTTTGGGCATGTCCCAGAATATATGTAGAAGGGATCCCACTACCTGGTGGCATCTCACACAGTTGGAAGAAGGGGCTCTGCCCATTTTAAAAGGTTTTACTGGGGTAAGGTACATATTATTGAGGATCTGGAATTGCATGAGCCGCAGCATATCTTGCGCAACATAAGTGTGGCTGTCTTTCCAAACTTCCCCCCCAATTGACCTTTAAATGTGGAAATTGTGAGGCCCAATATCCAGGAACCCCATCTGCTGCAGGATAAGTTTTGTCATAAAGATTAACGTACATCTTAGACACAGCATGAGGCAGAATGGCTAATTCACTGAGTGGTTGCAGAAATACTCCCGCATTTCTATCTCCTGAGGTGAACTTTTAACTGTGCACAAGTAAATGACCGATTTGAATTACCTTAAAGATGTAGGTCCTTTCTAACTTATAAGATTGAATAATTTCTCCAGAAGTTAAGTATACCCTGTTCCTTATTATATCCTGAATGCTTACTGAGGCCAATTTCGGTAGGCAAGAAACTGGTACAGTATTGGTTTGCCTCCTATTTTAAAGTTGGGGTTACCTAATACTGGTTGGTTGGGGTCCCAGTTGTGTTTATAAGTCAAAAAAGAGCATAGTTGGGAGTGGACTCTCACTGAAACCTCAATCAGGGAATTACGTAGGCTATAAGGGAGGTCTCTTGGAGATAGGCCTGAGGAGTCAATTGGATCCTGTTCAATTGTGAGCCGGATCAGACTGTAGGCCTGGGAGTCTCAATCTCTGACTGGTGTAAACCACCTCAAGCACTTGCTGGCTTGACTTGCCCAGTAGTACAACCCAGAGTGGGGGGGAGTCTGAGACCTCCCCGGGACTTGGGGGCCACCAATTTATGATATGCTCTTCTCAAGGGTGTACTCAACCAGCTGAAATCAGCGATGGTGGCATGCAATTTCTTAAACCATATGAGGGGCATCCATAAGTTCAACATATTAATAGGACAGAAAAGGCATGGAAGTATGTTCATTTTAACCAGGCTTATGTGACCCCAGAGGGTCAAAGGTAGAGCCTTCCATCTTGAAAGATCCTGTTGTATAACCTGAAATGGGGCATCGAGGTTAAGATTCCTTAAACTCCTGTCACTCCTGGTCAGACTGATACCCAAATATTTTAGGCTTTTCGGTGACCAAGATAATCCCAGGTCAGTTAGATAATCTTTGAGCATCTTGAAATTTAAGGGGAAAATCAATGTTTTCTCCAGATTTAGCCTATGGTTAGAATGCTTGCTGTAATCTTTAATGGTTTCTAAGGCTACTAGAATAGATATCTGAGGGTTTGAAAGATGAAGTAATATATCATCAGCATACGCTGATGGTTTTAACTCATGGGTCCCCACCTGTACCCCTGTATGTCTGGATTCCCTTTAAGCTTAACAAGCAAAGGTTTTAGGTAAAGATTAAATAACAAGGGCGACAGAGGGCAACCTTGCCTAGTGCCCGAATATAGAGGAAATGTGGAGGAGAGTACATCGTTACAATATATTTGTGCACTAGGGGTATTATACAGAGCTTGTATCCATTGAACAAACTGTGAGGGAAACCCAAAATGGTTCAATGACCTGAACAGAAACTGCCAGTCAACCGTATCAAAGGCTTGTTCCACATCCAGGGACACAAGCACCGCCGGGTAGTCTGAGTCCCTGGACACGGAGGAAAGATGGTTCAACTTGCCTAGGTGGTCCGAGGAAGATCAACCCACCATGAAGCCCACCTGTTCCAGACCTATTAAAGATGGGAGGACTCTACCTAGTCTATCCACTAACAGTTTTGCTAAAATTGTGATGTCATAATTCAGAAGCGATATCGGTTGATAGCTTGTTACTTTTTTAGCCTCCTTACCTGGTTTATAAAGTACGACTATTAGAGCTTCAAATAGCCTGTAATCTAGAACTTCCGAGGTGAGGATATAGTGGAACAGTTTTTGAAGCCAGGGCGCCAGCTTCTCTACAAACACTTTATAAAAGTTAGGTGAGAATACATCCAGACCCTCGCCCCTATAATATCTACCGTGGTAAATGGTGTGACTAGGAAGTCTTTCTGGGCTTCTATTAGAGTGGGATATCTAAGAGGTATTTATATACCATCTGCAAATAAGGGATATCAGACATTGAGCTGTAGAGCTCACGGTAATATCACTCAAACTCCATTGCAATGTCTTTTGGAGCTGTTCTAAGGGATCCATCCACAGAGGAGCATATTTTTTATTTTAATCTTTGGTAACCGGGTAAGGCCCACTAGGCACAACTGCCTGTTTTCAGGGGTGACCTGTGAGCACTGGGTAGTTAAGTGACTTGCTCAGAGTCACACAGTATGCAAGTGGAGGTTGTGAGAATCAAACCCAGCTCTGGTCTGCTGGATGTACCAAGCTCATTCATAGCTCATTACTCTAACCTCTAGGCTATACTGTCAGCCCAATTGACATTAATGATCCTCAGTGCTTCCTGCTGTTTAACCGGCATGGCCAGCAGATGCCCGACTTTTTCTGCTTGGACCATGTATACAGCTTGAATTTTTAGGATAGCCTATTCTGCTTTTTCTTGCAAAAGTTCACCATACTGACTATGGAGCCATATAAGTTCTTGGTGAACTGCATCCATGGACCCACGTGTGAGGTGAGTTTCCAGATCCCTGATCCAGGAAATGAGGTGTAAGGCCTTTTTTTCCCCCTTACATTTTCTGGTAGAAGCTATTCGAATGCGCTGTCCCCTTATGTAACATTTCAACGCTTCCCACTCCATATCTGTTTTACCAATTGAATCCAAGTTGGACATGATAAACTGATCAATGTATTGTGTGACCTGTTTAACCGTTCACTCATCTTTTAACAACTGATTATTTAATTTCCATATGGTTTCTTTTTGTTGCAAGGGAGAGAATGAAACCTTACACCACACTAGGGAGTGAACTGAAATTACACCGGGATCTATCCCACAATCCATCAGCCCCGTCACAAGTGACTGACTTACTAAAAAGTAGTTGATACGGGATGATGTTCCATGAACCAGTGATCTAAATGTGTATTCCTTTAAATCCAGGTGCAATGTCCACCAGGGATTGCAAATGCCAAGTTGAGCAGTTAGATTACATAGGGCTCGCTGGGCTGGTGAGAGGCCCCATTGTTTCTTATCTGATTTGTCCAAATCCAGGGTGAATGAGAGATTCCAATCTTTCCCCTATAAAAATCGGAAGAGAGAGAAAGGGCAGCAACATGGAAACCAACTGCATAAAAAAGGAAGGGATGTCCATACTGGGGCCGTAAACACACCCTAATAAAACTTCAGCTCTGTCAAGGGACCCACTGAGAAAGATATACTGACCCTGTGGATCCCTAATACACTGCATGCATACAAAATGGATTCATCATGCAATCAAGATAGCACATCCTCTACTCTCTGTGCTGTCTCCAGCTATATATACCTGACCAACATATTGTCTCCAGAATAGCATGGCTTCACTCTCTAAAAGCTGTGTTTCCTATAGAAAGGGGATGTCACCCTTAACATGCCATATAAGATTTGGTATCTTTTATTTTTATTTGCGTCCCTCTGACATTCCAGTTGATAACATTCAAATGACTAGCCATCCTTGTTTTTCCCTTTTGTCGAGAAAGAAATGACAGGTTTCACCAGTGACCCAAAATACTGGATCTGAAATCCCATAACCACCCTGATGCCATATCCCCCCCACTTCCCCCCTTTCTGTTACACAAACACCCAGTAAACAATGCAGTGAATGAAATGCTATGCTGTATCCAGTAAAGACAGAAAAACCAAAAAAAACAACATTATCCATGAATCCCCCTGTAATGTCTATATTTATCAGTAATCAAAATAATACTGTGAGGGAACCAAACCCCCCCACCACCACCAACTCATAGACACAATGGCCCATGATGTACAGCCTTTCCACTCTGTTCCATCTGCCTCCAGTCATTTCCCCATAGTGAAATGACCCTGTAACTTCAGAAATGCTCCGTTCCACTCTTTAAGGCTCCAGCAAATAATACTTTTTCAGGTGAGTAGACTGGAGCGAGTCTTCACCTGCTAACTGATAGGTAATTGTGCCTGTCCTTGTATCCCCTTAACTTGTTCTAATGAAAATATGTTTAACTCAACCAAAACTGAAACTCTGCCAAAACGCCCCAAATTAATCTATATGCAATCTATTTGTAGATATGCATCTTACAGTTTCCTGAAACATAAGCATGTTGTCTTAGAAACAAGCATTTAAACTAGCCAAGGGGGGAGGCAGTGGAATGGAGCAGGGAAATCCTAGCGCCCCCCCCAAAAAAAATAGGCTAGTAAGTGAGCTAAACACCAAGATAGAGACGTTGATAGGGAGAAGGCAGGAGAAAATGACAAAGGCAGTAAGGACTGGGATGAGGCAAAAAGGGGTAAGGCCATCAAGAAATGGAGGGTAATGAGTACCAATGCCCGTAGTCTGGGCAACAAGCTCCCTGAACTGGTGGCCTTGATGGAAGAGGGATGCCTGGATATTGTAGCAGTCACAGAAACATGCTACACAGAGAACCGTGACTGGGATGTTAACATACCAGGGTACACAACCTACAGGCGAGATAGGGAGGGGAGAAGAGGGGGAGGAGTAGCTCTCTGTGTAAGGGATAAAAGCAATGAAATAAGAGAGTAAACAGGAAGGAGAGGAAGCGCTGTGGGTCACCTTAGAGACTGGAAATGGCACTACAATCCGCATAGGGGTTGTATACAGACCACCATCTCAGGGGGAGGGAATGGACAAGGATATGATGGAAGGCATCCTTAGGATGGCAGAGAAAGGGGACATACTGTTGATGGGGGACCTAAATATGCCAGACGTTAACTGGAGCACCTTTGCTGTAGCCATATCCAAGAGCAGGGCCATTCTTGATGCCCTATAGAGGGCATGCCTCAGACAGCTAGTTTTGGAACCCACTCGTGAGGGAGCAATCTTAGACCTCATACTCTCAAATGGGGACAGTGAGAAGATCTCAGATCTAGAAGTGGGTTGCCATCTGGGAACAAGTGACCATCAAACTGTGGTTCACGATAAACTCAGCTACAGAGTCAAGCCATGCAAAAGTGAGGGTACTGGACTTCTGGAGGGCTGACTTTGGCAAGATGGGAGAGTGCCTTAGAAAAGCACTAGCAAACATGCTTGAAGGAGGTGTGGAGCAATAATGGGGAAACATCAAAACTGCCATCACAGAGGCAACAAGCCTTTGCATGAAGCAAATAAATCAAAATGAAAGAAAAAGCCACTATGGTTCTCAAAAGAGGTGGCGGGGAAGGTTAGGGAGAAAAAGATAGCATTTAGTAAGTATAAGGAAACACAGAAGGAATAGGACAGAGAACTGTACCAGTTAAGGCAGAAGGAAGCAGGAAGGGAATTCAGAATAGCAAAGGCCCAAACTGAGGAAAAGATAGCCAACTCAGTTAAGAAGGGGGATAAAACCTTTTATAGGTACGTCAGGGAGCGTAGAAAGACAAAGAGGGAGGGATAGTGAGGCTGAATAGAATGGATGGTGGGTGGGCAGAGAGGGACAGTGAAAAGGCAGGGATACTGAACAAATACTTCTGTTCAGTATTCACAAAAGAGGAGGAGGGGGAGGTACCTAATCCAATTAACAGAAGCACTCTGGATAGGGGGGTCAATACCAGATCTTTCACAGAAGAAAGGGTTCTGAAAGAACTCCTAAAAGTGAAAGTGGACAGAGCAATGGGGCCTGACAGAATTCACCCTAGAATTCTAAAAGAATTAAGGGGAGAACTAGTGACACCACTGACTACCCTTTTTAACAAATCATGGGAGGATGGTGTGGTACTTGAGAACTGGAGGAAGGTGGATGTGATTCCCCTTCACAAAAGTGGGAGCAAGACAAAGGCAGGAAACTACAGACCTGTCAGTTTGACCTCTGTGGTAGGGAAAGTGATGGAATCACTTCTGAAGGAAAGAACTGCTGAGTACCTAGAGGCCAGTGAGGCACAGGATTCAAGGCAGCATGGATTCACAGCAGGAAGGTCATGTCAGATGAATCCAATTGATTTCTTTGACTGGGTGACCAAAGTAGTAGATCAGGGAGGGGCTGTGGACATGGCCTACCTAGACTTTAGCAAGGCATTTGACACAGTCCAATGCAAAAGATTAATAAACAAATTAACCAGCCTGGGAGTGGGTCCCAGGGTGGTAGCCTGGGTAAAACATTGGCTGGACAACAGGATACAGAAGGTAATTGTAAACAGAGTCCACTCTGAAGAAAGTGGGGTTACTACTGGCGTACCGCAAGGTTGAGTACTGGGTCCAGTCCTTTTTAATGTCTTTATGTGTGGCATTGCAGAGGGACTAGAAGGAAAAGTATGCCTCTTTGCAGATGACACAAAGATCTGCAACAGGGTTGATACACAAGGAGGCATGGAAAGGATGAGAAGGAACTTGGCAAGGTTGGAGGAATGGTCAGAAGTATGGCAGCTTGGATTCAATATAAAGAAGTGCAAAATAATGCACCTGGGAAACAAAAACCCAGGGGAAAATTGCAAAATGGGGGGAGGTAGTAACAACAACAAAATGGAAAAGGACCTGGGGGTAGTTATATCAGATGACCTTAAGGTTGGTAAGCAATGTGAAAAGGCAGTAGGGAGGGCTGGGGGATACTGGGATGTATAGGGAGAGGCATCATCAGCAGAAAACAGGAAGCTGTTATCCCTCTGTACAGACAGTTGGTGAAACCCCATCTGGAGTACTGTGTCCAGTTCTGGAGACCCCATCTCTGAAAAGAAATAGACAGGATGGAGGCAGTCCAGAGAAGGGCAACTAAAATGGTGCAGGGTCTGCAAAAGAAGCCATACGAGGAGAGACTAAAGGAGCTTAATATGTATACCCTTGAGGAAAGGAGGGAGAGGGGGGACATAACAGAAACTTTTAAATACCTCAATGGAATCAACAAAGTCCAAGAGGGTAGCATCTTTCAGAAAAAAAGATGTGCAAGAACAAGGGGACACAATCTGAAGATAGAAGGGGGATGGCTCAGGAGCAATGTCAGGAAGTATTTTTTATTTCACAGAGAGAGTGGTGGATGCATGGAACAGCCTTCCTGAGGAGGTTGTGGGGTCTAAAATTGTGGGAGAATTCAAGAATGCATGGGACAGACATAAGGCAATTCTTTGGGGGGGGGGGTAGAAAGGAATAGCCTGTTGGTTAACCAGGATCTACAGCTTATCCTGTAGGTAGGGGAAATGGGCAGACAAGGTGGGCAAAGCGGTCCTTATCTGCCATCAAAGTCTATGTTTCTATGATCTATCCATCATCCGCTCCAGAGCGAAGTGCTGTGAAGCAGTGTTATTGCTCCCTGGTGAGTGGAATCTGGAGCAGGGGGAGCTTGTCGGAAAAGATGGAGGTTAATGAAGGAAATAGTCTGTCTGGTTTCCCCTGAACCACCCTGGATCAAGTTCTAGTATATGCCCTGATCTCCAGGTACTGAGCCCATGTAGCTCCATGCAGCCATAAATTAACTATCTCCATGGAGCAGTCCAGAATCCATCCGGGGACTTTGCTGGGACAGTCATAAGGCTTATCCTGAAGCTGGGGAGTATCCTCTCCCCTTTATATTCATCTGACCAGTAACTGTCTTCACTAGGATTTCACTGCAACACCTGACCCCCCACTGGTAAATCCATCTGAAATTAGTTATATAGGGTATGGGTTCACTTTTTGTTTGTGATATAACCCCCACCTGTCAAATGTGCCGCTACTGTTTTGTTGAGGTATTTCATTCTAATGGGAGGTTTGGGGGGGAGCAGGAATAAAGCATGTCTTACCCAAAAGAGGAACAATTTTAAGAATAGGTTCCACCAACCTTAAACACCAGTCCTTATTGTTTACTTGATCTAGGGCTTTATCCCCTTAAGAATTTCGCCAAGTCCATCCTCCTCATGATCTATTTTTAAATAAGTCAGGCAGATCTTTTGTAGGGCATCTCCAGCTGTTTCTGCATTCTCAAAACTCTGCCAGGAACCCGCTATCTGCACTTGTAATCTAGCAGGGTACCCCATCCTGAATTTAACTCCTGCAGTAGTTAACTTGGTGACAATGGGGTGGAAGGTGGATCATCTTTGGTGAACTGAACCCAGTAAATGTGGAGCCACCCACAGTTTCAAGTTCTCCCATTTTACCTCCTGGAGCTCCCTCACCTTGTTTAGAAAGTGCTGCCTCTTGAGAAAGTTGAGGAATCGGAAAATAAATGACTGGGGTGCCACACCCACAGCTGATGTAGGACGTAAGGGGCACAGTGCACCCTTTCAGTAATGTAGGTGGGGCCATATGGCGATGGCCGTGCTATTTTCTGGATCAACTTTTGTGTAAATAAAATAGTATCTACTACTTCCTCTCTCTCTCTGGGAGCCCTATGATGACTGCGTTATTGAGCCAGCTCTGTCCCTCTAAGTCTTTGACTTTGGCCTCCAATTGGGCCATTTTCTGCCATGTTGCTGTCAGCTCAGGGTCCAGTCAGTCAAATTTCTTTTCTAATGAGATGAAGTGGACTTTCTCTTTCTCTTCGACAAATCCTCAAGTGCTACAGTCATTGACTTGAATTCGGAGGTAAGTGAGAGGAGTTCCTCTCTAAATGGCTGGAATTCTTGGAGGAAGCGCTCCACAGTTAATGGAGTTTGCTCTGGTATTGTAGTAGCTGCCTGCCCACTGGTGGAGGTTTGGGCCCTTGTTTTTTTGCTGCTCTTCTCGGGCGTAGGCATGCGCTTAGGGGGCACCATTTTCATTTCTACCTCCATGCCACCACGTTTCGATTGCAAATGCAGTGTGTTCTATCCAGGCAGTCTTCAGGCACTGAATAGTGTTCAAATTTGTGGTAGGTAAGATCCTAAAAGTAAATTTTAAGGGGAAATTAGCCGGAGCTCTTCAGTGGCGCTGCTAAGCAGTAGGCTGCATCATGTGACTCCATTTCTGTTTATATTTGAGAATAGTTAATTCTCTAGTTTTGTCTTCATTTACTCTTTGCCTTACATTCTGGATACTGCTTGTATTACTTATTTTGTATTTACCTTATAATTACATTGTTTGATATCTCCCCCTTCCCTCCAGGACTCATCTGGAAACGAGCTATTATCAGCTCAGTACGTACTTCCTGGTTAAACTTCTTAAATAAATAAACACCTTGAAATTATTTGCTTCAATTTGTTTTATATGCTGATCGCAAGCTCTTCATTGAATACCTTTCTGTTATGTATTTATATGTTCTTAATTTTTTTTTTTATTATGTTCTGTTGTCCATTGTACGTATTAAGTGCCCTGAACCCATTGGGATAGGGTGCTATAAAAAAAATCTTACCTTGCCTTGTATAAGAATTTGCCATGTAGTTTTGTATGCTCTGTATAATGACCTTTGACCCTGAAGGGTTAAGATTTTTGTCAACATATCCTATAATAGCTGGGTTTTAAGTAAGCAATACATTTTGACCAGGTGTTTATTGAAGGATTTTCAAGGGAGTGGCACAAAGCCAAAGGCTTTTGCCCCTTAGTAGTACGTTGAAATACTTTAATGCAAATCCAGGAGTGGCTTATTGCACTTATAAAATAGTTAGCTGCTTTTATGTATTTGTAAAGTTAAACATTTTGCATTTTTTTACATAAAATTATTTATGTAAGTACAATAGTAGTTGCACAAAAGTTGACTGGTAGCGCAGTGTAACACAGTATTTGTGGTAGTGCAATACATGTTATTGAGTTACTACCGCTGTACTGCACCACATGCCGTACCGCACTGTGGCTCAACTTCAGCTCAACTACCACTGTACATTTTAAATGGCAAAATTACATACATGAAGTAGTCCCTGATTTTATAGACAGTGATGCTTTCTTGCCTTGGTAATGAGACCCGCCACCTGATCATGAATCCTTAGCTTTTTAGTGTATGGTTCGGTGATGTCTCACAGCCCAATGGGGTTTCAGAATTTTTATTCTTGCAATTTTATAGCATATGTTAGTGTACCCCATGCAAACAGTATTTGACCATTTAGGAGGCAGGGTTGGCCATACTCTATTTGAGAAAGGTAATTAAGATGTGTATATTAAAGTGAATTAAAGAAAGATTTCTGTAACGTTTAGCCTGTGCTTCTATCTATGCAGACAAACCGTGCCAATGACAAGAGTGACTCTTTGTTTTCTGTTGTAATCATGTATTATTTTTATATTAAGTAGTAAGCAAAAATGATAATAAAAGTAGCAGTTAAGTGTGTGGGACTTGAACATGCAGTGAAAAGATTTATGTCTTACCAAGACTGTTTGTTTAAGGTTTCAAATTTTTATCGCCTTTTGCTGAAAATCATCCTATCTACGTCTGCATATACAATCTAGTCTTTATTCAGTCGTTACTAGATGGTCACTAAAGCAAACTAAAGAATAGGACTGAAAGAGGGAAAAGCATTATGTTTCCAATCCTGACAAGATGACAGTTCTGTTGCTTCCATCAGTTTTCAACAAGCTGTAATTTAGAGATAATGAAAGTGGAATGTGCAATACAGGTGGATAATGTACATCCACAGTTATATTGGCTTGAGGCAAACCCAACCCTAGAAAGTGTTATTTGGATAAAATACAATTTTGATTGTTATTGTCAGCATTTTATATGGCATCTCTGAGCAGTTAATATCCATTGAATTTCAAAAAATATTTTCCCCTTGAGGTGCGATGTGTAGTTTAATGATGCAGAACTCTTAACCAGTAGTTTTCATTAACTAAGACATGACAGCTTTCAGGTACATGTACCGCCAGCACAGAAATGGGTAATTCAGCACATAGCCATATAATGGGTCTTAGAAAAGTAAAGAATCTCCTTGGGAAATGGTTGGAACAGTAATAAGTGTAAAATAACATAGATTAATTTGTAAATTCTCTTAAGATTCCTGCTTTTATTTTTGAATTTATTAAGTACTTGAGATAGTGTATGGGTCACTAATTTAGTTTATAACATGGGTTTTGAAAAATGTGCAACCCGCTTGTTTGAGTTGCTCTACATGGCCATGCATTAAATTCCCTTTTTAATACATAGTTTGGCGGAGTGACTCAGGGAAACTGCCATCAGGACTCGTTCACTCCTGAGGAAAGAACAACAAAATGACAGCCATGTACAAATCTTTAAGCATGAGGCATTTGCACCATGATTATTTTGGATAATAGGGACTCAAGTGTCAGGTAGTTGCCAACCCAGAAAATCAAAAGTGAAAAGCAGGCATGTTGGCAGTGGGTCATAGATGTGCATCTGGCTAATTAAATGTGGGAGGGTGCTCCACCCGCTGTCAGTGTGTTAAGTTCATGTTTTTTCTGTGGGTGAGCTCCCTAGAGGGGAAACAAGGTGAGAACATTGTGACAGTGGGTTGGAGATATGGAGGGTACTGTATGAAATGTGCGAGACCGCTCCGACCCACTGTCAGTGTTTGAAAGTGCTGTGAGAGAGAGAGAGGGAAAGAGTGCATCATGTGTTCTGGAGCGGTGGAGAGACAGGTCAGAGGAGGTGGTTGGGGGCAGTTCAGTTCGCGAGAGAGAGAGTGCATTGTGTTCTCCAGATCTGCGGAGAGACAGGTCCAATGAGGCTGGTTGGGGGAGGGGGGCATTAATGAGAGACAGAGATAACTGGAGAGACAGGTTCAAGAAGGTTGGTTGGGGGTTGAGGCCATTAATGAGAGACAGAGACAACTGAGGGGCATTGCAGGCAGCAACTTCTGTGTGTTGTCATCAAGTGATATGTCAAGGGTGCTGTAACTAAACACATTTGTAAGAAGTTGTTTTCTGGCCACCACTGTCTCACTCTCTGTGGCTGTCTCTGTCTCTGTCTCTCCTACCTGAGCTTATTTTCTATAGAGCGAGAGAGTGCTGGCCAGAAAAAAACGTGTGTGAAATGCATTTACTTAAAGCAGACTTCACAGATCATTTGATGACATAAATTGTAACAGAATTGTTACTCTAAACGTAATGAAATAAATATCTATTTCTGTGAACTACTTTAACATGCAGTAGGATACACAGATCTTTTTCATATTTAAAGGGGAAAAAACATGTTCCTGATTGTTTTTCTTTTAAATGCAATAACCCATGTTATAAGTGCAATAACCCACTCCAGGGTATGGGGTTATAGGGATTTAATCAACGCCCCGGGTGCTATGAGGGCACTCAGTCTGCAGCCTCATGCCTCACAGTGCACCAAGGGCATTGATTAAATCCCTATAACCCCATACCCTGTTGTGTGTTATTGCTTGCATAATTGTGTTACTCAGAAACATTGTTTTGTTAATCATATAAGTTACGAGCCTTGTATATTAACCATCAAAAGTGAGAACTATTTAAAGTAATGTTACTGTATGTATGGCACATACATGTAACTGCTTATTTTGTTTATATGGATGTGTAACTCTGTGTGTATATGCTGCTGTCACATGTTGCCAAAAAGGACATACTTGGAATTGAGACCAAATAAGTCACAATGTACCTACTTTTCCTTTGCATAAATATTTAAATAAATGTGTGTGCGTGTGTGTGCACATGCTGCATAATAGAAATGCATTGTTCATTCCCGTAGTTTTGCTGACATGCATGTAGATTACAAGCTTCAGGAAACAAATATTGACCCTGATTAACTTTTTTTGCTTGTGTTACCATAGAAGCAAGACTGATTGATTATTTATTTTATTTATTATTTATTTGAAAATTGGTGAGGGAAAGGTGAACCAAGCCATGGCTCATTTCCAAGAGTGACCTAGGGAAAGGGGTCACATAAGCGGTATGAATACAAGCAGGAATTAAAACTAAGTAAGCAATAGTACATGCAATAGCAATGGTACAAAGCCATGGAATAATACCATAGCGATAATACAGTGAAAGAGCAGAGAAACCAATCTCTCTGAAAAATAGTAAATTATGATTTATTTCTCCTTTTCTGTAACTGTATTGCCAGAGAGTTTGGAAAAGTGTTTTCAAATAAGAGATAACCTACCATTGTTTTGCAATTGAGAATACTATATGGTGACAAATCATTTTGTAAATAACACAGTAATTGTAGTATGGTGTTGGCAGCCATTCTTGAAGCACTGCACGAAATCTTTTGTATTGTGGGATTGATAACCATTCTTGAAGCACTGTATATTCGGAAAAGGAGGACTAGGTAATTCTGCCTATTTTAAGCCTCGCTTTGGTGGGGGGGAGGGGCATACAGATACAAACTGACATACAGAACCAGATTAAGTTGTTAGTGATATTTTAGTGAATGGGGAGGGGGTGATTCGGCCAGGACATGGAGGAAGTTCTATCTCTGTTTTCGAGAAGTACCACGGGATCTTTAACATCCTCCTGAACAACCACCAGAAAGGTGCTACATCCTACGTAAACAAAATTCCTGTTGTAATATGGGACTGATGACCATTCTTGAAGCATTGCATAAAACATGCCATGTTCATTACCCAGCTAGCTAAAAATTATGAAATGGTGTATGGAAGATCCGTTACCTAGTATTGTTAACAGTCTGTCAATAGTTATGTTGACTAGGTACCACATGTGGCATGGATTTTACATGCTGATGTATGTTAAATTCCTAAAATAAACTAGGCTGATCAGCCTCTATGTCACAGCCTCCACTGAGGTAGCTGTCAGGGTGCATTCATTTTTGAGATTTTACATCCAGAATTCACTACATTCTGTGGTACATAAAAGCAACAGCAGATGTTGGCAAACTGATCAGCAACTGTTTTTCTTCATGAAATAAACATGGATACATCAAGCTGGTATCAGGAAATAAAAGGAAGAAAATGAACTTATATATACTAAGTACTGTGTGAATTAAGTCTTTAGGTTAGTCTGCTGGTTTGTTTCTGTACTCAGTACAGATAAAAATTTTGAAGAACTACTGATGTCTCTGCAAAAACTCTAAACAATGTGTTTTGACACTATTTAGACAATTTGTTCTGTTTGTCCTTCCATCATTCTCTATTGCCAAATGATCTTTACTTTAAAACACAATCTTTGTTCTTTTGAATTTATCTGCTTCTGATGCTTGAATGGAGCTGAGATGAATATTCCTCTGCTTGTGGCATCATAATCTTTTGCTCTGGAAATTAAAGTACCTGCAGTAGTAAACAGAAATGATGCATGCAACAGATTGACTGGACCAACAATTACTTAGTTTATTGATAGTCATTAAATAAAACTACACTAATGAAGGAATGGAATGTGGTTTATGTAGGATATAGTACCTTTAATACCCTGTACACTGTGTCCCAAAGCACTTCACAGTTCACAAACACATAATAACAGCCACTAGGCATGTATAAAGAGATTAAGGGCTGATATGGAAAGCTCAAGGGTTTAAACGTGTAGCAAGAGTGAGAAATAGACATTGAGTTGCTCAGATCACCCAGTCAATAGCAGTAGTGGTATTCAAACCTTGATCTCCAGGTTAATAGCTCTGTGTTCTAAATATCAGGCTACACTATCTTTGCACTACAGAATTGGAAACTGATGTAGCCCACAGTTCAAGAGAAGTTGTGACCTGAACTTATAAAATGTTTGAACTTAATAACAGAAGACCCTTTTTATTTATGCTTGATGACAATCTGCTCCTCGGGGTGGTGGGAGGGGGACTATTTTTTACCACAGTGATCAGTGATGCAGTAAATATGACAATTTGCACTTCAACATGTTTTGCAGCACACATTGTATTTTCCTGTCTCAAGGGAGGTATTAGACATCGGCTTTACAAATGCACCAGCATTAATTCTCCCCATCATTCAACCGCAGGTTCGAAAAGAATACAGCAAATGCTTCCGACATTCATATTGTTGTGGTGGACTACCAACTGAGAGCTCCCACAGTTCAGTGAAGACATCAACAACAAGAACAAATGCCCGCTATTCCTCTGGTACTCAGGTAACAAAGAGTTTGACAGCATCTTTTAATTAACCTTATTTATAGAAAGCCAACTGAGACTTGTTCAGCACAAATACGCTAATTGTCTCCTTGTTATAATGATCTAAGTAGCATACATATCGTTTTTCTTATACAGTATATTTAGTTGAGAAATATCACTGAATTCTATCATACTTGTGCACATTTCCCCACTGCTGTGAGGCTAGCTTTGGGCAAGAACACAATTGCATTTTATTCAGCAGCACCTCAGTGCATTAACAAAGTTGTTAAAAAAAAAAAAAATTAAACACTGTAGCTGGGTTTAAAGGCACAGAAGCTTTTTATTAAGGCACAACTGGTTCCATATTAATATCTTTTAAAAATTATTGTAAAATAGTTTACTGCCTTTTCCCTATATTGCTTTCATACTATATGCAACAAACTAGCCTTCAGATTATCAAAAATGTATATCTCTGAGGATACTATATTAAGTATTAAGTTGGTGAAATGTTCAGCATTATTCCCCAATGCTCTTTTTCAGTGTACTAGCTTTAGAAATTAATTTCTATCATTTTATGGAAGAAAATGTAATGGACAGAAAGAAACATGCCTAGCTAAAGTTGCATATGATCAAATACATTGTTTGGTTTCAGCCAGAAGTAATATGTAATCTTTATATAGTAATACTGTAAAGAAAAAATGTTGAGAACCAAAAGTATCACATTTGTAACTCACTTCTATAACATTACCAGAGTCGAATAAGAAGGATGTGGAATGACACTGTACGGAAACAGTCCGAGTCTTCCTTCATCTCTGGTGACATCAACAGCACATCTACACTTAACCAAGGTCAGTTTTTGAAATAAATTTTTTGTGTTGTGAAGAAAGTTTTAGACCTATTTCACTTTGCTTTATAAGTCAGTAGCAGTAAATTATTAGGAGTTTCTAAGTTTGAATCTTGCCATATCCACTGGCCTGCTTTGTGGCTTTGAGAAGGTGACTTTGTATTTCCAGGCTTCAGTCTATCAAGCTGTGAAACTAAGTAAATGTAGAAAACACAAGAATCAGATTGTTGCATCAAGGTCTATCAGGGATGAATAAATTATCAAATTAAAGGGACACTGTTTACCTTTTCCAGGGGAAATTCAGTATATTGGTGGTTATCTAAAGTCTGGATTAAACTCTGCAACGAGTTCAGGCTCTACAGTACAAGTTGGTGTTGGAAAAATCCCATCAATGTGCTTGACTTATAGCCTGTTTTGATTTTGCAGTCACTGGGCTTCTTGAGTGTTAAACCTACATACTGTTTAATAGCTCCCTTCCATTCGAGTTGTTGAAAAACTATCCTGAAGAATTTGCTTCTGTCATTTTAAAATTGATAAATTCCTTCTTGACTGATGGAATTGTTCCTGATTCTTTTAAAGGGACACTGTCAACCCCCGGCCTCAAATTTTCCCAGGTTTAAAAAAATACATGTTATGAGTGTTCACATTCTATAGAGATTGCTGATGTAGCTGGTTGTTTGATTCTGATTCCTTTTTTCTTTTAAAAAGTGAAAAACAGACTGCCCACCATACTGGTGTTACTATACTAAAACATGTTTGTTTACATTTCGTGATCAACTTCAACTACATCTTTCCTGGACATGGGATCACACCCAACACAGTATAGTTACTCAAGATGCAGTGGGAGGAGTGGAGACCATCGCATCTAGACTGAATGTATTGTGTGGGGTGATTGTCGCATTCAGAAAGTATGCAGCATGGGTAGATCAAGGATTTTAAATAGAACAAGGCTGGGTATAATTACACCATTTGCATATATTTCAGTTCTACTATGAAAGCAATCAGGTAAAACAACCAGCAGCATTAGTGAATTTTAAAGGTAAGCAATCATAACATGTGGGTTTTCAACTTGAAATAATATGATGCAAAAAGGGTTGACAGTGTGTCTTTAAAGTTGCTGCTGCTGTTCATACTTTGAAAAAGCCAAACCTTGATTTTAATAACTTAAAAAGATCCATTTTAAATTTACTGATAGTTTCCAAGTTACTTAAAAGCATGACGGCTAACTAGCTTGTGACCCACTTGGAAGCAAATGGTTTACTGGATGATTTTCAGGCTCTGTTTTGGACTCATTTTAGCACCAGATCAACACTTGTCACAGTCTCTAATGATCAGTTGATGACTTTAGACAATAGTTCATTGGCAGTTTTGCTTCTGCTGGACCTTTCTGTGGCAGTTTGACACTCTTAACCATATGCAACTACTGTATAAGCTAAAAAAGGCCCTTAGAGGTGTGTCTGACTGACATGTCATGGTTTAAATTATTCCTTGTTTCTACAATAGGTCCTTTATACTGTATTTCTGGGAGACTCCAGTTCTGTCTCTGCTGCTTTAAATGAGGGGGTCCATTAGGGTTCCATCCTTAGGAAATTATTTCTTAATGTTTATATGAAGCCCCTAGTGAAGTTGCTGTACCACCTGGTTGTGTTGTTTCATTTGTACCCTGATGACATCCAGGTATACTTTACAGTAAAGTCCATGAATGTGCAGTGTCATATTCCTTGGTCACGTGTTTATAAGTAATTAAGTCCTGAATGTTTTCTCCAGGTAAATCCCACCAAAACTGAACTCATAATTGTTGATCCTCCATGTATGTCCAAGCATGTACTGGAATGTAATATTGTTTTTGAAAATGTTTAAATCAAATCTGAATTTGACATGAGGAACTTTGGTGTTCTTTTTAACACAAAGCTTTTTTCATTATTATTATTATTATTGTTATTATTTATTATTATTATGCACATTACTAAACTTGCCAAGACTGGGTTCTTCCAGCCATAAAATGTGGCCAAGTTGCAGAATGTTTCTGTCTTTCCCCTTAACTTACTAGTTGAGTCATGCTTTTATTTCTAGTCCTACCAGCTATTGTGATTAGATGGATAAATTACAGTGCTTGTAGGATGTTGCTGCTCATGTTTTCAACGAAGTCTAAACTTCAAGATTATGCTGTAATTACCCCTGTTCTAAAATATCTGCATTGGCTGTCAAACAGGTTGATTTTAAAATGCTTTCCTTGGTTTACAAGGCTTTGTATTGTCTTGCTCCAAGTTATTTGATGGAAGTATTGGTACCAGTTCCTTTCCCAAGCCTGACTTTTTCAAGCTTTCTAAATTTTTTACTTGTTCCATATACAAACTTGTAGACAGTAGAAGACTGAGCTTTCTGGGTTTACAGTTCATAATTATTGAATTTAAAACCGTATAATATAGAGTGCTCCCAGCAGTGTGATGACATTGAGCAAAAATGTTTACCCTACCTTTTTAAAACTGCAAAAGATTCCAGGTATCTTACAGTTTTTGTGATAGTAAAATGTTCTACTTTCACCAAATGCTGAGTATTTTATAAATGTTTTAAGCGCATTTTTCATGTAGAAAGAAAAGATGGCCACAATATTTGGCTTAAAAATATCATTGTAAACAATGGTAAGGGTTATGAGTGAGAAAAATGAAAAACAAAAATATGGTGTACAACATAGAAGGCTTCTGGAACAGTAAATCTGATAGGTATGTTAATGTTTTTATTAACTGTATCTAGAATTAGTTTAAAAAAAAAAGACAATTTTTCATTGCACTGCTGCTTTAAGTTAAATACCCTGCATTTTGGAGCACGCTTTTTCTGCAAGTTGAGGGTGCAATAGTCTTGCATTGTACTACTCTTGTACCTTTACTGTGTGCATGTCACTTTCTGTGACCTTTTGATAATGGTTCTGTTGACTTTACTATTTCTTATTCCTTTGTTCATGTCTTTATTATGCCAGTCCTGATTACTTTGCTGTTGCATGCATCTTTGAAACTGTATAATGGAATGGTTCTTTTGTTATTTTATTGTTTGTGTTTAACCTGTTTTGCTACTGTAAAGCACTTAAATTTATTTTTACATGTTTGTGCTTTAAAAAATAAAATTGCATTGATTTTGGCATACTATTTGTAGTTGAACAAACACATTTTATAATTCTTTATCTTCTGTAAATTTTTTAATGTCACTGATGGTTTATGTGCTTTCTTTTTCTTCGAAAAAATGAAAAACATACTGTTGGTGTAATCATACACACATTTGTATTGTCAAATTCCTAACCTCCTCTTACTTCCTTGACTTTAGGAACATTCCCAAACAGTCCAGTCACTCATGATGCAGTAGTCTCCTCACGCTGTATGATGAGTGGGTAGATTACCTGGGTGTGTTTCTGAGTCATGGGAAGAATACAGTGAGAGGAAACAAAAAGATCTTCCAAGAATCAGTCTTCACCATTCATCACTGGTGGGTCTATGCCAGAGACACTACAACACCACGGGAGTGCATGCTTTTAAAGCTTTGGAGATAGGGGACCAACATCGGAGACAGCGCTGCCCATGAGGTGAACATATCATGTGGCACTCGTTGGCTGGTCACGTAACTGACACTGGCCCCCCTGCCTCCTCATTTCTGTTCTTCCCGCTGTCGAGGAAAGCACTCCGTGGGAGCGTTCACCATTTTTGCTGTGTCACATGGCTTAAGTTCTGTTTTTCACCAATCACTTGATGCTGTATAGCCTTTTTCAGTCTTCTGTCATTGCCTTTCTTCTTCTGTCCCCTTTCCAGCTGGGTTCTCGCTCGAGGTTGGATCATAGGGGTGGGGGTGTAGCCATCTTTTTTAAGACCAAACTGGGCCTTATGGATGTTCCAGTGGGGATCACCAGATCCTTTGAGTGCATCATGGGAGAGGGTGTAGGTTGCAGGATACTCCTCATTTACCATCAACTAGGTGATGGGGGTTTATTCCTGTAGGAGATTGCGGACTTCATCATTGACACATTGTTGGAGTCTCCCAGATGGATAATTCTGGGGGACTTCAGTGCATGGATCAATGATGAACTCTCATCATTTGGTCAAAATCTCCTCCAGCAAATGAAAATGCTGGGCCTCACACAGGTGATTACCTCCTCTAACCATATAGGGGGACACTCATTGGATCTGCTCTTCCTCCTGGGGATGGAGATCTCTGACTTAGGGGTGGAACCAGTCAGTTGGTCTGACCATCACACCATAGGTTTCAGTTTTGGGGCCTGCCCAAATAGACCTACCCAATCAGAGATGGTTGGGTACCGCCCTTTAAGGGGAGTTACCCTAGATGGTCTATCTGCAGTCCTGGACCTATCAGGATTGTTGGGTGAAAGCACAACTCCAGGGGATCATGTACTAGCCTATAATAAGGCAGTGGGAGATGCCCTGGATTTAATTGCTCCTGTTCACGTTCGACCACTAACTCTGTACCCGATGTCCCCTTGGTATGATGGGACCTTGAAGAAGCTGAAGCATGTTGGTCGAAGGCTGGAAAGAGCATGGCGGAAGTCTGGCCTGGATGCCGACAGGCTTAGATTGATAGAACATTACAATGGCTATCAATCAGAAATCACCTGTAAGAAGGCAGAGTTCCTGTCCAGGGAGATTTCTGCTGCGAAGTACCGACCGGCTCAACTTTTCCGAACTGTTGGCAGATTGTGCAATTCAGTCCGTCTCCAGTCTGGAAGAGCTTTTTCACAAATTAAGTGTGATGAGCTAGCTCAGTTCTTCGCAGATAAGGTTGCTGGCATCAGGTCCGGAATCGGCCCAACTCTGTGGGGTTGCGGAGGTCGGCGGGAGGTGATGAGCACCTGGTCTTTCTGGACAGATTTTAGCCGAGCAGAATTCATGGACATTGTGAAGACTGTCCAGACTCCGCACCCAACCTGTTGTAGTTTGGATCTGGGCCCTACCTCCCTTTTAGTGGGGTGTGTAGATGGTATCTGCCCAGTCCTAGCTGAAATTGTATGGAGATCCTTGGTGAGGTGTCTTTCGAGACCCTTTTTAAGGAGGCCAGTCATTCACCACTCCTTAAAAAAAACCTCCTTGGATCCCGACGATCCAGCTAACTACCAACCTGTCTCTAACCTTCCCTTTGTGGGGAAGGTTATTGAGAAGGTGGTTGCGCTGCAACTGGACAGTCACCTTGTAACTCACAATGTCTATGAAGCCCTTCAGTCTAGTTTCAGGAAGAGGCACAGCGTGGAGACTGCCCTTGTTCGGGTGCTAAATGATCTCCTAATGGCGAGAGATCGAAAGGCTTTTACCATCTTGGTCCTTCTTGACCTCTCAGCAGCTTTTGACACTGTGGACCATGAGGTGCTTTTGCAGACCCTGCTGTTTCTTTGTGGACTCTTGGGTACAGTCCTCGAATGGTTTCGATCATTCCTTGTAGGCAGGGTTCAGAGGGTGGTCACTGGGATTTATTCCTCTGATGCCCTACCCCTGTCTTGCAGGGTGCCACAGGGCTCCATACTGGCACCCATTTTTGCAGAGTTTATGCTGCCATTGGGAGATATCATTAGGCGTTACAGCTTGAGTTTTCACTGCTATGCAGATGACACTCGGCTGTATATGTCCTTCGTGCCTGGACAGGTTGATGCGATCTCTGTGCTAAACAACTGCCTCTCCGAAATCAAAGACTGGATGAGCTCCAGTTGGCGGAGACTGAATCCAGAGTAGACTGAGGTGCTAAATGCGGACCTGGGTTGCCCGGGGGCGGGTTTGGGGGCTGGGCATGCATCGGGCTTGTGGCTTGACAGTGTCCGGCTCACTACCTCAGATCAGATGCAGAACCTGGGCATTATTTTTGATGATGGTCTGACCATGAAACCTCAGGTGTCAGCTGTGGTTAAATCCTCATTTTACCACCTGAGGACTATCGCCAGGGTGAAACACTTGGTTCCGCTGGGCGACCTTCCAACATTAGTCCATGCCTTCATTACTACCTGTCTTGACTACTGCAATGTCCTCTACCAAGGGCTGCCTGGAGTTGAAATCCACCACTTGCAGCTGATGCAGAACGCTGCGGCCAGGCTGTTGACTGGTACCTCTAGGTCCAGTCACATAACACCTGTGTTATGCAGACTACACGGGCTGCCAGTTCAGTGGCAGATCACCTATAAGGTAGGCTTGCTTGCCTTTAAAGCCCTACATGAACAGGGACCCGTCTACCTGAAAGATCTCCTGATTCCCTACTCCCCCAATCGCCTGCTCCGATCTGCCGATGAGGGATTGCTAGAGATTCCCAGGGTTTGTCTCAAAACATCTAGAGCTCGTGCCTTTTCATTTGTAGTACCAACCCTGTGGAATTCTCCACTTAGTCAGTTAAGAGAATGCCTGACCATCAGTAGTTTTAAATCTTTATTAAAAACTTATTTATTTACTTTGGCATTTTCAGACTAATTTTAATTTATATTGTTCATCTATATTTATGATGTATTTTTGGACAGCGGCTTGATATCGAAAGGTGCTATACAAATAAAGATTTGCTTTGCTTTACTTGCTTTATGGCGCCAAACCCTGTTTTTGCTATTTTTTCTTATTTTCCGAGAACCAGTCATGACTGGATCCCAGGGGCCTAAGAAGCAGAAGAAATGATCAAAGGGACTGAATCTCTCCCTATGCATCAGTGTCCCTGTGGGAGAAACATGTCTATCTGGGACCGCCATGATTGTTGCTTCACCTGCCTTAGAGCGAACCGGTACATTGATCACTGAGATGCCTGCTTGTCAGTGGACTTTTGGACCTTGCAGATTCATATGATGAGGTGAGAAAGGGACCACCCCACCTTCAGAGGCAGGCATCACACTCAGGATTCTTAAGTAAAATTTCTGGGCTCTTCCCCCGAGCCCCTCCCCGGTACTATACATACTGAGGGAGACCAGGCCTCTGCTAGTCCTCGTCTCACTGAGCTGGGAGGCCTGGGGAGGGGTTTGTGGGACAGTCAGTCCCCCAAGGGGCCAGATGTGCACCCCCCAGTCTGTTACTCTCTCGGGGGTCTGGAAACCCCTGATGGCAGAGTCACAGCAATACACTGGGCCTGTGCCAGTGGGTCCCTTGGGGCTGCGGTCCAGCACAGCTTCTTCGACTCCTAGCACTAAGGACACTGCTGCTGAGTGGGGTGGTGCCTTCCACATGGACAGGTCCTTTCCTACTGCTGTTTGCAGATCCAGGAGCGAGAAGGTATCTGAAGCCAGTCGCCCATTGGAGATCTTCTGGCTCTCATTCTCCGAGCAGTTGGATGATCCAGAGGGTGAGTACCAGAATGATCTCAACTGATTTCCGGAACTTGGTGAGGAAGGAGACCTATTTTGGCCTAGCCCTAGGCCTTTAGCATCTGCATCATCATCTAGGGGTTCTTCTTGGCCTGGTGCCCACCACAGTAGCGCCTCCCCTGTGTCTCATGGTGCCGCTTACAGTGCTGAGGATGCTTCTGGTGCCAGAGGGGAGGGCAGCACTGGGCACAGTGCCAAATTGGGTTCCAGTGCTGAATCTTACTCCAGTGGCACTTGCGGTGCCGAGGAGGGGGTGGTTCCGTCACCAGCTCCCCTTGCTCTTGGATCATGCTGCTGCAGACGTTCTTGGGCCTAGTCCAAGGGGCAGAGCTCATTCAGGTGAGGTGGGGGCTGGTAAGTCCCAGTTGATGCTGTGCTCCATGTCTGGAGTAGCAGGTGGCTCTGGCAGCAGTCAGAGTGTTGAATCAGGTCCTCCAGCTCCCCCAGAACCATCTGGGCCTGGGGTAGGTGTGGCTAGGGGCCACCCTGTGGGACCACTGTGGCTCCAATCTCCCCAGCTGGGGTTTTCTCTTCAAGGGCACCATCCAGATCACCCCTCTACAGTTGGGTGTTAGCGAGTGGATGAGATGCTCAACCAGTCCTCTCAGGAGAGGTCCCTGGTTCACTCTCATAGTCCTGGCCCAGGACCTGGCCTGGTTCATCATGACCTACCTCCTCCTCTGCCTGTCCCACCTCCTGCCCCAGACAGTTTTGGTCCTACAGGAGCCCTGACCTGGGAGTAGTTCAAGGCTTTGATGAGTGCCTTTCCAACCTACCTGATGGCAATGGACCAGGCTATCTTTCAGCCTGAAACCCTGGCACCCCCCCCCCCCCCAACGAGTCAAGCTCCTCTCTATCTACCTCTCCTCCAATGTGGAGTACACCCATTATCAGCAGTTCCTTTCAGAGATAATGAGGGAGCTGTGACTGTCCCATTTTTTCTAGCTGCAATACTGCATGCCTAATGCTGTCCTTTCTTGGTGAGTACAGTCATGACTCCACAGTTATACCTCCATGGCCTAGGCCATTTGCAGAGGCATCAAGAGACATCTGGCTCCGTCCCTCTGCCCACTTTTCAGCCCCAAGGAATGACAAGTGCATGCATTGTACACCCCTGGGATCTCCAGGAGCCATGCCACACCCATCATGTGGGATCCAGCTCCTGAACATTCCCTGTGGGCATAGGCACCTAGTGTGTGACTGTCCCCTGGAGTCAGATTCAGTCGCATTTGACATCTGGGTTTGTAGAGTCCTCTTGGTGGTGCACAGCATGTTGTGCATTACTGCACACCAGGTGTCCTATGGCAGGCACCTGTGGGTGACACTGGGTCAGATCATAGCATCTTTGCTAGTTTGTGAGACAACCATACAGGTGATACACATTTCTGCACAGGGTCTGGAGCTGGCGAGACACCAAGTGAGGGCAACCTACAACGCCAGTGAGGTAACCTCTAGACTAGTGGGATCTGCAGTCTGCATTAGGCAGATGGCGTGGCTGCATCTTTCCCAGTTGTTATCGTTGGCACTGCATAGGATAATCACCTCACATTTCCAGGGGGCCCATTTCTTCTCCTGTAGGGCAGGCATGAGCTTGTGGAGTGCATTCCTGCTCTCAGGCCATGGGAGTGTCCACCTGACCCTGTCTCAGACCTCCCCAGGCCCATGAGTGGCCCCCACCTGTCTGTGTCTTCCCCCCACAGAAGGCTGAGGGAACAACCATTTCCCACAGGGTTTGCCAACACCACCCTTGGTGGTAAGCTTGGCACTCAGACCCACCAGTGATGAATGGTGAAGGCTGATTACTGGAAGATTCAAAAATTATATACTCAGTATAATTCTCGATCTTCCAGAATATCTTCACCATTCATCACTGCAACCTGCCTACCCTCCCCCACAATGGCCAGGCTTCTGGGCAGTCTCTCCTCTTCTTTTCCTTGCAGTCTTTCCCTTTCTTTTTATTTTGTTAAAAAAGTGGGAGAGAGGCATTAAGGGCAGACCTCTTCTGAGACTTGTTCCCTCCATACCCCTATTTGGCCCTCCCAAGAAAAGGTTTTTTTTCTTAGGGGCACTTATTACCCCCAACCTTTCCTCTATCCTTTCCCTTGTTGTAAAAAAAAAACAAAAAAAAAACTGAAAGGACTAATTTTTAAGTCATTGTTTCTTCTTCTACCTAATAAAAAAAAAAAGAGGGGGAGGGTGAGAGCATTAGAGTAGTGATGGGCTGTAGACGCCTTTGTTTCTTATTTTTGTTCCCCCCCCAACCCTTTAGGTGTAGAGGATCTGCAGTTGCTGGCTGTTGGATGAGCTTTTTCTTGTTCCTTCTTGGGAACAAGGCCTTGCAACGGAGCAGGTGCTGTAGGTACTGGAAACGTTTTGGGAATTGTAGCCCAAGTTTCCTTACCAGTTCAGCTTTATTTTCCCTTGCAGTTCGCCTCCTGCATTTGCTTTAGTGGCCTGTTACATCTCTCTTTCTCTTAATCCCATGTTTTTCGGGAAGTTTCAGTCAGAAACAGGGAGTCTGGTGGATGGGAAGCCTAACTTTTTGTGGATTCCTATACCTGGCAATTGTCTTTTAGCAGGGACCTCCTTTTTACCCCCCTCTTGGGGTTGCACTTTTATCTCCAGAGCTGCTAAAAATCATTACTTGGCTTGGAAACCAGACCTACTGGTGCACTGTTTGAGCCCTGACTCAGCTATTCTCAGACTTTGAAGATCAGAGGCTCTCTATTGCTCCCATGTTATGTTTTGGTCATATGGAACTCCTAATCTATAACCTCTTACAGTTTTCATACTCCCAGGTGGACAACTATGGCTGGCAGCATTGTTTCCTGGGCTCACAGCTCTACTACTGTTTCTGACTTCATGGAAGTATTTCTTTCCTTGCAATCTTACCATTCTAAGCTGGTCCATCAACATTCTCATGGACCATGTTCTTTGCTTGAGGGTCAACTAGACCTTAGGGAGCATAAGCCTTGATTTTCCATGGTTGAGAGTAAGCCAACTCTTCTCACACATTTGCTTTTCTGCTGAGAATTCAGGGTCCCCCCTATTCTCTCTCTCTCTCTCTCTCTGTCTGTCTCCCCAGTTGTCCTGGACATCCTTTGGCCACTATAAAGAGCCTCCTCCCAAACCCATATTTTTTTTCTATGGTCAGTTTTTATTTAGTTGTTCTTTTTATATCCTATATCTTTTTGTCTGTCCCTTGGTTCCATTGCACCAGCCCTCCCATTTTTTCTAACACTATCTTTCCTCTCCTAGGCAAACAGAACTAGGGAGGCTGGAATCGGTTACTGTCCAGCCCGCGAACACCATGTCATACGTTCACCTCAAGGGCATTGCCATCTCCGACATCAGTCCACTCCTTCCAGAGCTTTAAAATGTATGCTTTTGCAGGGTCCTAGTGCCTCCAGCATAGACCCCCAGTGAGGAATGGTTAAGATATTCTAAAAGAGCAAGAATAACGTTGAGTATGTAATTTTCATTTTTTTTTTCATGGTAACACCAGTATGGTGAACAGGAAGTCTTTTTATTTTATTAAGAAAAAAGAATCAAATACAAGCCAAATTCCTACATCAACAAATTTGTACAGAATGCAAGCAACCGTAACATTTGTTAAGAGACTAGAGATGCTTTGTAGCCAGTGGGGGTTAACAGTATCCCTTTAAAGTCATAGTTACTTATCTGTAGTTTTTTCATAGTCAGACACAATCGTAAAAATGACAAAATAATACTAGTAAAATTACTATGTATAAGCAGTAACACATGACTAATGCCATACCATGGGTAGGTTGTGAGGCACAAGGTGAAAGCTGAGTGCCTTCAACCACTATGGGGCATGGAGATGTTACAACACATCCTATAGGCCTTGAAGTATGTCATTACCATTACAAAATTGGTTATGAAATAAAGAAAAAAAGAATTATTCAAAAAATCCATTTTAAATAAAAAAAAAAAATAGTATATACTTCCACTTAGTTAAAAACAAAGTCCAAAATCTGTTTCTTTTTTTTCTCTTTTCCCACATTCAGTAGATTAAGTGTTTACCATGGAATGCAAGAATTCAAAATTCTGCACAGTTCTTCTGGCATGCGCATACCCACTCACACAAATACCCACCCAACCGTCCACTCCCAGAAGGCCTCATGAGTAGTCAGGACCACAATCTGATTCATAGCCGGGTACACAGCAGAGATTTCTCTGGTAATCTGATAAGGCTTGGAAGGAGATTTTTCATGTTCAGCAAAGGAATGTAGTTCAGACATCATGAAGGGGAAACATTTAATTATTATTTTCAGTTCTGGTGAGTTTTATTTATCAGGGCTCAATTGAAGGAATTTTAGTTAGAGAAAAATGGCTATCATTAGGATTTTTGTTTTGTTGAACACAGTGTATTGATATGACTTTGATAATGCTTCCTGGTTGGGGAAACAAATCCAAACTGTGATATAATAATTAAACAGTTTAAAAAGGTGATTACCCAATCAGGGTTTAGGATTATTTTTACACACATTATAAATGTGAATTTAAAGGGGAACATGTGCACGTTAGAGCTTTTATAATCTCTGGTCACACATTTTCTGATTCTGCTTTCCTCCATAGGCTAAGTATAGTCCTCTGCAATTGTACATAACCCAGGGAGGACAGTGGGACCAGCACATGAAAAATCAGAGCTTACAAGAACTCTAACATGCACTGCAGACTGTTGAATTTCCCACTGTTGCCTACTGCTGCGATGTCAGCTACAGGGGATTCAGGGATTTGTAGTAAAAACTGTCAACCTACATGTAAACAAAATTAGTCTGATGTAGTCTATTATATTATAATGCAGTAAACAGTAAGTAAACCAAAATGTTTTTGCACACAGAGGGTTCATTGGTACCTGCCCCACACTTGAATATGGGTCCCATTTTGCTGACAGTTCCTCTTGAATGTTCATACCTTGTTTTGAAGATGATGTACATTCTTTTTTTGTCATCAAATGGTGTTATAGCCAGAGAAGGCAATAAACAGCAACCTACCTTAAAAAAAAAAAAGGTCGAACATTTAATCATTTTCTTTTTTACAGTTTTTGTGTAGTGGTTAGAACACCGGTATGGAGGTCAGGAGATATATGTTCAAATCCACTAAACCAAAGACTTTTGTTAGGCCCTTGAACAAGTCACTTTGCCTCCCAGTACACCAGTCCACTGAGCTGCAGAAATGAGTAGATGCCTGACCCCACTGAAAAAGAGATATTCAGCTGGGCTATCTTAAGAAAATAAATAGAAAAATTAAAAATAATACATTCTAATTTGTACACAGATCTGCACAGAATAACTCTTGAAACTTTCTTCTGCAGTTACATTTGTACATTCTTACAAAGGGGGGTTTAAAATCATATCCACTCAAAATGTGCATTTTGAAAAAGTGTCCTTTCGTAGGAAGTGTATCTAAATTGAATTCATTTATAATTTAGATTAAAAGCAAGCAACAGCATGTGCAAAGCATAACTTTAAACTTTTCCTGACCTTAGTGTTTGAGTAAACAACACAGATACTATTCCAGTAATATATCTGATGGGTTTTATCTTATACTTGTATTATAAAAGCAGCACATAAGAGACTGACTTAAGTCCTTCCCATTCTGCTGAGTTTCTTTTGTTCAAAGATCGTGGATTCTTGCCTCACAAAGTGTTCAAGTGAAAAAAAATGTTTTCTATATCTACCTAACAACTTTTAAATGAGGTCACTAGCATTGTTCAGATTCCAAATTCAACAACATTACCATCAATCGTAATGAGCAGTGGAAAGTGGAGCTTGGAAACACTGTGCTGCTTATTGCTGTAGATCACTTTGCAGTATGTGGATATGTAAACAGTAAAATATAAGATGACACTGAAATGGTTGTATAAAACCATGCATAACCAAGTGATTTAACGAACCAGAGACCAAAACAGACATGGTATATAATACTCTACTAAAGAAAGTACAAATGTATTCTGCTGTTTTGAAACAACCAGTTTGAAACATTTTATTTTATAATGATGAGTGAACATATTACCAGCATTATAAAGAAATTTCTTTGCTTCATAACTTGTGTGGCCTCCGATGTTCTCCAATAAGATTAGTGAAATCTGTCAATAAGGGAAGACCGAGAATTCATCATTATATCCCGTGAATTTCTGCTAGCTATGATGAAATCACTCTAGCAGTGTAAGCATTAATATTTAAAATATAAATATCTTTCTGTCCCTGCCTGAATGGAGCACAGTATGTTCTTATGGTGCAAGTTGATTTTGGAATAAGCTTTCAGGCCTTCCTTGGGGCATGTGAAGTGTCAAGATAAGATCAGGGCTGATGCAGTGCTCTGCTTGCGTATACAACATGAGGTGTTTTATACCTTGGTGACAGCTTTAAAACACATTTTCAGGCAAGATTTGTAAGCATTAATTTCTTCATACTAATAGGAAGAGCTAAGCGTCCTTCTGGTCTCAACAAAAAGTATGATCCTTTGTGAAGGCTGAACCTTAAAACCATTGCAGTTCTGTTAACTTAGGGTGACTGCTGGGCATAGCTTCCAAGAGTCTGTAAAATGGATTTAGCAATGGTAATAAACAGATGCAGATCTAATAATTTGAATTGGGGGGAGGGGGGAGCACAGCATAGAAATTACAGTTACATCTTGCAAATATGATAAATGTATAAGCATTTTTTGTATATGCAGGTTGTATATTGAAAGAGTAAGGTAATTATGACTTAAATGATAACAAGTATAAATGGCTGGCTAATAAAAATATTTGTTTTATCTATTATTTCTTAAAACTTTTTTTTATAGTAAAATCTATTTTTATTAGATGCTTAATGCTGATCTTTCATTTGAAATTGCTGGTCTCCGTTTAATGCTAGGGGTTTGGCTAACACAAATACATACCTTTTTTATTCACAGGAGAATAGGCATTCTGAATCATAAAGTGTCATTTATAACTGAAAAATAAATAGCCTCAAGTTGTCTACTCAAAATCAATTTTATTACAAATACCATAGCAAGCTTTTTGCAATTTGTCTTGCCTTAACCCTGTTTAAAAAAGATAATTTCCCTGATGGTTTTAACTTTTCGTTAATAAACACAGATGTTTTCATTAATGACTGGCCTGCACCTGTAAACATATAACATTTGAAATTCCCAGTTGTGGACCACAGTGGTTAGGTTTTATGATATTAAGCTGTAACATCTTGAAATATAATGTTGATCTCAATGCGCTTGCCATTCTTGTTTGACAAGTGATTTTGTGTAAATTAGTAAATGTCATTTCTCAGCAGGTGTTTACATTTGGGAATTTCCTAAGCACCTGCGAATAGCTGAAATTTAGTTTTATCCTCCCTTTTCTGCTGTGCATTACTAGTTCAAATATAATCAGGATTTCTTGGCTAAATTTCTGTTGACTCGTGCCAGTTTTGTCATCAGAAATAAAACAGAAGTACTTGATTAAGATTGCAAAAGCAGAATTTGAAAACTGATGTCTCTTTTTCTGTCTTATTGCTCTAGGAATGACTGGCAATTACCTACTAACAAATCCTCTTCTACGACCCCCACGGCACTAACAACCCCTATAACACGTTACTCGCTGAAACAGTTGTATGTAACACCCCTTCGGCTCCTGTGTTTAACTCACCAGGTGTGCTTACTTGATTAATAAAACTGGGACTCTGTACCCATTGGGTTCTTTATGCCATCAGAAGTACAAGCTGCAGTATCCCATTATTTTTGCATAGTTACATTAAAGTTTGTAGAGGGATACTTCAACTTTATTTATGCATTGTCTCGAAAACTGCATCATATTATAGCAATTTCTCTGTCATAATTGTGTTGATTCCAATATTGATCTAGACATTACCCAAAGGTACTCACATCAGAACAATACTGGATGTTACTGGCAAGGCCATCTAGTATCATTTTGAGTTGCATTGCCTGCAAAGCATATATGGTTTATTTGGCAGTGGGTCGGCAAATATATTTATATATATATTTTTTTATAACTGCTGTTGAAGATCTCATTTTTTTTTTTTGTAACTGTTGTTGGAGATCTCAAAGAGCAAATCCTGGAATCACAAAACACTGGCACATTACAGTATAACTATTCAAGTATTTGTTGTTAACATTTAGGAGAAATTCTATAGTATAGTGCAGTTTTATGATAGTTTATTTTCTTAAGATATTCTTAAAAGATTACTTCTGAATCCACATCAAAGCCATTCGATTTGTACTTGATGCAGAAAACAGATGAGTTTACTCATGTCTTATAAGATTTTTCATTTAGCCGCAACAAACACATGAATATTTCATTAAGGCATCATCTACTAGTCAAGGTTTGTGATTAAAGCCCTCACATAATGAATCAAAATTAATTCAGTTTAAAGTTGATTCATGTAAAATTCTAAACAGATACCAAACATAGCACGCAACCTCAATGAAGAATATTTTTATTTTGAGGTTTATCTTAACTTTACTGCAGTTTCTATTTTCATTCTCTTGTTTTCTTACTTTTCCTTATGCTTTCCTCTAGCGACCTACAGAGAGACAAGTATGGGAGTAAAACTTAACTTTGCCTATCAAATGTAAATTTTCTCAGCATGATTTTTAAACGGGCACAATTAAAATATAACTAGAGGTCATAAAGTAGACTCAGCGGGCAAGTGGTTCACAATTTGCATGCACTTCTAGTGCAAGTTTCCCAAATGAATAAAGATGGTACATTCAGATTTTCATGTGGTTAGTAAAATCAGGTCTGTTGCAAACCCCTTTGATAATTAAGGACGTGCAATGCTGAAATAATGTGCTGTTCCAAAGCAGGAGAGCATTGTAAAGCTGCAATAGCCAGTGTGCTGTTTGCACTTCAGTGGTATGTTTTTTTGCTGGAGCCTGTAAAAAGCATCCAAGTGTAATCTGCATCGCACAACCTTGGGCAAAAGCTGGTTCTTGAAAACTGACGATATGAATATATAATATTTATTCAGTAGGCAAGGACACAGAAGCCATTGTGTAAATCTTGTTGTCTGAGCTACTATATGTATAAATGACATTTATACATACAGTAAACTAGTCATCAAGATGTTTATTTATATTAATATTAAACTTGTCATAGATTAGCCATGCCCCTTCCCACTTGCCTGCCCCCGGCACTACAACTTCTTCACCCTGCCAAACCATTTATATGTCCACAGAATCTGCACATACAGCAAAGTGCGAAACAACAAAATCCTTCTACCTTGTCAAACATTTCCCCCAGCTGAGCACAGTCATGGTGCCTGATTTGAAAGATTTCCCTCAGCTTACAAAATTCTTGTTGCCTAGTTTTACAACATTTTTTCTAGCTCACAACCATGACATTACCTTTGTTGTCTTCCCCATCTCCTTCAGGGCTGTACTTGCAGCCCCAAACTGCCAGGACTGCCATCTCATGTGAAAACATACTTTTTTTTTTTTTTTATGTCATGTCACAGAGTGCTGCGCCAAAAAAATGAAATAAATGCAGTTCATTTTTTGGGGTAGAAATTGAAAGTGTAGCCTCACTTCCTCGCTGCAACTTCCATTGCTTCCGAGCACTCAGACTCATTCCACCACAACTCTCCCAAACCCCAGTTGTGCTTATTCTTTCTTACTTGTCCACACTCTTTCCACACCACATGCTGAACTGCCCCATGGACAAACATTCATTCATTTTTTTTTTATTATTATTACAACATACAGCAATAAAAGTTGGGGTATTTTTTGGCTTTTATTTTTATCTTACTTCAAGGAAGGTTCTTGCAGGAGGCCACACCGGTAGGAATAAGCCACTAAGCACTAGGACCACACAGAAAACATCTAGCTAGCAGTCTGTTACAGGGGACCACCCACCGCCATCTGTCAGCTGACGTCAGCCTAGCATATATAACTGGGCTGTCCCCATACCTACCCCAGTTCTTTTGCTGCCATCAATCCACGCACGTTGGACCTTTGTAGATGCTGCAGCTACATTTGACTGCCATTTCCTGTGTTTACCGTGCTTTTTTATTTTTCATTTCTTTCCATGTAAAACATCAACTTTTCGGTGTTCTTTTCGATGAGTTTGTCTTCTACCCCAGCCTCATCTTCTGACTGCTCCTCAAAGTATGCCTGTGGCAAACAGATCCCTGAAAAAGACAGCTGCTCTGTGTTTCTTCTCTGCCTAGGCCCCAGCCATGACACAGAAGCCTGCCAGTTTTACCAGAAATTCAACAGGCCACTCGGAGGCATTGATTAAAACTCTGGAGAGCCATCTTTTGAAGTAGAAGTTGGTCATGATGGAGAAGGAGCTGCAGGCCAGGAGCTCTTCGGCCTCACCAGCACAGTCCTCTGGGGCCTCTTCATCTTCTCACAAGGAGCAGTCCAGGAAGCATAAGTACCGGGATAAACACTGGGACCAGGCCCAGTCAGCTTCCCATTTGTGGTCACCCCACAAATCTTCGACCACGACTAGGTCGTCCCCCCTTGGGGGATCGGCTCCTCCAGCCCCCACTTCCTCTGGGCTCCTGGTGGCTTCGCTGCCTGCCGTATTTCTATTGTATGTGGTGGCTCTTTAGGGAAGGGGACTTCGTCTCCTGCTTCCCAGCCCAACGCTCATGCACATATCCTCTGTGGGATCGCAGCCAAGTGGCTTGGCCGGTGTTGGTCTCTCAGGCATTGGCTGTACAACAGACACCCCCTCCGGCCTTGACACTGCCTTTGTCAGCTCCCATCACTGGGACTGACATCAGTCCTGCCAGGCAATGCCTGCAGCCAGCAACTGTCATATCTTCCTCACCAGCATCGCCTCCGCCTTTAACTCAGGGGTCTCCATCCCCTGAGGCACCAGCTTCCCGAACTGGGCCAGCGCCAGCAGATCCTTTGTTTGGGCACTCCAGGCTGTCTCCTGCTGGGCCGTCACCAGTGCTGCGGCAACCCCAGGCTTTGGGCCAAGATTCAGCCGTCACCCGTATCGCAACCTATGCCATAGCCAATACCTGCTGGCCCAGCACTGAATTCCCACCTGGCGCCAAGTGGACCAATGCTGGAATACCCTTCACTGGCTCCTCAGTCATTGTACCCTTCACTGGCACCTTTGTTTCCTTTCCTGACGGTGTATAATGTGGTACCTCAGGTGGATTATGATGCCCTTTTTTTCAGCATGGTGGTCCTTTATACAAAAGCAGAACCACACCCCTCAGGGCCCAACTCTGGCATCCCTCCACCACCCTTCCCTGGATCCCCAACCCCAGAATCCAGATAGGGCTGGTACAAGCAATCCCCATACATCGGGGTGTTTAGGGTCTCAACCTGACGTCAGTTCAGGTTCTCGGAGGGACAGTTGCCAGGCCTCAGCATAAGTCCCAGGTAGTAACACTACTTAGGATAACTTTGATTCTTTGGGGTCTTCCTCCTCTCCTGGTGAGTCTTCGGAGGAGGTGACCAAGCCAAAGAGAAGCCCAATTTCCCACCAGTGATCCATCCTTTATGGATGTTATCCACCACATCCAGTCCATCGTGGGCTGGGAGATGGAGGAGCAAGACCCAGAGAGATGCCGCTTTACCATCTACCTCTGGCAGTGGGATGCCCTCCTGGTGGTGGTGCCCCCTTTGATTGACTCCTATGAGGATGTCACTAAGATGGCCTGGAACCACCCTTCTACCACCCCTCCTCTGTCTTGAAAGGCTGACTGCCTGTACCACACCCCGGCTGGCAAGCCTTTTCTAGGAAGCAACCCTAAGGTGGATTTGGTGGTAATTAATTTGGCACACAACCATACTAAGAAGCCCAAGCACCTTAGTACCCTCCCATCAGACCGGGCATCCAGGCGGCTGGATCACCTTGGCAAACAGGTTTTTGCCTAAACTATTTTGGCTATTTGGACCATAAATTATCTGCCCACATGGTCCAGTGCCAGAATGCTCTTTGGGACCAAGGCAGGGATCTAGTACAGACCTTACCAGAGAATCCCACCGAGACGCAGTTCACCTAACTCAATGAAGTCGGGCTTGGACATTGGCATTCATGTTCTCTGAGCTGCCTATGATGCTGTAGATGCCCCGGGGCATGGGGCAGCTGCTGGGGTCTGTCTCTAGTGCCATTCTTGGCTCAGGGTATTTGGCTTTGCTTCAGATGTGCAGGCTAGCATGCTGGATGCCCTCTTCTGGTGATCCATCCTTTTTTTGGGAGATCTCCAGGACATCATTTCTATCCTGCAGGAGTCTGGGTAGGCCCTCAAGTTGGTCCATTCGCTCTATCACACCCAGCCTTTGGCAAGCCAATGTTAGTCCTTTTGCAGGTCAACCCACAGGCAACCTTGGAACCAGCCTGCCAAGGGTCAGTACAAGGTGTAAGGCCACATCAGCCCCCACTGCTGCTGCCGCCATAGCCCTCTGGGCTCCCGTGGCCCCCCCCACCTGTGCCTGCCCCTACCTCCTGACTCCCTAGCTGCCCCCCTCCTCTGGCAGAGGATCCAAGGGAGGTGGTCGGGGGTCAGTTCTCCCTCCACTTAGAGGGGTGGCAGAGGGTAACCACAGACATCTGAGTGCTCCAGATCTTAGTGCATGGTCGCACTTTAGAGGTTCTGGAGTGGCCATCCGAACATCCACCGGTCCACTCCACATATCCCCCCGCACACCTGTCTCTGGTTTGAGAGGAAATTCAGGCTCTTTTTCTAAAAAGAGCCATAGAGCCCATCCCTCAGGCTCTGTGGGGAAGGGGGGTTTTACTCCCACATCTTCCTTGTCCCCAAAAGGACCAGGTATCTCTGGCCCATTCTGGACCTGAGCCATCTGAATCTGTACATGTGAGTACAAATGCTTCAGGATAGTCACTTTCCAGGGGCTGTTGCCCCTTCTGCACCAAGGGGACTGGCTCTGCTTTCTGTACATGCAGGATGCTTACCTGCACACCTAGATTTTTCCTGCTCATCATTGCTTTCTCCATTTCCACTTTAAGGGGGACCCACTTTCAATTCCAGCCATCCCCTTTGTTCCTCTCCTCAGTTCCCTGGGTATTTACCAAATGCCTGGCAGTGGTGGCTATCGTATTGCGGAGGCAGGGCTTCTATGTGTTCCCCTACCTGGATGACTGGCTTCTAACAGCCCCCTCCAGGGACCGCTTAGTTCATACCCTGGACTACACCTTTCATCTCTTCCAGGCCCTGGGGAGCACTATAAATTTACTGAAGTCCTGCCTTTCCCCTTGACAATGCCTCCACTACATAGGAGCGGTGCTGGACACCAGTCAGGGCAAGGTCTTTCTCCCCAAGGACAGAGCGGAGCCACTGATGGAGTAGGCCCGTCTGGTTTCCTTCAGCTGGCAGGTCCCTAACAGGGTTTTCCTGTGCCTTCTGGGCCACATGGCAGCAGGTATTGCCACGGTTTCCCCAGGCCAACCTGCATATGCAGGTACCTCAGTGGACCTTGAGGGTCCCGTGGGACCAACGCATGGACAATCTGGACCAGTTGGTCCTGGTCTCCGAACCGGTCCGGAGGGTTCTGTCATGGTAGCTGGATCCAACCACCCTCCTTCGGGAGGGAATCTCTCTCTTCAGCTGTCAACCCCCCGGCAGTCTCTCATGACCGCTGCATCCAGCCTGGGCTGGGGTGCTCCACTGGCTGATCAGCAGACCTAAGGTACCTGGACGGATGTAGAACAGAGTCTTCATATCAAAGTCCTGGAGATGCGGGCAGTTCTCTGTGCCCTGCAGTCCTTTCAGACTCATCTCCTCCCAGGCCCACTGCTGGTGCAGATGGACAATATGTGTGTGGTGTACTACATCAGCAAGTGGCGGGGGACCCATTCTTACCCCCTGTATTGAGAGGAGATGAGAGTCTGGTATTGGACCATTGAGCATGGTCTGAAGCTGTCTGCCATTCATATTCCAGGCATTCAAAATGTCTTGGCTGACAGTTTCAGCAGCTCCAGGTTGCAGTCTCATGAGTGGGAGCTTCTGATCTCAGTGGCTGAAGATCTCTTTGACAGGTGGGTCCATCCAGAGTTGGACCTCTTTACATCCCCACTCAACGCAAAACAGCTGCTTTTTTGTTCGCTCGCTCCCAGGCCTGGAGTTTTCTGGCAAGATGCATTGTCCCTCTCCTGGAAGAGGAGGTTTCTGTACACCTTTCCTCCCTTCCCGCTGTTGCAGAGGGTTCTGCTCAAGCTCCAGATGAAAGGGGCAGAGATGATTCTCGTAGCCCCCTTCTGGCCGTGTCAGAATTGGTGCCCCTTGCTGCAACAGCTGGTGGTGGTACCTCTGGTGCCTACGCCCCGTGCACCAGCTTGCTCTCCCATGATCAAAGCACCCTAGTCCATCTGGACCACAAGTTCCTGCACCTCCATGCGTGGCTCCTGCGAACCTATCTGTTGCCCGCTTTGGGATATCCTCTAGGGTCGCAGATGTTCTGGTGGCTGCCAGGAAACCCTCCACCAGGGCCACTTATGCTATGAAATGGAAGCACTTCTCCATTTGAGCCACTGACTGCCATTTGGATCCTTTCACCTGCCTGATGAATCAGATGGTGGAGTACCTCCTTTCCCTTTCAGATTCAGGCTTGGAGGTACTCCTCACTCAAGGTGCACCTTTCCGCCATTTCTGCATACCATACACCTATTGAGGGCAACGCTGTCACCCAGCTTGAAGTGTCCCGCACATTTCTGCAGAGCATTTTGCATCTGAAACTTCCCATTCAAGACCCAATCCCTCCATGGGACCATAACTTTATGTTGGAGAGACTCACTTTACCTCCTTTTGAACTGATCACAAATTGAGAGCTGTGCTTTCTGTCATGGAAAGTGCTCTTTTTAGTTGCTGTTACTTCTGCTTGAAGGATTTCCAAGCTACAGAATTTTATCTGTAAGGAGCCTTATTTGGTTATTCGCAAAGACATGGGGTCTTTGTGTACTAATCCTAAGTTTTTACCTAAGGTGGCATCTAAGTTTACTTGAAATCAACCCACCCACCTAACAGTTTATTTTCTGGAGCATTCCAATCGGGGGAGGCATTGCTCCAAACCTTCATAGAATGTTGTGGTACTATATGAACTGCACAAAGTCTTTCAGGAAAACTGACCAGTTTGTTTCCTTTGCCCCCCAAGAGAGAGGGCACTGCTGTTTCCAAACAGTGTTTGTCTAAGTGGTTAACAAATTGAGTTGTTTATTGCTACTGCAAGTACAACAAACTCCTTCCGGGGGTAGTTAAAGCCTGTTTCACCAGGGGTGTGGCTGCCTCCACAGCTTGTTTCAGAAATGTATCTATGGCGGACCTCTGTCACCTGGAGTTTTGTCATCACTTTCACCACGCATTACAGTCTGGACATTGCCTCTCAGTGCTGGGCCAGTTTCAGCCTGGCTGATCTTCAGGGCCTTCTTTCCTGAGCTCTTGGTTGCTGATGTTTCCTCCTCCCAATGAGGTTATCCTGGTGATACCCGGTACTGCTTGGGACTCAGTCCTACTGTTGTGGCCTGCTGCAAGAGCCTTCCTCGAAGTAAGATAGTACAGTTACATAAGGACTTACCATAACAGTAGATCTTTGAGAGAAGCTCTTGCAGCAGGCCCTGCTTTCCCTTCCTCCTTCCAGCTGCTGCTCTTCGTCTTTTGCACTGCATGTGACTTTCTTTTGGCTCTTGGGAAACCTCAGTTCTCCTTCAGCTGCCCATACCAGTTTCCAGGGGGGAGAACTGTGGTAGGTGTGGGGGACCGCCCACCTATATAGGCTAGGATGATATCATTTGACTGACATCGGCGGTGGGCAGTTCCCGATGGTAGGCTGATAGAAGTTTTCCATGTGATCCTAGGGCCTGGTGGCTTAGTCCTGTCAGTGTGGCCTGCTGCAAGAGCTTCCCTTGAAGATCTACTGTTACAGTAAGTTTTTACATAGCTGTATTTTTTTGTTACTCCTTTTAAACCCTTCCCAGACCAGGGAACACACACTCCATACTGTAATCCTGCAGTAGCCAGCTGGGAGTCGCACTTATTTATATCGTGGTCACCTGCCCTCCTCCATGCACCATTGAGTCAGCCAGAATATCCTGTCCTTGTTAAAACTTCACAAAGACTTTTCAAATATTAAGAAATAATTCTTACTAATGGCAGACAGCACAAATTTCTGGTGGCTTCTCCTCTCAATAAGAGGCATCACTATGTTTTAGCCTTAATTATTCATAAACCCCTCCCTGCAACTAGTTCCACTTCCAGTGCACATCGGGAGCATCAGGAGCGTAGGGACACTAATGCATTTCTAGCGCAACTTAACCTCACACTAAAGCTGAGGTATACTGGTTAGATCACAGAAAATCCTTGAGAATTTATATAACAAAATAAACTTGTTAAAACAAATGTCACAACTGTTTATAATAGTGCTTATTGAATAAATGGAATATGCAGTGGGGAGCCTGTGTGAATTATGATTCTATCCCCGTGCTGTTTGCCCTCTGATGCCACATTTCTGGCTTACACCATTTATGAGGTTACCCGAGGTCAAACAGAACTTGTACAGATAAATCATTTATCACACAGCTCCCCTTATATCCCATATACATATACAGCATGTCTTAAGTGTGCTTCAACCTACAGCATATTTGCAGAAAGCACATCTGGAGATTTTGTAGACACCAGTTGATCTCCATTACATGATAAACAGCAGAAAATGGATGTTAACATGTGTTGTATCATCTGACCTTTCCAAGTGCCATATGTGCTTTATTTGGTAGATCTTTGCAAGTTTAACTGAACATAAACTATAGTGTTTTATGGTCACTTCATTAAAGGCACAGAGGCCTTTCAAGCAGAAAACACTTGTCAGCTTTACTAATTCAATACAAATATATCTCTTAAAAATGCTCCACACTGAGTTACATTTGGTTATGCAGATTTTGTTCAGCATTGCATTGGAATCTGTTATTTGAGGCTTATATAACTGCAGTCTGGTTACAATTTTTAAATAATTAGGTAAATCTGAAGAATCACTGTATTAAAAAATTGTACATATTCTAAAATATGTTACAGAGTCAAGTGCAGTTTAAGGCAAGAAAATATATTCCGTAACATGTTTAGAAGTAATGAGCTTTTTTTTATCTTTCAAGCCTTGCACATATTGCAGCAGTTGCACAGTGGTCAGTTTCATTCCAGTCACATCACTGCATTCTTCCTCCAGACATACCTGTCTAGATAAAGTGATTTTTCGAGCAATACATAAACAAATTAGTGTGACTTTCCATAGTACAGATGGTTCATAATTTGTTTCTTTGTCTAGAAAGCTATGTGATGTCTAGTTTACATGTCTTTGTGTCTACAGACATGGAGTTTCTTATCTCAACAACAGCATGTCACCATAAAATACCCATTTCTATAAATCTTCTTTCATATCACTAGCAGGTTTATGCAATCTGTCATTCCTCCAGGAGCTAGAAGATGTCAGCTGTGGCTGATACTCTCCTCCCATTCCAAAGCAACTGTTTATTCTTTGGCTTAATTTCTGTGACCCCATGCTTACAGAAATTATTGACATTTCTGCATTTGACTTCCAGGCTGGGGTATCTGTGAGCCAAAATGCTTAGTAGCATGTATGGTTTCATTCAGCGCTGGCACTGTGACTGATGCAGACTGCAGGGCTGCAGGTGAACTTTGACCTTTTAAGGCCTGAAGCAGTTGCTGGCAGCCAGAGGTTTAGCACTAAAAATCTGATAAACTGCTAAAAAAAAAAAAGGCTGTTATTGCTCATAATCTAATTTGTTGAACCCTTGCTCTAAGTTGCTGAGAAGCTTAGTAATTCTTCATCATGTTACAATAAATCATTTTACTTTCTTTTATATATCAGCTACTCTTAGGCCAGATAGCCTGAGCAGACAGACATGATGTGAGTTGTCCAAAGTGAGTCATTCCACCTGCTGTCTATCGTGTTGTCGGATGATGCTTGTGGGCCCCTGGTCCCTGTAGTGTGAAAGATCGCTGTCTTTGTTTGACATGAATTCTATGTATATTTGTCCATTTTTCCTCATTCTTTTCTTTTCCCTCATTTTCAGAAAAAGGACTCTAGAATTTTGTTAAAGTAGTTGCCTGCCAGTATTTGGATTTACATTGTACATTTACCTCTAGTTTGTGTATGTGATGTATACTGTATCTTACTGATTTAGTGTTGTTTAGGACAAAGTCTGTTGCGTTTGTACCAAATCAGTTTTCTATGTGAGATGTAAATGTCACAGAAAAGTAACTTCACAGTAGACACGCAAGAGCAAGGAGTGCAAGGTTCCTTGTGCAAAACAAACTATATTTACTGGAGTTTTGTGCAGTATGTGCAAAATATACAGAATCTGATGTTCAGCTGTTTTTCCATAAGGTTTACAACAGTATATAATTATAAACATTATACTGCTTTTAGTCATCTGCCATTTTAAATACAGTTTTGTCCTGAACTACATTAAAGATTTTCTTCCTGTGGCAAGAGAAACTAATATTACACTAATCAATAAACTCCCTTTATTGTTGCAGGACACTCACTGAACAACGCCAGGGATACAAGTGCCATGGATACTCTACCTCTAAATGGTAATTTCAACAACAGCTACTCACTTCGTAATGGGGACTATAGTGACAATGTGCAGGTCGTGGACCGTGGACTCAGCCTTGATGACACTGCTTTTGAAAAAATGATTATTTCTGAACTTGTGCACAACAATCTCCGAGGAAACAGTAAGAACCACAACATTGAGCGGACCCTTCCAACCAAAGTTGTGGTTGGTGGAAGCAGCAGTGAAGATGATGCCATTGTGGCAGATGCATCATCCTTGGTGCACAGTGACAATCATGGATTAGAGCTTCACCATAAGGAGCTGGAGGCCCCACTAATTCCACAACGGACACATTCACTTTTATACCACCCACAGAAGAAAGTAAAGACTGAGGGTACAGATAGCTATGTTTCACAGTTGACCGCAGAAGTAGAGGACCATCTACAGTCCCCAAACAGAGACTCGCTTTACACAAGCATGCCCAATTTAAGAGACTCTCCTTATCCAGAGAGCAGCCCTGATGTTGAAGAAGATCTCTCTCCTTCAAGAAGGAGTGAAAATGAGGACCTTTACTACAAAAGTATGCCCAATCTAGGAGCTGGCCACCATCTTCAGATGTACTATCAAATCAGTAGGGGCAATAGTGATGGATATATTATTCCTATTAACAAAGAAGGCTGCATTCCTGAAGGGGATGTGAGGGAAGGACAAATGCAACTGGTGACAAGCCTTTAGAATTGTATTTACTGGACACTAGGGCCACATGCAGGTATTACAAAGACTTTTAAGTGGCCTCATTCAGGCACTTTCAATATGTACCTGAATAAACAGTGACTTTAGTGTACAGCAAATGGCTTGGGCCCCATGGTTCTTTGATTTTTTTAAAGAGCTTTGTACATACACAGAGTCTACTGAAATTATTTGTTACTAAAGAAAGAAATACCAACAATGTATTTCAAAATGTTCTGCTGCTGGCTTTTAAGACATGGTGGGAGAAAGTTCGGCCAATCTTTTGAAGCAGCATCCAAGAAAAGTTGTAAATATGGCTGCACCATTTGGTAGGCCTGCATTGTATTATATACAAGATGCAAGCCCCAGAAACCTGTGGGATGGATGTATCCTACCTTAATGTTCATGAAGAGACTCAAAGCAGGAAAAAGTTTCTGCATCACTTTGCAGTTCTCTGCATATCTTTCTCATCTAGGCAGAGACAAAAACATGTCTAACCACTAGCAATCAAGCCACAGGCCTTATTTCATATATTTCCTCAACTGTACAATGAACTATTCTCATGGAAATGGCTAAAGAAAATATATTTTGTTCTATTGCTAGTGTAAAATAAATTTGTGTCAAAACTGCAATATAATGGACATTAAAGATAATTTTAAAGAGTTTGGAGAAAATATTGTGAAAAGCTCTTGGTTGCACATATGTTATAAAATGTTTTTTTCCTACACCTTTGTTCATAGTAGTATGTTTAAAAAGACAAGTTTTATCCATTCTCACTCTTCTCATCTACCACTGTAAACAGTGTTTTGCTTAAATAAAAGTTACAATTTTATCATTTTTTTAAGTTAAATTACTTATTGCCAAATGAATTTTTCTTTAGTATATGGGGAATCCCCATTTGTAGCCAATTTTGCTATGCCTTGCACAAATTTGGTGACACCTATAAATCATTCTTACTGAATAAGTTACATGATGGAGGAAAAAAGGACACTTGCCACAAACCTGTCCAACAGAACCAATAATATATCCGTCCTTTAAAACACATGAATACTTCACTTCTGTATTCCTTCTGCTGAAATTTAGAAATTAATTTATTTTATGGTAATAAAGTTTTAATGATGTGTAAATTGTTTCCGCCAACTTAAGCTTATTTCATTCTTTTGTGTAAACCTGTTAATAATGAGCCCATCACTAATATCTGATGTAAAGTTTAACACCTGTTTGACAGTAAATAAATGTGACATTTTTTCAATTAATTTAAACTGCCTCATTATGTACAAAATCTGGAATGGTTGAAGATTGTGATACCTTTTATTAGCCTGAGAATGAAACTGTAAATAGATTTTGTAGTACATGAACCTCTGGGGCCACACAGGTCCCATCAGGTCTCTCAGCAGTCTGAACCGAGGAAATCGGTTTTATGCTTGAAGTTGCATAGTCATGATACAACCTAAGATTCATTTAGAGAAGGTGCAGTAAGAAAGGAGGTGAAAATAATGAAGGTGGATTTCCAAATGAAAAAAGGGTGAAAGTGATATATCGGAGGATGTGAAGGAGTTAGAATAGGAATGAAAAGGCTGTTGTAAAAAGGGATTTTTAAATGTATAGATGTGGTAATAATTATTAGAGTACAGAATGGTCAAAGTCAGGAAGAGAATTGAAGAAAAAAAATATTACAATTTTAAAATACCGATACAGTTAAAATATTTTGAGGTTTAGGATATAATTTCCCCTGGAGGGTAATCAAAAAGAATATTACTTAAACGTGTGTAACAGTATAACTAAATGGGTCATAGCATTCCTCCCCTTAGTGTGTCTTGTCAGCATGGCTCGGTGGTTAGTATATTTGCCTCTGGGCCAGAAGGCCATGGGCCCTAGTGCCACACTGGGATTGGGCTCATACCATGAGCACTACACCAGAGCATGGTACTGTCTTCTGCCCATCTCTTTTGGTATCTTGGTGAAAGTAAAAGAACCCAAGGTTTTTTTTTCACAAGACTAGGGGATTTTCCCATATGTCCTGGCCAACATTTCTATTCCCATAAAACCAGATCTTTTCCAAGGATATCACCCTCCATTGAGCCACATTATGGCACTCTAAGCTGTTGACATATGGACTACCCAGAAAGTTTTGCTAGCTGGGGCTCTCCACATCGGTGTTCATTGTCACTGCTTATATATAATATGGCAGGGGTAAAAATTAAGCTTTGCAGCCACTAGCCAACATGACTAGTGACTTGGAATAACCACAGGCCCCCACAGACTTTTCCACTGGCCCAGTGGTGTATTTATTGAGATGTTACCTTCTTCAGTACAAGCCTGCAGTGCTAATTAAAGGAAAATCTTACTAGCCCAATGCAAAATCAACCAGTATTTAGCTAGTGGTCTGGTGCCAAGTTCGAGCCCCTGCATGAGCGGCCCAATAAGCCTTAGTTCTTTCTCCCACTGTCAACCGCTCGGTCCACTGCTGCTGAAGAATGTTTTTGAACTTTGCATGTATTGCTAACACTTTTTTGTTCTATTTTGTTTAACTTTTAACTTCTGTTTATACCACCAATGAATGATATGGAACTGCGTTTCCACTATTGTCAAGATTTATAAGGATCACGCTCATAACATGATCATCCACTGCCTAGGCCTCTCTAGCTATATGAAGGCCTGCAGCATTTGCCAGGGTTTTAAGCTGTCTACATGGAGACATCGCAAGAAAACCATAGACCTTTGATGAAGCACGTACTGACATCTGAAACATAAGGGTGGTGCTCAGGGGAGCACTACATTTCTGTGATTATGACCTTAAACTATGGCTGAATAAAAAAGCACCTAAGGAAGTTTGAGTGCTTGTGGATTCTTTCCTTGAAAGGAGGGGTGAGTGCAGCTAGTTCAACCCGCCCCCCAAAAAAACCTTAGAAATTTATTTGAAATTCAAGGCAGCGGAGGACAAACAACATGTGTCACAGGCTGCTTCACTGTGGTCACCCATTGCTTCTCTTCACAGCTCGCCATCGACCCACCACTCCCCACTGTTGACAGCACTGACTGTTGAATCATCAAAGGAAGACAGGAAGGAGAAGACTGCTAATTGGGTGGAAAAACACCACCATGCTGAGAAGGATAAGCAGTGGCATCATGACAAAGGTACGACTCCTGCTAGATCTCGCTGTCCTCTTAAAAAGTAAGCTCACTGAAAAAGTCAGATCCCAGGCTTAGTCCTTAGGTTCTGCTGTTCCCTGAATGTCTCTCAGACACCAAGGTTGGGATCTGGCACTGGCTTTAATCCCCATGGGAATTCATAAATGATTGCACCATTGAGCACTCTCCTGTTGATAACCCCATTGGGGCCCATCACGGTGCAGTTGCTGTTTCAGACCATGTCTGAATTGCTTCAAATAATTTTTCCAATGGTTCTATCATTGACATTAGGCCCATAAACAATGCCGATGTTCCCTATGCAGGTTACTACACCTCAGCAGGAGCTTCTTTCATTGATGCCTGGACCCACCATCATTACCTCCAGTGTGGCTTGCTCCTGCCAACAACCTGCTGCCTATGGCTGTTGAAGAGGAGGAAGAGCTGGAATACAATCCAGATCTAATGGAGGAGGGCTATGAAGAAGAAGAGGAAGACATGACCACTCCCCCTGATATGGTGGGCTCCAGCTCAACTTTATCTTCCTGTAGTGAAGATAGTGTACATTATGCAACTAGGTCCCCTCCTGAGGGTGTCTCTGATCATGCTTCTTCAGGCAGTTACAGATGAAGCTAGGCTTTATTGTTGAGGGAGAGGATTCATCCAAGAAGAACCCCTATGAATGTTTAGAGTTTTCTGCACTGCCTGCTATAATTGTTCCTCCTGTTCATTCGGCTTTGGAGGATGCCACTGTGGCTGCTTGGCACAGGCCCAGTGCTTTGCCTGCCATACTTTTAAGGTGGATAAAAAATATTCTGCCCCTTCTGAAAATTCGAATTATTCCACACAATCTGAAATGGATTCTGTGGTTATTATGGCTACACAAAGCTGAAAAACATGAGCTCTCTTCTTCCTGATTTAAAAAAAAAAAATCAAGGACGTTTGATCTCATGGGTAAGGGGACACATGCTTCTGCATCTCTTGGCCTCAGGATTGCCAACTACCAGGTTTATATGATTAAATATCAGAAAAGCCTATGGAAGTCTATGGCTGCCATGGCCAACAAGCTACTTGATGGACCAGACAAAACTGATATACAACAGACTGTTGCCTATCGTTTTGAGGCTGGTAAGCACCTCTTAAAATTGGTTTATAATGTCTCTGATGCTGCTGCTCATTTGGTTGCCTCTGGAATTTGCCTATTCCATCAGTCACGCTCATGTATGGCTGGCTTTGTCACTGATGTTCAACAATTGGTCCTTATTTGCCCCCTTTAGAGGTAAGTGGCTTTTTGGTTCCAGTGTTGACTCTGCTTTGAAGGACCTGCTGATGTCTAAAATAACCTTGAGTTCCCTTCATACCCTTAATTCAAAGCCTTGTGGTGGGGAAGGGGTTCCTCCTGTAGGACCTATGCCTGCCCTGGTAGGGGCTATTCCCACAGACTTGGATGTGGCTCCCAGCAAACCCAGGCTGCCCCTCAATCCTTACCTCCACACCCCATGTTGCAAAAGGGAAAAACATTAAGGTTATAGGTCTCTGGAGTCTTGGCAAATCAGTGGTGGAGTTATCCCTTTCTCTGAGCAAACAGCATTACACATGATCTCCTTTCTTCATGCAGGCCCCACAGGGCCCTGTGTGAAGAAAACTACAATGAATTGTGTTGGCAACATGTGGTGAGACATATTTCTCTACCTTTGAAGAGTGTACCACTATGAGGCAGTGGCTTTGAGCTTTACTTTGTGCTTCGTACTGGAGGTTATGGCCTAGAGGGGAGGGGTGAACAGTAGGGTTGACAACCCCAAAGAAGACCGCACCACTGATTCGCTAAGACTCTGGAGCCGCAAAACCCTAATGTTTTTTCCTCTTGCTGCTTGGGTGGCGAGGGTGTGTGTTAGGGTTGGAAACCCTAACGTCACCTTTCCCTACTTTTATGGCATTCAGGTACCCCCTGACTGGTACATTAGAAAAGTTTTCTGCAAAGAATATATGTGTATTTATTTGTAAAAAACATTGTTAATGCACCAGTTAGGATTCAGGTTAATGCCACAAAGGTAGTGAAATGTGGTGTTAGGGTTTCCAAACCTAACTGCCCACCATCACCTTCACCCCCCCCCCCAAGCAACATCAGGGTTTTAAGTCTCCAGAGTCATGGCGAATCAGTGATGTCATCTTCACTGGGGTTGCCAACCCAAATGCTCACCCTTTCCCCAGCCAGAAGCCTCCTGTCTGAAGCAGAAGGTACAACTCCAAGCCAGTGTGTCATAGTGATACACTTTTAAAAGGTGGAGAAGTATGTTTCACTACATGTTGCCAGCACAATCTCTGTTCACATCTGATGTTGTTAGTTTAGGTAACGAGCTGGGCATAGGACTGACAACCCCAAGGAAGACCCCACCAATGATTTGTCAAGACTCCTGAGATGCAAAACTGTAATGTTTTTTCCTTTTGCTGCTTGGGGGTGGAGAGTTAGGGTTGGAAATCCTAACGCCACATTTCCCTACTTTTGTGGCATTAACCTGAACCCTAACTGGTGCATTAATGCAGTTTTTTGCAAAAATATTTCCCTTCTTTTTTAGATAGTGTAATCATATCCGCATTCATGCAGGTCCATTTGAGACCTGTATGAACAGATACAGATGTGCAGGGCCCTTTGAGCCCTGTGACTAGGGAAGATTCTATCTGCTTATGGAAGTGCACAACTCACAAGGGCCCTGCACTTCCATGCAGTGATAAATGTCAAGAATTCATGGAGTTGCCTGGTGGACTGCAGAAGCACAGGGCCCTCTGGTCTCTGTGCTGCCATATGGCTGGAGTTACAGATGCGCAAGGCAAAGAGTCCATCTGTCAGCCAATGCACAGGGCCCTCTGTCGTCTGTGGTTGCAGAGGTGCAGAGCCCTATGGAAAGAGAAGAGTTGCCTTCACTATATGGTACTCAGGCCTGTGTGGGCAACCCTGCAGCTTTCATTCTCCCTCACTGGGGTGTGGGTGGGAGATTGTATAACAGCACAATCCCAGCACCTTCACCTCATGTAGCTGGGTCACTGAGCTCACCCCCCAACTCAGCTCACCGTCATGAGATCACAAAGCATACCCACTGGGGTGAAGACAGGCATTACACACAATGTTTCTTAATAATAATAATTTTTTTTAATTTTGATCCCAGATTAACGTAGACTTAAAAACATAGACTTTGATGGCAGATAAGGACCACTTGGCCCACCCAGTCTGCCCATTTCCCTACCTATTGGATACGCTGCAGATCCTAGTTTACCAACAGCCTACTTCCTCCTACCTCCCACTAGAATTGCCTTATGTCTGTCCTATGCATTCTTAAATTACCCCACTGTTTTTGACCCCAAGACCTCCTCAGGAAGGCTGTTCCATGAGTCCACCACCCTGTCTGTGAAATAATACTTCCTCACATTGCCCTTGAGTCATCCCCGCTGTTATCTTCAAATTGTGCCCCTTGTTCTTGCACATCTCTGTTTCTGAAAGATGCTTCCCCCTTAGACTTTGTTGATTCCTTTGAGGTACTTGAATGTTTCTATCATGCCCACTCTCTCCCTCCTTTCCTCGAGGGTATACATATTAAGCTATTTTAGTCTCTCTTTGTATGACTTCTGGTGCAGAGACTGCACCATTTTAGTTGCCCTCCTCTGGACTGCCTCCATCCTGTCTGTGTCCTTGCAGAGATGGGGTCTCCAGAACTGCATGCAGTACTCCAGATGGAGTCTCACCAACTCTCTGTACAGAGGGATAACAACTTCCTGTTTTCTACTGATGATGCCTCTCCCTGTGCATCCCAGTATCCCCCAGCCCTCCTTACTGCCTTCTCACATTGCTTGCCTACCTTGAGGTAATTGGATATGACTACCCCCAGGTCCTTTTCCATTTTTGTTGTTGTTAATACCCCCCCAATTGTGTACTCTTCCTTTGGGTTTTTGTTTCCCAGGTGCATTGCTGTGCACTTCTTTGCATTAAATCTAAGCTGCCATACTTTTCATCATTCCTTCAACCTTGCCAAGTCCCTTCTCATCTCCCCCCCTTGGGTATCAACCCTGTTGCAGATCTTTGTGTCATCTGTAAAGAGGCATACTTTTCCTTCCAGTCCCACCACAATGTCACCTATAAAGACATAAAGGAGGACCTGTCCCAGTACTGAACCCTCTGTACCCCGCTAGTGACCCCCCTTTCTTTGGAGTGGACTCTGTTTACCGTTACCCTCTGTGTCCTGTTGTCCAGCCAATGTTTTGCCCAGGCTACCACCCTGGGACCCACTCTAAGGCTGGCTAACATGTTTATTAATATTTTGTGTAGGACTGTGTCAAATGCCTTGCTAAAGTTTATGTAAGATAGTTATTTTTTGACTCCCCTTATAAACATGACATGTGGCATTTATACTATAGCTTATTTTCCAAAATGTCATTTTGGACCACAACTGCAAAAACACATCTCACCCAGGATTTAACAATGACACCTGTCATGTTTATGAGATGGTGTGGAAAAGTGGCTATTTTGAAAGTTTGGAGTTAAAATATTGAAAAGTAGTGAAGTTAGGAGTGAATGTTGAAATATTGCAACATTCACTCATAACCTGGGCATTGTACCATATTTGTACATCAGATTTTCGACATAGTCTTCTTATTAGCCCACCTCATGAACCCAGTAGGTGAAACTTTTTCCAGTCCCCACCTAAACATCATTCCGTGCTACAGTGTGAAAACACAGTTTGACCAGGATTTGAAAAATGATAGCTGTCATGTTCATGAGGTGGTGTGAAAATGGCTATGTTGAAAATTTGCAGTAAAAATATTGAAAATTACCAAAATTATGAGCGAGCATAGAAAAATCTTACTGTAGCCGCATACTGTAATTTTTACATATTTTGAGCCCAAATTTTTCACATAGCATTCTTATGACCCCACCTCATGAGCAAGGGCAGCAACAGTTTTCAGTTTCTACCTGAAAGGTGACTTTGCAAACTGACCATTGTCACAACCCCACTCAGCAGGTCAGGTCCTCTGCACCCACAGTGCCAACCTCTGAACGCAGTATTGTGAACAGTTAACAGAACAGGGTAATCCTCCTGTCTGTTTTGTGGGTTTGAATCAACATTTGGTCTCAAGTTCTTGGAGGGATTCAAACTGTGAACCTCTTGCTAGCCGTACCCAATGTACAGGCTCAGATAATTCTGCTCTTCGGAGGGGGGCAGATATCTTTCACTTACGGACACCTAACCAGGTGTACAAAATGAACCCTTAAAAACTCTATGAAAGGCCTCAGAATAAACTCTTACCTTTTTTCCAGTTTGGTAAACAGTAAGATTAAGCACAGTGTCAACTTTAACCATATATGCTTCACTTGCCAAATAAAGAATTTCAAAGGCACACCAAGTAGTCTCTAAAATGAGATGTTTACTTAAAAATAGATAAAAATGTAAAATGTAAATACAGAACAATATATCACAAAACCATACAATCTTTTAAAAGAATAAGGTTAAAAGTGCAAATTCCTACCAATAATACACTTAGGCCTGTCTACCTAATGTATTCTTATCTTCTTATAGTGCTGTAGCTGTTTCTTCTTCAGAGTCCAAACATGTATATGTCTAAATGGAATACAGACTACAGTTTAAAATTGGCTTTGCCAACCTCTTTGCATGAGGTCACTTAGCTCCTTCCTGTCAGAATATAATAAAATTATACAAAACAGGATGTCTCATCCATCAGAAAGTGACATCAGCAAAAACTAGTTTCCCCATGTCCTTTAGATCTAGAGTGTCTTCCTGTCTCAAGGACATCAAAGGACTTTTTATGACTCTCTGCCAGATCTCACTGAGGTGTCATATGCTTTGTGACACCAATGAACTGGGTTTTCCTGAGGACGTCATAAAATGGATATTCCACTTCCTAGCTTTCAAAGCAAACTGAGAAGTTTATTGCATACAGAGATCTGCTGTTTAACATATATCCTGTCTTTTGAACTGATTCCTGGGGGGGGGGCCGTATCTACAGGCTGTCTCAGCATGTCTCATGAGAGAGACACTATAACACATTTTTTTATATTACAAAAAAATAGAGTAATCAGAACCAGCTGTACAAGCGTCACAATCCTCCTACCTAGACTGAATTTGGGGGCTGTATCCCCTGCATGGGATAAGCTTCCCAAATCAGTTCACTCCTCATAGACATGAGACAACCCATCTGAGTTCTGATTGGTCGCTCCAGCCCTATGTAGAATTGTCATGTCATACCCTTGCAAAGCAAGACTCCATCTTAACAATCTACCATTGTTTTTTCCCATCTGCATCAGCCAAACCAGGGGGTTGTGGTCAGTCTGTACCACAGAATGCTGCCCATACAAGTATGGCTCCTACTTCTTTAAGGCCCACACTATGGCAAGACACTCCTTTTCCACAGTGGAGTATGCCTGCTCCCTGGGAAGTAACCTTTTACTCAGATACGCTACAGGGTGATCTTTCCCTTGGCTGGATGTATGACTCAGTACTGCCCCAATACCCACATCTGAGGAGTCAGTCTGAACTATAAAGGGTTTGCTGTAGTCAGGGCTTATCAAAATAGGAGCACTGCACAGTGCCTCTTTCAATCTGGTAAAGGCTTCCTCACAGGCAATTTTCTTTTGCATCCTTTTCTTTACCAGGTCAGATAGGGGAGCAGCCAGGGCACTGTAATTGGGTACAAATTTTCTATAGTACCCTGCTGTCCCGAGAAAACTCCTGACCTGCTTCTGCATTTCTGGTCTGGGCCACACCTGGATTACCTATATTTTTATTTGGTTAGAACGGAGCTGTCCTTGGCCTACCACATGCCCGAGGTATGCCACTTCTCCCATGACCACCTGTCACTTCCCGGCTTTGACAGTGAGCCCGGCCCTCTGTATCCTGCCCAGCACTTCCCTAAGGTGGGATAGGTGTTCCTCCCAGCTGGTACCAAAGATGGCAATGTCATCCAGGTATGCCACGGCGTACTCCTCAGCACCATTTAACACCTGGTTCACCAACCTTTGGAAAGTGGCCAGGGCGTTCTTCATTTCGAAAGGCATTACTTTGAATTCAAATAAGCCTATCGGAGTGATGAAGGCCGACCTCTCCCTAACTCTGTCCGTCAACTCTACCTGCCAGTACCCCTTGGTCAGGTCAGTGGTCGTTAGGTAGGTCGCCCCTCCCAACTTGTCCAGGAGTTCATCCGTCTGGGGCATTGGATGGGCATCTGACTTCGTGACTGCATTCAGTCCACAATAGTCCACACAGAAATGAGTTGAGCCATCTGGCTTGGGCACAAGGACTACAGTTGAGGCCCAGGGGCTGTGGGATCTCTGGATTACCCCTAAATCCAGCATCTCCTCCACTTCCCTCTTAATGTCCTTTTGGACAGCCTCTGGCACCCGATATGCTGTTCACCGTATGGGCGCCTGTGTCCCTGTCTCCACAGCATGCATCGCTAAGGAGGTTAATCCAGGCTTGGTGCTAAACAATGGGGCAAAGTCTGCTAAAACCTCCCTTACTTCCTGGATCTTGTCTGGGGTCAGCTGGGGAGACAATTTAACTGTCTCCACAGAGAACTCCTGCTTACTTTCTTCCAGCAAGTCCAGAAGGGGGTCTCCTTCATCCGTCCCCTTCCCAGGACTACACACTGCAAACACCATGTTAGCCCTATTTGCATATGGCTTCATCATGTTGACATGGTACATCCTTCCTTTCTGCCTTCTGACTTTATAATGTAGTTCACATCATTTACCTTCCTAACCACTTTGTACAGTCCTGCCCGCTCAGCCTGCAGCTTGTCTTTCTGGACCGGAATAAGGACCATGACTTCCTGATCCACCATGTACGAGCGAGCTCTGGCTCTGTGGTCGTACCACACTTTTTGTTTCTGTTGGGCAGCTGCCAGGTTGCTCTGGGCTGTCCCCATAAGCTCCTTCAGCCTTTCCCTAAACCTAAGGACGTAATCAACAATGGGAGTTTCCTGGGTGGCTTGCTTGCCTTCCCAGTCCTCCCAGTTCAAGTCTAGGGGCCCACGTACCCGGCATCCATATAAGAGTTCGAAGGCGGAAAATCCTGTCAACTCTTGGGGCACCTCCCTGTATGCAAACAATAGGCGGGGAAGGTATTTCTCCCAGTCCCTCCCATGCTGTTCAGCAAACGCCCGGAGCATTGACTTCAGGGTACCATTGAATCTTTCTACACGCCCATTGGATTGTAGGTGATACAGTGTCGTGCATCTCTGCACCACCCCACGCTTCTCCCATAAACATTTCATCAGGTCTGACATGAAGGAACTCCCTCAATCGGTGATAATCTCCTGCGGAAACCCAACACGGGAGAAAATCCCAGGTAAGGCATCTGCTACTTTGTCTGTCATCAGTGAGGATAGGGTGACTGCCTCTGGGTACCGGGTGGCATAATACACCACAGTCAGGATGAATCTCTTCCCTGAGGGCTGGGGGTATTTAAAGGCCCCACAATATCCATTCCCACCCTCTGGCATGGCTCCTCCACTATGAGCAATGGAATCAGGGCGGCTTGGGTTTTCTTGCCTGCCTTCCCTAGTTCTTGGCACTGATGACAAGACCTGCAATACTCCTTCACCCGCTGGGTGAAGTTTGGCTAATAGAAATTCTGGGCCATCCGCTGCGTTGTGCGCGTGATTCCCAGATGACCAGACAAGGGAATATGTGCAATCTTTAGCAACTGTTCACGATACCCCTGGGGAACGACAAGCTGCCTGCCTAGCACCCCTTCCTCTGTCTGCACAGCCTGAGTATACATCAGTCCATTTTCCCAATAAACCTTATGTCTGCCGTCACCTCCCTGTGCTCTGTCAGAGTCTGCCCAAGCCCTCAGCTTCTCTAGACTAGGGTGACTTCTTTGAGCAGCAGCAAACTTCTCACTCATTCCCAAGGCATGGGACAGGTCCCCCTTCAGTCACTAAACTAGGGTCCCTAGCACTAGCATCAGGGCACTCAGGATCACTGTCAATCCTAACCCTCTGACAATGGGTCACCCCTCCCTCCTCGGAGCAACCCTCTGTAGCTGTGTGGTTAACTGCTACTGGGGAAATTTCTACCCCCTTTTCGTTAGTCTCTGTATCAGGAGACACAGGCTGGGGAACCAGCCTACCAGTGGTTTCCACAATGGCTTCTGTTGGGTCCAGGGAACTACAGTGTTCCCTTGCAGTTTGGCTATGGGTAACTGCACACACCATCCCTTGTTTGAGATTGTTGCCCCGGATCACATCCACTGCTAAGGTTTTAGCTACAGCCACCTGTTGCACAGTTCCCTCTGTTTCACCCCAGTCTAGGAGAACACTAGCAAGGGGAAATGTTTTCTCTTCACCAGTAAAGTCCTGTACAGTGACGTATTTATTGGGTATATGCTGACCCGGCTGTACTAGATCCCCCCTTTACCAAGGTCAAGGATGCCCCTGTGTCCCTTAACCCTTGCATCTGCACACCATTCACCATGACTGGATGCATGTGCTCCCTCATGTTCACAGGCATGCTTCCAGGGACACACAAACAACTCACTTCTTTCCTAGCCCCCTGTTGTGTATTGCTCACCTTTTTAGGACACTGTCTGGCAATATGCTCAGTTTCTTTACACAAACAACATTCATTTCTTTTCTCAGAGAAATCTTTTCTCTGAAACCTGTGGCTAACTGGTTTCAGTGGAGGCAGTGAGGGTTTTAGCTGTCCAGAAGGCGTGTTTTCCTTTTCTGTGCCATGCTTACCCCATTTGCTCTCAGGGCAGGTCTGCTCTTGGCATAGCGGTCCGAGAGTTCAGCAGCCTCTTGCACTATTTTGGGATCTTGGTCTGCCAGCCAGGTTTTCAGCTCTGCTGGGCATGCCCAGAAAAACTGGTCTAACAAAATCACATTTTCAATTCTATCAACAGAGTTTGCTTCAGTTCCTTCCCACCAACATTTTAAAAACTGACAAAGTTTCATGGCTTGCTCCTCGTAGCTCATGTCAGGGCTTCTTCTGAGCTTACGGAATTTAGCTGTGTATGATTCAGCAGTTAAGTCAAATTTCTTTAACAGTGCAGCTTTAAGTTTGCTCTAATCATCACTGTCCTCATTGTCCATTTGACCCAATGCATCCCGAGCTTTCCCGGTAAGTAGCGGGGATAACTGAAAGTTCCAGGACTCTCTAGGAATTTTAGCCTGAATACAGACTTTTTCAAAAGAATTTGAAAAGGTATCCATATCTGCCCCCTCTTTAAATTCGGCTATCAATTTGGAATTCAATTTGTAACCTAATCCTGTAGTCCCAGTTAAATCCAAGCCACTTACCTGCTCTGGTGCTGGTGGTTGGAGTCATAGCTTCTCCAGTTCTTGTTGCCTCTGGCGCTCACGCTCCTCATGGTCTGCCTGTCACCGTTCTTGCTCCCTCTTCTCCTCTGCAGCTTGCAGTTCTCACTCTCTCTTCTCCTCTGCAGCTCACTGTTCTTGCTCTGCCTCTCGGCGTTCTCGCTTTGCCTCCCTCTGGAACTCCAGCTCCATTCTGCGCAACTCGATCTACAGCCTAAGTACTTCTGGCTCCAGAATGCGGTGACTTTCCCATGCTGCTGTGGCCCTTCACTGACCATGGCTCTGCTGCCCTCCCCATCAGATCTGGACACCACACTGGCCGCTAGCCCTTCCACATTCAAGGTTCCGTCCCTTAACAGTCATTGTCTGTGACTCTGTGCTCTGGGTATTTGCTACCACCAGGGCATCCACGGTGTTCTGCTTGGTGGCTTTCACCTTGAACGGGACTCCTCTGTCCCTGCACAACTGCTTTAAGTAGTCTATAGTGTGCCTGCTGTAATTGGAAGCCATCTTCTTCCCTAACTATGGCTACTTTGACTTGCACTTTAGAAAAAAAAATAAAACCGGTAGGAACTCGACTGTAAGTCAAACGATATAGTTCTGTTTCCTTTTAAAAATAAAGCACTGCCTTTTTCTTTCTTTGCAAGTGAGCTGACAATCTCAAGCCGACACACTGAACAATAAAGCTTGTAATACCAAACTTATGCACACCATTGCCAACCAATCTGCCACAACCCCACTCAGCAGGTCAGGCCCTCTGCTCCCACAGTGCCAACCTCTGAGCACAGTATTGTGAACAGTTAAGAGAACAGGGTAACCCTCCTGTCTGTTTTGTGGATTCAAATCAACCTTTGGTCTGAAGTTCTTGGAGGGATTCAAACTGTGAACCTCTTGCTAACATATCCAATGTACAGGCTCAGATAATTCTGCTCTGTGGGGGGGGGCAGATATCTTTTGCCTACAGGCACCTAACCAGCTGTACAAAATGAACCCTTAAAAACTCTTATGAAAGGCCTCAGAATAAACTCTTACCTTTTTCCAGTTTGGCAAACAGTAAGCTTAAGCACAGTATCAACTTTAACCATATATGCTTCACTTGCCAAATAAAGAATTTCAAAGGTACACCAAGTAGTCTCTAAAATGAGATGTTTACTTAAAAATAGATAAAAATGTAAATACAGAACAATATATCATAAAACCATACAATCTTTTAAAAGAATAAGGTTAAAAGTGCAAATTCCTACCAATAATACACTTAGGCCTGTCTACTTAATGTATTCTTATCTTCTTATAGTGGTACAGATGTTTCTTCCTCAGAGTCCAAACATGTATATGTCTAAATGGAATACAGACTACAGTTTAAAACTGGCTTTGCCAACCTCTTTGCATGAGGTCTCCTAGCTCCTCCCTGTCAGAATATAAAAAAATTATACAAAACAGGATGTCTCATCCTTCAGAAGGTGACATCAGCAAAAACTAGTTTCCCCACGTCCTTTTGATCGAGTGTCTTCCTGTCTCAAGGACATCAAAGGACTTTTTAAGACTCTGTTAGATCTCACTGAGGTGTCATATGCTTTGTGACACCAGTCAATTACTGGGTTTTCCTGAGGACGTCATAACATGGATATTCCACTTCCTAGCTTTCAAAGCAAACTGAGAAGTTTATTGCATACAGAGATCTGCTGTTTGACATATATCCTGTCTTTTGGACTGGGAGTAGGGGGAGTGTCATCCCACAGGCTGTATCAGCATGTCTCATGACAGATGCTCAATAACACATTTTTTATATTACAAAAAAAACATAGAGTAATCAGAACCAGCTGTACAAGCATCACTACCATGAAATCACCTTTTGGGCTAGATTTGCATAATTCCACCACCATTGGTCATGAGGTAGGGAAGCAAAAATGCTGTGTTGAAAATTTGTTGTAAAAATACTCAAAAATGAGAAACATACATATAAAAGTTCAAACCCCATTGAAACACATTAAACCAGACTTTCCTTATTTTCTCATAGCACAGTTGCCAATTCTAGCAGCAAGACGTGTTTGATTGGAAAGTGGATCTACACAGTGAAACATGTTCAGGTGAGTGAGGGGGTGAGGGGGTGGAGGTTGCTGAGAGGGAAGCTGGGGTGGGGTTGGTGGTGTGTGTGTGTGCGCGCGCAGGGATTTAAATAACTGCAAAATTGATTAGCGTTTTCATAAGTAAAACTGCTAATCAGTTGGGATAATGCATAGCTCGTGTCTCAATTTGTTTAGCAACGTAAACTGCTAGAAAATGTATATACCTACTTTTTCGCAATTGATTACAATGAAAGTGCTAATCAATTTTTGCAGTTATTTAAAACCCTGGTGTGTGTGTGTGTGTGTGTGTTGTGGTGTCAGATCAGCAAGGGACCATTTTCTTTTTCTACAGGCAAAAAATCATCAAGGGACAGTTTTCTTTATTGCAGCAGACAGTCACATTCAAACACTGGGGATTGGGCATCCCAGTTTGGGGCTATTGTTTGGCAGCACCAGAGATGCGTACCCTGCTATTGCTATGTACATACTGGGAACGGGGTGGGTATCCTGACAGGGAGGGGGGTCAGCAGAAGTGGTACCAGGGTGTACACCCTGGCCTTCTAACGTAAACAGTTAGAAGGGGAGGCGGGTGACCTAGAGGGGAGTGAGGAGAAAGAAGGGGTACTAGGGGTGGACACCCTGGTCCACTTAATAAAAATAATCAAATGCCAACTGTTTGCCAATATGCACCACATGCAGGAATGTGTTGCTGTCTACGACTAACATGATTCATGACCAAGCAGTTATCCCAGAAAAATATTATTTAGAACAAATATGATTTCATTGTTAAACTGTAACCAGACTAAATGCATGCTGCAGCACCTGTTCGGAAGGGGAGAGGCTTTACCCTTTGTGAAAATGGATTATTAGAATTTAGCTGCAAGCTAGCATCTCCAGAGCTGTTCCCACATGCATGCATGCATGCACTGAGTGTGTCAGTTCTTAACCTGCCCCTCCCCCACCTTATGGGGTTAGCTCCAAGCTTCAATTCCTGCATGCAGCACATTTACTCTCCAGAGTGATGAGGTGCATTGCAGTTTGCTCATAACAGATCCTGCACCAGAACACCAAAAGGAATAGATTCTAAGCACTATATAATAATAATAAGCACTTTACTCGACATTTGCTCAACACGAATGGGAGGCTGCCCTGTAGGATTATATTCATGATTGGGAAGCAGCAGATTTTTTCCTGAAAACTGATTTGTTGGTTTTCTGGTCTTGCAGATTTTTGGCTGAGAATTATGAATCTTTCAGATAGAGACATAGACAGACACAGGGCAGAGGCAGAGAGAACAGGGATCACAGCTCACTACTTCAGTGGAAACCGGCAGCATGACTCCAGCTTCACATCATATCGGAACCTTATCCAAAAAACCCTACTGAGCATGCTCAGAATTGAAAAAACTTAAACTTTAAATCCTTATAACTATGGAACTGTTTAATATGTTCTTCACAAAACCTTCCAAAGGCACTACCTTTACTGTTGACAGAGCATGCTTTAACCCTGAACATTTTGAGGGAAAAAAATACCATTCTGTGTAGGCTGTATGTGAGAGTAAAACCAAAAACCCATGTTAAGTATAGGAGAAAAAATTAGGTGTCTACAGGAAAATGACCTATGTGTATCTCAAACTGCACAAGCTGCCATCACAAAACTTTCCACATATTTAGACCTTGCCTACTAAACAAGGTATGCAGAAGTACAGGTAATTTCATTAGATGGTTCCAAAGCTATTAAGGGGCAAAGTTAGGGGTTTAACAAAGAACCTGCCACTCAACCCTGAAGCACTAGTATCTTTTAGTGTTGGGCAGTACAAGGTTAGGAAGAAAGTCTGTTTTGCCCCATATACAGTTTTTAAGAGAACTATTGATTCACTATGATGCCAGCTTAGCAAGTTTTGACAGCTGACTACAAATCATCAGACGTTTGACACAAAAAAAGTGTTTAACAAGAAGTAGCAGCTCATCGTTTACCTGGATTTGTGAGAAGGACACTGAAGAGTTTTTGTTTCTGAGGAAGAGAACACCACAAAGGGAAACCTGTCAAAACACCTAAAGCAGGAAACAGGATTACTGGCAGCTGCAATGGCATTAGGGACAGAGGAATTTAAAATCCAATCTGGGAATGGTTTTACAGACTTTTCCTCCACTGAATACAGTACATCTGTGGCAGAGATTTCTTCAGATATCAAAGATTTAAGGAGTGACTTTTTAAATCTAATTACTAAGCTTAGTGATGCTGAAGCTTATATTAGTATCTTGGAGGACAGATCTGACAAAGAAGATAAGGAGCCACTGTCAAACTCTATAGACAATTTAAATGCTCATGGAAAAGCTTTATGAATAGAGAGAGATGAAACAATGTTCATACTCTTTCTTTATTTTTTTGGTAGACTTTCTTTATGCACCCCTCTCTGGCCACTCAGACTCGGCTTGACCTTATCCCACCTGCCTGAAGTCCCCAGCCTTACCTTGCCAGTTCTGCTCACACTGATCTCCCGACCCCCTTCCCCCAGATCTAAGCCCCCCCGGGGTGGGACTGCCATTTCCTCCTGGTGACCTTTCTGAAATCAAGTTGGTTGACCAAGTAGTGCAGGGAGCACTGATGGCAGGCTGAAGGACCAGACACTGGGCATGGGGTTGGCCACTCAACCCACCCTTGCCAACCGAGGGCCAGGGCATTTTCCTTTTCTGTTCCTCCCTCCCATTAGCTCAGATGTGCACTGGTCCAGCGGGGCAGCGTGACATTGTACATGCACGCAGGGATCGCCACCCAGCCAATCCCCCAACAGAAGATCCACAGGCTGCTGTACTCCCAGTCACCACCTGGGGGGGGGTCACCAAAGCCCAGGATCTGGAATCCACCTCCCTGCCAGAACAGGAGAGCAGTCCTTCAGATGCTCAATCCTGTCCTCCCCTGCCAAACCCCGATGACCCAAGCTCGTTCCCGAACCTGGGTCACCAACATGGCACGAGGTATGGCGTCCAGCGCCTCAACCCTCAGTGCCACCAGGCTGGTTAATGTTCATATTCTTGACCTGAATGAGGATTTTGAATGGAGACATCCTTAGATCATCTCTTTATGGACATAATGGGACCACCGATTGAATCCAGGAAGTACTATCTATACCTGATCTAAAGGGTACATTGCTTTCTAAAGCCCTAGCCATCTTTACACAGAAAAGAGGGCAAAGGTAGTAAGATTTGATCTTGTTGTAGACAAGCTAAAGGTCCAAGGAGTCTCTTGAGAAAAATGACATTTATTCTTCAACAGACAAAATTGTTTTTATTTATCATCATTATTCTAAGCTGCTGGATAAGAGAAAAATATTCAACAACAATATCTGTTCCACACAAGGAAAATCTGACATTTTCTTTTGATTTCCTACCATGCAGTGGATCTTTGTGCACCACCCCAGTTTGCAGAGTACAAGTAAATGGCTGAAACAAGGCCTATCTGAGATCTTCACCTAAAACATGGACAAGTCTTATTTTAGCACAGGCTACTTACTCACACTGTAGCTCTGTTTAAGTAAAAGTGGCAGTTAATATCTGAGTGCCAAGAAGCTTAAGCAAAATGCGCAAGTTTCTGGGCCCATGTAAGTAGCATGTGTTTGCTTATTTTGTTTTTCACTTAAAACCCCTCTTGTTTTTCATTCTTTTTAAAACCTGGATGCACTAAAATTACAAATATATTAACACAGTCTATTGTTTACTTGCTTTCAGAGTACCAAGTGCATATGTGTTGTGCTTGCTTATTATTTTGTTAGTCAGAAGGTAACATTAGGATGGTATGACTGTTTGAAATTGAAACATAAATTACATGGAATGAGGCAGGAGCTTTGCTCTTCATTCAGCGGATCACTGAAGACTGGAGAATGATCAACTGAAAAGGGAAGATTATATTTATTTTGACTATAAAATTTGTCATATTGCAAGGCTTTGTCGGATAACTTCCCTGAAGGAAAAAAGGGGAAGAGTACACAATGGGGGGTGAGATACTAACAACAACAAAATGGAAAGGGACCTGGGGGTAGTCATATCAGATGACCTAAAGGTAGGCAAGCAATGTGAGAGGGCAGCAAGGAGGGCTGGGGGGATACTGGGATGCATAGGGAGAGGCATCACCAGTAGAAAACAGGAAGTTCCCTCTGTACAGACAGCTGGTCAGACCCCATCTGGAGTACTGCGTGCAGTTCTGGGAGACCCAATCTCTGCAAAGACATAGACAGGATGGAAGCTGTCCAGAGGAGGGCACTAAAATGGTGCAGGGTCTGCACCGAAGACATATGAAGAGAGACTTAAGGAGCTTAATATGTATAGCTCGAGGAAAGGAGGAGAGGGGGGACATGATAGAAACTTTCAAGTACCTCAAGGGGAATCAACAAAGTCCAAGAGGGTAGCATCTTTCAAAAAGAGGTGTGCAAGAACAAGGGGCACAATTTGAAGATGGGGGTTGGCTCAGAGGTAAATTAAGAGTATTTTTTCACAGAGGGTTGTGGATGCATGGACGGCCTTCCGGAGGAAGGTTGTGGAGTCAAAAACAGTGGTGGAATTCAAGCATGCATGGGACAGTCATAAGGCAATTCTAGGGGGTTGGGGCAGGAAGAAGTAGGCTGCTGGTTAACTAGGATCTGCAGCTTATCCATTAGGTAGGGAAATGGGAAGACTGGGTGGGCCAAGCAGTCCTTATCTGCCGTCAAATTCTATGTTTCTATCTCACTTTCTTGACTAGATGTGCATTCCATTTTTAGATTGATGCCATTTTAATTTTCTTCTACTACAACAGATCGGTTTAGAATACTGGTTTCAAGCAGCAGTTCATTCCCCCAAAACTCAGCTCAACCTCCTGGGCAGCAGAGTGCACAAGCCTACAATTAGAGTGATGGCCATTTGCTGGGGGTCCCATGAAAAGTGATACCACCAATCAATGATACATGTCTGAAAATGAATTCCTCTGAGACTAACCTGTATTTACACTTTATTTCTTAGCCTCTCTGCCTCACTCCAAGTATGCACCCACCCCGATGCCAACATCCCCACAGATAACTGGCTTCTGTTTTCATTTGGTCACCCTGCTGATTGTGCTGAAAGCCCTGAAGTCTCTCAACCCCTCTAAAGGCAAGTGCCCTACAGGGCTTGACTCGAAAATGTTACATCTATCTGCCCCGGCCATTGCCACCCCACTGGCCACGCTGTTAAATCTGTCTTTTTCTCTTGCCGACGCCCTTCAGATTGAAGCATTCAGTCATCCTCCCAAAAGGGGACCCCATCACCGGTAACTATCGCCCAATCTCCTTCTCCCCATCCTTGCCAAACCACAGGAGCGCCTTGTCCTTGCCCAGCTCTCCTCCTTCCTAGATTCTTCCTCTTTCTTTACACCCTTCCAATCAGGTTTCAAGAAATCGCACTCCACCATAACCTCCCTGCTAAAGCTCACCGAGGCCATCCTCACGGGTATGGATAAAGGACATACCACCTCAGCCATTTTCATTGATCTCGCAAAAGCTTTTGACACAGTCTCCAACTCCCTTCTGCTCTCCAAACTCTCTAGTGCCGGACTCTCAGATGTTGCCACCAGATGGTTTCACTCTTATCTAGTAGGTAGATCTCAATCAGTGAGAATTGGACCTAACACCTCCTCCCTCCTACTCGTTAGTACTGGGGTCCCACAAGGCTCAGTCCTTGGCCCATTACTCTTCTCAATTTTCCTAAATGACCTCCCCACAGTCTACACTCATACATCCATACATCTGTACACCGACGACACCATACTATACACAACAGGCCCCTGCCCCCACTGATGTGGCCGCAACACTTCAACAAGATTTTAATGCGGTACAGCACTGGTTTCACTCAAACCAACTTTTTCTTAACACCAAGAAAATGGTCTCCCTAACCTTCGGGACAAGACAAAGGCTGTCCCGGCTCCAGTCCACCCCTACCTTCCTCACAACTGAGGGGTCTCCTCTAGAGACCCGCACCTCCTTCAAATATCTCGGAGTCTGGCTTGACCAGCATCTTGACTTTTCCACTGACATCGACTCGATCCACAAAAAACTACGCCCAAAACTAGGTGCATTATATCAAAACAAGGATAGCTTACCTCTGCAACCCGTAAGGAATTGTCCAGAAAATGATCCTCCCGATAATTGACTACGGGGATATAGTCTACAACGCTGCCCCCAAATCTGCCCTTGCCAGCCTCGACCCTCTTTTCCACTCCTTCTTTCATTTTGTTCTTGACTGCCCTCTCTCGACTCATCACTGTGACCTCTATAGCTCCCTCGATCTAACGTCGCTCCAGGCTCGTAAACACGTCCACAGCATCAGGACCACAGTGAAATTCTGGTCACAGTCCCTTCCCCCCTACCTTGCATCTGCCCTCTCAGCCCCATTACGACCCACCTACTCCCTCAGAAGCAGTAACTCCCGGTTTCTAAGAGTTCCACGTATGTCCACATCAAAGGGCCAAGCAGCATTCAAATACCTCATGCCTAAACTCTGGAACGCACTCCCAGCAAACATTCATGACTTCACTAACACCTCTCACCTAAATCACCTCCTCAAAGCACACTTCTCCTCAACATGTGCTTGCACATAAGGACTCCCAGGAGCTGGCCCCCAAAGTCGCTGCGCTCTTAGCACATCACTCCCTGTCTAGCTCACACATTTAAGTGGAGTATAGCTAGGGGTTACACGTGGAGGCTCCTCACAGTACACTAAATACTTTTTGAGTTTTTCTATTACATGTGCTATTGTTCCTCATCTGATGTTTATAATATGTAATCTACAACTACATTGTGTTTCTTTTACATGCTCTAGTTTTCCCTTGATGCAGTCTTATGACAATATTTTGCATAGTGCAAATGTAATTATGTTACAATACCCATTTACTGTATGTATATGTAATTGCACCTGGTACGCTCCTCTCTGTGCTTATGATTTGTATGTTTCCAATTTGTCCCCTCCCCCAGGACGCAACTGGAATCGAGTGGTAATCCGCTCAGTATGCTTTCCTGGTAAAACTCTTAAATAAATAAATGAATAAATTCCCATTTTGTTTAAGTTTATAATTAACAGAACAAGCTTGCTCTTTCAAAAACATTTTTGTTTCATTTTTCTTGGTACCCCACCACACATTTTTGTGTTACTAATCATCTCCTAGGACCCTTTCGATTACAGGGCCAGATATAACTTGGTTAACATACAGGATTTAAGTTCATAATTCAGTTGTGAAGAAAAAAATGTTATGTATAAGGAGTTTGATGCAAAGTTTAATTAAAACAATATAAGAAAATGTTTTCGGACATGATATGCCAAGCTGGATGGGTACGTCTAAACTGCATGATAAAAGTATTGAGCCTAATTCAGAGTTGGCATGAACTGCAGTAGGTAGAAGAAAGGCAAGTTCAATATCTTATCACATAGATGCCACGCACTGCACACAGATGTACACAGCAACCATTCATCCACAACAACAAAAAGTACATTGCACACCAGGGAGTTAGATGCCTTGAATTTTAACTGGAGAAATGTACAACACACCAGCACTTCCAGTCATTATTCCAAATTGTCAGTGACATCATGAAAAAGTGAAACATTTTTAAAACAAAGTGTATACAAACATATAAGCAAATAGCCATAGAAATTCCACTGATTACAGTTCCTGAAACCTGGCCTGTCATTTTAAGTCCAATGCAAGTGCATTTTAAGCACAAAAGGGAGAAAATAGCCCTGTTTACGCAGCTGCAGTGCTTCACTTTTCACACCGCTGCCTTCCTGCTGCACTGTGATGTGATACCACAATTTACATTTACACTCCCAAGCCTGATGCATCGCAGATCACGCCGAGAGGAGTGTCTGTAGACTTGTGGGCAGGGTTCTAGAAAATGACATCTGCAGCTTGGAAATAAGGGACTGCAGCAGATCGAGTGCATCGGTCACTCACACCATAGGGTAATGTGCTCGATCCCGTACACATCCCCATATTTTGATTGAATCAAAAACTGGAGCTGTAGAACACTTACGGCAATGCAATGAGTGTCAGCAAAGCCAACATTGCAGCACATCAACCAAAGTGCATGTGTCGATGTGCTGCAAAGCTGGTGGTGTAAACGGGGCTAATGTCGGGTAGAGAGAAACAGAGCTGTAGTGCAGGATCTGCTAGTAACTGATACTACTGAGAGTCTTGTGGAGCACCTGGAGGCACAAAGGCTGTAGACCCCTAGCATACGAATATACGAACGTGCCAGCAGAAACAGACCACCCGGTCTATCTAAGTCTGCTCGAGTGTACAGTTAGCACCCCTAGTTTGCAGCTGTCCCACCCCTCCCATTTGTCATCCCACTGCCACCCCCCACCTCCCCACCCTCATTCTCCCTATTCCCTGTCCCATGCCCTTTTGGAAACTGTTCACAGATTTACATGATACCACCCATTTTAGTAGGGCGTTCCATTTTGCTACCACCCTCTCTGTGAAATAGTGTCTCCTCATTTCCTTCCTAAATCTTCCCCACTCTATTCTTAGCGCATGCCCCCTGGTGACCCTCCCCCTCCTTGACTTAAGGACCCCATCTGCCCCATCCTTATTGATTCCCCTCAGATACTTGAATGTCTCTATCATGTCCCCCCCGTCCCTTCTATTCTCCAGGGTGTACATATTCAGGTCTCTTCAGCCTGCTGTCATAGTCTGTCCCTTCCATTCCATGTATCATCTTTGTTGCCCTCCTCTGCACTCCCTCAAGTAGCCTAATATCACGCTTTAGGTATGGCCTACAAAACTGCATACAATACTGTAAGTGTGGCCTTACCAGTGACCTGTAGAGGGGCAAAATCACCTCTCTTCGCCTGGACAAAAAAACTCTCGCAATGCACCCCAGCATTTTGTTCACTTTTGCAGCTGCTCTCCTGCACTGGGCAGTGTTGTCCATGGTCCCTGTTATCAGTAACCCTAGGTCCTTCTCCTCCTCAGTGATCCCCAGCTTAACCCCTCCCAGCCAGTATTCTCTCCTTGAGTTCTTCACCCCAAAGTGCATAACCTTACACTTCTTTGCATTGAACCCCAGTTGCCACCTTTCTGACCACTTCTCTAGCTTGCTTAGGTCCCCCTGCAGCTGCTCCCATCCCGCCTCTCCATTCACCACTGCTCCAATTTAGGTGTCATCAGTGAACAGACTTATCTTGCTCACCACCCCATGTGCAATGTCTAATATGAAGAGCCCAAACAATACTGGCCCAACACAGAGCCCTGTAGCACCCCACTCATCACCAGCCTTGGAGTTGAGAGCTCCCCTCTCACCACCACCTGTTGCAGCTTCCCACTCAGCCAGCTTGTAATCCAGTTCATTTTTGCCCCTACCCCTACACCAGTTAGAGTCCCCCCAAACCCCCATGAGGTACTGAATCGAAGGCCTTGCTGAAGTCCAAGTAAAGAACATCCACTGCATGACCCTTATCCAGCTCATCTGTCACCCAGTCATAATATTGTATCCTGTTGGTTTGACAAGACTTCCCTGAAACAAACCCATGCTGCCTCACATCCTGGAGGCCATTGTCCTCCAGGTACGACACTAGTCTTTCCTTTAGTATTGTCTCCATGAGTTTGCACACTATGGAGGTGAGACTAACTGGGAGATTACCCAGTTCATCCCTTGGTCCACTCTTGTGTAATGGTACTACATGTGCCATCCTCCAGTCAAGTGGCACACATCCCAACTCCAGTGAGGTGCTGTACAGATCCACCAGCGGCTCTGACAACACCTCCACTATCTCCCTCAGCACCCTGGGGTGGATACCATCTGGCCCTGGTGCCTTGTCTACATTCAGTGCCCTCAGTCCCTCTAGGACTCTATTTGCCTCAATTCTTCCATCTGTTGCCTCCTCTCTCCCTGTCCCCATCCTCCCAACCCATGGTGGTAGCAGTCCCCCCTTTTTTTCTGTGAACACTGAGCAAAAGTATTCATTCAGTGTTTCTGCCTGCTCCTCACCCTTTTCCATCCACTTCCCACCCCTTTTTATCCTCACTATTGTCTCCTTGCACTTCCTTTTCTCCTTGATGTATCTGAAAAATTCTTTCTTCTCCCTGATAATTCCCTGAGCTAATCTCAGCTCCCTCTGGGCCTTGGCTTCTCTCACTTTTCTGGTCACCTCCCTGGACCATTTTGCATACTCCTTCCTGCCCACTTCCTTCCCTGTCCTTCTATACCTCTGGTGTGCCTCTTGGTTTGCTCTCACCACCTCCACTACCTCGCTGTTCAACCAGTATGGTTTTCTTGCTCTGCTCCTCTTACTCTGTGTCTTGGTGCAGGCTTCTGTTGCCTCTGTAATCCCCCTTTTAATAATATCCCATTTCTGATCTGCATCCATCTCCTGCCTTATGACCTCTAATTTCCCTTTCACTACTTCCTGCATCCTCCCAAAATCTGCCCCCTTGAAGTTTACTGCCCGAGTAACTGATTTCTCTGGCTCCCCACACAACGTGATATTAAACCACACCGTCTGGTGATCGCTGTCGGCTAGTGGGTCCTCCACCTTTATTTCCCTTACTGCCTCCCCATTCGACAACACCAGATCTAAAGTGTTCTTTAGCCTAGTAGGTATACCAACTGTGTCAGGAGACCCTCCTAGATTGCATCCAGGAGCACTTGCTCCCTAACACTGGAGGCACATTGAGTATGGAGTCCCCCAACACTAGTACACCTCCCTCCTCTTTCTTTGTGCCCGTCGCCACTCCCCCCACCCAGGTTCTCATTTCTGGAGCCAATCAAGATGGTGCTTTTACAGTGTATCCCAGTATCTTCCCCCCGTCCTTCTCAATTGAGACTCCTCCCCCATCCTGTTTGACTGCCAACCTTCCGCTCCCGTCTCACATCTCCGAGTATTATCCCTCCCCCTGCCATGCCATACTCAGTCTCTCCACTAGTAATGCCCCTCTCTCCCTTCTCTTTGTGAATACTATTCCTTGTGCAGTCTCCTCCTCCGTCCTCTTTTCCATGTGTTGCTAGTACAGCAAATATGTTCCCTCCCCCTTTTGCCTTATTGTGGGTTTCCTCCTCCCCCTGCCTAATGCTGCTCCTCTTTTTCTAGGTACTTCTAGAGTCCACCCTTCATAAACTGGCTTCCTGTCTACTGTGCCTCCTTCCCCTGGCCTCTCTCTTGCCCCACTGTTCCTTCTCTGTGGTGCCCCCACAATACTCTCAGATGTCAGCCCTCCTACTGACGCAATCCTCCCCTCCTCCCTCAACCTCCCCAGCTCCCTGCCAAGCCACTGAACCTCTTCCTCAAGCCTCCTTAGCCTGTGGCATATTGGGCACCCTCCCAGCCTCCACAGTATGTTCATCTGCATTGCTGCCCCACAACCATTGCACCCTACAATCCTACTCATGGTTCACACTACCTATACAGCCTCTCCGCACCACTCTCCCTACGGCAAGTAGAATTAACTAATCCTAGCCCAGCCTCTGACAGAAATTATTATCCTAAATGCCCTTGCATGCAGCATAAGACAGTCAACTACAGTACTAACTGGAAACCACAATCCTACTCATAAGCACTATAGATCTACTCACATGTTTTATATATTTATATGTCCTTAAGACTTAGCTCATATGGTTGTTCCTTGTTTCCTCCTTCCTGGCCTATTCTGAGGGCTCAGATCAGTTTACAGCTCCCCAAGCTCCTCCCTCACAGCCTTCAAACCCAACCGCCAGTGGTATTTCAGTATTTAAAGAAAGGCTGCTGGAAGGGCTGGGTGAAAGGGCTTTTACAGTCGATCAAGCCACGGAAGCCTTTAAGCTAAATTCTACTTTAAGCTAAATTAAGAAGAAAATAAAACAATATCAAAACTTACAAAAATCTTCTATACATTAACTACATCAACAGCAAGTAGAATTAACTAATCCTTCTCTCCTGTAGTTTAAAAAACAATAGCAAAACCTACAGAAATCTTCTCCACAGCCAGCAAGCAGACTTAATCAATCCTTCTCCTGGTTTCACAGAGGAGAAATCATGTAAAACAAATCTCATAGATTTCTTTGACTGGGTACTGGAGATAAGGGGGATATGGACAACTATAGGCCCATAAGCCTCACTCCAGTGTTGAGAAAAGTCATAGAGAGCATCATTAATGATCAGTTAATGTTGGACATTGGAATTTTTTGACATGAATCAGAGCAGGTTTTCTAAGGGCAGATCATGTATCATGAACTTACTATGCTTCTACGAGCCAGTTAGTCGCAGCCTTGATAAAATCCCTTGTGATGTTATATTTTTAGATTTTAGAAAGGCCTTCAATTCTGTACCTCACTGGGCTTTTGTTAAAAAATTAGATGCCCTAAATGTCCACCCCAGATATGTGTAATGGATTTCTAATTGGTTGTCTGACCGTGAGCACCATGTAATTATTGATGGTCACAGTTCAGACTGGTGAGCTGTATCAAGCGGAGTCCCGCAGGGCTCCATACTTGCCCCTTTAGTATTTCAGATTTTTATATCAGACTTGTCCTCGAACTTGGATAGTTGGGTTATCAAGTACGCTGATGATTGTAAAATTTGCAGCCCCTGTAATAACCTGGAGGAAATCTATCAGATACAGAGGAATTTCCCAATGAGCCGACAACTGAGGGATGCACTTTAATATTAATAAGTGCAGTGTGATGCATCTTGGCTCAAACAACCCGAAAAATGATTACATCTTATATGACATTATTAAACAAGTCTCAACATGAGAAGGACTTAAGGGTCACAATATCTAATGATCTCACTGTTGATAAACATATAACTGATCTTTTCAATAAAATCAATACAATCTGGTGGGCTATAAGATGCAATATTAAGTCTAGGGACCAAGCTGTACTACTCCCTTTATACAGGGCCTATATCTGCCCACTCTTTGATTTTTCATCACAACTTTGATGTCCATATAAGGAGGGCAACATTGCTCATTTAGAGAAAATACAGAGGAAACTCACAAAGTACATACAGGGTGCTGGGGTGCTAAGTTATAAGGATAGGCTTGATAAATTTGGACTCATGCCATTAGAGACTTGGAAGACTGCGAGGCAACCTAATGCTCACCTGGGATGTACTAAATGATCAACACCTAATATCTGAAATGGGACTGGATTTTAAACAAATAGTAGTAAACACTAGGGGAACCCCTTTATAAGTCGCACATCACAACTTTATTTTCCATAAGCAGGAATATTTATTTTCCCAAAGGATTATTAAGCCTTGGAGCTTGTTACCAACTGCAGTGGTCATTAGTGATTCCAAAACCTGCTTCAAGAACAGACTGGAGATTTTTTTGCTCTCAAATCACATGCTATCCTATTATAGATAAATGGTAGGAGCTTTAAATAGGCACTGCCTTCTGCCCCTTATCTCCTTCCTTAGTGATCCTTAAGTTTACCAGAGAGTTGGATCAAGGGAAGGCAGTGGACGTAGCCTATCTGGACTTCAGTAAGGCTTTTGACACTGCCACACAGGAGGCTACTTCAGAAACTAAGCAGCCTGAGGATGGAGGAGAGAGTGACAAGCTGGGTATCAAACTGGTTAAGGGATGGGAGGCAAAAGGTGGTGGTAAACAGTGGCCACTCAGACGATAGGAGAGTGACTTACGAGGTACCACAGGGTTTGGTGCTGGGATGGAACCTCTTCAATGTCTTCATGAGCAACATTGCAGAGAAGCTTGAGGGCAAGGTGTATCTTTTTGTGAATAATACAAAAATATGCAACAGGGTTGATACTCAGGAAGGGGTGTAGAAAATGCAAAGGGATCTGAGAAAACTAGAGGAATGGTCTAGGGGAGGCAGCTGGTTTTCACTGACAAAAAGTGCAAGGTTATGCACATAGGGCTGTGGAACCCAGGAGCTGTGTATACAATAGGGAAGTGAAGCTTATAGTCACCAAGCAAGAAAGAGACTTAGGGGTTATCATATCTGATGACCTCAAGGTAGTTGGGCAGTGTGACAAAGCAGTGGGAAAGGCTAGCAAGATGTGGGGGTGCATTGGAAGATGGATTTCTAGCAGGAGGAGGAATGTGGTGCTGCCATTGTATCACTTACTGTTGAGGCCCCACCTGGAATCCCAAGTCCAGCTCTGGAAGCTGCACCTCTGCTAGGACATTAAAAGGTTGTAGGCAATACAGAGGAGGGTAACAAAAATGGTGAAGGGATTGCACAAGAAGCCATACAAGGAAAGCCTGCAAGAACTCAACATGTACTCCCTGGAAGAGAGGAGAGTGAGAGGAAACATGACTGAAACCTACAAGTACCTCATAGGAGTGAACAAGGTTCAAGTAGGAGGGTCCATTTCAGAGAAAGGAAGGCAGTAGAACAAAGGGACATGCAACAAAGCTAAGAGAGGGAAAGTTTTTGAGATGTGTGTAAATACTTCTTCATCGAAAGGGTGGTGGATGATTGGAACAGTCTGCCAGAAGAGGTAGTGGGGCAAAGACTGTGGTGAGCTTCAAGCATGTGTGGGATAGGCACAAGGGCATATTAGGTAGAGGAATGGAAAGGGAGTCACTCCTATGACCAACTAGGGTCAGAAGTGATGGAATAGGTAGGACAAGGGGCAGAATGGAAGGGCCTAAAGGTCCTTTTCTACTCCCAAAATCTGTTTCTGTTTTAATGGCGATCACCAGTGTGACTGGTTTCACAATACTGTGTCAAAAATGGGTAAAAGAAAACATGGTGAGATTCCCAACACCAGAAAAAAATTTTTATTAATTAAAATGTACAAAGTTACCAAGCTGTAAGAAAGAGACACAGATAGACTTGAGGGGGAAGTGAGTAGTTTCTTGTAGTGACATAATAAATGTTTGAAGGGATATTGCCCAGTATTATTAAAGGGAATGATAAAAAATGTGTGCGTGTGGGGGGGAGACCACTGCAGAAAACACTGGATTGGGGCCCGGTGTGGAATGGAGAGTTTGTTATGGTTATTATTAAACAACTTTCTTTAATTAAAGATCCTGCAGTTTGTTCAGACAAGAGCTGATAGAATTACAAACACAAATGATGAGCAAAATGAAGCGGAGGAAGAAGAAACCGTGACCCAGTACCCGACTGGGAAGATGCTAGCTGGAGAAAAGACATGGAGGCACAAGTAGCTATAACCTGATGTAATCAAAAAGAACAAGAACAATGGGTGCTTGATGATGGTGGATATGAAATGGATGGCATTGGATTTTTAGAGGTGAAAAAAATGCCAAACACAGCTAAAAAAAAAAAAAATAAAAGCCAAAAGAAAAACAAGGTGGGGCAACAGAGGAGGGTCAGGAGAGACACAGAAGGGCAAAGGCCCCAGGAAATCTGCGCATCAGAAACAGGCAGAGAAACAATAAATCTGTTAAACTACCAACTAACTCCGTTCAAAACCAGTGTTTTGTTGAAAGGCTTCGACTTTTATACCCTCTCCAAAAATAAACAAATTCAACATCCAAACAGAAATATTTAAAAAAACAGGAAAACAAACTTAAGGCTGTTATATGCAAACAGAAACATGGAAGGATCAGGACTCACTGAGACAAGTAGAGAAGACCATTCCAGAGATTTTTCTTTTCCCATAGAAGCAATGGAATCATGAACAGGAATTGGGTGAACAGAATGACAATGAAGTGGAGAACATCCTGGGAGTTCAAAATATCTGTTACTCAAGGGACTGAGAACCACAGGGATGTTGTGGACTTCGTGTAATTTAACTTGGAAGGTAATGCTGTAACAGTAACCAACCAGGGGAGGACGGGGGATTACATATCTCATCCAAAACTAAGCTTAGATGAAATAAATTTAGACCTGTTTTTACTTTCTTGTGTAGCAGCTATGATCCTGCAGTGAAAATTTCCCAAACAACTGTGCTAAATGAAATTGGCAGCTTTTTCAAAAATAAATGGTATACTGCACCAGATAATCTTAGTACAGATGAAAATTTAGCCCTACAACAGAGTCAGGGTGACATTGACATAGTGTTTAGAGAATCAGACAAGGGAGGTAGCTGTCATTTTGAATAAAAAGGATTATGTAGAAGAGGCTAATAGGTTATTTTAGACATAGAAACTAAAATTCCCTTGTGCTTATCCCATGAATTCTTGAACCCCACCACTGTTTTCACCCCCTGCACCTTGGCTGGAAGACTATTCCAGGAATCCACCAATCTTTCTGTGAAGAAATACTTCCTCACATCATCCCCTGAATCTACCCACCTTCCAGCTTCATAGCATGTCCTCTTGTTTTTGAGCACCTTTTCTTTTGAAAAGTTCTTCCGTTCTGTACCTTATTTTCCTCCATGAGGTATTTAAATGTCTCTATCATATCCCCCCTCTCCCTCCTCTGTTCCAGGGTGAACATATTGAGGTCCTCTAGTCTTTCCTCATAGGGCTTTTGATGCAGATCCTGCACCATTTTAGTTGCCCTCCTCTGGACAGCCTCCACTCTGTCTATGCCCTTCAGGAGATGTGGCCTTAAGAACTGGACACAGTACTCTAGGTGAGGTCTTACCAGTGATCTAAATAAAGGCAACACCACCTCCCTCTTTCTGCTAGTGATACACTTCCCTCTGCACCCCAGCATCCCTGTACCCCTCCTTACAGACTTGACGCACTGCCTGGCCACCTTTAAGTCATCTGATATGATCACTCACAGGTCTGTTTCTGGCTTGGTTGTTAAGTCAATACCACTTTACTGTATCCCTGGGTTTCTGTGCCCTAGGTGCATGTTTTTGCACTTTTTTTTACATCAAAACCCAGCTGCCAACCTACGTTCCCACATCCCCCTCAAAATGTCAAAGACCTGATTCATTAAGACTGACAAGAGCATTGGAGATTTCTTGTGGGAGGGTAAGAAACCCAGATACAGTAGGGCTAAATTAAGGGCCCACTGGAAGGAAGGGGGATGGGGGGCTTCCATGGGTAGATGAGTACACATTAGCATTCCGGGCAGGGCAAACACTGCACTGGTTCAGAAAGCACACTGAACAGTCCTCACAATGGGTCCCTTTGGAAATCATGCAGTCTGGGACCTCAGCAGTCTTGTACTCTTCAATCAATACCAAAGTTAAATCCCAACTATAGGCCCACCCATCTGATACTGGTCTTAGCTGCATCACAAAACAGGCACTAACCTAACCACAGCCTCACTAGCCCCCTTATGATCCAACCCTAATATTCTGGTTGACCACAAATCATTCATGTGGACCCAGTGGGTGTCTAGAGGTAAACAGTTCATAAATGATGTGCTGGAACTGGGGGTGTATGCATTGCCACCTTTCAAGATCTCCAGAAGATTTGGGAATTTCTGTCCAAGGACTTCTGGAGATACCTTCAGGTTAGGAACACAGTTTCAACCTTCCTCCGATCTAGGAACCCAGCTTGGGTACCATCTCCCCTTATCACATGGCTGAAGCATCCAAGAGGTCAGGTCAGTAGAATATACTCAGCCATTCAAGCTAATCAACCCGCCCAATCCTCTGAGTCCAAAACCAAATGAGAGAGGGCAATGAACATCCAAATTACAGACTCACAATGGATCCAGTGCTGGAAATCTGCGCACAAGGCATATACAGATGTTAAAAGCAGATTAATAGAAAAAAAAATACTTCATTCATGGTCTAGAACCCAGCCTCCCTGTATGTTGCCAAGCTATTAAGCTCTGACAAATGCTGGAAATGTCACATTGGCATCGGAGACCTATATCCTATCCTATGGACCTGCCCCGTGCTTCAGCCTATGTGGGCTCAAGTTCGTGGCTTGGGGTACAAGAATTTTACATAAACATATCCCTAACTGTGGAATTATTTATACTAGACATGGGGGATGCTGTTACGCACCTTACCTCCCCAGAGAATAAATGGCTGTCTATTCTAAGCATACAAGTAAAGTGTTTAATACTATGTAACTGGAGAAACCACTGCATCCAAAGTATCAATGAAGTGTTAAAAAACCTGGCCTCAACCGCAGAAATGGACAGAAGATCCTGCATGATACACAACACACTAAGTAAATTATTTGACTGTTGGCAGTCATTTATGCTCTATGTACATCCAAGAACTGGGACAGGGTAATTAAAAGAACTTCCCTCAGCCCATCATAGGGGGCAATAGAAGAATAAAATGGTACCCCAATGTGATGTCATCTTATTATGTGCTATTCTTTGCCAATGTAAATTGTAAATAGTTTTGTTGGAATGGTTAGTGGTTCATTTCCTTCTTTTCCAGGCAGGCAGTCTATCAGAGGTATCCCAACACTGTGTTTTCCCTTATCGTTGGTTCCCTTTCCACGTCCCCCTGGCTTCCACCTACACTCCTTGTTTACCCTCCTCTGACACCGTCTCAGTGTTTTGCATTCCACTCCCTAATTGTTGCCACCCTCCCCCTGCAATCAGTGGCCTTTACGGGCACCCCATGTACCTCTCCCTACTCACCCTCTTGTGTCCCCCTCCTCTCCCCTCCACTGCCCTACCAAGCTCATTTCACTCAATATCTGTGTTCAAGAATGCTTCAAATACATGCTGTAATTATAGATGCATAGGATTAATCTGTATATACTGTAGTACAGTTGCTATACTTTTAGCTGCATATTCTTCATGGTTTTAGCTTAATGGCTCTTTCTAATACTTTATTTTGTGTGTATTATAAACCTGTGTATAATTACTGCTCTATGTAAGTGTGAATTAATTTTTTTATGTATTGTTTACCCAATTATGATGTGAGTATTCCTTTGCATATATTGTTTACCTCTCCTTTCCAGGTCCATCTCAAAAATTAGCTTGCTCAATGATGTTCACCTTGTTAAATAAAAATTTTGATTGATCAATAACAGAGTAGGTGAGTTGTTTCTTACTGTACATCCGAATGCATCATGTAGCAAGTCTATCTTCGATTTAGGTAAGAGTCCTCATTCTTTATGTTTTCCTCCTATTTTAAACCAGTCACCTAGAAAGAGGTGGGTATAACAAGACAGCCATTTAACCATAGTTCATGCTCTGTATTACTGTCTGATGCCTACAAAATATATATCAGACTCCTGCCTGTTTCTTTATGTTCCACAATGATGTTGTTGTTTGGAATAATCTAAAATAACAATAAAAAGTTTCAATAAAAAAGAAGAAACCCAGCTGCCATACCCTCGATCATTCCTCTAGTTTACTTAGGTCTCTACTCATCCTTTCCACCCACCCCCCGAGTGTCCTCCCTATCATAGATTTTGGTGTCATCTGCAAAGAGATAGACTTTCTCTTCCAGCTCCTCTGCAGTGTCACTTATAAAGACATTAAAGAGGACTCATCCAGCACAGATCCCTGAAGCACCTGTCTGGCCATTCTCCCTTCCTTGAAGTGAACTCCGTTTACCACCACCCTCTATTGCCTATCCCCTAACCAATTTCTTAAGTTTACCACCTTTGTACCCACTCCTAAGCTACCCAGCTTGCATACTAGTCTCCTATGTGAAATGGTGTCAAATGCCTTACTGAAATCTAGGTAGACCACGTCCACCACTCCACCCTGATCTAAATCCTTCATCACCCAGTCAAAGAAATCCATCAGATTCATTTGGCATGGCCTCCCCCTGTGAAACCATGCTGCCTTGGGTCTTGTAACCCACTGGATTCAAGATATTACAAAATCCTTTCCTTCAACAGGATTCCATTAACTTTTCCACCATTAATGTCAGGCTAACTGGCCTATAGTTGCCAGCCTCCTCCCTGCTGCCACTTTTGTGTAGTGGGACAACATCTTTCCTCCTCCAGTCCTCTGCAACCACTCCTGTTTCCAGTGAGCTGTTAAATAGAACTGTCAGAAGTTTAGCCAGTATTTCCCAGAGCCCCCTAAATACCCTTGGATGCACCCCATCTGGCCCCATTGCTTTTTCCACCTTCAGATTAGACAGTCCCTTCAGGAATATCCCCTCCAGAAAAGGACTAGTGTCCACCTTCCTCCCTCCAAGGCTTCTGTTATCTTTTTTGGCCCCTCCCCTTCTCATTCCTCTGTGAACACTGAACAAAAGTATTTGTTCAGGATTTCTGCATTTTTCTGGTCCGCCCTTCCCTTTTGAAGCTTACAATCCCACCCCTGTGCTTCCTCTTTTCACTTAGGTACCTAAAAAATATCTTGTCCCCTTTCATTACCTCCTGGGCTGTTATCTCTTCAGTTTGTGCTCTGCTTTCTCTGCTTCCCTCTGTTTCCTCTGATACACCTCCCTATCCTCCTCCCCTTTGTGTCTCCTGATATCTTCTGAATGCTACCCTTTTAGCTTTTACTTTTTCAGCCACCTCTTTTGAGAACCATAGTGTCTCTTTTTCCTCTTGCTTTTGCTCGCTTGTTTGATGCAGAGGTTTGTTGCCTTTACTGTGCTTCCTTTTAGCTATGCCCACTGTTCCTCCACCCCACCCAGGCCATTCCATCCCTGCCAGATCATCCCTGAGGCATTCACCCATCTTTACAAAATCTGCCCTCCTGAAGTCCAGGACCCTTGCCCTTGTGAAGTTCAGTTCCACAGCCATCCTTATATTGCACCCCACCATACAGCGGTCACTGGTCCTCATGTGATCTTTCACCACGGCATCTGAAATGCTGTCCCTGTTAGTCCCAGGTTCAATATTGCCTCATCATGAGTGGATTCACTGACTAGTTGCCTGATGAACGCCCCTTGCAGAGAATCCAGAATGTCCCTGCTTCTATGGAAGCCAGTGCTGGGAGGTTTCAATCTACATCTGCTGCTGGGAGGCTCCAGTCTACCTCTGGCAGGTTGAAGTCTCCCACCAGCAGCACCTCACCCTTTTCTGCCATCTTGTCAGTGGCTTCCACCAGTACTATATCTAGTTCCTCCCCGTGTGTTGGAGACCTATAATCACTCCAGTACAAATAGTGGCTCCATTCCCCATCTCCAGGATGACCCACAGCACCTCTTCCTCTACCTGTAGTCTCCATATCACCATCACTTTTATCCTTTTCCTCACATAAAGCACCCCACACTCTCCTTTCCTTCTCACCCAGTCCTTCCTGAACGGAGTGTAGCCTGGTATGGGCATGTTCCAGTCATGGTTTATAGTGCACCATGACTCAGTAATGGCCACAATATCCAGGCTGACCTCTGCCATAATGGCCTCTAGGTCTGGAATCTTATTTCCTAGACTTATAGCATTTGCAGACATGGCATTCCAGATTTTGTTTCCACTCTGCTTTTTCTCCCTATTTTTCCTTTTTGCCCTTCCTCCTTGCTCTCTTTTTAATGCTCCCATTTCCCTTCAAATGTATCTCTACAACCCTGCTTCCTTTAATAATTTTCAACCTGGAGGATTCATCTCCCTTGGATTCTACTTCTCTACTTTAGCCTGTTGGGGCGGTTCTGCCTCCCTGATTCCTTCCATCACCCTCATGGCTAGTTTAAATGTTCATCAAAGAAACCTTTAACCATACACTGAGGACTGCAGTTCCCTCCTGGATAGATGCAGACCATCACCCCTGTATAGGCCGTTATCCTCCCAGGTAGTTCTCCAGTTCCCAGTGTAGCTAAGCCCTTCCTCTCTGCACCATGCCTTCAGACATGAGTTGAAGCTCCCAATGTGGAGATCACTGATTTTCTGCTTGCAGCCACCTGTACATAATTCACCATCATACACTGGGGACTCCATGCCTGGACTGGAAAAGTTATAAGGGGTAAATGGCAACAAAACTTTCTATAGATCACTGCAGATGTCACATCCCTCTACATGTGCATCTCACATGATCTCTGCCTACTGACACTGGAACAGTATCTGAGAAATAACATTTGCACTAATGCCCCACTACCATCATTCCTTATTTCAGCAGTCCATTTCATACTGAAACACAACTACTTTATATTTAATAATACTTCTAACAGAAATGTGAGACTGCCATAGGTGCTACGGTAGCACCCAGCTATGAAAATCTATTCTTATGGTGGTAGTAGGAGACACATCTTTGCAGCAGACAAATCATACTTACCACACATAAAACACTAGCACAGGTACATAAATGACCTCCTAGTCATCTGGCAGGATACTGAAGCAGAGGCACAGCAATTCATTGAGGAGATTAACTGTAACAATCTTAACCTCAAGTTTACTTCCTGTATTGAGTACCATGAAACTGATTTCCTGGACCTGAGTCTTAGTATGAGTGATAATGGCTGTATAGATTCAAAATGCTTTGGGAAGGAAACTGCGGGCAACACAGTACTTCATGCTGCAGGTGCCCCCCCCCTTCCCCACACACACACAAACACAAACACACACAAGGTCACAGGTTTGGTGTCATCTATTCCATTTGGACAGTTTTAAGATTCCAAAGGAATTGCTCTAACAATAAAGACCTCTCAGTGCAGCCAAGAGAAATGTATGACTGATTCAGGCAATGAAGCTATGACAAGGCTGTTCTGGACATAGCTCTTTCAAAACTAGCCAATTTGGACAGGAAAGAACTACTCGGACCAAAAAAAACAAAAGAAATGATTAGTCACCACTCCTCACTTTTGTTTTAGAATTCAATGGCATATCTCCAAAAATAGAAAACATCCTGTTAAGAAATTGGAATATCTTTAGTCATTGCTCCGACTGCTGACCTTTTTGAACCACCTCCCAGGGTCACATATACTGTAGTAGAGCCAAAAATGTAAAGGATTTGCTATCATAGCCACTTTAGACCTGATACAGCACCACACTAAATGTGGCTACTGCCAAAGCCCTTGGGCTTCCATCTTTGTGGTTGCTGCTCCATATGCTGTTATGGTATGCCAGGGAAGGTTTTTAACCATCTCAGTTAAGGAATCAAGGTGGACACATGGGAATTCATCTTCTGCTGCACAGAGCCTTTGTAGTATCTGGCATCACTTGTAGTTGTCATTTGGTATATGTGGATTGCACAATCAGACTGGTATGTGACAGAACTCAGGAACATGCCTGAGACATAAAAGATTTATTTTATTTTAGTCTTTGGTAACCAGATAAGGCCCACTAGGCACAAGTACCTGTTTTCAGGGGTGACCTGGGAGCACTGGGTGGTTAAGTGACTTTGTCAGAGTCACAGAGTATGCAAGTGGAGGTTGTGAGAATCAAACCCAGGTCTGGTCTGCTGGATGTACCAAGCTGTTTCACAGCTCATTACTCTAACCTCTAGGCTGTACTGCCAGCCCACCAAGCAGAATCCACAATGGGTAGCCTATTTTTGAACACCAATAAAGGGACCCAAAACATATTCACATCTGTGCATTCAAACATGTAAAGCATGTAAGGCCCCCGAGAGGTGGAGACAGGATTAGGACTCTGCTGCCAAAAAAAAAGTCTAGGTGAATCTATACCCTTAAGTCACTTGCACCTTCTGGTCTTAAACAAGAAGTTAATTACAGTATTTTCCTGTAAAAAATTAGATATACTGTACTGCCTTCTCTAAATATGTTAGAGATTGTATCCACATAGAGAATAAGCAGCAATTTACTAATAGCAATATTTTTCATTTTTAAGGAAGCATCTTATCATTTTTCTCTTTGTTTCAATTAGTATCCTTTAAGAATGAGTAGGGATCCAACCATCCTCCGTCTGCCATCCATTTCATATCCACCGTCATCGAGCACTCATTTTTCTTGTTCTTTTCAATTACAGCAGGTCATAGCTACTTGTTCCACCATGTTTTCCCTCCAGCTAACATCTTTCCGGTCTGGTAATGGGTCACCGTTTCCTCTGCTTCACTTTGTTCATCACTGGTGTTTGTGATCCTATTATCTCTTGTCTGAACAAACTACAGGATCTTTAATTAAAGAAGGTTGTTTAAAAATAACCATAACATCCCCCTTCCAGCCTGGACTCTGACCAAGTGTTTTTCTGCAGTGGTATCCTCCCAACCCACTCCTTTTTATAATTCCCTTTAATAATACCAGGCTGTATCATTTCAAGCACTTATTATTATAAAAAAGCTCTCAGAAATGCTGCAATCTGATTGGCTGTTAGGATTCCAACAGCCTTACATTAATCCATGTTATACTGTCATGTACAGCCTGATCACCATGGCACATGGATTCTTCCTGTCCGCATTCCATCCTCTAGCACAGCTGAATGTGTGGAAGATTGCATTCTGATTCTGAACCAGCATTCTTAAACTGCTGCTGGAAGAACTATTTTATTAAAAATCTCCCTCTAAATGAGGAAAACATTCATAAAGGATACTTTTAACACTTTTCTTTTGGAAAAGATTTTTATAATAGCAATAAGGCACTCCCAGGAGTTAGATTAACAGTCAGTTAATCACCCCCAGGGGCAATATGGCACTCGGCTGCGCCTTGTGCCACATTACACCCCTAGGGGGTGATTAACAGACTGCTAATCTAACCCCTGTTCATACCTTATTGCTTAATAATTATTATTATTATTATGTAAGAAACAACTCACCCCCGTCCCTTAGGATTGTCTGTGCCTCTCCTTCCTTACCCTGACATTGGGAATCTCATCACGTTTCCTTTTATCCATTCTTGGCACAGTATTATGACTCCATTTACACTGGTGATTGCCATTACCAGCAGATCCCACACACATGCGCATCTGTGTTTCTCTCTACCTGATATAGTCTCCCTTTTGTGTTTAAAATGCACCTGAGTGGAATTAAAGTGACAGGCCAGGTTTCAGGAACAGCAATCAATATTATTTATATGTGTATTTGCTTATATGTTTGTATACAGTTTGTTTTCAAACTTTGTCAATTTTTTATGATGTCATTACCAATTTGGTATAAAAGGATGTCTTCCTCAACATTGACTATGCCCCCCTGATGAAGAGTCAGAGCGCCTTGAAGCACTGAGGTATTGTGTACATCTCCAGTTAAAATTCACAGCATCTAACTCCTTGCTGTATGCTGTACTTTTTGTTGTTTAAACCTGAGTATCTGTAGCCACTAAAATATGTATTGTGAAGACCTGTTCAATCAGAATCAATTTTATAAAATAGTACTTATTTATGTTTATGTATGTATTTATTTATACATCTGATATATTCGGGTACCCTATCTTGATTTACTAATATTTTATTAAATCTTGATTTACTAATATTTCACTAATAGTTTAATTATTCTTGGCTGCCTTGTTGGTCCAGTGGGAATATACCATAGTGCCATGCAGGTGACTCAGGTTTGGAAGTGCACTTGGGTCGCCCCATCAGGATGCAGGCCAGGCTGCAGGCAGCTGCCGAGAGGCAGCGTGCCTTGGGCAGGGAGGGTTGATGGGGGCTGGTGTCTCTGTGACCCTGTAGGAGTGAACCAGGGAACCTTCTTCTTCTCCTGCAGTGGCCTGCAGTGCATGTACAAGGCTGACAGATGACAAGGCATGTTATTTTATATAGCACCCTATCCACAGAAGGCTCAGAGTGCTAAACAAGTTAAATATGAATTTTGGACAGAAAGAGAAAAAAAAACAACATAAATAACATAAATCAGTAAATAACAGTTACATTTTGCTAAAACACTGTGACAGCGGCAATTATCCTAATAAACTCTGTCTTAAAAAGATTACATTTCAACCCCCTTCTAAAAGTCTTCATCTAAGGTGTCAAGAAAGTGAGTTACAAATAAGTCTAGCTACCACTGAGATCACCCGATCACCTGAAAGTGATACACCATTCGGATGGCCAAAAGAAACTCCTCGGTGGAGCCGAGTGAGTGGTTGTTGTATTCCAGGCTAAGCGGTCTCATAGGTAGCCTGCCTCCATACTGTGCAGGGCCTTGTAAGTTAACATGTTCTTAAAGGTGGTGTGCCACTTGATTGGTAGCCAGTGCACTTGCCATAGCAGTGTAATGTGTTTTGAAAATGGAGATCCAGAGATCGGCCTGGGTGCAGCAATCAGCACCAGCTTGTGGCACTGCACCATTTCTGATAGCCCTGAGTAAAGTGTTGGAATCAAGCCTCGAGGTCACAAACACATGAACCAAGGTCACCAGGTTCTCTGTAGAGATGTTCCAAATTTTTTATTCACCTGCGACGTTAGTGTGAATCTGCATTATTCACAATTTGAGAATAATTTGTGAATTCCACAGCAGAACTGCCAGCTTTGCTTTTTTTATTTAAAAAAAACTTCCCTACCCACTGTACTGTGAAACCACCCCTTCCCCCACCTAAGAACGTAAAAACGATCATTATACTGACCTCCCCACCTTCCTGTTCACCTTCCTCCCCCCTTCCGCACCAGTGACATCATATTGCTGCAGCTGCCTGTGGCAGTTACAAAAGATAATTGCTTCCCCTCACCCATGCATCAAATATACTCCACCCACCTCTTCCCTGAGTCCAACTGCCTTTAATGCAAACACCCAGTCCCCCACCCAACCATGCTGTGGTCCCCTCCACCCTCCTTCCCCCACCATCACTCACAGAATCAACCTGCAAATAAAGAAAATGGTCCTCTTGTACAGAACATCTGCTCTGTTCAGTGCCGACTCCTGTCTTGTGATGGCACAAATGAATGAATGATGATGTCTTTGCTCCTAGTAAAACCTGATTGATTTAATTTTCAACAAGTAAGGTTTTACAAGGAGCAAATATGTCACCAGTCATCAATTAATTAAAGCCATTATGAGATGGGAGTTGGCCCTGAACAGAGCAGACGCTCTGCACCAGAGGACCGCTTTATTTATTTTCTGGGTGATTTTGTATGTGCTGGTGGGGGCAGGATGGTGGTGACCAGGGGGGGGTTGGTTGTATTTGATATACAGGTTGGAGGAAGGGATTACTTTTGAAACAGCCACAGGCAGCTGCAGCAATGTGATGTTCATGGGCATGGTGGGGAGGAGGGAGGCAGGTGCCAGTAGGGGATCAGGAAGGGTGGTATCATGATTTCCACACAATTTGCATTATTTGACAGGTGAATTGACCATTCGCCATGTGAATTTGGCCAGTCCACCTGGTGAATAACAATGTGGATTGCAGTCCCCAGCTTTGCGAACTGGCTAACATTTGCAGATTTTTTCATAAAGTGAATTCTGGCAACTTCACACATCTCTAGTAATCTTGCATCATACAGGGTCTAATCCAGGTGATATTTCCTAATTGCAAAAATCCACCATGAACCATGGCCACAACATGATGTTCAAGTGACAGCCTGGAGTTCACAATGACACCCAAATTCTTTACACTATCCATGACCACGAGAGTTGAATCATTTAAAGCTGGCCACAAAATGGCCCCCTCTAGCAGCTGACCCTCAAGGACCTAGTTCCACTAGTAACACTTCTATCTTGGTTGAGTTTAAGCTCAGCCAGCTAGAGGCCATACAGACCATGACCTCTTGAAGGCATTGCTCCAGAATAGACACTGCTGACTGCTGATCATGTGCAAAACACAGGCACACTTGAGTATTATCTGCATAGCAATGACAACTCACCCTCACAATCTAATGACCGGTTCCAATGGTAGCATGTACACCACAAATAACATGGGTGAGAGAATTGACCATTGTGGAACCCTACAGTTGATTGCAGCTAGCTGCAATGAGAAAGTCTGCATCACAACTCTGCTGTCTACCAGTCAGAAAAGACTCAAACCATTTCAGAGCACTCCATGTGATTTACTAGTATTCTGTAAAGTGTTCCAGCAGTACGCCATGATCCAAGGGTCAAAGGCTGATGAGAGGTTGAGAAAAATACAATAGTGTTTTCTCCCATCCCTTGCCTGTAGCAGGTCACCGAACATTATGAATGCAGTTTCTGTACTTTGGTGAGGATGGAAACCCAACTGTAATGGCTCATAGATGTCAAACTTCTTGAGATGTACCTTTTGTTGCATCACCAGAAGTCTTCTCGATAACTTTCTCTAGGAAAGGAAAGTTTGAGATAGATCTGTAGTTTGTAAGCACTTCCAGCTCCAGGGAAGGCTTCTTTAAAAGGGGTCTCACCAAAGGTTTTATAAGAGTCCCAGGAAAACACTCCTCTGAGAGGGAGCACCAGACAATGTCAGTAAACACAGGTCCCAGGGACTCATGGCAGCCCTTCAGCAACTGAGTAAGCCCTGGGGTTGTGTCACAGCTAGTGGGAAGCAGCCCAGAGTCCACCTCAAGCACATCATTTACAGAAACTGGCTAAAACTTTATTCTAGAAACACAGGATATTATCCTGCCTCTTATCCTGACCACTGCTGGCCACTGACAGGCCACCAGTAGTGATACCAGCTCTAATGGAAGACACTTTGTCTAGGGAGAACTGGCCAAACTTGCCACATCTATCTTGGGACAAAGTTCCCCTGGATTGTAGACAGGTAACACAAATAAGCCTCTCAAAAGTGTGGAAAAGCTGGGCTAACCTGTTTTTTCCTTAGGTGATTGCTCATGACAGAAACTCCCTCTGATAGTCATTATAGTGAGATCGCAGAGCCATCCTAACATCCACCAAGCTGGATCTCTTCCAGGAGTGCTCCAAACTCCTCTCTGTTGCTGTCAGCTGCTGAAGCTCATTATTATACTATGATGCACTTCGGTGGGAGGTCAGTAAGTGGACATGGACTGGTACAATGCATCATGCCACTGGGAGGAGGGCAGATGTGGGGGAAAATATCAAAATTCTATCTATTTGAGGGCTTCAAACTGAGCAGGGTATATATATCCCAGTCCACAGGTTATATCTCTTAATGATGAGAGTGGGGATGGGGATAAAAATGTTTTATAATAACTGGTTAATGATGATAATCAACTGTATGCAGAAGCTGTCAAACTCTATTATACATGGGTGATTGTACACAGCCGTGTATAATTGAGTTTGATTAAGCACCTTTTGCAAAAATTTTGAAATCACACTCATGCTAGTGCTACTGGCTCCTTGCGCTGTCAACTTGATTGCACTAACCTCACTGAAACCACTGAATGGGAATCTAACTTACGTGCACCTGAAGAAAGACACATTTCTCACAGAAACAAAAAATAACCAGTGGTCTACTACTGTGTGTCTACTCGCCTAAAAAATGACACATTCATCACCATTTCAGCAACCTAGTGACCTAAAAAGACAAAAATTCATAGTGCAGCAAAAAAAAAAAGAAACACTCTAAGAAAAACTAAGACCGATATTAGGTTGTTCAACAAGCACCTGTCGAACAAAAAAAATGAAAGGAACCAGTTATGAAAAATAAAACTTGGGGAAGTGTCTGTCAACTCAGATTTTATGCACACCCTCAGTGTGTGATGCCTTGATAAACTCCTCGAGCTTTACTCTCAGGGTTTATGAGGCATCGCACACCTCAGGTGTACATAAAATCCTCATTACACACACTTTCCCATTGCATTATTCTATATTTTACTATTTAATATATGAAAGGCGTAAAATGTCATTGATACATAACCCTGTTGAAGTGTTGCTGTTTATTTAAACAGCATTATAATTAAAACACGTGTGAGACTAAATGACAAGCTATTCTTGCCAACACAACTTAATCTTGTAGTATTATGTCATGTGTTGTTTAATAGGGCCCAGTAGTCTAGGGTCTTTTTAATCTACTGTAGTCTCATAAGTTGACAGTTGCCATATCTGGTTCATGTTATTTACTGATGATTAGCTGTATGTATGTTCCATTCTAATCTGAAGTAAATTTGTTGGAGATGGGTGGACATGATTGTATTTCTTGTTAAGGAATGGCTCTGTATTATCAAGCAAAGGGTTAGGGGAAGGGGGCTACAATTGAATAGTAAAATATTGTTAAATATGTTTAATTTTCTGGGTTTGCAATAATGGTCTTGCTCGTCTTGACTTTCTTAGCTTTACTTCTTCAGATTTTACTGTTTCTCATGTTCAGCTCACAGTGACTTTATCAGACATTTCTAGAACATGGAGAAAGGAATTTGTAAAGTTAGTTTTTCTACTTTGTGACGCAATCAATTTATAGCCTTCTTGCAGGTTGGGATAACTTGAACCAGTGTTAATTTTACTAGCGTTTGTGTAAAAAAAAAAAAAAAAGATACTTAAATGGTGTATATTTTAAGTCAGATGACTTGCTTATGTTATGTTTTAAAGATGCATGCTTATGGAATTATCCACAGGAATTGCTTATTGAAATTTTTAATTGTTCTTTATGCTGGATGAGGCATAGATGGAAATAAACATCTTCATATGTTCTTCTTCCAGACTTTCAGCTCTCTTAATAACATCTCAAAGGATGAGTACATAATCCTGTGCTATAACTTAGAGCATAAATGATCTAAACTCCCCCAATTAAAAGGGATAAAGTTCTACAATACCTTACATAAGAAAAGTGTCAGCTGATTGGGACCATGTGGTCCATCTAGTCTGCCCAAGGTGGCTACCCCCAATTATATTTTTTTCCTAAGTTGCCCACATTGCCTATCCCAAGCAAGTTTGAACTCCCTTACTGTCTTTGATGCCACCACTTCTGGTAGCAGACTGTTCCATAGGTCTATTACTCTTTTACTAAAAAAGTACTTTCTAGAGTTTCTTTTAAACTTGCCTCCTTCCAGATGCAAATTGCATCCTCTTGTACGCGCCGCCCTGTTTTCCTGGAAGAGGTTTTCCTTCTGAGTTGTGTTAATTCCCTTGATGTACTTAAATGTTTCTATCATGTCCCCCTGTTTCTTCTCTGTTCCAGTGAAAATAAATTCAACTGTTTGAGTCTTATCTCATATGGTTCATGAAGCAGCCCCTACACCATCTTTGTGGCCCTTCTCTGCACCGTCTCCAGATGGCTGATGTCATTTTCTAGGTGAGTCTTCCAGAACTGGTCACAGTACTCTAGGTGTGGCATCCCCAAGGATCTGTAGAGGGGCATGATAACTTCCTGCTTTCTGCTCATAATATCCCTTCCTATGCATCCAAGGATACCACTGGCCTTCTGCGCTGCTTTTTTTGCATTGTTTTCCTACCTTTAAGTTGTCTGTAATGATCACGCCCAGATCCTGTTCCATCTTTGTCTCCTGTAATTGATACCCTTCTAGTACGTACTTTTTCCCATGGGTTCTGCTTCCCCAAGTGCATTACCTTACACTTTTTGGTGTTAAATTTTAACTGCCAGTTTCTGGTCAATTCTTCCAGTCTCCTTAGGTCAGCTTCCAAACCTAATGCCCCCTGTAGTGTATCCACCCTGTTGCAGAGCTTTGTATTGTTTGTGACTTGGCAAACTTTCCCCTCCAGTTCATCAGTGATGTCACTGATAAATATGTTGAAAAGAAATGGACCCAGCACCGATCCCTGTGGAATGCCACTGGTCACACCTCCCTCTCTTGATAATGCCCCATTGAACAAAACTCTTTCGCAGCCAGTTTCTTTTTTTTTTTCCCCCTCCGCCTTACTTGCCCCTAGCCTGCCTCTCCTTCCGGCTGTACATGACTCCCCTGACTTCCTCTTGACCTTCCTACTCACCTCAGATCACAGCTGGCCCAGGGGTGGCCTGGCCCTTTGCGGATGGGTCCCTCTCCTCGAGGGGAAGGTGCCAGGAGGGGATACCAGCACACTCTATGATCAGTCCCCGGGTGCTGCTGAGGTGGATTCCGGGGTGTCAGGGCATCTGAGGTGGTGATCCGGCAGCCATCATCCGGCAGACCAGGAGGCAGCATTTTCCATTTTTCTGCCGGAAATGACGTCCTGACATCAAGGCGTACACCAGCGTCTGTCACTCCCCCTTGAACACCGAGTCCGGCTGTTCTGCTGTACTCCCAGCCTCCACCAGGAGTCAGCATATGCCTAGTGAGCATTTCTGCCCTCCCCCCAGAGAAGGAGAGCTTTCCCCGGATGCTCCATCCTTCTCCCCCTATGTGACCCTCCTGGCCAGTCTGTTCCCAAACTCGGTCGCCGGTGTCGCAGATGGAAATCCAACTGCTGCACTGACGGGCCAGCTTGCAGCCAGTTTCTAATGCAATTTATTACTTTCTGTCTGACTCCTGTGTGGAATCATGTCAAAGGCTTTGCTGAAGTCTAGGTACACCACATCCACCGCCCCACCATGGTCCACTGTTCTGGTAACTGAATCGAAGAAATCAATTGTGTTTGCTTGGCATGAGCACCCTGCTGTGAAGCCATGCTGTTTGAGGTTGAGTTTTCCAATTTCCTTTGGATAGTCTGCCATTCTGTCCTTTAGTAATAACTCCATAATTTTTCCCACTATAAAAGGCAAGCTGACTGGTGGTAGTTTCTGCCTCTTCCTTGCTTCCACTTTTGTGCAAAGACAGAACTGTTTCCTTTTCCAGTCTTGAGGTACTCTGCCACTTTCCAGAGATAGATTGAAAAGCTCAGCTAGTGGTGCAGCTATTTCTTTTTGAAGCCCTTTTAGTATTCTAGGGTGAATACCATCTGGCCCCATGGCTTTATCCAATTTAAGTTTGCTTAGCTCTTCTAAGATCCAGTCTTTCGTGAAGTGACTTGTGTCTGCCCTTCCACTACCCTGCTCTGTCTTACTTAGTCTAGGTCCTTTGCCAGTATCTTCTACTGTGAAGACTGAGCAGAAGAATTTAACAACTCTGCTTTGTTTTCATCTTTCTGTAACAGCTGGGCCTCCCTTGTTGCTAGTCAGACTATTCCCCCTTTACTCTTCCTTTTTTCTTTTACGTATCTGTAGAAAGTTTTATCTCCCTTCCTAAACCCCTGTGCTATTCTTTCCTCTGTATGGGCTTTGGCTTTCTGAATTGCTTTTCCTGCCTCCTTGAGTTTGTTCCTATAGTCCTCCCTGTCCATTTCTCCTTTTGCTTCCTTGTACTGCTTAAAAGCCCTCTTTTTTACCTTGATTTTGGTTGCCACTTTTTGGAGAACCAGAGATGGTTCGGCCCTTCTTTGGCTTTTGTTGATTTGTCTATGCATTGCTCAGTGACTATATTTAAGGCATTCTTTAAGTTCTCCCAGCAGTGTTCTGCATCCCCCTTGTTACTGGTGTCAAGCATGGTCTTGATTTTGGATTTCATTTTGGGAAAGATAAGCTTTCATGAAAATCAAGTGCCTTGATTTTTGTGTGACTTTACCTTCCTCTTTATTTACTGATAACCAGACTGACCTGTAGTGTGGTCTAGATTGATACCCATATGAGCGTCTGAAATCCTGTTGCTGTTTGTGAGCACCAGGTCCAGGGTTGCTTTGTCTCTGATGGGTGAGCCTACCAGCTGATTTAGACCTGCCTCCGCAGCATGAACAGGAATTCTCTGCTCCACTCTGTGTTTACTGTGTGAGGGTCCAGTCTACATCTGGCAGACTGAAGTCCCAATAAGCAGCAACTCCCTGTCCGCCATCACTGAGATGGCTTCCAGGAGCTTCTTTGTGATTTCACTTTCCTGGGTTGGGAGTCTGTAGATAACTCCCACCTGGAGGGGGCCTTACCCCTGCTCCCAGGGTTACCCATAGGGCCTCTGCTTTACTGTGCTTCCCTGGATCTCTGTTGCACAAATTCCTCCTTACATACAAAGCCAACCCCTCCTTCTTTCCCTCCATATCTTTTTCTGAAGAGTGTGTAACCTGGGATAGTAGCATCCCAGGTGTGGTTGGTGGTGAACCAAGTTCTGTAATTGCAACCCAGTCCAGTTGTGCCTCTGTCACTAAGGCTGTGAGCTCAGGGATTTTGTTTGGTAGACTATGAGCATTGATGCACATGCACATTCAGGACCTCCACTAGTCCACCCCCCTTGGATCTCCCCTCACTGACACCTCTGTCACCCCATCTTACCACCCTCCTCCCTGCCTTTGCCCCTTCCCCCTCTTCCCCTCTCCCTTCCCTTTCTAAGACTCTTTCCTCTCCCCTATCATAGTTGCAACTTTACAAGGCTGCTTCTCTCCCTCTTGGTTCTTCCTCCCCTCTCTACTTTTTTCTCCTCTACCTCTGATCAGGTTTTGCTTAATGTGTATATAACTGAAGCTTAATTGTCCTATACCATAATGTAAACATATGTACATCTGTTCTGAAATATTCTGTATGACTTGTCTGTTTCCCTGCAACTGTTTGTAACCCTCCCTACTGATGTGGAACATTTGTAAATTAGCTGCCTGATGCTCAAAGGTATTTGTAATCTTAGAATGAATAAATAAAAATCCTTCCACTCCGATAGTCCTTTTGCTGTGTACCATGTCCTTGTTTTGATCTGAATTTTTTGTTGCTTAATCGCTTTCTGCCTCTCCCTAGTGGATCAGGCTGGGCAGTGCCTTTGCTATCACTGCTGTTGGTATCTTTGTGGTATCTAGATGCTGTGGTAGCTGATGCTGGGGAGGGGTAGTTGGCACCTTGCAGTGTGAGGGTTGCCTGTGGCCCTCCCTCCATGAGTTTAACTGATCGATATGGACGCCAAATTTCTGTCCAAGCACTCAAGTCCCCTCCTTAGTGAGGTTTAGGCCATCAAATTTAAAGAAGTCCCTTTCCCAGAATGTCCGCCAGTTTCCTAGAAAGTGATGCCCTTTTTCTTTGCAACAGTTTTCTAGCCAGCAGTTTGGTTCAGTGATGTCCTTCTCTCTGATCTTCTGCCTGCTGTCCCCTTTTCCCCATACAGGCAGAATCTGTGAGAAAGAGAGAAATTAAAATCATCTAAAGAAAGATCACCTTAGGCTGCTCAGGCATGATTGTGTTAGTTAGGTTATTGTGTCCAACTTTGATTCGAAAAGGAAAGGCTGGTCATTCTAGCTCACATATCAGTAGATTGTAAACCTTTATTAAAATAGCCAAGGATGGAAGATACTTTCTAATAATTCATCACTATTTACTCTACCACTTGCCATCAAATGTAAACCATGAAATATCTTTTGTATGTTTTGAGTCTAAAATTCATGCTAACCTACTTTTCCAATTGATATGTCTCATTCTCTCTAGCTGTGACCCTACATAAGTACATTGCTTTCTGTTTTGCATTATTGCTATCATTCCATAAGGTGTATGTTGTTAGATATAATTTATTGCAATGTCCTTATGTAAACATGTCCTGTACTGCATTCACTGTCAGGCTTTCTTGAAAATGAGTTTTTAAATCAGCACACCTTCTGGTTAAACAAATAAAGTGCATAAATACCTAAATAAATAAGTAATCAGGAAACCTGAGTCAGAAGGTCTGGTAATATTAAATACATATGAAGCAAATACTGATGATACAGACCTTTTTGCAAATATCAGAGCTCTTCCTGCTCCATACTCTAAATTCTTTATGATTGTGGGAGAATATTTTAATTTTAGTTTTTTACCTAAATTTACACAAGTCATCAGCCATTACAAGTAGCCCTATGAAGATTGCATTGGTATTTGTAGAAATAAAGAGTAAACTGGGCCTGTTGGACATTAGAAGAGTCTTTAATCCAAATAGTAAAGATTTTACATTTCAATCAAAACAAAGCAAGTGCATCTCACTTGGATGATCTCCTGTTACACCCAATACCTTTTCCTGGTGTAATTCACAGTACAGTGCTCCCAGTTATAGATCACATACCTCTAACAGTAAATCAGTTGCTTTCAATTTTAGTTGAAAGATCCCCCCATCCATGGAGATTATTTAAATGTTGAAACAAAAGATTGACTTAAAATGATGAGAGGAAACAAGCTCCTTCATTGAAATTAATGCTAATTCCATTCCTGTGTGTTTGATGTTTTTTTATCCAGAATAGCCAAGCTGAGATGCAACATCTTGTTTCTAGGGGTCTCTGCACATTTACACAGCTGGGTACACTGGAGCACAATGAATGGTTAAGGACTTGTCCAAGGTCACAAAGTAAGTATTTAGCTCTGGCTGGGCTTAAACCTATGATTTTCTGGTACCCAAGATGGTGATTCAAACACTAGACCACATAAGTGTATGGTAATCTTACAATTGTTTTGTTAGAGGCAGATGAATTCATGGGCTTCTCGTGGGGTGGGGGGAGAAAGCAAATTACCAATGCAGTATTAAAAGACATTCACAATGTGGAACAAACTAAGTATAGACCTAAATAGCACAAACATTTTTAGTAAATGAGTCACCTTCTAGATATATGTATAATGGTATTGTTTTATTTTGTATTTACCTGTTAAATATGTTAGACATACAGTGCAAATTTTCAAGAACAGCCAGGGAGAGTTCTGAACTACAGTTGAAATCATGTGTTTGTAAATTTATGTCAAGTACAGCACAGATAAAAAGCACAATTATGCAACAAGGAGAATATCAACAACAATACAACAGTTATAGAAATAACAATGTACACACCTTACATATAACAGCAAAAATGGAAGAATTTATTAATCTAAAAACTAAAACAAAATTTGTTACCAAGGGAGAGGAAGATCAGGTGTCTGTCCTTACAAACAGAAATACCTCACTCCCCCATTACTCTACAGATATGCACCAGGCAGGGCTATTCCCTCTTCCCACTTCCTCCTGCTTGTCCTTGACCCTCTCACCAGGAAATTACTTTATATGGATACTATCAAGTGGAGTCACATAGGCAAGGACTCGCTCTTGGTAAATACATATGCTGATAACATGCTGCTCATGTTGTCACAGCCACAGCTTTCTTTGAACCCTGCAATGAATGTTCTCAGCACAGTTGCAGGGTTGTCAGACCTTAAGCTCAACCTTGAGAAGACCACCCTGTGTCCCCTTAATAGGTGATGTGAGGACTCATGCTGTCATGGGATGCAGATCAGCTGGGAGAAGGGAGGGTTCAAGTATCTGGGGAGCAAAATTACAAATAAATGGGCAGCTTCTAACCCCACATATCTTGCCCCATTGCTAGTGGAGTTAGAAGCTGAAACCCACCATTGATCAAAGCTGAACCTGGCCCTCATGGGGAAAATAAAGGCTATAAAGGATGTTTGTGCTCTCAAAATTCACATACCTATTTTGTCACCTTCCCCTTTCAATTAATGCCAAATACTTTAATAAGATCAACTGCAATCTCAGACACTTTCTATGGGAAGGCAAACATTCCAGAATGAAAAGGTCCAAACTCCAAGCTTATAGAGCAAAGGAGGGCTAGATATGCTGTGTTTCAGGTGTCTGCTTGTTTATTGATACCACAAGTGGTCAAGTTGTTTACTTCCTCAGACAAGAAACTCCCCAATGGTTAACACTATAGATAGTTGTGGACGGGTACTCTGCCTGGGCATCCTCCTGGTGCAAAACCCTCTGCACAATCTCCCAATCATCAAAGCTACCACAGAAGCCTGGGATCAGTTATGGCATTGTTGACTGTCTCTGTCCATGTTAGAATGTGAGGTAAGAGGGATAAACTAGAGGGCAGATATTTCATCTCCAGAATCATTCTCCCTGTTATCTTTTCAGCAACTGAGGGACAGGTATGGGGTACCAAAGGTGGACTTCTGGAAGTATCTGTAGCTATGAGTGGCCCTTCAATGTATGGACAAAACTACAGGCGACTCTCAGACATAGGCATCACTACAGCCCCCACTCTCCTCAAAGGAAGGGTCTAGGAGGAGCTGTACATTACCATCAGAGATGTTCAACCACTTATAATGTAGAAATACAAAGAAGTATGGAAAAGAGAAACTGAGCAGCCTATCCAGCAGGTTTATTGGGAGGAATGTATAACCATGGACAATCTTGCCTCGGCATGTCAAAGGTAGGCTAGTTCAATCCAAGAGCCTCAACAGGTGGTATAGGGATCCCAAAGGCCCTGCAAATCATGGGCACTCTCCTGCATTTTAACTGCTGGCAGTGCTTCCAACCCCAAGCTGATCTCCTGCACATCCTGTGAGAGTGTCCACAGCTGGATTCTCTATGGAAGGAGCACTGGGGTATTGCTCAAGAATCTTAGACCAACCTCTTCTCCATACACCCCAGCTACCAGTGTGGGGTATCACTTCCCAGGTCAATGGGATTTCAGAACTGTTCCTTAGTTGGCTATTAACTGTTGCCATCAGCTAAGCAAAACTCATCTTTATGAGATTGCAGCAGCCAACAGTCCCTTCTCTCCTCAATTGGCATTATTTGAGTGGCGCTCTACTGCAGGAAAATGGGCATCAACATCAAGAAATGGGGCCTCTTCTTGATTCCCATCTCTGTATGGTTCCCTCTACCCCAGCTGGAAACTCCTCCTATTTCATAAGGATTTTCACCTCACCCTCCTAATCAGGATGACAAAATATGATATGATATGATATAGTGGTATGGTAGCACCACTATATTTAGGGTTGAGTTGGGTTTCTATGTTAAACCTCAAATTTTGAACCTCAATATCTTTGCAACCGTTTAACAGATTTGCATGAAATTTTGCATGCACAGTCTCGTGGAAGTAGATCTTTTGAATTGGCAAGTTTGGTTCCAAACGGATGTGTGGATTCTGAGATGTGGATAGTGAAAAAATATAAAAATTCACTGTTTTCGCTGTTTTTATGTCATCACCTTGCACCTAGATGGTTTGGAATTTTGGACTGAAATTTTCAGGGTAGAAAGGGCTTGGCCCACAAATGTGCCTTTCACTTGTTTGGTGAAAAAATATTAATATGTTCCAAAGTTATAACATTTTAAAATTTAGGTATCTGAGCATGCTCAGTACAGTCTGTTGGATAGATGTTTGGAATGAAAAAAAGAATTTGTTCTGTACAAAAAAGGATCTTTTTTCATTTGGGGACAATTGTTTTTTGTGAAGGAAAAACCTTTTTCATTTGCCGCCATCTTGTTTTCTGTTTCCTTTAAAAAAAAAATTCAAAACCCATGAAAATGACATCCTGCAGAGAGATTAAGACATGCATCTTGTTCACTGGGACTCCATTAGGTGGATTCTGCAGTTAACTGTTGGAAAACTGACCCTGAAATGTTTTTTTTTTTCAGTTTTTAAATCCTTTTTCGTGACTCACTTCCACTTTTTCTGTAAGGGCTTTTTTATTCAAACAAAAAAGAATCCCTACATATGAAAAAAAGATTTTGGACTTAATTTTTTTCCCACTTTTTCATAGAAACATAGAATATGTTAGCAGATAAGGACCATATGGTCCACCTAGTCTGCCCATTTCCCTACTCACTGCTGCAACCCCAGATCCTATTTGATCTGTGGCTCTCCTGCTCTGCACATTTCTGGGGTGCCCTTATGTCTATCCCATGCACTCTTGAACCCTCTTATTGTTTTTGCACACACCAGTATGGGGGTTCAAGAATGCATGGGATAGACATAAGGGTACCCATTTTCCATATGATCTTTTTCATGCAAACGAAAAAGGATCCATTCACATGGAGAAAGAGTTTGGACTTAGTTTTTTGCAATTTTGTTTTCATTTGAAGAATCCTTTTCCATTTCCTTTTTCAATTGATACAGAAAAGGATGCCTGCAAACGAAAAAAGGAATTTTTCATGGTATCCCAATAATTATGTAAGCAATAATACCCATCAGGGTGGGCAGTATTGGGCAATACCAGACCACCCAGGGGCGTAATGAGGCCCAACACCGCAAGCTGAAGGCCTTATAGCCCCTGGAAGGTCTGGTATTGCCCAATACCGCCCACCCCGGAGGGTATTATTGCGCTTAGAAAATGGGCTACCTGTGGCAGTTGTATGTTGGTTTTCAAAAAAAATAAAGAAATCATTAAAAAGTATAGTAGGAATGAATTGTAACTCTTTTACTTGTAAAGTATTCCCTTCTTTTCTGTGCTATTCCATCTTCTGTTGCTACCCCCAGATATGCATTCTGTTGAACTTATCCCCACCCTCACCCCACCACCTCTGTAACAGAAGATTGACTTTTTAAGTTCTTCTCACTTGCAGTCTGCAAGAAATAAAAACAAAAAAAAAGTTTTCTGCCCTACTTGGAAGTCTTTTTTTCCTTTACTCTTGGAACTTGTGGCCGTTGCCTGCATGATCGCCCTGCTTCATTAAACCAGGAAGTGCAGGGCAAGAGATAGGATGCAGCACGGTAGCACTGTAAATGTTTTTAATTTTAACTGTTATTGAGTAGGGTGTTGCGTTAAAGGACAAACAGAAGCTTTTAATTTAAAAAATCGATATAGAACTGGGGTTTTACAACTGCTGCTGATTCTGTGCAGGCATCTCTCTCACTTGCTTGTGGGAGTGTTTACAGGAAAAGTGTATGAGGGAAACATTTTTGGTAAGCAGACTCCTGGAGCAGACTGCACAGATTGGGGGGACTTTGATTTTTTTGAGGAGTGAAAGCGAGGGCAACCTCTTTCTTTGAAATGTAGCACAACCGAGTTTCATTCTGTCAGGGGAAGCAGTTAACCATCAGGCACACTTTTGTGCTTTCCCATTGTTTTGACAGTAGATTTACAGCTGGGCGACTGAGCAGTGCATCGGGGAATCAGACCGAGGAGTGGTAATGGAGGGCGGATACACTAAGGAGCTTACCAGTAGGGACGGAAGGTTAATTGAGCTGGGAGCAAAAAGAAAAACAGGTGGAGTTCTGTGCTTTTGCTGGTTGGGAGTCGGCTAGGGTACTAGGCAGGGCTATGATTTTACAAATGAACAAATCGGGAGAATTGGCAAGAGGATTGATGACAGGTGGGGTGGGGAGTAGACATGCACTATGGCAGTGTGTTACTAAAACAAGGGCTGTTCTGACACTTAAAAATTAAGTACTGTGGTTTATTCATTTATTTATGTATTTTTTTTTAACGAAAATGTCTTGAGTTGTGGCCAGGTTTGTGAGTGCATGAATGTGTAGGGGACCTGGGGAAATTGTTTGCTAGTTTATGACTAACTTAGTGAGTTAAGAAAATGGTGGCATTTTGAAATTGAACATTTTATGGGCAAAGTGATAAGAACTGGTAGTCAGACAGGCTGGGCTGGCACCTTTTTTTTTCCCCCAGGCTCTGTTGTCTCATAGATGCTCACCTTGCCAGGGGGCTCAACCAATCAGAGCTCGGGTAAACTGAAGCCCATTTTCTAAGCTATAATCATTAAAGTTATCTCTGGTGTCTAGTGGCTGCCCCACCCTCCAATTGCCCTCCCTGTAATTTTATTTTTCCCTGGTGTTAAATAGTGCCCCCCAACCTCCGATCTCTGTCCCTGTAATTTTTTTTATTTTCCCCTGGTCTCTATTGGCACCTGCTCCCTCTGATTGCTGTCACCATAATTACTTAATGTATTCCTGTTGTCCAGTGACACCTGACCCCTCCCCACCCTCTGATTACCACCCTGGTAATTTTTTTTTTTTGTTCCTCTGCGGCTGGGGGGGGGGGCTGTTACCTATGGTTCCCCCCAGAGTCCAGCCTGACCTCTTAGCCCTTACTCTTCCCCAAACCCCAAGCTGTTACCCCTTCCTCAGTCCTGCACAGCAATCCACCGTGGCGGGTACATAACCACCACCGTGGGATCCGGGGGGTCTCGATCAGAGGGAGCATCCAAGGCTGAAGTTGGGCAGCGCCACGAGGCTGGCCATCAAGCAGCGCACTGAGGTATTTTTTCCTCTTATCCCGATGCACGCGGCTGTGCAATGACGTCAACACAGAGCTACCATATAGACGCCAGCAGCGCAAGGCCCTCCGACATGTGCTCCTAGCAACAGTAATGCCTCCGCCTCCACCGAGGTCACCACTGCGCTGGGATGCCCCTGGATCCCACTCCAGGGAGAGGAGAACTGTCCTCTGATGCTCAATCCTACTTCCTCTGCTGATACCCAGCTCCCGGGCTCATTCCCAACCCAGGTTGCTGGCATGACATGAGGTGTGGCGTCCAGTGCCTCAACCCTCAGCGCCACTGGGCCGGCTTCCACCCTGGTAATTATTAAATTGATCCCTGGTGTCTAGTGGGTCCCCTACCCTCTGATTGCCATTCCAATAATTCCAATAATTATTGCATTTTTTCCCTTGTGTCGAGTGGCACCCCCCCACCCTCTGATCACCATCCCCATGGTGATTTTTTTTTGTAACTTTATTTTTATTATTTTAGAAAACTGAACCAGCCAGTAAAACATTACAATTAATGACATTCATAATACCACATATAACCCCCCTACAAATAAGGGTGTTGCACATATGTTAGCTTCAGGATAAAGAAAAGTCATTCATTATTTATACAACTTGTGGGGTATCACCAGAATGTGCAGAGTTCCACAGGAAACTGTCCATATTGTAGTAGAAGCTTGGCCAAGCCACAACCATGACTTTTTTTTGGAAAAGAGTGTATTACACATCATTCATAAACATAACTTACAATCGTCATTATGCTCATACCATATTTTTTTAAAACAGTAAAAATAATTGCACCCTAAACTATTACACTACAGTAACTCATTCCACACAAGATCTAAATGTCTGAGTTAACATTAAACAGCTGTTTCCTTCTGCAGAAAACCCTACAGTGGGGCAATTCTGAACTCAAATGTGGAGCCGATCTCCTATTAACAGCACACAAAACAGTACTTTTAAATTGTAACTCCATTAGGGAAGGCCACAAACTTAGACTGCCTCATTGATCTCCTGACCATGTGGTCGGCGCCATGATCACCATTAATTGTGCCAAAGGTCTATGTAGAAGAATGTCACAAAGGGGAGACCTTTATGAAATAAAAGGGTTAAGGTCAGCATCTTTTAAAGACTATTCAAACCTCTTTGTCAGAGTCCCTGATTCTGCCTTCCCTGGTTGCCTTGTTTCTGTGAAATTCTTGAACAATCTTGTCCACCCTTTTCTTAGCCTCATCTGGATCATTGAACTGATATGTTTTGTTGCCATACATAATTCTGAGCCGGGGCTGGAGCTAAGGGGGTATGTGCAACTCCGAGGCCTCTCAGTTGCAGATGCAGGGGATCGAACAGCTTGCAATGAGAGCACGTGGCAAATGACCAGATGGGGAACAATCTCACCTCACATTCATCAAGACTAACCAGGAAATGAGCCCGAGCCCAGGCTAGAATCGGATCCCGTATCTCCGATTCTGCAGTGACAATTAGGAGAGTCCAAGGAGCATCCTTCACACCTTGTGCTCAGCGAAAGTTAACTCGGTAAACTTTTTTGATGTCCATGGGATCCAATGAGAAATTCTCCATTAGGGTAGCTGTCAGCCATGAATGGATGTAGGTGAGTGCACAGTCTCCTTTGGAGCCCTCGGGGAATCTGGTCAGACGAATGTTCATGGCCCGCTGAGCATTTTCCAAATACTCAAGGCGGGCTCTAAGATGTGCTGTTTCAACAGTCATCTTCTCAAATGCTGCCTGGGTGCATAGGGAGTGATCCTCAGCTTCTTTTGCAGCTGTTACAGCTTCATTAATCTTAGAATCCTGGGTACCCATTTGATCAAGGATTTTTTCAATTTTTTTATCCATTGATCAAACGGTTTATAGAACCATTTCCCACAGCGGGCCTTCACCTACCCCTTGTGAGCTAGATGCACCCACGAGGTCTGTGGATTGTTTCTGGGCTGTTTGTGATTGTGGCTGCTGTTTTTAGCCCCGGCCTCTTACTGCTCCTTTTGGTCTCCCCATGTTCAAGTTTAGGATCAAAATGTTCTGGAACACTTGATCTGTCTGCTGGTGCTTATAAATTGTTAGGATTTAGACTCTTGAGAGGTAAAATATGCTGTTTAGAATGAGTGTGACAGGAGCTTAACGAAGGTGAATCCTGTCTCTGGCTTGGCTTACTAGTGCCCCCATGGTGATTTTTTCCTTTCCCTTGTGTTTATTGGCACCCCATCCTCCAACTGATGTTCTGTGTGAAATGAAGAAAATGGTCTCTTGATGCCTTTTTTTAAACCTGTAAAATAGAAAACAGTCCTTTGCCAATCCGATCCACCCCAGCCTCCCACACAGAACTCCCCCCACACACACACACCCTGACTCACTTGAACAGGTCCTAGGGTGAAGATCCATGCTCCAATTGAAGACACGTCTTGCTGCTGTAAACAACTGCTATATGAAAAAGTAAGTAAGTGTTTTCAACATGGCCTTTTTTAGATTCCACCTCATGAACAATTGCAGTGGAATTAGATAAATTCTGCCAGAAAGGCAGTTTCATGGTAACTTGATGAAATTACCTTTCAAACAGGATTTGAAACTTTTTACCACCTTTGTTCATGAGGTGGGGTCATAAGAAGGGTATGTGGAAAATCTGGGGTCAAAATATCTAAATTTTTTAAAATACCTAAAACAAATCAAGGTCAAATTTATGTGCATCCATTGAAAATTTGCTACGCCACTCATAACATTGGTAATTTTAAATATTTTGAGCCCAAATTTCAACATAGCCATTTTCTACAGCTCCTTATGAATATGACAGCTGTCATTTTTGAAACCTGCAAAATTATCTTTTGCACCTGTGGCAAGGAGTGATGTTACTGTGGTACAAAATCGTGGTGTTGGCATGGATCTGAAACATTTTCAGTACCAGGCACATGAGGTGGGCTAATAAGAATTCTGTGCTGACAATTTGGTTGCTGTTGTCCTACAAATGGAAGTGCAGGGCCCAGAGGGCAATGCACTTTACAGCAAAATACATATATCATCTATGGATGGATGGCAGCACAGGTCACAGAGAACCCTGTGCTCCCACCAGCAAATAAGGATATGATTATACTATCTCAAAAAGTAAGGAAATTCTTTGCAAAAAAATGTGTTAATGCAACATTTAGGGTTTAGGCTGAAGTGACAAAAGTAGGGAAATGTGGATTTATGGTTTCTAACTCTAAAACCCCACCCTCATCCCTAAAACAAATCAGGAGTGTGGTCTTCCTTGGGCTTGTCAACACTAAAGCTCACCCCATTCTATACGCTACAGAAACATACACACTTAATGGGGTGAGCTTTAGGATTGGCAACCCAAGGGAGACTCCACCCCTGATTTGTTTTAGGAGTGGGGGTGGGATTTTAGGGTTGGAAACCCTAAGGCCACATATCCACACTTTTGTCGCTTTAGCCTGAACCCTAAATGTTGCATTAATGCAGGTTTTTTTGCAAAGAATATAAATATATATATATATAAATCTATATAGGCAGGCAAAGGCTGAAACTTTATATGGTCATGGGAAATTTGATTACTTAAATAGATTTAATGCAATTTTCTGCATTGACTTGGAGCTGAAAGGGTTCCAGGTAAATGGCAGGGAGGATGGGCACACCCTTACCTCCCTCTCTTTCTGAAGTGAAGAGGTTAACAGTGATCCTATTTCTCATGACTAACAAAATTAGAATGTCATGTGTTTTCGTAATACCTGTAAAAAGAGCCCAATATTCAATTTAGAAAATGTGAAAAAATGAAAATCTCAACTAACCCTAACAAAATCTTTTTTGGAATCTGTTGATAAATTAAGAAGTAGGGAGATTTTTACCTTTGGATAAAGAAGTTGAGTTTAGCAATTTATGAATATTACCTGATGGATGGTGCTTGTTTCATAAAATCAGCCTGATACTGTTTTATGTTTAATCCTATCATGTGCACTCATCTGTTGGCTACTAACCTAGTATGTTGTAGTCCATGTTAAGGAATGGGATTGAGGCTCTTTCCTTTCTTTAAAAAAAAAAAATATTGAAATTAAGGTTTAAAAAAAGAGTGCAATGATGTTTCTGAATCAGTTATCAAGCAACACGTTTAAATAAATACAGGGTGAGAATATTCACAAATTGTTTATAAAATTGGTGGAAAACCCAGTTCATTTGAAAAAATGTGAAATCAGGGGAAAAAACTGTTTAAATCCGATTGCATGGTACGTTCACCAGAGAATGCTGTCCCCGATGCAAAATGAATGCTTTAAGGAGAAAGGTAAGGTAAGGGAAAAGATTTTGCTAGGGTTCATTTGCATCAATTGTTCATCTCCCAAAAACTGAATCAGTTTGCCATTTTGCAAAGATTTTAAGCCTAAATAAAAAAGCTTCAAGGAGAATTGTTTTATGCAAAGTGACAGAGATCAGAAACTAAGATAGACTGAGTATATCCAGAGGTTATTTGTCTCCCATTCTGTTTGGAATAGTAAACTTAAATTTACCACTATTGAATGAAACCATGTGGAACATGTTTATATTGAGAGTGTCATTCAAAAAGCATGAGTGAGAGGGAAAGGGAAACTTACAGCGCCTAAGGACCAGTGGTTTATAGTCCTGTATAATATACAGTTTGTTGTTTTAAATAGCATTTACATGGTGAAGGGAATTAATCCACTGATAGTTTTATAGGCTGTGACTGCTGGGATTAGAAACTAATTATGTTTAATAACACATTTAATAATATTGATTGGCATAGAGTGGGGGTGTTTAAGAATGGTAAAAATATTTTTAAAATGAAAAATGTTGGCTGAAAAATTCATGGTCATAACAAATATTAGAATATTAGAAACTGCAGAACAATTGATTAACAAAAGCACAAATAAGGAATTATTTAGAATCTCCAGCCATACCAAAAGACTTACAGAAGTTTATCTTAAAAAGACTATGATACTTAAAGTCAATTAGCATGTGCAATAGTGAAACAGATGCACTGACAGTAGTTACAGGCTAACAGAGAGATACTCCCATTCAGATTTGTTCAGGGGCTAGTACATGAGCAGAGGCCATGCTTCCTGTGATGCCAGTGGTCCCTCCTTATCCCTGTATTGGTGTGAACCAATTCCTTAACTATGTGGAAGGTTTGTGTTTGAAAAATCCTTCTCATAGTTAAGGAATTAGATCATTCCATTATGGAGATGAGGAGGGACCATCTCCATATATTCAAGGGATGTCAGGATAGAATTAAACATAATGTATTCTCTACCATAAGAGATGTGGATGGACAGGCGCATATGGAGAATGCTGACATCATGAAGGTAATAAATTAACACATTTGGGACTCATTTGGAACACATATTTTGGTTTCTGTTCCTCTGGAACAATTCCTGCAGTCACCACCTATGTATACCTTATCTGAATTTGTGAAACCATACATTTGTGTCCCTATAACCTTGGAGGAAGTTTGCAGGCCATTAAATTAATATATCTCAGTGCCACGCCTTAGAGCAGAATTTTATAAACAAATTCAAGGGGATTTAGACCCAGTACTGGTAGACATAGCTATTGAAATGTTACATAATTTGAAATCTTTTAAGGAAATGGCTTGTTTGCTTCTTATTCTGTTGTACAAAAAGGGAGACAGACTGTAACTTAGTAATTTGTGACCAATTTGCCTAATGAACTTGGACCAGAAAATTGTAAATAAAATTCTGTATTTTCAGTCGGGAAAAGTGGCAAACCAGTTAATCACCCCATACTTATCTGCTCCTTATCTAGAGCAGGAATATGAGAGTGAGAATCTGATAATACCACACACAATTGTATCTCATGGAAATTTAAACAAACTGCAAGGCTTTTTCCTATCACTTGATCAGAAGAAAACTTTTGACCATGTCTCATGAGTTTCTGTTTGAGGATTTGAGATTTCATGGATTCTCTAGGCAGTTTATACAATGGATTCAACTTTTATGAGTTTACACAGTTACAACCACTGATAAATGAGTTTATGAGTGACACAATTGATATTGCACAAGGGGTTAGACAGGGCTGCCCGCTTAGTGGTCTATTATATGCATTTGGGTTAGATGTATTGATCAGAAGATTCCTTAAGGATGTGGACATCAGGGTACTGGGATGTCCATTTTCACACCTCCTGTAAAATGCAGACATACACTGATGAGGTATGTTTATTTTTAGCAGCTATTGAGTCTAGTACTCAAGCCATGCAAGTGTTATAGGAATATGCTAAGGTTTCAGGAACAAAAGTTAACATAAATAAAAGTACAACCTTGTGCTTAGGGGATTATAATAAATTAGGGGTAACAGCACAAGGTCAGATCCCAATGTCTTACACCACTGTGACAATTCTGGGAGTGCAGTTTAGATAGGGGAACATGGGTAAAATCAACTGGGAAGCTAAGACTGTGAATGTGAACAGAAGGTATCACCATGGAAAAATATAACATTGTCCAGAAATTAGAGAATTTACCTCATAAAGTCTTTGTTAATTCCATTTTTTTGTGTTCCTGAGCTACAGTATGTCTTCCCTCCTCCAAAATTAGAAACCAGGTTATTTAGTGTTTTCTTGCCATTTCTGTAGGGAAGTAGGTTAAATCCAATGTGAAGGTATTATACCCACTTGCCCACTGGGATGTTGGGCACAATTAACCCAATAGCCACCTTCTCAATTTCTCTATCCAGTAATATTTCTTGAACTATCAATAAATGTCAATTATATGGGTCAGCTGGATCTGGGAATGACTCAATCCATTTTATTTTCATGCAAAAAATATTATGGGCCAGACCGAAGGCATAGAGGGCTGAGACACTTCGAGCACTTTACTTATCCCATGCCGGCAACCTGGGTTTGAGAATGAGCTCAGGCCATTGGGGGTAGGTGGGGGGGGCTGGGAGAGGATAGAGTGATCTCTGGACAGCTATCCTGTCCCAGATTGGGGATGTGAGGTCTTCCCAGGCCTTGGTTACCACATAGTGGAGGCTCAATGGTAGCATCGGACAAATGGAGGGCTGGCACTATGCTAGGTGAGTGGATGGGGTCACTGGTTCCAGAGTGCGTACTCACCTCCATGAGTATGGGTGACCATGTTACAGAGGTCCCAGGACGTAAGTGGAGAAAAAGGGAAAATACTATGTCTTCCCATTGCCATATATGACGGCCCTCAGGACACTCAGGTCCCATACCATGTGGATCCCTGTTGGTATGATGGCAGGGGGAGTGGCAGATGGTGCTGGGGGTCCTTGGGATCAGGTCCAAAGTCAGGCAAGGTGGTGAAGGGGGACAAAAAGCTCTATGAAAAAAAATTATGGAAAATAGGGGAAGGGTTGTTGCATAGTTCCCTCTGCTTGTTGGGGGGGAACATATTCCCCCATATAGGATTTATGCATTGCATAAGATTGAGAGCTGGAAATTAAGACCAGATCAGCTCCATGTCTTAGTTGCCATATAGGCAGCAAGCACAGCTGTGGAGGATGTTATGCCTGGTCCAGTTAGACATAGCATTTTAGCTCAGTTGCACCAAAAAAATGGCAGCAAGCTGCTGAAAATCACAGAGTGAGTCACAAACAGCTCTGCAATAGAAAATAAGGCACATATGAAAAACATTGTGGACCCACAAGGTTTTTCCCATGGAGTGCCAAAAACAACTGTCTTTGAAAATTCTGACCCTGGGGTTTCCAGGGCAGCCAAATGTAGTCCAGGACACTGAAACAGTTGGCAGATTCCATAATCCCTGTTCACATGTAGGAAACAGTTTGGCTCAGTTGTTATGATTGATTATGAGTCTGTAATATCAATAAACATAAATGTTTGGAAAAAAGACACTACCCCAGGGATAATTGCAATGACATCTTGGAAACACAAATGCAATCTCTTGAAGTTCTTTGTTAAAGCTCTGTAATCAATCAAAGACATGGAACCTTTGTAAATGAGCGCTTGTGCTCAAAGGTGTAATTCCAAATGAATAAATAAATATCACAAGGTTTTGGTCTAAATTAGTTGTTGCATGAACAACACCAGTGTTTCAGGGCATTACGCATGAAACTTTAGTGTTAATATCATATTCACATCTGTGGGCCAAGTTTAAAAATAGCACCCTAAGGATAGTATTTGCTACCATTCATACCAAATTGTCAGACTCATCAGACTAGTACTGCAAAAGCAGTACATTAAGCAGGAGGTCTTATTATACTTGATCCAGAGGGATCTTCAAAATGTATAGGAAAAGGAGGGTCGTATACTGAGTAGAAAAAAACTAGCAGACTTGTGGCACCCTGTCAGTGGGTGTGCGACTGTACAGAACCAAATTTTTGCTCTAGATACTTGAGTAGTGGGAATGCAAATATAAATTAGGACAATAAGTCACGGTTGGCATTAGCACTTTATCAGTGAAGGGTTGTTTAAGTTCTGCTATACATTGATTGTATTCTTGTTTTGTTAATGTACAGTACTTTAATTATACTTATTTTAATAAGAAAATTCGCCTACTCTTCATCAATAAATGCCATGGGATCTTTTACTTCTACATGGACAGTGACCAGTGATGGGCAGAAGGGATCTTGGTTTAATGTCTCATCCGAAGGTTGGCCCATCAACATTGCAGTACCCTCCTCATACTGCACTAAAATGTCAGTTGAGGGTATTATTTCAAGTACCTGGTGAGGGGATAGAACCCCTATCTTTCTAATTTATCAGCCCCAAATGGACGCATTTTGCTTACTAAGCCCCTGACACTGTTTTTTTGCTAGAGCTTCAGCTCCTCTCCTTTCTGCCATCTTGAGCTCTCACCCCATCATGCCTCAGATCATTCTTTATGCTACAATGTGAGATTGCTCCTGGTAACTCTACTCTGGGGTTGTCATTTGTAGTTTATTGGATGTGTTTTGCCATTTTTTTGTGGTTATGGTGAGTTACCTTGTGCTGCCTCAGTTAGAGCTCCATGTCACCACAGCGTTTGTCTTCCAGAATTTCTTCAAGCACTTAATCGCCTAGTCTTGGATGATGAGGGCATGTCAGCCTGAACACCAGGTTTCAAGTGATGCAATAGCTGTAATCGGGAAATGATGAAGATGGATCAGCACAATATCTACCTCCACTGTTTTAGCCCTTTCCAAAAAAAGGACACCTGCCCATTTTGTCAGGAAGTGCTACCTGAGTCTTTGGCATGACAAGAGTGCTAGCTCTCTGGGCCCTTGGAACAGCATGGCAAGCCAGGTAAGTCAAAAGGCAAGGATTCAGCCTCCCAGTGATCTGCTCCATTGGTTTTCTCTGCAACCATTAAGGAAGTCCAGCTCAAGATCAGAGGTCCCAACCAGTCTGTAATGATTGATCTTGATCCTTGCGCTGTGGAGACTGAGGAGGCATGCCCACAAACTCCTATGACATGGGCCATGTTTGAGGACAAATGCACTGACAGAGTCATTGACCACTCAAACTTTGAGATACTTATCCAGTCAAGAATTGTCAACCCATCAACATGGTCAGGGTGGTTGACCCTGCAGTGGTCACACCTGCAGTACCAACACTTAAGGTGGTTGTTATGGGATAACAGTGAAAGGAATATGGATGTAAAAAGTCCAAACTGTGGCAGTGTAAGTTAGCTTTAACATCTGAGAATTTCTGCCACTGCAGTAGGAGGTCTCTACTAAAATCCTGGAATACCAGCACTCAACCTCCCTCCACTTTGATTGGTCCATTGGCCTTTGCCACTAGCAGTGCCTTATCTTTTTCTTGCAGCCCTAGATACTTATCAGGTAGTACCTTGGTATGTCCAATTTTCTTGGTTTGGTGCCAGTGCAATGGACTCTTTGTATTTCCTACTTTGCTGCTTCAAGGCCCAGGTTTAATTTGTCTCAGACCAGCACTGTATTGTGTGCCTCATGCCCTGCCTTCATGTCCTTCAAGGAGCCTGATTAGATGGATATTTGATCACTGGGCCTGATTTTCCTGATACTCTGCCTAGACTTTGCGTTCAGCAATGGTTTGCTTCATTTTGGCTCTCTCCCAGGCCGGGTTCTGCACTGTGTCTTCAAGTTCACTTATGCTTTTCTCAATATGAATGAAGTATGCGGACGTTTTCTGCCAGTTTTGTAACCACATACAAAGGTGAGTTATTTGTGCTGTTATATTGGCAAACCCTGCTTTAACTTCTTACTGTAGTTTTGCAATCAGCATTGGGGAGATGCCGTTTCTTTGCCAGCTGCCTCTTTACCCATTCCAGCTTCCATTGTCATCATTTGTGGTCAGGTTTAGCCTTCAGTAGTTGTTAGATTTGGGCCGCGATACCATCAAAAGTCAGTTTTTTTGCTGTTTCCCAGATTTTGCTGCTGCCATGGAGTTGATCACTTTTCTGCAGAGGCTGCCCGTTTTCAGAGGAAAGATGTAGGTTTTAAAGCTGGGTTTAGTCATTGCATGTGGGAAGCTGAGCTCATGTACATTCACCATGTTAGTTAGCTATGCCATGCCCCCTTGGTGGGCAGTCTTATATTTTTTTAATTACCTTGTACTCTTTTTTACTGTTTCTTCCTTCCTTCCTTCCTTCCTTCCTTTCCTCTCATTTTGCTATCATCTTCTAGAGTTTTCTGCTGTCCTTGTTTATTTCTCTTTTATCTGCATCTTCTGTGCCTGCTTTTTGTTTTCTGCCTCCTCTCTGTCGTAGTGTACCTGAAAATTGGGTACTGGGGTCCCTGGTACACATACTTGTATCAATGCACAATTGCACCATGGGGCACTGGCTCTGTTTGCATTTTATATTACCTTACAGAGATCTAAAAATTCCATTTATAATTAGAAAATAGATGTTATATAAATGAGAGCAAGGTAGGAGGACCACAGGGTTGGGGGGCACCTAGAAATATATTTGTATCAAGGAGAGTCAGTTTAATGTTAAAAATGCAATTAATTAAAAAAGAAAAAGATATGATTGCAAGTGGCACTTCTATGACCGCGGATGTTTTCAACATATATTGTATAGTTACTTCTCAGCAGCAGTTCGTGGCATGTATATTGATTCTTCTTTCAAATTGGCATTTCCTAGCTCCAAACAATATATAAATGTTGCATTTTTACTCTACAGAATAACTGGATTCCTTTTTTTTAATCATTCTAGTCTTTATTAATTAATAATAAAGAATTACAATCATAAATCAACAAATAAAAGAAAATCAATAACTAACACAACAACAAAGCTAAATACCTAGATAACATTCAACAAAGACAACTCCCCCATACCACCACCCAGAATAATTGGATTCCATTGTGCATAAAAATGAAAGGACTGAAAAACAGAGAGAGCATGCATAGTTCTATGGGTAAGGGTCTAGCAGTTTCTATAGCAATCAGTCAAAATAAATAAGGGATGGCAAGGCTCCAGGTCCAGGATATTATACAACTATTCTAGTCCATAAATCCGTTATTTCTGTATACTAAACCAAGAATACCAAACCTGCAATTCTGAATCCTTAGCTTAAAATCTTGAACAGGCAACTTGGCATCTTGAAGCAAGAATTCTGGACATGCAATTCTACATGCCAAACCTGAAATGCAGAACCCACAGTTTGATATTCTGAACCTGCAAGTTCAGGTCAGAATGGAACTGCATGTTCAGTATTCCAAGTTCTGGATACAAAATGGCATGTTCAGGATTCAGGTTCAGGGTGCAGAATTTCAGGTTCTGATGTGAAATAACATGTTGAGGATTTCAGGTTCAGGATATAGAAATTGTCTGCAGATAAGGACTGCTAGGCCCATCCAGTCTGCCCGTAAATCATATACTTTATTACAGCCTCTGACCCTATCTGGTCAGTGGCTTCCCTTCCTCTGCCCTATCTCTAGGTTTCCTTATGCCTGTCCAAGACATGCTTAAACTCCTCCACAGTGCTTGCTCCCACCACCTCCTGTGGCAGACTATTCCATGTGTCCACCACCTCTCCATGAAGGAAAACTTTCTCACATTCCTTCTTAACCTGCCACCTTCCAATTTCATATCATGCCCCTTTGTTCTTGTGCTCCTCCTATATTGGAAGATGTCTCCCCCCGCACCTTGTTAATGCCCTTAAGGTACTTGAATGTTTCTATCATGTTCCCCCCATTCCTTCTCTCCTCCAGTGAGTATATATTGAGGTCCTTTAATCTCTCCTCATACGTTTGGTGGTGTAAGCACTGCATCATCTTATTCACCCTTCTCTGGACAGCCTCCACCCTGTCAATGTCCTTACGAAGGTGCGCCTCCAGAATTGCTCACAGTACTGTAGGTGAGACCTGACTAGTGTTTTATACAAAGGCATCCCTACCTCCTACCTTCTGCTAGTGACACCTCTGCCTATACCCCAACATGCTGCTGGTCCTCCCTGCAGCCTTGGTAATCTGCTTAGACATCTTCAGATCATCTTATATAATATCCTCTAGGTCTCTTTCTTTCTTGGTGATTGCCAGCAACTCCCCTTCCCCCATTCCTGTATCTCTCTCTAGGGTTCCTTTATCCCAGGTGCATAATTTTACACTTCTTAGAATTAAACCTCAGTTGCCACACCTCAGATCATTTTTCAAGCTTCCCTAGGTCCCTCCTCATTGTCTCCACCCCTTCTGGAGTATCCACCTTGTTGCAGATCTTGGTGTCACCTGCAAACAGGCAGACCTTTCCCTCCAGCCCTTCTGCAATGTCACTGATGAATACATTGAACAGGACTGGCCCAAGGACTGATTCCTGGGGTACCCCACTGGTCACTCCCCCTCCACAGATTGTATCCCATTTATGACCACCTCTGCCTCCTGTCCATTAGTCAGTTCCTAACTCAGTTTACCACCTTGTGCCCCATGCCCAGACTACCCATTTACCATCTTGTTACCAGCCTCTTTTGTAGGATGGTGTCAAAACCTTGCTGAAATCGGGTAGGTGACATCACATCGCCCCCATATACTTCCTTTGTCACCCAGTCAAAGAAATCTGTCAGATTCAACTGACACAACCTACCATGTTGCCATGGATCCTGGTCTCCATTGATTCCAGATGTCCCACCATTCTGTCTCTTTGAGCAGTGCCTCCATGATCTTCCCCACTGCTGAGGTGAGGCTGACAGGCCTATCGTTCCCCACCTCCTCCTTACTGCCGGAGTTGTGCAGAGGGACCACATGTGCCCTCCTCCAGTTCTGTGGAACCACTCCTATGTTGTGACTCCGTGAACAAGGCTGCCAGAGGTGCTGCTAGCTCTCCTTGCAGTTCCCTCAATATCCTTGGGTGTATGCCATCTGGTCCCATTGCCTTGTCCACCTTCAGTTTTGTGAGCTCCTCCAGGACTCTCTCCACTGTGAATGGACTGGTGTCCACCTCTTCCTCCCCTTTGGCATCTGTCGCTCAGCTGTAGTCCCTGACCCTCCCCCACTTCAGTGAATGCTGAACAGAAGTATTAGTTTAGTATTTCTGCCTTTTCCAGACCTTCCTCCTTGCACTCCCCTCATCCCCTTTTAGCCTTATAACCCTCCCAGATTTTCTTCTATCACTGATGTACCTATAGAATGTCTTGCCCTTTTTTTGCCATCTGCGCTAATCCTTCCTCAGTCTGCACCTTTGCTCTCTAACAGACTTCCCCTTCCCTTAGACACTCTAGGTACACCTCCTGTCTTCCTCCCTTTGAGTGTCCTTGTATTTCTTGAAACTCACCCTTTTAGCCCTTATCTTGTCTGCCACTTCTTTTGAGAACCATAGTGGCTACCTCCTTCTCTTGCCTTTTGATACCACCCTGATTCATTAGTTTGTCACTTCCACTATGGCTCCTTTTAGATGCCCCCACTGCTCTTTAACTTCCCCCCCACCTCCCTCTTCTCCAGGGCTATTCTGATATATCTCCCAACTTCAGCAAAGTCCACCTTCCTGAAATCCAAAACTTTCACCCTTGTGTGACTTGCCTAAGCCCCTGTCCCCATGCTAAACCATACTACGTGGTGGTCACTGGATCATGGAATTACATGTTCACAATTTCAGATTCAGTGCACACACCACCACAGGATACAGAAGTTCAGGTTCAGTAAACACAACACCACAGGATATAGAAGTTCAGTTTGTGGATATAGAATTTAATGTTCAGGATCACGTTTTCAGAACACAGTACTTCAGGTTTAGGTTTCAGAAGATCATATTTAGATCTTTGGTGATTTCAGCACTGTTCATCTTCCACAGCAATAAGTAATGTACATTTCTGTGTATCCAGCAGAGCTAGTCAGTATGCTAGTAAGGTGAGGGCTCAATGTCATAGGTAAAGCAGTAGTGTGGCAGTTTGTTTTCAAATGAAGAACAGCTCTGAGTGCAGATTTCCTTCTGAGTTTTTATTTTTGGTTTTGTACTTTGGGAATGAAAGACAGAGAGTGGCTCACTCCCACATTGGGATTCAAGTTCAACAGAGAGACTATCAGATTCATATAGGATACTAATGCACAGTATATGATGGTGACCGACAGACAGGGATTCGGTAAACTCCATGTTTGGAGTATTTGACTTCCAAAAATAAGGCAAAAACTTCCAAAATGAAGGGTAAGGAAGTCATTGACTCCTAGGTGTAAAACCAAAAATTAATTGACTTCCAAACAGGCATGTAAGTCAGAAATGATAGATTTTTCTAAAAGAAATTGTATTTTGCCACTTATATTTTATATTATCCATAAATTGGTCATTCCTAGAATATTGACTTCTAAAGTGTGATCCTGGAAGTATTTTAGCTTCAAAAAATTGGAATGAATTCCAGATTTCAACTCATGGAAGTTTTAGACTTCCACTAAAATAGATTAACTGAACCTCTGGCTACAGACAATAAAATAATAATTTTACTGTGTTTTAAAATGGGTTTGTTGTTTCAGTAGATCAAAATGCTATACATTCTATAGCAAAGTACCCCTTGTAGGGTCTTTCAACCGATTAAGATTTTGACAAAGCCTGGGATGGTACAGTATTTACTGTGTGGAAAAAAAATGGCAGCCAAACCTTTTTTTAACATTCTAATTGGGTGTATGGATTTGTGATGAGGCTAAATACTAGGATGACCATGTGTTGTGCTACATTAATGCACAGTCAGGTAACTGGTTTTAATCAATGAAGTTGAATGAATTTTTATACCCATTAATGTTTTAATTTGCCAGAGATGATCGTGAGACATGGCTGTCATTGCATTTCATGAATATTCACAAAGTTTTCATGGACTCTGGCCAAATTCACAAATAACTTCATGAGTAACTTCAAAAGCTACTTCATAAAGCTGCTTCATTCATGCAAACTGTACTCTATTTAAGGTGTTAATATTGGAGAAACAGGAGCAAGCTTAAGAAGATGCTGCAGCTAAGGTGATGTGAGCTAAGGCAGAGGATGATAAGGATGATAAGGATGAGGAGGAAGCAGCTGAGAGAATGAGGCAGCATCTGAGGTGGTGGCAGGTTAGGATGAGGTACCATTGGAGGGGGCTGAAGAGGCAGCATCTGATGATCTGATGTTGAGGAGGCAACTGGGGATGTGGTGTCATCTGAAGCAATGGCAGGTGATGAGCCGGTAGCTATGAAGGTGACATTTGGTGTGATGGCAGGTGAGGATGAGGTTGCTGAGGAGGACCAATCTGATAATATAATGATGAGGAGGTGGCTGAAGAGATGGCATCTGATAATCTGAGGATGAGGAGGCAGCTGAGGTTGTGGTGTCATCTGAAGCAATGGCAGGTGAGGAACAGGTAGCTGATGAGGTGGCATCTGAGACAGTGACCGGTGAGGATGAGGTGACTGAGGAAGTGGCTGAGGAGGCAGCATATGACAATCTGAGGATGGGGAGACAGCTCATTAGGTGGTGCTGTCTGCTGAGAGGTGACAAGGGACAATTGAGTAGGTGGCAGCCAAGGATGAGGCATCATCTGAAGTGGTGGCAGCTGAGCTGCCAGCTGAGGAGGTGGCATCTGAGGTGATGGAAGTTGAATAGGCAGTAACTGAAGAGGTGGCAGCTAAAGAGATGACGGTTGAGGACTGTGGAGGTGGCAGGTGAGGAGGTAGCAGCTGAGGAGGCAGAAGCTAAGGAGGTGGTAGCTGAGTATGAGGTGTAAAGTGAGGAGGCAGAGGCTGAGAACAAGGCATATAGGTGTCTTGGCAGTATCCAGAGCCTGAGTAGTGTTTGATATGTTGAGGCACATGCTGGTATTGCTAGAGCCAGATAAGGAGGAGGAGGATGGAGTACCAGACAGCAGCATCTTGTTACTGGTTGACTGGCATTTACTCCTGATCCAAAGGCCAGGTTGTGTTCAATTTGTTAAGGCATATGCTGGTATTGTTAGAGCAAAAGGAAGATGATAGAGCATCAGGCAGCTGCATCAGAGTAGGTACACTATTATAGCCCCTGTCAAGATGATGGGATGGTGTATAGTTGGCATTAGTAGCAGTGTGAAACGTCATGTGCTGTCTTTTATTTCCCATCACTTTCTCTTACTTTTGAAAGGCCATGCCTGTAGTTCAATGGGTGAGCAACCAGCCATACACCCTTCCTGAGCTACTTAAGCAGTTCCTCCCAGCCTCCCTCTGAAGCACTTTTTCTTTGCCAGCTGGAGGCTCTGTTGGTTTGTCTTCTCCCTTGGGGCCTGCTGGGGCCTTACACCCCACCCACCAGGCATTGCTTTTACTCTGGGCTCTGTTTGGTTTCTTCCGGTTCCTGTTTGTGTATCTCTCCCACCTTGGTTAGTTTTTGCTTTGCCTCTGGCTGCTGCTGGGTGTTTCCCTGAGTTCTTGTTTTTCTGTTCTCCTATGTTTGTGATTTTCTTTTGTGTTTTCTTTTTGGGGCGTTCTGCTTTCCTAGCATCTTGTTGCCCTTTGTTTGCAATGTGTTTCTCATGTGCCTGTGTTTCAGGTTCCTACTAACCCTCAGCTTTCCTGCAATTGTTCTTGCATGTTGCAGCTCCCACTGCAGTTGCTGCCTCCTGTGTGCCCTCTTTAATTGCTTACACCTTGTCCTGGCTGTGCTGCTCAGCTAACAGCTACTTCCTGTTTTATAGCCCTGCTCCTGATTTACTCAAGGCTAGTTCCACTGGGCCTAATGCTGCATTCATATGCTGACCCTTTCTGCTAATTCATGGCTACCTGGTCTCATGGTGCTTTGTTCTTTGCTCCCTGTTATTCCTATGGCAGAGGACTGTGGTGTCTTGGTAGTGCATCATGATCCTGTTAGCAGGAGCATGCTTTAAGTAAGTTAAATGAATCTCCTGTATATGTGCTGCTCCTTGCCTTTCTGGCTTTTCAGCTATCCATGACATGCAATATCTGTACCTTGCAGCCCTCATGGCTTTCTTGAATTGCATGTAATTCATTACTGCTTTGTCTGTCATGCTATGTTGGCTACTGCTAGATAATCTGCTAATTGTAATGCTCACAATAATTTGGTTTCCCTGCTGGACTTGGTTGACTTGCCTTCCCTGCAAGTCATACGAATTGCTGCTATTCTCTGTTTCACAGACCAACGTGCAGGTCTGATCATTGTTTACACTGCCCTTGGGGGTTCAGCCTGCTTTGTGCTTGCTAAAATACATGTATGACCTATGTGATAGTCTAGAGTGCTCACACTTCCTTTAAGCTCTCCTTTATATTTTCTCATCCATACTCTGAGGCATGCCAATCATGTCCATTAGTTACTATGGCTTGGGGCTTACCCTGCAGCTGATGGTCTTGCTCTGCACCCCCAAAGTCCACATCTTCGGAGTGTGAAACTCGGGGTGGGGTCATTCTCATCTGGCCCATAGTTGGAATATCCTCATTCCGGGTAGAGCTTTAGCCATGCAGGTGTATAGGCAGCATCTCCTAATGTCAAATTTAAGACTCAGCTAAGAGGGGTGGGGCCCTGAGCAAAGTAGCCGATTGCTTCAGCAGCAACTTCTAGCTATTCTCCTTGTAACTGCTTCTGGTTCACCTGGTTTGTTTTTAGATTGGTAGACCAGCAGAGTGCATCAGTGGTCGTTGCTCTCTTCCTCCCACCTTGGAGGAGCTTGTTGCAGAGAACCCTCACAACCCTTCATGGTGTTCCCATCTGAGGGATAGAGTGAGAACCTTCCTCCAAATTGGAACATTTTCCACCCTTCTGAATTGAATTTCAAATTGCAGCAGTCAAACCATCGCTAAATAAAAATACCCGAAGCCTGGAAGGAAGGTGATCTAGGCCTTGGAGCCCCAGAGATTTCCTCAAAGAGTTTTTCTCTCCTCCTTGCCGAAGGTCATAAACCTTCATTTTTAGAAATATTTCCTAGTAGGTTCCACTGTTGGATGGAGGTGGATGGTGATCTTACTCATGTTCTCTTTCTTCTTAGGAAGCCCCCTGCTTTAATCAGTACAATCCATTTTATTTGTGCCATTCTGCTAACCTGTGCTTCTCATTTAAGTTTCATCAAGCTGCTTTTTGCTGTCAGTCTGCTTTGCTACCTTATAATCAACAATCACTGCTAATGTTCTTTTTTTTTTTCCTAAAATACCTTTAGTCAAGAGAACCTTCCCACAGCATCTCAAGGGGTGGAACCCTCTTTGAGGACTCCTTGCCTTTGGAACCCCTACAGAATGATGGAATAGAGAGCGTGAATGGCCAAAACAAGGTAACACAGTTGCACAAGCATAACACTATACTGGTTGCATAGGCCATTGAATTGAAAGACTATGTAGTTCAATGGGTGAGCAATCATGCGCCTCCTTCCTGAGCTATATAAGCAGTTCCTCCCAGCCTCCTCTGAAGCACTTTTTCTTTGCCCCACCATCTTCCCTCCTACAGCAGCTCACCTCTCTCTCCTCAGTGAGGTTTCTTCATAAGGTACCTTTAGCCAAGGAACCTTCCTGTGACACCTCTAGGGGTGGAACCTTCTTTGAGGGTTCCTTGCCTTTGGAACCCCTACAGAGTAGTAATTCTTCATGGAATAGAGAGTGTGAATGGCAAAAACAAGGTAACGAATGGCAAAATCATAACACTATACTGGTTACGAGGCCATTGAAAGTATGAAAAGAAAAGTAAAGAAAGAAAAGCATTACATATTTATACTTCTGCCATATACTAGAAGTGGTGTTGTCCGTGGAGGACACACATCAGCCATGTGGTGTGCAGAAATGGGGTTATCTGGAATATGCACTGGAGGCACATACTGGTATTGGAGGAGGGCAGAACATAAGATTGAACATTATCATCATCAGACATCAGATTCATTTTCACTGGCATTTACACTAGAAGCAGAGGCTGGGTTATCTGGAATACACACTGGAGGCACATGCTGGCAATGAATGAGGAGCAGTACAGAAGTCAATAAAATAGCCCTGAGGGGGCATGCATGGGAGAGAGAAAAAAAAGAGAGAAAATTGTGATTGCCTTCTGCGAGATGACAATAATATGAACAAGTGGTGGCAGGTGAACTGGCAGAAAATATGAAACAGCCCAGAGAGGATGAGAAAAAGGTTTGATAACCTTCCATGAGACCATTGAAGAGCATGTTTCCAGTGTTTAACAATTTCTGCCCCCAAAACATATAATGAGGCTTACCTGGTCCCAAGTCTGACTGCATATTAATTTTAATTTACTGTTGCCTGTATTTAGGGAGGGGAGGAAGGGATCATATTTTGACTCCATGGAGCCAATAGCCCAATCCCTTCCACTTCCTTATTCAGAGACATGCCCGTGCTCTCACGTTTGTGATGTCAGTCGGAGAGTGCGGGGGTGCGCACTGTAGAGTTCAATAGGGACCTTTTTTAAGTGCTGTTTAGTATACTCTAGGGTTCCAATTTTGACAAATCAAGACTACTGCTCAACTAACGAGGACCTAGTTAGTTGAGTGGTGGCCTTGATTTGGCTATGGTACGTGCCCTGCTCTCTCTGAATTGACATCACAAAATGTGAGAGTGCGGGGTCATGTCTCTGAATAGGGAAATGGAAGGGATCAGGCCCTTGGCATCATGAACCAATATCGGCATTACAAGCAGTAGTGCTACCGCAGTGCTGGCAGGCCAGCTGGGGCAAGCCACCAAGTGCTGCAAGGTTCTTACCCTGGCTTGCCAAAATAGTATCAATTTTTTCTTCAACCACATGTAACCTTAAGGACAATTAATTGATTTCTCAAGGGGACAAAGTTTTTTAGTGTTTCTTGACTGTGAGGGCTCAGGACATTTTCTTCCATCATCACTTTCAATCATTACCTTCTCCTCTTCCTCATGTGCCATTGTTTGGGTATGTTCCTATTTGTGCCCTTTGGCAATTGATGTTCCCAGTTCTGACCCACTACCACCACCAGCCGCATCACCTGGAGTCATTGCCCCCATTGCCATTTTTCCCAGGCTGTTGCATGTTTGCACTTTAGGGGTTATGTTGGCCAGCAGTACTCGTATGACTTCCATTTTTTCCATGCCACACACTGGTGTCACACAGCTTGTAGATATGGTCATACTACTCTCCAGTGGATCAGTGTTAACTAAGTTCCACACTAGGGACTTTGAATGCCTACTTATAGGGCTGGTTATGGGTACTGCAGCTGATACTGGAGGTGGTTACAGTGCAATGGAGGGGGGCAACTCCTCTAATGCCTGCAGGTGTGCATAGATACATAGAAGTTGTTGGCAGATATGGACCTCTTGGCCCACCCAGTTTTCCCTATCAATCCCTCCCTTATATGAGGCCTAATGCCCAAACTGAACTCTGGAGCACTCCCCTCTTGCTTCCAGGATAACCTTGTGTCTGTCCCATGCACTCTTAAATCCCATGACTGTTTTAGCCCCCACAACCTCCTCTAAAAGGCTATTCCAAGTGTCCACCACACTCTCCATGAAAACACACTTTCTCACGTTACCCCTGCCCCTTTCCCCTCCAACTTCATACTGTGCCCCCTTGTCTTTAAGCATCTCTTTCTTTGAAAGATGCTCCCTTCCTGTACTCTGCTTATTCCTGTGAGATATTTGAATGTCTCTATTATGTTCCCCCTCTCCTTCCTTGCCTCCAGGGAATACAAATTTAACTCCTTTAGTCTTTCCTCATAGGTCTTCTCCTAGTTGCCCTCCTCTGTACTGCCTCCACCCTGTCTATGTCCTTTCTCAGATGGGGCCTCCAGAACAGGACACAGTGCTCGAGGTGAGGTCTCACTAGTGTCCCATGCAAGGGTAAAATGACCTCCCTCTTTCTACTGGTGATATCCCTCCCTATGCATCCAAGCATTCAGCTAGCCTTGCCCAACACCTTGTCACATAGCATAGTCTCTTTTAGGTCATCTGAGATGATGACTCCCAGGTCTCTTTCCTGCTTCATGACTGTCAGTTCCTCCCCTCCTAGTTTGTATGTTGCCTGTGGGTTCTTGTGTCTTATGTGCATGATCTTGCACTTTTTTGCATTGAATCCCAGCTGTTATGCTCCAGACCATTCCTACAGTTTTTTTAAGGTTCTCCCTCATCTTTTTAACCCCACTGGCATGTCCACTGTATTGCATACCTTTGTCTCATCTGTGAACAGACATACCTTCACATTCAGCCCTTCCACAATGTATCAAATAAAGACATTGAAGAGTATCAGCTCCAACACCAAACCCTGCAGCTCCAGCTCATCACCTTTCCTCCTCCTCCTGAGTGTTTCCTGTTTACCACCATCCTTTGGCTCCTGCCAGTAAGCCAGTTCTCCACCCATAATACTATTTTAGGACCCACCCATAGGCTACACAATTTATCAGTCTTCTATTAGGGAAGGTGTCGAAGGCCTTTCTGAAGTCCAGATAGGCCATGCCCACCACCCTGCTCTGGTCCAACACCTTAGTCACCCAGTCAAAAAACTCTATTAGATTTGTCTGGCAGGACCTCCCTCTGGTGAATCCATGTTGTCTTGGGTCTTTTTTTTTTTTTTTTAGTTGTTTAACCAGGAGTAGCACACTAAGCTGAAAGCTTTTTTACAGGAGTGACCTGGGAGCACAGGGAAGTTAAGTGACTTGCTCAGGGTCACACAGTATGCAAGTGGAAACTGTGGGATTCAAACCCAGGTCTAGTCTGTTGGATGTCACCAGATTAGCAGCTCAGAGCCTTAAACCACTGTGCTATTCTGCTTCCTGGGTCTAGCAGGCCACTCACATCAAGATGTTTAACTATCCTTTCCTTCAGAAGTGATTCCATTACCTTGCTCACTACTAAAGTCATGGCTCAAGGATGCACCAGGACTTGGTAGCGCACATCACTAAATATCCTGCTCTCTCAGCCTAAGCTCCATCACTGTCTAACTAAGTGCACTGGCTGGTAGCCAAGCTCTATTTTACCTCGAGCTCCTCAGGTAGGCCTACCCTCACCTCTCAGGTCATGCATGTTACCTTGACTAGATATAGATACGTTCATTTATTTTTCAAATTGATCTTTTTCAACCTGTGTAATATCTCATAACTATCCATCCATGCACTGCTGCCAGTATCTGGTATTTCACTCACCATGTTTGTATACCTTAAGTATACATTGTCTGTTTGTTGCATATTGTTGCTTGTACTGTATAATTTCAAGGTATATATCATGTCTACTGCTTGTATGTACGTTTCACCACCTTGTGGCCCAGGTCCTGACTGAAAATGGTCCTCTGGATCAGTGAACTTACCTGGTTACCAAAAATGTAAATAAATAAATAAATAAATAAATAATTTCCAGCCTCTTCCCTATCACCACCTTTGTGTGGTGGGACCACATCTGCTTTCTTCCATCACCTGGTACTTCCCTGTCTCCAGCAATAGGTTGAACAGTGCTCTGGGGGTGCAGCCAACTCTTCCTGAGTTCCTTCAGCACCCTGGGGTGCACTGTGTCTGGAGCTATCGTCTTGTCTACCCTTAGCTTCTGTGGCTTGCTTGGGACTCTTTCCTCCATAAGGGCTGGTGGCCACTTCCTCTGCCCTGTAGGCTCCTGTTCTGCATCTCTGGCCCCTACCCCCCCACCCCTCCTCTATGAATACTATTAATACTGAGTAGAATGACCTGTTTAGTATATCTGCTTTTGACTGTCCCCCTTACATGAACCTTCCTCCCTTTCAGCCTAATTATCCCTCCTTTGTTTTCCTCCATTTATTAATGTGCCTATAGAATGTTTTGTCCCTTTCTTAATTGTCTTGGCTATAGTTTCTTCTGTTAATGCCTTTGCCCTCCTAACTGCCCTTCTTTTGCCTCTCCTGGTAACATTCCCTATCCTCTTCCTTCTGAGTTCTTTTGTATTTTATGAAGGCTAGTTTTTTTGCCCAACATCCTCCACTGCCTCCCTAGTGAACCAGATTGGCTTCCTCCTCTCCTCCTACTCTTTATTACCTGCTTGACACATCGCTTGGTGGCTCTGTCAATTCTCTGTCTTATTGCAGCCCACTATTTCTCCACCTCTTTTGTTCCCCCATCTCTGCCAGGGAGCCCCTCAGGCTTACCCTCATTTTCTTGAAGTCAGCCTTCCTGAAGTCCAGGACCCTTGTTTTGGTGTGGCTTGGCTCTGGTCCAATTCTTAAATTAAACCTCACCGATCAATGGTCACTGGTCCCCAGGTGGTCCGACACCTCTACATTATCAAAACAGCCCCTTTTTTTAGTATCAAGTCCAGCACCGCACCCTCTCAAGTGGGTTCCATTACAAGTTGCCCAAGGAATGCCCCCTGTAGAGAGTCCAGTATGTCCTGCTGCTGAGGTTATACGCTGCTGGGAGGCTCCACTCCACATCTGGAAGGTTGAAGTCCCCCACAGCAACAACTCTCCTTGCTTGCCATCCTTGTATTGCTTGCATCAGATCCCTATCCTCCTCTTTCCCTGCTCTGAAGGTCTGTATACCACCCCCATGCATATAACTGACCCTTCACCTCTTTCCAGTACTACTCACGGTACCCGGCCCCTGTCCACCTTTGTATTACTGTAGCCTTTATGTCATCCCTCACATAAAGAGCTGCCCCTCTCCCCTTCTCCCTTCTTTGTACCTTCTAAACAGATGAAATCCCTGCTGAAAAAGAAGAACCGTGGACGAAAGAAACAAGGAAGTAAGAGCAGAAACAATCAGCCAGCAGCAAATGTAGTAGCGCTGAAAGCTTATCCTAATGACAGATATAACTGTAAAACCTGTAAAGCACCACCTGTAATAATTTCACAGAAGATATACCCTGTAAGAAACACTTTGCTACAGAAAAAAATAAAGTAGTAACAAAAGATATACCTTGCAAAAGACAATTTGAGTCAGAAGATTACAGCAGTAATCTGTAAGCACACACCTGTAGGCACACCCTGTAATAATGCAGCAGAATGTATACCCAGCAACAACAATTAGAATCCAAGAAAAATAAAGCAATAAAATGTTAGCAACAAATAGTAACAATCCCTTGTGAGTACAGAATAAAAATAACAACACACAGTAAACCTGCCTAGCCAAAAGAAGCCTTAATCCTTATTGTTGCTCTGGTAAGGTTCTTTACTCTGTCCTTTCAAGCAACCTAGAAGAAAAGAGCTCAGGTGAAGCTAGGTGCTTTGGCCAGCAAACCTAGTCTTCCACCTCCAAGATATCAACTATCCCCTGCTGTGTGTCCTAACCTGGTTTTTCCCACTGCCCCACTTGTTCTACCATCTCTGCCCTCTTCCTGCCCTTTATTCCCCCCTGCAGTACTCACCTCCCCTGTTCCTTCATTTTCTTCCCCTGCAGGATTTCTACTTGTCTCTCTGGATGCTCCTGGTGAGTTATCCTCCCTTCTCCTTGACTTTACTTTGGCCCTCCTGTTCTCTTGCTCCTAAGTGTTGTTCTGAGCCCCAGCTTCCCCTTGCTACCTCTGGTCCTCTAACCCAATCCACTACTAACCTCCTGTGTGATCAAGCTAAACATAGTCAGGTGCAAAGAGGGGGATTGCTAGCCCATGCTTCTTGTGAACAAGTAAAAAATTACTTTGCACTCTCAATGCACTCCAAAAATGAAAAAGTCACCTTTCAAGTTCATTAGTCCAAAACTTGTATTGGTATATCCAAAAATAAGACCTTCTCACAGTGTGGAGTATGTGTTACTCTCTCTCAAACTCTTTCCCCAGTGCTTCGACCAGGGTGTGATCTTCCTCAGGGGCTGGAGTAAGTTTGAATATGTCTCCTTAAACAGTTAAAATTTTAAACACAGTAGGTTTCCCCTGCTGTTTTCTATTGTAAAGTGCAGATAATCTGCTTCTAAGTGGCTCTGGAAGGATTCAAACCTTAGACCACATAAAAAATAGTATTACAAAAAATTAAATTACAAATTATAAAAAGACAAACACAGACCTCTCTTGGGTACTATTGGACGCACTTTTTATCATGGCTTTTTGGGGGTATGTACTAAACCATATTACACTGAACTTTTTAATCATTCAAATATTTTATGCTTATGACTGTGGCAATACTGCCTATCAATTCAATAAACCTTTTAAATCACAGCTCAAGCCTATCATGATTCTGATAATTACATTCCTCATTAAATTAACATTTCTGAGTAAATTCACACAGGTAGAGCACCAGGAGGAAGGAGCTGCTGGTATAACTAAACTTCTCTACTGGGACTAAGAACTAGAACTCGTGTACTGGGACCTTCAATTTAGGGTGAAAAAAAGTGTGTTTGTCAGAGTAAGTTGAAGTGAATTGTTATCTGTGTATCTGTTATCTGTGTATTTATCTGGGTGCTTGTCACAGGTGGCTGAAGGGAATTGTTATCTGTGAAATTAACTAAGTGTAGAAAGATTTGCAAAGTAGGGGGAGTGGCTTAGCTAGAAGGAGCCAGGTTAAAACCAAATTTAAACACTGCCCTAGATAGCTTCTGCCAGAGAACAGGCAGAGCAACAGGAGGAAGAAGCTGCTGGTATAACTAAACTTCTCTATTGGGACTAAGAACTAGAACTATTGTACTGTGACCTTCGATTTAGGGTAAAAAAAAGTTACTGTGTTTGTCAGAGTTAGTTGAAGTGAATTGTTATCTGTGTATCTGTCATCTGTGTAGTTATCTAGGTGCTTGTCATAGGTGGCTAAAGGGAATTGTTATCTGTGAAATTAACTAAGTGTAGAAAGATTTGCAAAGTAGCGGAGTTATCTAGGTGCTTGTCACAGGTGGCTGAAGGGAATTGTTATCTGTGAAATTAACTAAGTGTAGAAAGATTTGCAAAGTAGGGGGAGTGGCTTAGCTAGAAGAGCCAGGTTAAAACCAGAATTAAACACTGCCCTAGATAGCTTCTGCCAGAGAACAGGCAGAGCACCAGGAGGAAGGAACTGCTGGTATAACTAAACTTCTCTACCGGGACTATATTGCCCTCCTTCCCTCCCTTCTGCCCCCCCCACCAAAGGCAGTTCTACTTTTATAGGCACAGGATTTGACTGACAACAGGAACTTCCTGATTGGGAGCAGGAAGTGAGTGATCACAGAGCCATGAAAGATTCACCATCCTAGAAGGGCAAAAGTAGCTCTCCGTCCCCCCCAGCTGCTGGAGGTCTGACTCTGAGCAAGTAAGGAGACTACTGAGAAATATAGGAACTTCTTGTCTCAGAACAGGAAGATCAGGAGCTAAAAGGGCACAGAGGCAGTAAGTAAGTAGGGAGAGAAAACAGAAAAAAAAAAAGAAATAAACAGAGGAAAGAGTAAGTATTCCAAACAGCAGTTAGGGGGCCAGAAATAAGACATGATGGGAGTGGTGCAGTGCAGTGGCTGTGGAGCAGCAATCTTCCGGGAGACATTCTGGAGGATGTGGTGTTGTCCCATCTGCAGGCACCTCTCTGGGCTGAGGGAGGAGGTTGCTCCTCTCCAGGCTGAGTTGGCCAGGATTTGTGGGACCTCCTCTCCCACCCAGGGACCACCAGGGACACTGCCGTTGCCTCAGAGGTTGCCAAGAAAGAGGAGCGGTTGGACCACAGTGGGCTCAGGGAGGGTGAGGGTGGTGGAACAGAGGCATATCCCTCCAGTTGTATATCTCCACAATTTCTATGCCATTCTGGAAAAGTGTGGTTCCTCTGTGGAGGCACCCACAGTGGAGACCAAGGAGGATGCTGGGAACCTCCAAAAAGGACACCCACAGGAGGGTGGCATGGGACCCCACGGGGAAGGAAACAACTTCTGGTGGGGGACTCCATTGTTAGGAAGGTAGAACTGGGGTAGGAAGGGAGGGAGGGAGGTGCCTGCCTGGTGCCACGGCTTGGAGGGACAGGGAATGAATCCTCAGGATGGCAGGAGGGAGCTGGATGTCATTGTCCACCTGGGAAAATGACCTGGCTAGGAAAGGTATCAGAGCAGTGCAAGAAGCATTTGTGGAGATGGGAGGGCCTTAGACAATAGCACACATGGTAACCTTCTCGGAGGTGCTGCCTGTCTATGGCATGGGTGAGGCTAGGGTGCTCCACACCATGGGATTCAATCAGTGGTTGAAAAACTGGTGCAGAGCTCAGGGATTTGGCTTCATTGGGGGCTGAGGGTCCACCTGGAGGATGCAGGCCTATACTGGCGTGATGGTCTGCATCTGTCCGGGAGGGGAACTAGGATCCTAGGTGATAGGTTTAAATGCTTCATTGGCAAGCATTTAAACTAGCCAAGGGGGGATGCACTGGGGAGGAGCAGGGAAATCCTAGCCCCCCAAAAAATCAGTGTACTAAGTGAGGTAGGCACCAACATAGAGATGTTGATAAGGAGAAGCACAGGGGTAAATGGAGACAGTGACAAACATAATAAGGACAGGGATGGGGCAAAAAGGGGTAAGACCATCAAGAAATGGAGGGTAATGAGTACCAATGCCAGTAGCCTGGGCAACAAGCTCCTGAATTGGTGGCCTTGATGGAAGAGGGATGCCTGGATATCGTAGCAGTCACAGAAACATGGTACACAGAGAACCATGACTGGGATGTTAACATACCAGAGTACACAACCTACAGGAGAGACAGGAGGGAGAAGAAGGTGGAGTAGCTCTCTATGTAAGGGAAGGGATAAAACAACTGAACAAAAGAGTAAACAGGAGGGAGGAGGCACTGTGGGTCACCTTAGAGACTGGAAATGGCACCACAGTCTGCACAGGGTTGTATACAGACCCCATGTCAGGGGAGGGAATGGACAAGAATATGATAGAAGGCATACTTAGGATGGCAGAGAAAGGGAGATATTGTTGATGGGGACCTTAATATGCCAGATGTTAACTGGAGTACCTTGTTGCAGCCACATCCAAAGCAGGCCATTCTCGATGCCCTTCAGGTGGCATGCCTCAGACAGCTAAGTTTTGGAACCCACTCATGAGGGAGCAACTTAGACATTGTATTCTCAAGTGGGGACAGTGAGAGGATCTCAGATCTAGAAGTGGTAGCCATTTGGGAACAAGTGACCACCAAGCAGTGTGGTTCATAATGAACTCAGCTGCAGAGTCAAGCCATACGAAAGTAAGGGTTCTGGACTTCAGGAGGGCTGACTTTGGCAAGATGGGAGGGTGTCTTAGAAAAGTACTAGCAAACAGGCTAGAAGGAGGGATGGAGCAACAATGGGGAAATATCAAAACTACCATCACAGAGGCAACAAGCCTTTGTGTGAAGCAAATAAACAAATCAAAACTAAAAAAAAAAGCCACTATGGTTCTCAAAAGAGGTGGCGGTGAAGGTTAGGGAGAAAAAGATTGCATTTAGGAAGTATAAGGAAACACAGAAGGAGCAGGACAGAGAACTGTACCAGTTAAGGCAGAAGGAAGCAGAGAGGGTAGTCAGAATAGCAACGGCCCAAACTGAGGAAAAGATAGCCAACTCGGTTAAGAAGGGGGATAAAACCTTTTATAGGTATATCAGGGAGCGTAGAAAGACAAAGGGAAGGATAGTGAGGCTGATAGAATGGACGGTGGGTGGGCAGAGGGACAGTGAAAAGCAGGGATACTTAATGAATACTTGTTCAGTATTCACAAAGAGGAGGTGGGGGAGGTGCCTAATCCAATTAACAGCAGCACTCTGGATGGGGGGGGGGTCGATCCCAGTTCTTTCACAGAAGAAACAGCTCTGAAAGAACTCCTAAAACTGAAGGTGGACAAAGCAATGGGGCCAGATGGAATTCACCCCAGAATTCTAAAAGAATTAAGCAGAGAACTAGTTATACCACTGACTACCCTTTTTAACAAATCGTAGGAGGATGGTGTGGTACCTGAGGACTGGAGGAAGGCAGATGTGATTCCCCTTCACAAAGGTGGGACCAAGACAGAGGCAGGAAACTACAAACCTGTCAGTTTGACCTCTGTGGTAGGGAAAGTGATGGAATCAGTTCTGAAGGAAAGAATTGTCGAGTACCTAGAGGCCAGTGGGGCACAGAACCCAAGGCAACATGGGTTCTACAACGGAAGGTCATGTCAGATGACTCTAATTGATTTCTTTGACTGGGTGACCAAAGTGGTAGACTAGGGAGGGGCTGTGGATATGGCCTACCTAGACTTTAGCAATGCATTTGACACAGTCCCACACAAAACAGTAATAGTCAAATTAACCAGCCTGGGAGTGGGTCCCAGGGTGGTAGCCTGGGTAAAACATTGGCTGGACAACAGGACACAGAAGGTAATTATAAATGGAGTCCACTCTGAAGAAAGAGGGGTTACTAGTGGGGTACCGCAGGGTTCAGTACTGGGCCCAGACCTTTTTAATGTCTTTATAAGTGTAATTGCAGAGGGACTGGAAGGAAAAGTATACCTCTTTGCAGATGACACAAAGATCTGCAACAGGGCTGATACACAAGGAGGCATGGAAAGGATGAGAAGGGACTTGTCATGGTTGGAGGAATGGTCAGAATATGGCAGCTTGGATTCAGAGCAGAGAAGTGCAAAATAATGCACCTGGGAAACAAAAACCCAGGGGAAGATTACACAGTGGGGGAGGGGGTAGTAACAACAACAAAAAAGGAAAGTGACCTGGGGGTAATCATATCAGATGACCTTAAGGTTGGCAAGCAATTTGAGAAGGCGGTAGGGAGGGCTGGGGGGATACTGGGATGTATAAGGAGAGGCATCGCGCAGAAAACAGGAAGTTGTTACCCCCCCTGTACAGACAGTTGGTGAGACCTCATCTAGAGTATTGCATCCAGTTCTGGAGACCCCATCTCCACAAGGACATAGACAGGATGGAGGCAGTTCAGAGGAGGGTAACAAAAATGGTGCAGGGTCTGCAAGAGAAGCCATATGAGGAGAGACTAAAGGAGCTTAATATGTACACCCTTGAGGAAAGGAAGGAGAGGGGGGACATGACAGAAATGTTAAAGTACCTCAGTGGAATCAACAAGTCTAAAATGGTAGCATCTTTCAGAAAAAGAGATGTGCAAGAACAAGGGGACACAATTTGAAGATAGAGGGGGGACGGCTCAGGGGAAATGTGAGGAAGTATTTTTTCACAGAGAGGGTGGTGGATGCATGGAACAGCCTTCCTGAAGAGGTTGTGAGGTCTAAAACTGTGGGAGAGTTCAAGGATGCATGGGACAGACATAACGCAATTTTTGTGGTGGGTAGGAAGAAATAGGCTGTTGGTTAAATAGGATCTGCAGCTTATCCTCTAGGTAGGGAAATGGGCAGACTAGGTGGGCCAAGCGGTCCTTATCTGCCGTCAAAGTCTACGTTTCTATAATAGGATGCTGTGACATCATCAGACTCAACAATATACATTTATATATCATGTTGCAAACTGTGCAAAAAGTGTTACTATTTCAATTGCTGTTGGTTGACCTGTCTCTTGCAACCTATATTACTGTTATTAATACATAGAAGGAGACTGTCACATATTCTTAATAAACCATATACAATTATACAACATTATCAAAACTTTTTTCTCTTACTATTAATTGACCTTGCTCATGTGGCCATTTCAACCTTGCTACCAAGTTCTGTATGGTCCAGAGGCTGAGGCAGTGATCAAACCCCAATGTGATTCCATTGTGTTCTGAGGGACATCCACCAGTCCAGTCATATACTGCCCATGGTAGAACTAGAAAGAAAGCAAGAAAAGTCATTAGAAACAGTTGTACTGATATTTATTACTTTAGGAATGGTTTCAAAATCCCATTTATTGTTCAGACCTTTTGGTTGTAGGGTAAAGATCCAAAAACTTTCCTTCTGGAGTAGTTTATTCAGTCTATCTCCTCCTCCTCTAGGACACCTATCTACCTGTTCAAGTGCCATAAACTTTGTTCCTTCAATCCTGTTGTTATGCCTTTCTGCATAGTGTCTCCCTAGTGGTTTATTTATCAGGCCTGCTTTGATATTTCTAACATGTTCCTGTATTCTTTGCTTAACAGGTCTGATAGTGTGATCCACGTAAAGCAGGTTGCAGGGGCGTCAAATTCCATACACTACATAGGTACTGCTGCAATTTAGAAAGGTTTTAATCTTTACTTTGTAGTTTTAACCCTCTAGATCAAATATTTTCCTTTATGACAGTATTCACACACATTGCACTTCCCACATTTAAACAGTGTCAGTAATCAGGTACCATATCAGGATCCTATCAGAGTATACCTATAACAGAACTATATCGCTGTGACAGTAATCAGTACCTATCAGGATCCTATTAGAGTATACCTATAACAGAAGTATATCACTATGGCCTGTAAAAGAACTATAACAGTATACCTATAACAGAACTTTATCACTGGGACAGTAATCAGTAATCAGGAGTAGTGGTCTCTGTGCTGCCTCTTTCCTCTGGAACAGGGACATGATGGAGACAGAGTCAGGAAAGTCTTATAACATTACCGGTACAACCACCACTTAATTTTGTGCCACTACCACCATTCATTATGAAAGGGTTATAACCGAGTCTTCATTTTTCCCATACAAAAAACATGGCATTATTTGCTGTAATAAAGGAGTGTTTATTATGGCAAACACATACATGGTTTCCTAGTTCTGTGCATGTGCCCGCATTAGCTCTTCCTCCTGGACTGCTGGCCACCTCATCTTTCCTTCGGAGATGGAACCGCCACTCTGACTTAGCGGTAAGTCACTACCAGAAACAAAAACAAGAAATATTAACATAAAACATTACATTTTGGCTCCGGGCACAAATAAATGTATTAAAAAAGTAAAAAAAGGAAAAATAAAAGTGATCGTGGACCACACACTCAAACCTAAGTGGACTGCGGTCGCACAGGGACATCTTTTTTATTTCATATAATTGCTGTGGTGAAAAATGAAAAGCCAGCAATTATATAAAATAAAATATGGGGTGGTAGGTGTAAAATTAAAGTTTATACACACTCTTGGGGTTAGATGTTTTCACAAACCCCTCAAGCTTCACTCTTGGGGTTTATGTAGCATCTAACCCCATTGGTGTGTGTAAACTTCCTGTTACACACACCACCCCATACTTTATTCTGTATATAAGCAACAAACAGCAAGGTTAGGGTTAATAAAGACTAAAGAACATTATGTATATTTATAATAAAATAATTCAGCTAAGAACAGAAATAGTATGTGCAGTCTCAGCAGCAGCTACCTCTGCTCTTTCCCTCCCCACTTGAGGATCTGCACTGTTGCTGGATGGCAGAAATTCAGAAAGGGAAAAAAAAACAAGATCTTTATTTGCTGACTTTATTATTTTACAAAGATTGACAGAAAGACAGAAATAGTTTCACACACAGCTACACAGGGCCGTAGCTAATAAAAAGAAAGTCACCACCTCTAAAAAAAGGAAAGAATTGATATTGCAGCCCTCGGTACGTTATTGGAGCATTTGTTAAAATAGACCAAACTATAAGCATCAGTCATGGAACCCCAGTTTGGCCTGTTGTCAATACCTAAGAATGAGGGCTTACAAATTATGTTGGGAACACCTACTCCTTTTTTGCCTTAAGATCGTTGACTATATAGAGTGAAACTGACTCTTCTGAGCCAGAGCCCCATATTGAGTTCTCTCCAGGCATAAACAAATTTGGAGGTTCTGAGACCAATGTGCAATAGAGGAGAGCTCAGCACTCATTCAGTACTGAGCCATGGTCTTTCTAGCATTAGCCAGATAGGGCATCGCCTCCTGCTGGGCAAGGATTTATCTGCACCATGCATAACATCCAAGGATGAATAAGGGAGGGTCCCACCCAGCACTGAGTGCAAGGGAGGGTCCCACCCAGCATTGAGTACATTATTTTGTGGACCTCACTCCAAAAGTGGTCCACCTTCAGGCACATCAGAGCTAGATGGAGACAGGAACCCTCTTCTACTCCACACTTAGAGCAAACGGGGCCCTTATCCTGCCTCATTTGAAACTTTGAACTGGGGTGTAATATGCCAAGGAAAAAAAATTACTGTTGGATTTTTTCACTTCATTGCTGCCTGAGCAGATCAGGACATGGCTTGTTGCATCTTTCTAAATATCCTCCAACATCTTTAACTGGTGGTCATCTAACCTTTGGTACTATGCTTCAACCATAGGAGAGAGTGAGCTACCCAGTAGTAGCCTATAAATGTGGTAAGCCATGGTCTTTCTAGCATTAGCCAGATATATGTCTTTATAAGTGACATTGCAGAGGGACTGGAAGGAAAAGTATTCCTCTTTGCAGATGACACAAAGATCTGCAACAGGGTTGATACATAAGGAGGCGTGGAAAGGATGAGAAGGGACTTGGCAAGGTTGGAGGAATGGTCAGAAGTATGGCAGCTTGGATTCAATGCAAAGAAGTGCAAAATAATGCACCTGGGAAACAAAAACCCAGGGGAAGATTACACAATGGGGAGGGGAGGTAGTAACAACAACAAAAATGGAAAGGGACCTGGGAGTAATCATATCAGATGACCTTAAGGTTGGCAAGCAATGTGAGAAGGTGGTAGGGAGGGCTGGGGGGATGCTGGGATGTATAGGGGGAGGCATCACCAGCAGAAAACAGGAAGTTGTTATCCCCCTGTTCAGACAGTTGGTAAGACCCCATCTGGAGTACTGCATGCAGTTCTGGAGACCCCATCTCTGCAAGGACATAGACAGGATGGAGGCAGTTCAGAGGAGAGCAACTAAAATGGTGCAGGGTCTGCAAGAGAAGCCATATGAGGAAAGATTAAAGGAGCTTAATATGTATACCCTTGAGGAAAGGAGGGAGAGGGGGGGACATGATAGAAACATTTAAGTACCTCAGTGGAATCAACAAAGTCCAAGAGGGTAGCATCTTTCAGAAAAAGAGATGTGCAAGAACAAGGGGACACAATTTGAAGATTGAGGGGGGACGGCTCAGGGCAATGTGAGGAAGTATTTTTTCACAGAGAGGGTGGTGGACACATGGAACAGCCTTCCTGAGGAGGTTGTGGGGTCTAAAACTGTGGGAGAATTCAAGAATGCATGGACAGACATAAGGTAATTTTTGTGGTGGGTAGGAAGAAATAGGCTGTTGGTTAAATAGGATCTTCAGCTTATTCTCTAGGTAGGGAAATGGGCAGACTAGGTGGGCCAAGTGGTCTTTATCTGCCGTCAAAGTCTATGTTTCTATGTAAGCGATTTTACAGTCGGTGCCTGATTTCTAGAATGGCTTTGACTAGGGAGAGAGTAGAAACCTGAGCTGGGGAGCCCTGTGCCAGAAGCAGATAGTTATTTGAGTTTAAGTTAAGCAAAAAAGGAGTTTGGAAGTAAGGATTGTGATGTGGACAGCTAGTTCTGAGTGCAGTATCATTTTTTGTAATATAAAAATGGATTTTGGACTGCATCTCTTGAGAAATGCTGAAACAGCATGTGAGATCACACACACACACACATGTTTTAGATACAAGGTGTTACATGGAAGGCCAGAAGCTAATTGCAGACTTTTCTAAGTCAATTATAGCTTTGCCTGCTAAAAGGGAAATCAGAATCCCTTTTATGACATTTCGAGGGGGGAACCAGGTTTAGTACACTGGTGTAAAATCATAAATGCTTTGAAGCCTGTGTGAGAGAGGATGCAGCATAAGATCAAAGAGAGTCATTTGAAGAACATGAGTTATGCTGAGGTTGCAGAATTTAATACTTGAAAAAGACATCCTGTTTTTGAATAGATATATTTTTTTATATATTATGACAGAGGAGGAGCTAGGTGACCTCATGCAAAGAGGAGGGCATAGCCAGCTGTTAGACAATATTCTGTTTTACACAGGGGCACTTCTGTCTAGACTCTGACAAAGAAACACTTGTGAGCACTTTAAGCATATATTTAGAGAGAAAGGAAAATCTAAGTACTGTAGTAGGAATTGCACTGTTTAAACCTTGTTCTTTTAAAATATTTGTATGTCTTGTGATGTAATAGTTCTGTATTTTATGTTTTACATATTTTTATCTATTTTAGAAAAACTCATTTTAGAACCTACTTGGTCTGTCTTTGAATTTGTTTCTTTAGCAAGAAAAGTATATATTATAGCTGACACTAGGCATAAGCTTGAATGGTGATACCAAACTAGAAAGATAAGCGTTTTAATCTGAGGTCTTTTATTAGTTTTTAAGGGTTCATTTCTATACTCCTGGTTAGGTGCCCATAGGCAAAGATATCTGGCCCCCCGAAGACAGAATTATCTGAGCCTATACAATGGTATGCTAGCAAGAGGTTCACAGTTTGAATCCCTCCAAGACTTGAGACCAAAGGTTGATCCGAACTCACAAAACAGACAAGAGGGTTACCTTGTTCTGTTAACTGTTTACAAGACTGCGCTCAGAGGTTGGCACTTTGGGAGTAGAGGGCTGAGCTGCTGAGTGGGTTTGTGACAAGGAGTATTTTTATTTCAGGGAGACAGGAGACTGGAGAATACCTCTCTCATGTAGATCAGAGACAAAGCACAGTCCCAGTTCTCCCCATTTTAGTAATTCTTGGTGCAAAAATAAATTGTAACCTGGGGAGTCCCAGAAGACTTCAGCATGGTCAGCTCCTAAAGAGACCCCCAAGAGCATGCTTGATCAGTTTGTGCATGGATAACCATATTACCATAGTGAGTCTGGTAAAGGGGTTGCAGATCTTGTGTGCTATTAGAGACCTGAGTGCTAGAGATAGAGTTACACAAGTTACTCTCCTCTATCCTTCTCCATGGTGGATGTGCTTTATGTGGTCCCCCTTCTCTGATGAAGGCCATTTGGGCTGCTATGTAATAATATTTAACATTTGAATGTGTGGGCCTCTGTCCAGTACTTCTCTGATTCCTGCAGAACTGTCTTCTTGATTTGGGCTGAGTTAGCATTCAACAAAAAAAAGTTAATGGTATCACTCAGGGACTTACAAAACTTGTGGAGGAATGGGCAGAGACTAAAAAAATAGAAAAGGCAAAAGAGAATACACATCTTGACATTGTTGATATGACCAATTAAATCCAGTGGAAGTGGAGACCAGTGAAACAAACTAAATAAGAATAAAAATCTAACCACACTGCACCAGAAGCAGTGGGAGAGAAGAATTTAGTACAGGAATGTACAAACTATATTTGAATCTCACTTATCTCGTGACTTTACAGACAGAGCAGAACAAGCCACACCAATAAAATATATAGAACTGCACTAAAACAGAGCCTACGCTGTGTGTTAATGCTCTTCCTGTACCATGTGACATACTTAGATTGCAGCTTCTGTAGTCACATGATATGTTGTTCACAACTAGCTTAGTTTTGGATCTCACTGCTCCAACTTTGCATTAACTTTGCTAATAAAGTGCCACTGTGCAAAGTGCAAAGTGAAAAACTATGCCAGAGAAGTTCAGGCAAAGTTATCCACTTTGTACTTCATGAAGCACCACCTTGATACTGGGGCACTTTGTGAAGTGTAACGACTTTGCAAAGATACTCTGTTCACAAAGTTCTGTCTCTATGCACATCTCTACCAGTAGGCAATTGTAACCCCCCTGCAGATGGGGTTCCCCAAAGTCTTCCTTGGGCTTGCCTAAATGCCCCCTGCCTGGCTGGTGTTCTGTGTCCTAGTGGTTTAAAAGTGTTTGCATGTGAGTGTCATGTTGGCCTCTGTGCCTGTCCCTTTAAGAGCTGCCTATCTTGCGGTGTAAAATTAATCTGGGTAGGGACCGAGTAGTCTCAGGCTCGAGTCCCACTTGGGCTGCAGTGTTATCGCTCCATTCTGGCTATTTGCACAGAGGGAGCCCTACCAGGAACTGTGCCTGTTCACTGTTTATCTGTTTTAATAATAACACTATTACAGTTTTTCTAACCTGCCTTTCTTTGCAGCATGGACATTTCAGCATTGCCCCACCATCTTGGTTCTGGACTGCCTGTTGGGACCAATCAGTACCTTTGGGGACTCTAAAATGGTGTCTGTCCCTAGGGGTCTTGTGGGAGCAAATTTCTCTAGGAATTGTAGTTTTTGCTCTTTGGCATCTACATGGGAATGGAGGGGGAGCCCTTCCTTGGACAGACTGATGGATCAACCAACCAGAACCTTTTGGATCAAAGGGAAATTCCCAAGCTACCTGCTGCAGTGTGTCAGTCTGGAGTTAGAATTTGAAGAGTAAACAGCTTGAGTGATTCGAGCAACTGCTTCTGCATAGTTTGCGCGGGAGATTGGTGGAAAGGTTGAGTTTGGCCTGTCTGCCTGTTGTCCCTCAAGAGGGAATCCTTCGAAAGGCTTATCAATCAGACTGTATCCGAACTGGAGTGAGACAAAGTCACTGAAGAGTGACCAGATTTAAACCTGAAGAAGACCAAAAATTTGCTGTATGCAATCGGCCTGTCAGGACATCCTTTCACCATAGAACTCCCGGTTTTGCTCAGAGACACTGATATTGTGACTGGACTGCTATCCGCTTGTTGGTATGGTGATTGCTTACAATAAATGTGCTGTAACCTACTAGTGGGTCATGATTTGGTTCCCCACTGTTTAGCTGTGCCTTGTTTGCTTGCTGGAAGCTGCATCCAGCACCTACCGGACTGAATCTGCATTCATCTCCAATTGGTCTGGGCCTCCACACTTTGGCCCGCCAGCTACTCACGCCACAGAGGCGACCATCGACGAGAGACCTGCCTGGGGATCAGCCCCTGCTCAACATCATGAACAGGAATGACACCACGGTGAATTGTATGGGCCCTGTGTCTCCTGGCAAGCCAGCAAGTCATCCTACAGTCTCCATTTCACAAGTCCTGTGCTCTGTACTGGGTAGCGGAGAACACCAGGGTAGCTCCCTCAACAGCTCAATCAAAGTGTGTCATCTGATTTAATTATTTTGTATAATCTCACGAACTGAGCCTCCTGGCTCTGGATTACAAATTGTGTGTGGTTGTGCATGCCTTTTCTTTTCATCACAGGGCCCCAACCAGCTGTGACCCCGGCCTACCCTGGGCAGCGTTCCAGGCTAGCCCATCTTTCTTCCAGCTGGGTACCCAGAGCGTGTGACTGTGCAGGGACTAAAAGTGCATGCATAATTGCCTGACTAGATCAGTTTTAGAATCAATCAACCTGATTACACCCCTCCCTTGTTCAATTCCCCTAAATTCTTACCATCCCTCGCTGCAGAACCTCCCAAGGGCAGAGGTCATATGCCTACCGGGCACCACTTTGGCTCAATAACCTCAGCACTGAACATAACACCTCACAGAGATTGGGGCTTTTCAAGACCAAGCTAAGACAACACCTATTGAAGAAAAGCTCCTGTGACTGTACTTTCTAATTACTCCACACACACCCACTTCTGACCCCGTTCTTATTCACCTTTCAGGTTATTACCATCTCCTCGCTACTCCTACTTTGTCCTTCTACCTTGAATTGTCCCCATTTTTGCCCTGCAATACCCTACACTCTCCTCTCCCACCTCCCTAAATAGTCATCATGCCCCCCTACTCAGTGCCCCCTACTCTCCTTTCTGGATAGCTGCTTACAGTCTTTTACCTGACAATGCCACCTAAGCTGCTACTGTTACCTGAATCATTCTAGTGTTAAAACCATCTCTGTTTCCTATTTACAATGTATTTTTTTTCTACGTTTACTCACCTAGCTAGATACTCCTAAACCCACAATGTATGTATACCCACCCGTTACGATGTTGAACCTTTGTAAAAGAGTGGTCTCCCGCTCAAAGGTATCGTAATCCAAGATTGAATAAATAATAAAATAATAAATAAATAAATAAATCAGATCTATCTGTTTTTGCATTTAATCTGACTGTGGTTCCAGTTTGTATCCAAAGCACTGTACTGTTGTTATTTGCTGTGCCTAACCTTGTTTTACAGGGGATCTCCAGGGTCGAACTGGTGGAACCAGCCCTGGTGGTACGTGTAAACAGTGTGGGGATTTGTATGCTGAACAGGGGTTACTGTGAAAGTGTTTGTTGCATATTGTCTAGGCCACTAGAGGGGAAAGAGGGGGATTACAGAGTCCCGGAGGGCTGTACCTAGGTTAGCCATGTTACTAACAACCCTGCCCTGTGGGTGGAGACACCTGTTTCAGTACCCAGGCCCCTTAACCTGCAACTAACCAGGCAGGCAGGGGTAGTAGCCCTTGGGACAGGGCCACCTAGGGGTTACACAATGGAAAACAATATGCTGAATTCTACATGTAGTCATTCTTTTGCCAGCTTCTGCACTCATCTCAGCTGAGTGTTCGCCTCAGGCCAAGTAAGACTGAGCTAGTGCACACACCCTCTCCTTTCATTGTGGGAAGGGGCGGCAGACGACAGCCAACAGCAACTTGTCAGCTGAATATACACACACAGCACATGTGCAATGACTTAGTAGTCCAGCACAGCTGGGGAAAGTGAGCCTGGAATATTCCAGAACACTAGGGGCTGGATTTTCCAAATCCAGTTGCAAGCTGCGACAATGGCAGCTTGTGCTGAGTGCCAATGAGTCTGGGACCCTGCACCTGATTTTCCATCAGACAGGGCCCAGCACCTGTCCCACAGCCTGCAGCAACAGTGGCAATGTGCCAAAGAGATGGAGCACCCACAAGGAATGTTGCAGCAGCTGCAGGACGGATGGGGGCAAGAGCTGTGCCCTTGGATGGGGGCATGTTAGTGGCTTGTGACCTCCCACCAACCCAGTCTACCCATGAAGGATATTGATACATATGCATTCCCTGGTGATCTAATGCTCTCCCCCTCCCTGCTTTGATCCCCGGTGAAGTGTAATAATAGGTCCAATCCCTGGTGATCCAGTTGCCTCCCCCCACACCCATCAGGAAGGTTGTAGTCGGGGCATGGGGACTTCACTGGTCGCCCCGGTCCTCTTCTTCCTGGCGCCAATGAGAGCTCCGCCTCCTCCTCCTGACCCCTTGGCAGTGGATGCGGCGTAGAAGCCTAATATCTCCTCCCGACCGCAGCAGCTCCTGAATGTCCTGCTGGATCTGCAGGAGTCTCCAGCCACCTAGGACGAGGGAGCAGAGTCAATAGGTGTGACTGTCCATCCCCTGCAGCCCACCCATTGTGCATGCATAAGCCATGTGACACGCCCCTGTGATGGTGTGCGACCACCCACAGTGACCGTGTCCACAAGACCTGCCCACCCAGGCAGCCACAGCCATGTGGACCACTGCACAAACCCACCGCCCATGTCCTGCACAGCACCACCATGGCTGTACAGTGACTTGGCTATGCGGTGTGAAGGCAATGCCACAGCCATGTGCCCGGTGCACTCATGGACCACCATTGATGCACTCCCAGACATGCAGTGCCACTGGACAGTGCTGACTGTAACAAGTTGGGTACATGGCAGTGGTGATAATGGATGGTGGCCATGCTCCACTGCCCACCCAGTTATACAGCATGCAATAGTAATCATGGATGTAAGGCACTCACCATCAGCAGGGTCCCTCCTGTCCCTCTGCTCCAACATGCGGTGCCTCCCCTCTCTGTTGCGCCGCCGTTCTTCTGGCCCTAAGGTCCAAACATGGAGAGAGGAACATCAGTACAATCTGGTAGCAATGTCCCCCTGCCCCCATGTGTGTGCAATCCCACACAGCCAGACCCACCCACCTCACACCCTGATACCACCACCACGGCCAACACCGGATGGCCCCCCCATCTGCTGGACACATGCAACCATGATACCCGTATGGACGATAAAAGTGTATGGATGTTGCACCTACCTGGCTGTGGCACCGTGCCCTTCCTGGCATGTGCCCGCAGGTGGGCAGCAGGCTCGGGTCCCTGAGCCTCAGGTCCCCATAACGGTGGTGGCGGTACTGCTTCGCCATCCGTCCCATACCTGTGGCCTTCTCCAGGGTGTTGGCCACCTCCTGCCATACCACATCCTGGCCCTGTCCAGGGTGCCTCCTCAAACAAAGCCCCAACATGGGGCTCAACTATGGCCACAAGGTTTGCCAGCTCAATCTGGCTCCACACCACAGCACGCCCACGCCATCTCTGCTGCCCGGTTCAAGCAAAATGGTGCTCTGAAGCATGGTCCTGCCATGCAGATGCTGCCAGGTACAGCATCGTTATTCCCTATCATGCTGTCACTGAACAGCACGATAGTGGTGCAACCATGCCTGACGCATGGCGCCTAGGGGGCAAAGGTCGGGCACAGGGTCAAGGGTCTCTGGTGCACGGACAGCCACAGCACGATTGGAACCCAATGCATGTAGCGTGATTGGGTGCCTGTGTACCACCTCCTGTAGCTGCCTACAGCGCTGTTGCCCCAGTGCACCTACGACGCCCCAGTGCCACAGCACCATATAGGTGAACAGCACCGTAGCACCACTGGCACAATGGTGGCTATGCCCTGCATTGCCTCCCATGCACAGCACATCAGCAGTGCGGCAGGCATCTGCGCCATCAACCCGGCATGTGCAGTTACGCTGTGTACTGGCGATGTCACAGAACTGCACCCTTGGCTCAGCACGTTCAACACAATTGCGCAAAGCGCAGCAGCGCGATATTCAGCCGGCATATGCAAATCATCTAATCAGCCATTCAATGGCGCAGTCACTGCATTTGCATCCACTTAAAGATGCGCCCCACCTCATTTGCATGGGTTGCGCTATAAAAGTGTGACATTGGGCTGCACTGGCCATAGTCGGTTACTACAGTCTATTGCAATGAGTTGCATGCTGTTTGGAAGTGTGGACTGTGGTGTTTGGGATGTGCATGGGACGCACAGTCACAGGTAACACCTGTCATTCTCACAGGATGAATCATGACCGAGCGTGTGGTGGAGGAAGAGGAACAGAGTCGTGGGAGGAAGAGGAGGCCAAATTTTACTAACGCTGAGACAGATGCCCTGTTCGAGGCCTACCTCGATCAGGAGCCGCTTCTCAGCGGATGCCAGGGAACACCACAGGCCCATGCTGCTGCACGGGAGGAGGTGGTGAGTGCTGTAAACCTGCATGGCAGTCACCAGTGCTCTGTGCAGGAGTGCAAAAAGAAGATGGGCACGGACAGACAGAGGATTAAAGAGAAGGTGGCTGCCATCAGGGCAGCATGGTCTGCGACCGGTGGGGGACAGCTGGAGGTGCTACGCCTGATCCCACAGGAAGAGCGGGTTGCTGGCAGCATGCAGCATTGCGCCACTGAGGGTGTTCCGGGTAGTGGATTCCAGACGGGTGGTAGTCCATCACTGCATGGTAGGTCATGGTCTGTCTATTCGGGGGGAAGGGACAGGGTAGGTCACATGCAGTAACGCTACTTTTTTTCCCTTACAGCTCCTGAGCATCTGCATGGGTCAGCGGTGGTGGGCTTCTCCAAAGGACAGCCCATCCATCTCCACAGGAATACGGGGGTCAGGGCAACAGTGGGCCCGCCTGGACGTCTGGACTGATGTTGGTGGAGCAGGTGCGGAGGAGGCCCTGCTAATGTGTCCCAGCATGCCAGCGTCCATGGATGCCAGCATGCTGAGATTCGGACTGGTGCTGGATCTGTCACCGATGATGATGGAGCTAATGTCATGGGCAGTGACACGTGTGTGCCACAGGATGGCCACACAGCAGGTGACATTGTGGCCATGGCTGTGGGTGGTGCCACCGTGGAGGCCTGCATGTCATCACAGTCCCAGCCTGTGCCTATCTGCACCAGTGGGGCAGCACTGGTGTGTGTCCAGAACAGTGGGACTGTTGCGGCCACTGCGGCAGCACCATTGAGCTCTGGGGAGTGGCAGCCGGAGGAGCAGCATCAGCATTCGCCAATGGCCATGGGGTACAGTGTCGGGGCAGCGCCAGTGCACTGCCTGTGGACATGCCCGGCCTGGCCCCTGGTGTGCAGTGCCCACCCTCAAGGGGTGATGAGCATCAGGGCCATGAACACCCTGAGGGACAGTGTGCCAATCAGGCAGATGACCTCTTGGATGAGCACACCTGTATACTGCAAGCATCAGTCAATCAGCAGATGCGGCTTGTGATGGCGGTGGATGCACTGAGTGCAGCTCTGCACCAGGCAGAGGAGCGTCGCAGCAGAGACACCACTCTGCTCCTGGCAGGGATGGACCGGTTGAGGGAGGATGTGACCGCTGCCATTGACAGGCAGACACAGGCATTCACAGCTGTCATGGCCACAATGGGCACACAGTTATTTGCCCATGCATTGCAGACACCACACAGTGCAATGTCCACCCCCCATTCCAGGCATCGTGTGACACCATCCTTGTCGACACTGGGTTCAGCTGTGGGCATCCCGAGCACGCCTGGTGCAGGTATGTTTAGTGTGCTGCAGGCCCCTGCATGAGCACGGTCACGTTCACGCAGTGGAACCCCTGGGGACCGGCCGCCACCCCATGAGGCCAGTGGTCAGCCTGTCACTGCTGGCGGGTCTCAGCGGGGCCTCCCAAGCATCCATGGTGGCCGTGGCACTGTGGCGCATGACTGACCTGTCTCCCAGCACGGCTACTGTCTGATGCTGCCCTGTGTGCATTGTGTCGTTCAGTGGGCAGTGCACGGGTGGGTACCGGGCCCTGCATGCACACACACAGTTCATCTGCACACCCCCGGCTGCTGTCCACAGTTGCGTGTGCATGATGATGCCTGCGTTGAGCTGTACACCACTGTGCAATGGTGCCCAGTGTCTGACACATGCACAATGACAGGCAGTGGGCATGGTGGTCTGTGGACATGTGTGTGGCTAGGGGTGGTGGTCTGGGTCGGCGTGCCTCCTACCCTTTGTGCATGTCTGGTGAGGGATGTGTGTGTGTGTGTGTGTGTGTGTGTTTGTGTGTGTATGACTGCATGCCATGTTAGACCTCGCCCATCCCTGGTGGTGTGTGCTGTTCCATGCCCAGCCACTTCCCTTGAAGGCATGTACCCCTGGTGTGTGTTCATGTGTGTTTGTGGGTTGTGCCTTTGCTACTGGTGGTTGCACATGGCCCCATGACTTACCTGGATTGGCTGAAGTGCTCCTCTGTGATGTTGTCCCAGTGCAGATGTGCCAGCCAGAGCAGTCGGGGGTCCCATTGCCCAAGGGGGGGCTGCTCATCACCTTCATCACCGGCGTCCTCATCGTTCCCATCGCTGTCCCCCTCTTTGACCTGTACGGCTATCCCACATTCATTGGCCATGTTGTGCAGGATACAACAGGCCAGGAATAGCCCACAGGCCTTTGAGGGGCTATACTGTAGGGCACCGCTGGAGGTTTCCAGGCAATGGAAACATGCCTTCAGCATCCCGAACACCCACTCGATGACATTGCATGTGGTGGCAGGTGCCTCATTGTAGCGTTGCTGCGATGGGTCGCGGGCCGCTGGTAAGGTGTGAGCAGCCAGGGACGGAGTGGGTATCTACTGTCATCTGTGTGTAGAGGGTGGAGGTTAGTTTGGTGATCAGCATCGCCCTGCCTCAGGCCATGTAGGCCACTACCCACGTCACCTCTGACCATGCCCCTCCCAAGCCCTATGTTTGTCTGTGTGGTTTGCATACTCACTCACTAAGTGGCCAGTGGGGAGGTTCCCACTCTCGAGACTGTGGAAGAGTGCTGACTGGTGCCAGATGAAGGCATCATGTGCTCCCCCAGGGTGCATGGCACAGACATTGTTTATGCGCCTCCTGGCATTGCACACCACCTGGCAGTTGATGCTGGCATAGCCCTTCTGATTGATATGCCCTCGGGCCAGGTGGTGTGGTGGGATGGCCAGGCAGTCTATTGCTCCTAGCATGCCAGGCATATGTGCTACCCTGTGGAACTCCTGTATGTTTCTGTGCACTCCGGTGTGCTGGGGAAATGGATGTACTCCGCAGCATGTGGCAGCAGTGCGCTGAGGAATTGGGTGAGGTGACATGACGCGGCCGACTGGGTTATGCCTGTGGTGTCCCCTGTTGGTCTCTGGAAGGTACCTGTGGCGAGCAAGCACATGCAAGCTGTCACTTTAGTCTCCACTGACAGAGCATGGCTCCATCGTGTGGGTGTCTGCATCACATTACTGCACAGCTCACAGAGCCGCCTCAGAATTGCCTGATTCAGGTGGTACCAGCCCATGATCTCAGTATCGCTGTACAGCTCGAAGCTGGTGCGGGCTCGGTGCTGCCTGTTGGGGGCATACCACTGACGGGCCCTTTCATGGCTGCACCCCCCTGCTGCCTGCCTTCTCACCCCCCTCATTACTGCCTCCATCTGGATGGTGGCACTGGCCATGTCCCTGGCTTGTGTTCACCCCCCCGGCAGCTGTCTCTGTGTTCCCCCTGCTGTCCTGGCTGCTACTTCCCCTGCACCGGGAACACCTTCCTGTGGTGGCCTCTGTGCTGTGTGGCACTTCCCCCTTCTGCACTGGCTGTGGCTCCCCACACCTTCCCTGTGCCTCTGTGTTTAGGGTGCCCTTTCCCTGGCCTGCCCTGTGTACCCCTCCTGCCCTGTTTGTGTGGCTAGAGTTCAGCCTCATGTTCCTTCTCTGTAGCTCTTGCACCTCTCCCTTGTTCCTTTATTTGGCTCATTTCACTATCGCAAGCAACTTCCTCGCTTTGCTCCTCATTGCGATGGCACATGTTGTTGAATATTGCACTGCGCTAATTTATACATGGTTCCTTCCTTCAGTTGCTCATTCATTCATCATCATTGTGCTTATTGCTCAGCATGATTTGGGGAGCATCTGCCTCCCACTGAATAACGAGAATGGCTATTTTCAGACTTGCACTGGAGCAACCCTCTTGAAGTATGGTGCAACCCTTTTGAATATCTGGGGCTAAGGTGTACAAAATAATGTGTGCTTCCATGATTGTACTGGTCTGCTTGCTACCCTACTTCTGCAATTTGTATACTTCTGTGTAATCAATTCTGGGTCACCCATGAAAAGGTGCTCAGTCCCAGTGGGCCCACCCATTTAACAAAATTCAACAAATAACTAAAATAAAGCAGGCCAAAACACTTGTTACAGAATAATAAGCACAGCTGCGAATCAAATAGAACCAGAAAAGGGTATCATTATAGCCAAAGAAATCAGTTCTGGCATGATCAGCATTGTCTCCTATTTGACTTGTACCTCTACCATAATTTCCACAACCCCAGCTGGCCATGTCACTGACACTCCTGGTGAATACTGAGTCATAAAATAGTTATCTAGGGCGTGTGTCATCCCCCCCACCTTGCTCAATAGCTCACAACTCTCCAATGACCAGGGGCTCCATGTTATCCATGCCTTTTCTTTTGTTACCTATGTTTGCATAAATGCTTTCCTACTCCCTTTGATCCTCTGTGCAGTCAGGTCTTCTGGACCAGCCTTGGCCAAGGTAATACTGGCTCTGCATTTATTCTGTAATACATCTAATTCCCTAACTCTGCCTCCAGAACCCTGTTACTTAATCATATACCTTCTTTTTCTCTCAACTTCCCTAAAGTACTTTTAACTATCAGAGATCTCTACCTAGCCCTCTTGCCCATGTTGCCTAAGGGGACATATCTAGTCGCTGCTAGCTTAAAATTGTGCTTCATGGTCTCCTAGCTGGCATCAGGTTTCCTTTCAGATTGTGTATTCATCAAGTTAGCCATGACCCTCTTCATCAGCTTGTCAGAATCATCTCCTGAAGTTTAGTGTCCTGGTTTTATTTTGTTGAAGTAGTTTCCCCATTTTACAGTGATAATACCGAGAATTTCATTTTGCCTTGAACTGCTGCAGAAGTGAGGTATGCATTTTCCAGCCTCTCCATTGTTTTCAGTGGCAGTTTTATCCAATTAGTTCAACATCAGCAGTATGAGGCAACTTTTTCAAGCCTAGCACTGTACCTCAAATTCATAGAAACATAGAAAATGATGGCAGAAGGGGACTGCTAGGTCCATCTAGTCTGCCCAAGAACCTGCCTGGTGCTATTCCCTCTTCCCTCCTTTGCTTTTCCGTATGCTACAGTACCTTTATGTCTATCCCACACATTCTTGAACTCACTTACTGTTTTGGCCCTCACTACCTCTTGGGTAGGCTAGTCCATGGTTCCACCACCCTCTCTGTAAAGAAGAACTTCCTTGTATTACTCCTGAACCACCCTCCCTTTTGCCTCATGTCATGCCCTCTCATTTTCCCGCTCTTTCAATTGGAAAAGCTGCTGAATGTTAACCTTATTTGTACCCCTCATATGTTTAAAAGTCTCAATCATGTAACCCCTCTTCCTCATCTGTTACAGGGAGTACATGTTGAGTTCCCTCAGCCTGTCCTGGTATGCCATATGATGCAGTCCCTGAATAATTTTTGTGGCCCTCCTCTGCACTCTCTCAATTCTGTCTATGTCCCTTTTGAGGTGCAGTCTCCGGTACTGTGCGCAGTACTCCAAGTGGGGGCGCACCAGCGCCCTGTAGAGTGGTAACACCACCTCCCTCCTTCGACTCGTGATTCCCCTCCCAATGCAGCCTAGCATGCCACTTGCCTTTTGTGCCACCTTCACACTGTTTACCCACTTTCAAGTCTTCTGATATAATGGCCCCTAGGTCCCTCTCCTGGCTGGTGGAGGCTAGCTTCTCTCCTTACAGGTAGTAATTCTCTTTGGGACTGTTTCTGCCTAAGTGCATGACTTTGCACTTTTTGGCACTGAATTTCAACTGCCGTGTTTCTGACCACTCTTCCAGTTTCTTCAAGTCTGAAGTCATACTCCTCACACCCTCAGGGGAGTCCATTCTGTTGCAAATGTTGGTGTCATCAGCAAATAGACACACTTTACCTTCCAGCCCATTTGCAATGTCTGCTATGGACACATTGACGAGTAGGGGACCCAGTACCAAACCCTGTGGCACCCCACTGGTCACCTCCCTCTCAGCTGAAAATGCCCTGTTTCCCTGAACCCTCTGTGTTTGTCCTCTCAGCCAGCTACTCGCCCACTCAGCCACCTCCCTGCCCACCTCCATGGTCCAGCTTCCTTACCAGCCTTTTGTGTGGAATAGTGTTGAAGGCTTTGCTGAAGTCCAGATAGACATCTACCACCACTTCCTGATCTACTATCCTTGTAACCCAGTTGAAGAAGTTGACCAGGTTAGTTTAGCAAGACCTATCTGCCATGAACTCATGCTGTTTTGTTTTTTGTTGCTCACTGAATTCCAGATACTTTGTGATTCTTTGTTTGAGTAGTGTCTCCATTAACTTTCCTACCACCAACATGAGACTTACTGGATGGTAATTGCCAGCCTCTTCCCTGCTTTGTGGAGCGGGACCACTGTTGCCCTTTTCCAGTCCTCCGGTATGGTCCCACTCTCTAGTGATTTGGTGAATAGTTCTGCTAGGGCTGCTGCTAGTACACTCCCCAGCTCCCTCAGAACTCTAGGGTGAGACCCATCTGGTCCCATGGCCTTGTCCACTTTTAGTTTATTTAAACTTTCCAAGACTTGAGCCTCTGTGAAGAGGCTTGTGTCAACCACCGGTCCCTGGGTGTTGCTGCTATGCAGGCTTGGCGCATCCCCTGCGTTCTCTTTGGTGAACCCAGAACTGAAGTACTGGTTTGAGACTTCTGCTTTCTTGCAATCTTTTTCTACTAGTTTCCCTCCAGTATCTGCTAGACTAACTATCTTCCCCCATCTTGGTTTTCCTCTCTTCCCTTATGTACCCAAAGAACGCTTTATCTCCCTCCCTCCTCTACCCCCTGCACAATCCTCCATTCTGTCAAGGCTTTAGCCTTTCTTATTGCCTTATCAGCTTCCCTCTGTGCTACCTTATAGGTTTACTTACCCTCATCATTCATTGACACCCTAAACTTTGTGTACACCTTCTTTTTCTCCCTTACTATTGCAACCACCTCCCTGGAGAACCAGAGGGGGTTTCCTTTTCTTATGTGCCTTGCTCACCCTTCTGATGCACTGTTCAGTTAACTCTGTGAAAAACTCCTTTGAGATAATCCCACATTTCGTCTACTCCTTTCTCTTCATTGTATCTAAGACTCTCTGCCAGGCTATCTCTCATCTTATGAAAGTCTGCTTTTCTGAAATCTAAAATCCTGATCTTGAAATGACTAATGTCTTCACTAGTGTTTACTTTTAATTCCCACCATGCGTGGTCGCTATTTCCAAGTGGCACCCCACCGCTACCTCCTATACCCTGTTGCTGTTAGTTAAAACTAAGTCCAGGACAGCTTCACCTCTGGTAGGAGTTTCCACAAGCTGTCTCAGCCCTGCACGCCCAGGGCCATTACAAAGTCCTTCCTCTTGATAAAGATTCTGTACAAGATTTCCAGTTTATGTATTGCAAATTAAAATCCTTACTGTTATTGTCTCACCCTTGTCTGTCATTTTGTGGAATATCTCCATCATTTCCTTGTCTCCAATATCCCTTGTGATGGGGCCTATAGAATACTCCTATCCTAATGGCTGCTCTGATCCTGTCTCATCTGTTACCTATAGTGCTTCCAACTCATCCAGGATCCCTGAATCTCTGTAGCTTTGATTTCCTCCTGGACATATAATGCTACCCACCCCTTTCCTACCCTTCCTGTCCCTTCTGTACAGGTGGTAACCTGGGATAACCATGTCCCAAACATGTTCTTGAGAACCAGGTTTCCATCACAGCCACTAAGTCGAGTTCGGCTTCTGCCATGAGGTCAGAGATTTGTTTGCCAGGCTTCTGGCATTTATTGCCATTGCTTTCCATGTTCTACCCCACTCTAGCACAGGTGGGTTTCCTTTTGTTTTGCCACACCTCTTTAGTACCCTTAATGGATCTCCTTTGGTCTGCACCTGTGGTTTCGTGTGAAACATATATGGGACTCTTTCAGTCTGCACCTGTGGTTTTGAATGAAAAGTTTTGTTGGAAAGGTCTCCACTTCTTGTTTGTGCCCCTGTTGGAACTCCTTGGATCTGTACCTGTGGTTTCAGATGAAAAGATTTGTTGAGTTTTGCTGCAGGTATTGACAAGAGAGTTTTTCCTAATTTGTATGGTATTGTGCTTTGGGGTAGTTACCCGATCATTAGCTGTTGTCAGGGGAGTAGTGACCTTCTTACCCTTCACCTTGGTAAGTGTCATCACCACCTCTCCCAGCCTTCAGTTTAAATGGACTACGTACACATCTAATGTTTGACCAAGCACCATTACCCCTTCCTTTGTCAGGTGGTGGCCATCATACTGAAAGAAGCCCCTCTCCCAGAAGGACTACTAGTTGCCAATGAGACAGTAGCCATTTCCTGGCACCAATCCCTCAGCCACAAGTTAAACTCATGTATTTCCTCCTCTCTGACTCTTTTGGTGCTTCCACCCACCTCCAGACTGGAAGCACCTGCGAGAATGCCAGTGTGGACAAAAGAGAGAATGTTCTGTTAGCAAGTTCTTTAATTGGGAGGCAGTATAATGCAGTGGTTTAAGGCTCTGAGCTGAACATCTGGTGACATCCAGCAAACCAGACCTGGGTTTGAATCCCACAGCTTCCACTTGCATACTGTGTGACCCTGAGCAAGTCACTTAACTTCCCTGTGCTCCCAGGTCTCTCCTGTAAAAAAGCTTTCAGCTTAGTGTGCTACTCCTGGTTAAACAACTAAATAATGTGTTCCTTTCTCTCTGCAACTGATTGGACAAGTCATTTGTCCCTAGGTGAACGACTATGTGTTTTGTTCCATCCTCCCTTCGCATAATCTGCTCAATGTCATCTTTTGTGTCCCTTTTTGCAGATGCACCTGGGAGACACTTGACAATAACCCTGGTACTGCCATTTGAATTTATGTGGGATTCCACTCCCTGGATCATGGAATCTTCCACTATGATAAGTTTCCTTGTGTCCCTGATTCCATTGTTTTCTTTATCCTTTTTGATCATGCTTGGCTCTGTATTCTGTTCTCAAGAAGCACTGCAATGCCCGTGACTGATTCCATTACTAGTGGTACGATTCGTTATTTATAAGCACATTGTTTTTGGATGTTCCTGTTTTAGTTCTTGCCACATGGCTCGCAGCTCCCTCCTGACCACCTGCCAGCCCCTCTGATTCTGTATTCTGCCTAGGACTGGTGCTGACATTTGTGTGCCGCTGGGTCAGAGGTGGGGTGAGCGGGTGCCTGTAGCTTTGCGAATCAACCTGGAGCTTATGTATTGTGGCCCATGCTTCCCTCAGCTGGGCCCTAAGGTCAGCTGTAGCTCAGGAAGCCAGACATTGACCCAGACCATGGAAGAGTGCCCTGCTGAATAGGGCCCCACATTGCCCACAAGTTGCAATCTCCATTGCTACTAGAAAATTTTAAGTTAGAAAGGTTGGAGTAAATCTACTTGGGTGACTTATAGAGAGTATAAAAAACTATTTATCTTCCTGTTGTGGTTTTAGAGCAGCTATTTTAAGGAAAATATGGAAGCAAAGGTTAGAACATGTTGGACAAAACAAAGAGTTTTTTTTTTTTTGTAGCCTTAATTATGTGGAGACTCCCAGCTGAGCAATGTACGGATGAAAGTCAGTGAAGAGAAAAGATGCTCAATCATTTTTTTCTCTGAGATGTGCAGTAAGTCCCTCCCCTTCCTTACTTTTGCAGAAAGGATATGAGGGGGTCACGGGCTATATTAGATGATGAGCACAGGGTGGTGGAATGGGGACAGGGTGGGTGGATACTTCCCCGCAGAAAATCAGTACAGGTACAAGTAGAGAAAACAATCAACTTTTGGCAGTGGCTCCAACAAACACCACCAACCACAGCACCCTTTTAAAGCTTCCTTCTGTTGGAAGGTTCTAAGCCTTGTCAGCTCCACCCTCAGTTATACTCCTAATCCCTGGAAGAGCTGTGGAAGAAAAGCAGTTAGCCCCGTCAATGTGAGAAAGAGACTGCAAAACCTGTAAGCCCAAAACAAAACCTAGAAGAACAACCTGAAAGTACAAAAGAAAATAACAACAAAACAGTAACTCTGCTTAGCCTAAAGAGAACTCAAACTGTAAAACCTGTAAGCACAAAACAAAATAGTAATAAGACAGTAACACTGCTTAGCCAAAAGAAGCCTTAATGTTTCTCCTTGCTCTGCTAATGTTGCTCCTTGCTCTGTCCTTTCAAGCAAAGCTAGAAGAAAAAAGCTCAGGTAAAGCTAAACGCTTTTCATCAGCAAACCTTAGTCTTCCACCTCAACACATCAACTACCTATTTCTGTTACTGACAACCTATTGTCCTTGTCAGGGTCTCCTACTTCTCTTTTTCTGTTTTTTTGTCTTTGGGCCCCTAGGTGTACATGACTGGATTTCATGAAGTGCACCTTATATATAGGTTTAACTTATTGTATTTCCATTTACAATATGTAAATATACATTGGTAGGTTACTATGGTTTTAAATTTTTTGATGCTTTGGGTGCATGTATTTTATCCTGTTATTCTTGTATTACTATGTACCATGTAATCCTATCTGTTATTGCTTTATTTATTTATTTGTGTTTGGAAGGCATTAGAGTTCAAGAGCTCTTTCTCAAAGGTGTCCATGTCAGTAAATACATCACAACACATTATACACAGCATTAATCATAAGAAATAAAACCAGAACCAAAATACCTAGTACAGACATGAAATTTCCATAATTAGGCACAGGTAGAAGAATTAGGTTCAATACAGATTGATAACGGGACCAACTATGTAATAACATACTAAGGGCAGAACTGTAGGAGGGATTGGGTTTCCAGAGTAATGGAAGTCTGGGATTAATGCTATGAGCAGTTGCAGGTGAGATACTAGGAGAAAAGGTTTGCCAACTGTGATTTGAAGGCATGGAAGGTTGATGGCTTAGTCACCATTGGTGGGAGTGTATTCAAGGCTGTGGCCACTCTGTAGGCAAAACAGCACTGGCCCATAGTGGTTCTGCTGCTAGACAAAGCCAGTTTACCATAGCCCATGGACCTTGTGTTATAGCAGTTGTTGGTCTTGGTTGGTATGTTGCAGACCCCTAGGAGGCATTTGCCCAAGCAGGGCACTTTAAACAAGCAGAGTAGAGTTGCAAGTGGTATGAAGATGGAAAAGGAGCTTGGTGGAGGTGTACAGATAACATCGGTGACAGTCCTGCTTCCTTTTAAGTACAAATCTACAGGCGCAGTTGAAGACCACACAGAAGTTGTCAAGGACAGTGTTGTTAGCAGCTTAGTAGATTACTGACCCATAGCCAATGATGGAAATGGTGAAGCATGAGACTAGTAGTTTTTTTGACCTCAGAAATGAAATTTGACTTGTTTCTGCCACTGGTGGATGTTTTTGACCACAGAGTTAACATGATGGGAGAAAGACAGGGTGGAGTTGAGTTAGATGCCCAGATACGAGAAGCTCCGTTCTTGCTTATGTACCTTCCTTTTGTCAACCATTCCCTATGATACACCTAGAAATGGGCCTTGGCTCAATGCACCTTTCCCATTTACACATTTGTAAATTTAAAAAATAAACAAAACTTCCCAATCTTTATTGCTCTGTCTTTTCTCCAGTAGTTAGCGGCATAAGAACTGTGTTCCCCTCTTGTCTTATACCTGACAGGCTGATGAAGGAAGCAGTCCTTCACATCTCACAAGAAATTCTTCACTGCTTTCCCATGGGCACTTTTCACCTTACAGACAACACCAGGTAGGTTGCAATCCATCATGAAAATCATGGGTCCCATAGATGTTGCCTTGTTTTCAATTACATTTTATTGAATTTAATGTAAATGGCATTTATTACAAAAAAGACAACTATGGGTAGGCATACTAGAAACACAGAAACATAGATGATGATAGCAGAAAAAGACCAATGGTCTGTCCAGTCTGCCTGAGTTCCCTATCCAACCCTGTCACCTGCTGTCCATCCAGGGTCCTGGTCCTCCCCCTCTTTCTCCCTATTTTCCCTCCGAATTCTGTTGCCACGGGTTACTAATTCAAGTTCAAATTTATTGACAAAATGTATAGAATTCAAAGAATTTATCACATTTAAAACTGGCTAATATAAGTATCCCTCATATAACATTACAAAGACTAATTCCAAATCTTATACTAACAAATTGTGCAACAGCAAAAAGTGCAGTCTTTGAATTCAATGTCAACACATACAAACACTGCTCCTTCTGTGTTAGCTCTGATTTAAAAAACAGTAATGGGGTTATCCACCTTAACCTCTCCTTTTTTAGCTTTGGACATTCTAGTAGAAAGTAAAGGATGGTGAGAACCCCAATCTCCATATTACAGCCATAACAATAATTTGTTACTGACCATGGCCTCTTTGTAACCAATGAGCAATTTTAATCTTGCTCTGCAAAGTGCATTTCTATGTGTTCTGTTCTTGCAGAACAATGAGTACCTTTCCGTTTCAAATTTTGCCTTGTTTTGTGAGTAAATACCTTCTTTATCTGAATCATGAATAGTCTCAAAATCTTTCTGTACATAAATATGGCAAATCCTTTGGATAAGTTAATTTCAATAATCATTGATTTGTGTTCTTGCCTTAAATGACCAAAGATCCAAGATACCAATTTGTGTCACCAAGTTGTTCAAACTTTTAAACCATGACCTAGCATTTATATTATTCTGGATACATTGCAGTGTCTTCAGCCATGCCATTTTAGGCAATTGGTCATTGGACATCTATACAATTCTTTCCCTAAATGTTACCATCCTTATCATGATCCTAGCTTCTATGGGTAATGTCCCTACTTCTTCTCTTAAAAAAGCTGATGGGCATTCCTTTGGTAAATTTGAAACATTTTTAAAGAAGTAGTTTTGTAATTCTTCTATGTGAAGACTCCTTATCGTTCTAACATTAATGCCCCAAATTTCAATAGCATACAGGCTCTGGCGTATGGTCTTTGCTTCATATGCCAATTTAAGCGCTTTAAAAGAATCATTTGCATATTTATATCTGAATGCAATTATTGCTCCAGTTGTTTTATATGCATTGGCCTTAGTAACCTGGATATGATTCATCCAGCTGAGCTGCCTGTCAAAAATGATACCTAACTATTTGTGTTCAATGACTTCCTCAAATTCTAGACCACAAACCAACCATTTATTTATCTTATTTGTACTTTTGTTCACAAATATCATTATTTTGGTCTTTTCTACATTTTATTCAAGTTTTAATTATTTTAGTTTCTCTATAATTGTACAAAGACAACGTTTCAAGCCTGGTTGTGTTTGAGATATTAGAATCATGTCATTCATGTACAACATAATTCTAATTTTCTCATTATTTATGTTAGGTGGAAGTGTATCTACCTTGTTTGCACTTTTTACCAGAGCCTACACATATAAGTTAAACAATTGTGGTGACAATAGGCATCCTTGCTTTACACCATTTTTAACCTCAAATGAATCTGTCAGTGATCCATCAGGAGTGTATTTTATGCATACCCATATATTAGAATATAGCAGTTTTAATGCATACAGAAGTCTTTTTTCAATATTTATATCTGCAAGCATGTCCTATAACATCTCTTTATTAACAGAGTCAAATGCTGACTTTATCTCTATAAAACATACATAAATCTTTTGTTCCTTATTTTGTACATATGATTCCACAAGATAGGTCAAAGTGAATGCCAAATCTAGTGTACTGTGGCATTTTTTAAATCCACACTGATATCTGGAAAGCAGAGAACTGTCTTCTATCCAGTGTACTCATTTGTCTAATGCCATTCTTGTACAGATTTTTTGGACTATAGGCAGAAGCGTAATCGATCTGTTAACACTTTGCGCCACTTTGTTGTCCTTTTTTGAATAGTGGCACAAGGACTACATAATTCCAATCACTGGGCATAATCAATTCATTACTTATCTTTGTAAACATTGGTGCCAATATCCCAGCCCAGAAATTTACATTATGCTGGAATATTTCTGCTGGAACCCCAACTATATCTGGTGCCTTGTTTCTTTTTTGAGCTAATATAGCTGCCTTTACTTCTTGTTCTAATACTGGAGACCACTTTGCAATATTTCAGTCTTTGTCAACCTCATTATTTTCAGTGATTGATTCATCATTTTCAGTACTTTTATATATACTTTTATAGTGATTTATCCATTCTACAACAGAAATGTTAGCACCTATATTAAATTTCCTGTTACCTTCTGCACACCCGTATGCCACCAGAGACCAAAAAGTTGTCATATCTTTTGTCCATAAAGCCTCTTATAAAGTCTCCCATTTATTTATTTTATTTTAGCTTTTGTTGACCAGGTAAGTACACTAGACAAGTATTATGCCTATTTTCAGGAACGACCCGGGACAGTACAACATAGGGATACAGACATTATTTACGGTTGAGAGTAAGTACAGCATGACAACATGTGGGAAATAGTAAACATTGTCCAGGGGTGTGGACGGTCATAATACAACTTATAACTGTTAAGGTTAATGTACCCCCGGGGTGAGTAGGTCACCTACAGATTACAACAAATAGCATATACACATTTTTCACGTTAGAGACAATTTAGAAAGGCAATGTCCAGGGAACCTTGGCATGGGCAGTGTGCCCTGGGTTGAGTGCCCTGGTAAAGTGGTAGAGTCAAGGAAAACAGCAAGAGTTATAATCACATTCTATACTCCTTTTTTCCCTAACCAATAGACTCCTGTATTTCTCTTTTAATTTCTGCAAAGCTGTTCTTCCAATTATGTTTGAATGTTTTGTTATATATCTCCCGTCTTTATTAATATTAATTTTTCTGCATTTTATATCATACTAAGCTCTAGAGTCACCTATTCTATATCTTCTTACTTCCCTGTGTGTGGGCTATAGATAGTTTGCTACAAAATTCATATAATTGGTGACATCGGAGATTAAATCAACTACACCATGGTCTCCATCCTTATTTATTTTATTTATGAATTCTATTGAGTCAGGCCATTCAGATATTGATTCTACTGTCTCCTTAGTATATGGATTAATTTTCATTTCATTTCATTTTTATTTTTTTACTTGTAAATCTGATGAGCAAATTGCCCGTTTTCACAGATGACAAGCTACAGTAGTACAAACTACATTGAAATAAATTAAGATAATCATACAAATTCAGCCTGACCTTCATTGTAAGGAAACTGTTGGCATCAATGGGGGCTAAGAAAAAGACCTTCTACAAGTACAAAGAAAAAATTTATTTTATTACTGTATGAGATGCACATGTTCTCAGTTGCATCTCCCTCTAAGAGGCTATTTCTAGTAATCTGATTTGCTTCTAAATAAATATGACAGGCAATAGGGAAATGGTCACTGTCCCAAAATTTTAAAACTTTTAGTGACTTAATCTTTTTATACATGTATGTTTCAGCTATACATAGATCCAGAAGACTACCTCCAGTAATTGTTGGAAAGGTACTTTCACCCTTCCATTCCCCAAGGGTTCTACCATTCATTATTCTCAAAGTCATGTTTTGCCAAAAGATTTAATAAATATTTCCTTTTCTTATTTATGACTTTGTCAGCTGAACATTTATTTGGAATTTCTAACATATTATCAATGTCCCAGTCATTTGATCTTACCTCTATTTCTTGGCCTACTCTTGCATTAAAATCTCCTGCCATAAATATAAATGAGTTAGGATATTTATTTTTGATATCTATTATATCAGTTTTGATATTATCCAATTTTTTTAAAAATAATTTAGAGAGATTGCTGGTGGGATATAAATATTGAAAAACATAAACACTTCATGCCCAATGGTCAATGTAACATACAAATAATATGTGTCCAAGTTACTATTTTGCCCTTCGCTCTGTCTCAACCATGCTTGAATCCCTCAACTGTTTAAGCACTGTCCACCTCATCTCATAGACTGTTCCACTGCTCCACAACCTTTTCTGTAAAATAATAGTTTTTCATGTCCCTCGTGAACCTTTCTCTTGTCAGTTTCCACTCATGTCCTTGTGATCTTGAACTAGTATTCAAGCTAAATACTGTATAGCAAGTTCAATTAGCATCCATTATTTTTAGCAGGAGTCAACCTTCTATACATATTTGCATCTGATAGAATTAGCACCAACCGCTTAATCTTCAATGTAGTACTAATGACAATCAGCTGTCCATTATTTTTCACTATCCATTTATTTTCACTGATTATCTGCAATAGTGAATATAGCGAAAATAAACAGATAGTGACAATAACCTTCTCTACAGTAGTTCCTTGTTCACTTTGCTTATTCTGTTTAGGAACTTGAAGGCCTCTATCACATCTCCCTCTCCCCTCTCCCCTCTCTTTCTGCTCTCTTCAGCAAGTACATGTTCAGTGCCTCAAGGCACTCCTTGTAAAACCTGCCCTGTTGGCCCTGAATCATTTTTTTAACCTGTGCTGCACTGTCTACAGCCTGTCCCTTTTCTTCCTGAGATGAGGGCTCCAGAAGTAGGCACAGTACTCCAGGTGTGGCCTCACTAAAGATCTATAAAGGAGTAGTATTATCTCCTTCCTCCTACTATCAGTACCCCTTCCTATGCATCCCAGCATTCTACTAGACTTACCATAGGCTTTGTTGCACTGGCTTGATTGTTTTAGGTGTTGCTGATGATAACTCCTAGGTCACTTCCTTCAGCTGTAGTGCTAAATCTCACCCCACCCATCCAGTACTCTGTCCTGGGATTCAGATACCCTAGGTCTAATATCTTGCACTTTCTGGTGCTGAATTTCAGCTGTCAAACCTTAGACCACCCATCTAGCTTATGAAAGTCCCTCTGCATTTCTCTGATTTTCTCATGACTATCCAACCTCCCACAGAGCTTAGTGTCATCTGTAAAGAGATGCAACCTGCTCCGGATACCTTCTCCAGTGTTGCTGATGAACACATTGAAGAGGACACAGCCCAAGTCTGATCCCTGTAGCACCGTGCTCATGACCCCCTCTCCTCTGATTTGACCCTGTAGACCACAGCCCTTTGCTGCCTACCCTTTAGCTAGTTTCCTACCCAGTTAACTATGTCCTTAGCTGCTTTCAGGTCCTCCATGTTATTTAGCAAGCATCTGTGGGTCAAAGAATCCAAAGCCTTGCTGAAGTTGAAATAGAGAAAAATCCACATTGTAGCCCCTATCCAATTCTCTTGCCACCCAATCAAAGACAACTATCAAGTTAATTTGGTAGCACCTCTCTGCCACAAACCCATGCTGTTTACTATCTTGGAAACTTGGAGACTATTGCTTTCCAGATAGTCCACAAGGTCTCTTTAACCAGTGATGCTAACAGTTTCCTTAATATGAAGGTCAGGCTGACAGGTCTGTAGTTCCCCACTTATTCCTTGTCCCCCCCATGGAGTGGAATGATGTCTGCTACCCTCCAGTCTTTTGGAACTACCCCCATCCTTAGTCCTTAGTGAGCTGTTGAATAATCCTACCAGGGGTTTAGTCAGTTCTGCTGCCAGTTCCCTGAGTAGTCTCGGATACAGTCCATCTGTTCCAGGAGCCTTATCTATCTTTAGTGCTACCAGCTCTTTCTAGGTGCTCTCTCTTGTAAATACTAGCTGCCTCATCTCTGAAACCCACTTATGGGCCACTTTGATGCCACTCTCAGGCAAGGGTCTACCTTCCTCCATGGTGAAAGCTGAGCAAAAATAATAATTAAGGATGGCAGCGTTTTGCTCATCCTCTTCTATCACATTAGACCCCCGATGGCCTAAAAATTCCCCCTCCTTTCTTTCCTTTTTCCTAATACAACAGATAAAATGTTTTTCTCTGCCCTTAACCACTTCTGCAATACACAACTGTGTGTCTGCTTTTGTCTCCCTAACCACCCTCTTTGCTGCCTTATTTCTCAGCAAATTTCCCCCAAAACTTTTCTTTGCACTTGTAGAAGGCTTTTTTCCTAGCCCCCACTGCTTCCTGCCTTTTGCTGAGAACCATAATGGTCTCTTGAACTTATTCTTTTTGGTTACCATTTTCATGCATAACTTAGATACCTCAAGAATGTCCGTCTTTATTACCTCCTATCTCTCTTCCACTCCACCTAAAATGTCTACCCTGGCTAACTTTTCCCTGACCAGTTCCCTCAGCTTGCTGAAGTCCACCATCCAAAAATCAAGGACTTCAGTTCTTGATTGAGGCTTTTAGTCCCTAGGGCCAGTTCCAACCAAATGAAGTTATGGTCACTGTCCCCTAGCGGCTTCCCTACTCTCACCACTCCTACCACCTCCAAGTTAGTAAGCACAACATCAAGGATGGCAGACTGCCTGGTAGGTCCCTTAACTAACTGCACCAGGAAACAGTCCCTGAGTGCCTCCAGCTAGGCCTGACTTCTTGTGCTCCTGGCCAATGAAACATCCCAATCAATGTCCAGCAGGTTCAGATCTCCCACTACCACTACTTCCTTCTTTACTATCACCTTTCAAGTTCTTCTGTGACCTCTCTGCCCCTCACTTTCCCTTGCCCTGGAGGTTTATAGACCAACACCAAATGTAGTTTCTTGTCCAAGACCGCCAGAGTTGCAGCCACAGTGACTCTGACTACCCAATATTACTCTTGATGCACCCATTCTGTACCACCTCGATGCCATCCCTGACATAGACGGCTACTCCTCCCCCTCTACCTTTTCCACTATCCCTTCAGGACAATATCAAAGACAGTACAGCATTGCTACAGAAAAGAGCCTGAGTGTCCCTGCCCCTCTTACAACATGTGGGTTCATCATAATGTGTATTAGAACACAGGTAATAGAATATAATTTACAAGGAAACATGCCCAACAGTTTAAACAAGGCAAAAAGCCATTAATAGGGCACATCAGCATTGTGCACCCTGTGTTAGGGGCTAACCATCACTTAAATACCTGTAAAGAGGTAAATAAGAGTAGCAGCATGAGTCTTCCCCAATGTGCTTTACAAAGCATTGTCTGAGTAAAATTTGGAAAAACATTCAGACACAAAGTAGTAGTAAAATATTTTTATTCATATCAAATATGAACAAAAGATAAACTCGATTGAGCCGAAGCTCACTTACAATGAGGTCCCACAATTTCAAAGTACAAAGGAACACACTAATTAAACTCAGTACAGTCCCCACCACTTATAGCACCCACGCTTTAACCGGGCAATCGGTTTTCCAGACAAATTCTATTTTCCACTTACCACATACATAGGTTTCAATGATAAATATCCTGGTTATAACGATCTATGCCCACCTTCCATTACGGGCAGATTAGCTGCTACTTTACTGTAATTAGTGTCAGTGAGCACAATCGATTCAAATGCCGAATTGTGAAATAACATTAACTAGCAGCTAATCTGCTGTAATAGGGCAGCATAAAGACGGCATAACCCTAATGTGAACAGAAGGAAGGGTGGCTCTCGGTGTGAGTCCTCAAAAAACGGATCATGCTGCAAATAAACTACCGTCGAACTACCTTATCTGCACTCTGAGGGTCACTAGGTTGCTATTCATTTTAAACATAGTTTAAACATAGTGGGAGTAAGTGTCTCAGTGCCTAATTGAGGCTTTAATGTGTAACCCATGGCTTTAATGTATTTTGTTTTTAAGCCATGTTTGCACGGGCCTTGTAACTGAGGTATACAGCTGGTACAGTACACAGTACTCACCAGAGCCATCTGGCAGAAGGAAGGAATCGGGGTAGGTTTTGTGCTGTTTTATGCAGGTACACTATCTTTGATGACTATGATTATGATTATACAGCCCATACAGGATGTGGAAGATTGGTAACCACTAACAGTGTGTTTATTTTGTTTTAAAAAAACGATATTTGGTTACAGCGTCCACTCCCTATAACGGGCAAAATCTGCTTGCACAGATGTGCCCATTATAAGCGGCTTGCACTGTACATCAAATAAATAGTTTACAGAGAAATGCATCAATAAAATTTACAGAACAAAATCAAAAGCAGTTATACAGAGGAAATAATATCAATTAAGGCAAGAATAGAAATGATAAAATATTAAAATGTCTGGCAGCATAAAAGGGGTTCTTTAGCTTAACAATCCAGTCATAATTTTGTCTTGCCCCACCTGATCTTGCCAGATACTGGTCTCAGGGTATGTGGAATATTATTCCAGGCCACTTACCCTAGATAGAAATCTGAGGTTTTGCCTATTTCCAAATTGCATTTAGGGACCACCAGGTCCAGGCCTATAGCTGATCTTAAAGAATGTTTTTCTGTCTATATACAATATTGGCATATATGAACTCTGTGAGCTGCCCTCTGATGCCCTTACACATAAATGAGAGCATATGTTCATGTCTCTGATTGCTCAACCTCTGCCAGCCTAAGTCTGCATATAGTTGGCAACTGTGTACCAAGCGAGGAGCACCAAGAATGTAGTAGACAAACCTGTTATAACAGATATCAAGTCTCACTAATTCCCTCTTTGCCGCAGCAGAGTACATGATGTCCCCGTAGCCGAGAACTGGCAATAACATAGCATTCACTGTGAGCGGTCACTGTGAGCTTATTTTAACGGGAAAGGCTGCTCAATTCTATTTTTGCTGAGTCTGCGGAAATTTTACTGCTTAAACTGTTTAAATGTGTAGCTAAAAAAAAGTCCAGTTTCCCGTTTGCAAGTTATATCCACCTACCCCTAGAGGTTACAGTTCCCTCCTACTTCACACACTGGGTATTCTTCTGACATTCTTTTGCATAGCTCTTGCTCAGGTTTGGGGTGCTTTGGCTGGGAGTGGAGGATGCTGCAGCCTCTTGTTTTAGAGGCAGTAACCCTAACCACCCACTTTATCCCTATGGCCAGACACTGTTATCCCATGCTCACGCCCTTAAGCATGCTACCACAGCTACTTATTATCCTTGCCTTGCTCACTTGCCCATGCTGGAACTGCCTTTCTGCTGGCTCGGTCATAGACAATAACTCAAGCCAGCACCTCCCCCCTTCAAGGTGCACTACAGTGCTCTCTCTCCCTCGTGAGGAGCCACCTCAGCCCACACCTCCCACCGAACCTCAAAGAACTGTTCCCATTACACACCTGAGGAACACAATACCATCCCTACCCCCCACATCCATTGGTGCCCTTCCACTCATCCTCATGACCTGTCCCCTTTGCTTCTACCACGCCAAGTTGTGGACTCACAGAAGCCATGCCCAGGAGTGCAAGGCACTATCCATGGCTTGACTGCACCTCATGAAGCTCATCCTGCTACTCCTTATATGTTCAGGAAATGTTGAAGTAAACCCCAGCCCCATCATCCCCACCCCAGACTTCACCTCTGCCCCTGGCCTCAAACTAATGCTAATAAATGCAAGAAGCCTGATCAATAAAATTAACCAACTACAAGTGTGGGTTGCTCACACCAAGCCAGACCTCATCATCATAACTGAATCCTAGTTGAAGCACTCCATCTCGGACCAAGCTATAGCTATTCCTGCCTACAACCTACACCATGCAGATAGGTCCTCAAGGGAGGGGAGGTGGAGTGATCATCTATTACAAAGATAAATTTAAATTTTACCATATCCAGACCACTTCTGTAAGAGTTTGAATATGTGTCGCAAAAAATCCATCTCCCATCCTCCGAAGTCCTCCACATCATCGGCTGCTACAGAGCCCCCTCCAGGGGTAACGCAGTTATTAGCACCCTCAGATCTCTGATAACCCTCTGCAATAGTGAGACCATCATTCTTGGTGATCTAAGCTTTGACTGGCTAACTCATAAATCAAATGCCTCAGAAGGATTCTGCAACGAAGTCGGCTTTTCCCAGCTCATCACAGAACCTACCAGGAAAAATTCCAGAATTTGTGACAACAGCTGTCTCCTTGACATCATCGTATTGAATCACCCCCACAAGATCTTGAGCACAGCAGTGTTTCACAATAACCTGAGTGATCACAGTATTGTTGTGTACACAAGGGCCCAGGGGAGAGAGAGGCCCCTTCCCAACTAAATTCACTACCTGTCACTATCTCAACAATCTCAGGGCAACTAACTGGGAAAACTTCTACCTCACCAAAACTGTGGACAAGGCCACCGTTATCCTCAATACACATCTCCTTCAACTAGCTGACAAGCACACCCCTTCATTAAAATTAGAGCCCGTAAAATCTCCCACCCTTGGTTCATGCCAGCACTGAAAGCTGCACTTACAACATGGGATAAACTCTGGTCCCACGCCAGGTGCTCCAAGTCCCAAGCTGATTGGCAGGCCTTCAGAACTGCCGGAAGCTTCTGCATCAAGCTAATCTGCTCAGCAAAATCTAACTACTATGTTGACGCTCTTGAACAGGCCGAAGGAAGCTCTGCCAAGACCTGGTGCACTATAAAATCCACAGAAGGACATAAAGCGGCCCCCTCCACCCCCCCAATATCATCGACAGCGTACGTTCTTGAACACTGCAACCTTATTCTAGAAAATAAACTCTCACTTTGCCACTGCTGGGCTAGCATTGACTCCTCCCTATGCGGACTATCCTGCCCCCAACCCTCCTGCACTCCATTCGCCGCACCTCCTCTGACTTCTTCCCGTAATCTCTAAGGACGTTAAAGACCACCTTCATAGACTTGACACTAAGATGGGTGGTGGTACCGATGGACTAGAGCCCTTTTTTGTTAAACTTGGATATTACTATATCACTACCCACATTCTCCACATTTTTATCATGTCTATCTCAACAGCCACTGTCCCCTTCTGCTGGAAGGCAGCCCATATTCTGCCCCTCTTCAAATCCGGTGACCCCTCTGACTTAAACAACTACAGACCAATCTTGATACTACCAGTGCTCTCCAAAATCCTAGTAAAACTCATACTCTCAGCTGAAAGATCACATCGAAGCCCACTCTCTCCTCAGCCCTGCTCAGTTGGGTTTCAGTTGTAACCATAGCACTATCTGTCTCCTAGGTAAAGTCACCAAAAACTGGTTCTCTGCCTGGGACTCCAGGCAAGTAACAGGGGCAGTGTTCCTCGATCTGAGCAAAGTGTTCGACACTGTGGACCATAATCTGTCCCTGCACAGCCTCTCCAACCTAGGTGCCTCTGCCTCCACAATCCATTGGTTCTTCAGCTATCTCACAGGGTGCATTCAGCAAGTAAAAGCAGATGGTTTCCTTTCAAACCCCCTTCCCATCACTCGAGGCATCCTCCAAGGGTTCATACTTGGCCCTATCCTCTACTCCATCTATATCAAAAACCTTAATTCCAAAATCTCTAACTCAAAACTGCACTTCTTCCTGGATGATACTGTACGTTGCACCTCCAAGTCCTCACTTCTTGGTGTCTGTGAAGAGCTTCAAACTGACTTCCTTTAGCTTGAATGTAATCTTACCTGTGCCAAGCTTTGCTCAATGCTAAGAAAACTAAGGTAATGTGCTTCCACACAACAACTCCCCCCCCCCATTGGGACCAAGTCCAACCTCACAACAGTCAGAACTTCCCTAAGGGAACCACTTAAAGTTGTCAACAAGTTCAAATACCTAGCAGTCTGGATCGACAGCAAACTATCCTTCAATGCCCACACTAATAATCTCTTCACCAAGCTTAAAGCTAGATTAGGCTTCTGTTTTAGATATGGAGCCCTCTTCCCACCTGAGGTCAGACTCAGACTCAACCAGGCAACATTCCTCCTGGTCTTAGACTGTGGTGATATAATATACAGCTACACTTCGGCTACCAACCTCCACCATGCCCTTCATTTTATTACTAACGCATCCCCCAGGACCTATCACTGTGACCTGTATTCTACTGCTGGGTTGATGTCCCTAGCCATTAGAAGACTGCTCCACCTTGATACATGGATGCTCAAAGCACTGCATAACAAACTCCCAGACTACATTTCCTCTCTCGTCCACATCTTGCACTGCGCTTATTCCCTTAGGAAGTCTTCCCTCCTTCTCCTGGATATCTCCAGAACTAGAACCTCCCTTGGCAAGGGAGCTATATCGCATTCTCTCCCTGTGGCTTGGAACAGCATTCAAATGGTACTCAAGCTCACCGGCCTGGTCACTACTAGTTTATTCAGGTTGTTCGCCTTAATTCTTCATGGATCCTTGCAAGTGCCAGAGGGCTTAGCTCTCTGAATCCCTCTTCTTCTCCCCAACCTTTTTCTCTAACCTTCCACTTTGGCCCTGTTTCATGTGGTATCCTGTCACTGCTTAAGTCCTCTACCCTGTCCTGCAGCACTTCCTCTCCCACATCCTTACTCAGTCCTGTCCTGTCCCCTCCCTCTGCTGCATTCCTTGCCTTCTCTACATCCTACCACAGTTTGCCACATTGTTACATCATGTAATTTGCCTCATTATTGCACTATCTTGTTGCCAGGACCTGTTTTTACTGTGATAGTATGTTTTTATGTACTACACCCATTGTCTTTTGCATCCTACTGCAGATTGTCGCATTGTTGTATTATGTAAATTGCCTCATTGCTGCTCTATCTTATCGCCAGGACCTGTTTTTATTGTGATTGTACTTTGTGATGTATGAAACCCATTGTCTGATTCAAAGTATGTTCCTTTTAGTTTGTAAACCTGTTGTTGTACACCTGTCTTGTACTAGAATCTCTTTGTAAATGAGCTTGCTCAATGGAGTTTTCCTACAATAAGCTTGAATTGAATTGAACTTGAATTGTCACTACTCATCTCATGGTCTCTTGGGACATACACCATTTAGCTTGATAAAGGGCACCTAATTGCTTACCAGTGTTCTTTAACAAATTCTCTATACGGACATCCCATTTCAAACCAGTGTCAAGCCACATTCCCAAAGACAGTATCTACTGTATATGAATGAACCTGTTGAATTACTGTTCCATCTATTTTGATATTCAGAACCATTTCTTCAGTTCTTTTATTACTTCGATCAAATAACACAGTTTGAGTTTTTCTGGAATTGAGAACTAATTTATGATTCTTGGAGAAAATTTGTATTTTATTAAAAGCACATTGAAGCTTACTTTGAATTTTATTTATGGAGATATCAGGATGTATATATAATTGTATCGTCTGCCTATAAATGGAAAAAGATTGATGGGTCAGTGAAGCTCAGGTTGTTCATATATATATATATATATATATATATATATATATATATATATATATATACACATATATGTATATGTGTGTGTATATATATATATATATATATATATATATATATACACATGTATCTCTCTCTCTCTCTCTCTCTCTATATATATATATATATATATATATATATAACAATTGACCCAATATTAAGCCCTGAGGGAGTCCAATAATAATGGGTGCAAGTTCAGAAGAGTAGCTACCTATGGAAAGCAGCTGTTTCCTTCCCTTGAGATAAGATTCTAACCACTTAAAGGGACACTGTCAACCTGTTTTTCATCATATTATTTCTAGTTGAAACCCCACATTTTATGATTGTTTACCCTCTCTAAAATTCACTGATGTTGCTGTTTGTTTTGTCTGTCTCCTTGTTTAGTAGAACTGAAATGCATGGCAATGTATATTTATAAACAACTTTGTTTTGTTTACAATCCTGGTTCTGTTCTTACTGCATACTTCCTGAGCATTAGAAATACATCCATCCAGTGCAGTCACTCATAAGAAAGAAGCCTCCTAAACGCCCATTGCATCATGAGGGGCTAGACTGTTTTGTGGGTGTTCCCAAGTCCAGGAAAGATGTGTTTGGAGTTGTTTAAGGGATGTAAACAAACCTGTTTTGGTGTGATAACACCAGTATGTTGGGCAGTCTGTTTTTCACTTTTTTTAAGACAATAAGAGTCAGAATAAGACTACCAGCTACATAAGCAAACTTTACTGAATGTTGGCAGTCATAAAATATGTTTTTTAAACTGGGGACCCTTTGAGACCTAAGGGGGTTGACAGTGTCCCTTTAATGCCATCTTCCGCCATGACCATTGAGGACAACCTGGACAGGAGAACATCATGATCTAGATTGAGAGGTCCACAAAGATGGCACCCATTGATGTCCTCCTGTCCAGGGCGAGCTGGATGTTATTGACCACTTTTACTAGGGCAAAGGCTGTCCTATGGTACTGTCTAAATCCTGATTGGAATCTATGTATTCTTTTTTGGGATTCCAGGCAGTACTTTAATTGGGCTGAGATTAACTTTTCACAAATATATAAAACTGGGGGGAGGAGAAATATCGGGCGGTAATGCCCCAATTCTGATTTCTGCCTTGATTTAAAAATAGGGACTACTTTAGAATACTTCCAGACTTCTGGAAATTCTCCTAATCTAAGTGAAATATTAAAAACATTTGTTTGAGGGAGATCTATTACTGGCGATGCATACTTTAAAAGTCTTGACGGAATGTTGTCTAATCCAATAGCTTTAGAAGTATCTAATTTCAAGAGCTCCAGCCTCACATCCTCCACTAAGATGCTGTTGAAAGAAAACTGGGGCTGAGGAATAATTTGCTTCTGATGTTCCACCACTATCTGGTTTATGAGGGTTCCTAATGTTTCACTACCCAATTTAGTGAAAACGTTATTAAATCTACTGTAGCTACCACTTCCTGCAATAGAGGAACCATCAATAAGGAAAGCACTAGTTATATATTGTTCTTTACCATTTAAAAGACCTAATATCGATTTCCAAAATTTCCTTGGGTTCCGGGAACAAGTATAAAGTTTTTGTCTATAATAATGATGCAGTGTATGGTAGAATGCTGTTCAGCATGGAAATCCATGCTTGGAACAATGTTGTTCTGCTGCACTGAGTGTGTCATGATCTTGTTGTGCTGCACTGAGTACATCACTAGTGCAGTACAACAAGATCGAATGTCATTGTGCATGCACCATGAAGCGAGCTGCAGCAGTGAGAGGTGGCCAGGAAGTGAACAGCGCTTAAGAAACTGCACCCTTGTAAGTTATTTTTTTACCTTAGATGGGACACAGTAGTGAAAGTATGATTCCCATGCACTATAAAAGATTGTGTATGAGTAATCATACACAAACAAGGCAGTTGAATGATCTTGAGGTTTCCATGGTAATGGACCTCACGAGCTGCACTCTCGAGGTGTCAGGTTACCATGGAAACCTCTTGATCATACAGCTGCCTTGTTATGTATGATTACTCATAGACAATCCTCTATGTTTGGCCAATTTGATTTCCCTAACATACTGATTATGTAATTGTCTATACCTGTCCCAATCAAAGGCAGTGTTACTCTTTTTAGCTCTCTACTAGGCTATATCTATTTTCCTTTAAGTTTCTTTAGGCCCAAATTGTACCAGGGTGCATACATCCTTTTTCAACTTTTTGGTTTTTATTTGGGGCTTGTTTATCATAGAGCTTCAAGAACTCACCAACAAAAAGGCCCAAGCATTGTTTACTGTCGGAATCAATTCTAGTTTCTCCCATAAGACATTTTCCAAGCCCATCATCAATTCCATGTAACCAAATTTCTTTTAACATCACCACTTAATAAATCTATCATAGGCAAGGAACTGCATCTTGTTTCTAATACAATAGGTCATTTGGTGATCTGAAAATGAATCTGGAAAGACACCATTTAGTAGTGTTCTTTATGTATTATCAAGTAGAACTGGAACGTAATCTAATAATAAACAATTTTTTAAACTGATTAGCAGAGAAACTGTCAATCTGAGAGTAACTTGGACCCAATAATCAATATAACAAATATGCATTTTGCATAGAACTCTTTCAAACAATACACATTTTTAGTGCCATGCCACCTATAATGTGGAAAGAAAATGAGCATACAATTAGCAGTCACAGTCACAAATGAGCATGCAAGTAGCAGTCAAAATTACATGACCGTTTATCCATGATGAGTGCTGTATCAAATAGATGCCAAACTGAGAGTGATGAAAGGAAAGAGGTTACTTGGTAATGTCTCAAATTACACCATCCTGTGCTATTTTAAGGCCATGTAATCCATGCCCAAAAAACAGTAAATGTTCAAAATAGATCAAGTCAACAATAAAGATGAAGAGTCCCAGAACAAAGGATGTGTCAGTGGCACAACATTTAGTTACAGTCTATGGTCCATAGCAGCAGATCTTACAGTACCTCAAATGTTATCCTCACCCTCCGAATCAGATTCTTCTCCCCTTGCGTTGAATTGCCATTTGATTTTTTTCTAGGAGTTTTGCTGCCTTAGCAGCATCCACTAATCCACCATATAACATGTTTAAGCTTGCAGGCATCAAAGCAGGTGGTGGATTCCCAGTTCTCTTAGGCAGGCTTGAACCCTGTCAGAGACTTTGCTCTGCATCGTTGTAGCATAGCTGAGGCCCAGAAACACATGGTTAGTACAGTCGTTCCATGTCTAGGAGCTCTTTTGCTTTGCCCATTTCAAAATAATGTCACATTCTAGAAATGTCCTTAGCACCACCAGGGCGGATCGGCGGTTAAGCTCACCAGGAGCCACATGATTTCTTCTTCTGCATGGTGTAATACTAAAGGCTTTCAGGATCACAAAGTCCTCATCAGTTTGTAATATTTCTTTGACCCATTGTTTCAGGAAGTCCTGAGGTGAGGCCCCTTCTGTCCCCTCTGGCAGTCGAGGTACTCATATGTGTTGCTTATGCTGCATTCTCCAGGTTTTCCAGCCATCTCTGTAGGAGCCCATTTTCTTTAATTAGAACCACTGACACAGCGAGGGCCTTGTCTGCTGTTCTCATAACTCCTTTCATGTCATCTGCCAATTCACCAATATTTGAGTCCATCTGCTTCATTTGTGTGGCATAATCCTTCACTTTTCAATGTATACTTTGGATTGCCTTTAATAAGGCGGTGTTTGATGGCTGAGATGGATCCGTTTCACCAGTCACAGGTATTGGGTCCTCCCTGGTCTCCTGGCATTGCTGTTTTGGGTGGGATCCCGCTCCATTAGTAACAGGGTATTCTATTGCACCATAACTTCACTTTAATAATGTTGAGATACTGCAGAATTACATATATTTGATCTATATGCTCTTCTTAACCTGTTTCTCTTAATGATATTGTGCATTTCCAGCTTTAAAAGTTGTTTTTATTGAATTTTGAAGTGTAGCTTACAGAGCACAGTTGAAATGCTGTTAACAGCTTGGCTAGTGGCCATGCCCCCTCACATGCTACCCTTTTAACTTAATTTGCCAATTCCACGTCAAGTTGTGCTGTACTACCTTGTGATCTGCAACATATTCCCAGAACTGTATTTTCTTTCCTCCTGTGGATCCTCATGCCAACTCTTGCCTTTCTGTAGGGATGCTATTCCTCCTCTTCCTTGCTTGCTACAATCATTTTTTTGATATAGAAATCTGCTCCTCCATCCTTCAGACCTTCCTAATCCCTCCTGAAGAGACTGTACCCCTTTACCTTTGAGTCTCACCTTATTTTGTTCTTCCACTAGCTCATCTTGACTCTTACTAAATTGTTGCTTACCTCAAGAAGTTCTCCCTCAAGCTCATCCATTGTTACGCTTCTCACAGTCATCAGCATGCATAGAAAGTCTATGTTTCTCCCTCTCCTTTCTTTGGGTCTATTACAGCAAATCTTTTTACCCTTGGATGGACACTGGATGTTTTCCTATACCTACACTATCACTTACTATCCTAGTTTGATGCATCCCCACCATTCTGTCTATCCTGTGTGCCAGCACCTCCACCCCTTCTGGGCTCAGCTGAAGCCCATACTAGAGTACAGGTTCTTCCAGTCCCAGAATGCCTTCTAGTATGTAAGAAATGTAAATCCTTGCTTTCTGCCCAAACCCTTAGCCATGCTTTCAACTAATCACTTGCTGCCTTACTGGACCATCATGAGAAACTTGAAGTATCTCAAAGAATGTTACTTTGGAGCTTCTGCTCCTAAGGCTTCAACTTAGTTTGCTTAATAGATGTGCAGGACTTCTTGCCTTTCTCTGCCTACATCATCTGTACCAACATACACACTGATGGTTGGTTCATATTCCCCTTCTCAGATTTGCCTTCCAGTATGTAGCCCTGTGCTCCTTCATGGAGAAATTTCCTCACCACCAGGGAGCATTAGTGGTTGTACACGCTGCTTTGTGGTGAGACTGGAACTCTGACTTTTTTGGTATTTAACTGGGGACAGACTACTGAACTTCCCAGGTTAGAATGCTGTGTTGAAGGAGAGAGACCTGCTGAGAAAGGCAGCAGAGAGTGGAGAGGGTGCTCTACCTTGCCTGAGTATGTTTGAAATGTCTGAAAACCCTCTACCAGTCAATACTGCACTCAGAGTGTTCCCCCTTCCCCCACAGGTAAATTCTATCTACAATAAAGACTTGTAAAACCCAAGTAGTGCTAAGACCCCTAAGATGATTAAGAGAAGTCAGAATGGAGAAAGTGACCTCTGCAAAGTCTAAGGACAGGCTGAGAGAAGCCTGATAAGGGCCAAAGGAACCATATAGAGGTGGGAGTGAAATTAATAGTCACAAATACATTGTGAGTTCTCAGATGACCTGTGGGCACACTTCAAGCACCCCAGATGAGTAGCTGTGCCTGTGCTTATCCCCAGGTGGGGGTGAGAGCTCAGGAGAGAGCAGAAGGAGCCAGAAGAGATTCAGGATGATGCTGTCAAGACTCCCCAGTGAGTGCAATAGTGGGACTGTGTTTATGGCCAATAGGTTTTCAGTTCCAGAACTGTGGGATTTACTGTAGAGCTGTTAGAGGTTTTGACCTTGCATGACCTGTGAGTGGCTACAGAGGTCGGCTGCCTTGAGTAATACACGGTAGCTACTGCAGCACTGTAGGTCATTACATATTGGATCCAAGGGTAAATGCCTTGCACTGGGGACAATGGCAAAGCGCTAGACCAGGTGAATAACCAAGACTGAAGAAGTTGCTGTTTGCATCTTGATTACATATCCTGGTATTCCAGTGGCACTTAAATGAGCACTTGTGAAATCTCTTCTGAAGAAACCACTTCTAGACCTGGACGTCTTTGCAAATTACCATCCCGGCTCTATCTGCCCCTTTTTGGAAAAGGTTATTGAGAAGGCTGTTGTGCTTCAGCTTAAGGCACACCTTGCAACCTTTGACTTATTTGAACCTCTTCAGTCTGGATTTAGGACTAGGCATAGCACAGAAACTGCACTAGTTATGGTGTATAATGACATACTCAGGGCAAGGGATAGAGAAGAATGGCCAGTTCTCATCCTCCTTGATCTCTCATCAGTGTTTGACACCGTGGACTGTCAGTTGCTCTTGAGCTGGCTCAGGGAGTATGCAGGGCTCACCAGCAAGGTCATCTGCTGGTTTGAGGCCTATCTCAAGGACAGTACTCAAAGGGTAGTGCTAAGAAGATGTTCCTCACACCCGATGATTCTGTCCTGTGGCATACCCCTTGGTTTGGTTCTGTCTCCCATGTTGTTTGCAGTGTATATGCTTCCCCTGTGAAAGGTTATTAGACAGCATGGGCTTGAGCTTCATTGCTATTCTGATGATACCCAGCTCTACACATCTTTTGCATATGGGACATCAGTTGCAGTTAAAGTGTTTAATAAGTGCCTGGCAGAGATCCAAAACCGGATGTCATTGAGCTGGCTGAGACTAATCCAAGAGAAAACTGAAGTCCTTGTAATTGAGCTGGGCTGTAGTGGGGGACCGGCAACTACCGAGAGAGTGGACACTGGGCTATGCTCAGTCCTTCTAAGCTTTTAGCCACCACAAAGGTGAAAAATCTGGGAGTCCTTCTGGATGAGGGGCTGACAATGGAGGCTCAGGTGCCAGCAGCAGTCTGGAATGGCTTTTTCCACTTGCGGAACATCAACCAGATTAAGTCCCTTATCCCTCCTAGTGACCTGGCCACACTGATTCATGTGTTCATGAATTTGAGGCTTGACTATTGCAATGCTGTATACCATGGTGTCAGTGGAGGTATGCTGTGGTGCCGGCAGCTGCTGCAGGATGCAGCATCTCAGTTACTAATGGGCCTTCCAAGATTATGCCATGTTTCACCGATGCTGTGTGATCTGCACTGGCTGCCAATAAGGTGGTGTATCTCCTTTAAAGTGGGACTACTAACTTACAAGGTCCTACATGGACTGGGGCTAGGCCCAGGCTACCTGGCTGAGCTGCTGCATACTCATATACCCATGCACCCTCTATGCTCTGCTGAGGAGGCCTCCTGCTGGTTCCAAGGGCAAGACTTAAGACCTTGGGGGACCAGACCTTCGAAGTTGCAGGCTTTGTCCTCTGGAATTCCTTGCCCAGAGCTTGGTGGAGGCCCTTAAGCAGGCTCAATACTTTCTTATTCCAGCAGGCTTTTGGGTGAATACATAACTTTTCACCCTTATGATATATTTCTATTTAATAATTTATTTATTGATATGTTTTATCTTTATGTGGTTTTAGTTGGTTGTATATGTTGATTGTTGTTTTATCATACTGCTCTTTATTATTGTAATGGCACCTTGAGCCTCCAGGGAAAGGTGCCATATATAAAGACTACAACTACTACTATTACTATATTTATTTCTTTTAGAAGCATATCAAGTCTTCACACTAGACAAATTGACATTAAATACATAGAAACATAGACTTTGACATCAGATAAGGACCGCTTGGCTCACCCAGTCTGCACATTTCCCTAACTATTGGATAAGCTGAAGATCCTAGTTAATCAACAGCCTACTTCTTCCTACCCCCCACCAGAATTGCCTTATGTCTGTTCAATGCATTTTTGAATTCCCCCATTGTTTTTGACCCTACGAGCTCCTCAGGAAGGCCATTCCATGCATCCACCACCCTCTCTGACCCTCCAACCTAAATGCCTTGAAACTAGATATTGGAGCTGTCATTGTACAAATATTACTTAATTTCATTCATAGAAACATAGTGACGTAGAATTTGATGACAGATAAGGACCGCTTGGCCCACCCAGTCTGCCCATTTTTCCCTACCTACAGTATCATGGCAGACCCTGTTTTATCTACAGCTCTTGCCCTCTCCACCCTTCCTTTCTACTACAATTTAATTGTGTCTATCCTATACATTCTTTTTTTTAATTGAATATACTTTATTAGTTTTCAGTAATCATACAAGAAAATCAGAAACAAGCTGATACACAAACAAGAACCAAAACAACAGGTCAGAAACCTAGAAAATTACAAACAAACTCAAGAAGGACAGAACTGATACAACCAGTACCCCGACATCCCTCCCATCAAGTGCTACTCTTTAAAGGAAGTTTGTATCAAGACAGTATGCAATGAGTGTAAAATAAGAGGAGACCCACTGAAACTTTGTAATTATTGACAAAAGAAAAATGAAAACTGACAATGCCTCAAACAGGGAATTTACACAGTAGTTAACCAGACATACAGTAAACCCCATCTCGTTAAAAAGGATTGACGTCTATGTCTGATGTTAGCAATATGCAGTTCTGCATTTAAGGCGCTAAGGATTTCAGCATGCCATTCCGACCAGGAGGGAATTTTATCATCAAGCCAGTGTCATAGCGAGATTATTTTTGCAGCGGCAGTAATTAGGACCATGAAGCTTTTCTTGTAACCCGGAGAAATGTTCTTATAATATCCTAATAAACAAATTTCAAGCATGAAGTCCTTAGCAAGATCAAAAAAAGGGTCTAAACGGGTTTTGATAACAGTCCAAAATGATATGGCCTTTTCACAAGACCACTAAATGTGGTAAAGAGCTCCAACATCACCGTGACACCTGAAGCAGATGGGTTGGGCCCACCTACCCAATACAAAGAGTCTCTGAGAAGTAAACAGAGATTACGTAAAATTTTAAATTGTGTTAACCTATAGTGGTCCTGCTTCATAAATTTATAGATATCTGTCCAAACTCTTTGCTAGTCCATAGGAGTCCACTCCACTCCGAGTGAAGGCTATGTTGCCAGTAGTAGCAAATTTCTGCCGGTTTAAGGGAGTCAAGGGTTTGAAAAAGATGTATAGTTGAGTAACTGCATGATGAGAGCCTGCAGGCGGAATCATTTCCTCAAAACAATGCTGGGTCGTCAGGGGCATCATTTCAGCCAAGCCATAGGGGTTGCAGGACCATCTATAAAAGGACTGAAAATATAAACCATAGGCTGGGGGTTAAATTTGGTGCATTCTGGTTTATTTTGGGAATCATTTGAAACAGAATTTGCTACCCTGTTACTCCCTTCCCATGCCCAGTAAGTTGCACCCTAGCCCCCTCTGCAGAGTCCCCAAAATCCAGAATGTTGCCTGAACCACCCTCCACATAGCCTAATCACCTGCTCCAGTGCATGGCCCCAGCCTTCCCTAAGCACAGCAAGCTGCACCCTAGCTCCCCTCCCCAGAATCCTCAGCCTTCACCCACCACATCATCTGTCACCTCAGGGTCTGCTCTCCTTTTTATTGCCAGTGCCTTTCCGAGGTAACCCTTGCTTCAGCATTTTTCTGAGGTCATTGCTTATTACTGGTAAGTTCTGATGTAGGAACACACTGTTAATAAATATAGCTGGAAATGGCAAGTTCCTACACTGCTGTAGCATCAGGCACCAGAAATAAGTGTAAACCAGCAATACAGCTGGCACAGGTAGATAAGTGGAAAAGAATGATAACAAAACGTACCATACGTTTACACTATAAATAAGGTTATAATGGCATTTCAGGATGCTGGTCACAAATACAAGCTATTTGTGCTTTGCACCTGTTGTTTATGAATTGCATCAGCATCCCTTCATGCCATTACTGCCTTATGATGGGTGTACTTTATTCCTTATATTATCACCAAAGTAGGCAGGCTACAGGAAGGGAGCCCTTCCACCAAATGGATGAAGAATGAGGTATTTAAAATGTCTGTGACAGCCATTCTTAGTTAGTCCTCACTAACAAATAGCAATAGGTCACAATCTAGCTCAGGAAATTGATCACTGATCAGAGATGGACCCTGTAACCCACAGGGTCCACGGATAGTGGTACTTTAGCTGCTGCCCACTATAGAGTGCAACAAAGAGTGGCAAAAAGCAAATAGCACAGTGACAGCACAAAGGCCTTGTTTGGTAATTTAAATAATCAGGGTCAGATGCCCTCAATTAACCCTAGCCTCAGTCAGCTTCTGCTTTGGTGGATGGCATGGTGGACTGTCCAGCAGTGCCACTGTCCACTGTGGTCAGAAACAGAGATCAGAAATAAGAATAACACAGAAACAGAGCCTCTGAGAGGGACCAGAGCAACCTGCAACAAGTCAGCTCAGCCTGACTGAGTTCACAGCACACAGAGAGTGTGACCAGTGCTGGGCAGTAGAGATTACTGTACAATTTCTGGTCAGGAATGACACATAAAGTTGAGGCTTGTTTCTAAGTGCACCCTAGGAGCACAGAGGAGTTAAATGACTTGCTCATGGTCACACAGTACGCAAGTGGTGGCTATGGTATTCAAATGCAGTTCTGCAGGTCTGCAGTTCAGTGCACTTAATCTCTGTGCTATACTGCCTCCCAGATAACCAGTGCAGGCAGCAGTTCATGTCTGCAGTGCAGTCACCCAGCCCAATAAATTGAGCTGTTAGCTTGCTGAGTGACTGAACAGCACCAGTGGTAACCAGGGATAAATATACTGTCAGGCATCTCCCTCATGATCTCCGGATGGGGTAGGGAAACTAGGGGTCATGGTCCAGCAGCAGCAGGTGGAAAGAGCAACAGTCATTCAGACAATTTAAGCAAATCGCAAGCTTAACTAACAGCAATCAGCAATGAAAGACAAAAAAAAAAAAATAAAATAAAACAATAGGATGAAAATCACTGCAGCAGCTACAAGGTCAGTTTTTTTTACCTGATAGCACCTACTGTAGGTCAAGTGTTCATAGACCTTGTCAAGTGAACAACCCCACCTAAACTGCAGAAAAAATTTCTAGGCCTCCCCAGGTCTTTCAATATCAGTAGCGTACTTTGCAATGTATATTTATGTGCAACTCTGAAAACAACAACTATGTTTCTTTATAAGACATGACTTAACATGTCATTGTTTATTACAGCAATTTATTGAACAATTAAGAATCTGTCCCTTTTCTTCATACTGTTTACCCTCTATTACAACTGGAATCAGACTCATCCTCAATCTAGTGTCAACCCCTCTTCAACTGAACTTCTTCAAAACACTGGACTCGTGCACCAAGGTATATTTTTTACTCCAAATTAACCTCCACCCCAAAACACCATAATGACTCAGCCCCCAGAACTCACATGTGAGTCGAAATGTTCTATGCGTAACCTTATTCAAAATGGCCACCTGGGGCTAAGTGAGACTTTTTAAACAGTTCTGCCCTCATCTGCAGCAAGGTATATCTCACCCTTCTCCACACCCACCCACCATCCTGCTTTTTAAAAACACTGTGGGCTTGTGTACTGCAAAGTATGCCTCTCCCATCCCCAACACACACACACACACACACACACACACCATCAGGCTTTTTAAAAATGTTCTGGATTTATCTACAGCAAAGGATACCTTGCCCCCCCACACACGCACCATCATGCTTTTTAAAAACAAAGCAGGGTTCATTATCCCCCAACACACACACACCTTAAGCATAGGACTAGGTTGGAGCTGTGGTTCTGAGATATTTGGTCACCAATTAAATCCTTGAGGTCTGAGTCCACAACAAGTCTAATTCACAGGTCAGTCAGTAATGTTCAGCAAGTTTTTGTAGTTAGCCTGGTAAAGCCAAAAGCAGCATGGCACAGAGATTATTGCTGGAAGCAGCTCAGAGCCAGCATCTTTGACTGTGTATATTTGTAAGTTAAGCAGGCTACAGATTGGAGCACAGCACTCTGCCGACACCCACTCCCCATGCTGGTGTGGTGAAATATTCAATGAGAGAAGAGGGACACACAGCACTAACACTAATGGCTTGAAAAAGCTTTAAGTTTAAAATGAGAATTCTTGGTATTTGCTTACACCTTGAAACCCCCTCCCTGCACTTATGCCATATGATGTGTTTATCTGACATGGGGAGGAGACATGGCTGGCCACAGACTGACAAATGATTAAGAAAAGGCCTTGAGTTTGAAATGTAAATTGTGTTGTCTGCTTGCCTTACAACCTTCCTCCTCCCTCTTTACTCATGCCAACGCACTGTCTGCAGACATAAATAGGTCAACAAATTTGCTAATTAACAGCTGTGCAGTTAAAGGAGTAGTCCACCCAAAACTTGCAAAAAACATATGTTGTGCAGAGTGTTTTGATTTATATGTTAAGTTGTTGTGTGTCCTTCCCTCTGTCTGCTATTAAGAGTTTTTCCTAAATTAGCCTGCTAGCTTTAAGGTAGTTTTACGACCTCTGGAGACATCCATCTGAAATAACTTAATTGTATTTCTTTGTCCTAAAATGCACCTTGCCTCATGTGACAGTGATGTAGCAGAGACCATAAATCCAGCAGAAAGCATTGCTTTACAATCAATTCACAACAGTAGAGATGGCTATATTTTAAAATCTGTAGAATTCAACTTAGTGACTATCCTCATTTTAAAGATCTTACTGTCCTGAAGAACTTTGCTGTTGGTAATTTTTGTGCAGCTTGTAAAGCTTCCAAGATGTTTAGTTTGTTTGGCATGTGTGCTGAAATTTGGGTCTCTGCTACATCACTGTCACATGAGACAAGATGCACTGTGGGAACAAGAAATACAATTAAGCTGTCTAAGATGAAGATCCCAGGGGTTGTAAACTAGCATAAAGATAGCAGGCTAATTTAGGAAAAACTCCTAATAGCAGTCAGAGGGAAGGAAACACTAGAACTGCACATACAAATTAAAACACTCTGCATAACATATATTTTTTGCAAGTTTTGGATGGACTACTCCTTTAAGGTGAGGGGAATAGCTTACTTCAAAGGATTTTCACCTAGTTACAGCTGGTAGCAACCGACAAGGGTTGTGATAAAAAACAGCCAGATATTCAGAGAAATGGAAAGAGCCAGGCAGTCACACTGTAATTAGACAACAGGAACCAGGGGTTGCAAACAGAGTGTACGGGTCACAGAAAATTCATAGGGTCACAAATGTTACCATTGGCAACCCCTAAATGATGTTCCTGTGGGTCAGTTCAGTCCAGGGAAGGGAACCTAAGTGAGATGAAATCGTTTGAGATGGTTGTAAGTATTTAAAATAATGTTTGGGAGTCAATGTGTATCTTGATTGAAAAGTAGGAAAACGGTCATTAACAGAGGCCATGCTAACTGTGATGGTTGGGTCCAGAGGAAAGAAGCTGGGAGGAATGGGGAGTTGGGAAATTGTAAAGTTAGGATTCAAAAAACAGTCTGGGCTAAGCTACGTGTGGTTGGTATACGTAGATATTGACTGAGTTGTGCATGGGCACGGAGAGACCAGTAAATAGGGATTCTTTTCAAGGAACAAGGGAGAGCAGAGTGGGAACATATAGAAGGGCCATGGGCTGAATACTACAGCTCCTACAGAGAGCTCTTTTCAGGTTTAACCATTATGGTTAGTAGTAATCATTGAGGTCCTTAAGGATGGCACATCCCCAGTTGAAGTACTTCAAACCCTGAAGTGCCAAGTAGTTAAAATAAAAATTGGGGAGGAACAGCCCACCAAGTTGTTTGGGGAAACTAAGTTTGTAATAAGTTCTCCTAACTGATTTATTCTGCCATAAAATGGAATTCAGAAGTGATTGCAGCTGGCAAAACCAGATATGTGGCAAGATAAAATTTAACATCCCCAAAGGGTATGAAAGGTGAGTTAGAATAATCATTTTTATTACATTGACCAACCTCATCAGGAGAAAGGGAGGGCTGTCCATCTATGTAAGTCTGGCTTAACAGAAAAAAGAAGGGGCTCAAGATTTAGTTTACATAAGTTCGAAAGGTTCCTCAAAATAAAAAGACCCAAATAATGAAGTGCCTTAGGTTCTCACTGAAGGTCTAAGTCAACAATATTTTGTTTACTGACATAGGAGTTCAGGGGCAGAACACTAGTTTTACCTAAGCTGAGTTTATAAGCAGAAAGTTTCCCAAAGGCTTGCATTTTTTTTGTTAGTTAATCCTTTTTTCTACTTTTGGCTCCTGGTCTGCTTATCTGTGTCCTGGCATCCAAATTCCTCCAGCCACAATCCTGAGGATCCCCAGCTCCTAGCTGGACCTTTTGCAGCTCTACCGCCATGACGGGGTGGTGGAGAGCCCCCCCCTGCGCTCACCCACCAGGACCAGATCCATTAATGTGCCCCAATACCCTCAGAGCCTGTCATCCCCCTAATGTTTTCTATGCCACTGTACCACCCTGTCCTCTGCTAGGGGCCACCAGTGCACCCATAGCTACATAGCCCCCACCCGGAGAGGGAGAACAATCCATTGGATGCTCAATCCCTCTCCTCCCCTGCTGACTCCTGACAATGCGGGCTCATTCCCGAACCTGGGTTGCCAGCATGGCACAAGGTGTGGCATCCAGTACCTCAACCCTCAGCACCACTGGGCCAGCCTAAAGGATTCAATTTTGACTAAGGCAGCAGGAGGAATTGAAGTTGTAGGGTGTGACAGATGTAATAAAATATCATCTACATAGATGGAAAGCTTACTCTGCCTGTTGAATCTGATTTTCTTGAACCTGGGAGTTCCTCTTTAACCTCAAAATTAAAGGTTCTAAATACAGATTGAAAAGGAAAGGTGATATGGGGCATTCTTGCCGGGTTCCAGAGGTAACAGATAAAGGTTTCAAAAAGATCCCATTGCATAATAAACTAGCAGAAGAATTATTATAGAGACACCGCACTCATCTAATAAAGTCTTCCAGAATGTTGTAGGCCTGAAGTACCTCAAATAAGTGTGGCCAGGAAACCTGATAAAAGGCTTTCTTGACATCCAGGTAGATCAGCACTGCAGGGGTTCTGGTCTTCCCAGAGGCTGATTAAGTGGAATAATTTGCAGGTATGATCACTAGAATTGCATCCCTTCATAAATCCTACTTGTTTTTGTCCTATTAAACTGGACCAGATCCCTTCCAGTCTTTGAGCTAGAATTTTTGCCAATATTTTAAGATTTGTATTAATAAGGGAGATAGGGCAGTAACATGAAGGAACAAATTCATCGTTCCCAAGTTTAAGTAGGAGAGTAATACACACCCGAGAAAGAGATAAATGAGTCAAGCCATGAAAATGGAGAAAATTAAAAAATGTTGACCAAAAATAGGAGTACATTCAGCAGAAAAAGTTTTATAAAAGTTAGAAGGGAGCCATCAGGGCCAGGGACCCTGTTGGTTGGAAGAGTAGCAATTGCCCAACAGACTTCTGTGGCTATAGTTGGACCTATAAGGAAAGCACTCTCTGCTCAGCTGAAAGGAGCATCAAGGGCACTTATAAATACTGTGAAACAGTGTTATGGAGGTCAGGGTCAGCTGGAGCAGTGCATTATAAACATTCATAATATATACAAAAGGCCTCCACAATTTCTCATGGTTTAGAAACAAGGTCCTGTGAACCCTCCAATTTAAGCTTGTGTTATCACCCAAGCAGATTCCTGCTGCCTTAGTCTTAAGGCCAACAATTTACCCGCCTCCTCCCCTTGCTCTAAATAACATACTTTAGTTAAAAAAAATAGGCAGTTTAGCTTTTTCATTCAAGAGGGGCACATACTGAAAGCAAAGGGAGTCAAGAGTCAGCCAAATGTGCTCTGGAGTAGTAGGAGAAAGAGAAGCTTCTAATGTTCCAATCTGAGATAGTAAATCATTAAGGTGTGTTTGGCATCCTTTAGCTTTTTTAGAAGTGAGGTGAATACATTTGCCCTGAATTGCTGTTTTGGCCACACCCCAAAGCACATTTAGGTTAGCAATCGAATTGGCATTGGTGTCAAAAAAGGTCAATATAAAATGTTTTAATGAGTCCACCACCACCTTGTCCTGTAACAACTGAGTATTAAAACACCACACTGAATCTTTATCAGAACTGCCATTGCTGGTCAGTGCAAGCCAAACAGGTGCAAGGTCAGAAAGGGCAGTTTCCTTAACTTCACAACCCCCACCCCAGGAATATTTTCTTGGTTTATAAAAAAGAATTCAACCTGGAAAAAGATTCGTGTGGAAGGGAGTAAAAAGTGTAGCCATGTTCAGTAGGATGTAATACTTGGAAAGGGTCTGTAAGACCCAGAAGATCTACAGATTCCCTTAGACTGTGTTGGGTGGGTGATAAATCTTTCTTAGGGTGGTGTGACCTATCTACGTCAGGTGGATATAATATATTCCAGTCACCACTTATGACGATAAGGATATGGATATAGGGAGTTAACAGGGAAGCTAAATGAGTGAAAGACTGAGGGTTGTTGAAGATGGAACCATATACCAAACCTGGTAGGACCTCATGTAGTCCTAATCTCCCATGAATAAAAATGTGACGTCCCTCTATATCCCAAAGTTCTGAAAGAAGTTGGAATGGAAGTCATCTAGCAGGCAAAATACAAATGCCGCTTTTTTAGTACTATTAACAGCACAATAGACCTGACCAACCTAGTCTTTCCTGAAAAATGTAAGCTGGTCTCTCTTGAAGTGAGATTCCTGCAAGTAGGCAATATCCATACCCATCTGCTCCAGGTATGTTAAAATGCTGCATCTTTTTTTAACATCCTGAGTGCCTTTTACATTCCAAGTAGTAAAAATATAGTGGTCCCCAATTAAATTAACTCAAGAAAAAAGCGAGGTACACTATTAAGCACTGCATGACTATGAACAAAGAATAGTGAGCAGCACTCCCCATCCCCTCATTACATGTACACCAAGTCCCAAGAATAATCAATAAGTTAACCAGGAAAAATGCAACACAGAGAACCCCATCACTGTTTTTGCCCCCACCACCTCCGCTGGAAGGCTGATCCAGGAATCCACTACTCTTTCTGTGAAGTAGTACTTCTCACATCTCTCCTGAATGTACACCTCTTTAGCTTCATAGCATGTCCCCTTTTTGTTGAGCACCTTTTTTTTTTCTGCACAGTACTTCCCTCCTGTACCTTATTTACCCCAGTGAGGTATTTAAAGATCTCTATCATATCTCCCCTCTCCCGCCTGTCTTCCAGGGTGTGCATATTGAGGTTCTTTAGTCTCTCCTCATAGGGCTTTTGATGCAGACCCTTTATAATTTTAATTGTCTTCCTCTGGACCACCTTCATTCTGTCTATGTCCTTCCAGAGATGTGGTTTCCAGAACTAGACACAGTACTCTAGGTGGGGTCTTACCAGTGATCTATACAGAGGCAATACCACCTCCCTCTTCCTGCTGGTGATACCACTCTCCATGCACCCCAGCATCCTACTAGCCCTCTTGAATGCCTTGTTGCACTTCCTGACCACTTTTAGGTCATCTGATATGCTTACCCCAGGGCCTCATTCATGCTTAGTAGTTGTCAATACCATTCCACTTGTTTTGTACTCCATTCCTAGATTTCTGTGCCACAAGTGCATTATTTTGCACTTTTTCACATTGAAACCAGGTTAATAATTGGGAGGTCTCCAGTACTGTAGTGAGACACTAGAAGTTAGAGTAGTTTTGTTTGAAGGGGAATAGATTTTTCTAGATAAATACAGTCAGAATTGTTCCTTGTGTAATTCATTTGATTTGCTTAACTTTCAACCTCTTTTCTTATTCTAAAAAGATATTATCATTTGCCTAAAAAGGTTGTGTGATGTGTTGACTCCCATACAGTTGTTGTCTAAGTATATTTGAGGTATTATTTTCTGAAGTCCTTTAAAAAAGGAATAATGCCCAACAGGGTGGGTGTTATGCTGGGATAAGGCACAGGCAGAGGGCATCCAACACCCTAGAAGGGATGTTATCCCAGCATAACACCCACTCTGGAGGGCATTATTCCTATTATACAATGGCACATATGAATAAAAATAGAAAAATGTGAAAAAAGTATATGCAAAAGTGTTTTTTTAATTTTTTTGTTGCGTAGGTATACATATTAAAAAAGTAGTCCTCCTCTATTGTTTGCATGTGCCCCCAAACACATTTATACAGCCAGACACAGTTTTCTGTCTTTCTTTGTCCCCCCATTCTGAAAGGGGTCTAATCAACAGTCTGACTTGAGGGGACTGAGAAACTTTCTGCTCCAGAACTTATTGGTAAGTCTCTCTGTCGGTGTTTTTTTTTTTTGGTTATGGCTTTTTCTATTTATAAACAGATTGCAAGTGCAGCATTTTTAGTCAGTGACCAGTGCTTGAAGTTCCTGTTCCATTGTCGCCACTGCTGTCAGTCACCCGCTGCTGCCGCTGTGAATTGCTTGCCTGGGGGAAACAGGAAGATCAGTTTTGTGGAAAAAAGTAATGGAGGAAGCTGTAAGCAGGAAGGGAAGCCGATCATACTGTTGGCGAGATGGGTAGCAAGGAAGGAGTGGGGGACTGCTGCGAAGCCGATCAGGAAGATGGCTTTCATTTTTTTTCCCTTTTTCTTTTTTAAAATAATAGATGACAACTTTGGGGGGACGTCTTAGGGCTACAGTTTATTGAACTGTGTGAAGCCGATCAGAACCTTGGCTTACACTTTGCCTGGGAGCAGGAAGCAAGGGATGGCTGCAGATTGTTTTCTTTTTTTACTTTTAATGTGGTCCTGATTCTCTGGGACTAGAGCCGGCATGTTAAGCTGGGATAACATCCTGGGTCCAGTACCAGATGGACCAATCAGAGTCAAGCATTCTTTTCTGTCATTGTGTAATTACTGTTCGTACATCTGGGCACCCAGCCCTCCAGGATAAAGCACCGCACACCCTGGACTGCCAAGTACATGAGAAATACCCCATGGGGAATGAATCTAGATCTGTTAGTTTTAGAGATAGCCAATAAAACATGGTAACAGTTATACTTTTTATACCTGCTTTATTATGGCTTAGGAACACATGTATTTCTTAAAGAGCAAGTCTTTATTAAAATGTTTCAACTACACTTATCTTTAACACTAGTGTTTTCTGGTTTTCTTAGCTATTCCTGTTATATGTCTATTAAATATTTCAGGTAATGAAGTGCACATTTTGCTGTACCGTTCAAAAAGACTTCCCCCTGCCTGCTTCATAACTGTGGTTTGTTACATCATAGTCTGTTGTCATAGTAAGCACTGTGATATAAACAAAGGTACTATGAGATCAGTAAAGGGCAGTCAAATCATTTTAGACAGACTTTTTAGAGGGCTATTAAGATGTGGTATAAACCCTGAAAAGTAAAAAAAATGTATTCCCCAGTGAACTCTTAAGAGCGGACACATTAAGAAAGAAAATGCAGATGAGCAGAGCTGCTCTTGAAAAGCCTGTATATGAATTATGCAGCTGTTTATTTTTTTGGGGTTGAAGGAATAATTCTCATGAAGGACATTTACTATCATTTTTTTTAATGTAAATGAGTATTTCTTATGTTTTCAAACAATCAAAGGGTGCCCATTTATAAACATAAGAAGCCCATTCAGAGTGTACATTACGGAGAGCTGATGTTCCTGGTGGCTGAAGGTACTCTACTGGACCTATTAACTCACAATGCACTCCATACATGCACACATACTTCACAATCCATATCCAGCCATGCCTTACTGCACACACATTGGGGCTTGGTGAAATTAGTATATTTCACTTTTCTGTGAAATTTTTGTGGAATTTTTCACAATTCATTAATTGGTCATAACTCAGTCTTTCTTGCAGCTAGATACCTGAAATATGCTTACTTTTTGTAAGGAGCCCTGAAAAGATGAAATAAATGTGGTCTAGTAGGTTAAAATCTACTGTACAATTTTCAGAAATTATTAATTGGCAAAATTTGCTCAAATATTCACAGATGCATAATAGATAATGCTACTAGAATTCCACTTGTGGAATTTAACTTTCACTAAGCACTTATCACTATTGAATCTATTTAGATATACTGAGCTGTTTGCAGTCTTGTAGTTCCTTTTCGGGTTACTGTTTTGTCCCGCATGCTTTCCTCTTTAAGCTTGACCAGGAAGATTCTGTAGACCTGCTTGTCACACTGATTTCCCATTTGTTTTTAAAAGACAAGCTCACTTCAAAAGAAAGTTGCCCTACTCCATTTTCTGCAGGACCCATTCCTTTGGAATAGCCAGAATTTCTCCTTCCTGGTTCTCCAGTCATTTTCTTCCATCACTAGATCTCTATGCGTTCCTCCAAGTTCTGGACTTCCAACTGTATTTGGTGCTCAGACCTGTCAATTTTACAGGCAGTGAGTCTTACACATCCTGCTTTCAAGTGTGAATTGTGCCTGTATGCTTTCTTTTATAACTAGAGGTCTACCATTCTCTTGTACTCAGCCTAGTTACCATTCCCTTGATGAACCCATGCATCTAACTCCTGCCAGTGGTGACCCCCTCTGCTAGCTATCTCCCCATCCTGTAGTTGCAATACCTTGACTTCCCTTTCCATTAACATGACCATGCCTCCCCCCTCTTTGCAGAAAATCAGTCCATCATGGATTTGACTATTGATCGCATTAATTTGACTTGTACTGTAGGCAGGAAAATTGCCTTACCAGCACTAGCATCATGGCACTGCATTGCCCCCCCCCAACACTCCTGCAACAGTGATGCCCAGCATCATGCTCCATAATAGAAACATAAAATTTGTCAACAGATAAGGACTGTTTAGCCCCTCCAGTCTGCCCATTTTGTCCCTGCCTATAGTATCACTGCAGACCCTACCTGATTTCCGGCTTCTTATCCCCCAACTTTCCTACCAAGATTCCTTTATGTCTATCCCATGCATGATTGAAGCCCACCACTGTTTTTCCCCTTGCCACTACTGCAGGAAGACTGTTTCAGGCATCCACCACTCTTTCAGTGAAAAAGTACTTCCTCACATCCCTCCTAAATTTTCCCCTTCCAGACTCATGGCATGCCCCATTACTCATGTGTCCCTTCTCTTCTGAAAAATATTCCCTCCCTGTACCTTATTCACTCCTGTGAGATACTTATGGGTCTCTGTCATGCCCCACTCCCTTCCAGGATGTACATACTGAGATCTGTTAGTCTCCCCACATAAGGCTTATGATGCAGTCTTGCACCATTTTGTTTCCCTCCTGTGGATAACCTCTACCCTGTCTCTGTCCTTCCTGAGATGTGGTCTCTAGAACTGGACACAGTACTCCAGGTGAGTCTCACCAATGATCAATACACTGGTAACAACACCTCACCTTTTGGTTGATATTCTTCTCCCTGTGCACCCCAGCATCCCACTGGCCCTTCCAAGTGCCATGTTGCACTGTCTCACCACCTTGATAATCCAAGGTCCCTTTTCTTTTTGGTGATTGTCAGTACTTCTTCCTCCATTTTACACACTAAATCTGTTTCTGTGTCCCAGATGCATGATTTTGCACTGTTTCACATTGATACCCAGCTGCCATACCCTTGACCACTCCTTGAGTTTCCTCAGGTCTCTACGTATTTGCTCTACCTTGTTTGGAGTATCTACCCTGTTGCAGATTTTAATATCATCTACAAAGAGGCATACCTTCCCTTCAAGAGCCTCTGCAATGTCACTTATAAAGACATTAAAGAGGACTGGTCCCAGTACTGATCCTTGAGGTACCCCATACTGATCATTTCCCCTCATTAGAATGAGTACCATTTACCACCACCCTCTGTCATCTGTACATCCACAAGTTCTGTACGCAGTTTACCACCTCGGGTCTCACCTCTGAACTTTTGACATGACATCAGACCCATGAATCTATGCTGCTTCAGGTCTTGCAACCCACTGGATTCAAGATACTTTGCTATCCATTCTTTTAAAAGTGTCTCCATTAACTACCTGGACCATGGACCCTTCTATCAGGATGGGGTAGGGATTGCCTCTTCCACCAGAAAATTGCCACCTGGAACCAGAAAAAGAGCAGCCAGGAAGAGGAATTGAAAGGCTCAGGCAAGGCAGCCTATCAGATCCTGACTGCACCTCCCTCCCTCCCTGTGGACCAGGAAGAGTGAAGGCTTTAAATATCCCCTTTAGGCCAAAAGTAATGCCACAGACCCTTCTGTTGGGAAGGAGAAGGGATTGGCCCCTCCACCAGAAAATTGCCACCTAAAATCAGAAAAAGAGCAGCCAGGGAGAGGAATTAAAAGGCTCAGGCAAGGTAGCCTACCAGACTCAGGCCATACCTCCCTCCCTGCACAGCAGTCAATCAGAAGGGCTGTCTCAGCCAACCAGGAAGAGTGTGGGCCTTAAATAGCCCTTTCAGGCTGAAAGTAATGCCATGGACCCTTCTGGCAGGATGGAGTAGGAATCACCCTCTCTACCAGAGAATTGCTGCCTACAATCACAAAAAGAACAGCCAGAGAGAGCTCAGGCAGGACAGCCTATCAGAGCCTGGCTGCACCTCCCTCCCTGCAAGACAGCCAATCAGAGGGGCTGCCTCAGCCAACCAGGAAGTGCAGGGGCCTACATTAGGATTAGGCCATCAAGCGGCCCCCTGTGCTGCAGCCCCCCCCACTAAAAGGACAGCAGAATCTACCCACTGGAGTCATCCCAATGAGGCAGCTGGCAGCCGGCCACTCTGCACATCTACTGAGCCAAGGAAAACCAAGCAGGACAATGATGAGCAGGGTAGTGTAAAAAACTGCCATTGCACTGCTAGTGTTGCTTAGGGCACCTTGCTAGCTAAGGAGTGTAGCTTGTGGATATTGTATTAATTTCAGCTATAGATATTGTTGTATTTCTAACTAAAGCTTTTGTGGCTTGTAGGCATTGTGTTATCCCAGCTGTAGGCAATGTTTTTATATCCAGTTAAAGCATTGTGGTTTGGAGGTGGTGTTTTATTCATTTCTCTGCAGTACTAGGTTATGTGTGAGATTAACATGGGGATTGTGAACTGCAATGAGTGTGGGGTGCTCATCTCCAGGGGGCTGCTCTGGAAAGTGGGACATTGCCCCATCTGCAAAACTCTTTCTGGGCTCAGGGTTCAGTTAGAGGCAGCATGGGTGGAAATATGCATGCTGCATCATCAGTTTAGTGGTAGCTCTTCCCCCAGTCCCACTCCTACAGTGGCCCACTGGCCCAGGGGTGTGGAGAGTGGTGGGGAGAGAGGGGGGAAGGGATAAGGATTGGCCACAAGGACACAGTTTGGGCCAATGCCACTCTGACTGCAAATTGCTTTGCACCCCTTGCGGAGGTGCAGGAACCTGACTCAGTGGGGGAGCATCAAGTCAGTCAGTGAGCCTAGGCACAACATTGTAATGGCATCCAGTGCTGAGAATGGGATCAAAAATAAGAAGGCCAAACAACTTCTAGTAGTAGGGGACTGTATGATTAGATGGGTAGAGTCAGAATTGGATGGGGAAATGCACAAAGAGAGGATAGTTAGGTGCATCCACAGTGCATCAGCTAAATGGGATGTGGAGTACATAGAGAGGATGTTGGACAGAGTGAGTGGAGGGCTGGGAGTTCTTCTTCACCTGGTAACCAAGATCTAGCAAACTAGTCAATGGAAGCAGCAGAGCAGAGCTTTGAGAGACTGGGGCAAAGCTTGGCAAAGCACGCAAAGTTCCTGCCCCTCTCTGAGGTCCTTCTGGTGTGGGGTGGGGGGAAAGAGAACAGGATTAGACAGATAGAGATAGATAAGTTTAACAGGTGGCTAAGGGGATGGTGTCAAGAAAACGGTTTTCACTTTGTGGGCAACTGGGAAGTATTCTGAGAATGGAAGCTAGTCTGGGATGATGGCTTCCACCTAACAATGGAGGGGGTAAGAGCACTAAGACAGACGTTTGAAGTCTATATTGGATGTTTGAACTGACTGAGGGGGGAGTCTGAAGCTAGGAGGACTATCATGGCTAGTGGGGGGCGAGGTAACCTAGCTGACACTCCCCCACAAATGGGGTCTGGAAACAAAGAAATTTGATGAGATCATATTGTTCAGTTCAAGGCTAAGGTTAGATAGGTGAAGAGAAGTAGGGGGTACAAGGAAGATGTTACGGATAGCACAGGATGGAAAGAGCCAAGGGGGAACAAGGGAAAACTCTGAGCTCAACAAAAAATATGTAGCTGGTTCTTGGAAGTGGGTGTGCCTCAACGCCAGGAGCCTGGGCAACAAAATTAGTGGATTACAGGCATTGGTAGCAAATACTAAGGTAGAACTTGCAGCCATCAGAGAAACCTGGGCCACAGACAGCAACAACTGGGACCTTACATTACCAGGATACTCACTTTTCAGAAGAGACAGGAGAGGAGGCAAGCCCTTTATGTTCGGGAGAGTATTGACCTAGTAGAAAATGGAAGTATCAAGAGTGAAACAGAGGAAGTCAAGTCACTATGGGTGCAGCTCACAGCAGTATCGGGCAAAAAAATTCACATGGGGCTGCTATATTGACATCCGGGACAGGGAAAGGGGAAGGATGTGGAACTCGTAGAGGAAATAAAGGGTGACAGAAAAAGGGGAGGTAGTGGTAGTCAGAGATTTAAACCTTCCAGAAGTAGACTGGGGTGTTCCAGTAGCAAAAAGTTCTAGAAGTCAAGCTATGTTGGAAACCCTCCAGGACTGTCTGTTGACCCAGCTGGTACAGGATCATACCAGGCAGGGATCCATTCTGGATGTGGTTCTCACAAACTCAGAAGCAGCTAGGGCAGTAAGAGTAGGGGAACCACTAGCTAACAGTGACCATAATTCCATCTGGTTTGAGTTGTCCCTTGCAGATGAAAGAACATACTCACGGATGGAGGTCCTGAACTTAAGAGGGGAGAAATTTGATAAGATGAGACTGTTGGTAAGTAACAAATTGGCCAAGGTTAAGGATAGGACAGGAGTGGAAGACGTGGGGATTTATAAAAGTGTCAATCCTTGAGGCTACAAATCTCTGTGTTAAATGACTTGTAAAAAGAAATAAGTACAAGTGACCCATACGGTTCTCAGTGAAGGTTAGGGAAGCTGTCACTGCCAAAAGGGAAGCATTCTATAGGTTTAAAAGGAGCTAGGAGAGGAAGAGTGGGAGGAATCCATTCAAAAATGAGGGCAGCATAAAGAGCAGAAAGTGAGGCAAAGGCAACCATGGAGCTGCGGATTGCTAAAGGGATTAAATCTGAGGAAAAACAATTCTTCCGTTACATCAGGGAAAAAAGAAAGAAGAGAGAGGGGATTGTTAGGTTGGTAGACGATGGTAAGGTGATCAAGGATGATGGACAGAAGGCCACAGTCCTGAGCAATCACTTCTGCTCTATTCACAAGGGAGAGTGTGGGTCCCCTACTTGAAGAGGCCTCATTGCTGCTGCTGTAGTAATCCTGGGGATGGAAACCCAAGTAATCACCAAAGACAGGGTCCAGAAAGGGCTGGTGACCCTTAAGATAGATAACGCAGCAGACCCAGATGGGATGCATTTGAGAATGTTAAGGGAGTTGGCAGAAGAGATGGCTGATCCCCTGGCACATCTTGTTCAACAGCTCACTACAGACAGGGGTGGTACCAGAAACTGGAGAGTGGCTGATGGCTGATGTAATGCCACTGTATTGGGGGGGGGAGACAGGAAACTGCAGGCTGGTTAGTCTCACATCTCTTGTGTGAAAACTATTGGAGTCCCTAGTCAAGCAAGACCTCATAGACTACCTGGAAAAAGATGGTCGCCAGGACAATAAGGAGCATGGGATCATGGCAGACAGGTCATGCTAGACCAACCTTATTGTCTTTTTTGATTGGGTGACTAGGGAGCTGGACAGGGGCCACACAGTGGATCTCCTCTAATTTGATTTCAATAAGGCATTTGACTCATTGCTGCATAGGCACCTGTTAAAGAAGTTAGAGGACCTTGGTACAGCAAGGGACATAGTCAGGTGGGGGGGATTGGCTTAAGGATAGGCAATAGAGGTTGCTGTCAATGGAAGAAAAGGTGACAAGTGGGGTACCACAGGGATCGGTCCTGGGCCCGATCATTTTCAACATGTTCATTAGTGACATTGATGAAGGAATCCTGGGTAAGCGTGCCCTCTTTGCTGATGACACTAAGATTTGTGGAAGGGTAGATAGTATTAAGGGAGTTAGGGAACTGCAATATGATCTCCAGGGGCTAGAGAGATTGTCAAATGTGTGGCAGCTGCAGTTTAATGCAAAGAAGTGTAAGGTGTAATGCACCTGGAGAAGGGTAACCCCCAGTCAGAGTACTGACTAAATGGGGTTCAACTCAATACCACTACAGAAGACTGGGACCTGGGAATCATTATTTGTGACACCCTAAAACAGCCAAGCCAGTGCAACAAACAATACAGCAAAGCAAGCAAGATGCTGGGCAGTATAGGGAAGGCATAGATAGTAGGAGCAGGGAGGTAATTGTCCCCCTTTATTGATTCCTGGTGAGGCCACACCTGGAATGCTGTGTCCAGTTCTGGAGCCCTCACCTAAGAAAGGACAAGGACGGGCTAGAGGCTGTGCAGAGAAGGGCAACAAAAATTATACAGGGCCTCCAGGGGGTCTCCTATGAGGAGCAACTGAGAGCTCTAGACATATACTTACTGGAGGCCAGATGAGGGGGGGGGATATGATTGAAACTTTTAAGTTCCTGAAAAGCATAAATAGGATGCCCCACACAGAGCTATTCAATAGGAGCACCAGCTCTGCGACACTCGGACATAAATAGAAACTGTGGGGAGGGAGCTTCAGGAAGGATGTGAGGAAGTACTACTTTACTGAAAAGGTGGTGGAGCCATTAAACAGTATGCCTGCTGAGGTGGTTGGTGCAAAGACCATGGATGGCTTCAAACATGGGTAGGAATCAGTAAGAGTACAACAAAATAAGCTACATTCAAAGTACAGGGGTAGGGAAGGATGAGCTGAAGGGGGGGGGGAAGTAGGATCCCAGATTGACACTAGGTCACAGGAAACTTTGGGCAGACTCAAATCCTCAATCTTTTTCTGTCATCATGTTCTATGTATCTATGTATCAATCCCCACCTTCCCCACCTCCTACTTTAGACTGATCAGCCTATAGTTGCCAGCCTCCTCTCTGCTGCTGCTCTTAAGAAGTGTGACTACATCTGCCTTCCTCCAGTTCTCTGGAACCACTCCTTTTTCCAGGGGGTTGTTGAATAGAGCTGTTAGAGGTACAGCCAGTATCTGGCTGAGTTCCCACAGCACCCTTGGCTGTACCACATCTGGCTCCATTGCCTTATCCACATTCAGATTTGCATGTCATTTCAGGACTCTTTCCTCTTTCCTCTTTTAATGGACTTGTATCTATCTACCTCCCCTCAGTGTCCCTGCTGCATCTTTGGGGCAATAGTCTCTGATAGTGGGTGAGTGACCAGGGTTTTATTTCTGGTCATGGGATACAAGAGCAAGGGCAGGAGTGAGCACCATGAGCTTGAGCATGCAGAGATGTGTGCAGAGAGGTGCGCATGTTTGCATATTCATGGGTTAATGGGGAAATGGCAGTAGAAAATAAATTGGTAAATACCTGATTGTGGAAGGTGAGATCACCCCTATGCTTGTCTCTATTTCCTTGAAGCTAGCAGCGAGTGAGTAAACATGGCCAAATCCATATTAACAGTAAATGGTGACCTGGGAGTTAAATGTCTCCTTTGTGAAATGTATCAGTTGGTGGATGTAAATACAGACTATGCGGCATTTGAATGTGCCAAATGTATTCAGAATAGGGAGTTTCAAAGAAATATCAATGAACTAATGTCTAGACTGGAAAGATTGGAAAGTAGAATGAAATGATTGTGAATTTGAGAGTTCTATCAAGTTTAAATAAGGGGTGAACTAGTGAGAAAGTCATTGAAGGAGAACAGTATGGGTCAAAATGGAAGAAACAGTAGGATATAGATACAGGCAATGAGAGGGATGATAGTGACTGGTGTAAAGTAACAGCAGTAAAAAGGAAAAAAATGAGGAAGAACCCCTTTAAAGAGTATGTCTCCTAGACAAGGACACGTTCAGTTAGCAAATACATTTCATGCACTAACAGAACATACTGTTACTGAAGAGGATGTAAATCAAGGAGAGGAAAACATAAATACCTCCTGCCTTCAAAGTGGAGGAAACCCTGCATTCCCCCTCCCCAGAAGTAAGGAATAGCAATCAGCAGATAATAATAATCGGGGATTCAATCATTAAATACACTGACAGATATATTTGTGGACATAATAAAGAAAACACAATGATCAGCAGTTTTACGGGGGCAGGGGTGCAAGATTGATGTAAAATGGTGGACAATATATTTAAAGAGGCAGGAGTGTGACCAATAGCTGTAGTGCATGCAGGAATAAATGATTTAAGTAGAAAACAATTACCAGAAATACAACAGGAGTTTATTGAACTGGGGACTATGTTGAAAGAGAAAGATGGGGAAGTGATCTTTTCTGAGATACTCCCTGAACCTACAGCCTCAATGTATAAACGGAAAAAGATAATATTAACAAATGCATGGCTTAATAAGGGGACCCAGGAGAACGGTTACCACTTCCTACAGCAGTGGGATACTTTTGATGGCAAACATAATCTGCATAGTAGAAATGGTTTGCATTTGAACTTTTGGTGTAGCAGGATATTGGGAAGTAGAATTAAAGCTGAAATTCAGAAACATTTAAACTAGAAAGGGGGGATGATGATGGGTTTTATAGATTGTCAAAATGTTGCTAAGAAAAGTAACAATTCTAAGTATCTGTCAAAAAAGGATAAGGTAAAAATGGCGTTTCTCAATACCAGAAGTCTTAATAAGGAGAAGATAGCAGATTTGGAAATTTTAAGTAGTAGGGGTCAGTATGACATAATGGGTGTGGTTGAGACATGGTGGAACAAGGACATTAGCTAGAATAAACAAATAGAGTGGTACCATTTGATAAACAAAGATAGGATAGGAAGGGGGTGGTGACCATATACAAAAAGTAAGATATTGAACATCATCAAATAGAGGTTGAAACTGACTATGGTAATATAGAAACTATAGAGTTAGACATTATTGGAATATTGGGTAGGAAGTTTAAATTAATAACTTTATATAGACCTCTGGATACTGACAACACTGATACAGATACATTCATAAAATATATAGTGGATACGGCACAAAGAGAGGATATTATAGTAATGGGGGAATCTAAATATCCTGGAGATCAACTGGGAAAGTGAAAATATCAACATTAGGGCAAGTAAAATATATAGTGAGTTAACAGCAGTAGGAGTAGAACAGTGTGTCCACGCGGCAACTAGAGGTAGTAATAACTTGAATGTTATTTTAACAAATATAAGTGACAATATTAATACTATTGATATAACCCCCCCGATCAAGTGACCATGACATAATATAATTTCAGTTGGATAGACAGAAGAAGTGAATAAGAGGAAATACAATTCATGTACTGTATAATAAGGCTAATTATACAAAAATTAAGAAAGAACTAAGGCATTTTAATTGGGTAGATTTATCAAGAGAATTATCAGTGGAGGAATCTTGGAATTTGTTCAGACAATTTGGAGGAGAGATATGTTCCAACAAAAAAGGTATATGATAACAGAGGGAAAAAAACCCGATTTGGTTAAATAGAATTGTAGTTGGCCTAATTAGGAAAAAAAAGAAACACTACAAGAAAATAAAGAAGCAACAAACAAATGAGAACAGGGTGAAATATAGGAAAATTCTACATAATTTAAAAAAGAAATTAGGAAAGCAAAAATACAAGTAGAGCTTAAGCTAGCAAACTCTAAAGCCAATACCAATGTTTTTTTGCCTATGTCAACAACAAAAGAAGTAATAATAGACAGGTAGGACCGATTAATGTAGAAGGAGAACTTATAATAAAGCCAGAAGATATGGCTAGAGAATTTAATAATTTCTGCTGTACTATGTTTAATGAAGATCAATTAGGACAGGCTAAGGAGTTGCCACATATTGTAAATGACCTAGCTGGACTAATTACTTCAGAAAATGTTTGGATTAAAATAAAGAAACTTAAAGTGGACAAGTTGGTGGGATATGATGGGCTACATCCAAGATTTGTACATGAGGTGACAGAAGAAATTGCTCCAATAACAGCAGACATCAGAAGGAGGTGATTGTCTGATGGATATGTGCCAAGAGACTGGAGAGCAGCTATTGTGGTGTCTATTTTTAAAAAGGTATCAAGGATGGATGTGGCCAATTATAGACTGGTTAGCCTGATGTCGGTGGTGAGGAAAATAACTGAAGGAATAATAATGGATGAAATAAGTAATTATTTGGAACAAAATAAATTATATGATAGAATGCAGCATGGATTTGTAAAGAACAGATCAAGTGCTACTAATTTAGTCACTTTTTACAATTATGTGGCAGAGAAATTGGATGAGGGTAGGGCTATGGATGTGGCGCTACTGGATTTCACCAGGGCATTTGATAAGGTTCCTCATGGAATATTGATAACTAAGTTGGTGGAACTGGGTGTTAATATTAACATAGTGAGATGGATTATGAAATGGCTAACAGATCAAGTACAGGTGGTAAGAGTGAATGGTTATCTGTCTGGTGAGTGGAGGGTGATGAGTGGGGTGCTGCAGGGGTCCATTCTGGGTCCCATATTGCTTGGTATATTTATAAGGGATTTAAATATTAGTAGTTCCAACAAAATTAGTAAGATTGCAGATGATGTTAAGATTGGAAGGGTAGTGGATACCTTCGAGGAGAGGCTTGTTTTTGATCATGATCTATTAAACATCGGGGACTGGGCAGCTAAGAATGGAATGATATTGAGAATGGAGAAATGTAGAATATTACACATGGGAAGAAATAACATCCATCAAGATTATTATTTGCAGGGAAGTAGAATGAGAGAGTCAACTGGGGAAAGAGACTTAGAGGTTTATATTTCTAATAGCTTAGAGAGTGAGATGCATTGTGAGGTAATTGCAAAGAGAGCAATGAACTTGGTGCATTGCATCTGTAGGAGTTTCTTTTCTCATGACAGTAGAGTATTATTACCACTGTATAAAACATATATAAGGCCAATTGTGGACTACTGTTTGGTAAGCTGGAGTCCATTCCTAAAGAAGGATAAGATTCTGGTGGAAAGGCCACAGCGGGCTCTTACTAAATTAATTCCAGAATTAAAAAATATATCCTATGAGGAAAGGTTAATGAATCTCCAGTTGTGGCCTACAGAACTGAGAAGAAGGAGAGGAGAGTTGTTGCTATTTTATAAAATATTATATAATGAAGAACTAAGGGAAGAGCTGAATCTGAAATACAGGTTGCAGAAATATAATCTTAGGGGACATGAGCTTTAATTGATTGAGGATAAGTATAGAACCGAACTAAGAAATTTTTTTTTTTATTTAGTTGTTTAACCAGGTATAGCACACTAAGCTGAAAGCTTTTTTACATGAGCAACTTGGGAGCACAAGGAGGTTAAGTGACTTGCTCAGGGTCACACAGTATGCAAGTGGAATTCAAACCCAGGTCAGGTCTGCTGGAAGTCACCAAATTTGCAGCTCAGAGCCTTAGACCACTGCGCTATACTGCCTCCTATAATAGTTTCAAGATCAGAACTATAAGAGAATGGAATAAGTTGCCACAGGATGTAGTGGAGGCAGAAAGTTTCAGTATCTTTAAAGTAAAATTAGATAGACACTTTTCGGTTGGCATCCTTTTTTTTCAAATTTTAATCTTTTTATTCAAAAAGAAAGCAGAGTTGAATTACAAATGCAGTCACATATGTTTCATATCTATTGATACAGACCAGATTCCAAAATAACAGAAAAAGAAAAAACACAAATCCAAAAGCAAGAACTCTGCTAGGTATAAAAATGATGTCTGAAATTTTCTAAAACTATCAACCCTCCCATAATCTTTCCCCATCCCCTCTCCCTTCCACCACCAAAGGAATTATGGTTCTCACATATGTTCCTCTCCCAGAAATTAGAGTTCTCCTTGTTGAATATGGAGGAGAATTATAGGTTGTGTAGCCATTGTAGAGAAGGATGAAAGCCATTAATGGCTGACCCTACATAGTCAGTAAAGTTTGCAATGGTTCCCAAGTTTTTTTATATCTAGTGGAGCACCCAGAGAGGTTTGTGACTAAACATTCAGCCTGTAGAGCAAACTGGATCTCCCTATACCATTCCATGAATTGGGGAGTGACTTGGTCTAGCCAATGCCGTAAAATAACTTTCTTGGCACAGGCTGAAATTAGGGCCATATGAGGTCTCTGGTTACCTATTAGGAGTCCGGTGTAATCCCCTAAAATGCAAATTTCAGGCCTAAAGCATCTGAAAGTCCAAACAGGGGGTCCAAATGAGTACAGATGGAATTCCAAAAAGGAATGACCTTGGGACATGTCCAAAGAATGTGATATAGGGAACCAGGTTTCTGTTCACATCTGGAACATAAATCATAGATATCCGACCTGGTTGTGCCTTAGTGCTTGATTGTACCCTTGGGGATTTTTCTTTTCGTCTCATCAATCTTCATGCCCCCCAAATTAAAACTGCTAGGATTGAACTGTTTGGAGAAATGAAGCCTTTTTTATATACAAAAAAACATATTATTTGGGGAGTGACTTTAATTGTAGTGTGGACACCAAAATTACTGGTGTCACACAGCAGAAAATGTATTGTGACTCACATGCTTTGTTAGATGCTATCTCTGAAGCTTGTTTGAGGGATGCTTTCCGGACTTTACATAAGACTGATACTAGTGCTACTTATCATAGGCATATTTATTCCACCCGTATTGATATGTTTTTTGTTTCTAAATATCTTACTCCTATTTTATATATTCCTAAACCTACAAAATTCTCTGACCACAATATTTTATTCTGCACTCTAAGTGTATCTACTGTCCCTCCAAAAAATTTTTCACCTCATCATCGGTGGCGTTTAAATATGTCACTTTTGGATTCTCCTGATTATTTTTCTCAAATTGAGTTTTTTTTTGCAGCAAGGAACTCTATTATGTGTTCCTATGATACTCTCTTTGATTGATGGTTGGACACTAGAATGGAGCTTAAACGAGTTTTACTTTCCTTTGGTAGAAATAAAGCAAACTCTAATTATTTGAACTATCTTCTTCTTAGAAACCAATTATACAAATTAATGTCCCTCTCTTCTTGTGAAAGTGCATGATTTAAATCTCAGATTTTTTAAATTAAACAGCAAATGAAACACTATCAATATGATAGGGCTAAATCATTGGAGATGGAGTTTAGATTTGGGATGAAGAAAACACCAGCATCAGATCCATATGCTGCATGCAAGCAGCAGTTAGACAAAACCCTGATGACTAGCCTTTCTACATTAGATGGTACTGTGGTATCCACTGATTTGGAAATGCTATCGGTAATACAGCAGTTTGTTAGCTCCACTTTTAATTTTACTTCTGACAATAACTCTCCCCTTTTTCATGGGTTTACTACATCACTTCCTCAAATAACAGATTCTATGACACAGTGTTTATTACAACCTGTTTCTTCTCAAGAAGTTGAAGAAGTTATTAAGCAGTTAACTACTGGTACATCTCCTGGACTGGATGGTATTCCAAGCGATTTTTATAAAACTTTTCTGTCATATATGTCTTATTTTCTGCCCCTAGTTTTCAACTGTATGTTAACCTCTCCTCCTTCCTCTTGTGGCTTTAATACTTCTCTTTTGCATTTCTTGTACAAATCTGGAGATACAACACTATTGTCTAACTGGAGACCTCTTAGTCTCCTAAACAGTGATTACAAAAGTCTGGCTAAGATTATTAATAATAGATTATTAACAGTTGCTGAATTTCTTATTCATTCAGCTCAAACCTGTGCTGCTATTCCCAAGAGATGAATACAGCATAATTTATATCTTTTGAGGGAACTTTTTGAGGCTAGCAATAGACATAATATCTCAGGGTATGTGGTAGCTTTAGGTCAAGCTAAAGCTTTTGATAAAGTGCAACATAATTATATTTTTCCACTTTTATTACATTATGGTATTCCCAAACAGTTTGTATATTGGATTTCTTCATTATATGCTAATGCTACTATTATCCCTACCATTAATGGACTTTTTGGAACCGATATCCTCTCACTGTTGGTGTTAGACAAGGATGTCCTTTAAGCCCTCTTTTATATACTTTTGTCTTGGATCCTGTGATCAGACAAATACATTGGGACAAGAGTAGTATTGGTCTGGCCCCCTTCCCCTTTTACCGTTAGAAAAGATTACTGCTTATGCTGACAATGTTACATTACCTGTTCAAGATGTTTCTTCTTTGACAAAGACTTTGACAGTTTTTTTCAAATTTTGGTTATTTGTCTGGAGCTGTGCTTAATATAGGAAAAAGTTTTATTTTTTCCTTGGACCATGCACAACCTATTTCTTTAACCACATTAGGGATTCCTGTGGTTTCTACCCCCACAACATTTTGGGGCTTTGGTTTGGTCCTGGTGATTTAGCCACTTATAATTGGGATGGACAGTTACAAATAGGGGAAGATATAATTAATAGATGGAAATGTTGGAAGTTTGGGAAGAAAAAACAGGTTATGATTATTAAAAAATTTTTACTCCCCGTGTTTCAATATTTAAGTTATGTATACCACCGTCCAGTTAATTTCAAAACTAGGCTCCTGAGTCTTTTTTTTTCAAATGTTCTGGGGTAATAGATTGAATCCTGTAAAGAGGGAAATTACTTATTTACCTATTAAAAAAGGAGGAGTAAATATGATTAATCCTATTGTTTTTTATCATTCCTTGTATTTTTTTAGTTCATTTAATTATTTATGGACCTTTGCTACCTTATTTTGGCAATTATGGTCCCAGTTTCTTTGGTCCCGTTATTTTGTAAAATGGACTTTATTACCCCCTAAAATTCTATTCTCTGATTCCCTTCCTACTTATGGAACATCATCTATCAAAAAAATGCAACAGTGGAAAGTTTCTTTCATGAAATTGATGTCTTTAGATAGAAAATCTTTTTATTCATATATTGTTTATGGTGTTCAAAACATTATTCTACTATTTCAAGAATGTGTACCCACTAAAATGATATTTGCCTTGCATAAATTGACAGATTTCAGGATGCCTTTTCATATCGGGGATGTCGTATGGCTTTCGATTCAGGGCAGGTTGGGTGTCAGGGGAAATTTAAAATATAAACCTCAAACTGAGGGATTTTGCCCCAGACTTACATGTGTTAATATTGAGGACAGCATGCATCACTTTTTTATTACTTGTCCTCATAGTCAGCTATTTTGGCAGGATGCTGCCTCCCATTGGAATTTGCCCTTTTTGTCTCGTATCTCTTATCAAACTGTAATTTTAGGTGACTATACTGGGGTATGGAAGTCCCATCATAAGAGTACTGTAACTGTCTTTTTTTCCCTATGTTCAATATTTTTTATGGCAGGCATGTTGTCAATATATATTGCAGCAATAACAAGTTTTGAATTTTACTATTATTTCTCAAATTGAAGAGGGATATGTTAAAGAAAGTGATGCTCGTAGATTTCCAAAGGATAAAGTGGATAATTTATGAAAACATTTTTTCTTATAATTAATTTTTATGTTATTTTTTCCTTTGACGTTTTGTACAGAAATTTTTCTTTATATCTCTGAGTATTTATGATGTGTTTTTGATTCTTTTGTTATGTTACGATTCTTTTTCAATAAACTTCCCCTACTCTTTTCAATAAGTGCCATGGGATCTTTAACATCTACTGAACTACCTCCAGTCCAGGCAGATGGGACCTTGGTTTAAAGTCTCATCCGAAAGGCGGCACCTCAGAAGTGCAGCACCCCTCTCATGCTGCACTACAGTGACAGAACTGAGATAGTAACCCAAGTGCCAGATGTGGGAACTGAACCCACGGCCCTCTGATCTCCCAGCCTCAGAACAAGTGTGCTACCTACTGAGCCACTGACACTGCAAGATGAAGCAGGCCAATGAAACTGTTCTCATGCTATCTGAAAGGGAAACAATTTACCATCCATAGTTAGTTCTTGGACTGTTTCCACCACCTACATTGACCCAGAAATGCCTGGATATAATCTGCCCTTCTATACACAGGTTTGGATTTCCCACAAGAGGCTGAAGAGAATCCTTATCGAGGGAAACCTTCAAGAGGAAGCATGGTTGTGAATGAATGTGTAAAAAGGCCCCTAGGGGAGTATCTTGTAAAGGGAGAGGTAACTTCTTTCTAGATATGAAAGGAAGAGCCTTGAAATTTAAACCAAACTTGGCACATAAGGAGCGCTCTGTATCTACCCATTGTGGGATATAATGCTCTCCTTCTGAACAACCAAACCAGTATGAAAGTCTTTTAAAATGAAGAGCTAAATAATACCTGTAAAAATTAGGAGCCTGCAGGCCACCATCCAGTTTATTTCTCATGAGTTTAGAAAATGCCCTGCGGGCTGCCTTGCCTCGCCATTGAAAGGAAGTCAGGAGCCTATGTACCAGGGCAAACCAGGATTGAGGAAGTGCACAATTATACATCTGTAGGGGATAAAGTATCTGGGGAAGAATATTCATCTTAATTATATTTAGTCTGCCCCATAAAGAAAAAGGGAGAAGAGACCAATGTTCCAGATCTACTTTAACACGAGAAATGATAGCATCTAAGTTATAGCATTTAAATCTACTGGGGGAAGTACTGAGAAAAATTCCTAAATATTTAAGTTTATCCTTCCGCCATGTTAGTCCTAAATGGCCTACTTCCATTTTAAATGTTCTATTATTAAGGGGCATAAATTAAGTCTTAGCAAGATTACCTTTATAATTAGATAGTTCCCCAAATTGGGAGACTATCTGTAACACTGTGGAGAATGAGGTGGCTGGGGAGGAAAGATGAAGTAGAATATCATCTGCATAAATGGAAAGTTTAAAGTCTGTGTCATTATTTGAGATACCAGTGACTCGAAGGGAGGAGTTAATCTTCCTAATGAGGGGCTCTAGAAATAAATTGAATAAAAAAGGAGATAGGGGACATCCGTGCCTTGTACCCTGGTGTAGGGAGAAAGACTGGGACAACATACCATTACAAAGGACTCGAGCCATTGGGGAGGACTATAAAACCTTAATCCATTGTATATATTCACCAGGAATGTTGACTCGGGGCAAAAGAGCAAACCGATAGTCCCAAGAGGCCCTGTCAAAAGCTTTCTCGGGGTCCAGGGAGATAATTGCAGTGGGTATAGGAAGATCCCTGGACACCGAGAAAAGAAATTACATTTTCTGGAGGTGGTCTGATGATACTCTTACTTTGACAAATCCAACCTGCTTTCAACTGATCAGTGATTCCCAGACTAAGCTGATTCGATTTGCAAGTACTTTAGCAAGAATTTTAAGATCTGCATTGATAAGGGAAATGGGCCTATAGTTAATAAGCGACAGAGGATCATGCCCTGATTTGGGGATTACCACAATGGAAGTGAAAGTCAGTGAAAGGTCAGAGATGCCATGTTTAAAAATATAGTTATACATGTTAAGGAGAATGGGTGCAACTTGTGCTTTAACAGCCATATAAAAGTTTGTGGTGAAGCTGTCTGGGCCAGGGGCCTTGTCCTTAGCAAGGGAGTCAGTTGCTTGAGAAAGTTCTAAAAGTGTCAGGGGAGCTTTCAAAATTGCTTGTTGATGCTCCATCAGTTTGGGAAGCTGGAGATCTTGCAGGAAAGACTCAAGCTGCGCCAAATTGAAAGGGGTAGAAGGGGGAGCATATAACTGTTGAAAAAAACCTCTGAAGGTTTCTACTATGTCCCTGGGGGATGTAACTAAGTAACTGGAATTATCTCATATAGAGGGGATGATTTTGTCTGCGGCCTGAGATTAAAGATGGAGAACCAACAATTTCCCCGCCTCTTCCCCCAGTCAAAATATTTTACTTTTGAATGCAGTATCATATGTTCTGCCTTCTCCCCTAAAAGCTTATTATACTGAAATCTGAATTGCTCCAATATTTCCCACTTTAATTGAGGGGGAGGATGTCGATATACTTGCTTCTAAGTATTCTATGTGGGATATCAGAGAGATTAGGGTTGCTATGCTCAGTTTCTTGCACCTCACTGATATTTTAATATGTTCTCCTCTTATTGTGCATTTTAAGGCACCCCACAATATGTTAAATTTAGGCATTGAGGGGAAATTAGATGTCATAAAATCAGTGTTGAACTGCTGAATATGCTGTAATGAATCTTGATTCTTAAGCAATTGATTATTAATGATCAAAACTTTATCCCTAGACAAAGAGGAGGGCTAAATTCAATTGCAAAAAACTGGATGGTGATCTGAAAGGACTTTAGTGGAGTAATAACATAAATTTACCCTGGGTAAATTGTTAGAATCCAGTAAAAAATAATCAGTTCTTGAGAGAGAATTGTGTGGTATAGAATGGAAAGAATACTGTCAGCTAGACGGGTTATGAGTTCTCCAAGGGTCCACCAAGAGAGTTGATTTCATGAATTCTTGAAGGGCTGTCTGACTAGGTGATAAAGCTTGATGGGAACCCTTGGATTTATCAAGAGCATTGTACTAAACCAGGTTCTAGTCTCCTCCGATGATCAAAGGCAGGAAACACCAGGAGGACAGAACCAACATAAGGTTAGTGAAGGACCCTGGGTCTTCAATGATAGGGCCATATATTGACCCTAAGACCACCTCTAAATGCCTTAACAAAGCTCTGATAAAAACAAAACTTCCATTGGGGTCAGACATTTCATAAAGGAGATGGAATGGGATTCTCCATGCAATTAGAATGGCCACTCTTCTACTACGAGTGTTAAATCCTGCCCCAAAAGTATAACCCACCCAGGACCTCCTAAACAGGAGCGTCTGGAAGGGTACTAAATGAGTCTCTTGTATAAAAGCAATGTCAATTTGTAACTTGTTTAAATGTAGGAGAATCTTGGCCCATTTAGAGGGGGGATTATGCCCCTTTCACATTCCAGGTACAAAAATTAAGGGCCGTCATGTTTAAGGTATACACAAAGGAAAATTTTGGAACAAAATAAAAATAAATATATATTCCCTCTGGTGGCACCTACCCTCTCCCACTAACAAAACCCCATCTCTCAACCTGCCCACCCACACATCTTCCCACCCTCTAGCTCCCCTTTGTACTCTCTGGCTCATGAGGCTCCCACCAGTTATAGCAACACTACTAACCCCCACGCTCTCCCCACCCTCCACCTCATACACAATATGTTGTCATAAGAAAGAAAGCAACCTTCTACACTAACATTAAAATAATTAACATGATTCTACTGTTGTGCAGGAAGATCAAATCAACCTGCATTATACCATCACTATATAACCTGCATGTGTCACTTTCCTTTTCCCCTGGAAATGATGTTCGATAATAATATTGAAATATTGTGCATAGGTATATATAGCTCCTATATACCTTCATCATCTGTATAGAAGTATTCTATTACTGGAAGATACAAATGTAAAATAAATGCCAAACACAATACTATGTTTAATAGGCTAAAATATAACCAGTCGAAGTTGCATCTACTGGCCACAAAGCATAGCATAAATAATCACACTCCAGAATCTGCAGGTAGAGGCATCCATTTTAATAGAGGCACCTTAATTAATAAGATAAAAAGGAAAAAAAAGGGACTCCAGGCATTTATTTTGTGGCGTGTTCTACAGGGAGGTATATTGTTATGCCATAGCTAGTTTTAAATTCTTCCTTGTAAACAGGGCTAGTAATGGGGCATATAAACAGGTCAAGTGTGCTACCCCTTGAACCCAGATTAACAGAGGATCTGCAGACAGAACAAGATGTTGTAGGCAGTCTTAAATAACAGATTGAACTTTAAGTTCCTTCAAATGAAACAATCCAAATCTGAGATCAAGCGAGTCCACGTCACCACCCCTGCTAGCATTTCCGGACATATTAACTGGATACCTGCTAATATAGTAAAGGGTGAAAATAAATGTGCCAGCCATCACATTGCCAGAAGGCCTCCATGGAAATCCAATACATCTACATTCAAAACAGTTTGAACATGCAAAACCCCAGCTCAAACGAGACAAAAGCAAAGTTATCCCCTCTACAGTCATGAAGATAGCAATGGAAACTGAGCACCGGGACACTTTGTAACGGTGCTGTAGGCAAAAACTGCCAAATGTATTAGAAGGGCTTGTAGCACCCGTTACACCAAACACTCCGTACATAAACCACACAGACTCAAGATATTTGTAAGTGTGGTCTTGTTAATATAAAAGCTATAAACGCATTATCTGACAAAAGGACAAACTAACATTTCTCCTAGCATGCTGCTAGGCTTCTTCAGAGTGATTGTAACAAAGGTAAAAATGCTGCATTTATACAAAGTTAAACCTGTCACATAAATACTAATTTAGCTAGGAATGAACTCTTTTGAATACATTTTTCAGTACTTACATGTGTATAATTAAGTTGCCATTTAAATATATGGCTTCATGGAATTATGCATAGTGGGTTGGCATCTTATGTTTGTAATGTTTAAAGTTGGTACCTGGAGCTGAAATGCTATTTTAATACTTAATTGCAAGGTAATGTAAAACAGTAGTAATTTGTGTGGGATGTGCAATAGATGCCTTTATATTTGACACAGAAGCAATAATAGAAGTGTTGGATGTCTCAAAATTGGCACTAGCTTTAATATTTTCTATATATTTCCTGTATATGACAGGGTTTGATTTAAACAAAATACATGTCTGCTCCAAGTTTGACTTTTAGAAAATAACCTTGCATGTGATGCAACTTGCACTTTAAGAAATGGATTGTCTGTGATAACCAATTAATTGATGTTTTCACTAATTGGCTTATTGTTCACATGTGACAGGTTTAACTTTGTATAAATGCAGCATTTTTATCTTTATTGCAATCACTCTGAAGAAGCCTAGCAGCACGCTAGGAGAAACGTTAGTTGTTTGTCCTTTTGTCAGATAATGCATTTATAGCTTTTATATTAACAAGACCGCACTTACAAATATCTTGAGTCTGTGTGGTTTATGTACGGAGTGTTCAGTGTAACGGGTGCTACAAGCCCTTTTAATACATTCCCCTCTACAGTACAGCTTCAGGTTGGCTTAAATAAATCAGGTAGGAGCCTCTGGAGATCCTGATTAGCTGATTCCACTACCTCGTATGAGTGCCAAGTGTTGCTGATATAGACTTGCAATCGGGCTAGGTATTGCATGCAAAATCTAATCCTGGCCACGATAAGCTTTGAAACTTGGGTGGAAGGAGGCTCTCTTCAGGTGAATTCCTGCCGGAAGATCCTGGGTGATACGTAGCTTCTTTTCTTCCCACAAAATTTCTTTCAGGTCCCTGGTTTTCTGCAAAATGAACTGTTTATCTAAGTAGTTCAGCAGCTTTATCATGAAGGGATGGGGAAGTGAGTCTGATGAAGGTTTGGGATAGAGGGAGTGATGTGCCCGTTCCACTATGTATGTCGGACCATTGGGGGAAGGGCCTGCCACTTACTCCAAAAGTTTCTGTATGAATATAATTGGAGTAACACCTTCCTCTCCCTCCAGAAGCCCAAGTACAATTAAATTATTACATCTGCTATGACCTTCTAAATCCTCCAGTTTAGATTCTAATTTTGAATTTTTTTGTTTTAGAGTGGAAGTGTCCGATACAGACTTGTCTCTCCATGTTTCTAGGGAAAAGGTTCTGGCCTCCATGTCCCCCATCCACCTGCCAAGATCATTCAGGTCAGTCCTGACAGATTTAATTTGTGTAGTGAGTTCTTGTATGGCACTAATCAAAGATGCTAATGCTTGCAGCAATCTGTCCTCTGTTAGGGAAGACGGCTCGTTGCAGTGGAAGAGCAACTGGGACCTGCGCTCTGGGCCTTAGATCATTTAGACTGCTTGTCCGGAGTTTGCAGCGGGATATGCATGGGGAGCACATGTTTCATCTCTGCTTCCGACATTTCTCTGGATCCTAGTGTTTTGCTGCATTGAGGATGTTTTTGGCATGGCCCTGGTGGAGTAGCAGTTAAGGGAAGGCCACAGTAGGTTCTATAGTCCAGGAGGTGTGAGACGTAAAAGAGCTTTTTTACCAAGGATGCAGGTTTTGAATTTAATTCTGCCCTGTAAAGGGAGCCAGTTGGATAAGGACTAAAGGGGAGTAGGTGTGTGTAAGCCTATCAGATCCCAGTACTAAGTGACAGGCGTTGTTCAGGACTAACTTGACTCTTTTGATGGCAGTGCCAGAAGCCACTCCATATACTGTAATTTCATAATCAATAATGGGGAGAATTGTACTGGTATCTGCAATGCACCTGGCTTCATGGGTGTGATTGTGCCTTTGTCTGTAGAAAGCCCCTTGATTTTTGTTGGCCAAGCTTACAATATAGTCCACATGTGGTGCAAATGAGAGGGTGTCATCACTAGTGACATCCAGATGCTTGAGTGTACTGACTTGCTCCAGCGGAGCACCATTCTCATTATGGATGATCAGAGGATGGGCTCTATTTATCATCTACTGCCCTGCAAACAACATTGTCTTAGTCTTTTTGTAATTCAAGACTAATTTATTTATTTTGAAGCATCCCTCAAGTGCCCGAAAACTATCCTGGAGATCCCCTGTAAAGGAGTCCTGGCAAGGACTACTTGAGGAGATTACGGCATTGTCTGCATAGAGCAATACCCTAGACATGGGACATGCATCTGGGAGGTTATTGATAAAAAGGCTGAAGAGGAGTGGACCTAATGTCAAGCCCTGTGGTACCCCTACAGTAATGTTTTTGAGATCCAATTGCACCCCATTGATTTTGACCTGCTGCGTTCTTCCAGTGAGGTAGCTTCTTAACCAGGACACAGGGCCATGCGAGAGGCCAACGGAGTAGAGTTTGGCAATGAAGAGTGGGTGGTTGACAAGAACAAAAGCTTTAGTTAGGTCAATATAAATTGACCCAATAAGGTGCCGTTATCAAGAGCTTCGTGAAGGTAGCTGATGTATTCATTTAGGGTGGTGTTTATGCTGTGAATTTTAAGGAATCTGTGTTGCTGTTGGCATTGGATGTTGTACTGAGGTAAGCAACCAGTTGATCTGACACTACCCTTGCAAGTGACTTTGACAGAGGGGAGAGAAAAGAGATGGGCCTATAGTCATAACAGTAGCGTGATCCCTGTTTTTATGAACTGGTGTGACTAGTGCCAATTTCCAGGTGTTGGGGAATTGGGAATACCACAGGGAAAGATTGAAAATTTTGGCAGGAGGGCAATCACATCAAGAGATAGTGATTCATTTCATGTCTACAGTACAAGTCGCATTAAACTGTTTCTCCAACTCACTGGTTTAGCATTTTCAGTGAGTTGCTTAATGTGTACACTGCTCACTTCAATGAATTAATAAAAGTTTCCTAATGGTTTGTCTGCAGCTGCTATTCAGTTTCAGCATACTTTGCAGCTCTTTGGAAACATTTTATCAGTGCAGTGCAATCATGCCTGCATGCATTAAACAGCCCATAACAATGCATAAAAATGCTTAAACACTAAGCTTGAGTCTGATTTCAGTACTGCAGTTGTGCAGGTACATTACTGTATTAAACAGTCGGCAAGGTCCCAAGGCATTGAATCAAATACCTGTACTGTGCACCTTAACTTTTGTTTTATGTGGTAATGTATATTACTATTTGAAAATTAAAACATTTGTATGTAGTTGAGTCAGCTGGAGATAAAGACGCAGTTTTACTTCACCTGCCTGCTCCCAGTCCCGACTACAGTACAACATGACTGTGTCTCACACCTTACTCTCCTGACTCTCTTACCTTATTTAGTCATTAATTAGTGAATTTTCTATACAGATTATATAGTATACAGTACTGTACATATCTGACGTGGAGATGCGGTTATCAACCTCGAAATCTGTAAGTGAGACAAGAGGGTTGCAGAGTACAGTGCTGTACACAGCACACCACTATGGAGCCACAGTTCGGTACAGTACATGAAATTAAGTGAAATAAATAAATACTGAAGATGTAACAGTGTGGGCATTTAAATTAAATAAAGTGAAGCATCATCTACAGTATCTACTGTGCAGTACTAACTTCCGGGTTGACGTTCTCTCTGACGTGACTCTCCACTATGGTACTAGCTAACTCTATCTACAGCACTTTACAATCTGTAATTAAATAAAACTACATTAAATGTTCTACATAAATATTTTTAAGCAGTCAGTGTGTCAGTGAGAGGCATGGGAAAGTGGCGTCATGGATCACAACTGAATTCAGAGCTAATGTACAGTAGACTTGGGGCCATTGATAAACTACTGCATTTAAAATGCATTTGAAAATGTGGAGCTAAAGGGACTTTATATTGACTGAAAGTGCATTACATGTGCACTGCATATGAGTTGATGTGTGGTTGAAATGGAGTTTGTAGTTTAAGCATTTAGAGTTGCCACTGCATTGTCAGCATTAAAAAACAATGCCAGAGCAGTGGGTTGGAGGAACAGTTTAATGTGACTTGTACTGTAGTGTGTCACTTCCCATACATGTTTTGCCCAGTACTTGCTTGATGTATTTTTTTTGTGTCAACCACTGATATGGTTTTAAAGTAGAATTTTGAGAACCTGTTGTCACTAGTGGTCTTTGATGGACATTCAGAGTCTGGTGGAGCAGAGAGGCCAGATACCAGGTCAGGGGTGAGGACCGGGTCAGGGGGAGGACCACACTGAGGTCAGTGAAGGCAACATTGAATAGGTTTGCCATCTCATCAGGGGCTAGGTTGATGGAACTATTAACACTGAGGATTGTGGGAGGTGATTTGTCCCTTTCCCAGGAGTTCCTTTAGGATGTGCCAGAACTTCCCATTGCCCCAATATAAGTTTCTGCTGCTCTTTGTAGTAGTCGGCCTTGGCAAGTCTGATATCTCTCATGCGCCTATTATGTGCAGTCCTATAATTTTGAAGGTCAACCAGAGAACCTGATACCTTGGGCTGATACTATAGGTTATCCCTTGCCTCATTTGTGCTAGGAGTGAAGTGGTAATCCATTCCACCATCTTGCCCTTTACCATCCTTTTTCTGTAGTGGCAATATGTCACAAGCTTTATTGAATTCTGTTACAAAGTAGTCCAGTGCGGCACTGATATCATGAATGTGGTTTAGATAGCTCCAGGTTATATAGCTTGGCCAGGTTTTCCTTGAAGGCCCCAAGTAGCCCTTTCTGGAGTACCCTACTGGGGACAAGCTTGGGGGGGAGGGACCTAGTGGTTTTAGTGGATCAGGAGCATAGTACAGGAGAGTGATCACTTACTGCATCTGGTAGGACTGTGGCCTCAGTTAGCTGAGCTGGGTGGGTGGTCAATACCCAGTCAATAAGGCTGCTAGTTCCACTTTTATAATTAGTCCTGGTGCACTCCTTCACCACCTGGGAGAGGTAGAGATCAGCCATCTGGTCTTTGATGGCCCAGATTGATTTGGCGACCCAGTTTATGTTAAAGTCCACTGTCACTATAATCTCCCATTGCTCACTAGCATGTTTAAAATGTTTGGCAAAAGAAGCAATCCCTGTTTCCTGCTTGCCTGGGGGTATGTAGACTGTCATAATAATCAGGTGTTTACTGCCCTTCCCTAAGAGGATTTTAACACCCAGATACTCACAGTCATCAGCGGGACAGACTAAGGTGATTTTATGTCCCTGGAGGTTATCCCATACAGGAGACACCCACCTCCACATTTGGTTAGCCTGTCCTTCCTGAAGTTTGTACCTGCTCAAGGAGATAGAAGCATCAGGCAATTTAGGAGACAGCCAGGTTTCAGTGAGAGTGATTAGATCTGGCTGGATGTGCCTCACCCATGCTTCAAAGTGATCAAATGTTGGCAGGAGACTACAAATACTGAGTGTGGCAATCTTTAGTGTACATCATTGTCTTTACTAGAAGTTCTCTTGTGGGGTGGTCCAGGGTTAGGGTGGATGTTGCCAGACATAAGCATTCCTCACTGCTCTCTGATGAACATATAGCTTGGAGGAATTCTGCACTTGGGAGATTGTGGTATAGCGGTACCAGGTCAACATAGCGATACAAAAACAGCACTACAAAAAATGCGCTGTGCAAAGTGCGGAAAAATTTAGTGCGACAGGGGTATAACAGCAGTAGGGAATTGCTGTTACCCCTGTTCCTGACTGCAAAGTAGAGGAAGGTCTGAAAAAGCCTGTGCTGCTGTGCCTAGTTAAGCCACTCCCATGGTGAAGTGGTTAAGATACCAGCACACAGCAGCGAAGGAGACCTGGGTCTGTGGTCTGGTTCCCCCCAGGTCTCCTGGTGTTGCAACTTTAAAAAAATATATATATATATATATTTCCCCCCACCCGAGTTTCACCCCATCCCCAAAGTCCACACCCCCTTGGATTAGCTTATTTAAAGTCTTGGGTGTGTGTCTTGGGGGTGGGGGGGGTGAAGCCTCCTGCAAAAAAGAAGAAGTCCCATTGATTACAATGAGGTGTGTGCATTAGTTGTATGGTCTGTGTTTTGACTGATCTTATTGCGGCACACACTGTTTTGCTTGTGTCATTTATTGCCACGCTGTTTGTGTTGGTGACATAATGACCCCATATCAATATAGCCTTCTGTGGTCAAGTGGCACTGTGAGACACCAGTGGAGGCTACTGCCAAGCTGAGGATTATACTGTTAGCTGAAGAGATGGGAAGAGATTTTTGATAGCAGTACAGCAAGTCAAGTAGAGGGAGTGGTGGCCCCCATTTTCCACAGGCACATTTTTTGGGTGAGGTTGCTGATAGGGGTAGTGAGCTGGGGTACTTTAACGCCCACAGTACCACCTGATACTAGCATCAGAAAGGTAGTGATCAGCAATGTAGTTTTCTTTGGGGGAAGGATTGTCCATGTTGTGATAGGCATCTTTACACTGGAGGCTCCTACAAGGAGCCACTAAGATGGTATCTAACTTGAAGGAAAACCTTATGAGGAATGAGCAAGAACATTAGGATTGTACTCACCCAATATGGGTCCAATGGGGGATATGTTTACATATTCAGTGCTTTTGAAAACACTGATTTGTGGAATGTGCAGGTTAAACTTAAGACCATAAACCATAACAGTTAGAAGGCATAATAAACTATTGAAAGGAGAACACTATAAGTAAAATCAAAGAGAGGCATAGTGCTCTCAACGAGTAGTGAAGACATGGAATGTGCTTCCTGCATCAGTAGTGGAGAGTGAAAATATGAAAATATTAAAAAATGGAATAGATAAGGTAATGGCAGATCATGCCTTTTCATTCATAATGAAATTATCATGGTTCAGGTCAATAATGGTTAACGCTATAGACCAGTATTTAATCCTATGAATCCTAAGTAACAGGAGCATTCTTTAGATAATTGGGAGCAATGCAGGTGGTTTCCTACAACTACAGACTGTAGTAGTGAGAAGGAAAACTGCTGGGGGGAAGGGGGTTGGGCATGAGGCAAGTATAAGGTGGGGAGAGGAAGGTTTGACTGAGAAGGAGTAGTAGGATACAGTGTCATGGAGTCAAGCAGTCTACTCAGGTAAAGTTTAGCAGGTACGGAGTAGCATCTGGTGAAACTGGCTGTCAGAAGCAGATAAAGACTGAGAATGTCAGCAGTGCTGCTGAGATAGTATATGTGGAGCACAAGTTGGAATTAAGAGTCAGCAGGTGTTGTTTATTTGGCTTGATTGAGGTAGTTGGATAGAGTATAAGAGTATAACCACCCTGGGTGGGTGGGTGGGATAGTAATGGTTGTTATTCAGTAATGGCCTCAGATTGTGTCTTTATGGAGGCATTGTTGTTCAAGTTCAGTATTGTATATGTTTTAGAGCTTTACTTCCAGCTGCTGTTATAAGATGGCATCAATAGGAACAGGATCTTCATGCTTTCATGTCCTTGGATCTTGGCATTGTCAGTTGTCCCTGTCCTTAGGAGCTGACAGAAGTGGCTGGGAGGTGCAATTGTCTGGCTGTACCTATGTCCTGTAGACCAGGAATGCTGTCTATACTAATGATCCCTGTCATCAATTGGATATACGCTATGGATATACATTATGCCATAAATATAAAAGTGCTCTTTAAGTCAAGATTATGTCCTCAGAACACTATTTCCCATGTGGCAAGTACACTGCATTGTGAAAATTGACCTATTTTGGGGACTCAGAAACATCACTACATCATTTCCAATCTCCAGATTACAATGTTAGAGCTGAGTATGTTAAATTAGTAGAAGTGTTTAACCTATTGAAATAAAAAGGGGGAATTGGCTGCTTAATGGCTCACACAGTGTTATAAAATCCTGGTTTAGAAAGTGTATCAACCCTAAATGAGGTAACAGAAAGAAACCAGACTTGTCAATCATGTACTGATTTTATTTTATGTAAGTACTGTATATGTCAAGGTAGATTCATTTTTCTTGTGGCAGGTGGGTCCAGCAGACAGCTACGGCCTAATGTCCAAGTACCAAGGCACTGAAGCACACTGATGAATCATATCTCTGTACGGTATGAGGATGACATTTGGATTCTGCCAACTTGTGTGCAGCCTGGTCAACTTTTGCCAATAATTAGCAAGACAGCCAAGGCTGAGTGCATCATTCAATGGAGGGTTGAGGCCAAGTTAAAATTTGAGTGGCCATACCTAGCCAGGATTGCCTGGTACATCATAATGGAACATTGGGGTGAGTGGCTTCAGGAGGTGGCCCAATGAACCAAGTTAGGTCACTGTTCCTTAGAGGACCCACATCAGATCAGTGTAAACAACTGGATATGCTTATAAACCAGATAGCAGAGGACTGCAAAGTTAGGCAAAACATGTTTAAACACTCCATTCATTTGATTTCCCATGAAGGGGCCATTACGTCATCATCCTACCCAGTGACGTTGCAAAACAGACAACAAGTTAAAAAAACAGACCTATACATGTACTACCATCCCTCTAACAATCCTCATAAAATGGGGGAAAAATGTAAACCTCTCCTATTGGCTAACCAGCTCTCAGACCCCTGTCCTTATAGAGCTATATCCTCGCAACCTGCACTACATCAAAGCAAGTCAACGAAGCACATCTGTAGTATCCATCTTCCCGCACAGCCAGTGTCACAAACGGCGATCTCCTCAACCTAGCCATCTGAGCAAGTTCACAGTCGCAGAGCGCCAAATGTGGCCTGTGGCGACAAAATGACATGCATACTGAACTTACAAACATACACCTGTTCCTCCACAGACACTGTCATGTCCCACTTATAAACTGTTTACAAAAACATTTATTTAAAAAACAAACAAGTTTTTCTTACTAATCTTACCACACCAAAATCAACGGGTGCACGTGCCGCGCGAATGCGTCCTCAAACTGAATCCATAGATTTGTTCTTTCACAGTCTCTTTCAGCTGCCAGTTAGTGACATTTAAAAACACGTGAACAAACTCAAACTTTTCCTTACTACACCAGATGAGCAGAGCGAGTGGGCAGGCTGATTTAACAAACAGCTATAAGCAGCATCTACGGCGGCTGGCAAGGGACACGCTCACTCTTAATAAGCAGTCGCTCATCAAAACTGCTTCGCTGTCCAATGGAGACACCTTCAAGAAATGGGCATGTGGTTGCAACTAATTCTAATTTGATACCCTTGACTACCAAATGGAAGAACAACCTCAGAAGCATCTCTCTGTAAGTGCTCTTTGGGAGCTGTACTGGCCATCAAAATCAAACACTGTCAAAAATGGCCACATTCTTAGATACCAGAGACACCCTATTTTGACAGTGGGAAATCAAATGATGATGTGAAAAACAACCTCAGCAGTCTGTGTATACACTCCATACTGCCCATCAAACACTTGAGAAATGACTGCAATACAGGGACAATTTTAACTCCTTCAGACATTAAAACCTTGAGTTTTAAAAAGATTTTGTATTTTTTTATTACTTTTTTTTTTTAAATAGTAGCTTGATAGGGCCCATTTTATAAGCACAATAAGACACTCTGAGGTGTGGGTTATGGCCTAATAAGAGCACTTTGGTGCAAGTGCCTCATGCCTCATAAAGCTTCTGGGGTGTGTTCTTATCAGGCCATAACCCACACCTTGTCATGTCTTATTGCTGGAGTATTGATCTACTTAGACAGAAAGGCACTGTTACTGCTCCTATAGGAGAAGCTTCTGAACTTTGCTATCACTGTATTGAAACTGAACCAAAGACTGGTGACACTTGCTGTCAGGTTGGAGAAATATTTCACCTTTGTTGGAATTACAAGACAAAGGACTATTGCAACTCATTCTTATTGGATGACGTAGATGTTTTTTGTTACTCATTCAAAACTGTGAATCTCCTATTGCTCTACAAGGACATTTAAGTACCCCAACTGATGAAGAGTTTGAATCAGGACTTGAGGTTTTGACTCTCTCTATTTCTCTGGAGGCACAGAAAGGCCTCAGGAGCATGGCCTAGTAGGCTCCTAAAAATTGCTCTGTATATTAAATATGGGAGAGGAGTTGCAACTCTTGGGTCATGGAGGGTGACACCCAATATGCTCTGGGTGAGGCACTCCTCATTGAGGTCTCTAGCAATGGATAAAGACCTCAGTGCTGTCTTAGCATATTGCTGCAAAGTAGCTTTCATAACCTATTTTTTTCTGCTGGTACAGACCTCAAGTAGGAAGAGAGAGCACATTCTTCTTCAAAGATGCCTTCAGGGAGTGAGCAGCATGTTTATTGCCATGTCCCCTGCTACAGATAGAAAACATTTAATGATGGGGGAGTATGTAATTCCTAGGACCTCACGGGTTCCTAGATAGACTCTCTGCATTCTACTAAATGGTTCTCTGGGGCTGCTGGTGCCAGTCAGGTACTGAGGTGGGGGTAGTTGTCAGTTGGAAGGGATTAAAGATGTGTTGTGTGCTTTTGTCATGAGGGGGAAGGAGATGAGGAGAGAGAGAGATTATTGTAAAGTACTGAAAAAACAAATGAAGCGGCTGAAGCCATCAACACGTGTTGCCCCTTCAAGGGAGAAGGTAGGCGAGGGAAAAATTATTTAGAGACTGTCTCCAGAGAACAGAGGAGAGAAAGGAATAGACTGGGTTCAGAACACTGCTATCAGCCATGACTTATTCTTGTTGGAACAGTGTTACAATGTTGCTTGGGACTGTTATATTACGTTATGAACTAATTCATTATTACTTAACTACCTAAGGCTACCTGGGGTTCAGGACTCTGGGTTCAAGATTGATGTTGATTATAAACTTATTTGAATATATATATATATATATCTGGTAGGGCAGGTATAATTAGGTTGCATGGCCACTTCATGCTAACCACAATTTTGCACTTTAATAACTTTGCAAACTGCTCATCCGATTCACCTGAAATTTGGCATGCACATTGTCATACCATAGATCTCTGGGTCTGGAAATGTTCATTCTAGTTGGATTTGTAGTCATGGAGCATTGAAAAGTCTGAAGAATCCTCAACTTTTTGAATTCTTTGCTCGTTTCACAGCCCAAATGCTTTGTCTGTCTGGTTTGCAATTTTTTTAGAGTATATGGAGAGTGGATCAAGGATGTGCCTTTTGAAGATTTGGTTAAAATTATTAATATGTTCAGAAGTTATTAACATTTAATTTCCATTATATCCTATGAGAAAAATATATATGCTCCATGTGACAGTGACAGATTCGTCCATGAAAACACTTTTTCTGTTGCAGATGCCTGCTGTACTATCATGCTGTTGCTATCTTGTTTTCAGTTAGCGTGGAGAAAAATGCTGCAATTCAATTTTAGTGCCCCTTGGCAACACTGACACTTGTGTTTACCTAGCTGAGGCCAGAGGAACACAATGCTGTCATAAGTTTTGGAAAATAAGCCCTGGAAATATGTTTCCCTATGATTTGCTTCCAGCCTGCATTTCTACAAATTGTAAAGAATGGTGCAGCACTTTTGGAAATTTAGAAATGTTTCACACCATTCTTTTCAAATTTGCTGAAAGTGTCAGTTTGCAACACTACTGCCTCCAAATTACCATTTCTTTGCCACCTCACTGCAACTACACAGTTTGGACTTTTGGGCTGAAATTTACAAGCTGACAAGCCCTTGCACCACAGATGTGTCTTTTGGTTGTTTGGAAAAAAAAATTACATTGATTCCATAGTTACAGTATTACAAAGTTGTGAATTTTTCCCATAGGTTATCATTGTAGTGTCTGTCAAAACCATAGTTTCTTTGCCACCTCACTGCCACTACATAGTTTGAACTTTTGGGCTGCAATTTGCAGGGTGGCAAGCCCTTGTTTTCTGTTTTTTCCCCAGTATGGTTCAGCAAAGGTATGACAACCCAATCATGTTGCATAGAGTTTCAATTATAAGATAAATTGAGCTATTCACTTTACATCATATACTGTACCATACCGACCTACCTACCTATCAACTTAACTTAAATCTGAATTTATACATAGCCTGATTTATACCAATTTATAGAACAACCTAATTTAAATGGCAAAGATTTATAAATGTATTAATTATTCATTCTTCAATGCATCCTGGAAAGGGGCCCATATTTTATTGTATATTTCATTTTGGTCACTTCTTACATAATACAATTTTTCTAACTATGTTGTATCTTTCATATAGTTAAGCCATATTTCAAATTTCGGGGGTTCAGTATCTTTCCACTGAAGTAAAATACATTTTACGGGCTGTGATGGTTGCAATTGTGTAAAAAACTCTTAGGTACTTGTTTTTGATTCTCCATTTGAAAATGTGCCAGCAGTGTTATAACTTTGTATTTTAGTTGCGTGATTTATAAACTTAAATATTCTGGGCCAGAAGTTTGATATATTGGGACATGCATGAATTACATATACAAGTGTCCCAGAAGTATTACTACATCTGGGGCACTTGGAATCAATAGATGGATTAATCTTATTGAGTCTCAAAAGTATACTCTATGTGTTGTGTTGTATTGAATCTGTTACTGTTTAGTTGATTTTAAAATAGCACAGGTGTACTTAAAATTTAGGCCCATAGTGACTTGATATGTTTATACCCAAATCTTGTTGCCATTTAATTTTTAATTTTGTAAGATCAATCTGTGATTCTTCATTTATAATTTTATATATTAAAGTAATTAATTTTGAATCATTTTGTTTTGTTTCAAAGCTTCAAATATTGGTGTATTAATAGCTAGCATTAAATTACCATTAGTTGTTTTAACATAATTTTTATTTATAAATTTTGAAATATATGATTTTTAATACCTTATATTCCTGCCTAAGTTGTTTAAATGTTTTAAACTGATTTTCTTTAAAAGATGACCGAAATGTAATATTCCTGTTTAAACCAGGTATTAAATATTTTATCTGTCACCAAGTCTAATGCTGGATTATTATAAATTGGTGTATCTCATAATTTGTATTTTATACTTAATGATTCTATATGCTTTATACTAAGCATTTAATGTGACTTTAGATGCACTATTCTTAATGTATTTATTAATAATGGATTCATGATTTTTATTACATGGCAAAAAAGTAAATTACTAATTAGTAATTTTAATATTTTTTTCCATTCTTGCTGTGGGATAATTATTATATTTATCATGTATCCAGTACCATATCATTGTACATTGTGAGGCTAAGTGGTGTTTTTCAAAATCTGGAAGCACTAGACCACTGTTTGCTTTAGATTTAATAAAAAGGTTGAGTATGCAACCCGTGGTTGTTTCTTTTACCAAACAAAATTTAGAATGATTTTTTTAAGTCTAAAAAAAAACCTTTTTGGTATTTCAGTTGGGTTGGTTTGAAATAAATAAATGAGCTTTGGCAACACATTCATTTTAACCATATTAATGTGACCGATATTAGTCAATGGTAAATATTGCCATCTTTGCAAATCTGCTATAATATTCACAAGGATAGGTTCAAACTTAATATGATATATCTCAGATGCATGACAAGGAATATCTATCCTTAAATAATGTATCTGCTGAACCTCTGGGCATTCACATCCCTCCAGCATTTTTGGTTTAAATGCTTCCTCTAAGGACATAACATATTTTTACTAGTTTATCATGTATCCTGATGCTTTACCAAAAGTGTTTATGATCTTAAATTACTCTGGCAAAGAAGCAGAAACATTTGTCATGTAATAAAGCGTATCATCTGCATAAAGGCCTGTATTTTTCAAACCTCACCAACCTTCAGCTAGCCTGTCCTCTGCATCAATCCCCCTTTGCACGTATCCCCCCTGTGTCCATCTTCTCTGAATCAATACTATCTTGCCTATCTACCTTTACGAGATATATCCCCTCTTCACCTGTCTTGCTTACCCACTACTTGCCTTGGTTGATATCTCTGAAGCTTACCTGACTCCAAACATGTATACTCCAGTTGCCCATCTCCTACATCTACCCTCTTAGCACTTATTCAGGTCTGTTTCCCTTATCCTACTTGTCTGTTTAAATGCATTCTTTCAGGGTCATATCTACTGCCTTGTCTATCTTTTGTATTTGTCGTCTCACTGTATACTCTGACCTAGATTTATTTATTTATTTTTGTGACCCACACTGTATTACTCCAATGCAATATGTCTCATCACCATGCTATAACTGTAAAATATGTTCTGTACCTGGTTCTCAACACCTTGTATTTTAATTTCTGCTGCTGAACCTGCTGTATAACACTATTATTAATAATACCTTGCTGTAACCACCTTTTGTTGTATATCTGTAATGTTTACCCTGTAACCTCCCGGGTCGTACCTGAAAATAGTCATCTCTATGGCTAGCGCACTTACCCAGTAAACAAAAGCTAAATAAAATAAATAAATAAATGTATTTTATGTTCCTGCTCTTGTATTTGATTCCTTTAATATTTATGTTATTCCTAATTTTTGAGGCTAGTGGTTCCATAATAAGTGCAAAAATAAGTGGCGACAGTGGACAACCTTGTCAAGTTCCCTAGGTAAGCTGAATGAATGGAGACAGTATATTATTAGTTTTATTTGGGCTATAGGGGCTTTATAAATTAGTTTAATCCAATCCAGCTGCATTTCTTGTAAAGTTATAAAAATAAATTGCCATTCTATTTTATTGAGTGCCTTTTTGACGTCTGTTGATAGTATGATTGAGTCTATCTTTGTTTTATTATTTATTATATTGACCATTCTCCTAATATTATCAGTAATTCTGCATCCTTTAATAAAACCATTCTGATCCAGATGTAGCAATACATGCATAACTTTCAAGCCTTCCTTCTAAGATTTTTGTAAATAGCTTATATTCGACATTTAATAATGCTATAGGACGATACGATTCACAATTTAATAAGTTTTTGGCTTTTTTTTAAAATAAATGAATGATCGCTTCATTAAAATGAATTTGGTATATTCTGCTGTGAAATAAGTGAATTAAATAGACAGCATTTCAAATAAATTTGCTTGTACAATATTATGAAAATGTATCATTAGCCAACCATCCAGAACTAAATACCCCCCACCCCTGTTAAGAGATCAAAGATCTCTACCCTCCCCTTTGAGTGTAGATGGCTTTAAATGCCACCTATTGCACTTTTACACCTAGGACTTATGACTCTGCTTTACAAATATATTTAATAATATACAGATTAAAGTATGGGTCGGGGTATGTAACGAGAAGTTTACACACACCCGAGGGGTTTATTAAAAGATCTAATCCCTGAGGTGTGTGTAAACTTTGAGTTTATACACACCGACCCATTTTTATTTCATATAATTGCTGGATTTCTTGCCACAGCAATTATATAAAATAAAAAGCTGTTGCTCTCGACAGTGGTCCAGTTTCAATGTGCGGTCCATGGTTTGCCATCAGGACTGACATATTTTTTACTGTTTTCTTTAGTAGGGCAGGCATATGTTTGCTTCAGTATAATTTTAGTACATTTACATTTAAAAACACTTACCCCGAGTCCGAGTGGCGGTTCATGGTTCGCGAAAAGGGAAGCGGGCAGTGTTGGATGGCAGAAACTCAGGTGGACGATGACAGAGTGAGGGAAACTGTAGTCTGTTTGCCGTTATAAATGCTCCTTTATAACGGCAAATTACACCATGGTTTCCTATGGAAAAAGGAAGCCAGTTATTATGGCTACCATTATGCTTTTTAATAGCTTTGCATATATTGCACCTTTCCCTCTTTTTTCAGTTTCTCTCTCCTGTTCTTGCCCCGAGAAAAAGAAAAGGAAAAAGAAAATCCCTGTTTTCTATAATAACTTCACTTTCCTGAGATTTTACTAACACTAACTTTAGATCCCCCCATATAATAGTAATAAACAATCTTGCCCCCCCACAAGTAACAATAGGGGATGGGGGTATCTCTAAAATGTCCAATTTCTTATTTTGCTATCCATTTTATCCATTTTTATCCTTCATTTTCTTGCATTCCTGAATCATTTTCTGATGATATTTTAGGTTTTTCTGTGTTGGTGGAGTAAGGTGCAGATTTAGAAGGCCGTGAAGTATAACTGCTGGTAGGTGCATCTGCATACTATTTTTCAAAGGCCTCTTGTGCTTCATTGGGGTCATCAAATGTTTGCAGTTTATTATTTACCACACAACTAATTTTAGCAGGATATTGCATTGAGAACCTTATACTTTTGAGTATAATAGAGTTTTTAAAGGATTAAAAGTTTCCTTTTGTTGTGGTCTCATGTGAAAGATCTGATAAACATGAAAGTACACATTATCCACCTTTAAACCCTTTTTGCTCCGTGCTTTTTTCAAAATTTCTTCTTTATGCTGAAAACTGTGGGGTTTAATAAAAAATATTCTGGGTAAAGATTTATTCATAGTACCAAACCTAGTTCCACTTCTGTGCACCCAATCTAATACAATTGTTTCTGCTGGGCATTTTTTGCCAAGTGCTTGTGTGATAAATTTTTCAAAAAACGTTACTGGATCTTGTGTACCCTCCAGACACTCAGGAATTTTACACAAGCGGAGATTACCCCTTCTAGAGTGATCCTTCTGTTCTGCTACTTTATCTTCCAGCAACTGTAGTTGTTTTTGTATAATGAGAGGGTTTTGCCCATTGGGGAACTGTATCCTCAATTTTAGATATGCAATCTTGCATCTCAGTTGTTTTAAGTGAAAGACCATCCAATGTAGTAGTTAATTCAGTAATGGAATTGGTTATGGTCTGAATTTAGGTTTTGATTTCCCAAGGCTTCTCGTGATTTCATCTTTGATTTATTTTATAGCCTCTAGCACTTTGGATGAGTCCATAAGATGTACATTAGCCACTCTATTTGCTTTCCTAGATAAACTGGATGTGGTCAATTTCTGGTGTTCTACTTCAATTAAAGGTACAGGCCCACCCAACAGTCAATTGTTCACCTGCAGATTAAGTGTTTTCATTAATTTTTGTGCTTCATTTATTTTAGTCAGTGTTTTTTCCTGGTGGTTTGACCCATTTCCACTGATTCAGATGCCTTACTTAAATGCTTTTAGGTGGCATTTCAAATTCTGATATTTTGACTGTATCTGAGAGAGTTATGGTGCTTTTCTTACATTTAACTGCCAAACCCAGTGCAATCTATAGCTTTTCTTTATTAGGCAATAATAGACATACACTGTTTATATCAGTCGCTGCAGTCTAACGCTATTGGTATTTGTTGGCTATTCAGCCACAAGACTCTCACCGCTAACCTTCATTTCAGCAGCAGACTATTTGTACACAATTTTTTAATCGCTTTTATCACAAAATGTTCCTTTGACCATTCTCTGATATAGTGTATATCTTTTAGCATACTGCATGGTTTAAAACATGCCAGGGACCAAAAAATATATTGAGTCCCTAATGCTGCAGTCTAAGAAAACAAAATATGCATTACCAACTGTTGTAAACTTGCGAACTTACATGAACGCAGTTGCATAATTAAACTAGGAGAAAGACACTTCTGCCATGTAAATGAATAGACTTTCACAGCAAAGATGGCATGGAGAGACCGATAGCTTCTTCTTTAATGATATTTCCCCAGTGCAAACCCCACTCAGAGATAGGCTAAGAAAGCTACCATATATGTTAGGGGACTGTGTATTGCAAAGTTCTGGTGTTCACAAAATGGCTTAGAAGACATATATGAGTATTACCTTGCCAACTCTTCTAGACCCAGATATTTTTCCATTGTTTTTACTTACGACCTCATAGGCTTACCTGCCATTTATCGATCATGTTCTTTTGAGGTAGAGAGACGCCATCTGTGCTGTCGCTGCTTCATCTGGCCAACATGGTATGCATGTTGCATCACACACTCATTCCTCACAGGTGCCATCAGATGGCAAGCCCTTGTACAACAGATGTGCCTTTTTCTGGTTGGTGCAAAATGTACACCACTTCCAGAATTGCAACACTCCAAAGTTGTGAATTTTCCCATAGGATAACACTGTGGTAGCCTCACCACCTTTCAGCACCAATATCTTGAAAATGGTTCAAGACACAGATTTTTGCTTGTGCAAAATAATTTTTCCACAGTTGCTATGGTTACTGAGATATTGACAAATATGTTTTACAAGGGTTACTTGGAATGCCTCTAGGCCTCTGCTATGTGTCTGTACTTATGTGTAGGTGGGAGCATGGACCTTCCTATGAATACTATTTATGCTAAACTGGGAGCACTGGGCCATCCTACGCTATCCCTTTTCAGTCATGGGTGAGTGGGAGCACAGGGCCAGAGGGTCTGTGCTCCCACCAATGGATACAGTTATGCAAACTAAAAGCACAGGGCCCTCTTGTGCTATGCTTCTATACTTATAGGTAGGTGGGAGTTCAGGGTCCAGAGGGCCTGTGCTCCCACCCATGGATACCATCTTGCAATACTGGGCACACAGGGACCTCAGTTGCAATGTCTCTACACTTATGGTTGGGTGGGAGCAAGAGGGTCCAGAGGGTCTGCACTCTCAAATATGCATCCCATTATGCAAAACTGGGAGCACAGACTCCTCCTGTGCTATGACTCTACTCTGATTTGTAGATGGGAGCACAGGGCCTGGAGGGTCTGTGCTCCCACCAGTGGATACCATATGAGTAAGATTTCACTTTCTCAAGAAGAAGGAATTCATTGCAAAAACTCTGTTAATGCATCAGTTAGGGTTGATTCCACACCAGCAAAAGTCTGGAATTGATGTTGAGTTACCAACCCTACCCCATCCTATTCCACCATCCACTGACCAACAGGTGCCAGGGTGTGCCTTGGGGTCGTTGGGCTTAACTCTCACATTATTTTCCTATACTGTATAATTTCAGCTTGTTTACACATGGAATAGGGTGAGAGTTAGGCTGATGACTTAAGTCACACCCCACCGCCTGTTGGTCTGTGGATGGTGGGGGGGTAGGGTTGGTAACCCTAACATGGAATGCATTAACAGAGTTTTTTGCAATGAATATATATATATAGATATAGATATAGATATATGTATATATGTATATACACATATATATATATATATATATAGTGGTAGAGAGAATGGGGAGTAAAACAAGTACACAAATCATTAATTCAATATGCATCTCTGTGCAAAGCAATGTGGCAGCAATCAACAGAATTTGTCAGCAGGTTGCTAGAGTAGTACAGGATGTAAATGTCTCATGGAATGTTCAGGAACACAGTTGTGTAAGTAATAGGACTAATCATCTGGTCTAACTGTTCTAAGGGTATTTTGACAAAAAGTCTTATTTTTTTAGAACCTGACAGTCATAACTAATGTAGAGCTGTAGTTGCATAAAAGTTGACTGGTAGCGCAGTACTTGTTATTTAATTGCTACCATGCACCACACTGTATTGCATGCTATATCGCGCTACCAGTCAACTTTTGTGCAACTACCAAAGTAGATACGGAATTTTAGCTCTGTTAACTGAATATGGGGCTTCACAGTTTTGTAGTAATGGAACTGATCTCAGAATCTCCATCTTGATACTGAAATAGTGGTGTAGCAGAATTTGCCATTTTTTTCTTACAAAATTCTGCTGTTTTAACATTTTTGGTTCTCTTCTCCTAGTTGTTGTGAATTAAACCTGTATTATCTGCTCAGTATTTGATACCTTTGATAACACCTCTAGGAGTTTTGCTCATGTGGGTGGACAGATAACTTGCAAAAGTGAATTAATTCAGCCACAGATATTTAAGTTCACTGCTTCAGAACTGAAGGCTGAAGATGTGCAAAGAATTAGAGGCCTTAGTCCCCCAGCTGGGTTCCACTGCAATGCAACATCTACATAGGGTTGCCACCTTTGAATAAGGCAAAAACCAGACCCTAAGCTCTGCCCCTAGCCCCACCCCTTTTCATGATTCATCATGTATTGCTCCACCTCTAAAGCCATTTATTATAACAGTAAAAGACAACTTAAAGCAACAGTTTAACAAAGATGTTATGATACTGTACCTGTTAAAGTTACTTTCCGAGGTTCTTCCTAGTTATTTATTTACTGTACTTATGTATGTATTTATTGACATTGGTTTACCAGATAAACATACCGAGATAAAAGAAATGTCATTTTCAGATACAATCTGGGGGGAGACAAGGGAAGCACAGTAAATAGCATTTGACAGTATACATGGTACATAATAATAAGACATTGTTTCCTGTAATGTATATGTCATATTTTTGGCTCCATTTCCTTTCATGTCCACAGTACTATTTCAAAGCCAAAGAAGTGATCATACTTTTTTCTTGAGGAAAAAAATAATTAAAAACATTTAAAAATGCCTAAATTCTGTTAGAGATTAAAATGTTTACCAGCAAATGAAATTAAAAGAGAACTGGCACTGTTACTGTTACAAAAGGTGGGGGCAGCTCTGCTACTATGCCACTTTAAGATGTAATGGAAAATATCAGGTTAAGTAAGTGCTAATGGTGTTAATGTCCATACTTTACACCTCCCAGGTTGACTACTTTCACAAACAAAGGGCTAGACTGACAACAGAGTTACTTGTCTGTAACCTAGACATGCAGCTGAAATAATGAATTATATGGCAAAATCTGTTTCTAAAGTATGTGAGCACTCAAAATGGTTCAAAAACCTGACCTGCACTGAGCAAAACCGGATTACCTGAAAGGGACCCTGAAAACCTGATCACCAAGTAAAAAACCTGACAGGTGGCAACCCTACATCTACACTCATCTTCTGGTGTTATGCACAAATCTAAAGTTGCCATCTTCCTTCCTTCCTATTTGACAGAAACATATAACATGGTCAGCAATCTTCACAGCCGTGTTATTAGATTCAGTAACATAGGTTATATGCTAATCCCAAAAGTCAACAGTAAATGAGACCTACCAGTAAATGAGAATAGAGTTTACTATAGAATTCTCAAAATATAGAAATCATAGCCAGCCTGGTGGCACTGAGGGTTGAGGCACTGGATGCCACACCTTGTGCCATGCCGGTAACCCATGTTCGTGAATTGAGCACGGGTTGGCAGGGAGGAGATGGATTGAGCATCTGATGGACTGCTCTCCTTCTCCGGGGAGGGAGGATTCAGCGACCAGTGCTCACCTGACCCCTAGCAGAGGCTGGGGCTTGATGGCACAGAGACACACAACAGGGGAAAGGATGTGGCAGCCACTTGACGGGGCGCCACGGGAGTGTGTGGTCCCAGTCGCTGGTGGCATTGCACGCAATCCTGCAAGGAGAGAAACAGCCAAAAATAGCCTGCAGATGATGACAGGGGAACTCACAGGCCTTGCACTCAGCTAGCCACAGCACAACACACTGGATCCTGTTTGGGGATCCTCCGACTTCACCAGGGTGGTAAGCTCTGGGGTGACTGCTGCTGGCTGGTAGACACTGGTTGACAGGGGCTGGGGTTCCCCAGAGTGAGAGGGCTGCAGGGCTAGAGAGTATATATACTACAACAAAATATAGAAATCAGTTAGGTCTGTGCTGTATGCATACACAAGACTAGAAATAATCAGGATGTTGTAATATTGTATTCCATAACATTAGCATTACTCACTGGTAACTAACTGCAATGCTTACCCACATTCTGTGTAGATATGGTTATTGCTTTCAAAATGTACATTGTACCTAATGTTCTGTCTGCTGAATATTTTAACTATTGTATTGCTGTAATGTAATGTTTTTATTCATAGTTTTAGTCTCACCACCACAGGGCCTCTGTAAGATACGCTGCTAGCATGAACAAAGAGTTATTTAACTTTATCTTTTCTTCCTGTCTCTCAGGGTGCTTGGGTACACTTCAGTCTACTGCTGATCCTTTTCCTGTCTGGGATAACAACTCCAAACTCTAAAGGGTTTCTAGAGACTCCTTTGCAGGCTTACCCCCCTTTGACTAGCTGAGACACAGAATCTGGTGAGGCAGGGGGCAGAACACCCACTTCTCAGAAACAGGAAGGCCCAGCAAACATGGGGATATAACAGCATCATATAAGATTACTAATTCTATTTTTCAGCAATTTTCCACTCCATGTGCCTCAGACTAGGAGGTATGTCAGTGTGGGAGAAGTACTATGCTGTCACCTCTGTTGACTACACAGACCCAGTAATATTGAGATTCTGCTGCTGTACATTCCCTGAGCCATTGAAGAGCAAGCAATCAGTGGAGATGATTCTCTTAGATTCTCTGTACTAGAGAGCATAATAAAGAACAATGATTTTGGGTATGAATATTCAGGTGCTGTTTTCTGGTCAACAGATTGTCAGAGAGGAAGGCAGAGATAGATGGTGGTAGTGGTGGTTGGGGGGATTTATTATAATTCGTATTTTGTTATGTGATGTGTTGGGAACATTGTGTGCAGGGGAAGAAGGGACTATTTATTTTACACTTGCTTTCTACCACATTCCTTTATGTCAGGAGAGAAAAAGAGTAAAGAGATGGCATCAGTGCAGCAATGTAGTTGTGTCTGTGTGAAAAAAGCCTGATTAAAAGTAAATATAAGTTGGCTAAAGCCAACATTTACTACCTCTACATAAGCTTGATGTTTAAGGTTTTAACTAATTTGTTGCAGTATTGAAATTTAATGCCTGGTTTATATAGGCTTCACTCATTTTTTACATGCAAGTGACTGAAATGTTCAATTACTGTTACTAGTAAAACATTAGCCAAAATGTAGTCATTTTGACTATCTCAAATTGTACATAACTACAGACTTGGTTGGAGGTGCTACTGTATGTTTTGTTACTGTGACCCTCAGTGGTGAGCTGTGAAGCTGGCCTCTGCATGCACATGATGCTACCACTAGGCTATGCATAGTTCTCATGGGGAGTGGAAGTGGCTGGAGAATGGAGAAAAGAACAAAACAAAAAAATTGGGAAATCCTTGACCTTATGAGTTGGACCCTGCCCTGCTCTCTAAGAAACTGCTGCACAGCAGTTATTGAGTCCAGAAACTTGGCAGACTTGGCTAATGTACTGGTAATAGCAGAAAAACAGCTATTAATGGCTCACTACCAAGCCTCTATAATAAATTCACTGGCGAATGTACAGTCAAGGCCAGGGGCAGGTAGTTTTCTGCTGTTTGGCCCTGCAGCATATACTGGCACAGGTATTGTGGTACTCAGGTACTGGGCAGAATACAGCCTGGTGCTGACCTTGACTGTATGTAGACTAACTCTCACACAGAATCTGGACTCATTTCACCTTACCACAGATAACCAGCACACATAGAGGTAGGTGCAAAAATTGATATAGTTATTGCATATAGCACATAACATGGTTAAAACTGGTACTCACAAGTAGTAGTAGTGAGAAAACAATGCTATTATCGCCCAGATTCTCTGTGTAATGTTTTTATCTTCATGCCTCAAGGCACTTGGAGCTGCTGATTTTTGGTTTTTATTAAGCAATGACTAGCTGCCAAGACTTAATTATTTCCCACCACACACACTTTAAATACATTTAAAGAGCTGTTTATGCCTCAGGAAAAACTCTGAAAAACCACAATACTGTATTTAGGTTCAGCTTGTATTGAATAAAGCTGCTTTATGTTTCTCCTCACCATTATTTATTACTAAGGAAATTGGCACGGAAACAGAATCTAAATCCCCCACCATGCATCTGTGCCTGTGGTGGCAGCCCTACTGGAAGTCATGATTCTTCATTGTGGCTTCACACTCTATTGCCGAACTGACAGTGTTATCACAAGAAGAGTACTATGGCATCAGGTAGGGAAGCACAGCAGGAGCTGAAGATGGAATAAAGATCCGGTTTAATGAGACATACAATGTGAAATATAAGCTGAATTGTGTCTATGTATTGTGTTTTTTTAAGTTTTCCCAGAGGTGTTGGCAGCTCTTTTAAGAAAATGACAATATGTGAAGAATAATTCTTGTATGAAACTTCATGTGGGTGGCAATATTTTACATGGTATCACACAATGTTAGCAAAGGATGCAGCTATCCCTTATAGTGTGTGTGTGTGTGCCCCCCCAAGTGACATCTGGCACAATGTTTCTTAGTGTTTAAGGTTATATCCTCATACAGACCTAGAGCACATCTGTAGGTTTGCTTTGATTGCCCCTTATACCATTCATCACTGCTCCCTCTACCAAGCCCTTGTCTGGCCCCAAACATAAATTAAACCAAAATTAGTTGCTCAACCCATGCAGTATCACATACATTAAACTGCTTTTCTCATTGGGGTACTACTGGTTATGGCATACACAGTCAAAACAAAACAAAATAAAGACCCAGTGCACCCCCAAATTGGAAAAACATTAAATGTGCTTTCTGTTTCAAACAGCTACTCACTTATTTCATCCCAAGGGGAATGGTGGTCTTTAATCTTTCAAATCAGTGCTCTGGTGTGAAATTGAGCTCAGCCACCAGTTAGAAACATAGTAACAGAAAAACAATGATAGAAGGAGATCAGGGCCCATCAATTCTGCCCATGAGATGCCCAGAACCAAGCAATTGTTCGGGGGGGGGGGTGGTTACTTCTCACCCTTGCTTTAATGTCTTAACATTGTGCTTTGTGCTCAGTATTAAGCCCAGCCACCAGCCAGCAAGGTGGACCTCCCATCAGCTGAGAAAAGCAATTTAATGTGTGTAATACTGCATGGGTTCGGGAGAACAGTTTGATTTCCTTTATATTTAGAACATTTAAGGCGGTCTCCATTAGCTTTCTCCCCATTGACCACCAGTATACTGGCTGTGTTCTGCACCTTATTTAAAGTGAGCCAGTTAGGCAGTGCATCAATGACCAGTACATTGGCTGGAGACTGCACCTTATTTAAAGTGAGGCAATCAGGCAGTGCACCACAGTTTAAAGGCAGCCAACTTTGGCAGTTAGCATTTTAGAATAGGGCCTCAGCTGACTGGAGGTCCAATTTGCTGACTGTTGGCTGAGCTTAATTTCACACCAGAGCTCTGATCTGAAAGACTCAGAAACCCCCACTCCTCCCTTGGGATGAAATAAGTCAGTAGCCATTTGAGGCAGAAAGCACATTTAATGATTTGCCTTTTTTGAGGGGGAGGTCTGCACCAGATCGTTTGTTTTGTCTTGGCTGGCCCTCCTGCAAGCCTACTGTGAATTCCTTCTAGGCTGCATCATTGACAAACCCTTCAGGATAATGAGTCTGCCCCACTGTGATTCCTCCTGAAGTCTAAGCCTTGTTCCCATACCTTAGATCAATGGTTCTCAGACTTTGTCACTGAGCCTCCCCAAATCCATGGAAAGATTTTGAGCCTCCCAAAATTGAAATAATCTTGGGCCTCCCCCAAGAAAATTAACGTACTATACTTTGCATAGTACACCATGAATAAATGAAACCACTTTGAGTACTTGGCTCATTCAGTTCTTTGTCTTATACTGACTTGGAACTTTTTGAAAAAGAGCTCCTGTGCTCAAAGGTGTTATCTGAAAACAAATAAAGAAATATTATTTGGCTTATTGTACCCCCACATGCCAACCTACTTGCTCTGCTATTTTCATTCTTGAGCCATTGTTACCCTTGTTGCGGTACCTTCATAGGTCAGACTACTTCCCTCTCTTTCCTCTCTACATGAAATAACCTTCCTACATACTTTGCCTCTCCCTCCCTTCTTCTGCTCCTAAGCAACATCTCTGGGATTATTTTGCTCCTTCCTGCTATTGCTCTTAGCACTTCTATGCTCCAACCCTTGTATTTGGGCTGTTCTGCCCATTAGTTTAATTGATCAATTACCACAACTAATTATAAATTTATTGTTTATATTTATTTTACTATTGCTCACTGTATATTTCTTGATTGTTTTGCAGTTACCTTTCAAATGTATTCCTCCCTACCCTGGTACACTGGAAATGAGCCTTGGCTCATTTCACCTTCCTTTCACCTATTAGTAAATAACATACAAAATTCACCCACTATTATTATCCTCTTTAGTTTGCTTCATCCACACATATAATAAACCAGAATTTAAATACAGTACTTTCAGATTGTTCTTCCCTGGAACAGTTGGGGCCTCCGGTGCTGGTCTCACTACCTGGAGAACCCCTGCCTTAGATCATTTTCACATCTTCTCCTAGAGCAGGGGTTCTCAATGGTGAGGCCAGCCTCCTGGGAGGCCCCAACCTGTTCCAGGGAGGCTCATAAGTCTGAAAAGTACTGTATTTAAATTTTGAGTTTTAAATATTTTGTGTGAAGAGATGAAGCAAACTGAAAGAGGACAGTAGTAAGTGAATTGTATATATTTATTTACTAATAGGTGACAAGGGAAGGTGAATGAGCCAAGGCTCATTTCAGGTGTACCCGGGGAAGGGTAGGGAGTGAATACATTTCAAAAGGTAACTGCAAAACAATCAAGAAATACACAATGAACAATAGTGCAAACAAATATGAACAATAAACTAATAAAGAGTGGTGGTAATTGATCAATTTGTAGCCTGATGGCACAACAGCCCAAACATAAGGGTTGAGCATAGAAATGCTAAGAGCAACAGCAGGAAGGAGCAAAGTAATCCCCGAGAAGTTGCTTAGGAGTAGGGAAGGAGGGGGAGAGGCAAAGTATGTAGGAAGGTTATTTCTTATAGAGAGAAAATAGAGAAAGTAGTCTGACCCATGAAGGTACTGCAACAAGGGATAACAATGGTTCAAGAATGAAATTAGCAGAGCAAGTAGGCTGGCCTATTGATTGCGGGTTACAATAAGCTGAATAATAATATTTATTGTATTTATTTGTTTTGTTATTCAGACAATACCTTTGAGCACATGAGCTTTTTTCCAAAGGTTCCATGTCAGCATAAGACAAAGAACTGAATGTGAGCCAAGTACTCAAAGGGGTTTCAATTTATTCATGGTGTACTGCGAAAGTACAGTATGTTTGTTTTCTTTGGGAGGCCCAAGATTATTTACGCTTTTGGGGAGGCTCAAAATCTTTCCATGGATTTGGGGAGGCTCACTGTGTCACAGTCTGAGAACTATTGTCCTCAGAGTATCCCCAGGCTGCCACCTGCATGGGACGAAATGTCTTCTCTACTGTCACTTCTAAGTGTTGGAAAAGCCTGACAGTTTCCCCTCCACTTTCTAGATACAAACTCACTTTTCAAATTAAACTATAGGACTGCCCTCATAGCTGCCTTTACCTGCAAATACCCCCCCCCCCGACACTGAGCTCCAGGTATATCACTGTCTGGTTTTTAGCAAATACTACTGGTCTCTTCTTGTGTCAGTCCCTTTGCATTGCTTTTGTATTATCTGTAAATTGTGTACATTGTTGCTATCTATTGCCAAGATCTCTCTAATATTCTTAGGCCCAGATATTCAAACTGCGCCAGGCTGTGGCACAAGCTTGGGCACAGCACAACTTGGCTGCGCAGGGGTGTGGACTGGGTGATATTCATCGGAGCTGCGCCATGGCACAGCATCATTGAATATCTCACCCTGGCCACCCGCAGTGTGCATGGCACAGTGGCCAGAGTGGAGCATGGGGATGCGCTAGCGCAAGTTCCATTGTGCTATGCACAGCAACTGCAATATTCAAAACTTGACATGCAAATGGGGCCATAATGTATGCAAGGTGCAAATGGGGCCATTTGCATGTCATTATGGCCCCATTTGCATGCAGGTGCACTGATCCCCAACGACTTGCACCTGGTGCCCTGCCAGGCAGCAGCTGTCAGGGACCGATGCCTCCTGCAGCCGGCAGTGTGCTCCACAGCCCGATCGCGGGCTGCAGTAAAAAAAGGAAAAGCATAAATCTGCAGGTCCAGTGGATCGTTGTCTGCCCGATTGTGGACATTTGCAGTAAAATAGATTGCTGTCCAACATCCCCGGTGGCCCAGCTTCAACCCCTCCCCACCCGCCCAATGAGCCCCACCGCCCGCCTCTTCCCCTGGTCAGCCGTGGCAGGCAGCACCCCACCACCTGCCGCCCCCACCGCCGCCGACTAACACCATCGGTAGGGCTGTACACTCATTGGTCCACAGCGTGAGACAATGGGAGTGCAGAGGAGGTTGTATTGACATTCCAGATATGTGAATGGATCATTCACATATCTGGAATGTGTAGATGGTATAGCTGATGCCCATTGGCTCACACTGTTGACCAATGGGCGACAGTCCTACTGATGGTGTCAGTCAGCGGGTGGAGGGGTGGCCGGAGGTGCTGCCGCCCACCGCTGACTGGGGGGAGGCAGTGGGGCTCAGTGGGCGGTGGGGAAGGGGTTCCGCTAGACCACCAGGGATAATGGAAAGCAGTCTTTTCTTTTACAAATGCCCATGATCGGGCAGACAGTGGTCCACTGGACCACCAGGGATATTGGACAGCAGTCTATTTTTTTTTTACTACAAATGCCCACGATCAGGCAGACAGCGGTCCACTAGACCACCAGGGATATTGGACAGCACTCTTTTATTTTTACAAATGCCCGTGATCGGGCAGACAGTGGTCCACTGGACCACCAGGGATATTGGACAGCAGTCTTTTCTTTTTACAAATGCCCGCGATCGGGCAGACAGCAGTCCACTGGACCACCAGGGATATTGGAGAGCAGTCTATTTTTTTATTACAAATGCCTGCGTTCGGGCATGGGGGGCACCGCCAGGAGCAGCCAGAGTTTGGGTGGCCACCCACAGGTGGCTGATGTAAGGCGACCTGCACGTGGCAGCTCACCTGTGGGTGGCCATCTGTTGTTCCTTTTTGGGATCAGCTTTGTGCTGGCGCAGGTAGGGTGGGCATGATGGCTCTGCACATCCCAGGCTGAATATCGGCTTGTGCAGGGTATGCATGGGCACGCCTCCCCAGCTGTGCCTGCATACATTAACGCGCCTGCGCGATCGGGGTTTGTGATCGACTTTCCCCATTTGAATATCGCATCACAAGATTATTGGGTTGCGATGGTGCAAACACTCTGCGCCCATGTGCAACCCTTTTGAATATCTGGGCCTAGTGTATAAATTGCATCCTGTGCTACTACTTATGTATTTGTTGTCCACTGACTTTTGTACTCATTGCCTGGGTCAATTGTCAATATTATATCATACTAATAATTCTGGACTTGAATGTGAGTTTTTCTGTTCACTATTATGTGCCATCTTGATGGCCCTGCCTTGCCTCAAAACAGTCCCTGGGACCAGTGCACCCAGCCAGTTAACAACTCACTCACTCACTCACTCACTCACTCATTCACTCAACTAAATATTGATAATTGTATACATCCACTGGTGTTACCTTAGTTGATGAGCTCCACAAACATTGAAATAAATGTGGCCCTGCAGTACTAGTCTAACGAGCTCATATTTATTTAATGTTTAGTGAACAGAACAGGTACACTGAGTTGGAGCTTGTTTCCAAGTGTGACCCAGGAGACAGGGTATAACAGGGAGTGAAAATGTAAAGAACAGGCATAAACAATAAAAAGTACAAGAAATAAATATCAGAACAAGAAAAAACATTGTAGAATGTGTGTAAAATGCAAAGGTTGTGGGGGTAGAGTGTGCAGCCAACATATGGCAAGACATTTACACAGAATCATAGTGGTATACATTTTCAGTGACAGAGAACACTGAGTTTTAAACTATGCAACACAGTAAGAGGCAAAATGGGTAACTAGTGAAGGGGTGAATACAGCATGGGTTGTTGTAGTGTGAGAGAAGAGGAAGATAGCAGGCTATAGGTGCAAGCTTTAAGATGTGTGCCTGTAACAGTGGGTTGAGATAGTGCAGTGAGTATGAGAGATGAATGAGAAGAGGAGGTTGTTCACAGTGCTGGAAGCAGACAGAAAAAGCAGACTGACCTACTACAGATTTACAGCAAGAGATGGTAAAGGAATGAGCATCGGACGATTGGAGGGAGAGGAAGGATGAGATGGCAGGCTTAAGCAGAGAAGTAACTGGAAACATTTGGAGTACACTGGTGATGAATGAGGACCCTGTGACCCAGTTCAGATTCTGGCCCAGGTATCTGGCAATTTAGATCTATACAGATTCACCCATCCATTTCTCTAATGTACACATTCTGCTGCCTTACCTTTGTGGCTCTGGGTGCCCATGACTCCAATGCTGCAACCTGGTGTGTTGCTGTCTATCACTGTGGCCCAGTAATGTTGCCTCCTCAATGCTGTGGCCCAGCACCATGCTGATTTAACCACTGTGGTTGATGCATGCCTAGTTCTGCTGCTATGACTGACACCCTGCTACCTCCAGTGTTGTGACCCAGCACCCTGCCATTTCCACTGCTGTGACCAAAACACTTGCCCTGTACTGTGCTCTAACTTGGTGTGCTGCCTTTTCCACATCTCAGCTTGGCACCAACCTGTGCACTGCTGTGATCCGAGCCCTGCCTTCTCCACTGATGCGACTCAGGAACCAGCCCTGTCCTCTGCTGTGAGGTGGTACATTTCCCTCTCTACTACTACTGCATCCAGAAACATTGCCCTCTGCACTGTTGCAATTAGGGTCACCATCACTTCAAGCACTGTTGTTCAACCACTGCTGCAAGACAGTGCCCTGCCCTCTTGCCCACTGCATCCCTACATTCTTCACTTATCACTACTGCAGCCCCTTCAAGCACCATTGCCCAGTACCTTGCTGTCTTCACCACAGTAGACTGGCACCCTATCCTTTTCAACCACTGCAGTGCAGAACCCGACTACCTCTAGTTCTGTGGCCTGCTACCTAGCTATCTCTACTAGTCTGGCTCAAATTCCCTCCTCACCCCACTATGACAGACAAGCACCCTTCCTTCCTTCTGCATCACTGTAACAGGTGCCCAGCTCTATGACTGTTGACCGATGTGGCTGGCCTTTATACTCACCACTGATGCAGCCCCACACCCTGCTGCATCACCATCAATGCAGCCTGGTGCCTCACCATTACTTTGATTTAGTCATGTACCCTGTTATAAACATATATGTGGCCTGATACCTTCTCTTTACTATTGGTCATATTCTCTTGAGGAACTGGGTGTCATGGGGAACCTTAGTGGTGAGCAGTTCCACTATGGCCAGGTCCTGCCTAAGACTTGGTTAAAGTAAACTGTTTACTAATTAAAACAAATTTAAGTAGTACAGTGACACCATTCTAACCAAATAACTTGCTGATCAAACATATGACTGTTACATGCATTAGATAAAACAACACATAAGTAAAATACAAATAGCAGCAAGGAAGGTACAACAAGAGAAATAGGATCAGTCCATGCCAGTCCCAAGAGAATGCAGTGCTTTACTACTTCCAAATGAGATAAGCATTCACTGGGAGGAAGAAAACAAACCCACACAAGAGTTGTGTCTTAGCTACGCACCCCAGGGACTGATAGAAAACATTTTCTTCCTTCCTCTAGCTGACATGCCAAAGAAAAAGTGGTTTCCTGATTAGCAACAACATAGTCATACAGGAGTAGAAAGTCATGCCTGTGACAGCAGGCACCTGCAGTCAGTTAGAATGCAATGGGTCTTGCTTTGCCGATGTTCAGTTGCCACAAGCAACTGATGCACTGAAAAATAAATAAAAGGCAAAGGGACTCTGAACCAGAAAACAAACTATATTTCAAGTAAATACTACTCCGGGTGGGGGGATGACACTGCTACTGATGGTAATGATACTACAGATGACTCATCACAGACCTGTTGCTACTGTAGCACTAAACTCCCACAGCAGCAATGGCTAATGCAACAGCAAATTAAATGCCAAGCTCACAAATGGCCAGATCAGCATCACAGAGCCTGCCAGCAACCCCACTCAACTGGACATGAATAACACACAGAGAGCTTTCTCTTTACAGTTTTGTTTTGTGGCCCATGCCATCCCATTTGCCATATGTAAATGCTTTCTTGTCCCATCCCCATCTGCAGTATAATCCCCTTCATGGGATTGTTCTGGACTTATCCCTCCAGGTACCACTGCTAGCATATCCATCCCAGACCACTGTGATCTTGTTCCTTCCAACTGATGTATTACTATAGATATATATATATATAATAGAAGGCAAAAAATTCTGTTTAGTGCATCAGTTGGGTTGTTCCACAGTGACAAAAGCAAGAAATTCGGTGTTAGAATTGAAAGCCTCTTGGACCCCCCAGCCACCCCCAACGGCATCGTTGACCCTAACTCTCACCCATCACATGTGTAAAGAAGGTGAGGTGTAGGAGAATGGGGTGAGAGTTAGACCGATGACCCCAACATGCACCCGATGCCAGTTGGGGGTGGGTTGGGGTCCAAGGGGTGCTTTCAACCCTAACACCAAATTTCCTCACTTTTATCGCTGTGGAACAACCCTAACTGATGCATTATACAGAGTTTTTTTGCCTCTAATTTCCCTTCTTTTTGAGAATGAGGACGATAAATAGTGAATGTAATGCGGCTCCCACCACGTGATGTCTTGTCACATAGTAACAGGAAGAGCAATGCAAATGCAAACGCCAACAGTTACAGAGATGGTAATGCAAATGTAAATGTTAAAGCAAATGTTAATAGAAATGCAAGCGCAAAGTAACGGGGAAGCGAACAGTGACACAAACAGACATGCAAGCATGTACAAAAATGCAACTGGTAATGCGCGCAGTGATTGCACTGATATTTTAAATACAAATGTTAAGTGTTACAGCAAAAAGAATGGCAAAGGGAACAGGAACGGAAACACAAACACAAGCGCGCATGTAAACGCAAACCGTAATGTGCACGGGCAAGGTACCACAAATGTAAACACAAATGGTAAAGTTAACATGAAGAATAACACCAAAGGAAACAGAAATGGAAAGGGGAACAAAGCATGTATGGAAATGCAAACCCTAATGCCCACGGGCGTGGTACTGCAATAGTAAACGCAAATGGTAAAGTTAACATGAAGAATAACACCAGAGGAAATGGATATGGGAATGGAATCATGTACAGAAATGCAAACTGTAACAGTCACAGAACTGCAATTGTAAACACAAAAAGGTAACAGTAACAGCAACAATAACGCCAAAAGAAAGAGAAATGCAAACGCAAATGCAAGTGAGTACAGAAACGCAAACCGTTTTGTGCACGGTCATGGTACTGCAATTGTAAATTTAAATGGTAACAGTAACAGCAGTAATAATGCCAAAGGAAACAGAAACACAAACAGAAATGCAAGCGCATACAAAAATGCAAACTGTAATGCACGGGCATGGTACCACAATTGCAAATGCAACTGGTAATGGTAACAGCAACAATAATGCCAAGTGACACAGAAACGCAAATGCAAATGCAAGCGCAAGCGAAAATGCAAACCATAACGAACACGGTGGCATAGATGGGAACGGTGGCACGTAATGGTAATGGAATCACAACTGGAAAACGCTATGGACAATAATAACGAAAGAGCAACCTTCATTTCCCAAAACTGAATTGAAAAACACAGTGAAAACAAAGAATGTATTCATAACAATGGGCCTCGGAGCAGAAAATGAGGACTTGGAATACTAAATTGCTTATATCTCAGGAACCGTAAGACGTTGAAAAATGTAAATGTCATATGAATTATGACTTTCCTGGCTAGTTTTGTTTGGGCTAAGAATTTGTGCGATGAAAAGTATGTATCTCATCCGCTTCGAGATACGGCCCAAAAGGCACGACGGACGGTGTAATGTTATCCAATGGGAAAGGCATCAACTTTGGAGTGCCGCCACTGTGCCGCCTCTGTAATATTTTTTCACCAAACCTCCAAAAGGCACATCTTTAGTATGTTGGCTTTCTTCCCTCAAAATTTCAGCCCAGAAGACTAAATCATTATTTTGCAGCAGAGTGGCAAAGAATCCTGTAATGTGGTGGATGCCGTAATGTTATCCTATGGGAAAACATGTCAACTTCAGAGTGTTGTAACTTTGCAGCCCTCCAACTGTTTTTCACCAAACCACTAAAAGGCACATCCGTGGCATATTGGCAGTCTTTCTTCCAAATTTCAGCCCAGTAGACCAAACTGTTCTTTTGCAGCAGGGTGGCAAAGAATTCCTGTTATTTTAGGCATAGTGTCTCAAAATAGTGTCACAAATCATGACACTTTCACAAATGAAATCACGAAAGTGTCATGAGTGTGACACTACTTTAACACTACTTTACAAAAATTTTAAAAACATATTTTTGGGGTATTTCACCCCAAAAAAAAAAAGACATGTCTAGCATCCTCAGCGCTCGACTTGGTAAACACAAAAATAATTGTATCCTTAGATGGTCCCAATTTTAAATGCCAAGCATTTTTGTGATCACCAACTGAAAACAAAATGGCAGATTTGCGACACTACTAGGGCCATTTGTGACACTAAAAAGTGCATTTGCGACACTGTCAAACTTTTTGTTAACTTTTCCCATTGACTTATAATGGGAACTTATTTTTTGAATAACTTTTGAACCATTTAATATTTTTTCATGAAATCTTCAAAGGGCACATCAAGGACCATGGCTGCATGTTCCCTGAAGCTTTTGGACCAGTCGCACAAACCATGTGACCTGTAGACACGAGCAAAGAATTCACAAAAACCGTAAACATGCGTGCAGATCTCACTTAATAACTCTGCAGCCGTATATCCAACCACTAGGAAAGTTGGCAGATCCCAAGATGTATGGTTCTTGATCAAGCATTCCAAATGTCAGGCAAATCTGTTGAATGGTGGCAAAGTTATTAAGGTGCAAAGTTTGACCCTTTAACCTTAAAAGGGCTACTCAACCCTAACTATGGTAGCACTACCGTGCTACAATAATATATATATATATACATATATACACATATGTAACCCCTAGGTGGCACTATCCCAAGGGCTACTACCCCTGCCTGCTTGGCTAGTAGCAAGTTAAGGGGCCTGAGTTCTGAAATGGGTGCCTCCACCTGGAGGTCAGGGTTGGTAGTGGTCAAGCTAACCTGGGCAAAGCCCTCTGGGACACTGTAACCCCCTCTCTCCTTACTAGTGGCCAGAAAAATACACAATAATCACTTTCACAATACCCCTGATACACCACACAAGTACCCACACTGTTTGTACTTACCACCAGGGCTTTCCTCTGGCCTGGCCCTGGGGAACCCCTGTAAAGCAAGGTTATACACAGCAAATAACAGCAGTACAGTTCTCTTGCACAAACTGGAACCACAGTCAGGGTAAATGCAAAAAAGATTTAGATCTGATTTATTTAAGGGACTTGAACAAGGGAGGGGTGTAATCAGGTTAATTTGCTTAAAGGCTGTATCAATCCAACAGTTATGCATGCACTTCAGGGTCCATAAACAGTCATACACTCTGGGTACCCAGATGGAGAATGGTGGGCTTTCCAGGAACGTTGCAGCTGGTTGGGGCCCTGTGATGGAAGAAAGCAACATGCACAACACACACTATTTGTAATAAGGAGCTGGAGGGCTCAGTTCATGAAAAGATAACAAGACAATCAGATGACACACTACTTTTAGATTAGGCTGTTGTTGCAGGGAGCTACCCTGATGATTAGTCACAATACCCAAGACTGGACATAGGCTGGATGAAAATTGAGACAGCTGGTGGTTAATATGGAGTGCCAGGAAAGCAGGGCCAGCATGATTTGCCAAGGCATCGTTCCTGTTCAAGCGTGGAGTAGGGGGCCGATCCCCAGGCAGGTGTCTCTCATCGGTGGCTTTCTCTGTGCAGTAGGGTAGTCTGGCAGGGCCAGCGTGGCATGGCCCAGGCAGAATGGAGATGAACATGGATTCAGTCTGATTAGGCTGGATAAAGTTTCCAGCAAGCAGAACACAGTTCACACAGTGGGGAACCAAATCATGACCCATTTTCAATACACAGCACATTTACATGTAAAGTTTTCTATGGTACCAGAAAGCAGAACACAGTTCACACAGTGGGGAACCAAATCATGACCCACTTTCAATACACAGCACATTTACATGTAAGGAAATTCTACTGTACCAGGCAAACTGCTCTCCGGTCATGATCGCACAGTCTCTGCACAAACCGGGGATTCAAAAACAGCTAGAAATCCTGACAGGCTAATCGCATTCAGCAGATCTTTGGTCTTCTTCAGGTTAAAGCCTGGTCACAGTCCAGTGGCTTAAATAGTCCTCACAACTCGGATTCAGTCCGAATAAACTCTATTTTTCTTCTCAGGGACAGCAGGCAGACAGGCAGGCCAAAACTCAGCCCTTTCACAGTTCTCCCATGCAAAACTACACAGAACTGCTGATCAAAATCACTTGAGCTGGTACTTCTTCACTTCACAGCACAAAACTGAAACTAACTGCATCAGCAGCCTGGTAAATTTTCCAAGATATAAAAGGCTGATCCTCTTGTCAGTCACAACAAAGGCTCCCCCTTCAGGTGCAAAAAGCCCCAAACTACAATTCCTACAGATTTTGACTACAGACAGCTCCTATAGTCTGGCTTCATTTTAGGTCCCGCCAGAACTGATTGGTCCAATTTGCAGTCCCCGGCCAAATGGTGGGGATAAACAAAACAGTCCTTGCAGCAAAGAAGGCAGGTTAGACAAACTACATTATCATTATCACTCTAAATGATTTTCAGCAAATAGTTACATCTTTCAACAGAGCTCCCTCTCAGATTACATATGACTGCAATCCAGGCAGCTCTTAAAGAGACAGTGCACAGAGGCTATACAGGCACTCTCAGGCATCACATTTAAACTGCTAAAATGCAGGACACCAGCCTGGCAGTGAGCATTTAGGCAAACTCGAGGAAGACTTTTCGTGAACCCCCATTTGTAGAGAGGGTTACACACACACGCGCACACACACACATATATATATATCTAATGTGTACATATATATATATATATATACATATAAAATATGTGTATACATAAGGGATATGCAGGGGACCTGTGTGATATATGATTTATACACACAAGTGCTGTTTGACCTTGGGTAACCTCACGAGTGGCGTAGCCACAAGTGTGGTGGCCAGGGCAAACAGCACAAGTATGCATAATCATATATCACACAAGGTCCCTCTGCATATTTCATTTATAATAGGAAGGCACTTGTGTATATGTGTAGTTTTTAAAGAACCTTTTTGAAATAAAGAAATGTGGAAATGTGTGTGGTTTATTTTGTGCTTTACCAGGTTGATGCGCCATTGTCCATGGTCCGTTACAGTTGATTGGCTGAAAGTGTGGTTTGAGAGTTTTTGAAAGAAAAAAATGGCGTCTGAGTTTAGTGAGCGCTGATGCAAAGAATACAGGAAAACATCAGGTGAGTTTAGCAAGTGCTCGGTGACAGAATTGTACTGGCTGTTATGAAGTGCTTTTTTTTAAGATATTTTTGTATGAGAGCTGGAGATTCAGAGTGGAGTGAGTGGTATCATGGAGAAGAAGCGACCGAATCGAAGGATCTGTAGTGGCAATGTGAGTGAGTGCGTGGGTGAGAAAGATAAAAAAAATAGCAGTTTTCGAGGGGAAGCATTTTATTTTCAGGTCAACAGTTCTGTTGTTTGTGGGTGATGGATGCAGGGGAGAGATTTATTTTAAAAAGATGTGCAGTTTGGTTGTTTGAAAGTTGTTTAGAAAGTCGGGGGCTGAGGCAGTGTGGGATGTGGTTGGGAAGGAGATAGTGACAAGAGGACTGCGAGTGAGACACACTGCTTCATTGTGTGTGATTACACAGTGTTTTTTGGTGTGAGGAAGATTGATGATGCTGGGGAGAGATTTTAAAAAAACAGAACATAGATTTTTGAAGTGAATGCGTTACTGTGGATGGGGCAAGATCTGCAGACAGCAGTAGAGAGTGTGTGTGAGTGTCTGAAAGTGTGTTGAATGAGGAAGTAGTCCGGCACTGTATGTATAAATGGTCACTGTATGTATAAATTTATTTATACATACAGTGACTCAAATAATGCATATATCACACTGAATATATGTCACCCTATTGCATAAATATATATATACACACACACACACACATATATGTGTGTGTATATATATATATATAAAGAAGAATAATGGATATGTCCAGTGCATTACGCGAGTAATACCATTGAGAGGTTCTGGACATGCAGGAACCTCGAGAGCGAAGCTCGTGAGGTTTCCATGTCCAGAACCTCGAGATGGTATCACTCGGCGGTAATGTACCGGCACATAAACATTATATTTTTTAATATATGGATGTGGTTTGCAAAGTTTTTAGTAGGACTATGAGAGCACAGTAAAGGTTACAGCACTGACCACGATGTTTGCGAGGTGCTTTCTGCTGATGGTCCTGGGCGTTGAGTTAAGAGAAGGCGGTTGCTGCCTGGCATTTCTGATAGTCACATTAATGGGTTGGATACTACTCCATGGTAAAAATTAGACTATACTAGGCAGTAAAGAGACAAGAAAAACGCTGCAAGGAGCGCTAAGAATTTCTCTTGGTTAACAAGCGAGAGAGCCGCCATGTTTTTTGTTTTGCTCTGCCTGCCCATACAGGGAAAGTGCCCAATTGAACAGCATGCTGTCAAGATGTCGGGAGGGAAACTAGCACTTGCGCTTTTCTGTTTTGCTGGTAATACTATCATTCAGGTCCTGCACGATAGTATTACCAGACCTGAACTATAGTATTGTCACTCTCGAAGTGTGGTATTGTCACTTGGGGAGTGATAGTATTACCGAAAAAAAATGGTATGCTTTACTACACTATTAAATTGATGATCCATATATTAAAAATATATATGTGTGTAACCCCTACAAATGGGGGTTCCCAAAAGTCTTCCTCGAGCTTGCCCTAAATGCTCACTGCCAGGCTGGTATATATATACATATATATATATATATATATTTATATAGGATACATGATGGGTAGGAGTGTGATATGGCAAAATATTCTCACTCCTGCAGAGTGAGCTATGTATACTCATGAGTGCTGAAGGCACGAGTGAGAGTATCCATAGCTCATGATACAGGAGCAAGAATATTTTGCCATATCACAAGATCTGCACATCATGTGCATGGTTTATACAATGGGGGTGGGAGCTCCTGCTGTGTATGTTATAGGGTGGGACTTCACTGGTGGAAGTGATACAGGAATGCATTGGGAATAGTGGTATGATGTTGACCATTTAGTATATTGTCATATGTGTACATTTGTTTTGGGGTGTTGGTTTGATTTTATATACACTGCTGGTGCTTGGTGTACTCCTTTATAGTTCCTTTCATGTCTGGTCCTGTTATGTTCACCAAGGCTGGTTAACAAAAACAGTTGTTTCCATAGACGGCTGTCATTTTTTGCCTGGAAGTGTTATGGCTTTCTTGCATAGAAACAATGTGTTTTAGTAAGTGAAAAGCTTGTGCTTTTTAACAGGAAGAAAGATTAGTATTGCATTTTAAATCAGGTCATGTTGTTGGCTGCATCGATGTATGTACTGGATGTTCCTGCTTTGCTACTTAGAGTTGGGTGCATCAGTGCATCTTCCTGTTTCTCCAGGTTTGCTACGGAGAGTCCGAGGTGGAAGAAATTACACGCTGTTGTATTTTGGGGAGTTGCTGATACTGGTGACTTGTAAGGAGACAAAGATGGTTAATACCCAGAGCTGAAGAAATGTGCTTTGGGTCTGCCAGTGGTATGGTACTGTATATATTTCATTTAGCTGATATGTTGTTCAATGTTACATGTGTGGTATTACTTATGGGGTTTTGGATGCAAGCCAGCATGGATTTAAGGTATGTGGTTGTGAGTTCAGTTTTTGGAGGTTCTGGAGGTGCTGTTTTGGAAGTATTTGGATTGTAATGTGGCTATTGAGATGTGCAGTGATTTAGGGAGCTGGATTCTGAGTGGATGTTATTTGGACTGCAGGTGGTAGTGAAACTGACGTCAGAAGGGCGTGTATAAATGGTAGATATTTTAACTCCACTGACGCCAGCTTCAGATATCTCACTGCAGTGGAAATAACATTTTATTATCACTGTGGAGCTCTCACCCCTATTGTATAAATACATATATGTACTAGATAACCCACTCTAAGATGTGTGGTTGTGCTCTGATATACGCACGCCTTGGTGTGCCTTGTTACGCATGAGGCCACAGGCCAAGTGCATCAACCACCCACGACGTGCATATATCAGTGCTCGAATGCACACCCTAGAGTGGGTTATCTATCTTATAAAATGGCAAAATTGTTTTAGAGGAGGGTGAAAGTGCAGGTGTGTGGTCACGCTTTGAGATATGCATGGTCAAGTGATGTGTTTCAACCAATCAGCAGACATAATTTTTCCTACTCATTTTATAAATATAAATATACATATATTTTATAGTGGTGCAATAGCACCACTATACTATAGTTAGGTTAGTACAGAGTTTCTATGTTAAACCTCACATTTTCACTTGCTAACTTTGCAACCATTCAACTGTTTGCATGCAGTTTGCCTGCACATTCTCCTGGTGTAGATCTCTTGGCATTCCAAGTTGTGTTCTGGTCAGATTTGAGGATTCCGAGAACCGGATAGTGAAAAACTATAAAATGTGCCACTTTTTGCACTTTATTTGTCATCCTGCTGCACAGAGACAGTGCTGAATTTTGGTCTGAAATGTTTATGGCAGAAAGAGCTTTGGTCACGGAACAGATCAGTATTTGTTAGATGAAAAAATATTAATCTGTTCAAAAGTTATAGTATTTTTAAGGTCCCATTATTTTCAAAGGGATTTTCATTTTTCATGATAGATGCATGGAACAAACCAGTATCTTGGTTCACCAGGGGCTATTCCTTGCACACCAGCTGACCATCCTGGTCCACCAGAAAAAAATATTTGTTTATGAGCCACCATCTTGTTTTTTGTTTTTGCCCCACAAAAAACATCATATCTCTGTCCAGGGATGCGTATCTTACACATCAATGGATGTTTTTGCATATCAGGAAATGATGAGCTGTCTTCTGTGGTTTCCTGTGTTTGGTGCTATTTTTCTGTTTGTTACACTTTTTATCACATCTTTTCTTTTCTGCCTTACTGTGGCGATTACCAGCAGAGGGCATCCAGTCTCCAGCCCTGCCTGCCGGGAGAGCACCTGGAGGGCCTCCCCATACCCTGCCCAGCCGGGACCAGCCCCGACCCCAGTGCATTCCAGGAGAGTACCCTGACGAGGCAGGCATGGTAATCAAGCTGCATGGTCGCACTCCCAGCCATTTTCCACCCAATTGTGCCCACAGGAGCATGGACGTGCAATAACATCCAGACACAGCACGCTGATGTCTGCTGTGCTCCTCCCCAGATGCATACTGGCATGTAGTACCCCTGGGCATCCCCAAGGGCTGCTACAGTGTGATGGCTTTCTCCAGCCCTCCCCAGGATCAGGAGGACAGTCTACGGATGCTCAATCCTGATCCTCTCCTGCTGACCCACTGATGACCCAAATCCATTCCCGAATCCTGGTGGCCGGCATGGCGTGAGGTGTGGTGTCCAGTGCCTCAACCCTCAGCACCACTGGGCCGGCCTGTTTTTTACACTTTTAAAATCCTTGCTTGCCACTTGCTAGCTTCCTTGTTCGTATCCTGGCTTGTCAGTGGTGAATAAGGAAATCTGCTAGCAGGCAAGGATCCCAGTTTGAACATCTGGCCATAAATTTTGACGGGCAGAGTGGGATCCTTGTCCACCAGTGATGAACCAGGATGGTGGACAAGAAATTTGGCTGGTGGAAAAGGATTCCTTTCTGACCATCTATTTGTGAAAATTTGTCGACCAGATGGCCAGATCAGAAATCCTTGTCTTCTAGTCGATTTCCTTGCCTGTCACTGCCAAATCAGGTTGGTGGACTGGGATATAGGGTGTCAAACAAGGATTTTTCTTTTGCCATCTGGTCACACCAATGGGGCCATCTTGTCGGGAATTTAGTTTTTCCTACCTTTGGTCCCTTCCTTTTTTATCCCTGGTGTCTAGTGTCAACCACCACCCTCATTTTCCATTTTCTTTTTAAATATATATATATATATATATTATTTTTAAATATGTATTTTGTTAGGGGTCACCTTTTGCCACTTCTCCATGGTATCCAGTGGTACCCCCCTCTCTCCATTGCCCCAGTTATTATTGGTGGTAGTGGAATCCCCCATTATTGTGCACTCTAGTTTGTTTTTTTCCTGAAAAGAAGAAAACCATTCTTCATTGTCTTTTGCTCATTTGGGGCTGTAAAAAAAAAAGTCCATCATTGATCGTGCCCGTACCTCCCACCTGAGCCCCCACTGTGCAGCTATCTCCCCACACACCCCGATGTCCCCCAGACTGCCACTCACCTGAGAAGGTTCCAGGTTTAAGACCTGCTCTGCCGATTGAAGGCACATCTTGCTGCTGGAACTGGTGACTGCAATATGAACTAAGATAAATGCGGTCCTATATATTTAAACGGGGGGGGGTCAACTTTCGGCTGTAACTCAGCCATTTTTTTGAAATTTTGTCCCAAATTTTCAACATGGAGTCTTGGGGACACCACCTCATGAATAACATGACTATCATTAAGCAACTTTTGCCAGAAAGGTGATTTTGCAGTCGGTTGGGAAATCACCTTTCTGGTGGAATTTGCATAATGACAGTCATATTGCTGATCAGGTGGGGTCATAAGAAGGCTATGTTAAAAATTTGGGGTCAAAATTTAAAAAAATGGCTGCATTATGGGCATTTATTGCTATGCTGCTATGCACACTTGTAACTTTGGACATTTTTATATTGACACCCCATATTTTCAGTATAGTCCTGGTATTACCCCACCTCATGTATGTGACAGTTGTAATTTTTCAAATCCTGGCCAAAATGTATTTTGCACTTGTGGTGCAGAATGGCATTGTAGTTAGGCAGAATTACATTTGGTAGGGATTTGAAAATGTTCTGTGCTAGGTAAGTGTGGTGAGATCATAAGTAGGCTATAGTTGGAAATTTGGGGTCAAATATGGATACTGTTATACTATCTCAGTGGGGATAGGAGTGCAGGTCTGAAAGACCTTGTGCTCTCACCGCATAAATGAGGACACTATTCTACTATTTCGATGGAGGCATGGGAATGCAGAGTCTGAAGGACCCTGCACTCCCACCATAAAAATAAGGCTACAGTTCTACTGTCTCTATGGAGGGATAGAAGCACAGAGTCTGTTGGACCCTGCACTCCCACTGTAAAATGAGGATGAGCGTTAGGGTTCACAGGCCCCAAGACAGACCCCCTCATCCTGTAGGTCTGTGCAGGGTGGGCAATGGGGTGTTAGGGCTGGAAACCCTAACACCACATTTCCCTACTTTTGTTGCTTTGACCCTAACAGTTGCACTAATGAAGTTTTGTGCAATATATGTCTCTATCTACAGGGCCCAGTTCTCAGTTGCAATGTAAGGATGTGCAAATGGGGGGAGGGGCAGACAGCCTTTGCATTCCACCAGTACATGTTACAGCTATAAACAAAACTGTGAAAAAGTTGCTAGTAGGGGGGAGGAATCCCCTGCAACTAAGTCAGAATACAAATGACTGTTGCCAGATGCTAGCACACATGCCAACACCTGAATTCCAACACTAATGGTAGTTTGTGTATGGCACAGTGCCAGTTGCATGGTGCTGTGCGATAGACAGGAAACCATCGCACTCGTGCTACCACCATTGTCTTCTCCAAACTATCCAGTCCTTAGCTTTAGGCCATTTGTGGGCTAACATCCATTTTGGATGCTGCATCTCCTCCAGGTACTCCCAGTGGACCAGTAGCCACACCTGCGTGCTGATCCTGTTGTGGTTCTGTTTTCTTTTTAGGGAGTGGCACCTGTATCTTGCTGCTAGCCATGAACTTCTGATTAAAGAATTTACTTTTATCCTACTGCATCCTTGCTGATTTAACTTTCACTGAACAGTGACAGAGAAGCTGAGCCTAACCGTCCTGCTATCGTGAGTACCCTCTTGCTTTTGGCTCCATCTTGGTGCATTGAAGCTGCCTTGTTTTGCTTTCTGTTGTGATCCTTGGTGTCCAGTTGAGCCCCAAAGCCCAATTTCCCAATGTGCAATTGGTCACCAGGTGATCACTTGCCAATCACAGTTCTGTGCTGGCTCCAGTCCTAGCAGGTGCAGAGTTCTGTCACCCCTACCACCTGCTTATACAGTATATATTCTATGGCAGGGGTGTTAATAAACTACTGTTTCTGCAAAAGTAAGGGTTGTCATTATGTTCTGAATGGCCTTGTAGGTAGTTATGTGCGAAGCTGGTAAAATTTCCTTTGCAAATTAATTCACAAATTCACTGCAGTTCACAATGATAATCTGCCTTGTGAATTTCCAGTTAGCAGTATATTGATAACTTTGTGAATTGGGAATTTGGTAACTTCACCAGCAAAGTGGGACCCTTAGGCAAAGTTTGCAAGGTACTATGGAACTGGCTGTCACATGGTAGTGAAGCAAGCTGTATGCCACACAGAGGCTGTGCTTAGTATCTTCTCAAGAAAGAGATCCAGATGCAAGTGATGTGATACCTTTTAATGGACCAACATAGATGTAACAACAAGAACAAAGTGCTCTAACTTTCAGACCAACAAGTCCTTTGTTAGAAGCATAATGACAGTTATTTAGAAAAAAAAACAATACTTTTAACACCCAGATCATGCAGGAAAAACAGAAAAATCCCCATTGGTTTAAAGTACTCATAAAAACCCCAGAAGATGATGTCAGAAAGCTTAACAGTACCATGTCACCTTCAGCTGGGAGAGTCTCAGGGTCAGAAGTCATACAATGAACTCTATAGCATGTAAATTAAATTGACATGTAAGATAACAACTACTTGAGCAGATGGCTCTTAAATCAAATTCTGAGTGTCACAATGTGTATAAGAATGCAATTACTGAAAACAACACCTCCCAGGTTAAGGACATATTAACGTTTTCTTAGGACTACAAGAAGCATCTTTTATATATAACAGGCAAAGAGTAACCAGTAAAGCTTTCTTAAAAGATCAGTAGTTACACACTGTATGATGTGTAAAACTTAGCTGGACCCGTTACCCAGCTATACTCTCCAGCTAGATATTATGGCCCATAAACTTCAAAAGCCTACAGTGTAGTAACAGGACTTTATAAATGATAATATAAATATAAAGTGACAGTATAAGTGTCAAACAAAAACTACTTGTCAAGGACCACCAAGGAATTAAGGCCATGCAGCCTAATATGTACTGATGTCAATAAATTCTCAGTGTATTATGTAACAACTTGATGTACTAAAAATGTCTAAGGAATCTGAATAAGAAATACAAATAAAATTCTCTCTTCCCCTCCACACACACAACACACCCCAACCCACACACTCATAATGTGTGTGTGTGTGGGGGGGGTAACTAGTTTTAAAGAGATACACACACACACACACACACTCCTAATACACCATCATTCATATCAATCACTGCAATTGTTACCCAAAGGAATTCAACTTATCATGAAATCCCAAGTAAAAGGGATCATGTATCCTAATAGCTACAGAGTGAAAATGTGACACTATTTAACCTTAACTCCTATCTGCACAGTAACATCTCCAAGGATTCTAGATAGAACCACAATGAAATAAAACTTCCACCATCCCCAGGGTAAGATAACTAGAAGTAAATATAAAGTATGTGTGTAAGACAAGAGTCCTAACATACCTACATTTCCGTAAATCACTACAATATTAGCCTAATGTAAATAGAAATGTCCAGGACCCCCATGCAAATGAGATCTCGCACCCCAATATGTTCAGAGTTAAAAAATGTGACAGTCTATAATAACACTACTGTATGTACAGTAACAGGCTAGGGAATCTGAATATGGTGCAGTCAAATCAGCCTCACTCATGGGTGAAGGTAAATAGTAAGAAGGAATTAATATTCATTATGTGTGTGAAATAAGAGTAGTAACACACTGTGACTCCATGTATCTAAATGAAAGCTTACCTCAATGTGACAGCAAGCCCCACACCTGCCATATTCACATACCCCCCAAAACACACACACACACACACACTTCCTGAAGTCCTATAATATGTCAGTCCAAAGAAGAAGAGGTCTGTGGATGTTAAATCCTGTAATGTCCCATGAAACCCAAACCTATGTTCATCCCATCTGCTACCATATTGAGACATAAAATAAGTTTAGTCTCAAAAGCTCATCTCTGTTGTGTGCTTTTGAGATTTACTCTTAAGACCATTACTGACATATCTGAAATTGAGTGGTCAGGCTGAGAGAAGTGTTGCCCCACTGTTTTTTCAGTCTTCTTCATTTTAATAGTATGTCTGTGCGAGTTCATCCTAGTGTAGACCTGTTGGCTTCTCTATCCAACATAACCTGTTTGTGGACATCTCTTGTACTGAATAAAATAACATGTTGTGATGTACAAGTGTAACTCCCATGTACCTGGAATTGTCTGTTTTGTGATGTAACCACACAGTCTGAAGTGGAAATGAGCTAAGTTTTACAGGTGCATTGATTGCAGGGTCATGTACCATTTAGTGTCACGGTATTCTGTTCTGGTGAAAGCTTGCTCCTAGTAATCAGGCTGTCTAAGTTTGGTGGTTGCTTAAAAGATAGTAGTGGTAGTTCCTTAACAATACAATTAAGGGTCTCATCCTCACTAAATATTGGGTGGAGGTCATTAATAATCTTACACAGAACTTCAAGGTCTGGATGATATGTGACTACTAAGGGTATTCTGTCTGTAGCTGTCTTTTCTTTATACTGAAGTAGTTGTTGTCTTGGTATTTGTGTTGCACATTCTGTTGCCTTGTCAATTTCTCTGAAAGAATGTCCCTGCTCAATAAAGGTGTTTTTCAACATAGCCAAATGTGTATCTCTGTCCTCCTCATTTGAACGAATATGGTGACGTAAGAGTGCTTGACTGTACATGAGAGATTTTTTGTGTGGTTTGGGTGATTGCTTTTTGTGTAGGTATCTATGTCTGTCTGTTGGCTTCCTGTAAATACATGTATGTAAGGTTCCATCCTTAATGGTGACTGTGGTGTCCAGAAAATTAACATTGGTGGTAGAATACTCCAGGGTAAGCTTTATGGTGGGGTGAAGGTTATTAAGTTTCTGATGAAAATCTTTAAGTGCATCTGTGCCCTCTATCCAAATGATAAACAAATCATCAATGTAACAGAAATAAGCTAGTGGTTTCTGGGGACTGTGCCTTAAGAGTCCTCTTCAAGTCTTCATATAGAGGTTATCACACTGTGGAGCCATCCTGGTGGCCATTGCTATTCCCATAGTTTGAACATAATGTTTACCATTGAAATTGAAGTTATGTGTCAAAATGAATTGATAAGTTTCCCATCGTGTCAGGGTTGATGTTTGGTCCAGTACTTTCTCCTCTGTGTATTTAAGGCAGTTTGAAATGCCATCCATGTGTGGAATATTAGTGCAGAGGGATGTTACATCCATCATCACTAAAATGGTATCAGGTGACCTTGGGATTTCATGACAAGTTGAATTCCTTTGGGTAACAATTGCAGTGATTGATGTGAATTATGGTGCATTAGGAGTGTGTGTGTGTGTGTGTGTGTGTGTGTGCATGTGTGTGTATCTCCTTAAAACTAGTTATCCTTCCCACGTTATGGGGTTTGGGGTGGGATGTGTTATGTGTGTGGAGGGAAGGAGAGAATTAAATTTGTATTTCTTATTCAGATTCCTTAGACATTTTTGGTACATCAAGTTGTTATATAATACACTGAGAATTTATTGACATCAGTACATATCAGGCTGCATGGTCTTAATTCCTTGGTGGTCCTTGACAAGTAGTTTTTGTTTGAAATCTATACTGTCACTTTATATTATCATTTATAAAGCCCTGTTACTACACTATAGGCTTTTGAAGTTTATGGGCATAATATCTAGTTGGAGAGTATAGCTGGTAATGGGTCCAGCTAAGTTTTACTCATCATACAGTGTGTAATTACTGATCTTTTAAGAAAGCTTTACTGGTTATTCTTTGTCTGTTATATATACGAAGATGCTTCTTGTAGTCCTAAAACAATTTTAATATGTCCTTAATCTGGGTGGGGATTGCTTTTCAGTAATTGCATTCTTATACACATTATGACACTCAGAATTTGATTTAAGAGCCACCTGCTCAAGTAATCATCATCTTATATGTTAATTTAATTTATAAGCAGTATAGCTCTTTGTATGACCCTGACCCTGAGACTCTCCCAGCTGAAGGTGACATGGTACTGTTAAGCTTCTCTGACATCATCTTCTGTTTTTTAATGAGTATTTTAAACCAATGGGGATTTTTTCTGTTTTTTTCTGCATGATCTGGGTGTTAGAAGTATTGTTTTTTTCTAAACAACTGTCATTATGCTTCTGATGTAGGACTTGTTGGTTCTGAAAGCTAGGCACTTTGTTCTTGTTGTTACATCTATGTTGGTCCATTAAAGGTATCAAATCATTTATGCCTGGATCTGTTCTACAAAGACCAATATGGCAAATACTAAATCCAGATTTCAAGAAAGACAGAGAAATTTGTCTCTGCTTGCCTGAACAAAAAGCTTTTAAAATCAATCTAAAACTCAGCCTTTTGAAACCAAATCATTCACAAATAGTTTTAGATGGAGATTTTAGTTGTTTCTGTTTCTGTGTTTGTGTTTGTGCTGATTATTTACAGAAGTTTAAAGTAGTGGTTTTGTTTTGTTTATAGATAAGCACTGCTGTGGTGGAGGGAAGGTGTTACAGTTAGCAAGGCAGCCCAGAAAGATCAGGGGCCATATATTCAAAATATGCATGGGTGCTAACAGGTGCTTGCCTGCACAAACCAGGTTTTGTGCAGGAGCCAAATAGCTAGCAAACTGGTTTAGTGACCATGCAAAAAAAAAAGGGGATTTGCCAATGGTGGGGTGAGTACAGGACTATCAGTGTAAGATAATATTCAGCAGATTAGTGCTGCACAAAAGGGTTTAATGCAGTCCTTTTGCACCATGCAAATACTGCCGAACAAAACCCCCTCTTACTCTGCACAACCCTAGAGGCTGCTGAAGGTAATGCAGCCAACTAGCCAGTTGACCGCTGGGGAGCACATCCACCCTATGATCCATTGCACCCCAGATCACCAGCCTGTATTACAAATAAATCCTCCCTGGTGCTAGTGGTCCCACCCTTGCTCTGGTCACCATCCTGTAGTATAACTAACCACCCTGTGGCATCCAGTGATTCCCTTTGGCACTGATCCACAGCACCACCAGTTACACATCCCTGGCATCTAGCAGACCCCTACCATGGCACCAAGCACCCAGCCCCCCAGTCACCTTATCAGTACCCTCTGTGCCCATGATTTGCATACAGCATCTGGTGCAGCCCTCCTCATCCCTCTTTGGCTGGTGGTCATATGTCCAGGCAGGGAGCACATGACTTATTTAGGACAGGGCCCTGTCCTGTAATTAAATTGCATGTTCTCTGCTTGGACATATGGCAGCCAAGCCAAGGAGTTGTGAGGAGGGCTGCAGCAGTCACTGTATGCACACCTGCAACACTGAAGATACCGTAAGGTTACGGGGATGTTGCTCAGCCATGGTGGGGGATGCTAGAGGCCAGGGACAAGCAACTGGCAGTACCTTGGATAGGTGCTGGGGGGAAATCAATGGGCACCAGGAGGATTACTTATACTACCAGCTGGTGATCGGAGGGCCACTAGTACCAGGGAGTATTTTTATTGTAATATGGGCTGGTGATCAGGAGGGGGCTACTAGCACCAGAGAGGATTTATTTGAAATGCACAAAAGATAGCTACATAAGTCTTGGACCAGGGAAGGGTGGGAGCAGTGCCAAACTACCTGCCTCTGCTACTCAGGCAAATGGGCCCATAATGGGCATGCAAATGGCCCCTTAGCACCTTGCATGCCCAATGGTCCCATTTGCATGTGTCCCTTTGAATATTGCAGATAGCACTCCGGCACTGTGCACTCTTGTGACAAACTTTGGGAACCATGTCTGGGAAGTGCTACTTCACTTACCACTACACTGACATGGCCCTATATTCATTGAGATAGTGCCAGTGCACTATCTGATGGTATGTAGAATCCTCAGACCCCTGGGCACTACAAAGTGGAGAGAAACCATTGTGCTCCACTTTGCATTTTAGTGAATATTGAGCCCCAGGTCTTTGAGCCTTTTTGACTGTGAGTACAAGTCTGTGTCCAGTAGATATCTCATATTTGTTTTCCTCAGTCTTGTTAATTACTTTTTCTGTGGTCTGTGCTTTCTTATTTTATTTATCTGGCTCAATTTGGTGTGGTTAAGTGAAGTATTGTGTCAGTCCCTTTCTAAGTTAGTTTTAGTTATTTAGTTTAGTTCTTAAAGTGATGGTGTTCTGTCACTTACACTACCTTGTTAATTTTGTTTTTGGGGTTTTACTGTAGCTAATAGCAGCTCAATACACAGTTTTGTTCAGCTCACACGCTAATCCCTTGGGAGGTGTTGTCTACTGCTGCTATTTAGTCATTCTGTAGGACTTCTTTAATTTTTTTCACTCACAATATTATAAATCTAAGTATATAAAATGACTGGGAAGATATGCTCTACTAGAGTAACAGGTGCCAGGGAAGGGACAAAAAAGTATAGAAGTGCTGTGGGGCAAATGGGAGTTGCAGCTAAAAAAACTACATCTGCAGCATCTTCTATGGGTTCCAGGGTTGGTAGTAATAGTAAAGGAGCAGTTAGAGGTGATGGTATTAGTGTGGTAAAATTTTTCCCTGCCACATCTGTGGCATCCATGCTGGTAGGGGCTGAGGGAGGTGGTGACAAGAGGAGTGGTCAAAGAGGTAGCAAAATCGCTGACTCAGGCACAGGGTTGAGAAGGAGGTTTTTGGTGTCCCAGTGACTCCTGGTGGTGGTGGGGCTGAACCTGATATGATAGCTTCCCCTTCCCAAATGAGAGTGTAGAGCTTGACCAGGAGTCAGAGCCTGAGGAGGGATATCTGACTGTTGTGCAGTCAAGAAATTACTAAATTGAAAAATGTGTCTCTGACTCTGGATGACAAGAGGAAGAGAGAGACTGGAGAAAATGAAGATGATGAGGACAGAGCTCAGGTGGAGGAGGAAGAGGATATCAGCTGTAGTGTGGATGATGAGTTGGATACTCTATGGAAACAGGAAAAGAAAAAGAAAACGTGGTGCTGCTGAAATACAGGGTTTGCACACAATTTTTTCATAAATCTACCAATTCACCCTCCCCGTGCTACAATAATTGTTCCTCTTACCAGGACATGTGTTTGAAATAGTAGAATGTGACAGGCACCTATTTGTCAATCTGACATGAAAAATTTTTTTTACATGAATGTATTTATGAAGGCTACATCAAAGGCAAACTATTTCCATGAATGAACATCATTTAGATTTATTTTATATTCATTAAACAAACCTATTATATAGTTAGAAAAATATCAGAGTTTTGATGAGAAAGAATGGAGAGCTGTGATACAGACTGGCTGATCTCTCACAGAGAAAGATTTCCACTACTTCTGTTCAGCACTGAAACTCAAATTTTCAACCTTTATAAGAAGAGAATGATAGATTTTAAGCTAATCTATCTAAACACAAACCACAGACTGAGAGGGGCATTGTGGAGAATGCCTACCGACCAGATGCATACATTGAGAGCTCCATATCTTACTGCAACAAAACTAATAAAACAACATTTGAATTGGAAAAGTAGATTCTACAAGCACCTGTAATCCTTGGTAGCTGTGGCAATTTTGATACCTTTTCTGGAGATGAGTCATACCGCTAAGGGTCCAGCAAGTGGCCCAAAAATCAATCTGTGGAAACAGGGCAAATGTGGGGGCGACAAACTCTGCAGTGGAGGTGGAACCACCATGGAAGACCTTGCATAAATCTAAGCAGACCATCAATTCAAGGTAGAATCAATACTGTCCAGATATGCAGATCAGGATTTTAAAATAGATGTAGCCTCTAAAAAGCTGACGGCGGCAGAATCCCTGGTGACAGAAGCTCTCTCAATTTCAGGCAAGCTGACACAAAGAAAATGCCCAGTTGAGATACCAACTGAGGCCCTGAAAACTCTCAGAGATCTGTAAATGTACGCATTGTCAGATTACCTGAAGATTGCAAGGGAGACAACCTGTTGTATTTCATAAGGGAGTGGATGCCTCCAGTGTGAACTCTGCAGTGGAGGCCCCACCTGGAGTACAGTGTACAGTTCTGGAGACCATACCTACGTAAGGACATAGACAGGGTAGAGAAGGTTCAGAGGAGGGCAACAAAGATGGTGCATGGATTGCATCACAAGTCCTATGAAGACAGGTTGAAGGAACTGAACATGTACTCCCTGGAGGAGAGGAGGGAGAGAGGGGATATGGTAGAGACATACAAGTATCTTAAAGGGAGGAACAGGGTGCAGGAAAACACTATTTTTAAGTGAAAAAGATGTTCCAGGACTAGAGGGCATGGGATGAAGTTGGAGGGAGGATGATTCAGAGGAAACATGAGAAAGAATTTCTTCACAGAACGGGTGGTGGACAAGTGGAACACCCTGCCAGAGGAAGTGGTGGGGGCTGAAACAATCACGGGATTTAAGAATGCATGGGATAGACATAAAGAAATTCTGGAGGTCAGGGGTAAGGGGCAACAGACTTCTAGGAAAACAAACTGAACTTACAAGTGCAAATGGGCAGACTGGGTGGGCCATAGGCCCTTATCTGCTGACACTGTGTATGTATCTATGTATCTATGCCAAAAGCCTTACACCTGAAATCAGTTATAACACCAGACAACTTCATTAAGGCTTATATAATTTCTCCAAGGAACATGGCAGCTAACAGAGATCTACCTTGAACCATCATGGTGGTGACAACCAGCCCAGCAGTACAAGATCAGATCCTTCAGGCTGCAAAAGATGCCATGCGATTAAACTTTCAGGGCTCTACAATACATTTCTTCCCAGATCTTTCCTTTGCAACTAGAGCCCAGAGGAAAATATTTGATGGGGTCAGGGAGAAACTGAATAGCCTTGGAGTGGCTCATTCACTCTTGATGCTGGCCAGAATACAAATTCAATACAGGGGTCACACGCTTCAGTATACAAGTCCTGAGGAGGCAGGGAAAAAGGCAGAATCCATTGATGCAGAGTTTAATTGAACCCAACACCAAGACTCACCTGACTCAGAAGAGGACACTTGAATTAAGTTAACCGGAACTTTTGACTTTGATTAGCTGGGTGGGTGAGTGTCTCCCAACACCTCTAATAGGCAAAGCTCCAGTAAGTGTTTAATTATACTAATGCTGTTTGTTCATCGCTGTATTTTTCTCTGAAAGCTCAAGTTAAAATTTCAATGCTGTTATAAAATATTTAGGGAGTTTGAAGTTAAAAGCAAGGACAACCTGTTTTATGTTTCTGTGGGGTAATATGGCACATTCCACGTAGCTAGAACACGCAGTTATTTTACTTGTCTGACACAGCATTGGAAGAACAAATGTGTTGGAGTAAATGTTACTTCAATGTATGCTTGTATTATAATGGTACTAATGTTTGAAGGGGTCATAACAACGCTGGCTGTTGTGTAAAAATGCTTGAAAATATGTATTATTGATTAGACCACCCAAAGTCCTCTAGGGTGCAGCATATTTTAGAGACTACATCTTGATATCTCATTTATAAGGAATATCTCCATATTCATAATTAAGATTGCTTAGAATGCATAGACCTGATACATTCGATGTATGTTGAAGTTATGCTAACTGATTTTTGGCATGAGAGAATTGTATGTCATTGTTTTATTGCAAAACAATAAAATATAATTTAAAAAAAAAACAAACACAGACTGAGTTTATAAGAAACCTGGTGAGCAAACCATTAACTCTACAGCCTGCTGTGATTGGGAATCTGAAGCAGCAAGCTACAGTAGTTCACAATGATGTTATCATTCTCCAAGCTTGATTGAGAGAGACAGAAATAACTCCACTTTCAGCCAGTGTAGAGCAAGTTAAATGCTGATTTAAAGAAAACCACAAAACCAAACAGCAAGAATGTTTCAGGAAACTCTAATCATGTCACAGGGACTTGAATTCAAACTTTATTAACGATATGAAAAAACCTTTGCATGTGCTGTGTAAGCACTGTAGAAATGGAAGAAATTTATAGAAATACGAGGACCGACATTATTTGCTCCATCTACCCTTTCAGTCCATCACACTCGATCTACCCTGCCACAGTGTCTCTTACCTGCTGACACTATAACCTGATCCCGACCCTTTCAGTCTGTCACCCCGATCTCAACCATTTCAGTGTGCCTGAATTAACAGAGATTATGGTTTGTAATAATTTATGACTTCTTGAGCAGTGGCAACCCTCAGCTGATCAGCCCTGCTGTCCAATTCCTTGTGAGTGCTGTAAGGAGACCTGGTCCATTAGTCTGACAGCAGCAAGAAGCTTATGTAAAAAAAAAATCACAAGCCGTCTATGTGCTCTGCAGCATCTGTTTCCCTGTACAGGGCTGCTAGCTGGTATGGAGGGCAGCATGCTACAACTGGTGGTGGGAGAGATCAGATTATGAAACACAGCTAGCAGTAGGCAGGTGACAGTGATTGAAGGATGTCTATTTCCTAGACCTGCAAGATTTTTAAATTTGGGAGACCAAGCCGAGTGACAGGCAGGCAACAAAAGACACAAGAGTATGTGCAGCATAGCAATTGGGTAGACAAGAGCACTGAAATGGGTGAGTAAGTGACAAAATATAAATAAATAAATGTTTGGGTTGCAGATCAGTAGTGCTGGTCATTAGTAAGCCTATTGATTTATAAGGGCAACCTGTAAAGGGAGATGGGGGGTTGAGATTTGCGATCAAGTTTAGCAGGTGGGCAAGCGAAGGAACAAAACTGAAACTGGAAGATGAATATAAAACATTAATAACTGAAATACAGTGTCTTAGTTTAAAAAAATCCCTACTTAGTAAAAAAAAAAAAAGGAAAATATTTACATGTGGGACCATTCTGTAATATGAGCAAATAATAAAGTGATTTTGTCTCCCATGTCATTCTCTAGTAGTAGGGAAAAAATGGCTGCTGTTTCAATTCTGAAAGTTCTGTTGGCACAAAGATCTTGAATATGTACTGTGTCTTGGCTGGCAGGACTAGTTTTTAGCCATGCGTTAGACACTTAATGCGCAGCTAACAACCAATCAAATTGGTCAAAATCCTTTCCCCATTTTGTTCACTTGGGAGCTTAAGCAGCAGGCAGGTAGGAAAGAGGGCTGGAGTTATATTCTGTTTTAACTGAAATATTTGAATAGTTTGCAAGTGAAATTAGTTTTATGTGTTAAAAATTATTACCTTGAATTAGAACTGTTACATTGAAACTTTTGGTGGCTTGGGGATAGTTGTTTGGCAGGGATACTTAGAGGGAAATTTAAATGTGTTGTTTGCCTGGTGTTTGGGGGAAGGGACATTAGCTGCAATTACCTTGTCTTTAAACAGGAATTACCTTGGCTTTCATTGTTCACTTGGGAGCTTAAGCAGCAGGCAGGTAGGAAGAGGGCTGGAGTTATATTCTGTTTTAAATGAAATATTTGAATAGTTTGTAAGTGAAATTAGTTTATGTGTTAAAAATCATTACCTTGAATTAGAACTGTTACATTGTAACTTTGGTGGCTTGGGATAGTTGTTTGGCAGGGATACTTAGAGGAAATTTAAATGTGTTGTTTGCCTGGTTTCTTAAATACTGAAAAGCCACTGGGGGTTGGGATTGAAGGGCTGAGTATTTCTGTTTTAGGACTGAAATTCAAAGCAACAGGAGCTGGTGGGCCTGTGACATCATATGGTACCTGATGTCTGCTTACACACACTGTTAGTGGGACCGAACACACACTGGACTGTATGTGTTTTGTGAGACTTGGGAACTTTATTGGTGGAGTTGAAATTGGGTTTGTAAATAACTACAGTCAGTATAGAGAGAAACTGTACCCAGGGAAAGGGACTGAGAAAAGGGGTGTGCTATTATAAACAGAGGAGGATAATCAATGTGGCCATATTCCACCATGGCAGGCATCTTGGAAGGGTTGTAGGCTGCACAGGCTGTGGGATGGCATAATTCTAAATGGAGCCTGGAGAGAGGCTGCCCACTCTGTGAGACAAGCTATCTTGTATCAGGAGTGAGACATTGGTTAAGGAGTAAGCTGGGGGTGTGTCCAAGGATAAGGGGTGTGGATATGGGCAGCAGAAGGGTGGGACTGAGGGAGGCTGGGACAATGCTCTGAAATTACAGGACGTTATGTTACAGCAAGCAGGAGGGGGATATTAGGGACAGAGGACCCTTAGATAGGAAGTTGATGCTAAGGGAAAGCGACAGGTGAACATTCTGAATACAAAGAGACTGGAGGGGAAGAGTCAGGAGGGGCTGTTGTGGGAAGCCTAAAACAGCAGACTGTGGGAAGGGAGCTCCTAAGGTGAACAGTGCAAGAGAGAAGAAGAGGGTCAGTTTAGGAGATGCAGTCAGGAAACTGGGTTACTTGATGGAGGCTGACATAGAGTGTCACAATAAATTTGAGCTACTAAGCAACCTAGAGGGGAGGAAGGGGTTGGTGGAAATGAGGAAACTTATACAGAGGCCGGGAGGGAGTCTGATACCCATAGGGCATCACAGACCAGCTATGGAAAGGATAGACATAGTCCCAGAGGGAGAAGGGAACATATATGTTAAGCAAATGGGAGATGCAACATATTCCAGACATGAGGGAGGAGAGCATGATTGAGAAACTGGGAGACAAGGAGGTGGAGAGGAGCCCCTTCAGCAGGGAGGTCAGTACCAAGGATGGGGCCCTAGCTAAAGGGGACCCACAGAGAGCCTCTGGAGGCAGATGTACTATTACAAGGGGGGAGGATGGTGGTGTGGGGGAAGGGGAAACCATCAGGGCCAGGATAAATGGTTCAGATAAGAGAGGGTTAAAGGGGACACCTATTCAGAGGGGGTTTGAGTTAAGTGGGCAAAATAGCAAGGGAGGCAGAAAGGGGAGGGTGACAAGGGGGTCTCTAATAAGGCAGGAAGACTCCCACGAAATTGATATCATGAATAAAGGGGAGGAAGGGGGGCTGAGAGGGCATAGTGGAGGTAACCATAAGGATGATGGCGGTGTTAAGGTTCTGTTACTGGGAGACTCGATGATTAGGGGTATCCATTTGGAGGGACAGGGGGGTGGATGCCATAGCCAGGTGAAGGTAGTGAGTATCTCTGGGCTGACAGTGCACAGAGCAAAGTTCATGGTATATGAAATGGTTAGGATTGGAGGAAACCAGATTTCTGTGCATTTGGGAACTAATGATCTAGAGGAAATAGCATTTTGGAAATCCAAGCAAGGTTCCAAGAACTTGCCAGAGTCTGTCGGGTTAATGGCTGCAACATTTCCTTTTCGGAGATATTGCCAGTACCAAAGGCCTCAGTGGAGAAAAAAAGAAGCTTACAGAGGTTAATGACTGGCTCAGGAAGTGAGGTGAAGAGAATGGGTTGGGGGTGTTAGGGAACTGGAATGGAGTTTGGGAGGATAAGGGACTATATGCCAAGGACAGGTTTCATCTTGCCCCATTAGGGAAGGAAGTCCTTAAACAGGGGATGGCTGACTACATACAAGAAAGGTGGGGTTTAAACTTGTGGGGGGAAGGGATGAGGGAGGGGCTGACCAGAAGCCTCTCCTCCAGATGTGGGGAGTAGCTGTCAAGCCCAAGAGGGGAGGGGAAACAGACTGAGGTGGAGGTTTCAGGAGGAACAGGGGAGGAAGTATAAAGGAATCTGGGTGGGGTTCGACAAAGAGGATCAGGGATAAGGGTGGGGTTGGTGTTAGTAAATGCCAGGAGCTTGGGAAACAAGTTGCCGGAGTTCCAGGCCATGCTGTTCGAGGGGGGGTGGATGTGGCGGCGGTCACGGAGACGTGGGCCAACAAAAACCATGACTGGGACCTAAATGTACAGGGGTACACTATGCTTAGGAAGGATAGAAAGGAGGTCAGAGGGGGTGGAGTGGCTATGTTCATTAGAGATGATATAGAAATTGCTATGGTAGAAGAGGCAGAGGGAAACGTGGAGGCCTTATGGGTCACCTTACGATCCCCAGCAGGAGATAAGGTCAAGCTGGGAGTAGCATATAGGCCCCCCGGGATGAGTGATGTTCTAGAGGATGGTTTGCTGGACAACATCATTGCCCAGTGTGGTCCAAAAGGGAAGGTGGTGTTGATGGGGACCTTAATATGCCAGGTACAAACTGGGAACCATGTCCTCTAAGGTGGCCAAGGAGCAGAGGCTGCTGGATGGCTTCCAGGATGTGTTCTTAACACAACATGTGATGGAGCACACAAGGGAGGGGCATGTCCTGATGTGGTTCTGGCAGATGGGGATCTGGTAAGGGACATGGTTGTACAGGACCCCCTGACTGGGAGTGATCACAATACTGTCTGGTTTCAAATAAGCATGGGGGGGAGTGGGGGTGAGATCTAGGACACTGGCAGTGGACTTCAGGGGGGCAGACTTTATGGGCATGGGAAATATTCTCAAGGATCACTTGAAGGGGATTACCTCAACGACAAGTGTGGAAAGGAGATGGGAGGTCATAAAACGGGGACTTCATGAGGCAGTCAGGATCTGCGCTAAGTTGAAACGTAAGGGAGCAAGGTCACGTAAACCATGCTGGTGGTCCAGTGAGGTACAGGTAGCAGTCAGAGAAAAGAAGGTGGCCTACAAAAAATATAAAACAACAAGAGGGGATAGGGATAAGGAAATGTACCAGCTTGCATCTAGAAAAGTCACCCATATGGTGAGGGACAAAGTCCAGTAAAGAGCATCGCTGGCACAGGGATACATGGAGGAAAAGGGTTCTTCCAGTACATTGGGGAGCGGAGAAAACTAAGGGCCATCTCAGCAGATTGAGATCAGAAGGAGGGTGGGTGGAAGAGGCGAGGGACCAGGTGGAGGTATTTAATGAGCTGCCTTTGCTCTGTGTTCACTAGGGAGGGGATGGGATATCTACAAAGCAAGGCATGAAGGGGATAGAAGCGGCAGGGAGGGATCAGGGGAGCAACAGAAATGGAGCAAGAGGGAGGAGAAGGTACCCCAGGGTCACATCTGGATAAGGATAAAAAGACCAGTAAGGGGAGGGACGGATGATGCTATCTCCACCAAAGGGTGTGGTTAGCCCTCAAGGCCCTAAAGAAAACAAATCTCCTGGGCTGGATGGCATTCATCCGAGAGTACTATGGGAATTGGTGGACATACTGGCTGCACCCCTGGCGGAGCTTTTCAGCAGGTCACTTGAGACAGGGAAGGTACCTAGGGATTGGCGAGAGGCACATGTAGTACAATCCATAAAGGGGGGTCGAGAAGTACCAGGTAACTATAGACCCATTAGTTTGACCTCGGTGGTGGAAAATTAATGGAGAATATACTAAAGGAACGATCGGGTGTACTTTGGAGGAGGTGGAGGTCTGGATAGTCGGCAACATGGGTTTGTGCAGGTAGATCATGTCAAACCAATCTTGTGGAGTTCTATGAATGGGTAACATCAGAACTGGACAGGGGTAAACCTGTGGATGTATTTTCTTGGACTTCAGCAAGGCGTTTGACTCTGTCCCCCACAATGGTCTGGTGGAGAAACTGATGGGGTTAGGAGTAAGCCCTTTGATGGTCAGATGGATTGAAAACTGGCTAGCTGGATGCACTCAGAGAGTAGTGGTCTGTGGGGAGCTCTTGAACCCTAGAGAGGTTGGTAGTGGGGTACCACAGGGCTTGGTCCTGGGTCCGATCCTGTTTAATGCATACATATCGGACATCAGGAGGGTATAGGTGTGAAATGAGTCTGTTCGTGGATGACTCCAAGATGGGAGCAGTAGTTGAGGGAGAAGGGGAGGTGGCCCTGCAAGGATCTGACACCCTGGAAAGCTGGGCTCACACATGGAAATTAAATTTCAATATCACCAAGTGCAAGGTGTTGCATCTTGGTTGGGGAAACCCTAAACACAGGTACACCCTGGGAGGGGAGGCGCTGGAGGCCTCAATAGGGGAAAAAGACCTAGGGGTCATGGTGGATACATGTATGAATAACTCTGAGCAGTGCAGGAGAGCAGCTAGCAAGGCAAACAGGATGTTGGGATGCATCGTAAGGGGGATCACCTCTAGGAGCAAGGAAGTGATTCTGCCACTATACAATGGACTGGTTAGACCACACCTTGAGTACTGTGTACAGTACTGGAGACCACACTTGAAGAGGGACATACAGCTCCTGGAGAGGGTACAGAGGAGGGCAACAAAGATGATATGAGGGCTAGGGGATTTGACTTATGAGGACAGACTTGAGGAGCTCTGCCTGTTTTCATTGGAGGAGAGGAGAGACAGGGGGACATGATTGAGGTCTTCAAGCACCTCAAGGGAATAAATAGGGTAAACATGGAGGATCTTTAGACTAAAGCAGGGAGGTATCACCAGAGGGCATGGTTTGAAGTTGGAAGGTGGAAGGTGAGGGGGAAAAGAGGAGGAGGTTTTCACCGAGAGGGTGGTGGACCCTTGGAATGCACTGCCTGGTGAGCTGGTTCAGAGATCCACAGTGGAGGGCTTCAAGAGAGGGTGGGACAGACACAGAAAGTGGATGTACCAGATGATGGCCTGTCCCAGGGGGGTGGGGATGGATGATAGGGGTTTCTGGAGAACAAGGGATGGGAGGGTCTCGGCATCCAACTAAGGATCTAGGTTCGAGCAGACTCAATAGACCGTAAGGCCTAATCTGCTGGCAAATAGTATGTTAGTATGTTAGTATTTTATGAAGCATCCCCCAAAACACCCATTTCTATCCTTACCCTGCCCCAATCCAACAGCCATATAAAATCAAGGGGTACCGAATCCCTAGTTTGGGATTGTTATATACCAGACCCAGTTGGAGAAACATTGCTATCTGTCAGCAATGCCAACAGCAAGTTAATAGGGGAAGAAAGGGCAGCCACCTAGGCACTGGTGGGCAATACACACACCTAAAATCCAGGCACCTGTTACACTGGACTGAACACCAAAAGGAAGGCAGTGCAGGGGTCCCTCTTTCTTATCATCATCATCATCTGCAAAAGCATCCAGAAGTGGCAGGGAAAAATTCACAGAGGAGGGAGGGTTGAGTGAAGAGGACTGCTACAGAGATGAGGAGGAGTCCGTGGGCGTGCCAAGTAGTAGCCATAACAGAAATACTGGGTTGAGTAGTACCACCCAGAGGCACCAAACCACAGCCACCCCATTACAGAACCCCCATATCACCGCTTCATTCACACACCACCTGTAAATCCCTCAGGAGTCAAATACTACCCACCAACCATGCTGGCATGCCGAGCCTTGCTGTTTGGTAGCCCATCACTCAGAAAGCTCCAGCCTATGCTGCATAACATGTTTAAATATCAGTCAAAATAGCAACCCAGTCATGCTATTACATGTGAACTGAATGCAGCAACAGCTGAAGTACTGCTAATTTATCTATTGCTATTTTTTTGTGGAGATCGTGGAATTTGGAAGGTTAATGGCTGTGCATGTCCCACATGGCAGATTCACTCACAAACATATTTCTCAAGCAAGCCTTTCCATAACTTTATTAGATGGTGTGACATATGGAATCCATGTCTGCTGTGTTCAGCATCATCATACATTTATCTCAGTAAGGATATGTGGATCAGTGGCCAAACAGCTAGTAGATCCTATCTGTGCATTGCAGCACACTGGGCACAGGCACTTGAGGTAGTATTTCACTTTGGGTGGGGGAAAATTGTACTAAGCCCTACTATGGTGGTAGCAAAGGCAGTGGGTTGGACAGGCTGACCCCACTTCCTGTGATGAACTGGTCACCTTGGTGGAGTGGCATTATGCCATTGAGGAACTTTCCCCGGACGATGGGGTCAGCTACCCCCGGGACTTGGGGCAGACTACAAACCAGAAATACCAACCCCCCGAGAGGTCAGACTGGACAGGGCCCGGGAGAAGGGCTACTGAAGAGTGGTCTGAGGCTGTGAAGGGACTTTTGGGTTTAAAAATAGAGGGGGACCTGACCTCCCCTAGAAGCCCAAAGGGTCAAGGATCACCCAGAGAACGCTGCCATTGTTATGGGTGCACGGAGCGGGGACATGTAATTGCCAACTGCTGGAATGGGATCGAACCAATGCAGTGCAACTGGGATGGGTCCCCACAGAGTGATTGCCATTTGATTAATGTGGTAGGGGTGGTCACCACTTCACACCGATTTACCTGGGTGGTTAAGGTAAATGGACAGGCTGTTATGGCCCTTGTCGACTCAGGGAGTGAGGTCACCCTTATAGTTTGCAGTTTGGTGCAACCCTCCCAAATTAATTTCCAGAAATGTACCAGAATCACCTGTGTCCATGGCACAGTGTTTTATTACCCCACAGTGCTAGTTACCATGGAAGCACAGGGGGAGGAGAGGCAGGTCACGGTGGGGGTCTTCCCTCAATTGGCATATCCAGTCCTGGTGGGTCAAGAGTTCCCTGGGTTTGAGACATTATTCCATGAAGGGGGAACCCAGGAGGCCAGGGCCCCAGTAACCAAGGCTATGGTGCTAGGAATCCCAGAGGGGTCAGAGGAGTCACCAATTATTTTCCTTACGGGCATTGGGACCCCGAGTTGTATGTGGAGGCAGGAAAGTCCTGGAAATCAGAAAGGAATGCAGGATTGTAAAAGTTAGGGACCAAGATACTGGCTGCAAATGGCAGGTCCGTGATGGTGGGAGGTAGAACCCCACTCCCAGAGGGACAACAGGGTGAGCAGTCTGGTGCCTGGGGGAGAGTTGTAGGGAGGAAGAGGAGGACCCAGAAGTGGTGACAGAGTTGAATCCCCTGAATATAGTACCTGGATAGCTCCAGGAACTTTGGTCGGGACCAAATAGAGGAGCCTCTCTTTCAGAATATCTGGTTAGAGGTTGTGGAGATTAACAGGGTGCTGGTAGAAGGCAAAGCCAAGGGACCCAGACCATATTTCATGTTAAATAATGACCTCCTACACCAAGTGATACTGGATGAAGAACATGATGTGGAACAGTTGCTGGTCCTCGCCAGCACAGGAAGGCGGCACTGGATTTGGCACATGCTCACCTTCTCGGAGGACACCTTGGGGTTGAAAAAACACTGCGCCGCATACTCTGAAGATTCTACTGGCCTGGAATTTATGCCAAGGTAAGGAGGTACTGTGCTTCTTGCCCAGAATGCCAGTTGGCATCCCTGCAGCTGAAGATAAGAGCCCCGATGGTGCCCTTGCCAATCATCAATGAACCCTTCGTGAGGATTGCGATGGACCTGGTAGGCCCCTCAGACAGGTCAGCCCAGGGTCACCAACACATCCTGGTCATTGTAGACTATGCTTCAAGATATCCGGAAGTGATCCCGCCCATAACACTGCCTCAAGTCAATTGCCCGAGAGCTAATTCAAGTCTTCACCAGGATCAGATTACCAAAGGAGATACTGATGGACCAGGGTACCCCTTTGTCTCATGTTTAATAAAGGAGCATTGCAGACTCCTCCAGATCTGAGCCCTAGAACCTCAGTGTACCACCCCAGAAGGATGGTCTGGTCGAGCGATTTGATCAGACTTTGAAGGGATGTTGCGGAAAGTCATGAGCCGAGACGGAAAGGACTGGGACTTACTCCTTCCCTACTTAATGCTCGCTATCCAAGAAGTCCCACAGGCTTCCACTGGATTCTCCCCTTTTGAGTTGTTATATACCCGCTGGCCCAGGGGTATCCTCGATATACTAAAGGAGGACTGGGAAGAGCACCTGCCACAAGGAGCCAGTGTGATTGGGTATATCTCCCAAATGCAGGAAAGTTTGGCCCAGGTCACTCCTATTGTCTAGGAACATTTAGAAAGGGCCCAAGAGACCCAATGGACTTATTATGACCATCAGGCAAGGATCCGGAAGTTCCAGCCAGGGGATCGGGTGATGGTCCTGGTTCCCACAGTAGAAAGCAAACCGCTCACCAGGTGGAGGGGCCATACGAGGTCATGGAAGCTGTTGGTGATATGAACCATAAAGCAAGCCAACCCGATCGGAGGAAGAAGTTCCAAATATACCATATTAACCTCCTGAAGGTGTGGCAAGACCGGGAGGCCTGCTGTGTCTCATTGGCCATAACCCTGGCAGAAGGTAAAACAGAGGGGCAAGTCCATATCTCACCCGAGTTGTCTCCTACACAGTACAAAGAAGCAGTGGAAATGGTTCAGTGAAATGGGGATGTGTTCTCCAAGCGACCTGGTTGGATGGTCGCAGCCTACCATGACATTGTGACAGCTGTGGGCATAAGGATAAGGGAAAAACCCTACCATATCCCAGAGGCCAAGAGGAAAGAAATCTGAGCTGAAGTCAAGAGGATGTTGATGCTCAACGTTATAGAAGAGTCCCATAGTGAATGCTCAAGCCCCATCGTCCTCATGCCAAAACCAGATAATACTTGGAGTTTCTGTAATGATTTCAGGAAACTAAATGAGGTATCGCAGTTTGATGCATACCCCTACCTAGGGTCGATGAACTGATCGACCAGTTGGGAAGGCAAATACCTCTCCACCTTGGACCTTACAAAGGGATACTAGCAGATCCCACTCACAAGGGCAGCCCAGGAGAAGACAGCCTTCATCACCCCAGAGGGTTTATACCACTACAAGGTCCTCCCATTCAGTCTGCATGGAGCACCTGCGACCTTTCAGCGCATGATGGACTGACTGCTGTGCCCACACACTCACTATGCTGCCACCTATATCGATGATGTGGTCATCCAAAGTATGGACTGGGAAACTCACCTTTGGAAGGTTGAGGCCGTACTAGATACGTTACAAAAAGCCGGGTTGACAGCGAACCCCGCCAAATGTAAGATCAACTTGTCAGAGGCAAAATACTTGGGCTGTGTGGTTGGACGGGGATTGGTGAAACCCCAGGTGAGGAAGGTAGAAGCAATTCAAAACTAGCCCCAACCAAACAAGAAGAAGCAAGTGAGGGCTTTCCTAGGGTTAGTCAGTTACTACCGGAGGTTCATCCCTCACTTTGCTACTTGGGCCACTCCATTAACAGAGTTAACCAGGGCGAGAGCACCGGACATCGTGAGGTGGTTGGAAGCAGCGGATGAGGCATTCACCAATCTCAAGATGGCCCTCTGTTCTGATCTGGTACTGGTCTCCCCAGATTTCGATAAAGAATTCATTCTGCAAACAGATGCCTTGGATGTTGGATTAGGTGCAGTACTCTCCCAGGTGGTAGCAGGTGAAGAGCACCCCATCCTTTACCTAAGTTAGAAGTTGCTAGCTCAGGAACAGCAGTATGCCATAGTGGAAAAGGAGTGCCTTGCAGTGAAGTGGGTGATGGAAACCCTCAGATATTACTTACTAGGTCACAAGTTCACTCGGACCATGCTCCACTCAAGTGGATGCAAACAGGGAAAATAATGCCAGAGTGATGAGATGGTTCCTTGCACTACAACTGTATCACTCGTGGTCCACCACAGAGCAGGGACACTGAACAGAAATGCAGATGGACTTTCCTGGAGGCGCTACCTCTTAGCACAGGCCACTCAACCTTATAGTGTTGAGCTGGGGAGGGGGATATGTGGTAGACTCAAGTACTGGAGGAAAGGGGGTTTCCCTGAGTTAAGACAGTCAGGGTACAGCTGCAGCTGATTCGGCTGATTGGCTACAGATGCACAGAAAGGAGAGCTTTAAAAACAGGAAGGAAAAGCCAGCAGGCAGTTGCTGCAGGGGTAGAGGGCTGACAAGCTGCTTGGATGTGTTCCAGAACAGGAGTCCCATAAGCAACCCTCAGGAGATTGGTCTCCTGAATTAGGCCAAAAAGAAAAAAAGTTATTTCCATTGTGAGTTTTCCATTTTACTGTTTGTGCTCTTCCAGAAGGTCTAGCCTTCTGGAAAAGGGGGGTTTTAGTTAGGGTCGGGGATTGTTTAATCAGCAATCCCACCCGGAGCTAGGCCTCTTTATTTCTGTTTTTGTTTCATTTTCCCCAGTGGGGCTTAAAAAGGAAAAGGGAAGAAGCTCAAAGTTCTGTGTCACCAACCATATTAAGAAAATAAAAATATACCTAGTTGGTTTGATGTTAACAAACTTGTCTTCCTGAGACTCTTTAACCACTGCAAAGCTGATCCTGATTCCCATGGTGAGGCTACGCCTTGTCACAACACCCACAGCAATTTCCATTGGTTCTGACTTCTGTTTTATTTAGTTATTGTCACCCTTGGAAAAGACTTGATTAATATCATCTTACAGCAATCATTTCCACCACATTGCACAGTGAGAATTCCCAACGTTTCGCTTCACAATTTGAAGCTTGTTCAAGGGATGTGGTACTACGGATTTTAAACACAAATATTTCTGTCAAACTGTCTTCGAAAGCATCAGTACATTAACAAAACATACACATTTAGGATCTAGTAAATCAGTTATTTTATCAATTTCAGTGTAGGCTGTATGAGCATTAACAGTTCAAAAACAAGATTCAAACCACTCATCAATAAGACTTCCCAGAACAGAGCTATGATCCTAGCAGTAGCGCTTATAAGCAAGCTGGAGACATTCTGAAATTTATTTTATTTATTTGTTGAAATGTTTCTCCAGGAAGGCACACTGAACAACAAGCTGCTTGTCTCCTGGTGTGACCGGGAGGGTATAATTGAATGATGAATTAGACATACAGTTTAACATTCAACATATCTGAGAAATTAAACATTCAGTTACAGTTGTAAAAAGTCATACAGTTAAAAATATCATAAATAATCATACAGTCACATTTGTGACATAACATACAGTTAAATATATCATACCTGTGGAATATGCATATCATTATAAGTGGCATATCTGAGGAACATAGTACAGAAATTTAATGTAGCCTTGGAGCTAACTCCTTGCAGGAATGGATCACAGTTAAGAGGCAAATTATTTAACAATTACTGAATGAATGAGGTGCAGTGAGGGGACATCAAGGAGGGTAGAGGGGTAGACAGGGAAAACCAGCTGAAGGAAGGAGTGGATAAAGATGGGAGGAACATTACCAGAGCAAAGTAAGCAAAAATCAGTTGTGGTGGCAAGTTAACACAGGGCTAGTGCAATCTGGGAGCACCTCAGACAGAACAAAAAGTGCAAGTTATTAGCTCAAGTGAACTAATTCCTTTATTTAAGTGCAGGGGAGTAGAGAGGGGGCAGTAGAGAGGTGGGGTAATGGGTAGGGAATGACAAGTCATACCTGGAACTGGCCCCTTCAGAGCGCAGAGATTGTTGCCAGTGGTGGAATGAGGTGAGGACTTAGAATAAGGGGCAGAAGTAGGCAAGGACAAGTTGGGTAGAGATAGTAGAGGGGATGGTAAAGGGAAGGAGGAGGCGGGGTGGGAGAAATTTGCCTAAGACTAGGCCTCTTCAGGATGCTGAGAACCCTGCCAGAGAGCAGAGTTAGGTGAGGATGAATTAAGTAGAAAGGATGGAGGGGAAAGGGGAGGGAAGGAAGAGTAATTTCCCAGTGCTGGACCCCTCCAGAATGCTAAGAAACCTACCAGGAAATAACTCCCTTAAGTGCTCAACATTGGAAGTGACTCCCCCAGCATCATCTCAGGATGCAGGAAGTGCACTCTGCCTCTTGTTGGGTGTGGCGGTTGCATCACATATGCACTTGATTGCTGGCAGGTCCTTGAAGGATGCCCGACCTCCACTTTGAATCACTGCAGTCTGCATCACTCTAATGAATTACACATAATTTTCTGGATCACAGCTAGCTGGTAACATATTAAGTCTGGCAAATCAATGCCATGACGAACAGCAACAGAGTCAAAGAATACTACAAAAAGAGACTGTATAACAAATACTAGTAGTAATAAAAGAAACATGTTTTAAACAATTTACAAGGCAAAAAATATTTTAATAATTTGTTATGCATATTTTATATACTAACATCACTGGTTGAGGTGCAACCCCAATTCTTAACAACAAAAACAAACACAGCCTTTCCAGTCTGATTACGGGTTAAGAATACCCAACATAATGTCCTACAGTCCTATATCTCCTGGGTAATCTGGGGTGTGGGGTGGGGGAATGGTTGCTGTAAGATGAATTAATCAAGACATTTCATGGATGAATATACTTAAACAAAAAAAAAGCTGGAACTAATGGATATTGCTGTCAGTGTCTGTCACTGAACTATCCATTTGCCTGCTTCAGTTCTACTCAGTGTGTGACCCAGGCAAATAAGATGGGGATGAATAGGTGCTCTTCTGAAGCTATTTGGGTTTCTTAGTTGCACTGTCTTAATCTCATTGTGCAGGAGTTTCTAGCGTATTCTGATATAATGTTCATGTTGACTGTGGCCCGTTATACCTCTGCTCACTTTGTCCATTTTGGAAAGGCCCGTGGCCATCTCAGATACCTACAGATCAAGAACAAGCTACCTCAGTACTGTATGAAGTCATCACCAGATGGAACTTGACGCAGTACATGACTGAGCGCTTGTATGAGCAGTACAAAACCATCTCTGAATATCTGTTACTGCATACAAGCTGTGACAGTGCTGGAGTATCCATGTCTCTGACAACAGACCAGAGGCAACTAATGGATGGCCTGATCGTGATTCTGAGGCCATTCAAATATACAACACAGGCAGTGAGCAAGGACACTACCTGTCCCAGTCAGGCCATCCCATGTCTGTGGGTGCTGAGGCAGACACCATTGAATGCATAGCAGGTGCTGGAGGCTGGTAGTGATAAGAAAGTTTTGCCTTAATGGAACACATGTTCCATGTCTTGGACTGCAATAACCATATTTCCGGCATTCTGCAGTCTGCAGATTTTGGGATTTCCACCATACTGGACCCATGTTTAAAACATGGCTTGTCACCAGTACTTGAGTGTGGGCATGATTTAAGGTCCAAAATTTAACCATCTTCTAAAAAGATGGGTGAATAGGGCACAGATGATAAAGTCACAGTTATGTAAGGCACAACATGAAACTCAACAAAGACCGAGTGTTTCTACTAGCTCATATGGTAAACGGGATGAGAAATGTGCAAGGTAAAAGAAAAAAATACCAACGACTACACTTAGGGATGTTTAAGACCGGGTGGGAATTTAAGGCATAGAGGAAAAGGAGAAGATGGGACCTGATGAGGCAACAGGATTGTGGGAAGCGTAATGCATGGTGGATGATATTTGGCAGACACCAGGCACTTACCATCACGGAACAGCCCTTGCCGTACTGGAGTAGCAAGGTCACTAGCTGGTCAGCATTGACCTCAGTAGAAAATCAAATACCTGAGCTGTCCTTTCCTGAGTGTCAGTATGGAGTGAGCATTTAATTCATTAGGGGACACAGTGTTGGACAGGCACACAAATCTGTCCCCCAGAAATATTAGCATGCTAATGTTTATTAAAATGAATGTTGGGCATATTTCACGTAACACAGTCATTTTGGTGCTCCTACTCCATGAAGGTGGCAGTGGTGAAGAAGATAAGCCTAAACAGCATGAGGCTGTTGGCATTGCCAAATTGCCTTCTTTGGTAACTGGGTGAAGCCCACTAGGCACAAGTGCCTGTTCTCAGGGGCAGTCTGGGAGAACTGGGGAGGTTAAGTGACTTGCTCAGAGTCACGCAGTATGTGAGTGGAGGTTGTGGAATCAAACCCAGGCCTGCTGGATGTACCAAGCTCATTCATAGCTAGTTACTCTAACCTCTGGGCTATACTGCCAGGAGGTAGATGAAGTGTGGATGGAGAAAGAATTCCTATATGGCAAGATTGTGAAGACCGCTTCCTTAATGAGCATAAAACATAAAAAGGTGTGTATGATGTCCATCCTTTCATCCTTATTAGTTGAATCCTTTTCTTTTTTATTAAATATTTTTTTGTCCTGTCAATTTATTTTTACCCAAGTTATGCTGTTGTTCCCTGTATCCATCTGATTACCTGTCTCTGCCCTCTCCTATGTGATTTCTACAGATAAAATAGAAAATCATTACCCACTGCATAATTACATGCAAAACTGGCCAACAATAGCATGGGTCACTGCTGCCTCCACCACACGCATTTCAGGTTGAAAGAACTGACACTTAATCTAGCTGTGAAACGTCATTGTCAACCATGCAGACTATACCTCCTCCAGCAATCAAGATACCACCTCCACCTTCCCTCCAGTCTGCATGTGTTCTTCACATCCTCAAACAACATGGCTACCGCTGCCTCTACCACATGCATCCACACTGAGAAACTCAGAATGTTAATCCACTGTAAATGCCATTGTTGGGCAGACCTTCAGTCAGCCGGCCAGCCCTCAAGTCGAGTCTCCAGCCAGCCAGCCCATCATGGCAGCAAGACCTGAAGTTCAGTAAGGTCTGCCTTTATCTGCTTGGATGTTAAGTTACTTTCACTGTTGTTCACACTCCTCACCGTCACTGGTGGTGGTGACTCCATCCTCACACAGCAGAGGCTTCCACCTTATAGCTTGCAAGACATTAAAATGTGTTTTCTGTCCTTTTGTCTCCCTCTCACTGCAGGTTTGACCATCCACAGGGATGACTGGCAAGCCAGTTGCAAAGCCAGATAGTCCTTAAAGCACAGCCTTAATTTGCGTCCTGCTTATCATTTCTTTTATTTACTAAATTAAAACATTCCATGGAATACAAAAAATCAGGCCACTCACCACATGTGTAATCAAGACACTAAAGCAAAGTTAACTTCATGATTTCTAATCCTTTATTCAAGTGAATACTGTGCAGACTGTGTGAATCAGGATGAAAAGGAACAGAGACACCCTCATGATCTGCCTGAAGATGCTTTTCCAACCCGGTGAGAAATGTTTGACTTTCTCTTGTTTCCCAATTGCATTTTTTTATCATTGAGCACCCACTCCCCAAATGCGACATTACGTGTGCCTTTTAAAAGTAACACATTACATACTTAATAAGAAAATATAATTAACAATTGTGCTACAGCCAACTATTGTTTTATTTTGTTTTCTCACAAAGAAAAGTGCTAACTAGTAGTGGGCAGTAGCAGACTACTAACTAATACACTTATGCTGGTTGCTTTACATTGCTTAGTCTTTTTTTTTTCAATTTAATATACTTTATTGAACATATACAAAAAATACAATAACTATCGTACATAATGAACCAGAATTACCAGTCACATTAAATAAAAGCAATGACAATAACAACAGTGAATGAGAGCTGGCAAACTATAATGGTAACAAAATAACCTAACAAACAAACCCCCCCTTCCCCAGGCATGCCCACCAGAACCCTCCCCCACAACCAGAGCACGATAGGGTAGGTACTGGACAGGAGAGAAAAAATAGACAGAAGAAAACTAAACGGGCCTTGATATAGGAAGAAGGGCCACCAAAGGACCCAGTCGGCTCATGAACCCCTCCTGACGGAATTGTCAGTGAGCAATATGTCTTCCAGTTCAAAAGATGGAGTATTTCTGAGTGCCATTCTATAAAAGAGGGAACAGAGTCATCTAGTCAATGTCTAACAATAATTAGTTTGGCCACACTTGAGATTAAGGACATGAAACCCTTGCGGCAGTCAATTACATCCTCCAAAAAATGACCCACTAGACAAACCTCCAGGGTAAAGAGAGAGTCTAGACCTTGAAGTGGGTCCAGTGAGTTCTGGATAGTTTACCAAAATGGGACTACCAAAGGGCAGTCCCACAACATATGTTTTAATGTACCATCGGAAACATTGCTCAGTCTAACCAGTCTCTTTCTCTGTACTCTAAAGATCAAGCACAGCAGAGCCTGACACACAAATGCACACAAAAATGCTTTACCTCGAGTGAAGATGAAGAAAACTTAGAGAAATTTTTTTTTTTCATTTTGTTCCTAGACAGAAGAATCCCAGCTTGTAACAGGCACTGGCAGACTGCCAACCAGCACCCACATACTGGCTGCCGCCCATTTCCCATACTATTTGTCCTTACCTGTACCCTACAGGGCAAATGCCCACAAATGTACTTTTAGTGAACTTAAAATGCTATTTGTGAAAATAATATAGTTTTTAGTTTGTTTTAGGCAATGGCACACTGCCAACTGACACCCATGTGCTTGCTGCTGCCTATGCTGAGGCTCCTAGTCCTCCCTATACACTCCAGGTAGGCACAACTAAGTTTGATACACACAAATGCCGTACTTTTATTGAACCTAAAAACAACTTTATCTGTGAAATAAACCTTTTTTTATTTTGCTTTAACAAAGAAAGTGTGCTTCCCAATCAGAGGCATAGAGAGCTGCCAACCAGTACCCACTTGTTGCTCACAGCCCAGGTTTCCAGTCCCTCAGTTCAGCCTACCCCCAGACCTCAGACAACTTGTGCACAACTTAACCTGAAACACAGAGTAAATCCTCCTTTAGCAAAAAAGGATATATTCATTTAAAACCAAAAAGCCAATTGGTAGTGGGCACTTCTAGGCTGACAGCTAACATTAAGTTGCCTGCTCCTACTGCCCTGGCTCCCAGTTCCTCCTTTCACATTTTTTCAGCTTTCAAGGGCCAGCATTACTGAACCTAAAACACAGAGTAGTCGGCAAACTCAGAGGATCATTAAGGATAGCCAAGAAGCTGAAAACAAAGAAAAAGAGACCATATGGGGGGACAAAAAAGTATGATGGGGCAACTATCTTCACTTGCATGCAGGTCAACATGAGCAGCATGCATGCTGAGCAGGTGCTCAGCAAAATGGATGCACTCAAGGGACTAATGCACTTCAAAGGCTGACACTTAGTGTTCCTTATGGAAACTTTGTGAAGGAAAGGAATGGACTGAGACACCAGACTAGAGGGATACAGATTTTTCCAGAGAGATAGGCCTGGCAGGATGGGGATGGGGCAGCTCTGTTTGTAAGGGAAGAAGTCAGTATGAAGAATAAGTAGGACATCATGGGGCAAACAGTGTTACAGAGTCCCCTTGGGTTAAGCAAGGGAAAAACAGTTGCAAAAGAGTCATCCTGAGCATTTGCAACAGAGCCTCAAATAGCTCAGTGGTGCATGATGCAGACCTGCTTGAGGAAATTATAAGAGCAGCCAAATAAAATGCAGTGTTGATCCTGGGGGATTTCAGTTACTCTGGCAAAGACCAATGTCTTTGGAGGGAAAAGTGTTGCTCCAATCATTGCCACCCCAATCAAGAACCTAATTAATAAATCCTTCATAGCCGGCACTGTCCCTGACAAATGGAAAATGGCACTCATGATGCCCATGCACAAGTGTGGGGGGACAAAATAGAAAATTACAGACCTATATCCCTCCTCTATGCAGCAGCCAAACTCAAGGAGAGACTACTATAGAAATAACTATTAGACTTCTTCAAACAAAACCACACACTTACTCATTTCCAGCATGGCTTCCACAAAAACATTGTCACTGATACAGGACTGGTATTGGTCACCAGTTACATTATCAATGCCATGAGCCTGGGCATGGCCAGAAGAGCAATTTTTGTAGACTTAACAAAAGCTTTCAATCTGGTTAATCACAACCTGTTACTCACAAAACTATGGGACTGTGGTCTGGATGATCCCTCTTGCAGCTGGTTTCAGAACTATCTGAATGGGCAGAAGCAGTGTGTCAAATGGAAGGGAATGATCTCACCCCCAGGTCAATCATTGATGGGGTACCCCAAGGATCCATACTTGGTCCTCTTATCTTCTCACTATTTATCAGTGACCTACCCCAGAACTGTGGGGGAGCCTCTATATGTAGCTGTATGCTGATGATGCCATACTCTGCAGGTCCTCCACAGACCTAGCCTGGATCAATACTCAACTGGAGAATGATTTCAGATTACCAGAAAATTGGTTTATGGCCAACAAACTCTTTCTTGCCAAAAAAATGAAAACAATGCTATTCAGTCACAAAAACCTAGGCATAGACAGACAGACATCATCTCCTTAAACTTATCACTTGTACCAGAGTTAACCTGGATGTGGTCAAGGCCTTTAGATACCTAGGTATGGTCCTGGACCAAACCATGACCTTTGAACCACATGTGGCTGCACTAACCAAAATGCAAAACCTAAAACTCGGCCTGCTCTACAGACTCTCTTCCTACCTGACTAGAGAGGTGCCCTATACCATTGCTAACAGCACCTTCCTATCCCTCTTATTCTATTGTGCCCTGTACTACAGTCTGTTCAAGAAGCCCCCCTCACTAGGCTTAAATTACTCTATCATAGGTTTGAGCGATTTGCGATAGGTGCATACCCCAGAACTCACTGCTGCAGAGTGCTAACAACCCTAGGATGGCCTTCCTTTGAAACTAGGCTGTGCTACCTCCTATATTGCCTTATCTTCAACCTATTGCAACCCCCCCCACCCAGTTTCTCTGGCATTATACAATGCAAGCAGTTTGACCAACCTCTTAGAACTGCAGCCCTCCCACTGTTGGAAGTCCCCAAAGTTCGGTACCAAATCGGAAGGAGGCCCTTCTCATTCACTACCCTGTACCTGTGGAACTCCCTGCCCCTCATGGTCCTGGCCTGCCCTACCTTAGTGCAGTTTAGAAACAGAATAAAATCCTTCTTCTGGCCTGCAGCTTCTTGTAACTGTTTTCACTGAATCCTACATCCCTGCATCCTCTTCATCTCCTTACAATATTGCTGATACTAGGATCTCAGCCTTTTCAAACTGTCACCTAATTAATAGATCACTTCCCTCGAATGACCATTGACTGTATATATTCATAGTCATTGAAGGAAGACAATTAGTATATTTGTACTCCTGTATGTATATATTCATAGTCATTGAAGAAGAACTGTATGTAGGTACTCATAGTTATTACTTGTAACTAATTTCTCATGTCTGTATATGTATGTATAATCTTGTATAATTCTATATATTCCTGTCACTTATTGTATGTAACAAATTATGGGTTGCTCCTGAAAAAGGGACAACTCATCTCAGAGGGCTTACCTGATCACCAAAATTCAAATAAAAATAAATAAATAAATAAATAATGGTATGCAGAGATGGAATTCCTGCTGTCCTTCATGGACTGCTTCCTAGTGCAGCATGCCCAATAGAGTATTAGGTTTAATGCCACCCAGGACTTTATTCTGAGCAATGGGGATGTTTCATCTCACTATGAAGGTATTGCAACTGGTGGGAGGCAATGATTACAACTGGGTGACTTTATCCCTGGTGACAGGCAAAACTAGCCAGACTACACCACCAGGATCAGACACATTAGAAAGCTGAATTAGCCATGATGAAAGACCTGGTGTGCAAAGGTCTGGCATGACTGCATGAGTCTGGTATTGCAGAGGAAATGAGGTGTTCATTGAAGAAGGCACTAAAAGAAGCTGTAGATGTCTGCATTCCTATTTGTATGGGGGTGGGGCACATATAGGCTTCTTGTCTCCACAGGAACCTAAGGCAACTAATTCAGAACAAAAAAGGTCTAACTGGTAAAAAGACAATGGCTGCTTCTAGGCAAGGAGGAGTGTAGAGTAGCACTGAGGGACAGCAGAACCAGAGTTAAGACAGTCAACAAATAGGCTGGAAGACAGGGTAGCAGCAAGTGTTTCAGACAACACAAACACTTTCTTCCAGTTCATAAATGGAAGGAGGAAGGTGAAGGATGGGATTGGGCTCTTGAAAACTGAGGAGGCGGGAGGAACTTGTGAAAGAGGCAGAGGCAATGGTTGAGATGCTTAATGAATACTTCAGTGTTCCCTAAAGGGTCCCTAGTCAGGGAGTGGGCTCATTGGGAGAGCCCACAACATCAGGGATAGTAATGATGATGCCACTGGACATCCTGCCTGCACATCTAGATTGCTACCTGGCAAAGATCAAACCATGTATGTCTCAGGAAGTGGATGGTATACTCACCAGCTTAATGGTGGAGCTAAGATTGATTGATTGAATTTTGTTGAATGGGTAGGCCCACTGAGACTTGAAGTTCCTTTTTCAGAAGTGACTGGGGTGGGGGGGGATACAGATGGTAACCAACTGAAATTTAACCAGATTAAGCTATTGGTGGTATTTTTAATGAACATGGCAAATCTGGCCAGGACATCGTGGACATTCCCCTACTCTTTTTGAGAAGTGCCATGGAATCTTTAACATTCACCTGAACAACCACCAGAATAGGATGAAGAGACCTCGGTTTAATTTCTCATCTGAAAGACAGCACCTCAGGAGTGCAGCGTCCCCCTCACTCTTGATTCTAAATAACAATACTACCATTCACAAATTACTGAGATAATCCCCACTCAGACATATTTATTTATTTATTTATTTAAGTGTTTTACCAGGAAAGGCAAACTGAGCATTTACTATACACTTTGTTTTCTGTATGCTAAGCATTTCTGATGATCTGAATTTGGCAATTTACTCATAGTTCAAGCTTACTGGTGAAACAGAAACACAACCACTAGCATAGAACCCCACAGAATGAACAAAATCAAACCATTTCTTTAAGTGAGTTGAGAAAAAGTAACCATGGAGTACACAACACAGGTCAGTTAATTAACTAACTAAGGGCAATCAATCAGAGAGAAAGGTGGATACCGGATGGCCATCAATAATGCTGGTTCTTAACTGAATTTGACCTATGAGTAAATAATTATTAAGGAACATTTACTTTCCAGGCACATTTTAATAAATCCAATGCCTAATGTTGTATTTGTATTAGATTTATGCCTTCTTTGTATTAGATTTATGTCTCCATTCACTGTGATAACCACAAACTAAACAGGGTGAACATTGAAAACATTTTGCTGTGTGTGTAGCATATTATCATCAGAATTCTAATCATGGCATGCTCCTGAAGAGAACTGTACATTTTCCCATATCAAGGTTATCAGTTAAAGCTTGCTATTATAGCTTATCAATACGGATAAAATACTGAAAGGAAAACCAACACTTGTTCTAAAGGGGTGCCTTTAATGTTCTGCCTCAGTGTCCCCCGCTGCACTTCTGAAAGATTTTTGGGTTTGATAATGTTTTTGCTTTGATCACATTGCCTTTAGTTCTGAATATGATTTTGATGAACTTCACGGTACCAAAAATGGGATGATAGCGATTAATCTGCCCCACACTCTCAAATATACAGTTTAGATTTTACATTTAAACTTGACACCGTTTGTATCCATCTATCAGGATACATTGCAGAATCAATGTTTAACAATCATAGATTGCCTTAATGGGACAGACCCTGGATGTGAGACCATTGTTTATTCTGTTAACTCATTGCCTCCGACAAACATCTGCAGTCGGCAGGTGGCAATGTTCTCTTTCGTCCGACAACGACTCTAGACGTCAGCTGCAAAGTCCTAGTGTGCCCCTGCTACATCTGGAGTCGTCGTGCATATATTTTAATATTACTTGCCAGCCAATCAATATGTTACTTATTGAGCATCCGTGGGTGATACCCCACATTGTAAGGCTCTTTTGATTGGCTGGCAAGAGCAGGGGTCCCATTTGAAATTCTGCCAAAAAACACGTTTTAAACTCGGCATTTCACTTTGCTCCAGCATTTAGTGTGAGGAGGAGCTGAGCTGACAGAGAATGCTACTTTGTGTACCTTTCCACCACATATAGCCCCAGAAACTACTGTGCTGTGTGCAGGTATTTGTTTTTTGCTGTGCATAATACGTGATTGTGCTCTTTTCTTGCTTTTGTACAGCTTTTACTTTTTTATGTTCACCGAGATGCCGGCCGCAAAACCGGAAGTTGTGCTTTCTCCGTGGACATGGCTCATAAAGTTGGCTGCTTGGTCTTGTTTATTTTCTGTCCGTTTTTGTGGGATGGGGTAATCTGGGAGCAAGCGTCTATTCTGTGATCGCATGGTTTGGCAAACTTGCTTCAGCAGAGCTGCCGGAGAACACTACCCAGAAAACTAACCTGGCTGTTTGTCTCCTGTGCTGCACCACGGTCACAGAGGACTCAATAAGGGCATCATTGCATGGGCTCCAAGTTTATGGGCATATACGATATCAGGCAGGTAATGTTCTCTAGGGCATTCTCCTGTAGTGCCTACGTTGCTCTGCTTGTGAATACTGTGGCCAGGAACGGTCTGAGGATCAGAGGGCATGTTGCTTTAGTGTTCAGTGGTGGGGGAGGGAATGGTGGTGCCCATGAGTGAAAGGGGAGGGTATGTGGGAGGGAGTCTTGATGGTGGGGATCCCCAACACCGGTGAATGGTGGTGCCTGAGGGTATGGGAGAGGGTGTGTTATGGTGCTGTTTTTTTACAAAAGCAATGTGACATAAACAGAATGCCATTTTGTGTTTATCATGTATACTTTAGGAGTTATTTGTATTTGTTTATGGCACGGTGTGTATGGCTGACATTTTGTCCATCAAGAACCACCTAGACACTTTGACTAAAACAGAAATTCTGGGTATCTCAGTCAGTAGAAAACAGACCAAATTGCTTCCAATTGATTGCATGGCACCATTGGAAAGGTAATTTTAGTGATGAACAGCTAGTCTGCTGACATATTGTGTGTATAATGTATAGTTGAGGAGTGTATTCCTTTAGTATTCTCATCATCTGTGTTGCTTGTTCCGATAATTTTTAACTTTTTTTTCTGTCACAAAGTGTTCGGGTCACCGGGGGAAGCACCACAGAAGCACGACAGACTTGGCACACTCTGTACACCCTGCAGACACTGACTGCCCCTCCCTGAGAGCAAACATCTGATGGCGCTTTCCCTCCCCACATACTTGCACCCACAGGCAGCCGTCGCCCTCCCCTTGCACTCGGTACAGGGTGGTTGGATTTCAGCCATCGCGCTTGTTCTGCTGGTGCTATGGTTATGTTTTCTTTGAGGGATTTTGGGTGCCATGGAGTCAGCATTCCCACTTGTGGACTGGACTGCGATGTTTACTTTCCATGCCAGGTAAGGATCTGTTTTCCGTTTCTGAAGCATGCAGCTGTATGGGGTTCAGGGGTTGTTTCCATGCTTGTGAGGGATGTGCTGGTGGGTGCCATGGGGGATGGGGGAAATGCTGTTTGTTGTGTGGCATGGTGGTGGGTCTAGGGAATGCTGGGTGGTGGAGGTGGAACCTCTGGACATCATGTAATCCATTCATGCCAGGTCTCTGAGGGTGGTAAGGCATGGGAGGGAGTTTGTGTTGTAGCATGGGGTGGGTCAAGGGAATGCTGACATCAGGGAATCTGTTGGTGCTGATTTATGTTGTTGCCAGCTTTGGGGGGGAGGGACCACTGAACACAACCTCCCACAAACAGCAGTACCTGCTTTCTGGGTGACCCCCCCGAGACCCGATGCCATCACACAAAATTAATGCCATTTTGTGTTGTTGCCAGCTTTGGAGGGGGAGGAACCACCGAACACTGTGGGGGTATGCTGTGTCATTTGCCGTGTGGATACCATAGGGTGTGGAGAACACTGGCAACCAGGGAATCCATTTTGTGGGATGGTCGTGTGTGTTTGATGGTGAGGGTCAGGTCCCTTACAGCATGGCAACCATTTTGTGTGAATGCGTCGGGTCTTGGGGGGGCACATGGACAACAGGCAGTGCTGTTTCTGGAATGGTGGCAGGTGACGTAAGGCCCAGCATCCTCCCACAAACAGCAGTACCTGCTTTCTGGGTGACCCCCCCCCGAGACCCGACGCCATCACACAAAATGGTTGCCATGCTGTCCGGGGCCTCCCTCCCACCTTCAGACACCAGGTGCCATCCCACAAAATGGATTCCCTGGAGTCTCATGGTCTCCCACTTGCAGCTGGTCATCTAAAAAGGCAATGTGATATGAAGAGAATGCCATTTTGTGTTGTTGCCAGCTTTGGGGGGGGAAGGACCACTGAACACTGTGGGTGTATGCTGTGTCGTTTGCCGTGTGGATACCATAGGGTGTGGAGAACACTGGCAACCAGGGAATCCATTTCGTGGGATGGTCATGTGTGTTTGATGGTGAGGGTCAGGTCCTTTACAGCATGGCAACCATTTTGTGTGAAGGCGTCGGGTCTCGGGGGGGCACACGGACAACAGGCAGTGCTGTTTCTGGCATGGTGGTGGGTGACATAGGTTTTGAAGGTGGTGGCCTAGGTGAGTGGTGTCTGCAGTGCAAAGATGTGTTTTTTTTTTGTATTGCAGACGATCGAGAGACTGCTCTGAGATCGCGAGACAGACTGCTGTAGAGACCGCTCTGAGATTGAGAGAGAGAGAGAGAGTGCTGTTTTCCTGTGAGAGACCGCAACCCCACAGATCACCACCGGAAATATGGCGAATGTGTACAAAAATGACCTGCTAGACCTTTTCGATAGTGCCAGTGACAATGAGGCAGATGACTTTCAAGGTTTTGATGATTCCAACATCGAGGTGGACTTGGTGCATATGAAGCCTTTGGTTACACCGGACAGTGACAGCAATTTCAGTGACGATGATGATCTGCCCCTGGCTACGCTGCGGCAGAAGAGACGCTCCACGGAGAGTGAAGAGGATGACGTGCCACTGGCCAAGATATGTCAGCTGAGGAATTACTCGGACAGCAAAGATGATCTTCCTTTGGCTACACTGCTGCATGGGAGTACCCAAATTGACATTGATGACCATCATGAACTACATGATGTTGAACAACCTGCAGAACAACCTGAGCAACCTACGCCACATCTGGATGCTGGTCACAATGATGAATGGACAGGTTGCTTACAGCAGGTCCATGTTGAGGATTTCAAGGAGCCTGTGGGTCCAACCACACTGCTGAGTGCAGAGAAGACTCCCATGGATTTTATGAACCTGACATTCCCACTAATTCTCTACGACCTGATAGCCGAGGAGACAAACCGGTACAGTGCCCGTAAGCAGGCAGAAGCAAACAAAGTTGACCACCGATGGAGTCCAGTAACTGCGTGCGACATAAAAGCCTTATTAGGAATGCGACTATATATGTCAGTTATAAAGGCGCCACACTACCGCATGTACTGGGGGAAGCACCATCTCTATGGATGTTTACCAATTTCAAAGCTACTGACCCGTGAGCGTTATGAGAAGATTATGCAGTATTTGCACGCAAGTGACAGCATGCTAAATCAACCAAGAGGATTGCAAGAGCATGATAAGCTACATCATGTTCAACCAATTATCAAGCATGTTGTCAAGGCATGCAAGACGGAGTACAACCTGCACTGAGAAATGTCAATTGATGAGGCAATGATGGGCTTTAGAGGATGACTGTCCTTCAAGCAATACATGCGATGCAAGCCACAACGGTATGGGATAAAAGTATGGGTCCTCGCAGATCCTCATTACGGTTATGTGTCCGACTTCCAAGTATACACAGGAAAGGTTGCTGGTGCTGTGGAAGTGGGCCTTGCAGAGAGGGTTGTGAAAGACCTGACTGAGGATCTGCATGGCAAAAGGCACCATGTATATTTTGACAATCACTTTACTTCAGTTCACCTGGCAAAAGAACTATTGAACGTTGGCTTGTACTCATGTGGAATGATGCGGACCAACAGGATTGGATGGCCTTCCGAACTTAACAAATTATCAATGAAAAAGAAAGCTCGTGGCTATTATGAACAATGACAGAATGGTTCACTTGTTGCCACAGCATGGAAAGACAACCATTCCGTTTTCTTGTTGTCAACAAACCATGACCCTACCTCACCAGCAATGTCTGTTCCAAGGAGACAAAGAGACAGCACTGTTGTATCAATTGCATGTCCAGAGGTACTGCTACAGTATAACACGCACATGAATGGTGTGGACATCGCTGACCAGCTTCAGGGGCAGTACCCATGTGCAAGAAAATCAAAGAAGTGGTGGCTCTACCTTTTCTGGTTTTTGTGGGACATGGCACTGGCAAATGCATTTACTCTGTTCTGAGAGAGCGTGAATCATTTTCAGCGATCAAAGACTGGACGGGTGAACAAGCACAGACAACTGAATTTCCACATGCTCCTTTCTGAGAATCTGTTGGAAGGATATACACACAGAAGACGTAGTGCTCCACTTCCAGTAATCGTGCAGAATCCAACTTGTGATGGACTACACTACCCCGTGAAAGGGAAGAAGGGGAGGTGCAAAAATTGTTTGCAGAAGAAAATACGTGCTGAACCGTCATATACATGCAGCACATGCAATGTACACCTCTGCGTTGATTGTTTTCCTGAGTATCACCAGTACAGATAGAGGTGCTGTGAGAGAGAGAGACTGGAGTGCTGCGAGAGAGAGAGAGAGACCAGGGTGCTGCGAGAGAGAGAGAGGGGTGCTGCAGAGAGAGACAGAGAGAGAGAGAGAGAGAGCACAGGGTGCTGAGATGCACAGAGAGGTTGCGTGGAGATTCATCACTGAGCAGGACAAGGTGCAAGCGAGAAACTGGATGAAATGGTTTGGTGGCAGGTACATCAGAAACAGTGTCATGGGCATGGATCAGATTGTCTTGCATTGGTGGAACCGCCTGCTTGGCCCGTTGGTGTATCGGAGGTAATGCAGTAACATGCCAGTCATTCAATGGGCTGTGCCAAATGAAAATTAAAAATACTGGGTGGGTGGGTGACTGCCACAATTGTGCTCTGAGGCAGAACGGAACAAAACCATCAGTAGTATGCAAGGTCTCTGCATTCTGTGCCTTGCGTATCACCAGTCTGACTCCAACAGCAATTCTTCAATGTCTTGCTAGGTAGGAAGGAAGGCTTCATGTCACACTGGACGACAAGGAAAATGACGCACGACGATGACTTGTAAGGGGTCACCAATGTTGTTTCAGGGGGATCATGTGTCTTCTACAGCCAGGTCCCCCTGATGAAAGTACGTCACTAAGGGCACAAAGTGTGGTGGCGAAGGTGACAATAGGAAAGTTTATTGTAGCGTGAACATGCAAATGACACATTGACAAATGTAACTAGCCAGCAAATGAAGAACTGTTTGAAGGATCAACGGAAATGGGATACAATGGGATGTAACACTGTGAAGACACCAAGGGTCATGTGCAGCAAGGCCTGTTGGCAGCTGCAGGTTTACATGATTCGGACAAAGGATCATGCGCATACGCGAAGGTTGTTTTTGTGGGTGTGGAAAAATGCACAGGACCGCTTCTGGATGAATGTCTGATCATAGCTGGACTTACAGTATGTTGGCTGACTATTCTTTGATGGCTTTGGTGGTTGGAGGAAGGCTGATGTACTGTGCGGCATGGTTGTTCACAGCTGCAGGCCGAGATTGCTTGGAACAGAGTGAGTGAGTCAGACACTCTGGATGTCTGTTTCATGGGTCAAGATGGGGATTTTGCTGACGGATCTGGCGTGGCGGACAAGTGGTTGCATTATGCGAGTTGTGATTGTCCTAAGAGTTAAGTGGAACATCCGTGGCTAGGCGAAAGACACAGAAGCTGATGCAGGCTTTGGCACTGTACCAAATGGGGAAAAAAAATGCAGAGCTAATGTGTACTGGTGACTGCAATAAATGGAGGTGGTCCGTGTCTCACTCACCAGACCAATGGGGCAAGCTGACAGAGGTACTGGAGAGCACAAACTGTCCCGAGCACACCAGTTGGTGCATTGTCACGTGCGACGAACTGTGCTCCACTAACTCTTCCAGCACTGTTGTGGAGTGGCAGATTTAGCTCTGCATTTTTTATTTTCATTTGGATGCAGAGCCCCACGAGACGCATCCCGGCCAGCAAGCTGCACGAAGCTGTGTTATGAGTTGCTGTGCTTGTGGGTGGCTATGGCCATCCACATGGTGTCCAGAAGAAGTAAGGTCATGTCCAGTGACACAGATGGCATCATGCTGCAGTGGGCCTTTTGGTGGTTGGAGGAAGGCTGATGTACTGTGTGCATGGTTGTTCACAGCTGCAGGCCGAGATTGCTTGGAACAGAGTGAGTGAGTCAGACACTCTGGATGTCTGTTTCATGGGTCAAGATGGGGTTTTTGCTGACGGATCTGGCGTGGCGGACAAGTGGTTGCATTATGCAAGTTGTGATTGTCCTAAGAGTTGAGTGGAACATCCATGGCTAGGCGAAAGACACAGCAGCCGATGCAGGCTTTGGCACTGTGCCAAATGGGGGAAAAAAAATGTGGAGCTAATGTGTACTGGTGACTGCGATAACTGGAGGTGGTCCGTGTCTCACTCACCAGACCAATGGGGCAAGCTGACAGAGGTACTGGAGAGCACAAACTGTCCCGAGCACACCAGTTGGTGCATTGTCACATGCAACAAACTGTGCTCCACTAACTCTTCCAGCACTGATGTGGAGTGGTGGATTTAGCTCCGCATTTTTTATTTTCATTTGGATGCAGAGCCCCATGACACGCATTCCGCCGTCAAGCTGTGCAAATATGTGTTATGTAGCAGGCTTGTACATTGCTGCCCTTGTGGATTGCTTCCATCATATGGGCACATGCAGCTCATTCTCTGACAGCTGGACACACTCAGCATCGGTCATAAGGAACCCAATGTTTGGATTGCATGGCTACGTGAGCGGCCCGCAGCCACAAGCAACTTCAACGTAGTTTTGCATTCAACGAAATGTGGTGTTTGTGTTATTTCTAAAATCATACTGTGTCACCTGCAATGTTGTGCATAGAAGAAACTGACAACACAATATATGGTGTATTGGTCTTTATTATGGAAAAAGACAACAGACACTGGAAATGGAGTTTATTAGGATCACAGTTGGAAACATCGACCAATAAGAAGCCTGCGCAGTCACAAGCCTTGGGAATAGGTCGCCTTGCATTTAATTAATTCCATGTTTTTGGTTTACCTCAACAGGGGGGGTCAGTAGGAGGCAGCTCCCAGACGTGTGTAGCAACAAGTGATTGCAAACCTTGACACTGAGGCAAAAGCCATGGGACGCTGTAAGCCATGGAGTTGGCAACTGCACAGAAGCCAAATCGCAGGTCAAACCCAAGCCAGGATATGGCAGCAGGCAAGCAAACACAAGGTATGTGGGGTGTAAAATCCATGATAGGGGAAAAGCAGGGGTAGTGAGGGGCATGGGTGGAGTGCCACGGATATATCGACGGTAATAATATCTCGCATTTGGTTGCAGGCGAAAGGAGCAAGCGTCTCAGCATCTGGATCTGTGGTCACTCCTTTGTTTACTGGGCTGCAGAAAGAGCACAGCAGAGCACAGAAGGGCAAAACTTGTGGTTAGGAAAAGACAGAGTGGAAGTTCATTGGATTGGAAGGCGAGGAATGCGGTGGGGTGGACTGATTCCAGTGCTCCGGGGAGAAACATGATGTGCCTCATCCCAACATTCTGATGAATCATTTGGGAGGCAATGATCTGGCAACCTGCCCACTGCAGGAACTGAAGGGAACCATGAGGCAGATGCTGCATCAAATCAAGTGCTGGTGGCCCAGAGTCCATATTGTATGGTCCGACATTGTGCAGCGGTTGAAGTGGAGTGGAGCACGAGATGTGCGGGCCATCGAGAAAATCAGAAGACTACACAATGGGTTCATGTTGTCTATGATGGATACCATGGGATGGTCAGTGGTCCGGCACCCTGGTCTCGGTCTTCACAGGCCTGGAGTGTACCGGCCAGATAGTGTACACTTGATGGATGAGGGATTGGATGACTTTCTGAAGGACTTGAAGCATGGTGTGGTGGCAGCTACACGTGGATGATTGAAAGTAAATTTATATTGAATAAATGCATGGCAGAGGCCATTTACTCAAGCTCTTGGTATTTGTATATTTTGTTTGTTCACCCGTGCATGTGTGTGAGTGTATGGACACAGCAGAATAGAGGTTGGGACTTCATCAGGTAAGAATGTAAGAGTGTATAAATGTCTTCAGTGCACATCATCATGGGACACCATCTGATGCCATCTGAAAAGGTAAGAAAATGTGAATGTGGGGATTGTCATTTTGTTGTTGACATTTTGTAGTCTATGTGATGCGACTTGTGGCCGCCGTGCCAAATACCATGGGTGCCGCCGTGCACATATTTGTATGTGTCGTGATGTTATGCCCACAAAGTGCACAACACTGCTCATTATTACACGTGTGTGTTGTGCGAGAGATGGTGCCGCCATGCACCTCATGATTTGTGGTGATGCTGTGTTGTTGAATGTCTTTGCATATGTTGATCATGCATTGTGTGTGTATATGGTTGGATCAAAATGGTAGACTAAATATATAGATATATAGGTAGATGTGTATACATGTGGGTCTATGTGTATATATAAATGTGTATATGTGTGTGTGTGTGTGTGTGTGTATATGTATATATCTGAATGAGTGGCAAGTGAGCTTGGGGAATAGAATGAGTGGTGGAGCGTAGCGCTGCACTGAGTAATGGTTCCCTGCGCTCATTTGACACAAGTTCAGATCTATTCTGTATCAAATACCTGCCAATAACTTAGTCCTTTTATACAATTGGACTGTTTTGTGTGTTTCTTTGGTTTGGTGATGACATCACTGTGTGATATTGTGCATTTTCACACTGCGCACTTTAGGAGGTATGCGCACTTGTTTATGGTATGGTGTGTATGGCTGACACTTGTCTATCATGAGCCCAGAGTCACCTAAGCAACTTGAATAAAATGCATTTTTGTAATTGCAGTAAGTATGAAAAAAATGTTTTGATTCCCTTTCCAATGGTGCTATGCAATCAATGTTAATTTACTGAACAGCTAGGCTGCTGACAGTTTGTGTATCACGTATACTTTAGGACTTAAAAATAACTGTTTTCCCCTTTTGCGTGGAGGAATAACCTGTGGAATCCTGACAGAAAAATAAAAGATAAACTGTTTTTACACAACATGCCATAAACAAATGCAAACTAGAGAATAAAGTATGGGTCTGGGAATAAAGTATTCACCCTCGGGGTTTATGTAGCATCAGACCCCTTGGGTGTGTAAATTCTTGTTACACACCCAGACCCATATTTTATTCTCTATTTTGCATTTGTTTATGGCATGGTGTGTATGGTTGCTACTGTGTCCACCAAGAACCATAAGAACTATACGTTAGCCAGTAGAAAACAAAAAAGCAAATTAATTACAATTGATTGCATAGCACCGTTGGAAAGGTAATTTAGTTATGAACAGATTGTGTGCTGACATATTGTGTGTAGCATGTATTGTGCATGAGTTTTTTGCATTTGTTTATGGCATAGTGTGGGTGGCTGACATTTTGTCCGTCAAGAATCACCTAAGCACTATGAATAAAACTGATTCTGGGTATCTTAGGCAGCATAAAACAAAAACCGAACTGATTAAAATTGATTGCATACTTTCATTGGAAAGGTAATTTAGTTATGAACAGATTGTGTGCTGACATATTGTGTGTATCATGTATAGTTCAGGAGTTAGTTGCATTTGTTTATGACACGGTGGGTTATGGCTGTCATTTTGTCCATCAAGAACCATCGAAGCATGTTGAATAAAACACACATTCTGGGTATCTCGGCCAGCATAAAACAAAAACCACATAGAGCACAATTGATTGCATAGCACCACTGGAAAGGAAATTTTGTGATGAACAAGTTTGCTGCTGATATGTTGTGTGTATCATGTATACTTTAGGAGTTATACACATTTGTTTATGGTATGGTGTGTATGGTTCTGATTCATGTCTAAAACCTCTAAAGCACCTTGAGAAAAATGGTAAAACATATGTTTTATATTATAGAATTAGCTGTCTTTTAACAAACAAATTATTAAACTGCATTTAGTTTCTGCATGCTGAATTTGGTGTTGATATGTCACATGCTTTCAAAAAAAAAAAAGGCTTAAAGTGCATTTTTTGTGTAAAAATAATTTTTTTTACTCTTTCGACCAGCATATAAAAAAAATTTAATTACGTATTATTAATTACATACCAGCATTGGAAAGGTAATTTTATGCTGAACAAGATTGCCACTCATACTTTGTGCCTAGCACACACGGTTCTTGAGCTATAAGCATTTGTTTGCGACATGCTGATTATGGCTTGATTTTGCTTACAAAGCCCCAGGATTCACTGTTATCAGTATGCAGGACACAAGTACTGCAACTTCAGAGAGCTCCTGAGGAGGCAATGAGTTAATTAATTTGAAAAAGACCACTGAGCCACATGCTCACTTCCAATGATGTCCAGTCAGGTATGCGGCAGTGCGTTACAATAAATCAAAACACATGAACATTCAAAATAGTACAACATACACAATAAATTTATCATGAAGTAGATACTCCTCCCCTGTTTGTTCACGGTAGCTGGATTCGGGCTGTCACCAGTACCACAAACCATTGTAAAACATTATTATAGTGAACCAGAGACGTGTCTTCACAGGGACTTGTATACAGTGGCTGAAGTCATTTCTGTAAAATGCTTCACATTACAACTGAAAGTTCCAAAGCCTAATTTGGTTCCACATTCTCACCATAAATAGGAGACTCAAGGTTGCAGGCTTTGTTTGCCCACTCAGAGCCCTCAATATACACAAGTGTGTGCACTTACATTTTCGGTATTTCAAAGTAATTTGAATGGTGTATTATATCAAATGTATGTGTTTTCAAACTCTGTTATCATGCTTGTGGGGAGTGGCAGTTTCCTAATGTAGGCTCAAAACCTTGATATTCATATCTGCCAGAGTTATACCTCACATGAGTGGCATTACATGCCATCAAAATAAATAGACAGTAGGACTTCAGATGACTTTTAAATAGAAATTCATAGTTTCAGAGTGTTCTACTGGCACTGTTTATAAAAAGAAGAAGATGCAGTTACAATATAATGCTATGTAGCATAACAAAGGATGACATTGCAATATTTTACTGCATATAAAAATAAGGATTCTGTTACATTATAGTTGCTATATATAACATAAAAATGAAGACTTGGTAGCAATATGTAACTATATAAAACAGAAAAGAAGATGCAGTTACAGTATAGTGATACATAAATGAAACAGAAGATGAAATTGCAATATGTTGTTGTATGCAAGGGTACTGGAACACTGCAACAACAGGGTTGAAATCTGAAAGGGCACTTAGAGCTTATATTGGTGGGTTGAATTTTAAAGGGGTAGTTGGGAGGGGGCTTGGCTTCCTAGCTCTAGTGTTCCAAAACCCAAGACTATATGTGAAATAAAAAAGAGGATTCAATTACTGTACAGTGTTGCTGTTTATAACATAAGAAGGAAGATGTAATTACACTATAGTGTGACATACATAAAATGGAACATACAATTGCAATATGTTACTGTACATAAATTATAAAAGATGATTCAATTACAGCACAGTCTTACTATAGATAAAAGAAAAATGACTTTAAGTTACAATATAGTGTTGCAGTATGTAAAATAACAAGGAAGATTCAAGTATCATTATAGTGTGATTGCAAATAAAAATAGATATGCATTAGTGATGTACCGCCGAATATAAAAGGTTCAGTAAAAATATAGTATTACTAGTTAGAAAATAAAAATTGTAGATTTAATTAATGTTGTGTTACTATATATAAAATAAGAAGGAAGATTCAACCCCTTACTGTTTTCTGCTATGCCTTTCTCCCCCTTCCCTTAATTTTTTTAATGCTGCTCTGGTGTCTTTTTGACTTTGTGTCTAGTGGCACCCCCACTCCTCCAATCACTGTCCCCATGTTATTGTTTTCTTTCTCTGAGATCTAATGGCACCCCACCCTCCAACTGCCATCCCCGTATTATTGTCTTTCCCTGGTGTGTAGTGGCACCTCCCACCCTCCGATAACTGTTCCCATATTATTGTCTTTCTCTGGTGTCTGGTGGCATTCCCAATTGCCATCCCAGTATTATTGTCATTCTGTGGTGTCTAGTGGCACCCCCTACTCTCCAATTGCTGTGCCCACATTATTTTCTTTCCCCAGTGTCTAATGGCATGCCCCACCATCTAGCCACTGCCCAGTCTGCAATAAAGAAAATCATCCCTGGATATGTGTGTGTGTGTGTGTGTTTAACCTCCAAAAAAGAAAACTATCCCTTGCCAATCTGACCCCATCACCCACTCAACACCCTCCACCCCACATTCCCCCAGTACATCCCCACTCATCCTCACTCACTTAAACTGCTCACAGTGTGAAGATACACTCTCCGATCAAAGATATGTCTTGCTGCTGGAACTGACAACTGCAATATGAGAAACTAAGGTAAGTGTGGTTCAATGTATTTCAATGGGATTTTGAACTTTGCCACATAACTTTGTCATTTTTTGCATATTTGGACCCAAGATTTGCAACATGGCCTTTTAGGGACCCCACCTCATGAGCGATGGTGGTGGAATTATACAAATCAAGCCTGAAAGGTGATTTTGCTGTCATTAGGCAAAATCACCTTCCAGGCAGGCTTTGAACAGTTTTACCTCTTTTGTTCATGAGGTGAGGTCATATGAAGGCTATGTTGAAAATTTGGGGTCAAAATATGTATAAATTGCAAAGTTATGCACATCTGTTCAAATTTAGCTATGTTCGCTCGCAATTTTACTAATTTTAAATATTTTCACCCCAAATTTTCAGCATTTCCATTTCTTCACATCACCTCATGAGTGTGACAGCTGTAATTTTTAAAATCCTGGCCAAACTGTGTTTTTTACACCTGTGGTGCACATTGCAGTGGTGCAGAATAATGTTTTGGCAGGGATCTGAAATATTTTAGTGCCAGTTTCATGAGGTGGGGTAATAAGAAGGCTATGCTTACAGTCTGGCTGCTGTTTTGTTACAAATGCAAGTGCTGAGCCCAGAGAGCCCTGTGCTTCCACAGTGAGATACATTTATGCATCTATGGAGGGATGGGAGCACTTCACAGGCAAATCAGGATATGAATATACTATCTCAAAAGGTAAGGAAATTCTTTGCAAAAAATTGCATTAATGCAACATTTAAGGTTCAAGCTAAAGTGAAAAAGTAGGGAAATGTGGTTCTAGGGTTTCCAACCCCCAAATCCCCCCAACCCTAAAACAAATCAGGGGTGCAGTCTTCCTTAGTGTTGTCAACCCTAAAGCTCACCCCCCATTGTTCAACTTTTAGTTTATTTGATCAGCCAAAGCTATTACAAAATCTAAAATCTAAAATCATAATACAATTTCCAGGTAAGGTAAAATTGCACAATTATACAGATCTCACAGTTACGTAATTTCATTTAAGAGATGTCAAGAGCAATCTTTGCTTCCAAGATCTAGCAATTCTATTGGATATATCCAAAAATCAGACAAGTTCACATGTGCGTACAGCCATAATTCACATATGATCATAATCAAAGGGCAGCTAAGAATTTTACCAATTTCTGCAATACAGCCTGATTTGTATTATTGAGGAGAAATGATACCATCTGATTGGGAGGGAGGGCAGTGCTTGCCAGAATGTTCCCTAACCATTTTTTTCTGACAGAGTTGTAAAGAAGACATAGCAATAGTACATTTTTCAAGTCGTCTTCAATTTGGAGTGCACAGGGGCTTAAAGGAAACTCAACTTTCCCTCTTCTCTGTCTATGATAGATAGAGTTTGCCTTATACAGCTCCATCTTAAATCTTGTTATTAAACATCTGGAACAGGGATTGGTTAGTTTAATGAGATATGGATCCAGACCAATATTTTGCTTTATTGTTTTGTACCATCTGTAGTTCTTCAGGGAGGTTATCCTTTCATTATCCTGAGCTTTGGCTAAGTCTCTGACTCTAGATTTAACAAATGCCATGATTTCTTCTATTAGCTTATAATAAATGTCTGTTATAACATGACCTAATCCATTAGGATAAAGTTTATTCCTAATGAATTGAATAGTAGGTGCTATGAAATTCAGTGAAGCATAATATATCTCCTCTTCTAGACACCATCTGGGAATTCTTTGTTCTGGAAGTTGTATTAACTTTAATAGAAAAGTAATTTGTTTTTCTAAAATTAAGGCTCCCAAAGGAAGTTGTCCCAACTCTGAGTATAGAATTACTTTTGGAACTGACTGAGGTAACATTAATATGTAGCAATAAAGTTTATTGATTACTCATTCAATGGATTCAAACTCTTGACTTCCCCAGATTTCTGTAGCATAAACTATGCTAGTATTACTTTTTGGCGGTATTACCTTCAGTATACCTTGAATAGAAGCTCTTCCCAACTTTGAATTAAATTGTCTGAAGGCATTAGCTGCCATTTTAGTTTTCGATTTAATATAATCAATGTGATTCTTCCAGGATATAGTTTGAGAGAAGCGTACACCAAGATAATCATACGTCTTAACTATTTCTATTCTATTTTGACCCATGAAAATCTTTGGTAAAATTCTTGCTTTATTTCCAAAAAGAAAGGTGTGTATGTATCTGCAGTATATAGAATGGGGCAAGCTTTAGGATTGACAATACCAAGCAAGACTGCACCCCTGATTTGTTTTGGGGTGAGGTGGTTTTTTAGAGTTGGAAACCCTAAAACTGCATTTCCCTACTTTTTTGCTTTAGCCTGAAGCCTAATTGTTGCATTAATACAGTTTCTTTGCAATGAATATACAGTATGTATATATATATATATATATATATATATATATATATATATATTATGGTAGCACGGTAGTGCTACTATAGTTAGGGTTGAGGAGCCATTTACATGTTAAATGTAAAAGTTTGCACCTCAATAACTTTGCAACCATTCAATGGATTTGCTTGAAATTTGGAATACATAATCAAGAGCCATACTTCTTGGGATCTGCCAAGTTTTTTACTGTTTGAATATATGGCTGTGGAGTTATTAAGTATGATCTGCACGCATGTTTACACATTTTTGCAATTCTTTGCTCATCTCTACAGGTCGCACGGTTTGCACAACCAGTCCAAAATCTTCAGGGAATGTGTGGACGGGGTCCCTGATGTGCCTTTTGAAGATTTCATGAAAAAATATTAAACGGTTCAAAAGTTATTCAAAAAACAAGCTCCCATTATAAGTCAAAGAGAAAAGTTAGCAAAAAGTTTGACAGTGTCGCAAACACAGTTTTTACTTTCGCAAATGGCCCTTTTACTGTCACAAAACCGCCATTTTGTTTTCAGTTAGCGATCAGAAAAATGCTTGGCATTTAAATATGGGACCCTCTAGCAACCTAATTCTTTTTGTATTCACCTAGTCGGACCCTGAGGATGCTAGGTGTGTCTTTATTTTGGGGTAAAACACCCCAGAAACATGTTTTTCAAATTTCTGGAAAAGTACTTTCACAAAGTAGTGTCGAACGTGCGACACTGTCGAATGAATCTGTGAAAGCTTTCGGAAAGTTCAACAGTACTTTTCCAGGCTGTGTGAAAATGACAGCAATTCTTTGTCACCCTGTTGCAAAAGAACGGTTAGGTCTTTTGGGCTGTAATTTGGAGAGAACGCAGCCAACATGTCACAGATGTGCCTTTCAATATTTTGGAGAAGAAATATTATACAGCGGCAAAGTGACTGCACTCCAAAGTTGACGCTTTTTCCCATAGGATAACATTATGGCGTCTGCTGCATTACAGGAATCCTTTGTCACCCTGCTGGAAAATAATGGTTTAGTCTTTTGGGATGAAATTTGGAGAGAAGAAAGGCAACATACCACAGATGTGCCTTTTAGTGGTTTGGTGAAAAAATATTAAAGCAAGGAAAAGTTATGGCACTGCAAATTTGTCTTTTTTCCCCATAGTATAACATTACGGCGTGCATTGCGCCTTTCGGGGCCCGTATCTTGGAAACGGTGCAAGATTCAGACTTTTTGTCGAAAAAATGCTTAAGGGGGTTAAGTACAAAACTAGCCAAGAAAGTGATAATTAATATGACTTTTACATTTTTTTTCTATGTTGTGCGGTTCCTGAGATATAAGCAATTTAGTATTCCAAGTCCTCATTTTCTGTTCCGAGATCCATTATTATGCATACATTCTTTGTACTCACTGTCTTTCTATATGCAGATTTTGGGGAAAACTATTGTGAGTGTCTCTATAACTGTTACCCTTAGTGCTTCTGCTTGTGGTTCTGTACCTGTTTCAGTTACTTTTTGTGTCTAAGCCACCTTGTGCGTCACCGTGTGCATTTTCATTTGCGCTAGTGTTTCTGTAATTTTAACCATTTGTATTTACAGTACTGTTTATCTTTGCATTTTGCTTTGTGTTAACATGCGCATTAACATTTGCGTTTGCTGACACTGCGTTAGTATGTGTGAAGACATCACGTGGTGGGAACATGGACCCAAAGAGCCCCGTGCTCCTGTCACTGTATTACATTCAGTATTTTTCAGTACTGTTTATCTTTGTGTTTTGGTTTGTGCTACCATGTGCATTAACATTTGCGTTTTCTGGCACTGTGATAGTATGTGTGAAGACATCACATGATGGGAGCATGGGGCCCTCTGTCGCTGTATTACATTCAGTATTTTTCAGTACTGTTTATCTTTGTGTTTCAGTTTGTGCTACCATGTGCATTAACATTTGCGTTTGCTGGCACTGTGATAGTATGTGTGAAGACATCACGTGGCGGGAGTGCGGGGCTCTCGGGTCCCGTGCTCCCATCACTGTATTACATTCAGTATTTTTCAGTACTGTTTATCTTTGTGTTTCACTTTGTGCTACCATGCGCATTAACATTTGCATTTGTGGGCTCTGTATAAAGACATCACATGGCATGAGCGTGTTTACGGGCACTGTGTTAGTGTGTGAAAAGACATCACATGGCAGGAGCATGGGCCCCACGTTACTGCTGCTGTATTACATTCAATATTTGTCAGAGTAATTTTTAAAAAGAAGGGAAATTAGAGAGAAACACTTTGTTTACTGTTTCAGTTAGTGTTATTCTACAGTGACAGAAGTGATGAAATTCTGTGTTAGGGCTCAAAAGCATAAATGTGCATTCACCCCCCACACCCCTGAGCACCAGTGGCAGACAGAGAGACACACACACACATGGGAGTAGGAGGGAGAAGCAAGGCAACAGACCCAATCACAGACAATCAGCAGGAGGTGTCAGAGATAATATACAACTAGTCTACATACTGCATACTGAGTGGAGAGCCACAGTAAAAATACTCCTATGGACATGAATAGTGTAGCTTTGTCATTGCAACTGTAGAGAACTTAGCACACTTAGGAGTATTGTTGCAGCTGTACAGAACTTAGTACGCTTAGGAGTTGCATAGTCTCATGGGGTAGGGGACTACACCTCCAGACCAGTTGCTGCATGTTAAGTGAAGAGGCACAGGCAAAGAAGGGTGATGTAGATCACTTGTAGACTTCCATGATTACAGGTACAGAGTAGTTAGCACAGTTATCACTTACATTGCCTCAGCCAGGTAATGCTTTCCAAACTGTGACACCAAGTACTGGATCCTTAGTAAAGACCCATAGCATAGCTGAGGGTATGGACATCTATGGTAGTTGTCAGTGATTGCAGGGACACTCAAGTAAGCATAGTTAGTGTTTTTGGGGGTGGGTCAGAGAGGTAATGCTTCCCCCCCAAAATTTGTACTGCATCATGAGTACTGATGTAGAGAAAGACTGAGGCAATGGACATCAATGGTATGCCTCTGTATTTGTTGGTTGACACAAGTTTGCACAGTTAGGATTTGTATGGGCTCACCCAGGGATTTTTTCATGCATACTAGTTACTGATTGTGACTGTACAACCACAGCTTCATGGACTTAGTTAGCAATGTCGCATATTTCTCTACAACAGCTACTGCAGTCTGACTGTAGATTAAGATGAAAAGTAAGGGTGGTTCATACTAGTTAATTTAGTTTGGAATTACAGGAGCTCTGTCAGGCAATGTCTGAACTCCTAGCACACATACTGCATACTGAGTGGAGAGTACAGAACAAAATAGCCTATGGAGATGAACAGTGTCATGGGGTAACTGCACTTGCAGACCACTTGCTGCATCCTGAGTGAACAGTCACAGGAAAAAATAGGCAATGTACATCAGTTGTACAGCTCCTTGATTACAGGCGCTGTCCAGTTAGCACAGTTATCACTTGAATGGATTCAGGCAGGCAATGTGTCTTCAAACGTGACAGCAGGTACTGCATTGTCAGTGTAGATACACAATACAGGTGAGGGTATGGACATCTCATTGGAGATACACAACACCTGTGAGGGTATGGACATCAGTGGTAGATATCAGTAATTGCAGGGATAGTGAAGTTAGCCGAGTTAGGATTTGCATGCATTTAGGCAGTTAATGCTGCTCTCCCCCCAAAAAATTGTACTGCATCATGAATGGTGATCCACAGGAACAATAAGGCACTGGAGATCAACGGCACACCTCTGTAATTGTAGGTACAGCGAAGTTAGCACAGTTAGGAGTTGCATGGGCTCAGCCAGGGAATTGCAGCACACAAAGCAGTTATTTCATCCTGAGTGTATAGCCACAGCTGGATAGCGTTACATTGTGATGCACCACACCTCGCTACAGCAGCTACTGCCTGCTGACTGGAGAGGCACAGGAAAAGTAAAGGTGGTACAGACTTCTTAACACAGTTAGGAATTATGTGAACTGTGTCAGGCAATGTGCCACACCGTAGCCCATGTGGTGGATATTGAGTGGAGAGCCATAGCAAAAAATAAGCCCATGGACACATAGTTGTGGTAGTATTTCTTACAGTTGATTTGCATGCTTAATAGAAACAAGAGTTACATTCTAATGTTATTATGCTATGGTTCAGTAAGGACTCAACACAGGTAGTTACGTTTAAGAAATATTTATTGGCAATTGGTGAAACTGAAATAGGGCCAATTAAGATTTTATTATTTTTACAAAATCAGTCTCACAATACAATCCTTGCATGTGTGTAATCATTGTTTGGAATATATCTAAATGTGTGTCATTTATAGTAAGTAGATTATATGAATTGGAGTATGTACATATGGTAATACAGCATAGAAAGAAGGCAGTAGAAGAAGGTAATTTGGTCTATTATGTCTGCTCATGTTGCAGGGTTCGCATCTTGAGCTAATGTCTCTGCTATCCCTGCACTGTTCTCCCATCTTCTCTAGGCATGCTTCTTATCTTCCAGCTATGCATATACCTGGTTCTTTTATAGCTGGTCACTGTCTTTAATGAGGTGACCTCTTTTAGCAGTGCAGTGTAAGTGTTCATTACTCTTTGTGGGAAGAAGTGCTTTCTGACATTCCTCCTGAACCTCCCACCCTCAAGCTGAAGCCTGTGCCCCTTCATGATATGTTTGCTACTCAGCTTGAAGAGACTTTGGTTAACAATATTATTTATACCTTTTAAGTAGTTGAATGTTCCAATCATGTCTCCTTCCTTAGTTCTGTTCTATATTAATGAAGGTATGTCAGGAGCTTCTAAGCAGTGATTACACACATGAACAGTGATGTTTTGTTGCTATTGTGTGACTGATAATGTGTATGTTCCTGGGGTGGGCGAAAAACCAGATGCTAAGTGTTCAAGTAATAGAATATAAAAAATTAATGATTTCAGTGACATTCGATAACTGGTATGTTTAGTTAAATATTTAAAGATATATCACCGACTAGATGCATATGGAAAATTCCCACCCGACCCCTCAATAGAGGTGATCATAAACATTGTCAGGAACAGGTATGAAGTGCGTTGTGATCAGTAACAGTGTCTGATTTACAATTTTCAGTATTATTAACATAGGTTACAATTACTTGTATGACAAGTACAAAATATTTCATATTATTACAGGTACAATATACATTTCTTTCAATTGTTACATTAGTTATTATGTTGGCTCTGAACTAGTAAATAAATAGTGTGAGTAGTACGTTGTTTTTATGAAAGATATGGGTCACTGAACTTAACCACTATAGTATTGTATTATATGTTAAGGATTAATTGTTACTTGACTCTTATAGTAATACTTTTACTAGAACAATTAAACTAGTTTACAGCAATGGTGAGACAGAATGAGAATGTAAATATTATTTACATGTCATTACAAAGGTATGCAAAAGTCATTTGATAATAAGCTGCAATAGTTCAGTATTTACACTTGCTTCATTTCACTTGCTGCATTATGACTAAAGAGTTTTATTTTTACATATGTACAGTTTCAGTGTAACAAATATATCAGGCATAGTTCAACACTGTTGCATGGTGAAAGAATGATGCTGTTGTGTAGATGTCAACAGCTAATAGACAAAACAAAACTGGTGATAGAAAACTTGTGACAGAGTGTTCTCTTCGGTGAATGAGACGTGTTACACAGTTATTTAAAATGATAAGGGACGACATTTGTGTCTCTGCAGAGGCAAAAAGTTAGGAACTGGCAACAACTTCTTGTTATGTATGGGTATGATACAGCTACAAGAAAAGATATGTGCAGAACAGGAGAGCCAGAAAGGCCTCTGTTTTGACATGTACAATCTTTGATAGACATGTAAGCATGGTTTCTCTAGTGACTGTGAATACTGTTGGCGCCGATTGAAGCCACTATAACAATTTCCATGTTGTCACTGATCCACACAAGATCTTAGATGTCATAGTGCATGAAATGTCACTGCCAGTATATCATTTTGTTGATATGCTATGGTTTATTGACAGTCGTAGATTGGAAACAATTGTACTAACCTATGACTGATTCTGTCACAAAGTAGTCATTTAAAAAATGCCAGATGTTGACTGCTATTCTTCTGAAATATGAAGGTCATCATAATTCTTCAGTATTAGAAGATATGCATTTTTTAAGTGTCGTGGCAGTCTCTGTTTAAAACTGCTTGTAGAGTCGTCACACTCTAACCATCCACTTCTGTACCTTAGTAAACAGGTGTAATGGCCAGAATGCATGGATTGACAATGGTGATAGACTTCACTGTGAGTGTCAAACACTGATTGGTTAAAAACTATTCAACCAGCTGTGTAATCTGTGATAGCAGTGTCAACTCTGAGCCCTTTGGAGTCAAATCTGTGCAATATAAGCAACAGATATTGAGATGAACTCCTGAGATGTATGGACTGAGTGCATCTGCCTCCACACCTTTTACAGGAGTGACCACATTGAGCATTTGTAAATAGCTGTCAAAATTTGACACTTTTGGCTTGAGGGACAAAAAGAGTAATCCACGGCATGTCTTCTGTGGTTTCACATTGTGAATGACCACATGATACACATACATATTTGGTTACATATGACACTGTGAAGTAGTGGCGAATTGGAGTGCCGTCTTCATCCAAGTTGTTTATAATAGCCATCATAAACTCACTAGTGTCTTGCTGTATATCATCAGCAAATGTACTATATCCGTCATATGTACCTAACACCTGGCGTAGTGGTGTTAGTGACTGCACATTGTTAGACTGGTCGGAAGTCATATTGACAATCTGTTTCAATGCATTTGATAGGGGAGTGTCTTGTGAAGCAGATATTGCCTGCACAAAGTGTGGCATGTGTAGAAAAACTTGCATAGCTGAGTTAGCATAGCAGTTCACTCTAGTGCTGTTGTCAAAGACTGGTACAGCGGCTACACCAACTGATTTCTGATGAATTGCTGGCTCTGAATGTTAGTTGATATTGTAACCTTTGTTGAACTCTTTAGGCTGAATCACTTGTGGAAGCTTGTGCCTGTTTGTTGACACCTGTAGATATGACTGTATGATGTGAGATAGCCAGATATGTAGGCAGTAGTATTAAAGGCATTTGTGGCTGATGGAGAGTGCGTAGCCTGTTGTACTCAATAGTACATCGCTTGTCAGCTCGTATCTTCTGAGGTGCAAGGGTTATAATGTGCAACCCAGAAAAGACTACGGACACATGAAAGTGCCACGTAGATCATGCCATCCTTGAAAATGTCTGTACCTATGTCCACCATTGCTGAATCCAAACTCAAGCCCTGAGATTTGTGACTAGAAACAGCATATGCAACACATAGTGGAAACTGTTTCCTGTTTACATAGATATCCTTAAATACCTGAAATTTTACACAGGTACGTTCTATGTGTACAGGCTGTTCCATGTTGTCAAAGTGAACTACAAGTGTCTCAATATATGTCTTCTGGACATTGTAGACAAAGTCAGTGATGTTTCCTATGGCACCGTTTACCATGCCTCGTTCAACATTGAGTTTACGCCGTAGCACGATACGTGCATTCCTACAAAGTGTAAGAACAGCTTCTAGGCCAGCTGTGTGTGAAACATCTGACTTCAGTTCACTGAGTCATTCAGTCATCGTTGCTACTAGGTTGCAACTGAGAATACACCATCAACTGCATCAACAGCATGCAGAGTTAGAATTTCTTGGTTTTCTCTCTGCAGCATAATATTGTTGAACTCAGCGCATTTCTTTAGTCATGGCATAAGACACACTATGTGGGTTCCTGTAGAGTACACATCGCTGAAAACATTACATGCTTTTTCTATGGATGCAGTATCTACTCGGATTCTCTGATCGTTTAACATAGCAACATGTTCTGGTGCTAGAGAACCTGTACGAGCTTCATCTAAAAGTGATTTGTAAGCCAGATCACCATTTTGGTGCATGTTCTCATACAACTCAACATAGGTAAATAACTCCCAAATGTTATAACCTGCAATGCAGCCAAGAATGTTCTTAGCTTGCTTGGCAGTCAGAGTTGCAAACACATGCTCTGCATTAACTGGTGCAAGCTATAAAAGGTCACCAAATACAACAATATTTTTACCACCAAATGATACTCCATCGTCAGTACCTAAGATCTCTTGTAGATGTAGATGTATACAGGCAAGCATTACATTGGAGACCATGCTGATTTCATCAATGATGAGTAGCTTCATCTTTGTGAACATGGAACGGAGCTGAGATGCAACCTCAAATGACAGTTTGAGATACTTTCCTGTTTTGTCCGTTCTACTGGCAACATAAAGAGGCCAGTTCCAATGTAACTCCACCAATGTGTTGTAGCCAGTTAGCCCTGTTGGAGCAGTAACAGCAACAGACATTGATGACCCTGTCAGGACTCGTATTTTCAGCAGTGATGGCTTCAATAAGGAAACTCTTTCCTGTGCCAGCTGAACCACTAACAAAGATCAGTAGTGGTTTATAGTCAAGACAGTCACATTTTTTTGTTTCATGTAGTAGGCCATGTCGAACAGTGTCAATGACTTGAGAGTGAACTACATGCTGCTGCTGATTAAGTCTTTCTCTCAAGTCAGCTGGGTTGACAGTGGAGTGTGTTCCATGTTCCATGGCTGTCTCAGTTTCTGAGATTAACACTTCTGAGGCATTTAAAGGCAGAGGTTCACCTAGAACAGCTTGTCCTTCTGGATAAAGATTGTCTTGTGAGCTAACAGGAGTGTCTTCCTGAAGCTGCTTCTCTGCCTTCTCAAGCTGTTCTTTCTCAGCCTCTAGTTGCTGTATGTATGTCTCTGAGTATTCAGTTTTGAAAGTCTCATAACTGAGATTGAATTCTTCCTCGAATGTATCACAGTCATCTTTTAATTTAGACTCATTCCTCCAGGGTCTAAATAGGAATAGAACAGCAAAGTAATAATGCTTTCTGCTCTCCAATGTGCCTAGATGTAATTTACAGTGGTCTATGAGCCATGGCTTGCATCTCTTTATGAGACAGCCATCCACTCTGTTCACCTTGTAAATGTGGCGTGTTGAGTCAGTTGATATATCTGCCTTGTAGTCATACCACTCAGCCACCTGAAAGAGACACATATCATCCATGTCATTGTGTCTATGGGGGTAGTATGTGTCTATCAGGTTATTCTTCAAGATATGTTTGGAAGAAGGTCTATTGGCAATGAGTTCCTCAATTTTGGCATGGGGAATCAGTACACATTTGCGTTTCTCTTTGTAGTTCACACTGACAAACCAGACAGCGTCAGACTTCCTGTACAGATGTGTACCCATTAAACAGTCACTGGCTTCATAAGCTCCACATTCTCTGTGTGAAAGGGTCTTCAAGCCCAATGACCACAGCTGAGATGTCAGGCTCCTGCTTGAACTGGAAATATCTTCCCAAAGATCTTGTAAGCTAGTTTGCTCATGTTTGGTTATGTACAAAGTCACGTACCGCACCAGGGCCAATGAGTTATCAGCCACAAACTGAACATCTATGTTAGCTTGCCAGATTAGGAGAAGAGTTGGGTTGTAGTCATTGATGTACATGTCTTTCTTATCTCGGGGTAACTCGTATACCCTCTTGGTTGATTTTGCCTTCAAGTGGTGTCGCATTGCTGAAAAAAGTTTATTCATGGAACCATCCTGACAAACTCATCTAGGAAATCTGAAGTGGCATTGTGTGTACCAATTAGATTTGTTCTTTACTACTCGCCGGCAGTATTTTGCACAAATATATCACTGGAACTTTTGTACCTTCCATAGTGTAGGACTGTATCATACTTGTCTGGAATGTGACAAGTGATATATTTCTTGATGAATACTAGCAGCGTAAGCAACCATGTGTGTTCACCTATGCGTAGTGCATCCTTGATCCTGACAATAACATATGGATATGAGGGGCACCTGTGATGAAATATTCCATCCTCCAAAGTAGTGCTCCACAATACTAAGAGGTGGATTGTCCTTTGACAATATGAAAGTCAGAATGTCATGGAACCACTTGTGAAAATGTCTTGTGACAGACACAGGATCAAGTGAACACATTTCTCTGACAGTCATTGATGAAATGCCGTCAACATCAGAATTTGCCCACTTTAGCAGTTCAATGAACTCGTCCCAGGCATATTCAGCACAACTAAGTGTGACAAACCATGTGGCTGCACCATACTCTCGCAGCATTGTCATCACCTTGGAGTGTCTGTGATACCAATATTCTTTGGTGCCACGAGAGACTTAAAGTATGGAAAGACAGAGTCCTTGCACATTTCATCTTTCTGCTTTAATTTCTCTAGAAATTGAGCAGCTGTTAATACATCTAGAGAAGTTTAGCCAGAAAAAATAGTATGTGCAATAGATGCAGACAGAATGCTAAGTTCACTCTCCCAGAGAAGATGAAAAGGGTACTGTATGTTACAACTGAATTTGACTGTCTTTACTGAGCACGCATGGCAGCTTCTGCGGTACTCAGCACCCTGTACACTTCCCTTTCATCCAGCCATCCACCACGCTTTTTGGGAATAAGTCTGAAACAGCATAACTTCTGAAGTGTTACTCCCAAATGCTAACAGGCTCACCTTCCACCTGTTTCATTTGATAGAGATCAATGTTGTCTCCTACTGGATCTCTGCGCATGTAGTGGAGTGAATTTTGTACTGTTCTACATTGTCACTGTCTATCTACTGACCTTCTCAATCATTGGCTTAGTTGTTTCTAAGAGATCATGTTGAACAGAGAGAGACTAGTCATGTGATACATGTCAAGGTCTGCATAGAAGGGATTGTTAAATAACTAAGAGCAAGCTTTACCTTCTGTACATTGACAACATCTTGCCAGATGATCTTGGACTTAGTTGGAACACCATTTACAAGAATCACCAAACTATTTTCCATAGAGATTGCTTCCACATATTCCTGTAGAGGAAGTGGGAGATACATCATGGAACCCTTTAGAGATCTAATGAGTTCTTCTTCCTGTGGAGGTTCCGTCTTTGTGTTCAGAGCGTAGAATGGTTTGAAATGGTTTCATTGTCTGAATTAGAATGAGTTCAAACATATTCAATGTCTCAGTCTCACTTGGTGTAACATGTGCCTCCATATTATTCAACAGTGACCTTGGTGGCAGAATGTTGGACTTTAGTTTGGAGAAACAGTGTTTGCACAGTAGAATGGTGTTCTGTAACTGAAAGTCAGATTTCATCAGCAAAAATGCTGAGAGACAGAACCACATGTCATTTTATGGTGACAAGGTTTCCAGGTTCACTGTGACTATTTACTGTGCACTGAATAGTCAACATGGCTTACACTCACACAACCAAACTTCTGAGCCTTTGCTAGCTCAAATTTTGCAATTTCTTTGCTGTACTGTTTCAGTATGTCAGTTTCTAACACAGAAACAGATGCTTCAGCAGAACTTGCTGACTGATAAATGAGTTGTGTCTGTACCAGTAGTTACTGCGTTGCAGCTGTTTGAGAAATGTGATGGCACCCTGCATGTCACCAGACTGCAATAAGTCATTTAAACAAGTGTACTGATTGACAACTCATCAGACTTCATATACCCTGTATACCAAGTTTCACATGCCTGTTTGATGCACTCCCAGCATCCGCATGTTGTGAAAGACACTGTCACAAGCACCACTATCGAGGCATGCTAGTGAGTGATCCATAAGTCCAGTATGTGGGCAGATTTCACAAAGGTCAATCTTGTTAAACAGTTTATATCTTTCTTTGAGATCTGTTATCACAAATAGGTTGACAAACTGTTCAACTTTTTCAAATGACGATTGCCTACGGTTGCAGGTTTCATCACATAGCCATGAAAGAGTGCCGTTATAGGACACAGTGGTTGCATCACAGTCATCATTGTCCATTGCTGTGTCATCACAGACACTGAGCACATTGACCAGCTTACCGGACTCATCAATGGTGAACTTTTTCTTTTTCTGTGAATAATAAGATTCTTCCCAGAAATATGCCTCTGAGTGCTGTGTGTGCATCCAGTGACCTGTGAATACATCACAGAAATTGTGCACAAAGTAGGATACCATTGTAGCCTTTTTTTGATGTCATACACAACTTTTCTGAATAGTTCAAGCACATGAGACATCTTATACCATAAACGATGAAGAACAAATACTGCTCTGTTAACAAATGTGCATACTTTGAGACTCAATTTCATCAAAGTCAGATGACTCTTTGTCTTTTTGCGATCATGTCTCATCACAGCAGCAATAAGCCTGTCGATCTTAGCTTTACTTGCTAGCGATTGGAAATACTTTTGCTTTCTCAGATGAAAATCACCAGCTGTGAGTGTATGGCGTTGTTTAGAAGGTCTGTTGATGGTTGCTGTAGCAATAGTTGTGTTTCATCTGAGAGATCTACAACTGTTGCTCAGGTAAGTATTTTTTCCTTGTTGTTGAGCAAGTATGTGGTTTTGTTGTGGAGTGAGTTACTGTAGAGCTCACTATTCCAGTAGAACTCTGTTTTGTTTTATGTCTTGAACTCACATCACTTTTTTTATCATTCTTAAGCAACAGTGAAGTACTATGATACCTGTTTCATTTTTCTATACATGCACATCTGTATTTACTAGGCATCTTTCAATCTGTTAGTTCACAGTGGCAGTCACCAATGTTACAGAAGTATCAGACACCTGTATAAAAGACAAAGAAAAAGACAATATTAGTATATGCTTGTGTTGCTCACATCTAACATTGCAAATTGAGAGAGGTGATTTAGGTATAAAATATAAAAAAAAGATTCATAAAATGTTTTAATCAGATTGGTTGCTCAAATTTTGACGGGCTTATTTTCATTCATGTTACACTGTCCTGTATAGCGTTATCGCCATGCCACATAGATTTTTTTTGTACTATTTCACTGTTCAGCAATGCAGAATCAGTGTAATTCTGTATAGTGATTTTGACCTAGTGTTGTTAAACTGCTGGTCAAATAACTACTTTATTTAAAATCTTTCTGTAAATGAGTAACAGATTAATAAGTCAGCTTCAAACACTTAACTTACGTTAGTGCATTTGCAATATTTTCACGTCACATTCTCAGCATTGGCATTTTAGCACACCTTCTTGTGAACCATAGAGCTGTCATTTTTCACATCCTTGATGAAATGTGTTTCCGCACTTCTGGCACAGAGTAGCATGGTCACTGTGTGAAATCAGCTTTTGGAGCACATAACAAAAATGACAGTGACACTGTTCCTGAGCAGAGGTCCTAAAATGCATGTGTTGAAAATTTAGTAGACAATACTCTGTAAAATACTGTTTTTGAGTGTGCATAGGTAACTGCATAACGACACTTGTAAGTTAAGCGAAGTTGCATATTTTAATGCCAGATTCTCAAAATTGCCATTTTTCCACACCTTATTGTGAACTGTACAGCTGTCATTTTTTACATCCTGCCCAAAATGTGTTTTCACAGTTCTGGCACAGAGTAGCGTGGCTGCTGTGCAAAATCAGTGTTTGGAGCACATTACGAAAATGACAGTGACACTGTTTATGAGCAGAGGTCCTAAAATGCCTGTGTTGAAAATTTGGTGACAATACTCTGTAAAAAGACTGTTTTACGAGCATGCGTAGCAACTGCACAACGCACACTCATAAGTTAGCATATTTCAATTATTTTAATGCCAGATTCTCAGCATTGCCATTTTACCACACCTTATTGTGAACTGTACAGCTGTCATTTTTTACATCCTGCCCGAAATGTGTTTTTGCACTTCCGATTACCAGAACTAAGCTATAATTGGCTGTGCGAAATCAGTGTTTGGAGCACATTACGAAAATGACAGTGACACTGTTCATGAGCAGAGGTCCTAAAATGCCTGTTTTAAAAATTTGGTGACAATACTCTGTAAAATGACTGTTTTACGAGCGTGCGTAACAACTGCATAATGCACACTCATAAGTTAGTGTATTTGCATTATTTTAATGCCAGATTCTCAACATTGGCATTTTACCACACCTTCTTGTGAACCATACAGCTGTCATTGCTCACATCCTGCCCGAAATGTGTTTTCACAATTCCGAAGCAGAATAGCAAGGTCACTGTGTGAAATCAGTGTTCAGAGCACATTACAAAAATGACAGTGACATTGTTCATTAACAGAAGTCCTAAAATGCCTGTGTTGAAAATTTGGTGACAATACTCCATAAAATGACTGTATTATGAGCATGCGTAGCAACTGCACAATGCACACTCGTAAGTTAGCACATTCACACTATTTTCATACCAGATTCTCAACATTGGCATTTTACCACACCTTCTTGTGAACCATACAGCTGTCATTTTTCACATGCTGCCTGAAATTTGTTTTCGCTCTTCTGGCACAGAATAGCGTGGCTGCTGTGCGAAATCAGTGTACGGAGCACATTACAAAAATGACAGTGACACTCTTCATGAACAGAGGTCCTAAAATGCCTGTGTTGAAAATTTGGTGACAATATTTCGTAAATTGACTGTTTTACTTACGTAGGTAGGAACTGCGCAATGCACACTCGTAAGTTAGTGCATTCACACTATTTTCATGCCAGATTCTCAACATTGGTATTTTACCACACCTTCTTGTGAACTGTACAGCTGTCATTTTTCATATCCTGCCTGAAATGTGTTTTCGCACTGCTGGCACTGAATAACACGGTTGCTGTGCGACATCAGTGTTCAGAGCCCATTACAAAAATGACAGTGACACTGATCAAGAGTAGAGGTTCTAAAATGCCTATGTTGAAAATTTGGTGACAACATTCCTTAAAATGACTGTTTTACAAGCATGCTTAGCAACTGCCAAAAATGCGTTCCTGCAAGTCTGCCACAGAGTGGCATACTCACTGTGCAAAATCACCTTTTGGGGCACATTAACAAACTCACAGCTCTATGCCTCTCCACCTCTGTCACTGCCAATGCCAGCATGACAATGTTCAGCATTGAAAAATTGCATGTTTTTGTAATATATCATCAAATTCTGTTGTAAATTGAAAGTTTTGGAAAAAACAGTGTCGTGTGCATGAAAGTGTCGTAAGAAGTAGTGTCATGCATTCGACAGTGTCATAAAAGTAGTGTCATGCATTCGACAGTGTCGCAAAAGTAGTGTCGTGCATGCGAAAGTGTCGCAAATTTAAGCTTGGGAGTGGCAACTGCATTCATTATCGATTCATATCTGAGTGCTATTTGAGTGACAGCTAGTTCTGCCTATCTTATGTTAGATTTGTCAGGCCTTGTGAGACAACCAATCAGAGATGGACAACACTGAAGACGAAGTCAACAGCAGCCATCTTAGTTAACACTGAGAGACAGCAGATTTAGAACTGTAAGTACATTATATTTTATAAAGCATTTTTCTAGTATGATAAGTGTTACTAACAGGTAAATAGCATTAATCAAAACATTGTTTACTGCTCTATTTGACTATGTTGCTTGAAGTAACCTAGGATGCTGCATTATTTAGGTAAAACTGTTTAAAGTCAGATAGTAGTTTAGTACTTACTTGCACAGATACAGCTACAAATGGAGGGAGATAGGAAAGTGCACATGGACCCACAACAGAAGAGGGAACCAACCAGACATGTTTCTGCAGTTGTAATTGTTTAAAACTGCCTATGAAAAGGATGCATTTTTCCCACCTCTTAATTTTTGCACATTTTGCTGTGTAGCAGAAGTGCAGTGATAGTCAGTGCATAGACTACATTGGTTAATGAAGGTACCGTAGTAGCCAATGATTTGTTTTATTTGTGTGTTATGGATCAGCCCACTGAAGCTGGCTTGAAGTTAGGAGGGAAAACAGCAGTTTTACTTTCACTACTGCATAGGCACTGCAGGGTGAACACTGACTTTTTTGGTAGCCCCCTGTCCACTTCTAAGTTTAAAAGCTGAGAATGGCAGAAAACAGCAAAAGGACTTTGTGGTTAGTTGGGAGCAGTATCGTGAGATGAGCTTCTGAGTATGCTCAAAATAGAGATTTTGGGAGAAACCTGCAGCTCCTAAATTGCTGTGTTAAGTGGTTTGGTAGGGGTGGAATGAGGTGGGAGCACCTCATGCCAACCATGCACAGACTTTTGAGTACTCAGCCTCATCCAGACATATTGCTGATACATCTTGGAGGCAATGATTTGGGAACCAAACACTGGGTAGCTTTTAGTAACAGAAGCAAAATTTTACCTTGCTTCTATTAAGACCTATATGTTGCCTGTAAAATTATTTTTCACATATGTACAGAGGCGTGAGGTCAGCAAACAGAACTTACCATATGTACCCATGGTGTGAGCCTGAAGAAAAGTCAACATACAGATATCTGCATTTCTACGCATGTCTGGAATGTACACCATCGTCACCCAAAATTAAGTATTGTTTGATTGGCTATACCTACCAGGACGGTGTACACTTCTGCATGCTGGCAATTGCCATTTCTAGGGAGACCTTTGAGATGCAATCCTCAAAGTCCTCTAAGAATGTCAGACTGTTTGAACAAATAACAAAGTGCAAACAAAGGTTCTTTTCAGAACCAAAAAATATTGGTCAAAAAATAGAACAGCTGCATACATCACTCACACAGATGTAACACATAGGTTGGGAATATTCAGACTGTGCCAGGCTGTGGAAAAAGCCTGGGTAAAGTGCAACTGCAATGCAGCAGGTTGATTGTCGGGCAATATTTTTGGTGCTGTGCCATGGTCAGCATTGTTAAATATTTCAGTCTGCAACCTGCATTGTGCATGTTACTCTGGCACTGCACAGTGTAAGTGGGCCGGAAGGGCAGAGGATACAACACTGAAGTGCAGTGGTGGTAGGTTCAAGTATTACAGTATTTAGTACCATACATGCAAATGGAGCCATAATGCATGCAAGGAGTTAATACACTTATTTGCATATAATAATGGCGTCATTAGTGTGCAGGTGTGGTGTTCATCAGTAACTTGTCGCTCGTATTGTATGAGTCAGTGCCTGTTGGCTAGTGATGCCCCCCCAGTTGCTTTGTGGTAATGTATTTCAAAACTAGATATTGGTTTTTCAATAAAAAAAATACTGCTGGTAATACAGTGTACTGTACCCTTTCACTTTATAATGGGTTAACTGTATAAAATGTATCCCTTGTGGCCCTGTTAACTCTACTTCCTTGTTAAATTGAGCTGGAGTTGTAGCTGCAGTACAGCACAACGGTTACTTTTAAACAGAAAGCCCATGATTGGGTGAGGGGGTGGGGTGCAGTGGACCACCATGGATATATTTTCTATAGCAAAATCACAGTTGGTGAGGGAAGGCTGATGCCAACACACAGTAGCCCCAGACCTTGGGTGGCCACACACAGCTGTTGGCTGCATATTGTAATGTGCAATGCTGCAGGTACACTGTGGTTGTTATTTTTAAAAACTTTTTTTGTTTGGAGGGGGTTCAACAGTGTGCAGCAGAAGTACGGGTTGTGGTTGCAGATGCTCATATTATTACAGGATCAATACCAGGATGTGTTAAGTGTGCATAGGAGTGTTACTGTACCACAATACAACCAATGTAAAAAATAATTTTTCTGTGAAGTGGTATGGTAGGGTTGTGAAATGCTGTTCTTGCCATGTTCTAATCAGAATACTTCATAGAATACATAGAAATATATAGACTCTGAGACATGACAGTAATGGAATGTTTGTGTATGTTTTATTGCAGAATCGATAAATCAACATGAGGCAGTGGACCTTGAGAGAGAGGTGTGCTTGTTGCTTGAGGCAGTCTAAGCCAGGGGGAGTGCCCGCATTTTAATGCGGAGCACAAACTGGAAGTTGGACTCAGTGTGGAGGTGCATTAACAGTTTCCTTCATATGGTTTTGAAGGTGAAAAACGAAACAATAGTCCAGCTGAAAAGGAAGTAAAAACTGTTGCGCCAACACTTCTTCATTTTGAAGCAGAAGAAGGAGATACCGGACAATGAAAAGTGCTGGTACTACCTCGTATAAGAATTATGGGAGGCTGCAGGAAAGCCAGCTGTGGGGGAGCACCTCACTCATCGTAAGTTACTCTATAGAATTCCTCAGATTATATGATATTAAAGTACAGGTACACAATCGGGTAAAAAAAAGTATTTTTCTTATTGAAGTCTTTGTTGTTGTAGCCATGTTAGTATCACAATAAGATGTTACGAGTCAAGTTGCTGTAGTGTCAAACAAGTGAATATTTCATACGTCACAAGAGACATCATTTTTTTTAGTCTTTTGTTTTTTTTTGTGTTAAGGAAAAAAGTATTTATAACTGTTACTAAATAATGATGCATTTTTTGTACATACATATATATATATATATATATATATATATATATATATATATATATATATATATATATGCATACAATACATGTGTCTTGATATTGACTTAGATAAAAATTAAGAAATATACCATCACAGGAATGGGTATATTGGTGGATTTGCCACGCCTGGTGTGGTTCGGTCATGAGGCACTGCTGGTGACTTACCACACCAGAGTGGTAAATCCTGCTCTCTCCCCTATCATGACCTACTGCTATTTACAATGCTCAACTTGTATTGTTGTCTTTATAGTGATATAAAACTTTTACAGTGGGTATACCGGAGGATGTATCTGTTATGTGATGTGTTTTGACCAATGAGGTTACTGGATTTTCATACCCCATTGTATAACATGTATTTTACGATGCTTTTGAATGACTCACCCAATGTTAGTGTTGGAGTTACTATCCAGTATCCATTTAATTTAAGCAGAATTGTATTTCATGTGGCATACTATATAAGTATTAAGTACTGTGCACTAAGTCAGCTTATGATCTTTTATTTATGAAATATTTATAATGTATGGTAAGTGTCTATTAACCACCATAATCAGCAGTCACACAGCTTTGTTATGCACTGTTTAGAATTTTAAAAGTTGTTAACCACACTTTGGAACTTCCAAACAGTGGCATAACAAAACAGAATGCACCAGAGTTCCATGATTCTCACACATAGAATGCAAACAGTGTTTTTTTGACCATGCACTATAAAAGATGATGGCTCGGGATCTGGTGAGAACCACGCTGAAATCATCTTTCATGGTTTCTAGGGCTACAGTAAACCTCTGGCTACAGTAAACCTCTCAAGCTGTGCTCTCGAGGTTTACCATGTTACCCAAGCAACCACTCGAGGTGATTACAGCGTTATCACCCACTCCCCAGCCTTTATCCTCTATATTTGCAGTAATTGTGATTTTCTATGTGTCTGCAATGGCTCTGCAGTACCTGATTACAGTCAATGTTAGGTGCCTGAAACATGTTTAATGCTTAAAGAAAGTGTTGTTAAAATGTGATGACATTTGCATGCAAAACTTAGTGGATCTACTTATTATCTTCATTCACAGACCAGCACAGGCCCCCCCCCAGTTGCGGCTGAGGTAGTACCAGCACAGTCCGAAGCTGTGGAGGCTGATCACTCTGACACCGACAGTGTCATTCTTGTTGAGTCAGATGGTAAGATGCTGATAGAAATAATTGTATTATGTAATTGGGGTGGTATGAGGCTATCATGTAAGGTGTGAGCTGGACTACTTAACTCACTTCTTTTTAGGAAATACTCTTCAGAAAGTTAATATGACTTCCAGCACCCATGTAATATTTGTAATAATACAATGTACACTAAAAAATGTAATAGAATTCTGAATTTTTATTATGTAGCTGGCACCTTTTCAGCGTTGTAAATACTACTGTGTACTCATTGTAAAAGGTGCCAGCCACCACTCAGCCACATCAGGAACTCTGCGGCAAATGCATATGTTCATTGCAAAAACACCACTGCAAAGCTAATGGATGGATGGCAAAGAAATGAGCAGCAAGTTTGAAATCAAATGGATGTTTTAAATATTTTTTGTGTAAAAAAACAAATAAGCCCTTTGTATAATAGAAATAACCGCTCCAGGGAGTGGGTATACTGGAGGATCTACCACTCTTGGCATGGTTAAGTCTCTTGGCTGCATCTTGTGACTGAACTACACCAGCCGTGGTAGATCCTCCAGTAAACCAACACCCTGTTGGGGTATATTGCTTAAAAATTCTAAAAAAAACAGATGTAGTACTTCATTATATAAATGGTGATTCAAAAGGAACAGATTTTATAGCCAGATGTATGATAGTTGTATACATCTCAGTTTGGTTTAACTGACTATGATCCACAACTGGTCATGACATTTCTAGACAGCAATGGTATGTGAAGTATTGTAGTACTGTGAATGTCTTATCTATTATTTTATAAGTGAATGTTATCTTCATTGCACTCTAAGAAGATATTTGTACAGATTTGAATTTATTTTTGTGTCATCTCATGTTCAAAATGAGTAATACAGGTACTCAGCCCAATATATGTTATCTAGATCTTGGCTGGTATATTTAAAGTGTTTTTGCATTTTGATATACTACCCACTTAGGTGAGATGTAGTGATGTGACCAGACACAATATACACAAGAGAATTTTCTGTTGTACTCATAATGATGTGAGAAGGGAAGAATAGTAATATATGTAAATTGGGGGGCTGCCCCATGCATACGTAACAGACTGTGATATTGAGACTGTTATGTCCTGGTAATATATTGCCAGAATCTGTATATTTCTGAATGGACAGTATTATATGTCTATGGTAACAGTTGGGTACTAAATGAAAATGGGGTGGGTGTCACTGAACAGCTGCATGGGCACATACAGTACTGCACAGAGAGAGTTTCTGAATTACAGTAGGATGTGCAGTGCTGATGTGGCTAAGAGGTTAGGAACGTCTCTGTAAAGATTGGTTTGTGGCACTGCTGTTACTGTTCATGTAAGTGAGTTTGTTGCTGTACCACAAGCAGTCCGTGCATGGATGTCACTGCTGCTGAATGACATAACATCCATGGAAACACAGAAGTGTCATAGCAAAGAGGAATATGATACATGGTTGAATTACACAATGAGACAGTATAAAAATCAATTTCACAATAAAAGTTTAGTGGTAGATTAATATATTGTGGCATATGTTATAATATGTTTTACTAATATGTTTTATAGTGGCCAGGGAAGCTGTGGCAGTAAGAACTGTGGAGGTGAAGGAGGAGCCAGGCACCAGCTCTCAGCATAAGTACCATTATAAAAGATATTCACACAAGATATAGTGTCACAGTCCCCTGCACCCACAATGTCTGTTCAGTAGTATGGAGGATCTTTCACTCTTAAGGCAGCCATAGAGCTATTAATTGCTAGGTACTGTGAGAGCAGTGTAGCTATTTCTGAAAGTGATGAGCAAGTGGGGATGCAAACAGTACTGTAGTAGACAGTCTCAACATGTGAATGGATCATTTGTATATTGAGATTCTGTGACACAGTCTGTTATCTATGTTCAGATACCTACTTTTTTCCATTACTATGCATATAGGTGTACTATATGGTGTCACTCCATGCATAGCTGGGAGGTATTTTGTTGAATAGTGTACCCTATTCGTTATGATGGTACACTTATGATTACATTTTTGTTTCTCAGTGGGTACGTGGTGAGGTGCTAGTACTACATTAAGGGGGAATCTATGATGTGGTAAGACAAGTGTGGCACATGAGAACAGCTGTACTAAGCCAATTCTGAGTACGTTATCATAATTATTGCAATGTGTGTGGAGCGGTGATGGAGTGTACTGGACTTGTGTGTCATGCATGTATGTCATAATAAGTTAACTGTATGAAGGGGGGTGTACTGGGATAAGAAGTGTATTTATATATAGAAAGTTCCTGATAATCAAAATGATAAGGCCTAGTGTACTACAATGCATACTCAACAAATTCAAAAGAAGTTTTCACTTCAATGGAGAGTGCCTAGTGTAGTAATCGGGCTAGTCACCATATTCTAGGAGTGTGATAAATGGTGGTGGTGGGGTACAATGGATATGTCACATGGTGTACTTGCCATTCACAGATGATGGATGTACCGTAATGCTTTGCAATGTGTCAAGTCATCTGTAAGTGGGTACATATTGTTGTTGTTTGCTTATGGTGTATGCTCACACCCGTACTCCTGTACAGAGACAGTGGAATGCTAATATGCTGGTATATATATGACACAGATTACAGACTGACTAATGAAGACTGATGACTATGCATGCTAATGGGCCACTTATTTTTCGCATCCATTACTGTTGCAATTTGTTTCATCATAGCAAACTGCTGTAATATACAAAAGTGTAGATGCAAATAGGGCTATCATGAATGCAAGCTGGAAATGTGCCATTTGTATGTCATGATGGCCCCATTTCCATGCAGGTGTGCCAATCCCTGATGACTTGTGCCTGCCACCCTGCCAGGCTGCAGTCGTTGGGGAACGATGCCCCTTTCTCCTACTGGCAACATGCTCTGACGACTGTTTGTGTGCATATGTATAAATAATAAACAACCATGTCACTGCTGGTCCACTGGAATGCTCGCAGACTGATCATGGGTATATGTGATAAACTACAATGTCGTATAACACTGATAGTCCAGTGGAGCACTTGTAGCACAAGTGTGGGAATATGTAATGAAATAATAGTCTAATATCACTGGTGGTCTAGTGGAACACTTACAGCCCGATTGTGGGGATGTGTGATAAACTACAATTTCCTATAACCCTGGTGGTTCAGTAGCTCACTTTCAGTCTGATCGAGGTCATATGTAATGAGACTATGGCCCAATGTCCTTCGTGGAGTAGTGGACTGCTCACAGCATCATTGTGGTTATCAGTGAGATATAATGAGAAACCAATGCATCACTGGTGGCTCAGCGTTACTCCCATGCACACCCATGTACTGAGCCCCACTGCCCCGCACCCCCCCAGTTAGTGGTAGGTAGCAGTACACCATCTGCTTGCCACCGTGCTGTCTGCTGACTGACTCCATACAGTAGGACTGTACAGCCATTCTTCCACAGTATAAGCAATGGTCGTGCAGGTCGTATCGTACTACACAGTACAGAAATGTAAATGGATCCATTCATATAACTAGGTTGTGTAGTACGGTATGAGCTGCACGCCTATTGGCTTATGTTGTGGCCTAATGGCTGTACAGCCCTACTATACGGTCAGTCATTGGGCATCAGGGTGGCAAGCTGGTAAGGAGCTGCTGACTGCTGTTGATAGGGGGGAGCTGGGTGGTGTGGCTTAGTGGGTGGGAGAGGAAGGGTGTACCACTGGACCACCAGGGATGGATTGGTTTGACATAATATAGCACTGATGCCTGCAATCGGCCTGCAAGTGGTACACTGGACCACCAGGGATATAGCATCATTATTACTATAATAATGCCCACAATCAGCATGGGGGGGCAGCATGAAGGTGTCACTGTAGCTTGGGTGGTCACTAATAGCTATCGGCTGCCATGTTGCAAGCTGCAATATGACAGCTGAGCTGTGGGTGGCCAGCTGTTTCTCATTTTTTTTGGGGGAATCAACTGTGTGCAGTGCAAGTAGGGGTTGTGACTGCATGGGTTAGTACATCCTGGGCTGAATATCGGGATGTGTGTAACATGGATGGGAATGACCCTCCTAATTGTGCTGCATACATTACTGTTGTGCTTCGACTCATTGGCATTTGTACCAGGCACAGTCCCCTTTTGAATATCACACTGGTACGCATCAGTGGGTTGTGCATGGTGACACTGTTGTGCGCTTTGCACAACCCTTCTGAATATCCAACCCACTGTTTCTTAACATGATGTGTAAAGAACATATTTCATTAATTAGTTGCCAAAGTAAGTGAGTTGTTGGTTTGTAAATGTTTAACATTATTTCAAGTATTATAAAAAGAGTGTGAGAAATAGAGCTTTCTGATTGTCTGCAAACATTCTAACAACCTCATGTAAATCTTTAATTAACATACATGTACAAATTGGCCATATGGTGAACAAGGCTTAAGAGTGTTAAAAAACATGTTTCATTGTAATATGAATAAGGCACTCCCAGAGATTATGTTAGTGGTCAGTTAATCACCGTCTAGACGCATGTGGTATTCAGTTACACTTTTTGCCACACTACAACCATACAGGTGATTAATAGAACATTAACATAACTCTTGGTCATGCCTTACTGTTTAATTAATGTAACAGCAGTAAAATATGATTTGTTTCAATGAAAATATGTACACAGAATAAATAACTATATGACATGTGTGTCTTTTTTGTAGCAGTTATTAAACAGATGATTATATGAACATTAGATAATGGAAATAGTACTGTTGGTGTACAGGTCATGCTATTATTCTCATGCAGGTGTGAAGAAATAACATAGGTTCAGATGTTCAAGTTTACTTATTCATACACAACTGAAGAGCTATTATCCCTGTATATCAGATTGTGTTGTTTATTATGCCAAAACATTTAGGTACTGAGTGTTACCAAATACTAACTGATATAGAACAACAGTGTAGAAAGTATACTGTTCTTATAGATCTTTTCAAGTTGTCCAGGAAGAACATAATATGGTAGAAAAAAAATATAATAACAGAACTGACAAGACAGGAGTTCTGATTTACATCACACTCCTAAATAGTCTTGAGAGTGCCCAGCAAAATGTATTACAATTATTGAATTAGATATCAATATTGTAAGTGAAAGACAGGTAGATAATCACTATTTTGAGGCTCATATATTGATTTATGTTTTTTGTCACTTTGCAGGATGCCCTGGCTTAAAGCGGTGCACTGGCTACTGCCGCTGTTACCACAGACTCGAGCGCAAGGTTGACAGTCTGATAAGAGACAATGTTGCGCTCCATGAAGGACAGGAGAAATTGCTGTCCTTCATGAAAGTGCAACAGAAGACTGTCAATCTTGTGCTTGAGCCTGTGGTGACAGCGGCTAGTGACACCGTGGCCAGCTCCAGCTCCTCACCTCCACCAGTGGCATCCAGCTTCCCTGGGACACAGTGAACAGCCTCCACAGCTGCTCTGGTATCTCCTCTGGAGGGTGCAACAGCTTCCACTTCCATTGCGCCTCCACATTGAGTCCAACTTATGGGTTGGGCTGCCTCAAGCAGCAGCAGCACACCTCTATCTAAGAGTTGTTGTTAATATTGTAAATAGTTTTTTACATATTTTTCTATATAGTTTTTACAAAATCATTTCTCTAAGTTTTTAAAATGAATATATCTTTTTTTTATGTAGCATTTATTTTTGGAGATAAAAAAATCAATATATTTTTATGTTTTTTTTAATTTTTGCATTCAATGTGATTGAATTTATGTAAACATTTTTTTGTCAGGAATGACTGTTTTCATTTGAACATTTAAAAATAATATTTTTTTACTTTTATATATATAGAAAATAAATATTTTTTGAATATAACATTTTTTCCTGTGGTATTATTAAGTTGTGGGGATCTTTGTCATCAATATTTATAAAAAAGAGTCTCAAAAATGCAGCTTTCTGATTAGCTGCAAACATTCTACCAGCCTTATGTTAATGTTTTATTAACATACATGTAGAGCTTAACCATATGCTGAACAAGGTTTAACACTGTTTAAAACCATGTTTCATTATTATAGCAATAAGGCACTCCCAGGGATTATGTTAATGGTCAGTTAATCACCCTCTAGCTGCATGTGGTAGTCGGCTACACCTTGTGCCACAGTACACCCCTAGCAGGTGATTAACAGACCATTAACAGAACTGTTGGTCATGCCTTATTGGTTAAATATTCTATATGAAAGCATTTGGTTTCCTTAGTTTGGTAAAGAAGGGTATTATACACAAAGTTTGAGGTTTAAACAGATAACACATTTAAATTCTTGTTGTTTTACATATGTTGCAGTGTTATGACAACATTTTTGTAGGTACATTAATAAGTATGAGTTATGTTCAGAATGTGTGTCTATTAAAGGTACAGAAGAGGACAATGTAAGATATCTAAATATTTAACAGTGGTGCTGAGAAATAGAGTGCCACATTGTTTATGTCCCACAAGAGTAGTCTCATTGGCTGCAAAAAGATAGTGAGTGAAACAGTGCAACACCATAAATTAGTATTGACATGATAGTGGTAAGCAAAAGGAAATAGATAAATATTAAGAGGCATATGCTTGAGATGGATGTTGTCTTACTCTTCATAACAGGAAATTCTGCTAGATGACTTGCTGTGTTCTTCATTTGTGTGCATTTGGCTATGTATATGTGGGGCTGCCACAACAACATTTTCAGGTAGTATTGGTACTTATCATTATCAAGAAGACAGGATATTCATGGCAAAAAAATCCATTTAATGCATCAGTTAGGGTTGTTCCACAGTGACAAAAGCAAGGAAATTTGGTGTTAGGGTTGAAAACCCTAACTCTGAATTCACCCCCCCCAGCAACACACACACACACACACACACACACACACATATGCATGCAAGTAGGGGGAAGGACCAAGGCAACATGACCAATGACATGCAACCAGCAGCAGGTGATAGAAATAAAAAAAACAACTGCCTAAATGTACTACAAGACATCCCCACCCACCTGACCAGGTACTGCATGCTCAGTGGAGATCAACAGCAAAACTGAGGCCATGTACACCAAATGTACACATCCCTGATTGCAGGTGCACACAACGTACCACACTTAGTAGTTGCATGGCCTTACCTAGCGATGCCCCACACCCCACCACACCTGGTACTGCACCCTGACTGGACATCAATGATGCAACTCTCTGATTGGAGCTGTACAAAGGTTTGTACACTTATGAGTAAACAGAAATAAAGACAACAACATAAATGTACTAAAAGACACATCCATCATCAAGATACAAGAACTGTTGCATTTAAGTATGTAATTTAAGTAGTAGTAAATTTACTGCATCTGTCCACTCAAGATACACAGGCTGATCTTGAGGTACCGGAAAACTATTGCCTGTACAAGGCTGTGCAACTCCTAATGTCAGTATCAGATATATAGTTTCAGTGAGGTAGGTGTACTGTTGATGTCCATATATTTACCTTCAGTGTGTTTGTATACTAAGAATGCAGTAACTGTATGTCTAACACAGAGTGGAATTAGCTGGCTGAGGCCAAGCAACTTCTACATGTGCTAACATTACTGTACATACAATGACGGAGGTGTATCGCGGATATCTATAGGCTCAATTTTGCTGTAGCTCTCTAATGAGGATGTACTACCTGGTTATTGAAATTGTGGTAAGTTGAGTATCCTTGCAATGAATGAGCTGTACCATTTATGCCCACAGCCTCACTTTTTTGTAGTTGGTCTACACTCAGGTTGTAGTAACTAGTCTTTGGGTTTGGCAGACCATTCTGTGGCTGATGCCATGCAAGTGATAACTATGTTAATTGTAGTACACCAGCAATCAAGTAGGTGTACTGTAGATATAAGCAGAATTTCTTTTACTATAGCTTTTAGTCACAATGGGCCAAGTGTTGTAGGACGGGAGGGGGGCAATCTCTACCACAGAGTCTATGAGTCATAATTGTGCTAACCTTTGCAAGGCTGCAATCATGGAGTTACAGTGTTCATCTTCATGTGTTCATTTTAACTGGGGTTCTCCAGTAACTACGCAGTACCTCGTCTGAGTGGGTGGGGCACTACCTACCTTGTGAAGATCCTCCAGTGCCTAACACTGGGAGGTTGTGTATACATGAAATCAACCACACGTATTATACCTGTACAACTACTTAGTTTTGCTGTGCTCTATAGCTGAGGTGCAGTACCAGGTGTGGTGGGGTGTGGGGCATTGCTAGGTAAGGCCATGCAACTACTAAGTGTGGTACTTTGTGTGCACCTGCAATCAGGGATGTGTACGTTTGGTGTACATGGCCTCAGTTTTGCTAATGATCTCCACTGAGCATGCAGTACCTGGTCAGGTGGGTGGAGATGTCTTTTAGTACATTTAGACAGTTGTTTTTTATTTCTGTCACCAGCTGCTGGTTGTCTGTCATTGGTCATGTTGCCTTGGTCCTCCCCCCTACTTGCATGCGTGTATATGTGTGTGTGTGTGTATGTGGTGCTGGGGAGGTGAATTTGGAGTTAGGGTTTGCAACCCTAACACTGAATTTCCTTGCTTTTGTTGCTGTGGAACAACCCTAACTGATGCATTAAATGGTGTTTTTTGCCATGAAAAATATATATATATATATATATATATATATATATATGTATATACAAAACACCACACCATAAACACAATACACACATACACATAGATCAACACACACATATACATGCACACATACATACTGATATACACTGTATATTTTAGGGGCACAGTAGCACCCCTATAGTTAGGGTTGAGTAGGCTGTTCAGTGTTAAACCCCAATTAGCACCTTAATAGATTTGACATTGTTTGATGAAATAGCTTAACATTTTGCATGAGTGGTCAGGCTGTCAGAATTTCATGACGTGAAAAGTTTCATGACATCATCCAATATGGTTTTCAAGACATGGAATGCCAAAAAGACAAACAAAAAAATATATATATATACTTACCGTTGAATTTTTTTTGCTCTCACCTACAGCCTAGATGGTGTGGACTTTTTTCATGAAATGTTCAGATTTGAAGGGGCCTGTACCATGCCTTTCAAAGGTTTGGTGGAAAAATATTATATAGTTTTAGAGTTATAATGATTTTTGAGATAACCGTCAAGTGTGATGGGTTAAGAAATATCGCAAATGCTTATTTTTATGATTTACCTCTCATGCTGAGAAAAATAATGATTGTGTCAGTTGTCATTGTTTTCCTCTTTTAGAATTCACCAACATTGAAAATGTATAAAAATCATCTTTTTTAAAAAACAAACACATGAACCTAGCTAAACTGGACCCGTTTAGCTAGGTTCTGCAGTTATTTTTAAAATGCCAGAAATATCTTTTCCAGACCTCACACAATCCAGGGTGCCCAGCTTAGTTAGAGGCTCCATTCATCTGTGTTCTCTGTATGAGAACAGTATAGCTTTCTTGAGCTCTGCAGCCATAGCTGAAACTCATACTTGGGCTGCAATCATAACACTGAGACTTCATCCCCCATTCTTGTCTGTCTCTCTCTTTGTCAGTCTTTCTGTATCTGTCTGTCTGTCTATCTATCTATCTATCTATCTATCTATCTATCTATCTATCTAATCTAGGTAAATAATTATAACATTTGTTAAGCTGACCATGGGGCTCACTCCCGGTACCACTTCATTCTCCTCCCCTCCAAGTTGCCTGAATCCCCTTCCCAATGCATAATAAAATTAAATTCTACATGGACTGGCGTGCCCACCCATGGTGCTTGCTGTCTTATTGCCCCCCAGGTCCACCAGCTCAATTTGTGTATTGTAGGAGGCAGCACCAGTGTGCCCATACCTGGTGCTACTGAACAGTTATTTATTTTTTTGTTAGTTGTTTAACCAGGACTAGCACATTAAGCTGAAAGCTTTTTACAGGTGAAACCTGGGGGCACAGGGAAGTTAAGTGACTTGCTCAGGGTCACACAGTCTGCAAGTGGAAGCTGTGGGATTCAAACCCAGGTCTGGTTTGCTGGATGTCACCAGATTTGCAGCTCAGAGCCTTAAACCACTGTGTTAATCTGCCTCCTGTAGCCTGATACTGAGTTCCCAATCCCCAGTGTTGGAATATCCCTGTCATGTCCCCCTGTAATGAAGAAAACCATGCCTCCTTGTTTTTTTTCCCTGCAAAAAACAAAACAGTCCCTTGCTGATCTGACTCCCAACCCGACCTCCCACTCATCACCCACTGCTACACCCCCACACACAACTCATTCACCTGTACATGTCCCATGGTGGATATCCACTTTCTGATTGAAGACATGTCTTGCTTTTGGAACTGGTGACTGCTATATGAAAAACTAAGGTAAGTGTGTTTAATGTATTTCAATGGGTTTTTTAACTTTGATGCTTAACTTTGTCATTTTTATATATTTTGACCCCAGATTTTCAACATGTCCTTTTTGGGACCTCACCTCATGACCAATTGCAGTGGAATTATGCAAATCAGATCTGAAAGACAATTTTGCAGTCACTTGGTAAAATCAACTTTCAGGTGGGATTTCAAAGTTTTCACCACCCTTGTTCATGGGGTGGGGTCATAAGAAGGCTTTATTGAAAAGTTGTGATCAAAATATATAAAAATGGCACAGTTACTAGTGTACATTGAAATTTTTCTATGCTTGCTCATAATTTTGGTAATGTTAAATATTTTGACCCCAAATTCTCAACATTGCCATTTTTTCACACCACCTCATGAACGTGACAACTGTCATTTTTCAAATCCTGGCCAAAATGTGTTTTCAGTCCTGTGGCACAGAATGACATTTTGGTGGCGTTAAATTACTTTTTGGCAGGGATTTGAAAATTTTCACTTTCTGGGTTTATGAGGTGGGGTAATAAGAAGGCTGTACTGAAAATTTGGTGTACAAGTATGGTAAAATACCCAGGTTATGAGTGAACATTATAATATTTTAACATTCACTCATAATTTCACTAATTTTCCATATTTTGACTCCAAACTTTCAAAATATCCATTTTTTCTCACCACCTCATAAACATGATGCATGTAATTTTTTAAATCCTGGATTAGATGTGTTTTTGCACTTCTGGTGTGAAATTACATTTTGGCCAATGTACTATAAATAGTACATGTCATGTTTATGAGGTGAATCATAAAACAAGTGTCTTGAAAGTTTGGGGTTGAAATAAAAAATACATGTATATATAATTGTTAACAAACTTTGTGTGTAGTGGCAGTTTTGACCCCAGTGGGAATGCTTTGTGATCCTGTGCCGCTGAATTGAGTTCAGGTGTGAGCTCAGTGACCCAGCTGGATGGGGTGGGGGTATTGCACTGTTATGTGATAACCCTGAACCAGGGAATAAATGGTGTAGGGTTGTCTGCACAGGCCCAGGTACCATGTAATGAAGACAACTGTCCTCTTGGCATAGGGCCCTGCACCTTTCCACCTGTGGGTGGTAGAGGGCCCTGTTAATTGGCTGATGATGCACTCTGCCCTGTATCTGTGGCCACATGGAAGCACAGGGACCACAGGGCCCTACACTTTCACAACCTGCCAGACAGCCCTGTGAATTCTTCACATCTGTTGCTGCACTTCTGTTAGTGGATGGAGTCTTCCCTTGGTACAGGCCATCTGCATCCATTCATGCAGGTCCCAAAGTGACCCGTGTGAGGGAGGATATGATTCCTCTATCTCAAAAAGAAAGGAAATTCTTTGCAAAAAACTTTGTTAAAGCACCAGTTAGGGTAACTTAATGCCACAAAAGCTGGAAAATGCAGTGTTAGGGTTTCCAATCCTAACTCCCCACCCCCAAACAGCAAAAGAAAAAGCATTAGAGTTTTGGGTCTCCAGAGTCTTGGTGAATCAGTTGTGGGGTCTTCCTTGGGGTTGGCAACCCTAATGCCCACACCAATCCCTGAGCAACAGTGTCACACATGATCTCATTTCTTCATAGGCCCTGGGTGAAGAAAGTTACAACAAATTGTACTGACAACATGTGGCAAGACATACTTCTATACCTTTGAAAAGTGTCACTGTGAGGCAGTGGCTTAGAGCTGTACCTTGTGCTTCAGACTGGAGGCTACGGGCTGGGTGGAGGAGTGAGCATTAGGGTTGACAGCCCCAAGGAAGACCCAACTGCTGATTCAGCAAGATTCCAGAGACCCCAAACCATAATGTTTTTTCTTTTTGTTGCTTGGGGGTGGGGAGTTAGGGTTGGAAACCCTCACACCACATTTCCCTACTTTTGCGGTGTTACATTACCCTAACTAGTGCATTAACAAAGTTTTTGCAAAGAATATTTTTCACAAAGAATATATGTATATGTATATATGTGGTAACTCTGGTAGATAAAGCAAAGATAGAGCTCTGCAAAGTAACTATCACCCCATATCAATACTACCCCCCTCTCTAAAGCACTCTAGTGCATTGTCACAGACCAGCTGATTGAGTACGTGGAAAAGTACCAGATCCAATGCCCTGAACAGCATGTTTTTTGTAAGTTGCACAGCACCACCACAGCACTACTGGAGTTCACCAGTTTCATTCACCATGTGTTTGACCATGGTCAGATGGTGGGGAGTGGCCTACATCGACCTAACCAAAGCATTTGATATGGTCAATCACTCATTACTATTTGAACAACTTACCACTGCTGGGCTCTTGGATTAGTCCATGGAGTGGTTCTATAGCAATCTAGAGGACAGGACCCAACAGGTCAAAATGAACTAAGTCCTATCTGACAGTTGTGAGGTATGCTCAGGAGTTCCACAAGGATCTGTATTGAGACCGTTGCTCTTCAGCCTCTTCCTTAAATGCCTCCCCCTTGTCTGTTATTTTTTATGTCAACAATGCAGTTATCTTTGCCAGTAGTCCAGACCCAGTCACTCTGGAGAAATAACTCCAGAGTAACTTTACTGCAGTCAAAACCTGGTTCATGGAGCATAGATGAAGGTCATGTTGTTTGCAAACCCCCACAATAAACTTAAATCATGTAAAATAACAATCCATAATAGTGTCAACACCCTGTTAGAAATAATTCAAACCATCAAATACCTAGGGCTAACACTTGACTGTTCCCTTTCTTTCACCTGCCATGTTGACCACGTCACCAAAGCAGTCAACACTAGAATAGGCCTACTGCACCATTACAAACATTGCCTGACAACTGAGGCACTCTGTACTGCTGTCAACAGCAGCATAATCTGCATCATAGATTATGGTCTAGTCATCTATAACACTGTGTCAGACACCATACTTAAAAGGGTTACCACTGTGCTAAACAAAGTCTGCAGACTAATCACAGGTGCACACTGACTTACGTATACATGCAACCTATGTGCTCATTCCTGTTGGCTGCACCTCAAAGGCAGGATAAAATACCAGACCTGTCTACTAGCCAAAAAAAACCTGTCTAGGTCTAACCCCTTCAGCCCTCCAGCACCTCCTCACCCCAATGTCCAACCCCCACAGGACTCAGGACAAGTCCAGGCAGCCATACCAAGTTCCATTCCACCATACATACCAGGGACACATGACCTTCACCTACCATGCCCCCAACTGGCTTAATGGTCTCCCCAGGGACATCATTGTTGAACCAAAGATTGGTCCATTTAAACATAAGCTTCTCCAACACCTCGCTGCTGTTAGTGGCTGTGACTGCACTGCATAGTACAACCTCCCACTAGTGGCTAGTAACTATCAGCACTTACATTCTGCTTGCCCTTGCCCCCTTCCCACCATCCTCACCCACACCCTAGCCCCTACTCACCTTGCCCTCCCTCCCCTCCATGCCCCCATGCATCTCTCACCCCTGCACCCTCCCTAACCCTGACAAAGCCCCCTGGCTGCTCATAGGTTATTTACATCTACTAAATTCTATAATTGAAGTGACACTCAAACTGACTGTACTACTTTTAGCTGTCTATGTATCCTGCCATTTTTTGTACCATCTTGCAATTATTGTATGTTACCTGTTTTGTTCAGATGTGGAACCTTTGTAAAAGAACTTTCAGATCAAAGGTGTTATAATCTGAGATCTCAATAAATAAATAAATAAAATATATATGTATACACACATATACATATATTTGGCAAAAAATGGAGTTCATGCATATTTGAGTTGCTACTACTGCAAACTCAAACTCTGCAAAGTTATGAAATGTACTATTAGCTGTGTTTCTTCATGTATCTTAATTATCAATATAGAATTCTAGCATATATATATACATATATATATATATATATATATATATATATATACACACACATAACATAACACAACACAGCAGATGTACTGTGGCATGCATTTACACTTATTGCTCTTGGTTTACAGGGGAAGAGGTGACAAGGTGGTGCATAGGATTGCTACTAAATTTTAAGTACATGGACTCAGTATGAGGTAAAAGACCTAGGGTAGACAGCCATGTATCTATTCACTGGTCCACATTATGAAGGTAGTGGATGTAGAAGAGGGGTGGCAGTTATGCATAACAACCCTAACAGTATATTTCCTAACTTTGTGGGGTTTGTGTTTTGTGTTGTAGCAACACTAATGTACACATCTAATGAAACCTTACTATAAAACAAACTGATACATGAAACAGCTTTGTACTATATTTTCAACATCTAAACTACAACATAATAATAAAAATGAATCTGGCACATCTGCACACCATATGAAACTTGCTTAGAAATGTACAGAAATATAAACATACATAAATCTACATTTTTACATGTTGAAATATTTACACATGTACTAACTATAATGGCAGATTAAAAAGGCTCAACATAGCATTTCTCTAAAAACTGTATCTAATTTAATCACTTCCTGAACTAAATGTAACTTGCAATATACAGTACAAACAATAAAATCATGTAATCTTTTTATATAAATATACATATCATACAGTGAAAAATGAATAAAAGATGCTTCTGGTGCAGTATTAGCCACTGCCAAGCAATTAAAATTATAAATTACAGTGAGAAAGAAATAATGTGACCTACTGGGAATTGAATCCAGGCCCCCGGAATGCCGTTCAGGTGCTCTGTCCACTGAGCTACAGGCTCACATGGTTGGACTTGATGTTCCTGGACACATTTCCTTTTTCTATTATTGCAAATCCTGCTTTTACCTACTGTATAAATGTCCCTACTCTGTAAACGAAATAACAATCATAACTAGTAATACAACACTTTAAAAACTAGGTAACTAATACAAAACAAAATATACCCTAGAATACACTTTAAACCTAAATCAAAATATGAACTGTACACTAACCAAATATTTATCAAAGTAATGTGGTTCAAATGCTAGTCCTGCACCTTATGTAAAGCTTGCTTGAACTGTATGTGAAATCACATATTCCTACAAATATTCCTACTTTACAACCCTACACTATTTATAGAAATAAAAAGTCTACAAAATAAAATTGTTACATATTCCTAACAAATATAAACAAAGAAATTATAAACCAAATTTACAAAATATGTGCAGTTTTTAAAATGTTCGGTGTCTTTTCATACATAACAGAAATCCTACTTGAAATGTACAAGTCAGCCACTGTTGGTGTGGTGGTGTAAATTCAAAAGTCAGAAGATGTGCATTTCTCAAATTTCATTGCAGGTGCTTTTTAAATGTTATGGTAAACTCATCACAATCAATCCATCTCACTGCACAAAGCAGCCAAACAATATAATGGCCATAACTACTGACTGCACCAAGTTGAAAGATCAATGCATGGGTTACAAAACACCCCCAAAAAACAATAACTAAAGTAAACATCACCTGATAGGAAATTTTAAATCTCTGCAATAATTGTATTCCCTCGAGAATCAAAATGGTGGTGCATAACCACAAAATATTTAGACCAACTGTTGATAACTACATTTTTATTTAATGTAGCCCCACACATTGTACATTACTATTCTGTAACAACATTGTGATACAGATTTGTGAATTTCATACCTGGCAAGTCAGGAACAGGTAAACCTAAGTATGTTTGGTTAGGATGTCTTTCCACAGTTCTATGGTGACACTGTTCACAGTAATAGTTATCTAATATGGTTGTTTGAAACACATCAAAATTTTGAACACCTGTAGTATTGAGAGTATCGATCAATTCTGAAAAAAAGAATAACCTCCAGCACATCTCGTTGTTGATTACTAGCACATGCACTATGAAGCTGGTGTTTTATCACTTCTAATGTGAATCTTCTGTACGATACAATCAGTGACTTCTGCCATGAGTTCTGTCACACCATGTAATGGTTACCTAAAGCCCAAACTGTCTCTTTAGTGACATGCTCTGGAATGGTTCAGGCATTTCTTTCTGAAGGTCTGCCTGAGCTCTCTCCTCTTGTTCTTTTTCCAGTCATAGTCTTTCAACATACTGCTGGAATGTGGGTAAGTGATATTATCAGCAGATGCTTCAAATGCCTGCTGGTAGTTTTCATGTCCCGATTTCAGTTGGTCTTTTTGTTGTGGCTTAAAAAGGAAAAGCAATACAAAGTAGTACAGCTTGGCCTTTTCAGATGAGGAGACAGATAATATGATCAAGCAGCCATGGTTTATGTTGTCTCACCAAGAATCCTTTATGATTTAAGAGATCAAAAAGGCCTCTTGCATGATTTTCAGTTGATGATTGTTTGAAATTGAACCACTTTGCAGTGTCAAACAGTTATCTGACAACTCAATAAGATGAAAAGGATAGTGAATATCAGTCAGATTACTGTAAAGTATATCAGCAGATCTGAGCTCAGACTGAGCCAGTACCTCAATTTTTTCATTCATTTTAAAACTCAGTGACAATTTTGTTTGAGATCTACATTAATATAACATATTCCCACTGTCTTACCAAAAAAAAGAAGTACCTGTTAGTCTATCACTGACTTCATAGGCTCACATTGTCTGTGAAACAGTGTTTTCAAGCCTAATGACCACAAATGGAAAGTCAAGGATCTGAAAGCAGACATCTCTTCCCATATTTCCAGAAGTGCAATTTATTCATGTTTGGTAATACATGAGGTCATTTAATGCACAAGTGTGATTGAATTGTCAGCCATATAGTGCACATCTATGTTAGCTTGCCACATCAAAAGAAGAAAGCAGTGTAATCATTGATGTTCATTTTTTTTCAGACCATGACAATGGACCACTTCAATTTAACATATGTTATAGACATGCACCATGGTCTTACATGTCATATTAAGCTTGCTGACAACACTAAAATAGGGGGACCAGCACTTATAGACAATGATACCAAATGATTACAGTTAGACTTGGATAAAATGCACAAATGGGCTGGTGAGTGGAGAATGCAGCTTAATGCAGATAAATGTGTGGTGTTGCATGTTGGTAGTAATAACCCTTGTGCCGCTTTTGGATTAGGCGGGACTGAACTAGCCACTCCAGGAGGAGAGAGATCAAGGGGGTATTAATGCAATCTAACCTCATCTTTAAAAATTAAAAATAAATTGGCAATGGTAAGGATGAACAGGATGTATTAAGAAAATCTTTGTATGTCACAAAAAGCAGGCTGTAATATTTATATATCAGTCACTGGCCAGGCCACACTTAGGCTTTTGTTCATAGTTTTGTGCCCTTTAAAGTGTGAAATGAGTGTTAGAGAAGGTTCCAAAGGAAATTCACAAAGGTGGTTTACGGATTAAGGAATATAGATTATAAGGATAGACTGGTTTATCTGGATTTGCATAGTTTGGTGAGAAACCAGGTTAGAGGAGGCTTGATTTTAATGTATAGAATTTTTAAGAATAAGTACTTAATGGATGATAAGGCCTTTGAGCTGAAACAATCAGGCTATGACCATATGGGCCATAGTAAACAACATAGTACCAAACCTTAATAGACTAATACAAGAGGGCCGTTTTTTTACAGAGAGAGAGAGAGCGAGAGAGTGGTGAATCTGTGGAATAGGTTGCCACAAGAGTTGGTGGATGTGGATGACAATGATAGTTTCAGATCTATGCTAGGGACAAACCTGTGGGTGTATATGATACCACTCATTAGTGGTGGAGTAGACTCATAGTACCATAAGGTACATTTCTAATCCCTATTATAGCCAACTGACTCATACACCTGTTTCTGTGACTTAGCTTTCAAGTGATGTCTAATCTCAGAAAAGACATAATGAAGAACTGCAGTGGTGGAACACATCTAGGTAAGTCAAATCAGCATATCTTGTATCATTGTTTCCACTCTTATTGGTCTTCAAACAATAGGCTGGATTACACTTGTGAGTTTGAAACATATCCACAAGCTTCCTTAGCATTGGACTGTCAACAGCATCTGGAAGACTGTATGTGACATATTTCTGGATAAATTGCAGAATAAATGGCTATCAGCATCACCAATCAATGGAGTATCCTTAAACCATAACAACATGTAAATGTGAGGCATTCCATGACTCTGATATTCAACCCTCCAGAAATATTGCTCCACTATTCCTAATGTGGGATTGGGCTTGTTTTTAATGAATACAAGCAAATACAAAAAATGATGGAAATGATGACATACCATCACCTGAGCAAGCAAACAAAGTTCCCAATGTGTTTTTGAATACACACCATCCAATTCCTTGTTTGGCCAAGACAGAAGAATTCTCAACTCTTCCCAACTGTATTCAGCACATCTTACAGTTATAAACCAAGCTGGAGCACCATACTCTCTAAACATGCACATTAAACCACCATGCCATCTGTACCAATATTCCTTGGTGCCATGGATGTCAGCAAGTATGCTGCTCAAACTGGCTGCGAGTTTTTCATGTTTGTCAATAATCTTCTGTAAAAGTTCATGTATAGACATATTAGTGAGCCCATGAGTGACTTGGAAAGTATAGGCAATACTGGCAGATAGAGTACTAAGTTCAATTTCCCATAGTAATTGAAAGATGTTTCTCCAAATCCTAGGATCTGCATGCAGAACCCATGAAGTTATGTATATTGCCCTCAAAAAATCCTCACATCATGTTCATCCAATGGATCTCTGGCACCTAATGGAAAAAGATCAGGAAAGCATTGAACCTCCAGTGTAATCTCCCACATACTGAGTGGTGCATCTATGAACCGTTTCATCTGATATAACACCACATGGTCTGCAACAGGGTATTTTCCATGAACAGAATGAATGGCGTGCTGTTCATAAATCTCTTCTACAAGTGTTGTAGAAAACTTTTCAGTCATTTGTTCTTTCCTTTCAGCCACCACATGTAACAATTCAGAATTCTGAAAAGTGTACAGCTGAAGGACAGCGTAAAGAACATTATTAGGAGTGAGAAAGTCAAGTGCTGTGTGAATTTTTCATTAATTTTTCCAATGTCTTCCACACCCTACCAGGTTCATTGGCCTTTTGTTGGAACCTCACTCACTAAAATGACTAAACTGTCACTTTCCATAACAGTTTCCACATTAGTCTTCATTGGCAAAGGTAAATACATAACTGATCCTTTCAAGGACTTAACCAATTCAGTTGGAGTTAACCTCAAAATGGTTTGAAAAGGTTTCACAGTTTGAATCAAGATTGTTTTTATTTAAACGTATTTTACCAGGTAAAGAAGCAGAGCCCAGAAGATTGATTCCCAGTTGTAACCTGGGGTTTTCTCAAACATGTTCACATTTTGAATTTCAGGAGTCACAGGATCGACACTCATATTATTCAGAACTGACTGGCATGGGATCACATTGCTCCAAAGCTTTGAAAATCAGTAGCAGCATAGATTAACATTATGTAATGAAGTAGTCTAATTCTTTGAAAGGCAAAAAATAGTCAGTCATGGGCAAACATCACTGTCAGAAATTTCAGACATAAGATTGACTGTCACTGTTTGCATTTTATGAGTCATTCAGAGCTGATGAAAATGTGCTTATACTGCTCCTGCCTAAGAAGTTAACATTTGACAATTTCACATCTAAAGTTTTGAATGACACTGTTTTCTAACATTAGTACTTGAAAATCAGATTCCAATTTTTCATTAAATCAATGCCCTTGGAAGCACAATTAATTAAATGATCAAGCAACTTGCCAGCATTTGCCGTATCGCCATCTTTTAACAACGTCTCTGTCTTTGCCAGTCCAAGAAAAAAGTCCCCTCACATCATAAATTAATTTTTCAAACTGCCTCATCTCTCTTTGATGTGCTGCCACCATACACATATGATGAAGAATGCCATGACACATGCCAGGAGCCAAACAAGCCATATGTGGCCCAACAAAGTAGTGTAATCATGAATTGGAAAACTATCAAAATTCTCAATCATTTTCATTCTTTATGAATGTGACCCAAACACAAGTTGGCTGACAAATAGATGCTGTCCAATGATGCCTGCCTGACAATACAGTTCTCATTACAGGAACATGTTAATTTTTTTTTCTGATTGGACATATGTCAAATGGCTCAGTAGGTAGCACATTTGCCTATGAGGCCAGGAGATCAGAGGGCTGTGGGTTCAGTTCCCACATCTGGCACTTGGGTTAATATCTCAGTACTGACACTGTAGTGCAGCATGAGAGGGGTGCTGCACTTCTGAGGTGCCATCTTTTGGATGAGATTTTAAACCGAGGTCCCATCTGCCTGGATTGGTGGTAGTTTAGGTGGATGTTAAAGATCCCATGGCACTTGTCAAAAAAAGCAGGGGAATTTCCCCGGTATCCTGGCCAAATTTCCCTCATTCACTAGAAATACCACCAACAGCTTAATCTGGTTCAACGTCAGTTGGCATTCATCTGTATTCTCCTCCCCCAGGTCAAGCTTTTAGCCATGGACTGTATTGCTTTTAGCCACTGAATGCCATGCCAGCAACCCGGGGTCAAGAACATACCTACAGTAGGCCACTTGGTGGCTGGCCCAGGAGGGAGGATGGACATCTGTAGGACAGGGAGAGGAATCTATGTGACAGCACCATGGGACAGCATGGGGAGGGACCCCACTCCTGGATGCCTGAGGTGTCTCCATAGAGACTGAGTACACATGTTTGGTCCCAATAGGGGAGAAAATAGGAGGAAAAGACCTCAGACTGTAGAACATTGATGGTCTGCTTTCATGTAAGCCCCACACTGATAACTAGGTGCCTCTGATCCAAGGTCCTGTGGCACCAGCAAAAAAAAGGTAAGCCCTAGAGAAGGTGGGTGATGGGGCTGGGAAGACTGGCCAAGATGAGGGCCAGTCAGAGTGCTGAAGGAGAGAAACAGCTTTGTAGAAAAAAAGGACTACAATTTTTTATGCATTCCTAATGCATGCATGTAAAATGTATCCTGTGTGTGTGTGTGTGTGTGTGTGTGTGTGTGTGTATATTCTTTGCAAAAAACTGCATTAATGCAACAGTTGGGGTTATTCCACAGTGACAAAAGTGAGGAAAGTTGGTGTTAGGGTTGAAAACCCTAACTCCGAATTCTCTCCTGCCCCCACCACCACCACACACACACACACACACACACACACACACACACACACACACACAAATGCAAGTAGGGGAAGGACCAAGACAACATAACCAAACACACACAACCAGCAGGAGGTGTATACCTGTGTGACTATAGGAAGAGGAGAAATCCAACTTCAGGTATCATACATTATTTACAAAGTTGTTCTACAAGGTTAGTTCACCTAAGCTAGCAGTAGTGAAAATGGTGTACCTCACTTCATTTTCAACATATGGGTGGCCAAAGGCATCATGGGTGCCACAATGTTAATCTATGGCAAATTGCTCAATTTCTGAACAGTGTAACTGTGTCATCCGTAAGTATTTTAGCACCAAAGCAGGAAAAGGCACATCTGTCGGACCAGGGCTTGGACATGAAAGTATCGCATTAGCATGTAACATAGTGTCACAAAATACTGTCTCAAACACAAAAGTGCTACAAATGCATAGCACGACACTGTCACATTTACGAAAGTGATTTTCGAAAGTATTTCAGAGAATGTGCAAAATCCTGTTTTGGGTCTTGTGAACCCCAAAATACCATATGTGTAGTCTGTGTTATGTGTTGTTGGCAGTGTGTTGCCCAACATGCCCAGTTGTCTATAGTGATATGTGTTTTGCAGTGTGTGGAACATTCAGGATCAGAGTTAGCAGTCATGACCCCATGCTAAAGCCCAACATCTGTTGGTGTGAGGAAGATGGGAGCATGGGTGTGTGGTTTTATGGTTTAGATAGTTGTATGTTATTTCCGTTACCTGCTGCTGGTTGTGTGTGATTGGTTGTGTTGCCTTGGTCCTTCCCCTACTCCACGTATGTGTGTGTGTGTGTGTGGTGATGGGGAATGCAGAGTAAGGGTTTTCAACCCTAACACTGAATTTTCTCACTTTTGTCACTGTGGAATGACTGTAACTGTTGCATTAACTCAGTTTTTTGCAAATAATTTCCTTACATTTTGAAAAAGCATATGTAAGTACATTGTCTGGCCCCATGCTCCCATCAACTTGCACCTTTTTCCATAGCATCACAATATAAGTAGTGAATCACATGTATTGGTGGGTGGGCCCCGAACTCCCACCATATTGCCCAGCACTGCATAACAATATACACGTGCCATACCCTTTGAGCTGTCCTATACCTTATAATGGGATCTTCCTGCACACCCCAAAATGTGCTCATCATAGTTTTCACAATGCACATAAATAGTTTCCCATTAACTAAAATGAGCTTGCACCACAATTCAGCAGCTGTAACTGCCAGTGACCCTACAATTGTCACAGTCAAAGATCTATGATTAATCTTTCTACATTCCAAATTCCAGGCAATCCAGACACACAGTTCAAAAGTTATTGAAGCAGAATGAACCAAATTTGCATTTGTCAGAGTGGCATAATTCCACACCTCTTTACATTTTACACACCAAACCACTGCAAGGCATGTCCAGGGGACTAGGGCTACCTACCCTATAAATTGCAAGCCAATAGCAGCATGCCTAATCCAATGGGAAAAACATCAAATACATCAGTCAATATCTCCCCAATGAATTCATTTTCCAGCACCTAACAGCATAATTCACAGCTGTAGGACATCCCCTCAACACCCTCTGAATTTCAAGTAACAAAACCAAACCATTTAAGAGATATTCAATTTTAAAGTTTGTGCACCTTTAAGAATTCTTTCATTGCAAGAATTGGACATGACTGCCACAAAATGGCAGATCTCGTGGCCAAAAATGCACTAAAATGGCAGACCTGGTGGCTGAAATAGCTTTGATCATGAGGGGAGACAACTTCAAATGGTAATAACTCTGGAACAGAAAACATTTTTACCAAACAAAAAGTGGCATGTTCCTTTGAGAAAGGGCTGTCTACATTCCAAGTTTCAGACCAATCAACCACACAATGGCTGTGCAGCGCCATGGGCAACACATTGTGCAAAAGTAGCAAACACTATATTTTTGTCACTTTACTGCACAAAAACTGTATATCTGACTGAAATGAAAATTGGTAAATGAAGACATGTACCATACCAGACCATGTATACCAAATGTTATCCAAATCTGTTCATTGGTTGCACAGTGGCACAACCGAAAAACTGTGCAGGAGTGCCGAAAAGAACATTTTTGCCACTTTTCTACAGAACTGTATATCTGATGGAACCAAAAATTGGTAAAAGAAGAGATGTACCATAGCACACCATGAGTCCAAAGTTTTGTGAACATCCGTTTAATGGTTGCACAGGGCCATGAGCAAATAACTGTGCAGTTTCAGCAACCATAACTGCCAGTGACCTGAAAATTGTTACAGTGGGAGATCTATAATAAATATTTCTCCTTTCCAAATTCCAGGCAAATCTGACACATGGTTCAAAAGTTATTGAAGTGGAATGAACTAAACTTTCATTCATCAGAATGGCATAATTCCACACCTGTTTAAGTTTTACACACCAAACCACTGCAAGGCACGTCAGTGACAGTAGGGCTACCTACCCTATAAATTGCAAGCCAATAGCAGCACACATAATCCAATGGGAAAAATCTCCCCATTGAATTAAGTTTGCAGCACCTAAACAGCATAATTCACATCTGTTGGACATCCCCTCAACATCCTTCAAATTTCAAGTAAAAAGACCAAAGCATTTAAGAGATATTCAATTTGAAAGTTTGTGCACCTTTAAGAATTATTTGGTCGCGAGAATCGGCTGTGACTGCCACAAAATGGCAGACCTCATGGCTGAAAATGCACTAAAATGGTGGATCTGGTTGCTGAAAATTCTTTGACTGTGAAGGGGGGGCAACTTCAAATGGTAAGAACTCTGGAATGGAACAATATGTTTTCACAAAAGAAAAAGTGGAATGTTCCCTGAAGAAAGGGCTGTCTACATCCCAAGTTTCATCCCAATCAACCACACAATATCTGCACAGCACCAAGGGAAACACAGTGTGCAAAAGTAGCAAAAACTGAATATTTATCACTTTACTGTGCAAAAACTGTATGTCCGACTGAAATGAAAATGTGCAATATACATAGTGAATGGTATGTGGTGGTGGGAGCGTGGGGCCCTGCATAATAACTGTAACAGTAACACTAATGCTAACAATAATGGTAATGGTGACTGAAATGCAAATGCTAATGGTAACTGTAATGCCAACACAAATGTGAACACAAACGCAAATGCTAATTGTTACGGTATTGCAAACGTAAATGCAAATGGTAACACAAATGGTAATGGTAATGCTGACATAAATGCAAACACAAAAGTAAATGGTAACAGTAACGTAACCACAAATGCTGACAATAATGGTAACGGTGACGCAAACGTAAATTGAAATGCAAATCGTAATGAAAACGCAAGTGCAAATGCAAACCGTAATGCAAACCGCGACAAAAATGCAAACATAAACACAAATACAAATGGTAATGCAAACGCAAGTGCAAATGCAAACAGAAATGATAACGGTGACACAAAAGGAAACAGTAACAAAAATCATAGCTAACATTGATGAAAACGCAAAGCGAAGCGGTAATGGTAATGGTGATGCAAACATAAACACTAACATAAATGGTAACACAAACACAAACATTAATGGTAACTATAACGCTAATGTTAACAGAAACACAAAGTGGTAATGATAATGCTAACATTGATGCAAACGTAAGCGCAAATGCAAACGGGAACGCAAATGCAAGTGGAAATGCAAATGCAAACAGTAACGGTGATGCAAACAGAAACGCTAATGCAAATGGTAATGGAAATGCAAGTGCAAATGTAAACATGAATGGTAACGCTAACCATAATGCTAACATTGATGGAAATGCAAAGTGAAGTGGTAATGGTAATGGTGAAACAAATGGAAATGCAAATGCAAAAGCAAATGTAAACGGTAATGGTGACACAACTGAGCCGCTAATGCTAACGGAAATGCAAGTGCAAATGCAAACACAAACGGTAACACTACAAGTAATGCTAATAATGTTGATAGAAATGCAAAGCTAAGCGGTAACGGTAATGCTAATGGTGATGCAAAGGTAAACGCAAACGCAAATGATAACAGAAATGCAAGCGTAATTACAAATGCTAACAGTAAGGGAAATGGAAATGCAAATGGTAATGAAAATGCAAACAGTAACGATAACACAAACAGAAAAGTAAAAGTAAACAGTAACATAAATGAAAACGCAAACGCAAATGGTAACGTACACGGTGATGCAAAAGGAAACATTAACGAAAACGATAATTGAAATGCAAACGGTAATGGTATTGCAAATGCAAATGCAAACTGTAACGCCAACCGTGATGCAAAAGTTAGCAGTAACGCAAATGCAAACACAAACAGTAATGCACACGGTGACGCAAACTGAAATGCTAACGGAAATGGCAATGGAAATGCAAGTGGAAATGTAAACACAAAAGCTAACAGCAACAGTAATGCAAATGCAAATGCACACACTTTGTGTCCCAAACAGGTGCATTTAGAAGCAGAGTGAATTCAAAGAATGTGGACATAATAATGGCCCTCGGACCAGAAAATGAGCGCTTGGAATAGTAAATGGCTTATATCTCAGGAACCATACGACGTAGGAAAAAAATTAAAATCTCATATTATTTATGACTTTACTGGCTAAATTTGTACTTAGCCCTCCAGTGGGGGACTAAGCATTTTTGAGACGAAAAGTCCATATCTCGAACCGTTTTCGAGATATGGCACCTGAAAAGCACGGCGGACGCTGTAATGTTATCCTATGGGAAAAGTTGTCAACTTCAGAGTGTTGTAACTTTGCAGCCTAGTAATATTTTGGCATCAAACCACCAAAAGGCACATCTATGGGATGTTGGCTTTCTTCCCTGCAAATTTCAGCCCAAAAGACCAAACTGTTGTTTTACAGCAGGGTGGCAAAGACTTTCTATTGTTTGGGCCATACTTATGCAAATTACTGTCGCAAATCATGATACTTTTGCAAAAAAAAATCACAAAAGTGTCACATTTGTGAAAGTACTTTGCAACACTACTTTTTACAAAAAAATTTAAAACATGTTTCTGGGGTGTTCCCCCCCCCAAAAAAAAAAAAGATATGGCTAGCATCCTCAGGACTTAACTAGGTGAACATAAAAATTGTGTCCCTAGAGCCTGATGACCCAATGGCACACCCCAATGCTGTTGGTGTGTGGAGGGTGGGGGGATGGGGTGGGATGATGGGGTGGGAACCCTGGGGGCAAGGGGTTAGGTTTGTAAACCCTAATGCCTCATTTCTCTACTTTTGTCGCTGTGGTATTCACCCTAACTGATGCATTAACAAAGTTTTTTGCCAAACATTTCCCTTCTTTTCAGATAGTATAATTGTATATTCATTTTACTGTGGAAGCAGAGTCCTTTGGATCCTGTGCTTCCATCCCTCCATCCAGATAGTACAACAGTGTCCAAATGTCATGGTGGGAGTTCAGGGTCCTTTGGACCCTGCTCTGACCATCCCTCCATCCAGATAGTACAACATAGTACAACAGTATCTATATGTCCTTCAGATCCTGCACTCCCATCCCTTCATCAAGATAGTGCAACAGTATCCATATGTCATGGTGAGAGTGCAGGGTCTGAACCTTCCATTGAGATTGTACAACACTGTCCATATGTTATGGTGGGAGCACAGGTCCTTCAGACCCTGAACTCCCATCTCTCCATCGAGATAGTACAATGTGGTATTCTCCCTAACTGGAAATGGTTCATTTTCAAAAATGGTCATTAATTTTATGTTTGTTTGACAGTCCATATCTCAAAAACCACAAATCCCATCCACACAAAATTGAGCACGGCAAGAGACCCACCACTAGAGATTATACATGCCAAACATTTTGCAAATCCATTGAACTGTTCCAGAGTTATTAACATTCAAAAGTTAAACAACTTGGTTTAATTTTTGCAAGCAGTGATTCATTTTCGAAAACAGCCATTCATTTTATGTTTTTTGACAGTCCATATCTCAAAAACTACAAAACTAATCCACACTAAATGTGGCATGCCAAGAGACCTACCTGCAGAGATTATGGATACCAATGTTCTTGCAAATCCATTGAATGATTCTTGAGTTATTAACATTGAAATGTTAAACAACTTGGTTAAATTTTTGCAAGCAATGATTCATTTTCGAATACGGCCATTAATGTTAACTTTATTTGAGAGTCCATATCTCAAAAAATGCAATATTTTGTGCAAATCCATTGAACAGTTCCAGAGTTATTAAGCTTCAAAGCTTTGAGTCTCAGTTTTGAAAATGGGATATTCCATTTTCGAAAATGGGACCTTCCATTTTCAAAAATGGCCCATTTTGGTACTAAACATTCAACTTTTCCCATAAGAAATAATGGGAAGTGTAAAACTTTAATAACTTTTGAATGGATTATTGTTATTTCACCAAACCTTCAAAAGGCACATCTGTGACCCAAGGTCTTTCTATCCTGAAAATTGCAACCCACAAAATAAAGCCATTTCTGAGATCCAGGATGACAAAGAAATGTAAAAAAAATCCAGATTTTCTGTTTATTCAACACTTTATATATCAAAAACTGCTTGACAGATTCAAGCCAAATTTGGCAGGTCAAGAGACCTTTACTGAGAGATTTATGCAAATCTGTTTTATGGTTTCAAAGTTATTAACCCTCAAAGTTTGAACTTTAACATAGACATGCACTTTCACCAAAACTATACTGGTGCGACCATGCTAGTATAATACATACCTATATCTATCTATCTATCTATCTATCTATCTAAGTATGTTATAGGGGCATGGTCGCACGCTTCTATTTAGGGTTATGAAGGCACTTCTATGTTAAACTCAAAATTTTGCGTGTTAATAACTTTGGACCTGTTCAACGGATTTGCATGAAATTTGGTATGTGCGGTGGGGCTTGGTAGATTTCAGTCAGACTTATGGTTTTGCACACCAAAATGCTGAAAAATATACTTTTTGCCAGTTATGTGGGCAGTTTTTTTGATTTTGTCTGTGGCGTTGCATGGTTGTTGTGTGGCATGCTGCTCTGCGACTTGACTTATCTGAAAGTGCTTGGGTCAAGCAACGTGCCACTTTTTGTATGGTGAAAACATATTAATCCATTCAAAAGTTATAACATTTTTAATTTCCCAATATAAGTCAATGGGAAAATTTATATGGTTATTTTGCGAAAGAAGAATTGGTTTTTGGCCATCTGGTCCCTCATCACGATCAAAGAATTTGCAGGCTCACATTCAAAGAATCTTTGATCCCAAGAAATTCTTTGATTGTGATGGCCGCCATCTTGTTTTCAGTTTGCGGTCAGAACAATTCAAATATCTCGGCTCAGGGAGGACTTTTGAAGTGAAACTATAGTGGGTTTTGCTCAGGGGTCTTCCCTCTATCGAGCCATGCCTGTGGTTTCTTTCAAAAGGGTCAAAAATAGACTTTTCAACTTTTAAAATCTTTGATCGTGGCTTGCTAATGATCTTTGATTGAGAGCCTGCAAATTCTTTGAGTGCGAGATTCTTTGACCTCGATCTTTGATCGCAAGGGTGGGACCAGATAGCCACTTGAAAAAATCAATTTTCTCAGCTTGGGGGTGGCTTATTAAGCCAAACGAGTGTGAATTTTGCTCAGGAGGCTTTGTTCTATCGAGGCATAGCTGTGGTTCCATGTATTTTTGCCTAAAAATTGACTGTTACCATTTTTTAATTTTTGGTTATGAGCCTGCAAATTCTTTGATCATGAGCCTGCAAATTTTTTAATCACGAGATTCTTTGACCATGATCTTTGATCGCGAGGGCGCGACTAGATGGTCAGATGAAAAATTCAATTTTCTCAGCACAGGGGTGACTTATAAAGCCAAACTAGGGTGGGATCTGCTCAGGGGGCTTCGTTCTGTCAAGTCATGCCTGTGGTTTCATGTATAGTTCTCTAAAAATTGACTTTTACCATTGTTTATTCTTTGATCGTGAGCCTGTAAATTCTTTGCTCACAAGATTCTTTGATCGTGATCTTTGATTGCGAGGGAGGGCCTAGATGTCCAGATTTGGAGGGACCAGATAGCCCAATTTTAACAATTATTCAAATTAAATATCTTGGAAACGGTTTGATCTTTTAACTTGAAATTTGGAGGGTGTTGACGGGATGTCCTGTAAATGTGAATTATGGTGTTTAGGTGTCAGACAATACATTTTTTGTGGAGATATTGCGTGGTGCAGTTTACTTTTTATGGACAGTGCTTTCCATTGTGGTAGTGGCTTGAATTAATAGGGTAGCTAGCCTTACTGCCACAGATTTACTTTTTAGTTGTTAGAAGTGTAAAATGTTAACAGGTGTGGAATTCTGCCACGCCAGTGAATGAAAATCTGAAACTTTCAAATGTTATATCTCGGAAATGGTTTGGTCTTTTAAATTGAAATTTGGAGGGTGTTGAGGGGATGTCCTGCACATGTGAATTATGGTGTTAAGGTGTTAGAATATTAATTTGCTGCAGACATATTGCGCAATGCACTTTATATTTTGCATATGACATTTTACATTGTGGTACTGGTTTCACATTTATAGGGTACCCAGCGTTACTGCCATGGAGGTAATTTTCAGTGGTTAGGTCTCTGACATGTAAACAGGTGTGGAATTATGCCACTATGATGAATGAAACTTTGCTTTGTTTCAAGGTGGTGGGTGGGCCCTACGCTCCCACCCATACGTGCTTCCACCAATACATATTATATTCAGTACTTACACTGTTATGTTAGCCAGAAATTATCACGCTCCCACCAACTTGCACGACTTTCTACTTTTCTATGCTTTCTCAAAAAGTAAGGAAATTCTACGCAAACAAACTTCATTAATGTGTCATTTAGGGTTAAAACACAAAAAGTCAGGAAATGAGACCTTTTAGGGTTGCCCCCTCACCCCCTCATGTAGCCCCTCCCTCCTCCTGAGATTGACAGATGACGGGGTGTGTCATTGGGGTTGTGAGGCCTAAATGTAATCCCATTCTTCTTTACTGTGGCTTGTGAATATGATTACACCTGGAATGGGGTGACATTTAGGCCTTACAACCCCAATGACATACCCCATTGCCTATCAATCTCGGGAGGAAGGAGGGGCCACACGAGGGGGGAGCAGGCAACCCTAAAGGTCTCATTGTCTGACTTTTATATTTTAACCCTAAATGATGCATTAACAAAGTTTTTTGCATAGAATATATATATATATATATATATATATATATATATATATATATATATATATATATATATTATAGTGGCATGGTAGTGCCACTATAGTTAGAGTTGCGTAGCCATTTCTATGTTAAACATCAAAGTTTGCACTTTAATAACTTTTGAGCCGTTTGTCCAATCTGCCTGAAATTCAGAATGTAGAAAGATTTGTCATGGAGCTCTGGATCTGGAACTTTTCGTGTTGATCAGATGTACGGTTGAGAATCGTAGTACGCTAAAAATTTAAGAAATCCCTAACATTCCATTTTCTTTAGATGTGCATATTGGACTAAAGACTGCATTTGAGAGGGTTGCATGAGTCCTGGGTTGCAGTGGTGTCTTTTGAAGATTTTGTGAAAAAATCTTATTCCATTCAAAAGTTATAGCATTTTTAGTGTCATATTATATCCTATGGGAAAATTTATATGTGCTTTGCGAAAACAATCGAAATTATGTTTTCTGGGTCGAGCTTGCCAAAAATGTTGTCGTGCTGCCGCAATCTTGTTTTCAGTTAGTGAGAGAGAAAAAACATTATAATTCAATTAATACTGCACTTTTCAACACAGGAGTTGTTGGGTTTACCAAAACAGGACCCGCGGAGCATGCCTATGGCATTAGTTACTGGCTAGCTGGCCTGGAAACATGTTTTTCAAATGATTTTCCATTTTTGATTGTGGCAACATTTTTTTGCCATGAAAACAATCTCAGCAACTTTAAATATGATCGTGATCTCATTTCTTTGATCGCATTCACATCCCCATTATAAAGATAGGAGCTTTTTGCTGTCTGTTGTATTTCTTTGGCACTTGATTGTGGCAAGGTGGATTATGCTATTAGCATGAAATTTTCAGTGTATGAAGACCTAGTGCCATGGATGTGACTTTCACTGGTTTCATGCAAAAAAATTAAAGATGCCCATAGTTATGCCATTACAAAGTTTGGAGATTTCCCCATAGGATAACATTGTGGCGGTGGTCTTTCTTTGTGCCCTCGTTGTGGTAATGTGGATTACAGTATTGATCTGAACATTTTATGGTGGAAAGACATAGTCCCACAGGTGTGCCTTTTGGTGGTTTGGTGTGCAGGGCCATACTTACAGGATTCCAAACTTTTCCCATAGGATAACATTGTGGAGCCCGTGACACCTTTTGGGGCCCGTATCTCAAAAATGGTTCGAGATATGGACTTTTCATCAAAACAATTCATAGTCCCCCCATTGGGCTTAAATACAGAACTAGCTTAGAAACCCATAAAACCCCTGAAATTTGAATTTTTTTCCTAGCATGTACGGTTCCTGAGATATTTGCAAATTAGTATTCCAATTGTACATTTTTGTGTGTGTGGCTGATTGTCATGCCTTCAGAGTTAGGAGTCACAGTGCTTTTTGGTGTCTGTAACTGGGAAATGATATGCGACATGGGTTCGGTCGCTGTGCTGTTGGGACAAGTACCCACTCTCATGATTAGAATGACACTTAACTTTGTTTCGTGGTGGCCATGGTTTACAAATTACTGCTACTAGGCCTCCTTGCTTTATATGACTGCTATATGCCACAATACTTAACTGTAAGTGGGACTTCAGGGCCCGGAGGGCCTTCGGTCCCACAGGCACACATAGCATTATGCACATTTGGGTGGCTTGGTGGGAGCGTGCGCCCATTGCTAGGCCTCCTTGCTTCATATGACTGCTATATGGCACAATACTTAACTATAAGTGGGAGTGCAGGGCCCAGAGGGCCTACACTCCCAGAGGCACACATACCATTATGCACACTTGGGTGGCTTGGTGTCCCGTGCTCCCACAAAGCCACCCATTTCTATTACTAGTTACATTACACTTTAAAAAAAAGGAAAGGAAATTCTTAGCAAAAAAACTTCATTAATGCATCAGTTAGGGTTGTTTACACTATGACAAAAGTGTGGAAATTCAGCGTTAGGGTTACCACCTCTAACACTCCACCACCCCTCAGCCTCCACACAGTTAGGGTTGTGTAGCCATTTCTATGTTAAACATTGCATTTTGTACTGTTATAACTTTTGAACCAATTGTCCAATTTGCCTGAAAGTTTGAATGTGGAGAGATTTATCATAGATCTCCAGATCTGGAAATGTTTGTGTTGGTTGGATGTACGGTTACGAAATCATAGTGTGACCAAAAAGTGAAACAAGCCCCAACATCGTGATTTCTTTCTCCACCTATTATACACTTTACATTGGATTTCAGTGGGTTCAAATTGAGTTGTGTGCATGGGGTCCTGGGCTGCAGTGGTGCCTTTCAAAGATTTTGTGAGAAAATATTGCTCCATTCAAAAGTTATAGTATCTTTTGTGTCCCATTACGGTTAGGGTTATGTAGCCATTTGTATGTTAAACATTGAATTTTCTACTGTTATAACATTTTAACTGTTTGTCCAATTTGCCTGAAATTTTGAATGTTGACAGATTTATCATAGGTTTCTGGGTGTGGAAATTTTCTTGTCGGTCGCTTGTACAGTTATGGAATTGCAGTGTGCTCAAAAAGTGAAAAAGCCCCAACGTTGACAACATCCCATGATAAGGTATAGGAAAGCTTGAACACATTTTTGTTGCTGCAGCAACATTTTCATTCCTGCGGCAACATTTCTGCACAACATTGTACCAGGTGTTTCTTTCTTTGTCACTTCATTGTGCCAGTGGATTTTGCTCCTGGGCAGAAATTTGCAGGGTGCAAAACCTTGGTCCCACAAATGTGTCTTTTGGTGGTGTTTCCAATGTTTGTTTGTTTTTAAATTATACTTTTTCCCTCCTGCTACCCTGTCAGCCCTGACCCATCGGGGCATCCATGGGTCCATCCTCCTACCACTTACTCCCTGATACTATACCTCAAGTCTCCCATGTAGCTTTGGTTTTGCCCTCCGAGCGGGGATGAGGTGGGGTGGGACCCCCGTAATTCAACTTTCATCAGGCTTTGAGGCAGTCAGTGAGCAGGACACATTAGAGGCATGCCCCAGGAAGCCCATCTTCCCAGAACTGACAGGAGTTTTTCCAGTTTTTCTGTCCTCCCCACGCAGCGTCACCCCTGACGTCATGGCACTAGATGCCGACGCCGATGCCGGCTGTGTTCCTGGGTAGCCTGTTCCCTTCTACTAGGAACTTGCAGTCCCCCGAGCCTCTGCCCGGAGTCGCATAAGTGCGATAGGGCATGGACCCTCCCTCCTGACCCTCCCTGGAGATGGCGAGCTGTTGTGAGACACTCAAGCAGTACTCCCCCCCAGCTGACCCACCAGTGACCTGAGTCCACTCCTGAACCCGGGTCGCCGACATGGATCGAAGTGTGGCATCCAGCGCCTCAGCCCTCAATGCCACCAAGCCATTTCCAATGTTTTTATCGTGACATGTTTTTGCTGCAAAAACATTTAATTTGATCGCTATCACATTTTTTGATCCCGATCACATGCCCATTATAGAGATTGGAGATTTTTCCTATCTGTTGCTTTTCTTTGTCACTTAACTGTGGCAAGATGGATTGTGCTGTTGCCCTGAAATTTTCAGGGTAGGAAGCCCTAGTGCCATTGATGTGCACTTCAGTGCTTCAGTGTGTAAAAATTAAAAGGTCCATAGTTACACCACTCCAAAGTTTTGTAAATTGTTGTACATTTTTATAACTTTTGAACTGTTTGTGCAATTTGTCTGAAATTGTGAATGTGGAAAGATTTATCATAGATCTACAGATCTGGAAATTTTTGTGTTGGTGGGATGTACAATTATAGAACTGTGGTGTGCTCAAAAAGTGAAAAAGCCTGAAAGTTGTGATTTCTTTGTCCACCTATTATGTACTGAAGAATGCATTTGAGTGGGTTCAAATTGGGTTGTCTGCAGGGGTTTCTGGGCTGAACTGGTGGCTTACAAAGATGTGACAAAATATTGCTCCATTCAAAAGTTATAGCATTTTTTGTGTAATATCATAGTTAAGGTGGTGTACCCATTTCTATGTTCAATGTCAACTTTTTGACTTTTATAACTTTTGAACTGTTTGTCCAAGTTGCCTGAAATTTTGAATGTGAAAAGATTTGTCCTAAATCTCCTGCTCTGCAAACGTTCATGTCAGTTGGATGTACAGTTATGGAATTGTAGTGCAACCAAAATGTGAAAAAGAGACCCAAAGTTGTGATTTCTTTGTCCACCTATTATTCATTGAACAATGGATGTTAGTGGGTTAAGATTGGGCTGTGTGCATGAGTCCTGGGCTGTAGTGGTGCCTTTTGAAGACTTCATGACAAAATATTGCTCTGTTCAAAAGTTATATATTTTTTTTGTGTTCCATTACAGTTAGGGTTCTGTATCCATTTCTATGTTAAACATCAAACTTTGCACTATTATAAGTTTTGCAGTGTTTTTCCAATTTACCTGACATTTGGAATGTGGTGAGATTTATCATAGCTCTCCGGGTGTGAAAATTTTCATTTCGGTCGCATGTACAGTTGTGTAATCGTAGTGCGCTCAAAAAATGGAAAAACACCAAAGTTGCGATTTCTTTGTCCACCTACTATGTACTGAAGAATGCATTTGAGTGGGCTCAGATTGGGTTGTCTGCATGGGTCATGGGCTGCAGTGGTGCCTTTCAAAGATTTTGTGAGAAAATATTGCTCTGTTCAAAAGTTATAGCATTTTTTGTGTCCCGTTGCAGTTAGGGTTGTATAGCCATTTGTATGTTAAACATCGTATTATGTACTGTTATAAGTTTTGAACCATTTGTCCGATTTACCTGAAAGTTTGAATGTGGAAAGATTTATTATAGAGATGTTTGTGTCAGGTGGATGTACAGCTGCAAAATCGTAGCACGACCAAAAAGTGAAACAAGCCCCAAAGTTGCAATTTCTTTCTCCACCTATTATGCACCGAACAATGGATTTCAGTGGGTTCAAATTGGGTTGTGTGCATGGGTCCTGGGCTGCAGTGGTGCCTTTCAAAGATTTCATGGGAAAATATTGATTTGTTCAAATGTTATAGCATTTTTTGTGTCCCATTACAGTTAGAGTTGTGTAACCATTTGTATGTTAAACAGCAAAGTTTGTACTATTATAACTTTGCAACTGTTAGTCCAATTTGCCTGAAATTTGGAAAGTGGTCAGATTTATCATATATCTCTGGGTGTGGAAATTTTTGTGTTGGTGGCATGTACAGTTGTGGAATAGTAGCATGCTCAAAAAGTGAAAAAGACCCAATGTTGACAACATCCCATTATAAGGTACAGGAAAGCTCACACACATTTTTGTTGCTGCGGCAACATTTTAATTCCCGCTGCAACATTTCTGCACAACATTATACCAGGTGTTTCTTTCTTTGTCACTTCATTGTGCCAATTGATTGTGCTCCTGGGCTGAAATTTGCAGGGTGCCAAGCCCTGGTCCCACAGATGTGTCTTTTGGTGGTGTTTCCAATGTTTTCATCTTGACATCATTTTTTTGCAGTGAAAACATTTAATTTGATCGTGATCACATTTTTTGGTCATGATCACATCCACATTATAGAGATAAGAGATTTTTCTATCTGTTGCTTTTCTTTGTCACTTGATTGTGGCAAGCTGGATTGTGCGATTGGCTGAAAGTTTCAGGGTAGGAAGCCCTAGTGCCATGGATGTGCCTTTCAGTGGTTTGCAGTGCAAAAATTAAAGAGGCCCAGACCTATGGCATTCCAAATTTTGAAAATTGCCCCACAGGATAACAGTGCAGTGGTTGTTCTCTTTGGCCTTTCATGTGGCAATGTGGATTGCACTATTGGTCTGAACTTCCCAGGGTGTAAAGCCCTAGCCCTACAGGTGTGTCTTATGGGCACATTACTGTTACAAGGGTGCCTTGCCTTATAGGGCTGTGGTATGGCTCCATAGCTATGTGTAGGTGGGAGTGCAGGGCCCTCTGCTCCTACAGACACACACACAAACCATTATGCACTACTAGGCGGCTTGGTGGGATTGTGGGGCCCTCCCACCAACCCACCCATCTCTATTACTACTTACATTACACTTTTAAAAAAAGAAAGGAAATTTGTTGCAAAAAGCTTCATTAATGCAACGGTTAGTGTTGTTACTACAGCGACAAAAGCAGGGAAATTCGACACACACAAACACACATAGAGACACACACACACACACACACACACACAACTGGGGGTGGCGCAAGAGAAGACAACTAATCACAATATACACCATAACACAACAGAAATAACATACAACTTCTTAAACATACCACAACAGCCATCCATCATAATGTTTCAACAACTGTATCACTTCTGCTGTTATCTCAGTCTGTTGGGTGCAGACACCCACATACTCTACAAGCATATGACATGGTCATTGCATAAAATCTGTATGCTGTTGTGGACAGTGCTTGACATGGGCACACATGTTCTTTAACAGATTAACAACCAAAATGCAAATGTGGTTATGACTGGATAACATCAGACAGCATTTACACCACCCATTAGTGTGTGTGAATGCCTCATGATTCTACTCCTGATACAATCAAATACTATTAAAGTTTACTATTGTTAATAAATGCATTCAATGAAATGGTAAACACTTCACTACTGTATATCTGTAAGGTGCTGTGACCACAGGTACACATGAATGTCCAACTGATTTCTGAGATGAAAAAGCAAGATGAGTATGTGGTTGATTATGTATAGTATGGGCCACCATGCACCCCAGCCTTTAGTGTGTCTTTATGTGGTCTGATGTTACCCACACATAAAAAAACTACTTCCGTGCACCATGCTCTTACTGATGTATTTATGAACAGATAACATCAAATAGCATTTTCTGTACCATTAAAGGAGGCAGGAAATTTGTGCTAACTGGCAGTTGTTTATAAAGTTCTTATTCTCCTGAAGTATCCATATTTAACTGTATCTGAATGAAAAGTGATGGGTAAAACTGTAGTTTGTATTGTTGTGTTTTTATGGGCAGCGTTCTGTTACAGTTTACTTCATGGAATCACTTATGTGGAATTTTTACTATGTCATGATTTGTGTTCAGAATGCTAATTATGAGCTGCTGACCTGTCTGAACCCTGTTTAGAGTTCTGTGCACAAACCATGACATAGTTAAAATTCCAAATTGTTGGTTCTGTGAAGAGAACTGTAACAGAATGCTGCCCTTAAAAACAAGACAATGCAAAATACAGCTTTTTATATGACTTTTTATTCAAGTACAGTTAAATATGGCTAATTTAGGTGAATGCATATAATTTATGAGAATAAGAACTTTATAAACAGCTGCCAGTTATAAATGATTTCCTGCCCTCTTTAAGTCTGTTTATGCCCACTGACAGTACTGCATCATACATAAATACTGTTTTTAATGTTATCAACAGAGTCCTGCTCTGACAACAGAGGAAATTGAGTACTGAGTATTACACAATGATGTGTGAAGATACTGCAACCTCATTAGTCAACACATGCCACAAGACTGTGGGTGACTCCTGTATTACCCATGACTGAGGAGTTGCATTGATAAAAAACATAATTAAACAAATTGTACACTTATTTTACACATGGATTCATTGTATTATTGCAATAAGGCACTCCAGGGTGTCAGCTATTGGGGATTTAGCCACTTCTTGTGTGGTTATGTCACTCAGGTGCATCTCATGACACACTACACAAGTTGTGGGTAAACCCCCAATAGCCCACACCCTGTTGTGTCCTATTTATTAATTAATACACATTGCCACACTGAAGTGAAAAAGAAAACAGTGAACTGCATTATCATCCCATGGTGAAAATTATGAACTTTGTAACACTTTAACTATGACCCTGTTGAATGTTTTCACACCAAACCACCAAAAGGAACACCTGTGAGTGTAGGCCTTTGCACTATTAAATGTTCAGGTGAACACTACAGTCCACATTGCCATAAGGAGGGGACAAAAAAAAACACTGCCGCAATGTTGTCCTATGGGATAATTTCTGAACTTTGGAGTGGCATAACTAGGGGCATCTTTAATTGTTCCGCATGAAATCAATGAAATGCACATCTGTGCCAGTAGGGCTTCCTACCCTGAAAATGTCCTGTCAATAGCACAATCCACCTTGTCACAATCAAGCAACAAAGAAATGTAACAGATAGAAAAAAACTCCAATCTTTATAATGGAAATGTGATCGCGATCAAAAAAAATGTGATTGCAATCATATTTTAAGTTGCCACAATTGTTTTTACAGCAAAACAAATGTTGCTGCAATCAAGAAAACATAGAAGAATTTAACAAACATGTTTCCGGGGGTAGTATCAGGAGGCATTAACCAAGAGGTTCAGAGTGCAACAAAAGTGATACAGTTGTTGAAACATGATGATGGATGGCTGTTGTGGTATGTTTAAGAAGTTGTATGTTATTTCTGTTGCGTTATGGTGTGCATTGTGATTGGTTGTCTTCCCTTGTACTGCCCCCCAATTGTATGTGTGTTCTGTGTGTGTGTCTATGTGTGTTTGTGTGTGTGTCTCTCTGTGTGTATGTGTGGCAGTGGTGGTGGTGGGAGGAAAGTCGGAGTTAGGGTTGAAAACCCTAACATCAAATTTCCCTGCTTTTGTCACTGTAGTAACAACCCTAACTATTGCATTAAAAGTTTTTTGCAAAGAATATATATATATATATATATATATACACACACATACACACACAAGCCCTCTTTCACTCTTCCCTCCACTAAAAGGCTTTATTTAGGCCTATCCATGTAGACAAATAACACTTTAAACAAATTACTGAAAAATACCTCCCATATCCCCAAAGGCCTGTGACACATCTAAGCTCCATTTCTGCAAAGCATAATTGGATTGGATTGCATTCTGTCTGATTACAGTCCATTAAGATCAGTGGAAAATACATTTTGCTGAAACTGAGCTACAAGGATAGGAACATTACCAGTGGGATAAAAATCATGTAAAAAAAAACAGTGTTTCTTGTTATTGTCATTTTTTTAACATTTAGCTTTAACACTTTATTTTAAGAGTTATTCACTACACTGTAACTACTGTATAACTACACTAACTACACTAACTGCACTGGAACTAATGTGCAGTTACATGTAACTACTATGTACTGTAGTTGTTAACTAGTTTCACATTTGTGTGTTGTGTAGTTACACACGATTTGCATGAAGTAACTATGTAGTTAATTTTTTTCACATTTGCGTGTTGTGTACTTACACAATTTGCATGAAGTAATAGTTAAACATGCAACCACTACTGTCTCCCTTTCAGCACAAATCCATTCATTCTGACAAGTGAAACTATACATTTAATAGCTGTTGCAAAGTGTAACAGAAAAATCTGTTGTGCAACTACCACTGTATCTCTTCTGGCATTGTGTGATTTATTCTTACAAAGACAACGATACATGTAATAGCAATTGTAAATTGTAACAACAAATCTATTGTGTAACTACTATGTTACTACTTTTGGCATTACAAATTTGTTCTTACAAGTGTAACTACATATGAATGCAGGTGTTGGGCACTAATGCAACAGGTTATGCCTATCTCACATTTATTTAAAGGGTAATCACACAGAAACATTTGAAAGTATAATCAAAATGGTAACTAAAATATGATTAAACTGTAACTTCAGTCTGCTACACTGAAATACACTGACTGGCAGCTCTCTGAGTGGTAGTAATGTAGGGTATAGCCATGGTTATCCATATATAAAATATGATGACCAGTAATTAAATATAGATAAGAAACATAAAAAATGAATTTTAATCTATCTATCTATCTATCTATCTATCTATCTATCTATCTATCTATCTATCTATCTATGAAATTCTATGCAAAAAACTTTGTTAATAGGTTCATAGGTTCATAGATATTTTTCAAGTTCTGAAGACAATTTGTCCTTTATGAACTTGACACCTATTCACTTTATTGGTGGTACATCATTTTTTTGTTTCCCATATATTTATCCAAATTATATTTAAAACTTCCCATAGTCTTATTATCTACTACATATATAGGAAGCTCATTCCAGCATTTTATTACTCTTTGAGTAAAAAAGTCCATACATTTTTTAGTTGTGTTTATTTCTCCCTTTAACCGGTAATTATGAGATCGAGTTTTTTTATTTTGTTCCTCACATCTTCTAATTCCTATGTTCTCCATTAACTACTTATCTCTGGTTGCTCTATAAACTAAACATAGGTCTCCTCTTAACTGTCTGTATTCAATAGAGTATAGCCCCAAGTTCTTTAACCTATTACCATATGTCATATTATTTTGGCCTCTCACTTTTTTTGTTATTCTTCTTTGTACTCCTTCCTTTAATTTCTTACTCCTTACATTTGTAGCTGCTGCAAATTGTGTACAATATTCCATATGTGGACGTACTAGACTGGTGTAGAGAGGTATAATCACCTCCTTATCTCTACTCTTAATGTTTGCTAAAATGCTCCCCAAATGTTTCTGGCATTTTTAACTGTTTTCCTAATATGCCCATCCATGGACAGTGTATCTGAAATTATTATTCTCAAGTCTCTTTCCTCTATAATTGTCTCTTGTATTTGGCCATCCAGTTTGTATTTGTAATTGGGATTTTTGGCACCTTAGTGCATTACTTTGCATTTTGATATATTAAACATAATTTTATTTATTTTAGTCCAGTCCAAGAGATTGTCCAGGTTCTCTTGTATTTTTTGACCATCTGAGTGGTTCTGTACCAGACCTCCAAGTTTGCAATCATTTGCATATTTACATAACCAAGCATTATTTTCTGTTTGAAGTATATTAACAAGTATGCTAAATAATGTGGGCTCTAGGACAGATCCCTGAGGGACTCCAATAGTCACTTCCCCCCAATTCAGATTGATATCCCTTCACTATCTCCCTCTGCTTTCTCTCCTTCAGCCATGATGTAATCCAATCTATTATATTTATCTCTAGTTTTACTTGAGGTAGTTGTTCAATCAGCTCTTTATGTGATACCTTATCAAAGGCCTTTGCAAAATCCAGGTATATTACATCGACTGGTACTCCTCTGTCCAATGCATCACTCACCGATTCAAAATATTTGATCAGATTAGTGAGGCATGACCTACCCTTTGTAAAACCATGCTGTGAAATATCAATTATCTTTTCTTTATTTAGGTGGTCTAATATTCTACGTTGGATAACTCTCTCTAGAATCTTTCCCAAGATTGAGGTCAAACTTATAGGCCTTTAATTTTTTGCTTCAGTTCGTACTCCAGATTTATATATTGGAGTTATATTGGCTTGTGCCCATTCAGGTATTATCTTACCATGATGTAATGAGGTATTAAAGAGCTATGTAATGGGTACCACTAATTCCTGTATTACTTCTTGCAAAAATTTAGCATTTATGCCATCAGGCCCAGCAGCGGTATTTGATTTCAATCCTTTCGTTATATCAATAACTTCCTTTTCTTCCATTAGGATATACTCTTTTGCTGTTATTATGTCTCTATATACCAGTACTTCCTTAGGTTCAAAGACACTCAAGAAATATTCATTAAGTTCTGATGCTATTTCCTTTTCATCAATGATTGTTTTATCCCCCTTTACTATAGGCCCAATAGATTTTTGTTCCCTTTTAAAGTTCCTATATAGTTAAAAAATTGTTTTTTATTATCAGATATTTTATTTGCCATATCCCACTCAGTGCTACATTTGGCTTTTCTAATTGCTGTTTTTAGTTGTTTAATACACTGTTTTAATCTTGTATTTATGAGACCAAAAGGCTTCTTCTTTAGTTTACTATGTAACCTTTTCTTTCTTTTTAGTAATTTTTCTATTGACTTATTTCACCAAAGGGGATGACTTTTATTATTTGCATATTTTATAATCTCTGGTACCCATTTATCGATACAGTATTCCGGATGTTGTTTAAATATGTCCCAGACACCTGATAAATCTTTATTCAAGAACTCGTTTTTCCTATCCCAGTTTGAAAAATGTTCCCTAATCTTAATCTAGTTTGCCTTCCAATAGTTTTTAACCACTGTTTTTCCTTTTATCTGTGGTTTATACTTGTTATACATAAATTATATTACTTTGTGATCACTATCCCCTAGAGGAGCATCCATTCTGATATTATATATGTTTTCAGTACAATTAGTTAAGATTAAGTCCAGAATATTATTACCCTGTGTTGGCTCTGTTACTAGCTGGTCTAGGCTATTATTTATGGTAACATCTATAAATGTATTGTCTGCATAATTACTATTTTTCAACTGTGTCCAGTTAATGTTTGGAAAATTAAAGTCTCCCATTATAATAGTATTATCTCTATATTCTTGTTGTTCCATCATCAAAATGCATCATTTAGGGGTAAAACACAAAAAGGCAGAAAATGAGACCTTTAGGGTTGCCCCATCCCCCCTCGTGGACCCAACCATCATCCCAAGATTGACAGCTGATGGGGTGTGTTATTGGGGTTGTGAGGCATAAATGTCACCCCATTCTTCTTTACTGTGGCTTGTGAATATGTTTACAGATGGAATGGGGTGACATTTAGGCCTCACAACTCCAATGACACACCCCATCAGCTGTCAATCTCAGGATGATGGGCATATCCACAAGGGGGGGATGGGGCAACCCTAAAGGTCTCATTTCCTGACTTTTTGTGTTTTAACCCTAAATGATGCATTAATGAAGTTTTTGAGAAAGAATAGTAAAGTAGAAAGTTGCACAAGTTGGTGGGAGCGCAGGCCCTTTGGGTCCCATGCTCCCACCAACTTGCAAATTCCTGCCTAAGATAAGAGTACAAGTACTGAATATCATATGTATTGCTTGCAGCACATATGGGTGGGAACATGGGGCCCACCACCTTGAAAGAAACCAAAGTGTCAGTCATCATAGTGGCATAATTCAACACCTGTTTACATTTCAGACACCTAACTACTACAAATTACCTCCATGGCAGTAACACTAGGCACCCTATAAACGTGAAACCAGTACTGCAATGAAAAATGCCATACACAAAACGTAAAGTGTGTCACACAATATGGGTGCAGCAAATGAATTTTCCAACACCAAAACACCATAATTCACATGGACAGCACATCCCCGCAACACGCTCCAAATTTCAATGTAAAAGACCAAACTGTTTCCGAGATATAAAATGTGAGATTCAGATTTTCATTCATCACACTGGCAGAATTCCACACCTATTAACATTTTACACACCTAATGACTGAAAAGTACATCCATGGCAGTAAAGCTAGCTACCCTAGTAATTTCAAGCCACTACCACCATGGAAAACGCTGCCCTCAAAACGTAAACTGTGTCATGCAATATCTCCACAAAAAATGTATTGTCTGACACCTAAGCACTATAATTCACATCTACAGGACATGCCATCAACACCCTCCAAATTTCAAGTTAAAAGACCAAACTGTTTCCGAGATATTTAATTTGAAATTTTTTTTAAATTATGATATCTGGTCCCTCCAAATCTGGCCATCTAGTCCCTCCCTCGGGATCAAAGATTGTGATCAAAGAATCTCACGATCAAAGAATTTATAGGCTCATGATTAAAGAATAAAAAATGTTAAAACTTAATTTTTAGGCCGAAATACATGAAACCAGAGCCATGCCTCAATAGAATGAAGCCCCCTGAGCAAAACTCACCCTCATTTGGCTTAGTAAGCCACCCCTGAGCTGAGAAAATTAATTTTTTCAAGTGGCCATCTAGTCGCACCCTCATGATTAAAGATCGCGATCAAAGATTTTGCAGGCTCACGATCAAAGAATTTGCAGGCTTATGATCAAACAATAAAAAATGTTTAAAGTCAATTTTTAGGCAGAAATACATGAAACCACAGCCATGCCTTGATAGAACGAAGCCCCCTGAGCAAAACCCACCCTCATTTGGCTTAATAAGCCACCGCTGAGCTGAGAAAATTAATTTTTTCAAGTGGCTATCTAGTCATGCCCTCATGATCAAAGATTGCGGTCAAAGAATCTCGCGATCAAAGAATTTGCAGCCTCGCGATCAAAGATCGTTAGTGAGCTGCGATCAAAGAATAAAAAAGTTTAAAACTCTATTTTCTGATCATTTTGAAAGAAACCACAGGCAAGGCTCAATAGAGGGAAGACCCCTGATCAAAACATACCATAGTTTCACCTCAGAAGTCCCCCCGGGCCGAGATATTTGAACGTTTCCGACCGCAAACTGAAAACAAGATGCTGGCCGTCGCGATCAAAGAATTCCTTGCGATAAAAGATTCTTTGATCGTGACCCTGCAAATTCTTTGATCATGAGGTGGGACTAGTGGCCAAAACCCCATTCTTCTTTTGCAAAATAAATAAATAAATTTTCCCATTGACTTATAATGGGAACTTAAAAGTTTAATAACTTTTGAATGGATTAATATTTTTTCACCAAATGAAAAGTGGCATGTTCCTTGACCCAAACTCTTTCAGATGAGTCAAGTCACAGAGCAGCACACCAAATGATGGCCATGCAGTGCCACAGACAAAATCTGAAAAACTGCCCACATAACTGGTGAAAAGTACATTTTTCAGCATTTTGGTGCACAAAAACCGTATGTCTGACCAAAATGAAATTTGGCAGATCAAGCGATCTACCACGCCCCACCACACATACCAAATTTCATGCAAATCCATTAAAAGGGTCCAAAGTTATTAACATGCAAAACTTTGAGTTTAACATAGAAGTGGCTTCATAACCCTAAATATAGGGGTGCGACTGCACCTGTATAATATATTCCATGTCTGAGCATGTTGACATGTTACAGTAAAGGAGAATGGGATGAGATTGATGCCTCACGACCCCAATGATACACCACAGCGTCTGTCAGACTGTAGGATAGGGGTGGCTTGTGTGAGGGGGGTTAGGGGTTCAACCCTAATGTCTCATTTCTTGACTTTTTTTGCTTTAACCCTAAATAGAGCATTAATGCAGTTTTTTTGCATAGAATTTCCTTACTTTTTGAAGAAGTGTAATACAAGTAGCCAAAAACACGAATTGGTGGAAGTGTGAAGCCCAGCTCCCACCAAGTTGCCAATTTTTGCATAACAATATGCATCTGGGCCCATGCTCCCACTTATGCAAAGCTACGGAGCCATGCAGCAGCACTATAGGGCACCAAACCCTTGTAACAGTAATTTGCGCATATCTTGGGAACTGTAAGAGCTAGAAAAAAAATTCTAGCATCATTGTAATCATGATAGAGAGTATTTCACACATCATTGAACGACTGTACCCATATCTCACATCGTTTCCAAGCTATGGGCACTGAAAAGCACTGGACAGGCACCCTTTCAACCCTTGTGACAGTAATTTCGCAGTATCTTATGAACTGTGCAATGTACAAACAAAATTCCACTGCAGGCTTACTCTATGATTTCAAATCTTTTTCCAGTGGGAAGGTGATCTAAGCCACCAGTAGCAAAAAGTCTGTATATTGCTTCATTTCCTAGATAACGGCACTGAAAGTCATGACACAGACTACAATGTCAAATATGGCATTGAATATCTCTGCAACAAATTATTTCCCCAACACCTAAATAACATAGTTCACATCTCTATGACATCCCTCAACACTGCCAATTTCAATTTAAAAGACAAATCCATGTCTGAGACATAACATGTTAAAGTTTGAGCTTTTCATTCATCAGAGTGGCAGAATTCCAGACCTGTTTACATTTTACACAACTAACGACTATAAAGTACGTCCATGCCAGTAAGGCTAGCTACCCTATAAATTTCAAGCCATTACCACAATGCAAAATGCTTTCTGTAAAACATAAACTGCGCCATGCAATATCTCCACAACAAATGCATTTTCAGACACCTAAACACCATAATTCACATCTACCGGGCATCCTGTCAACATCCTCCAATTTTCAAGTTAAAAGACCAAACCATTTCTGAGATATTTAATTTTAAAAGTTGTTAAAATTATGCTATCTGGTCCCTCCAGATCTGGCCATCTAGTCCCTCCCTCGGGATCAAAGAATCTTTGATTGTGAGCCTACAAATTCTTTGATTGTGAGGAGGGACCAGATGGCCAAAACCCCATTCTTCATTCACAAAATAACCATACAACTTTTCCCATAGACTTATAATGGGAACTTAAAACTTTAATAACTTTTGAATGGATTAATATTTTTCCACCAAACAAAAAGCGGCATGTTTCATGACCCAAGCTCTTTCAATGTGCTGAGTTACAGAGTGACACACCACACAATGACTGTGCACTGCCACAGACAAAATCTGAAAAACTGCCCACATAACTGGCAAAAAGTGCATTTTGCAGCATTTTGGTGTGCAAAATCTGTAAGTCCAACCAAAACAAAACTTGGCAAATCAAGAGCTCTACCATGTCCCACTGTGCATACCAATTTTCATTCACATCCATTGAACAGGTCCAAAGTTATTAACGTGCAAAATTTCGAGTTTAACATAGAAGTGGCTTCATAACCCTAAATATAGGGGATGACCGTGCTGCTATAATATATATATATATATATATATATATATATATATATATATATATATATATATATATTCTATGCAAAAAACTTCATTAATGCATCAGTTAGGGTTATTCTACAGTGACAAAAACAAGGAAATTCGGCATTAGGGTTCTCACCCCTTGCACCCACCCACCCCACCAACAGGCATCAGGATGTGTATTGGGTCATTGGCCCTAACTCTCACCCCATCCCATGTGTAAACAAGCTGAGGTGCTGCAGTGTAGGAGAATGGGGTGAGAGTTAGGACCAACGACCCCAATGCACACTCTGATGCCTGTTGGTGGGGCCGGGTGGGGTGGGGTGCAAGGGTGGGAACCCTAATGTCAAATTTCCTCACTTTTGTCACTGTAGAATAACCCTAACTGATGCATTAACAAAGTTTTTTTGCATAGAATTTCCTTACTTTTTAAGAAAGAACAGAAAAGTAGAAAGTTGCTCAAGTTGGTGGGAGCGCGGGGCCCCATCAACTTGTAAGTGTTGGGCCACATTACGCACCTAATGACTAAAAAGTACATTAACAACACCACGGTCAGCCACCAAACAAATGTTAATGTAGTAGAACAGTAGAAAACCCTGTCTGCAAAATGTAAACAGCGCCACACAATATCTCCATAAAAAATATATTGTCCAACACATAAACACCACAGTTCACATCTACAGGACATGCTGTCAACACCCTCTAAATTTCAAGTGAAAAGACCAAACCATGTCCGAGATATAACATGTCAAAGTTTGCAATTTTCATTCATCAGAGTGGCACAGTTCTGCACCTGTTGACATTTAACACACACGACTGTAAACTACTGTACATCCATGACAGTAAGGCTAGGTATCCTATCAATTTCAAGCCACCACCACAAGCAAAACACTGTCCACAGAATGTAAACTGTGCCATGCCATGTCTCTGCCAAAAAAAATCTGACTGTAAACACTGTAATTAATATCCACAAGACATGCCATAAACACCCTCCAAATTTCAAGTAAAAAGACCAAACCGTTTCCGAGATATTCAATGTCAAAGATTAGTAAAATTTCCCCAGCTATTCCATTATAAAAAATCTGGCCATCTTGTCCCTATTTTGCGATCAAAGAATCACGCAATCAAAGAATTTGCAGTCTTGCGATCAAAGAATTTGCAGGCTCATGAACAAAGAATTCAAAATCTTATAAATCAAAAAAATTGAAGGAATTACGGTAAACCACCACACTGGTTCGACAGAATGATGCCCCCCAGAGTAAAACCTACCCTCATTTGACTTCCTAGGACACCCCTTGGCTGAGAAAATAGATTTTTAAATTGGGCCATCTCATCCCTAACTCACAATGCACGATCACGATCAAAGAATCTCACGATCAAAGAATTTGCAGGTTCACAAACAAAGAATTAAAAATGTTATAAATCAAAAAATTGAAGGAATTGTGGTAAACCACCGCCATGGTTCAACAGAACTAAGCCCCCTTGAGTAAAACTAACCCTCATTTGACTTCCTAGGGCACCCCTGGGATGATAAAATTTAATTTATAATCAGTCCATCTCATCCCTCATTTGCAATGCATGATCACGATCAAAGAATCTCACAATCAAAGAATTTGCAGGCTCGTGATCAAAGAAATGACATGCTCATGATCAAAGAATAAAAAATGGTGAAATGCAATTTTTTCAACGATTTGAAGTGAACCAATGCCATGCCTCGATAGAACGAAGCCTCCTGAGCAAAACTCACCCATTTGTGTCCCTAGCTCACCCCTGAGCTGAGATATTAGTGTTTTAAAGTTGTGATGCAAGACTGCGATCACAGAATCTCATGATCAAAGAATCTGCAGGCTAACGATCAAAGATCGTTAGCGAGCCATGAATTAAGATTTTAAAATCTTATAACTCTATTTTTTGACCAATTTGGATGAAACCAAAGGCATGGCTCAATAGATTGGAGCCCCCTGAGTAAAGCCCATCCAAGGTTTACTTCAGAAGTGGCACCTGAGCTGAGATATTTGTGTTTTTCTGATTGGAAATTAAAAAACAAGATGGCAGACCTCACGATCAAAGAATTTTGAAAATTCTCGAGGACAAAGATTCTTGAACTGCGAGGTTACAAATTATTTGATCACCAGGTGGGATGAGATGTCCAGAACCCCATTCTTTGTTCACAAAACATACATATAAATTTTCCCATTGACTTATAATGAGAAATTAAGAGTGGCATAACTTTTGAATGCCTTAATATTTTTTACCAAACAAAAAGTGTCATGTTCAGCCACCAAAGCTCTTTCCAACAAGCCATCTCTCAGAGTGGTATGCCACACAACAGCCAAGCAGGGCCACATCCAAAATCCCAAAAGCTGCCTCCAAAAATGGATAATTTTGCATTTTTCATCATTTTCGTACACAGAGACCGTAAATCTGACTGAAATGCAATTTGGCAAATCAAGAGATCTACCATGCCCCACCATGCATTCCAAATTTCAGGCAAATCCATTGAATAGGTCCAAAGTTATTAATGGCCAGACTTTTGACTTTGGTATGTAAGTGACCACTGAACCCTAACTATAGTGGCATGACCATGCCACTATAACATATACATATATATATATATATATATATATATATATATATATATATATATATATATATTTATATTAAATATTGCAAAAAAACTATGTTAATGCTCCAGTTAGGATCAAAACAACAAAAATTGGGAAATGAGGCATTAGGGTTTCCAACCCTAACACCCCACCATCCCAAACCAAGCAGGTGTGGTGTGTGCCTTGGGCTTCTCAAGCCTAACACTCACTCCATTCCATTTTCAAATAAGGTCAGATGTGTAGATTTTACAAGAATTGGGTGACTGTTAGTCTTGAGAAGCCCAAGGCACACCCTACACTAGCTATTCTGCCTGGTTTGGGAGGGCGAGGTGTTTGGGTTGGAAACCCTAATGCTTTATTTCCCAACTTTTGACACTTCGACCCTAACTGGAACATTATTGAAGTTTTTGCAACTTATTTCCTTTCTTTTTAAATTGTATAATAGTATCCCTATTTTTCTGTGGGAGTGCAGGGTCTTTTAGACACTGTGCTCCCATGCATTTTGTTGTGGGAGCACAAGATCCTTTGTACCCTGTACCCCAGGCATGCATAATTATACCAGGTTTTCTTTTTATGACATTTTTCAGTACCAGATATTCACTGCCCCCCCCATCTTACATGTGTCTAGTATACATTATTAATAATAGCCTGTATGTGTATGTGGCACCCTGATCCCCATCTTCTTAAATTGGTAATGCCCCTGTTGGTGGTTTGTGGCACCCCCACTCTCCCATGTCTATCCCCGGTGTCTAGTGGCACCACACACCCTCCGATCCCCATATTTTCTTTAATTAATTTTTCCAGTGGTGGTTAGTGGCACCCCCACCCTCCCATACAATTTTTGTTTTATCTGTGGTGTCTTGTGAAATCCCCCCACCCTCAAATCCCCATATCTTTAATTTATTCCCCTATTGGTGGTTAGTAGCACCCCCCATCTTCCCTTGTCTATCCCTGGTATATAGTGGCACCTCACTATCTGAGCCCCATATCTGTTTTAATTTATAATACCCCATTGGTGGTTAGTGGCACCCCTCAACTTCCCATATAAATTTTGATTTATCCCTGGTGTTCAGTGGCACCCCCACCCTCCAGTCTCCATATCTTTAACATATTCCCCAGTTGGTGATTAGTGGCACCCCTCCACCCTCCCATGCCACTGTCAAACTGAAAAACAGAAAACTGTCCCTCGATGTCTTTTTTTAGTTTTACAACCTGAAAAAAAGTCTACTGCCGATCACACCTGCCCCTCCCACTCCACTTCCCACTGTGCACACACCACCCTTGGCACCCCCACATGCCCTCACTCATCTTAACTGGCAACACACTGAAAATGCAGTCTCCAATTGAAGATGCATCTTGCTGCCGGAACCAGTGTCTGCTCTCTGACAATACCTTACATGGGTGAGGAAGGCTGAGCATCCCAAAGGATGCTCTCCTCCTCTGGTTAGGGATGGCAGTCATGCTGCACTGGAATACTGCCACCTGGAGGCCACAAGTGACAGAGTGTTCAGAGAGAATTACTGGTTGTGGGACACTGGTGGTGATGAACTCAATGCTTGTATGTGAGCTTACATACCATCATGAAACTGGCATCACAGGGCAGAAAACCAGGAGGGAAAATCCCAGACAGAGCAATGATGAGAGGTATGATCCATTGCAGGACCTGTGTCAGCAACAGGGCCCTCCTTCCTCAAATTGGATCCATTCTCTGGTGGGTAAGAGGATGCTTGCTGACCTTGCCATGGGGTGAAGCCATGGGGGAACAATAGAGGTCAAGCTAAGTCCCTGGGATGCTATGTGATGGGGGGGGGGTGACCAGGATAATAGGGCATGTACCAGAGGAGCATAAACAAATTAACAAAAAAAATAGTAGTGAACAGCAGAATACTACTATGGATTTATATATTTCAAAATATATTATACAATATTACTAAAATAGTCTGAGAAATAGAGCCTTCTGATTGGCAGTAAGCATTCTATAGGCCTTATGTTAATCTTTTATTAACATACATGTAGAGTCTAATCATATGCTGACCAAGGTACCAAAAACTTTTCTTATTATAATAGCAATAAGGCATTTCCAGGGCTTATGTTAATTTTGTTGATTAAAAATTTGGTAACTGGGAAAAGCACACTGAGCCAAGGCTCATTTCCAGGTGCGACCTGGGGACAGGGTGTACAGAAACAAACAAAGGGATGCAAAAATACAGAATAATAAACAGACATACAAAAAAAATACACTTTTTAAGTTAAGTTACAAGCCATGTATACAAAAGGCAAAACAAGAACTGTATGACATGTCAAAGCATAAACAGAGGTAGCAGTTGTAAAATATGATAGAAGGCAGGGGGAGGACAGATGTTTTTGTCCTGAGATTGAGCTGAGGACAGCAACAGGCTGTAACTGGGGATGGTCAGGGGAGGTACTTAAGTGCAGGACAGGCAGGGATGAGGTAGACTCTGGGGGAAGGATAATTCCAGGGGGAAGGGAGTGAGACAGGAGAAAAGCAAATGTAATTCAGAGGACCTAGCACAAGGGGGAGTGAGAGTCAAAGTAAATTGTCAGCCAGTGATAGGGGGTGGCTGAGATATAAGGGAAGAAAGGTAATGCAAAATGAGCAGTAAGAAGTGAGAGATGTAGTAAGCAAATCCCAGAGAAATGAGTTGTGTGGCTCAGTTTAAAAGGGTGACAAACAGGGAATACAGAATATTAGGGTGGTATGAAGTGGAGCCACTGGGAGTAAGGCTGGAAGGGGAGGAGTCTGAGGAGCCTTTTAAAAGAAAGGAGGAAGGAGGATAGATGAAGGTCAAGGGGGTAGTTTATTCCAGAGAGAAGGGAAATGAAAGGAGAAAGCAGATTGACCAGAAACAGAGTGGGGGTGAGGAAAAGAGAAGGTTTGAGGGTCTCTGTGATGAAGGGAGTAGTTAGTGGTGGTCACCTGGGAGAGGTGGGAGGAGAGATAGGAGGGGAGGGTACCAAACCAGAATTTAGCAGTGAAAGATGCACAGTGAACCAGTCCCCTGTGGGGCAGGGGAGCAAGTGATACAGCAGAGTAAAGAAGACAGTGGTGGGTAAGAGGAGGAGAAGCTGTGGTGAAGCAGCAGAAGGAGTTTAACAGAATATTGAGTTTGCATAAGGAAGCATGAGAAGTCATGCCATACACCACATCAGCATAGTCAAAAGTGGTTAGTATCATTTTGGTGACAGGATCATGATGGATGGGGAGGAGAAGGCAGGTTTTGTGCTGTAGAGGGAACCTAGTTTAGGGCAAAGCCTGGAAGAGATGGCATCAATGTGACTGGAGAAGTCCAAGTGGGAATCTAGCCAAACCCCTAAATATTTGAAAGCTGAGATATTTTCAAGGCAAGAACCATCCAAGGTAGAGAAGGTTGGAGGGTGCTGAAGGGTGGCCAGTTTTTGTCTGGTGCTGTAAGTCATGGCCACTGTTGTTTTACATTTAGTTTGAGCTTGTTTTCCAAGAACCAGGACTGGACTCTATTGAAATCATCCTGGAGGTGGGCCTGCACACTGTTGACAGAGGGCCCAGAGAGGAAAAGAATAGTAACATTGACATACATATGTATTTCAGCACATCTGAAGACTAAGGAGAGGTTATTTATAAATAGGAAGAAAATGATAGGGCCAAGGATGGAGCCTTGGGGAACACCGGAGAGGATTGGTAGTGGGGGGAGTAGACCATCTCCTATTTGAATCAACTGTACCCTATCATGAAGATAGGAACTGAATCATTTTACCACAGGAACCGCAATACCAACAGACATGAGAGTTTGTAGTAAGAGGGGATGGGAGATGGAATCAAAAGCTTTTGCCAGGTCAATGAAGATGAATCTGGCTCTTGTCCATCATGGAAAGTATTGAATCTGTGACACACAGAAGAGAAGATATGGTCGAGTGGTGCTTCTGGAATCCAGACTTCACAGGAGAGAGAGTGTTAAAACTAGCAAGGTAGTCAGACAGCCTTGAGTGGATGAGAGATTCTTGTAGTTTGGCTAGGGAGGGGAGGAGGGAGACAGACCTATAATTACCAAGGGCCAAGGGGTCCCAACCCTTATGGAGTGGAAGGACTTTAGCTGATTTCCAGGCCTTGGGAACAGAGGAAGTGGAGAGAGAGAAAGATTTAGGATGTGTGTGAGTGGAGCTGCAATGGCAAATGCAGAGATGTGGAGAAGCTTGGGGTGGAGACCATCAGGGCTATACTTAGAGGGGTTTAGGGCAAGGAGGGCAGAGTAGACTTTGAGAGAAATGAATGGGGGAATTGATAAGTGGGGGTTTGCCAGGTGAAACCAATTGGGCTGATGGGGGAGAGGTAGGAGGGGGGATCTGGGATCAGGGAGAGCACAGGTGGCAAAAAAATTGTTGAAAATATTGGTGACCAAATCAGGATCTGAAACAGGTTACCCATCAGCAAGTAGAACTGGTGAGAAATATTGGGTTGGAGGGTCTAGAAGGGAGAGAAGAACCTTCCAGAATGATGCAGGAGTGTGGTGATCCTGCTGTAGGTGACACCTGAAGTAATTAGTCTTGGAGAGACAAATGGCCTTAGTGCAGTTATTCCTGAGGGCTTTGTATGCTTGAAAGTCAGCCTGAAGAAGAGTCACTTTAGAGTGGCGTCAAGCTTTATCCCTAGCCCTGCATTTGGCTAGTCGGTCAGCAGTGATCCAGGGGTAGTGGTGTCTCTTCACTCTGACTCTTTTTAGGGGGGTCATGATGATTCAAAATGTGCAAGAAGAGGTTGGAGAAAAGAGACAGAGCAGCATCAATGTCACATGCAGAGTAGATGGGAAGCCAGTCAGTCTCTTATAGGTCTTGTTGTAGGGCAGTGATATCTAGATTGCATAGGAAGTGGGACTAAATATACTTGGGGGCAACATGGGAGGAGTGACTCTTCCAAATACAGTAAGTGATGCAGTAATCACTGATGGTGTCAGATAGTATTCCAGATGCAGTGATATGGTGGGGGTGAGAGGATAAAACCCAGTCAAGCAGTGTGTGTGGTTCTGGGAGCAAGGGTTTAAGCGAGTGGGATTTCAGATCAGTTGAGCAAGGTTTAGAGCTTCTCTTTTAAGGATGGTGGACCTGGTGGAGGAAGACAGCCAGTCAAGGTTGAAATCCCCAAGTAGCAGCAGCCCCCCACTAGAAGTAAGGGAGGAGATGATGGAAACCAAGGCATCAGGGAACGTTTTGGGTGGGGCATAGAGAGCACCAATATAGAGTGCAGCAGAGGAGGGGATGGATAGTTGAGCTAAGATTACTTCATGGGAGGAGGTTCTGGTCTCCTAGAAGATCATAAAGCAGGAGATAGATTGTCTAATGTACAGGGTGATGCTGCCACCATGCTTCCCTTTATCTTGATGAAATCAATTAAACTCAGGAATGGAGATGGCAGAATCAGGGATGTTAGCCGATAGCCAGGTTTCAGTTACACACAGGATATCTGAAGGATATTGAGAAACCCATGCTTTAAGCAAGTCAGTTTTAGGGAGGAGGCTGTGTGCATTAAGGTGAAAAGGCTTGAATCCCTTGGGCAGGGAAGAAAAGTTTACATTGGAGACTGTAGGGGTAGAGGCCATAGTAGGGGAGTTGGACAGTGGGCCAGGAATGGGATGAACATCACCAGAGAGTAGCAGTAGAATTAGAAATAGGGGGTAATGAGGAGGGTACCTTCACCTTCTGTGGGTGTGAGAGGAAGTTCCAGGAAAAGGGGATGTGAGGCAATACAAAGATTCCAGGTTACAAAGAGTGGATGTAGCAACTCAGAGTGAATGAAAGGAGTGGGGTAGGGGAGAGGAGGGACAGTGGTAGGAGGCAATGAGGGAAGAGCCAAAGCTGAGAGGAGAGAGAAGGGAGAACAAAGCAAGGGGGTGGGGCAGGGAAGAAAGATTAGGAGGGTGGGGGGGCATGCCAAAGGGTTGAGAAGTGAATGAGGGAAGAGTCATGGAAAGGGATCAAGGAGGGGAGAGCAGTAACAGATAGATAGTTAAAGACATGGCAGGGAGAGAGGAAGAGGTGGGCAGGTGTAATTATACAAAAAAAACAGGATGAGTTAGGCCAGGACAGTATGAGACTGCAAAAAAAGGAAAAAGACAGGAAGCCCCAGAAGAGTTGAAGAAGGGGAAATTTAAGGCTTTGTGACTATCCAACCACCACAAGGAAGCATAAAGAGGGCTTGGTATGTGCAGTTTTGAGACACTGTGAGCTCAGCAAGAAGGGCAGGAGCTTACAGAGCTTACAGAAAAATTTAATTGGTGACTGGAAGAAAAGGGATGAGGTCTGGCTGAGCAAAGACCATTTAAAGAGTGTCAGGGTCATGGCGGTCATGGTGCGGGTGGGTGGATGGGAGAAAATTTGAGCTAGTAAGCAAAATCAGACCTGCAGACAGGGCAAGGCCACAGAGAAAGCTGAGCAGTCTAAAGCCTGGGCAGAGTGGGTCAGCCAATCAGGTGCTGGGCATGTAGTCTTGAAAATTCAGCAGTTACCTTGTGGCTGGAGTGTTGAGCAGAGGCAGTGCCACAGGAGGGGAAGCCTGCTCAGGACTGGGTCTCAGTCTGGGAGAGAAAAGAGGAGAAGTGAATTAATTTCAGTGCTGCTAAATTGGGGGGTGGGATTTTAGAGGATGGCTAAGAACAGGCAGGAGATAGTAGTCTAGCACAGAGAAAGGGGGTCTAAATTGGTGGGACGGGTCAAAGGATCAGAAGGAACCAGCAGGAGGGGGGTTGCCAGGAGACCCACGCAGAGCTGGGCAGCTTGAGCAAGGAGGAAAGAGGAAACTTTGAGGAAAATGGCCAGAAAGGCTAGGGGAAGCAGGACACAGAAAAGAGAGGAGAGAAGAAGCTAGGCACTCGTTTACAAAAAAAAGCAATACAGTGCTAGAGTACACAGCACAGTCAGTTAACAGGATTCACAAGTTAAGATTTAAACAGCAGCAATCTGGTTGATAAGCAATTAATTAATGCAGGCAGCTAACTAGTGCAGAGCAATTTGAATTAAATTTGAGCTAGTAAGCAAAATCAGAGCTGCAAGCAGGGCAAGAACACAGAGAAAGCTGAACAGTCTAAAGCCTGGGCAGAGCGGGTCAGCCAATCAGGTGCTCAGTGCGTAGTCTTGAAAATTCGGCAGTTACCTTCTGGCTGGAGCTTCCGGCAGCAGCAGCACCATGGGAGGGGGAGCCCGCTCAGGGCTAGTTCTCAGTCTGGGCAAAAAGAAAGGGGAGAACAGAATTAATTTCAGTGTGGCTAAATCGGGAGGTGGGATTTTAGAGGGGAGGGCTAAGGACAGGCAGGCGACAGTAGTCTGGGACAGAGAAAATAGGATCTAAATCAGTGGGATGGTTTTGTGAGTCAAAGGATCAGAAGGAACCTGTGTGGGGGGCCGGGGTTGCCAGGAGACCCATGGCAGAGCTGGGCAGCCTGAGCAAGGAGAAAAGATGAAAATTTGTGGAAAATGGCCAGAAAGGCTCAGGGAAGCAGCACACAGAAAAGAGAAGAGAGAAGAAGCTAGGTACTAATTTACAAAAAAAGCAATACCGTGCTAGAGTACACAGCACAGTCAGTTAACAGGATTCACAAGTTAAGATCTGAACAGCAGTAATCTGATTGATAAGCAATTAATTAATGCAGGCAGCTAACTAGTGCAGAACAATTCAAATTAAATTTGAGCTAGTAAGCAAAATCAGAGCTGCAAGCAGGGCTAGACCATAGAGAAAGCTGAGCAGTCTAAAGCCTGGGAAGAACGGGTCAGCCAATCAGGTGCTGGGTGCGTAGTCTTGAAAATTCAGCAGTTACCTTCTGGCTGGAGTTTCAGGCAGTGGCAGCACCGTGGGAGGGAGAGCCCACTCAGGGATGGTTCTCAGTCTTGTGACTGGAGCTTTGGGCAGTGGCAGCACCTCAGGAGGGGGAGCCTGCTCAGGGCTGGTTCTGTCTTGTGGTTGGGCCTTCAGGCAGTGGCAGCACAGCAGGAGGGAGAACCCACTCAGGGCTGGTTCTCAGTCTTGTGGCCAGAGCATTGGGCAGTGGCAGAGCCGTGGGAGGGGGAGCCTGCTCAGGGCTGGTTCTCAGTCTTGTGGCTGGAGCTTCAGGCAGTGGCAGCACCATGGGAGGAGGTGCCCACTCAGGGTTGGTTCTCAGTCTTGTGGCTGGAGCATCAGGCAGCATCAGTACCATGGGAGGGGGAGCCCGCACATGGGCTGGTTCTCAGTTTGGGTCAGTTAATCACCCTTCAGTGGCATGTGGCACTCAGCTATGCCTTGTGCAAAATTACACTAGAGGGTGATTAACAGACCATTAACATAACCCCCGGTCATAGCTTATTGCTTAAAAAACACCAGCTATATATAATATTCACTCATTTCAACACAATCCATAAACATGAATAAAATTATAGTATTGTATCTGACTTCAGTACAAACACAACATTTCTTAATTACATACCAGCCTAACACATAGCTAAGTTCACCTGTACCACAACATTAACATAATTCTTAAATTCAGTAAAAATATGTAAATTACAAAACACATCAGTATAACATTCAGTCATTTCATCACATAACTAAATCCACTGAAAATATGACTAAAATAACAGTAGTGTATATAACTTCAAAAGAAACGAAACATTTTATAACTACATGCAAACTTAAAATACTACTTAACTGACCTATACCACAACATTTCAATTTTAAAACAGAAGTAACTCATCATAAATAATCCAGTTAATCATAAATCATGTTACTACTATATCATTTTAACTACTATAGTATTCTAATACTTAATACATGTCAAACAAATTTCTATGATACAAATAAAAGAACAATTTACCACCACAAATGTCAGATAAAAGAGAACAACCCCTTACACAAGTTCCCTTACAAACTTTCTAAATCCCATCCAAAATCAACCAATAAAAAATGATCCACTGTTAATGAGAAAACTACTGTTGCCAGCCCTCTGGTGCAGCAGCAAGGTATCTGCTTGTGATGCTGACACCCCGGGTTCAGGAACAGACCTATTGGGCTGGAGGGCCAGCAGGGGGAGAGAGGATTGAGCATTCAGATCGGCTGCCAGGGAGGTTGGAGCAGGAGGGATGCTAGACCATTGTGGAGTAGTGGCTGTAGCAGGAGTCAGGAAAAGGCGCTCTATTTTCAATAAAAGGTATGCCACTGTTGCCACACTAAGGATTTAAAATTTGCTGACCTTTCCAGTCCATCTTTGAAGCCCGCTCTAGAAGAGAGTAAGAGACTGGCAGAGTGGGAGAGGCTCCAGGTCACTAAACATCCCGCTGCTAGGTTGAGACCTTTACTGGTGGAGAGGAGCTACTGGCAGAGTGGACAGTTACAGTGGGTTCTGCAGAGAGCTATTGGTCTGGCAGGCCTCAACACTTTATTACCCTCATATCAACAACCTTTGCTCGACAAGAGGCATTGGGGCTATTAAAGGGAGTTGTTACAGAAAATCTGTTACAGAAAATAGTTGTGTAGAAACTATCAAACTCTTGATTGTTATGAGAGTGTTTTTGAGAGCATACAATATTTATACAGCTGTGCATACTTTGTAGATGCTCTCTAGGGATCTTGAAACCTCCGACAAATGGTTACTGTTTGTTTATTGCTTTCATGAATCCAGAGTGTTAGAAGTGTTAGATGTTTTAGATATTTTAGTTTTGTTCACATTTTGCCAATACCTCTGAGACTGAGTCTAAAAGTAGTGCTTCTGCACTTGTCCCGCACTTGTTCCAAGTAGACTCGACCCGCTTGTGCATATCAATCTAATCAACCTCACAGTTTCAGTTGGGAGATATTTTACACACAAACTGGTGATATTTAAATATATTTTTATTTGTTTTTATATATTTCATTTACACCTATGCACAAATTTGAGGGGTTTTAGAAATAAAAAAAAACTTTCAAGAAACCAGGAAGTAGTGATTGGATTGGAGGCACATCAACACGTGACTAAGAGGCATAAAGTGCAGGCACTGGCGTATTTTGGACAGATTCATCATTACCAAGCACACTAGAGAGGACAGATGAATAGATGCACTTTCTGCCTCATTTATATCTTTAGATTCCTTTTATTTTTGAGTTCTCCAAGTTTTTGGCTCCTGGCCTTTTATTAAATTGTTATCTCAAGGTCCTGTTTGCAAGTTTAATCTTGGGCCGCGAGTACATTCTGATCAAGTGCAAAATACTGCTTTAACCATTTTATTTTCTTGCTTGCCGCTAGTTGGAGAGGAGTTTTCTATTTTTACTATTTTGGATTCTTCTTGATCAAAATAGTCATTGTTACCAAAATGGTTATACGGTATAATAACTAAGCAGCTAAGTGGCCATTAGTCATTTGGTTTAACCAGAAGATAAAGTAAAGCAGGAGCAACAGAAGTGAGTAGCATTATGAAATACAGTGTGTACCAGCTGAGAAGTAAGTACAATTCTGTGGCTTCATTAAGGTACTCATGCTGAGTGCAAAATTACTGTATTTTCTAGGGATAAATATTTGAATAGCTGTAATTAGTGAGCATAATTAATTGCTTTCAGATGTTACCGGTTTTGTTTAAATTTCTTCTGTTGTAGTGACGCATGCAGAAGAACAATATGAAAAAGCTTGAAAACAGAGTTTTATAAGGCAAAGGGTGAAACAAGGACACTGAGAACATTTAGGAGAGCTTGGCCAAAAATATTACGAAGTAACTCAAAGTAACTCGAAGTTACCTGAACCAACCTGAAGTAACCGGACATGAATTCGAAATTCGGGAGTAGAGGAATAATCGTATCTGGCCATGAACATAACATAAGGTTTTCTTCATAAGAAGAATGAGTAAAGGACTGAAACAAGCTAAGTAAACAGGGAAACTGAATTCAGAGATTTTGAAAAGGCTTGCAGGACATATTAAGAACTTTCTTTTGCTTAAATTACACCTTGTATAATTTACATGGTTTACATTAAATTTATAATATGTAGTGAACCACCTGCAATATATGACATTAATATCATTGTCATATATTAAGACATATTAAGTCATAAAATTGTAGATATATTTTATTATACATATAATCCTGCTGAATTCTGTAAAAGGGAACATTATTGCAGTATATAACTTATGAGATGAAGCAGGGCATCAAGGTACTAGCATAGTGAGATATTTATTTAATTATTTATTGAAATGTTTCACCAGGAAAGACATGCTGAGCAACAAGTTGCTCATCTCCTGGTGCATCCAGGGGGAAGGGTATTGGAGGAAAATACAGTCATATACATAATACTTGAGCACAACAGTGGAGTAATATATAGCATAGATAAAACAAGGAACAATTGGCATAGTAGTGTTGCGTATGTACAACACATACAGCATACAAAATACAATCATATACATACAATATACATAATACTTGGGCACAACAGTGGAGTAATATACAGCATAGATAAAACAAAGAAACAATCGGCATAGTAGTGATGCATATGTACAGTATATACAGCTTATACAAGATCAATGATGAAATAGGTATAAACAATTTAGAAATTAGCCTGGGAAGTACAGTATAAGTACAACAGACAGAGACAGACTCATTAAAAGTACAGTTCATAGAGAGGAAGTTGTGCAGAGTTGAGGAGGAATGGGAGGATGAGTGATGAATCTGGTAAGGGAGTGAGTTCCAGAGCTTTGGGAAGCAGTATGAGAAGGCAGGCTGACCAGCAGCAGTAGACCTATGAGGGACTACCAAGGTTCGGGAGTCATGTGATCTAAGGGTGTGAGCAGGAGGGGGTGGGGAGAGAGAGAGAAGGAGAGATAGGATGGGAGCGAATCAAACTAAAACTTAGAGACACATTTAGCACAACGATGGAGGCATCTGTTTTCAAGTGCTGGGAAAGCCAGGGAGTGATAGAGTTGGCAGTGATGGGTGTGAGAGGGAGAGTCTAGAGCAAAATGACAGAAAGAGTTGAAAAAGGTGTACAATTTGGCTAAGGAAGTCTTGAGAGCAGCACCGTAGACTACATCACAGTAGTCAAATATGGGCAGAATCATCTTCTGGACAATGTCATGCCTATCTGGGAGAGAGAGGCAATTCTGGTTTCTGTATAAGGCATCAAGCTTGTGGCAGTTTTTTCAGGATGGTGTCAACATGTCCAGAGAAGTTTAGATGCTGGTCAAGTCAAACCCCATGGTATCTGAAAGAGGAAGTGTCCTCAAGGATTATCTCATCAGGGGTGTGGAAAGTGGGCAGGAGGGGAGCCTGGATAGTCTCTGCCTAGTGCCGATGGTCATGGAGACTGTTTTCTTGGCATTTAGAAAAAGCTAATGTAAGCAAAACCAGTGTTGAAATTGGTTGAAGTCAAGCTGAAGTCTGGTTGCCACATCAGAGGGGGACTGGCCAGATGTGATGAGGACCATGTCATCCACATACATATGGATGGAGGAGGATGTTCAGGCAGACAGAAGGTCATTTACAAAAATGGAGAACAGTAAGGGACTCAACACCAACCCTTGCGGTACCCCAGTATTAATAGGGAGTATGGGAGATACTGAGTCAGCAGTTCTGACAGACTGGGTTCTACCTACTAGGTAGGCTCTAAACCAGTTAATAGCTGAGTCAGTTAGGCCTCCTGAAGCGAGGTGTTTAAAAGTAGGGAGTGGGAGACTGTATCAAAAGTCTTGGCTAGATCAATATAAATAGCAGAAGTGATTTGGCCACTGTCCATCCCAGAGAGGATGGAGTTACAGAGCCTAATCAGGGAGGTAGTGATGGAGTGATACTTCTAAAACCCAGATTGGAAAGGAGTGAAAAAGTTTGAGTTACAGAGCTAAGAAGAGAGTTGGTTGAGGACCATATGCTCTTGAAGCTTAGCAAGGGTAGGAAGGAGGGAAATAGGTTGGCAGTTCCCAGGTGAGGAAAGATCACCACCTTTAGGTAGTGTGAGAACAATTGCATGCTTCCAGATAGCTGGGATAGTTGCCTTAGTGAAAGAGAGATTAAGGAGTACAGACAGAGGGGCTGCAATAGCCAGGGCTAAGAGATATAGTAGCTTTGGGTCTAAGCCAGGGGAACTGCCTTTAGTGGGGTTTAGAGCAAGTAAGACACCCAAGGTATAGGAAGGAGTAATACTGGAGAAAAAGAAACAATTTGTCATGGAGGGTACACGGGTGAGTTGGGGTGACTACAGGCTGTGCAGAGGGTAAGGAGGAGAGGAAAGCAGAAGCACATGAAGTGAAATGTGATTAAATTCACTAGCAAAACTAAGGGTGGTCTGAAATTAGGGTATTGTTTATATTACAGAGGGGGGAGGGAGAAGGGGGAGAGAGAGTGGACGACTTTCCAGAATTTAGGATTATTTATGTTAGATTGAAAGGTGGAGTTAAAGTATTTGGCCTTAGCCAGACGAGTTGCTTTGGTTCATTTATTGCATAGGATACGGTAGGTGTTGTAATCTTTTTTGAGGTTTGAAATTTTATTGACATTCCAAGCTAGATCATGGATTCTTTGGCATGCCAGGAGTTCAGGTGAGATCTACGGAAAGTGAATCCCATGGACTCAGACCAGCCGACAGGGGGCATGCTCGTTCCAAACATAGAGAAATTTGGCTTTAAAGTAATTAGCAGCCGAGTCTATCAACTTCATTGAGGAGATGGGGTCCCAATTTAGGTGTGCTAGGATGTGTAGAAGGGGGGTGAAGTTCAGGGATTTATATGAATGAATCAGTAAGGTTTTGTGGGGGGGACTTGATTTTGTGGCTTTTGCATACTAGAAAGGTCATGAGGTGGTCACTTAGGGCGTTGGCAAGGATTCCAGATTTAATAACCCTGTGTGGGTGAGAAGTGAGAGCCCAGTTAATTCAAAAATGATTGCTTGTTTTGTGATTCAGCTAGGTTGGTTCAATAAGCTGGGACAAGTTAAGGGCAGCGATCTCATTGCAGGCTTTATTAAGTGAGGGGGATAACCAATTTATGTTAAAATCACCCATAATATAAACTTCTCCCGAAGATGTGTGGTAGACTAAAGAGCTGATAAGATCTGTGGCAACCGTGGCGTGAAGGCTTGGGCGGCAATAGACACTTGCCACAAATATTGGAAAGGAGAAAGGGAGGGATAGTTGTAGGATGAGCACCTTACATGCTTTAGGGACAGAAATTGAATGGATGACAGAGAGTTGGATGGCTGAGGAGATGTAGACAGCCACTTCTCCACCCCTCCCTGACCTATGTTGATGGGAAATGGTGTAGCCCAGGATGGAGAGAGATGGGTCCCCTATTTTGCTATTAAGCCAGGTTTTGGATAAGATGATAACATTCAGGGTGAATGAGGCAACCAGAGGCTGGAGCAGGTCTGTTTTAGGGAGAAGGCTGTGGATGTTTAGGTGGGGTATGTTTAGGCCACAAGGGAGGCTGGGTGGGAGTGGCATATTAGAGCCAGGTGAGTTAGGTAAGGACGCTGGTGTGGTGGCATGGCACAGGCCGGGCTTGGGGTTTATGTCACCAGATGAAAGTAGGACTATAATGATAAGGAAGTAGAGTTTTACAGTGTTATGCCAAGGTACAAGGCACAATAGCCTTGAAGTTGGGGGGGAGTGGATGATAGAGGGAGGATGGAAATTTAGGAGATGAAGAAGTGTGTAATAAGTGAGTATGGAAAAGAGAGACACAGAGGGATGGAAATTGGCAGTGCATCCAGGAGAAGAGGAAGGGGGAAGGGGTAGTGGTGAAGTTCAAATCAGGGGAAAGAGGACTGGTGTGGTAGAAAGAGGCAGGCAATACAGGAAAGATGGCTGGGGAGTCAGAAAGGAGAGGGAGACAGAGGGTAGAGAGGATAAATAGTAGAAAACTGGATAAGACCAAAGCTATGATCAGGAGGGGAGAGAGAAATGTATGATCCAGTGAGGGAGAGAGAGAGAGAGAGCAAGAAATAAGTGGAGGCATGGAGAAGAGGGGAAGCACAGCAAAATGGGGGCCTGGAGTAGTTAAGGGTGGGGGAAATCACAGCATTGCCAAGTAATCTTTTTTTTTTTAAATTAAAGTTTATTGAGTTTTTAATTACAGAGCAAGAAGTGTTAGATACAAAAACAGTGCAGTTAGACAATAGAAACATGGACTGATATTGTACACTTCATGCTTTGCCCCTCCCTTCCATCCCCCCAACCATCCCTCCCAGTACTCCCCCAGCTCCCCCCACCTCACTCTATCCATTATTCAGACAGCTTTAATAGCAGCACTATAAGTATTATTTCAGAAGGCAATTTCATTCACAGAGTTACATCAAACTTCTCACTCTGAGGGAGGTGACTGTACTCCAGTTTGGAGCAAATATAAATTATGGAGTTTCTCCCAAATTCTAGTGTACTTTGGTAGGCAGCTCCTCATACTTGCTCTAAATTTTTCTACATTAAGATTAAACAATAACTCCGTCAGCCATTCTGTGTAGGTTAAAGGGAGATAATCTAGCCAATGTCACAACACTACCTTTTTAAGAGAGGAAGAGATTATAGCCATGTAAAATCTTCTAAGGTTCATTTTAACATTAGCATAGTCACCTACTAAGCACACCTCTGGAATGAAAAGTTGATAAATTCCAAGTAGGGGATCTGCTTTGTTCCTAATTGCATCCCAGAGCTCCTTCACAGGACGGCACTCCCAAAATATATGGTGGAGGGTACCGTCTGCCTGATGGCATCTGTTGCATAAGGAATTGGGCAACCTACCCACTTTATGCAATTTGGTTGGAGTCCAGAACATATTATTCAGAAACTGAAACTGCATTACCCTTAATTTATCCTGGGTAATGTGTCGGTAAGTATGTTGCCCTATAAGCTCCCATTTGCATTCTGTCTCTGGGAATTGGTCTACCCTTTAATGAGGCTTTCCATCAAGCTCCACATATGCTTGGTTAAATAGAGAGCTATGTAACTTGGACACAGCATGTGGTTCCCATACTGTTTGAGAGAGAGTTTCAAAAAAGGTTCCGAGAATCACACCTCCCCTGACCCCTGCTTGTATTTGTACCAACAAATGTCTAAGCTGATAAACCTTAAATACTTGATTAAATCCAATATGCTGTCTCCTAAGAATGGTTTCCACCGGGTCACATCTCCCTTCCTGACAGACATCTATGATTCTCAGTCCCTTCAACTGGGGTAGCCAGGTATCCGAGATCATCTTAACTCCAATCTTCAGGTTAGGATTATGACACAGTGGTTGATTGGGGTCACATTTGGCTGAGTACCTTAAGAATGAACGTAATTGAGCATGTATATGCACAAAGACAGGAATTGGAGTGGAAATCAATTTTGGGGGGAGGGTTTTCTTTACAGAGTATAATAGGGCAAGTGGGTCAACACCGGCTCCCTTAATTAACTCAATTTTCAATTTAACCCATGAGGGAACATAAGGTAAAGTGAGCTCTTCCACTGGGTCCAACAACCGTTTTAAGTACTTGCCCACACTGCTAGCCCAATAATATAAACCTAGATGTGGCAATCTCAACCTTCCTTTCTCTCTGGGGACCACAAGTTTATGGTAAGCCCTACAGAGAGTTTTTCCCTGCCATATAAAATCAGAGATGATTGCACGAGCTCTCTTATACCATTTCAAGGGCAGCCAAATATAGAGCATGTTAGTGGGATAAAGCAGCCGAGGCAAAACATTCATTTTAATAAGGTTGATGCAGCCGCAAAAGAAAGAGGAAGGTTGTGCCATCTTAGTAAATCTTGCTGAACAGTATTAAGTGTTTAGTCCAAATTTAGCTTAACTAATTTGGATTCCTGCCTAGTTAACACGATCCCCAAATACTTAAGAGTATGCAGGCACCACTGTAATCCTAGGTCCTCCACTATGTTTTTGTGAAGCTTTGAGTTAAGAGGAAACACCATTGTTTTCCCTACATTTATTTTGTAGTTAGACATTTTACTATAAGTATCTATTATTCCCATTACCACCAAAGGTTTTACTAGGGTGAATTAGATGGAGGAGAACATCATCTGTACATGCAGACACTTTAAATTCTTGAGAACCAATTACCACCCATTGTACCATCATATCCTGTCTAAATTTACAAGGAGAAGTTCAAGATAGAGGTTAAAGAGAGGGGGAAGGGGCATCCTTGTCTGGTGCCAGACATCAATGGGAAAATCGAAGGAAGAAAAAAACCCATTACCGTATATTCTTGCACTAGGGTGATTGTATAAAGAGAAAACACTTTTAATGAAGGGGAGGGGGAACACAAATTTTTCCATAGTCAGGGACAAGAACTGCCAATCCACTCTGTCAAATGCCTTCTCTTTATCCAGGGACAACAACCCACTCAGAATATTGGAGTCTCTGGACGCTGAGAAGACATGAGACAGTTTGTGCATATGGTCAGAGGGCATCCGGCCTGCCAGAAATCCAACCAGATCCTTATGTATTAGGTAAGGCATGACCTTCCCTAGTCTAGCCACTAGGATTTTAGCCTGGATTTTAATATCACAATTAATTAATGAAATGGGGCAGAAGCTGCTGATCTTGTCCAAGGGCTTTCCAGATTTGGGAATAATTATCATAAGAGCCTCAAATAGATGTTAATCCACCCCCTCTGAATTGAGTATAGCATGGAACAGTCTTTTCAACCTGAATACTAATTGTTTAATATAGCATTTATAAAAATTGAGGGAAAACCCATCCGGTCCCGGGGCCTCCAAGGACAGGGATTGAATAGCCTCCAAAATTTCTGTTTCAGAAATAGGGGAAGACAACCCCTCCTTCAGTTCAGCCAGAACCTTAGGGAGTTGAATAGTGGATACATATGTTCCCACTGTTGTTCTTTGAGGTTGGGAGGTCATGAGACTGTATAGGTCATGGTAGTATTGCTCAAATTCTTTTATTATATCCTGGGGAAGTAACTTAATTGTTCCATCTCTCAAGAATGTAATACTTTGTATAATTTTGGAGGATTCTTCAGCTCTTAATCTTAGGGCTAGTAAATGCTCTGATTTCTCCCCTTGATCTAAATATGTTACTCTAGTTTTGAGAATGGCGTATTCGCTTTCTCACTCAGAATTTCACTATACTGACTCCTAAGTCCAATCAATCTTTCTTTAATTTTTGCTGGGGTAGCCGATGAGAGAGTCCTTTCTATTTCCTGGATATTATCCAGGAGCTGCTTCGCCTTACTCTCCCACTTCCTTTTCCTATCTGCTGCTATTTTAATTAGCTCCGACCTTATAACACATTTCATGGCTCCCCATTTAATGTCCCCTTTACTAGTGGAATTGAGGTTCTCTGTTTCCAAATGTTCAGTGACCTGGGTAATATATTCTTTAATTTGATCTGATTTAAGTAATTGGTTATTCAGTTTCCAAATTGTTTGTCTGGGAGAATGGGAGTTGAGGTCCAAGGAGCATCATACCAGAGAATGGTCTGATATGACCCCCAGGACTATTACACAAGTTGACAGACCTGACAGCATAGTTTGACTGATTAAGAAATAATTCATCCTTGATCTGGTTTTGTGGATTTCTGATATAAAGGTGAATTCCCTAAGTTGTGGGTTTAGGACCCTTCAGGGGTCACATAGCCCTGCAGTGTCAAACAATTCCCTTATGGCTTGTTGGGCCGGGGTTAACCCAACTATTTTTTTCCCATCCTTGTCCATCTCAGGTGATAATGGTAAATTATAGTCCCTGCCCCCATTAAAATAGGGAGGTGAGCAAGGGGAGATAGAATCTTCAGCAACTCCAGGAAAAAACCTGATGAGTCCACATTGGGACCACACACACTACCTATTACTAACCTCGTTTGATTCAGAAGTCCCTGAAGAAAAATATAGCACCCATATGGATCTTTAATACATTGCTCACAGGCAAAAGGGATAGTTCTTGCTATTAAAATGGCAACTCCCCTACTAGCTGTGTTGTCCCCAGCCATACAGACTTGCCCCACAAATTGGCGTCTAAACAAATTAGCCTCCAACTCAAGCATATGCGTTTCTTGCAGACATATAATATGACTATTTTGCATCTGTAAATCCTTAAGGAGTTTATACCTCTTTGTCTTATTCCTGGCCCTTTCAACATTCCACGTAATACATTCATAATTGCTACCCATATATCATTAATAGAATATGAGTCCCCGCTCTGTTAGCCAGGATGTTTGCTCTCAAAGTCCTCTATTTTATATGACCTCCCATTAAATAGTATCTGCTTTTCCCTGAGGCAATGGTCATGAGCTGCCCCCTTCCCTTCACCCAAAGTCCCCCTTCTCCTCCCCAGACTCTCATCCCTCATATAACCCTCAATCCCACCCATAACTACTAACAATCCCTCCTAATAAGAAATGTAGTGTCCCTACCCCCCACCCGACCAACAAAAACACAATATGGTCCATGATTGCAAGAAATCCAACTTCCCTACTCTCCCTCCAGTCTAGCCCATCCCTTAAAACTTAGTCCTAAATTACAAGATCAAATGCTCTCCAGTGAGCTAACAGTACAGCTGATATCTCTAAGTAAACTCCCCCATCTCTAGGGGGAGGGTCCTATTAACGAAAGTTCTGTCTAGCAAAATTAACAGTCCTTAACTTCGTAGCTGTTATTGTAAAATTATATCATTCTGACCCATTACAAAAAGGCTGAATTTCCATAAAATATAATATTTGACATTAATTGTTGCTGCTCCTTGCAACCCCCTGCTGTGCCCACCAGAAGGGTAATACCAAAAGGTAACCTAACTCAGTCCAGGTCCAAATCCAAGACTCGAGGAACATTCAGTTACTTCATACTAGAGCTGCTTTCCAGAGACCATGCATTTAAAATATTTCAGCAGCAACAAAAACGAAGAAGAAAAAAAAAACTAGGAAAAAGAGATCTTGTTCTCTCTGATATATATAAAATTTGCAAATTGAAGTCCCAAACAGTATAAACATGGAACAAAACTAAACAGTACCATCAGGGTGAGTGGTGCAACCCAGAGTGACAAATTAACAGTAGACTTCTCAATACCCTTGGGGTAGTGAGCGCCATCTAGTGGCAATTCAAGGGCAACTGATGACAGAACATATATTCTCCTCTTGAATGCATGAAAGCTCACAAGGAAAATGGTATTCTCCTTATCTGTGGAACAAATTCCAGTAGTACCTTCTCACCGTAAAACCAGTCAAGTACCAGTTCCAGGTAGGACAAGTGATCTGTGTCTAGCCACTCTGCATTCCTAGCAGACTCGATAACATGGAGAGGGAATACCGTTGTAAGGAAAAGGTGTAGTAATTCAATTAGTGCCAGACATGGATAAAAAACAAGAGTCTGGAGCCAAACCCAGGGATAAAACAAAGCTCAGTGCCATAAGATATCAAAGACCCGCACTCCTAGTAATTAGATACTTGCATACCAGTGGATGATATTAGGTCAGCCTTCCTTGTAGAGATCAGGGAAAGCCACTTTCAGGCCAATGGTCACGGCATTGTCATCCTCATAGCTGATCCAGGAACCAGATATCAGAACTTGTAAACTGGCTGGGTAGCCCATAAGAAATTGGATGTTGGAGGCAATCAATTTAACTACTAGTGAGTTATACATCACTCTCTGTTGCTGAACAGTTAGTGGCAGGTCTTGTGCTACTCTCAGATGGGATCCCTCCCATTTTACTTTGTGAATCTCCTTGATTTTCATAAAGAATTATTACCGCTCCTGTTAATTCAGAAATCTGAATATGAATGGGTGCAGGGAGGCTCCAGGTGGTGGTATCAGTCTCAGAGCCCTGTGCACCCGCTCGATTGTATAGTTGGCATCATAGGGCATAGGGCCTGCTAGTTTCCCCAAAAGCTTCTGTGTGAAGAGGATTGTATCAGCTCCCTCCTCCTTCTCTGGCAGCCCAATGATAACTGCATTTTTTTGTCTACCCCTTCCCTCTAAATCTTCTATTTTACTTTCCATTTTGGTTAATTTTTGCCTCAGCATCACTATCTCTGGTTCTTGTCTAGTAAAATGTTTTTCCAGCAATATGACTCTGGTTTTGGTGTCTTCCATGTGCTTGGAAAGGTCCTCTAGAGCTTGGGTTACTGATTTTAATTCTTCTGTAAGTGAGAGCATTTCAGCCTGAAAGGGTTAAATTCAGCCAGAAATCATGCCAGAGTTAATGGCTTATTCTCCGAGGTGCCTAATTCAGCTTCTAAGTCCCCTGCAGATGGTGAGGCCTTAGCTTTCTTAAGGGCCTTTACCGGAGTGGCGGGTGGAGTATGTTTTGGCTGTGATCTCCACATTTTGACCTCCATTTGCCGTTTGGGATCACTGGAACTCCTCTGCTCTATTTTGGATCGGTAAATGACCAAAAACCTCCAAATATTTCAACTGTTGAATCGATAATTTAACAGTAAATAAGGATGGGTGGTTGGAGCTGCGAGTTCAGGGTGCTAGTCGGCAGCCTGCATCATGTGACTACTCTGCCAAGTGATCTTAAGGCTTCAGTACAGTGCTTAATTATAATAGCTCTAAAAGGTTCCTGAGTAGGAGAGAGTGATTTAGTATGCCCCTAGTGAAGATGTGATATGAGAAGCCAATGGGAAAGTAGACACTTAGGTCATATGACTGCCAGCAGCTATATAAGAAATTAGCACAGATAGGGCTGGAAGATGGGGGTGGATGGGTGGGGAGTCAGCATGAAGTGCCGGTGGGGCAAATCCCATGCCAACAGTTTGACTCTAAGTGCTAAGTGCTTGTAGCACAGGAAACTGCCAATGAAATGGGAGCAGATGGAGTAAAGCACCAATTAGAAAAAAATGCTGGAGAAGACACCCATGGTTCAGAGGTGCTGGTCCTTCTCAGAATCAATGTATATCTTATGTTGTGAAGAGTCAGGTGGTTGCAGGAGCTGGCAGTAGATGGCAGCCATAGGTGAAGCCATGCTGCAAGCAGCAGGACAGGACTGCCCAATCAGAGGCAGTGCTGAAAGGAAAGAGAGACAAGTGGGCTAAATTAAATAAGACAGTGAGAGGGAATGTCGGGGGGTGGAGTGAAGATAAGGATAGCGAGGGAGAAGGGCACTTAATCGGTGGGTGGAATTAGCCCAAGGTAACACTTAACAGAAATGAGGAGGAGGAGGGGGATTCAGTAAGACAGGATCACAAATTAGTTAACAGCGGCCACTTAGACTGGTGCCAATGTAATAACACCTGGGGGTATGATGCAGAGCAAAGTGGCTAGATGAAAGAGTAGCAGAAACAAGTGAAAATAAAGGGTGCAGATAGCAGGGAGAATAAAGAGTGGGCAAGGGAAAGGATTTAGAGTAGACTAAAACAGAAACAGTACAAGTGATAAAAATTTGAACTAACAGCCGCATATAAGAGTGAGATAAATAGTGAGCAAAGTAGCAGGATTTAGAGCAGACTGAGCATAACAATGCTAGCAATTAAATATGAACTAGCAGTCTCATACTAGCTGTACAGAACAATTCAACTGAGATAGGCGGCTAGAGAATTCATTAAACCCCACACAAATAATAGTTCAGTCCCACACAATAACATTTGAAATCCCATGATATAGTAAGCTACATATAGTAATTGGTGATCTAACATGAATGTGGAGTCTAGACATGGAAAAGGATCATTGGATAGCAGTAACTTAATAGATAATTCGGAAAAGGTACTGAATAAACTTGGTAAGCAGACAACAAAAACAATAAGGGGAAAACAAATAGAACTACAGAAAAAGAAGGACAAAGAAAGGGAAGAAAATCTTTAAGTAAACAAGGGGAGCAAAAAATAAAATTGATACAACCATTGATGACAAACATCTTAGAAAAGAATAGGGAACAGAAGATTACATCACAGATAGAACCTGAGAAAATTACATCACTAACCAGGAAGGATCCACATGATTTGACACATGACTTAGTACAATTAAAAGATTCAAATAAGGGAAAACCTTGCAAAACCTGGGCATTCTGAAGTCAGTGAATAAGGAAGTGAATAGAAGAGTGGAGGAAATTGAGGAAACAATCCAGACTAATAAAAGAATAGAACAAAAAATAAAAGAATATAAACAAAGTTTGAATAGTTCTGTGTTTACCTTTGAAGGAAATCAAGACTAAGTAAACCAATTAGACATGTCAATTTGGACATCTGAGGAAGGCACACAATTAATGAGCCCAACTAAACCAGATACACCAATTATGGAGAATATAACAAAAGGAGGTTGCAAATGCACTTAGAGATCCTTTCTTAGGAAATGTGCTGATATATTAGCAACTTGTTAGCATCAAACAAGAACTATCCTTTGTTAAAGGGATATGTATAGAAAACAAAAAACAGATTGACTGTATTAAGCAAAACAAGGATACTAATCATTACATAAGTAAGGAAGAAGTAAAGACAGATCAGAAACACCTGGGGTCAAAGAAGGAGAACATTAGATTTGAGGGTAACAACAAGTCTGATCCTATAATAGACATGATAAGGACAGACATGGAAAGTAGTGCATTTAATACTGTCATAACTGAAAGAGATATAGAGATGAATTCAGACTCTGACAATGAACTTATTATGTTGCCAGACGAGAATGTCAGAAATGATAGTATTACAATTGAATTAAAACAAAGAAATTAAAAATTGTGGGTAAATGCATAAGACAAGAGGAAAAGGAAAAACAAATAAGGAAGAACAAAAAAAGGGATGTGGTAGATTCGAACACCCTAGTTAATAAAGAGGGTTGAAAGGGAAGTTAGTAACTCAGACCCAGATCTAGAAATAATTGAAGAGAAGGATCAAGTAAAGAAGGAACATCATACTAGAATAGGTAACATTGAGCTTAAGGATGGACAATTATTCAGTAGAAAAAAGGAAACAACAAAACCAGTAAAGGCACAGGAAGTGTCGGCCTGGTGGCGTAGAGGGCCGAGGTGCTGATGCCTTATCTCGACCCACACCGGTGACCTGGGTTTGGGAACAGACTCAGGTTGCTGGAGGTCGGCAGGGGCAGGAGAGGATTGAGCATCCAGAGGATGGCTCTCCTCTCCTGGGGTGGGGGCAGTGGGTGGCCTTGCTTAGCAGCAGCCCCTAGTGGAGACTGGAGGCACAGGCTGAAGTGACACTCTGCGGAAACCAGGAAAAAAAAGGAAAATCCACACGGTGTCCACTGGATGATGGCTCTCTGACCCCCAACACCTCCAGAATCTCCAAGGAGTTTATTCCTCTGCCTCAGCAGTGTCCCTGGGTCCTAGTAAGAGTGCACTGGGGGATCCCTGCTACCCCAGTGCCTTCCTCCTCAGAGGAGGGGGATGCACCCGGCTAAGGTTTATGTCCGGGATACCCCAGAGGACCAGCTGTGATGCAAGGTTAGAGAGGAGGGCTTGAGCGAGGATGGCAGAGGTAAGTGGGAGAGGTCTTGAGGGAGCACAAAGGAGTGGTGGTCACCAGAGCTCAGGGGAGTGGTAAATATATAATAAAAGACACAGGAAGGGAAAGAGATAGCACAGACAAAAAGATTTAATAAGAAAAAAGTAAACTGTAAAAAAAACTAAGAGACAATGTAAAACTAAACAAACTATTAAAGGGAAGGAAAATTGTAATGACAAAAATAATAAGTGAGAAGATAAAGCATCAACTGGCTGTATTATAGAGAATATACAAAACAATACCAGAAATTCAAATCAAGAGGAAATAAAAGATAATACTGCAGGAAAAGAACATGAGAGAGAAGTTAATAAGATGGGAAATTGGCTCAAAAGGACATTGGACACTGATTATGTTCTACTACTATATAAGGTAAGCATAATCCCTGATAAAACTGAGAAAGCTTTGAACATAGAAACATAGAAACATAGAATTTGATGGCAGATAAGAACCGCTTGGCCCAACCAGTCTGCCCATTTCCCTACCTACTGGATAAGCTGCAGATCCTAGATAACCAGCAGCCTACTTCTTCCTACCCCCACTCCCTAGAATGGCCTTATGACTGTCCCATGCATGCTTGAATTCCACCACTGTTTTTGACTCCACAACCTCCTCTGGAAGGCCGTTCCATGCATCCACAACCCTCTCTATGAAAATAACACACACTTAAAACTATTTTTAGGGACACTATTACAAGGAAATAAAAACAATTAACCCATGTTGAATCAACTGAGTGTAATTAGACTGGTGAGGAATGTGGAGCTGGTCTGTCTTACTGATATCAGGCCAGTTTACTTACTCAAAGCAATATAAAATCAGAGAAATAAGATCAGGAACATGGGGTATGAAATAGAGAGTGTAGTGAATATCAAAGTATTATTCCCTGAATATTATGATAAAATAAAACATAATTGACATGAAGAACATGAATTAACCATTTCAATCTTTGGAATAAATGGGTTTTTGAATGAAACCAGGAGAAATTTGAGAACAAAGACAGTGGAGTTATTGCAGAATTTACTAAAATGAAAGAACCGAAACTCAGCTATAAAAAAGGTGGAAAGATGGGAGGAAAATGGCCAGCTAATATTCTGGGTAAACAATGAAATGGATTACCAGTTGCTTTTATCAAAAGCACATATTTTGGACAAAATGGATATCCACATTGTTGGAGAAGCTATAACACAGGTAATACTAGCAATAGTATCAAGTTCAGAACAGTGGCTGAACTTAATTCAGACAACAAACAGATTTCAAATATTGCAAAATTATATAGAAGATTGATGACCAAATGAAAATGTTTCTACATTTCCCAGATTGAACAAGTGCAATACTGAAATTAATAAGAGAAATGAGGAACCACAATATTATAATATATCATGGAACGTAGCAGGATTAAAAGAAAGCGTAGGGCCTACGGGCAGACTGGATGGGCCTAGCGGTTCTTATCTGCTGACAATTTCTATGTTTCTATGTTTCTGATCCATCCTTTTTAGACTATTTAAAAAGTTTCAACTGCATATGTCTCCAAGAAACTTGGACTAAAGATACTATAAATGTTGATGGGTATAAAACGTTTAGTAAAACAACCAAAAGTAAAAAAAATATGGAAGATTGTCAAGAGGTTTGATAATATGGTGTACAATTTTAAAACATTTTCAAACAATTGAAATACAGATTTCCTCTGAACATATTCTAGGTATTAAAATAATAGGAAAGATGAAGATAATTATAGTTTTAAATGTGTATATACCACCAGTAAATTCTAAATATGTGGAGACCCAAGTTTTGGACAGTTTAGAGAAGATTATTAATGACTGCACAGAGAGAAATCCTGACTGTGATATTGTGGTGATAGGCGATTTAAGTGCTAGGTTGGGGCAGTGTCTGAAGCCTCCCCTAGACATGGTTGACATATGCAACTCAGGCAAACTCATATATTAAAACAGAGAGGAAATACAAGGATAAGAAGTTAACAGATGGGTAAAAAGTTGTGAAATATAATAATGGATAAGTGTTTTGTAATAATGAATGGTACAACTTTGGGGGATCCACAAGGAAAATACACTTATATGGGCAGCAAAGATGCTTCAATTATCGACTTGTGTTGAATAAGGTACAATATAATAAAATTATTCAGGGATCTTAAAATAAGTGATCGATCAGAGAGTGAGCACAGCCCTATAGAGATACTTTATGTTTAAATATATGGTCAAGAATCTCCACCTTAAAAAATAACTAATAGGATAGTAGAGGTTAAATGGGAAATAATTGATACTTGCTTCTTTATTCAACTATTGAAAGATAGTGGTGCAGAGGAAGAAATAAGGAAAATTATGATTAATAAAGACCCAAAACATAGTCTGAAAGACCTAGGAATAACTTTAAAGGAAATATTATCTATATTAGTAAAGGTCTCCGAAATGAAAGTAAGAAAAGGAAGTAAATGTTTGATTCAGACTGTAAAACTGCTAAAAAAGAAATTAATAGGGTAGCAAGATATGTTAAAGCAAACCCATCAAGTGAGAATAAAAGTAAACTTAGCATATTATGGAAAGAATATAAAAAACTGTTAGGGAACACGAAGGAAGAATATAGAACTAAATTATGGGAGGAATTTGAGAAAGCTGTTTGGTTAAAAGATAATAGAAAATTGTGGAGAATGGTAGCAAATGGATGAGAGGCCTTTCCTGAAAGAGATTGAAATTCATATAGACCCAGATACTTGGGAAACAAATTTGAAGGAACTATTTTATAACCCTGATCAGTCCAACCAGGATAACAGAAAAAAGGTGGATTGGATATATTAAACAATTAGATAAGAGAAAGAGAAATAAAGGAAGCACTGTTAACCTCAAATAGACATAAAGCCCCAAGACCCAAGGGATACCATTGGATATATTAATGAATGACCCAGAACTTTGGATCCCTTGTCTTTATAATGTATATAAACATATATTAATATGGGCAGAATAATCTCAACATGAAAAGAAAACATCATAATTTCTGTTTTTAAAAAAGGAGACAAAAAGAACCCCAAACATTATAGGCCATTAAGCCTGTTAGATACCACACAAAAAATATTTTACAAGATTCTTAATAAAATAACTTTAAAATGGATTAGAGATTTAAATATAATTGATGAAGCACAGGCAGGGTTCATTCCAGGCCATTCCAAAGTGGACCAATGTTTTGTTTTATCCCATTTGATTCACAAGTACATTAACATCAAACAACAAAAACTCCACTATGTTTTTATAGATTTGCACGTAGCTTTTGATAGGGTAAATAGGGATAAACTTTGGATAGTATTGGAGGGTTATGGGATGGACCCAGCAATATTAAACATTACAATAGCATTATACTCAGATAAAACATACATAAGATATAATAAGGAAGGAAATAATACTGCAAAATCTACAACTAATATAGGTTTAAGACAGGGATGTGTTTTATCCCCTATCGTATTTAATTTGTTTCTGAATAGGGTTGTGGAGAAACTCTATGACACTAAGTTGTATATGCTGAGGGTGGGCTCCAGACACTGCCCCTATTTAGCTTACACTGATGATGTTGTCCTACTTTCCATAAGCTATCTGGGAATTAAAAGAAGTATACACAAGTTTCAAAAAGAATGTGATAAGGCATCATTGGAGATTAATTATGATAAACACCTTGAGAGGAAAGGGAGAGTTCATAGTTTAATCTGCAATAAACACAAAATAGAGTAAACATATTTTGCTATTTAGGAATAATATTCTCATGCAACTTAAGTGGGATGAACATATAAACAAGTTGAGACAGAAAATCAAGATATTTACCACAGTTGTAGAAGAGTTCTCTAACAAATATGGGGGACACTTCATTAATGGATGCATTTATGTATTAAATGCCAAATTAAAAAGCCAACTTTTATACAAGGCAGAGATATGTGGTCTTGAGAACACTGATACTATAGAAATTGTTGCAAATACATTTTATAAAAGATGATCCTGAGAATTGTCACTTAACTTCCTCATGCTCCCAGGTTGCATCTGGAAACAAGCTTCTGCTTAGTGTGCTACTCCTGGTTAAACAATGTTCCCTTTCCCCTATAAAAGACTTTTGGGTCTACCAACAGGTGCCCCTTCGACATTGGTTAGACTGAAATTAGGATAAACACCTGTTAGATGTAACATTGGGCAAAGGTTAACCATATTTTGGATAAAGACTTACAATATGGAAGAGAAAAGATTGCCTAGGAGATGTACAGAGGAGGCTATAAGTTACCTAGAAAAAAGGTTCTCTTTCCCAAGTTTACATTATTATAGAAAAAATGATAAAATGTTACAGTCTTCTGAATTGTCTGACTGAAAGCATCACAAAACTTTTAGAAGAGGTAGAAACATTTATAAAGAATAGAATAAGGGAAATGTATATGCAAAAAGAATTGGAGCACAATAAGAATGATGAAATAAGTGCTTGGTTAGCAGAAAATAAAAGACAATTTAGAAGGAAACTCTATCAGGTAAAAAGGAAAATGTTAAAAAATTTTAGATTTGGGTATAATGATAGCCAAAGACTCAGAGGGTTCTGTGATAACAACATTTTACAAATGTGCAAGGGTCAACTTGGGGAATACAACCTAAACCATTTACTAATGTTATGCCCCTTTATAATTATGAAATAAATGTGTATTTGGGTAAGATATTACCATCAGGTATGGAACCAAGATTCATTCCAAGTCAGTGCACTGTTGATGTCTAAAAATATTGAAATACTGAATAATGTTGCAATGTTTTGTAAAAAGATCAAATATAAGAAATTACACATCATACATAACAAATAGGTCAGTACAGGTGTAAAGTTCACTGTGGTTATTTACTTGAAGATGTAATGATTTGTGCAATAGAGTAAGACTGAACACTTGAATGTGTTTATCTGAAGTAATAACAGGTTAATTAAATTGTTATAACCCATTGCTTATTTATTGATAATATAATTTTTTATTGATTTTAAATATATTGAATGTTACTTATGTATATTTATGCATGCCTAAACTTACTGAGTGTACAATTTGTAAGGGCAATATTGTCTTGTCGATAAACTGAACTGAACTGACTGAACATTCAAAAGGCTGCTCTCCTTCTCCGGGGGGAGGGGGGGCGAGTGTCCGTCATGCAAATGGCCTCTGGCAGAGGCCAGGGGCTGTACCAAGCCAGTGCCATAACATAGTGGGAGGAGTGCTGAATGTTTAGCTCTTCAGTGCTGCTATGTCATTGCATGCCACACCTCTCCACCCCCACATTCAGCATAGTGAAAAATGCTGGCTTCCCCCACAAATGACACCCCGCTCCACTGTCACTCCTGCTCCACCTGTCCATGGCTCTAGGTTGGAGACTGAGCCATGTCAATTCTGTCATGGGGGTAAGCCAGGGTTTACTCTGTTGATTTCCATGGGTAGGGGATTGCCTGCTTGGTGGCCTTATCCGGGGGGGGGTAAGCCTGGAACTGGATCACCACCTAAGGTAAATCCTAACTGGTTAGTTGTGGGATGAGCAGTGCAGGGGCTGAGCCCCTTCATGGGGGGGGGGTCCCAGCATCAAAAAAGAAAAAAAAAAGAAAACTACTATAAATCTAGACCCCATTTCAGTATAAACAAAGTATTAGTTATGGCAATGCTATGTAATATAATTCAACCACTGAAAAATAGTACAATACTTTAAAATATCATACACCTAACGGTAAAGCACTTTATTATGAAAATAAAAAAAAATAGTTATCTCTGAATCCTTCAAAGGAACCAATCCCAAGAAAATATAAGTTAAACCCATGGATAAAAACCCAAATGACAAATGCCTATTCTATATAATTAAAGTAATTATTATGACTACTGACCAAAACCTCCCCAAATAAAACATATATTATATCACAATGAATCAAATCATTTCAAAATCCAAAGCAAAAGATTTATTATCATAAATGTCACATCCACCTGTAAAAAATATACATTGTAACACAACTAAATAAAGTATCTACAAATGGGATCTACTTATCTTGAGCAATACCACACAATACTTATACAATGGCTCAGAAGCAGATTGAATGGATTTTGGGAACCGCACTGATAAGAAGGGCAGAGGAACAGCTAGCACAACGGACCACACACTCAAATGTGGGGCTAGTCCTAATGTGTACTTTGTGGGCAAAAACATTTTGGTTTTCTGACTGTTTACTATAGTATAAGAGGTTATATCAGACTAATTTTGACTAACGTGCCCTGCAGGCTATTGAATCTTCTCACTACTGCCTACTGCTCTGATGTCATCTGCAGCGGATTCTGGGGTTTGTAGTAACAGAAGATGTCAACCTACAACTAATCAAATTTAATCTGCTACAATCTACTATACTATAATAAACAGTAAGTAAACCAAAATATTTTTGCACACGAAGTACACATTGGGACACCGCTCTACTCTTGAGTGTGGGGACCCTTGGTGGTGATTGTTCCCCTCTTTAAAGAGATGAATCAATGCATCAGTCTGGAACTACCAGGCATAATAGTGTTTGGGTGGTTAGATGTGGTATGCACTGGCATCAGCTGATACCTACACTCAAGCAATCACTCCAGAGAAATGCAGCTCTGTACGTTCTGATACTATACCTCATTGTGAATGACCTAGGACATATTTCTAGATGTCAGGTGATTTTAATAACCAAAGCAGATTTCAATTGGATTTGCTATAGGGTGCCTCATATTAAAATGCTCTTCTCCACAATCCCTCAGAGGCAGATTTGATTAGGGCAACATGGCATGGCATGGTGGGCATAGAGAATGCCCACCACAAAGTAAATATACAGATATCTGCTTTCCTGAGAGATCATATAATGATGGAAATTAGGAACCAAAATATAAAGTTTTCTAACAATTTATTACATTTAAAAGATGGCACAGATTAGACCCCTTATGGAAACATCATTTTTTGTTGTGAATCTCAGGATAGCCTTTAATCAGCTGAACTGAGAAAATATGCTTCCTTACATATCACAGCACTCAAAAGCTTTTTTCAGAGCCGGCTAATGTGTTAAAAATAGATTCAAACCTACTAAAATATTACATTATTAAGATTATCTGTAACTAGTTGATAGAACAAAATACATAATACTTTTCATACTTTTTTCCAAAATACATGCAAAGCACAATAGTCATGTGTTTTATGGACATTTTCATAAAATGAGCAAATAATTATTATGCAAAGTGACAAACTCCACTATTACAATTAAAAAGAACACATTCTGTATAACAACTCATATCAAAATATGTATATACAATCAAATATAGCCTATAGATTCTATGATAACATACATTTACCCTAAGAAAAATGACTGATAGTTTCCTAGACATTTTAAAAGTAACTGTAAAACACATAATTCTAGCAAAAAGCACAAAACGTACAAAACATTACCACAAATATCCTAGGAATTAAAATTGTCACATTTTCTGTGACTATATTAAAAAATAGCAACTTCATGAATGTCCAAGAACAGCACCAAAAGCTGTTTGAAACTTACAAAAACTGGAAGAACAACTCTTTATATGAGTTATGACCAGACAACAGATACTTCAAATGTGGCACCAGACTCAACTGTGGATGTGACAACAAACTCAGAGACTAAACATTCTACTTAACCCACTTGATCTGAAAGGGAAAGTCAAAATGTACGTAAAATGAATTAAAATATTTGAAAGACATGGCTATCAAAATAAACCAAGGAATTAAATAATAAAATAATCACAAAGTAAACCAAATATACATACACTTTTAATCATAATTCAGATATAAAAACTATACAATGTACACCTCAAAATGACACATTTAATCCACTGGCATTGTGGGATCTGCTTCAACACTGAAAGTAACTTCTTTTTCATCCCCAGTAAATACCAAACACTCTGCACCATTAACTGTCATTTGATTGCTGCTACAGCCAACACAGCACAGCATTATTCCAATTTAATTTGCTTTTTTAATTTAAAAAATACATTCACTTTTTTTGTCCTACAACCTTTTATCAACAGAAGGGGGCCAACCTGGAACTTTCCAGGTATCCTGGTGGGCCAGTTTGACTCTGTCTTCCGCCACAGTACCAGGGCTGCTTTGACATCATGAAACCCATGTGGAAGACAGCTGGGAAACCTTGGAAATGCAAGCACACCAAGCTGAGTAAGTGTGTCTTTCTCCTTTGGATTTAAATGAAATCAGATAGTATAATTATTAGTAAAATATAACTATATTATTCCACACCAGAAGATGTCTTACTAATGAAAATATGCAAAGTACCTTTGATTTTATAATCAATAATAACAGCAGATTATGCATTTCTAAAAAAAGTAATATATATCCCCCATAAATAGAAATGCACAACCCAAAGGTTAAGTGACTTTGAATACATTCATGAAATGTATAAATTCTCAAAAAACTATATTTCCTTGCCTAAATTACTCTACTTTTAAAATGCTAAATACTTTGTTATGGTAAAGTATGTTATTTTTCTTTAGTTAGGTTGCTACATACACATCTAAACTTTTAAACCTGGCAGTCACATGGGCCCCCATTCCTATCAATATATTGCTTTTTGAATGAAATGCCATAAAATTGTTAAGTGCAATGATATATGAATTTAGTTTTCATTATTAATTCCTCTCCATTTTCTAGACATGACAGCACTGGTTATTGCTATATAAAGTAGATGAAAGCTTTTGTAATTTTTATAAAAAGAAGTAATCTTTTCATGTAATTAACTGTTTGCTTGGTAACTTACAGCACATTACTTAAAAGTTGTATTTTTTGTATGAAATAATACATAATCAGATGTGTGACAATATTAAAAAAACTGAACAACCTCAATTAGTTTTAAGGCCTAAGGCATAGCTGAGGTCCTGCAACCACCAAGGACATAACAGTTTTGATACCAGAAAGTGAGTGTTAGTAACTTCTGTCTTTGAATACAACCTGATCAAATGTAGTTGTAACTGTCAATAAAACAGAAACATAAGAAAAAAATACACAATTTTTGTTTTCCTCCTTGCAAAAGAGTATGGTGTTAAGGGCTCCCAGCTGGCTCTGGTCCCTAAACCTCCTCTGCTTCTCAATATTCCAGCTGCTCCTCCTCTGAAGATGAGGAAGAAGCCAAAGGGGATTCTGATGGTGCTGAGCAACCTCAGGACGTTGAGGGTCCCTCCCTACTAGGAGGAGGAGGATGCAGGATGTAAATATAAAGTTTACTTATTCATTTGGAAGTTTTAAACAGTCAAGTAACATAAATCTGTGACACAATACTTTCATGTGTGTCTTGGTGGGCATGTTATAGGAATGTATTGTACTGATGATAAAAAGTTGTACATAACCCAGAAAAAATAAATCATTACTCTTTATTAGTAGCTGTTGAGAAATCTTTTATTTTCACCTGGACACTGACCAGAGATGGGGAGAAAGGACCTCAACAATGCAGTGTCTACCTCATACTATAATACAATGTCAAAACACTGTATTTGATTTATTTATTTTATTTATTTAAAATTTGGTAACTGGGAAAGGAACACTGAGCAGAGGCTAATTTCCAGGTGTGACCTGGGGGTTAAGGGAAACATATGAATAAGACATTATTACAAACAATTAAAGTACACAGTATACAAGTCAATAATGGTAGGATAATTTGAAAATACAGGAAAAAAGTCACAATACAAAAACTGTTGCAAAACAGTTCAGGAGTGGGACAGGCCAGTAACAAACAGGTTGCAAACTCTGATTAGTTTTGGCAGAAGCAGAGTACTCTGCCCTGCCTTAGGGCATGGGGGAGTAGTGAGAGGTAAACTGTGAAACTCTGATGTACATTGGGAGATGCCACTCGGGTAGCGGGAGGAGGGTTGAGAGCACTGTGAACACTGTGTGACAGGAAGAAGTCTGCGTAGTCTTTTAAAAGAGGAGAAGGAAGAGGATAGGAGAAGATTTGAGGGAAGTTTGTTCCAGAGTAGTGGAAGTTGTTAGGAGAAGGTGGATTGAACAGCAGCAGAATGGGGGTGAGGGATAAAGAAAGTATGAGGGTCTCTGTGGTGAAGGGAGTACATTGAAGTGGTTGATTGAGAGAGGTGGGAGGAGAGGTAAAGGGGAAGAGTCCTGAACCAGAACTTAGCAACAAGGGAGGTACAGTGAACCATCCTTCTGTGAGATAGAGATGCTAGAGAGAGAGCATAGACAGTGATAAGTGAGGGAGGGGAGGCAGTAGCAAAATGGCAGAATGAATTTAGGAGTGAGTCCAGCCTAGAGAGGGACATGACTGGTGCAGTGCCATAGCCCACATTGGCATAATCAATGACAGGCAGAATCATTTTAGTTATCAGCTCCTGATGGGTGGGGAGAGGGAGACTATTTTTGTGATGATAGAGGACTGCAAGCTTGGTATGGAGTTTAGTACAGATGGCATCTATGTAGATTCCACAGGAGCGGCGCCACCACTTCAAAACACGATTGCCAATAATGCATTATTATAATAAGTAATTATTACTTAATGAGACTGTTCCTCTGGAAGTTATATAGCAAATAAATCTGTGACTAGATACATTATAGAAGTATTACCAGATGCAGTATATTAGGGTATGACAAGCTATAGAAATATTACACGTAATATGCAGATATTTACTAACTCTATCTCCTTACATAGAAAGACAGAATCTGATGGCAGACAGTGGCTGTTTGGCCCACCCATTCTGCCCATTTTTTTCTACCTTCATTTTTACTGCCAACCCGACTTGATCTACAGCACTTCCTGCTCACACCCCCTTTCTTACCTCTACAATTCCCTTGTTCCTATCCCAGGCATTTTTGAAACCCGACACTGTTTTTTGGCCCCTTTATCTCCACTGGAAGGCTGTTCCAGGAATCCACCATTCTTTCTGTGAAGAAGTACTTCCTCATGTCAGTCCTGAATCTGTCCCATCCAGCTTCATAGCATGTCCCCTTACCCTTCAGCATCTTTTTTTTAAACACTCTTATCCCATCTCTCCTTTTTCTCCTCCAAGGTGCACATATTGAGCTCCTTTAGCTTCTCTTCATAGGACAGTTGATGCAGACCCTGCACTATTTGGGTTGCCCTCCTCTGGACCACTTCCACTCTATATCCTTCCCGAGATGTGGCCTCCAGAACTAGACACATTATTCAAGGTGGGTTCTTACCAGTGATTTATATAGGGGCCAAATGTCTTTCAACTTCTTGCTGGTAATAGCCCTTCCTATGCACCGCATCATCCCACTAGCCTTCCCAACTGCCTTGTCTCATTGCCTGCAGTCTTTCAGGTAATCCAGTATGATTAGCTCCAGATCTCTATCCTGCTTTGTCATTGTCAGTAACACTCCACCCTCTTTGTACTCTGACCCCATGTTCTGTGGCCCAAGTGCATTATTTTGCATGTTTTCATTAAACCCAGCTGCCATATCCTTGCCCTCTCCTCCAATTGTTTCAGATCTCTGCCCTTCCTTTCCACTCCCCTGGAGTTTCCACACTGTTCAGATCTTTGTGTCATCCATTAAGAGGCAGACCTTCCCCTACAGGTCCTCTACTATGTCACTTATACCCCTACATATCTTCTGCTATGTCACTTATAAAGACTTTTATGAGGCCTGGTCCCAGCACTGAATCCTGGGGTCCCCGCTTGTCACCCTCCATTCCTCAGAGTGAACTCCATTTACCACTGCCCACATTCTCCTATCTGATAACCAGTTTCTTAACAGGTTACCACCTTGTGGCCCATCCTCAATCTACCCAGCTTGCATACCAGTCTCCTATATAGAACAGTGCAAAAGCCTTGCTGAAATCCAGGTAGGCCACATCCACCACTCCTCTCTTATCAAATTTCTTGGTCACCCAGTCAAAGAAATCAATAAGATTTGTTTGGCATGACATCCCCTCCCCTCTGGGAATCCATGCTGCTTCAGATCCTGTAACCCACTGGTTTTGAGATATTTCACAATCCTTTCCTTTAGCAGTGTATCCATTAACCTACCCTGACAGGCTATAATTGCTCCCCCTTCCCTTCTATCACTTTTGTGAAGTGGGACTACATCTGTCCTTCTCCAGTCCTCTGGGACCACTCCTGTCTCCAGTGATCTGTTACATAGGTCTGTTAGAGGTGTAGCTAGTATATCCCTGAGCTTTCTCAACACCCTTGGATGCACCCCATCTGGCCCCATATCTTTGTCCACCTTCAGGTTAGCGAGTGCTTTCAGGACTGTCTTCAGAGAAAGGGCTAGTGTCCACTTCCCTCCCATCAAAGCTCCCAAAGCTTTTTTGCACTCTCTACCCTTCCACTCTTTCTTACATTTTCTAGACCATAACCAGAACAAAGCCCCAACCACAGCCAACCCAACTCAACCCACTGAAGCTCCAAAACCTGGAGATCCCCAAACAAGTAAATATATTCCATACACATACAAAAAAATAAAACTTTCCACTAGTTCAATACACAGACCCTGGAAGAAAGTGTTCTTGTTATTTAATGAAGCAAGAATTATACAAATGACTAATAGAGAAAATTAGTTAATAGGCAGACAATACTCTTCATTACAGCCATGACTACTGCAAATAGTTCAGCAGTAGCAGCCATCAAACAACTGGTCTTACTGGGTAATGAGACTGTTCCTATAAAAATGTCAGCAAAAATGTGAAAAGAAGGACTATAGAGGCATTACTTAATAAAATACAATAGGGTACAGTCACAGCAGAAGTATAATACAAATAAAAAAGAGATGCTTATTAAATTGCTCTCCTTTTTCCTTACATTGCACAGAACCCCCCCATCCACTAGTCAGAGCCCAGCCTACCTGCTCCATTCTGTCTGTGAAACCTGCAGAACCCAAATCTAGTAAGTATATTTTATAAGCACACTACACTTATTCCTTAACACAGGTTATGTGCATAGTTAATGGCAGTAACAGTGTTTGTCCTCAGTAACCCTACCAAATAGTTTTATTCTTGTACAATAATGCTTCAACTTAGTTTGACTGTTGAGTAGCTGTGTTTTTATCAAACAAATTCTATTATTGGCTCACAGTACTAAACAATGAACAAAAGGGGAGCCTTTTCCAACTTAACATGCAATCCAGGAGAATACATATAATAAAGTTGAAAGAGGAGAAGTTCAAGAGGAATATTAAAAAATATGGCTGCACTGAAAGGGTAGTGGACATATGGAAATGACTGTCATCCACAGTTGCGGACACTAGAATGCAGGCAAGCATCAGCAATGTGTGGAATAAAGACAGGGATATCCTAAAAGAAAGGCAATGAAGAGGGAGGAACACCAGAGACCAGTTATAGTTTATAAGTGCAGAGACAGCAGGGAACACTTGGGTAGATGAACTGGGCTAGTTGGTCCTTTTCCACCAACTGATTATGTTGTTCAGTGTTTGCATAGATACTGTATATTAGAAATAAATCATAACTTATTTGATAAATTGATAGCTTGTCTTTTATTTTTCTCAAAACCTAGAAAAACCTCCCCACCCCAACAACTACTGCTTCCTCACCAAACCCGAGAAATTTTTTTGGAAAGACCAGGGGAAGGCTGTAAGGCTAAGGGGAGTGTGTGTGTGTGTGTGTGTGTTGCGCACGTGCACAAGGGGACAAGGAAAAAGCAGACATCCTGAATGAATACTTTTGTTCAGTGTTCATAGAGGAAAGGGAAGGAGAGGGACCACAGATAAATGTCAGGGGCATTGAAGGAAGGGATGTGGACACTAGTGCATTTACAGAGGACAGGGTCCTGAAGGCACTTGCAAATCTGAAAGTGGACAAGGCAATGGGGCCAGACAGGATACATCCAAGGATTTTAAGGGAGTTTAAAGAGGTGCTGGCTGCACCCTGGATAGTCCAGTTCAACCACTCACTGGAGACAGCAGTGGTTCCAAAGGCCTGGAGGAGGGCAGACATAGTTCCACTTCACAACAGTGGTAGCAGGGAGGAGGCTAGTAATTACAGGCCAGTCAGCCTGACTTCAGTGGTGGGGAAATTAATGGAATCATTACTGTAGGAAAGTATTGTGGAATATCTTGAATCCAGTGACTTACAAGATCCAAGACAGTCTGGATTCATGGGAGTAGGTTATGTCAAACAAATCTGATTGATTGTTTTGACTGGATGACCAGGGAATTAGATCAGGGTGGAGTGGTGGATGTGGCCTACCTAAAGCTCAGCAATACCTTCAACACTGTTCAATGTAGGAGAGTCATACTCAAGCTGGGCAGCCTAGTAGTTGATTCAAAGGTAGTAAACTGGGTAAGAAATTGGTTGGGGGACAGCTGACAGGGGGTGGTGGTAAATGAAGTTAACTCCGAGGAAGGAAGGATGACCAGTGGGGTGCCACAAGGATCAGTACTGGGACCAGTCCTCTTTAATATCTTTATTAGCAACATTGCAGAGAGGCTAGAAGGGAAGGTATGCCTTTTTGCATATTACACTAAGATCTGCAATAGTGTAGACACGTCAGAGGATGTGGAAAAATGAATAGGGATCTAAGAAAGCTTGAGAAGTGGTCAAGGGTGTGGCAACTAAGTTTCAATGTGAAGAAGTATAAAATCATGCACTTTGGGCACAGAAACCCAGGGGTGGAGAACAAAATGGGGAAGCAGTACTAGCAACCACAAAAAAGGAAAGAGATTTGGAGGTAATCATATCTGATGATCTAAAGGTGGCCAAACATTGTGACAAGGCAGTGGGGAAAGCTAGTGGGATGCTGTGGTGCAGAGGGAAGAGTATCACCAGCAGAAAGAGGGAGGTGGTGAAACTGTTGTATAAATCACTGGTGAGACCTCACCTAGAGTACTGTGTCTGGTTCTGGAGACCATCTCTAAGGAAGGACATAGAGAGAGTAGAGGCTGTCCAGAGGAGGGCAACTAAAATGGTGCAGTGTCTGCATCAAGAGCCCTATGAGGATAGACTGAAGAACCTCAATAAGTGCACCCTGGAGGAAAGGAGTGGAGGGATATTATAGAGGCTTTCAAATACCACATGGGTATAAACAAGGTTTAAAACAGAAGCCTTTTCTAGAAAAAAACATGCTTAAGAATGAGTTGTCATGTTATAAAGCTGGAGGAGGGTAGGTTCAGAGGAGATGCGAGGATGTACTTCTTCACAGAAAAGGTGGTGGATGCCTGGGACAACCTCCCAGTGGAGGAGGTGGTGTGGGCAAAATCTGTACTGGGATTCAAGAGGGCATAGGATAGGCATAAGGGAACCTATGGGTTAGGGAAGGGAGGGATAAGCCAAAGAATCAAATAGTGTCTGTGGTGTTACATTACATAGGAAAAATGGGCAGACTAGGTGGGCCAAGTGGCCCTTATCTGCCATTAAACTCTATGTTTCTATGTTTTGAACCCCATCCTAGTAAGTATAATTCATATATTTAGAACTATATCATATAACAAATGTACAACCCAGCTGACTTAGTAACAAATGTACAACCCAGCTGACTTAGTGATACCTTAAACACACTATCAGCTATCATACTTGCAATTAAAATGTAGACGAGAACTTCAAAAATGTGCTGGATAAAGGCTGGGATATATTACAACATATGCAATGAGAAGGGATGCATGCTGGAGACCAGTTATTCTGTACAAAGGCAGAATAGGCAGGGAACCCTTGGGCAGAAGGGAACCCTAATACTCACCCCATTCCATGAGTAAAGAAACTGAGATGTGCAGACTGTATGAGAATGGGGAGAGTGTTTGGGTTGATAATCCCAAGGAACACCCCAAGCCTGATTTGCAAAGACTCAGGAGAGGTGAAACCATAATGGTTTTCACTTTTGCTGCCTGCAGGGTGCATGTGGGGTGTTAGGGTTTGGAACCCTAACTCCACATTTCCCTACTTTTGTTGCTTTAATCTGAAATTTAACTGATGCATTAATGAAGTTGTTTGCAAAGAATTTCCTTACTTTTTGAGATATTATAATCGTATATCCCTTTGCCTACCTGTACAGTGCTTCCATTCTTCCATAGATGTATGCATCCACGTTGGTGTTGTTGATGTGGACGTGCAGGACCCTCCAGGCCCTTCACTTCTCTTCCCCTCAAAAAGCAACTAATGTGCTTGGTTGTATGGCTTGTTAAACTTCCAATGTTATCCTATGGGATTTTTGATTATTTAGTAACATGGAAAAGGATTACTTCATTTTCACATACAAAAATAATTTGATCTTAGTTTTTGTTTAATTCTTTTTTCATATGAAGGAATCATTCTTCATATTTTTATTCATTAATATAAACAAGGATGCCTTTATACAAAAAAAGATTAGGAAATAAAAAAAACACAAATTTGAATTCTTTTATTATATGAAGGGATCCTTTTTTATACAAAAAAAGGAAATTGAGTCATGAAAAAATATTTTAAAATGTATAAAAAACACATTTCTGGGTCATTTTTCCAAAAGGTAACTGCAGAATCCACTTAATTGGGTCCCAATTAACAAGATACATGTGTTGGTGTCTCTGCAGGATGTCATTTAATGGGTTTTCAAATTTATTTTTTTTTTGGAAAAAAAATGGAAAGAAGATGGTGGCCATATAAAAAAGGAATTTTTCCTCATGAAAAAGGATTACCCCCATATGAAAAAGGATCCCATTTTGTATAGACCAAATTATTTTTTTGTTCCAAGCAGCTATCCAAAAGACTGTACTGAGCATGTTCAGAATCAACATTTATAAATCTTATAACTTTGAAATGAATTAATATTTTTTCACCAAAGCAGCAAAAGGCACAACTGCAGGGCAAGCTCTATGTACCATGAAAACTTCATTGCAAAATTTCAAATCATCTAGGCACTAGAACATGAAAAGGAAACAGCAAAAAACACTGATTTTCTCACTTTTGTTGCTCTCCGTATCTCTGAATCCACACATCTGACCAGAACAAAAGTTGCCATGCCAAGAGATCTTGCCCCAAGACTGCACTTGCAAACATTCAAACAAATCTGTTAAATGGTTTTGTCACTATTAAACTGTCAAAGTTTGGGCTTTAACATAGAACCCCCTGCTCAACCCTAACTATAGTGGCACTGTCACTCCACTATAATTCATGCTACATGTAAATATTGACCCAAGAAAATTAGTAAAGTCATCCTATACTATTATTCTGATTTCATCATCATATACAATTATTCTGATTTTTAATTACACAATTATTAATTACAAATAATAACTTATTAAATAAACTATGTTTAAACACTAGTACTAACTATCCCACACAAACATTAAAGTATCACATAAAGTACTACCAAATTCAAAATTATTTAAAATTAAACTATTGTCTTTGTTGTTTAACTTTAACATGGAAAAAGTATCTGTGTAGTTTTAGCATTTTTGATGGTGATTATTTTAACTTGCATGCATGACCTCTTAATTACAGTTACTCAAAAAGTAATTCATTTAACAATCCCACCAAAAGGACCTGTTCTCAATACACATCTACAAAGCCTAAATACTTCACAGTTCAACTCTTAGCCATTTTTCAACTGAGATAAAAGTTAAAGTTCCAAATCAGGCAAAAGTATGTAATTTCAACCCTTTATATCTCTACAACTATATAGGCTATTGTCATAAAATATGGAGAGTTAAAAGACCTTAGGACTGAGAATGTTCATAATAAATTTCACAGTCCTAGGTTCTAAAGCAGGCAAGGTATAAGCCTCTGCAAACTGCAATTTTAATGGAACCCCAATGCAGCCCTAATATACTGGCTCTACTGTGCCAATATAATATATATTTCTATGGGTTTATGCAACTAAGTGTAGTGTTATGCTTGTGCAACTGTTGATAACTTTGGCCATTCGCACTCTCTGTTCCATGGGGGGAATTACCACCCTGTAGGGGTACTGAAGGCAATGAACCCTTGAGGAGGGTTTCACCCCTAGAGGTGCTTCAGAAAAGATTCCCTTGGCTAAAGTTACCTTAGGAAGGAGCCCTGAGGAGAAAGAGAGGTGTGCCTCTGGAGGAGGAGAGGAGGATGGTGGGGCAAAGGAAAGTACTTCTGAGACAAGCTGGAAGGAACTGGTTTTATATAGCTCAGGAAGGGGGTGTGGCTAGTTGCTTCAGCCCACAGAACTGCAGGCATAGCCTTTCAAATTCTATGGGCTTATGCAACTAAGTGTAGTGTTATGCTTGTGCAACTGTTAATAACTTTGGCCATTCACACTCTCTATTCCACAGGGAAATACCACACAGTAAAGGTACCAAAGCAAGGAACCCTCAAAGATGGTTCTATTCATAGAGCTGCTGTGGGAAGGATTCCCTTGGCTAAATGTGCTATAGGAAGGAGTACCAAAAAGAAGTATTGAGCAGCAAACATTGCCCACAAAGGCTGAGGAGCACAGATTGACAGCAACCAGTGATGACTGGAAACAGACACAAAGTGAAATCAAGCTGATAGATATTGAAACTGAACCACAGGGGCATGACTTCCTTAGGAGAGAGGGAACGGCAAAGGAGTGTCATCATCCAGCCCCATCCAACAGCAGAAACCTACAGTGGTAGTCACGGAAACATTTCTCAGTACTGAGGTATACCTAGGCAGAATGAGGCAGGGTCATATTACAGTCAATGCAAAGTACCTCTGTAGTACCTTGGTGGCACCTTGAGGTACCTTGAGGTAGGATACCTTTAGACAACTACCACTGTAGCTGGGTGAACTGAAAGGAATATACTACAACATGCACCTAACTTTTATGACTTTCAGCATGGAGGAGAGAAAACAACTCCTACAAGGAGGAAACCTCTGAGGATCCAAGGCCTAGGTCGCCTTCCCTTCAGGCTTGAGATACTTTTAGTGATGGCTTGGCTACTGCAATTTAGAGACCCAATTCAGGGGAGAGGAAAATATTCCAATTTGGAGGAAAGCTCTCGCTCTATTCTTCTAACAGGAAACACCATGAGGGAGGCTGTGAGCAACCTCTGCAGCAAAGGGAAACTTCTGCTCAGGAGGCCCTCGCACCAAGGCAAGAGGAGGAGAGCAACAACTGCTGAAGGGCACTCACCCAGCTTCCACGAGGGAGACCTAAAGGTGATGGTAGACATCTTAGGGACTTCTTTGAGTACTGTCTATGAGTTGAGACAGGGCAAGAAGGGTAGCACATCGAGACCAGGTGAACCTTAGGTGGCTGTAGGGAGAAAAGCTTCCAAAGGTGCTGCCGGTGCAGCCTGCACAGCTAAAGGAGCTCCCTTGAGTTTAAGGGCACCACCCTTAGGCAGCTGAAGTCTTAAATTCTGCATCAAGAGGTACCTCCAACTATCTGCATGGCTAAAGCATCCCACAGTGTGAGTGCAACCTCTGCAGGTGGGGGACGCACCCTCCAGATGCAGACTTTGTGGGACAGAATGAGACCACTGGCTACAGGGCAAGCCCTAAGCCATATAATGGTTGTGGCTGGCATGCATCTGATTGTAGGAAAGAGGGCATGTCAAAGCCTGACAACCATGAGCACATGGAATATGAGTGTAGGTAAGGTTGAACATCTGCTTTAACTTAATACAGGGGTAGAAGGAGGCCAGGTGAAGCCAGATGGCCATAGGTTATTTCTGATTCCATAGCCCATTCTCAGCCTGAAGCCACAATGCCATGCTGTGACATCACTGTTCCCCACCATGGGAATAACCGATGGCACAAGCAGATCATCAGGACACCATGCCAGGAAGAAGCAACAGGAGGCAGGGGACTGATTCATGCTAGCAGTTATAACTGCAGAAGCATTTGACAAAACAGTGCAGCATAGGATGATTTATAGCAGCATTAGCAACAGCAGTACAATTGGGAGGCAGCATACAGTATGCAAGCATGTAACAGCAGTATCAGGTGTGACTGAAAGCAGCAGGCAGAATGTGACTGAGACAGCAGGCAGAATGCAGGGTAGAACATGTGTGAAACTTTGAATGATAACAGGGACAGAGAATGAGACTGAACGATACAGCCAGAATGCATGCAAACCAGTTTGAAGGGAGGTTAGTGTGAGTTGCTGTTGCATCACAAATTAGATTGGCTGGGGCAGTAGTATAACAATGAACTGCTAAGGAAGCAGAATGAATGCAATAGAGCAACAATAAAACTGCTAGGAAAGCCAGCACATGGGAATTGAAAAGTAGGGAGTTGTGACTGTTGAGTGAAGCCAGGCACTGAGTGGAGCAGGTGTAAACAATTAAGGTAGATGTGCATAGGAACTGCTACAGCATGGTGACAGCAAATGGAAATGAGAACACAGGTAACAAGTACAGATAAAGAGAGGGAATGCTGAATGTATGATTAAAAGGAAATGAGAGCCTGATTAGCAATGCATCTGAATAGTTCAGTGAAACAAAGGGGCACTAGAGAAACTAGAAAAGACCAAAACACCCAAACAAAAGCAAACACAAGCACAGGAAGCAAAAATAAACAACTGAGAGAGAAGCACGGGGTGCAGCCAGAGGCAAAGGCAAAATACTGACCTAGTAGCAAGAGAAGCACAGGCTAGGCAGGGAGTCCAGCACAAGCCAGCAGAAATCCAAACACAAGAGAAGGCAGGAGACAAACACAGCAGGAAGGGGGCAGCAGGGCCCAGGGAGAGATTGGACCCAGAGAGAGAGGTTGGATAGAGCATCTGACTGCAAAGAAAATTGCTTCTGAGACAGGCTGGAAGGAACTGGCTTTATATAGCTCAGGAAGCTGGTTGCTTCAGCCCACAGAACTACAAGCATAGCCTTTCAAATATACACATACATACATACACATACACACACACACACACACACACACACACACACACATATATATATATGTATGTGTGTATGTATATATATATATATATATATATATATATATATATATATATATACATACACATATACATACATGTAGACGCACACAAACTTGGCTGTGAAAGGTACACTGAACCGAATGTTGGTTTTAAGTTCACCCCAGGAACATGGGGGAAAAAGTGGCTTTTCCAGGGTTACATTATATACAACCAGCAGTGGTGGTATTGAAACCTTTGTTTACTCTAACTGAGCCCCATATTTGTTTAATCAGAGTATGCTTATTAGGTGAACAATGCTTAGTGTTCAAGTGACTAGTCCAAGGTTGCACAGTGTACTGTATAATTGTCACTTGTGGGATTCAAAGCTATGTCTGCTCTGTCCCCAAGATACTATCTTGGTGCTCCAATATGTAGGCTGTAGTTCCTCTTTGGATCTGTCTATGCTAATATAAAGGGGCATCTCTTGGGCCACAGAGAAAATGGACCCGGGGTAGAAAGTAAATACAGGAGACCAAAGGACACGGGGAGAAAAGGGAAAAGGAAAAACACTTTAAACCTCTAAACTGGAATGTAATTGGGTCATGTTGATGTTATGGGTATATCAGTATATAACTGAAAAAAACTATAGCATTATATTATTATGTAGTAGTGTGAGAAGAAGGGAATAGACTCTTTCCTCATGCTTAGCTAATTTTTATATATTTCAGCAATCCTAAGGTATAAAAGGGCTTGAGTACTGTTGTAACCCTCCATAACCCTTTATTTATTTAAAGAAGGATTTACGGGTATCTTGGTCAGAGAAAACTGGACAGAAAAAGCATAAAAGTAGGTTGTTATACTTTTCAATTAACTGACCAAAGTTTATATAAACTTCTGTAGCCACATTGACCTTTTTATCAGGTAATCTGATAAAACAATTACATGGAGAGGGACATTGTGCAGAGAACTGGATACTCATTGGTATCATAAATATTAGATGAAAAATGTTTAGGGATCAAGTGGCTTGCCCAAGGTTACATAGTATGTAAGTGACAGTGGTGGGATTCAAACCTTAGTCTGCTCTGTCCCCAAGATCCTATCTTGGTGCTCCAACCTTTGAGATATAGCTCCTCCTTGGAGCTGTCTATGCAAACTGAAATGGACATCTCTCTGATCACACAGAAAATGGACCAGGGTTGGAGTAGGCAATAATACCCAACAGGGTGGGCTTTATTGGGAAATACCGGACCGCCCAGGGGTGTAATGAGGCCCGATGCTGCAGATGGAAGGCCTTATAGCCCCTGGAAGGTCCGGTATTTCTTAATAAAGCCCACCCTGGAGGGTATTATTGCACTTAGAAAATGGCCACTAAAAAATAATTTTAATAAAACATTTTTAATAAAACAATTACTTTGAAATTAGTTTTCCAACAAAATAGTTCCTCAGCCTGCTTAGGAATGATGTGTATTTCTTTGGCAGCAAAGGACTTTTGTCCTAGTGGAGACTTGGTAGTTTACAAAAAAAAAGTGGTTGAATACAGTTAAAACGTGCGCGAGTACCGATGGGGGCTTGTTTACTAAGAGAGCCTTGTGGCTCTGTAACTTTATTTTAAACCTGCCTGTGTCTTTCTGTGTGTGAGCAGCACTGCTCAGTGGAGTTAATGCTGGAAGCATGGAGATATGGTTGGGACCATTTGTGGATCGCTATCTTTTGTTTTCTGTGAGAACTGCATTACCAAGGGTGGTGGACCGTGGCAGAGATTAAATAAATTAAGAATGTCCAAAACAGGTAGATGCCAGTATTTTTGTTCTGTAGTGATGAACTAGGGTGCTTTAGTTAGTAACCCATACCATTTTGCGATTGGCTCGACTCCCCCGACACCGAGACCTGTTGCCAGCTTGCTGGAAGTACTTAATTGGCCAGCTTTTGTGGAAGTGGGAGCTGTCGCAAGTACTTCTGTCTGTATGGAGATAACAGTGTGTTGTGACACACAAAAGCGTACATTTTCTTAAGAACGTATATTTTAAAGTCATGGTTTGACTCCGTGGTGTGGTGTGATGTGGAGGGGAGTTCTTGGGGGGGGGGGGCTGCACCTCTCAGTCTCCCACTAAGCGGGAGATAAAAATGGCGATCAGATGGTTTGAAAATTCGGGGTGTTCAATAATAGACTGAGCAATGCGGCACCCTGAATTGGCACTTATTATTTAGCGGGCTGTATTAAAAAATAAATGCAAGCTGGGCATGGCTTTTAGCCAATCAGCATGCTTTATTTTTCAAGCCCATTTTCTAAAAGCAAATACCTGAGCCTAAAGGACACTGGGAGAAAAAGGAAAAAGGAAAACAAAAAACTTAAAACCTCTGTACTGGAAGCGAACTGGGTCATGCTGGTGTCATGGGTATACTAATGCATACTGAGGAAAATGCAAGCATCCATATAACTACATACAGTAGGAGTGTGAAACAAAGGGAATACACCCTCTTCTCATGTTTACCTTAAGTTTTTATATTCCAGCAATCCTATGTTGTAAAAGGACCAGTGAACTTTTGTAACCCTTTGTGTGCCTAAAGATGAATCATACCACTGTTTTAGTCAGAGAAGAACTGATACAAAAAGAATAAAAGTAGGTTGTAACTAACTGTGCCCTGTATTTGGTAAATCAAAGTACTGAACATTTAGAAGGTGAACATGGTTGGTTACGTGCCCTGAATATATATTTTAGACATTTAACTAGATATTGTAAGTCCACAAGTTCAACACCCATATATACAGTGAGGGTTCGATTAATGTAATATCATAAAGAGTTATAACTGTATGCCTCAACCTAAATAAAAAAAATTTAAATTTAAAATAACTCTGATTTGTACATGATCTGTCATGTGAGCTTACCACCATGGGCCACATTTAACTTACTGTGCTTCAGATGTTATCTTAAGGAAGAGTCCTTGAATAAAGAGCCCCTGAATGGCCTGACTGGGGCTACTAACCTATAAGAAAAAACATAAATGCACTGGTAAGCACTGCTGCCTGACTTGTAAGCCAAAGAGTACAATCTTCAGCAAGTATTTTAACCACCCTGTGCTACTGGCTTAGTCAAGACTCTGATGAGGCTTGATAAGCACCATGAAAAATTGTGACCATTGGTGAAAGAATAAAACATACTATGAAAGTGGGGTGTTACAGGGAACATGAACCCTTTTATGCAGGTTAATAATCTAGCTTGCATACAACCTAATTTAATATGCAATTTGCAGTTATACCCAGTGACCCACTAGCATAAAACAATGGACACATAAGAGGATCTGGGGACACTGGGTTTGCTGGGGGAACCACCTTTTCTATATATCCATGCCATCAGAATGTCATTATTTTAGAATGTAACCATTCACATTCCTACAGTAGTCACTTTATTTTAAAAAAGTAAAATGCTAAAACATCACTTTAATTTCAACATGTATAATTTTTGCTTCAGTCGCTTTATTATTTACACTTGTGTGCAAGTCTCTTCAAAGAGGAAAATGTGAGTTATTTGCCAAAATAAAGGCAGTAATGACACCAAGATAATTTGAATATTTTAAATTAAAGCCCCATGTAGACTACATCAATTCTATAATATAATTGCTCCTGTTTGTTAAACTGTACACAATAGCTCCATTTGAAGTCTGAACCTTCCTTTGCTTAACCTGATATAAAATGGCCACCCTGGGTACAATTAGTTAAATCATTGTATGATGTTGACACATATGCATGAATCACCAGGGAGACATATCTTCATAGTTCTGAACCCCAGTTTTTGAAGTGCTCCTCCCCTGATGTGTAGTGGTAACTATAGTTCTTCAAGTTTGTGTTCAGTTGATATCAACATACTCCTGTGCCATACATTATCCCCTATAGATCCTTCCTATTTGGTCTGGGTTTTCTGACATCTTGCTCAGCTCTCCTGTGCACTGCTGAAGCAGATCTGAGGGAATAATAACAGGAACTAAGGTTCTAGGGGTGGTCCTGGGTCATAGTAAACCATTTTCCACAGTCTGCACAAGTGTGGAGTTGGTGATACTGCAATAGTGGTGATAAGGAATAAATAACCATCTTGCACAACTACATTTTTCAGTCAGTAACTACTGCTTCCGCCCCATTCCACCCCACACTTCCTTACAGTTTTGGCCCTGCATAACTGCTTAAGGTAAATCCATTATTTCATGATTACAAAAGTGCAAGCATGAAATATCTCCATGAAATTTACAACCTGCATAGATCAATGTGGAAAACAGACATTTTCATGGTTACAGAATCACAATCGGTGGCATATTTTCATAGTTGATTTGACCTATTATTATGAACTATGGTTGTAGTTTTTATTATAACATCACTCATTTTTTTTCACTTGCTGTCTCTTTTTATTTCCCCTGATAATGACTTTTTGAGCTTTATGAGCATATTGAAAGTGATCTGTGTTGAAAGATGCAGTGACTAGTAAATGAATGAGTTCCAGGCCCCATAGGAAACCATTAGATCTGACACCACTAGGATTCAATGAAAAATGTACCCTCATTAAGCCCTCTGTGAAATGAAAGAAACACTTCATACAAGACTACTGCATAGTCACATGTGCTTTGGGTTTAAAGCACTTTAACCTATTATTACTGCTGTCTAATTAGGGGGTTCATTGCCTAAATTTTTACATATTTCAAGAGTTTTTTCATGCAAGTAATCAAGCATTCTGTTTAGAATGAAGTGGAATCTTGATTCCAGCCATTTGCCATTTCTACGTGTGGATATTTTCTATACAAGCACTGGCTATTAAAATAACTGTTTTAATTTTACTATGTTGCAGTGCTGAAAATAGATCTTTTTCTAGGTTGCTTCAGGCTTATAATAACCTAATCTATTTCAGATAACCTTGGATTTTTGTAGCAAGAACGGAACAAGTATGCTCCCAACCTACCCACCTTTATGCTTCAATTTTGACAGTTCTCCCCTTTTTCTGAATTATTGATCAAACGTTTTTTTCAGACAGCTCACTTTTAAAACAGTACAGAAGGTTTTTTTAGTCATCCTGCCATAACGGTGAGAAGGATGGTTAATGTTTAGGGATGGGCTAGGTCCATCCATTACCTTTTATGTAGTCTTCAGGAAAAGTAATAACAAGACATTATGCTATTTTAACTTGTTCTTCACTACAAAGTGGTGGGGTAGGATGTCATGTAGTCATGTTGTGTTAAACTTTTGCTGCAGAAGTGCATTATATTTTCTGAAGTACTTGCTGGAAATCAGGTCATGTGACTGATTTCCTGCCCAAAAGGATGATCACGTGGTACACAGTGCAACAGAAAGTTCCCCATGGGGCCCCCTACACAGTGTGCAGTTCTGTAGTGTTTGGAGAAGGAGCAAGGGCTATTCTCTGTATTCTGAAGAAATATTTTTGTTGCAAGAACTGATGTTAGTGCAAAAGTAGTAGTAGTAGTAAAATACATGTATCTGTCAAGAAAAGGGCCAATTGAGCAGAAGCTCTGTTTCAATGATATCCTTATATGACAGCTTGGGGTTATATAGTATAACAAGCATTTGTCAATGCTGAATGTTTGCTTACATGTATATGCTGTGCAGTTGTTGAGCAAAGATAGTGCAGAAGGTATAATTAACAAATTAATAACATGAGTCATAATATTTAAATTGTTGCAATTGGGAAATGAAGAGCATCGCACATAATGAATGACTGAACAAGGGGATGGGAATACTGTTGGTGGCATCTCCTCTGTCATCAGGTTACCAAACCAAAGCAAACAATGTAGTCACAATACATTTTTCAACCTTTTAAACCTGCAATGCAAGGCAAAGACATATCAATTGTTCCCTGAAACTGCCATTTGACTCTATGATTCTGGTTATCTGCTGGAACACAAATGGCATGGACCCTGAAGGTCAATGCTGGTAGGGTAGAGTCCCCTGAGAAGCATAGGAGAGATACTGTACATACACGTTCTATAAGAGGAAGGTTTATAGCTCAAATGGTAAACTGAGATAGTCTGAAGCCTCAAGCTGCAGTACCCATCCCCCATGAGTGGCTTATGGTCACAAAGTGAGTCTATGCATGGCAGTTGGTTGACTGAAGCCTGGGTGCACAGGTGTTCTGTCCATCCCTGTCCTCCCTACCTCCTTCACTTGTGTCTGACCACCAGTGACAAAATGAGACCATGCATGCCAGTCACAGGACTGATATCTGGATGATTTTATTTATTTATTTATTTATTGCAATTGTTTCACCAGGAAAGGCACACTGAGCAACAAGATGTTCGGCTCCCAGTGTGACCTGGGGGGGGGGGTATACACAGATATGATAACACACAGGTTATCAAGTGAACAGTTAACAGAAGCAAATAAAAAACAGCATAAGAATACGCAATTGCATGACTATACAAGCAGCGAACATTGAATGCTTAGGATATTATAGTATCAGATAACAATTTTTGTGACAAGAAGCAGCAGACAAGGTAAATTAGCACAGTAGTAACAGCTGTAAACAACAGAGGATGTATATCACAGTTATACAGTTATACACAGTACAAAGGGCAAAATAGGTCCAGGACATAAGTGCAAGGTTGGGGTTATATACCAGCTTCTGTAGCAAGGCTAAGGCCACTGGTCAGGCATTGGGGAGGGGATAGAGGGGCATGGCAGGTTCAAGGACAGGAGCAATTTGTAGTAAGGAAGTTTGTTAGGGTGGTAGACAGAGAGTAGGAAGAGGAGGAGTACTGAATTTGCTGTGGGAGGGCGTTCCAGAGCTTGGGTAGCTGGCATGAGAAGGCAACTTGACCGGCAGAGGTCTTCTGCCTAGGGACTGAAAGTTGGCGGGAGTCACTGGATCTAAGATGATGGGGGGGTGGGGCATCTGTGAGCACGGTGCCAAGGTAGGAGGGGATGGACCCGAGCCATAGGTTGGAGACAAATTTAGCACAGTGAGAGATGCGGCAGTTTTCGAGGGACGGTAGTGCCAAGGCTCGGTAGAGGTCACAGTGGTGGGTGAGGGGGGAGGCATCGAGAGCAAAGCAGCAGAAGGAATGATAAAGTGTGTCCAATTTAGATAGGGTGGACTTAGGGGTTGCACTGTATACAAAGTTGCAGTAGTCGGTGGAGGGCAGTATCATCTTCAGGACCAGTTCACGTCAGACTCGGGGAAGGAGGATGCTGTGGTTCCTATATAGTGCACTGAGCATGGGGCATAATTTTTTTGAGATAGCATCGATGTGGTCAGAGAAGGAGAGATGGCTGTTGAGCCAGACTCCCAAGTAACAGAATGAGGAAACTTTTTCAAGTTTTTGGCCATCCAGGGTGGTGAAGTAGGGAAGGGAGGGGAGTCTGGCCAGGTGTTGTCTGTGCTGAAGGTCATAGTGACAGTTTTTTTGCATTTAGGGAGAGCTGGTGTGAGCTAGACCATTGCTGTATCTTGTTGAAGTCAGCTTGGAGGTTTGATTGTACTATGTCAGGGGTGGAGTCCGAGTAGTAGAGTACAGCATCATCTGCATACATATGGATTGAGGAAGTAGAGCAGATGAGTGGCAGGTCATTTAGGAATATAGAGAACAGAATGGGACCAAGAAACGACCCCTGTGGGACACCGGTAGTTAAGGGAAGGGGGTGGAGATCGCATTTGAGACTCTAATGGACTGAGTTCTATCAGAGAGGCATGATCTGAACCAGTTTGTGGCTGTGACAGAGAGGCCTGATTCAGCGAGACTGGAGAGAGCAATTTGGGGTGGGAGACGGTATTGAAAGCTTTTACAAGGTCGACAAAAATGGCTGAGGTGATCAGTCCACTGTCCATGCTTGTAAGGATAGTGTCTGTAAGCCTTATCAGGGAGGAGGTGGTGGAGTGTCCCTTCCTGAAGCCAGACTGGAATGGTGTAAAGAATTTGGAGTCAGTGAGGAAGGAGGTAAGTTGGGTGAGCACAAGGTACTCTTGTAGTTTTGCTAGGGCTGGAAGGAGGGAGATAGGGCTGTAGTTGGAGGGGGAGGTAGGGGCACCTCCTTTTGGCAGAGGGATGACAATGGCATGCTGCCAGGCATGGGGGATGGCAGTGGCAGCAAAGGATTGGTTTAGGAGTTTGGCAAGAGGAGTTGCTATAGCGGGGGCAGAGAGGTATAGAAGTTGGGGTCTAATCCATCCAGGGATTTGCCTTTTGAAGGGTTGAGAGAAAGTAATGTATCTAGGGCCTCAGTTACAGAGATGTCTTTGAAGGAAAAGGAGCAAGACCTAGTCTGGGTCTTTATGTCTGTAGGCGGTGCAAGAAGTGTAGTGTTGGGCAGACACCAACATCACAAGTGGAGACGTACACTTTGAACTCAGTGGCAACTGCTGTGGACTCTGATAGGAGAGAGTTATTGACATTTAGCATTGGAGTGGGATTGGCAGCCAGTGGGGTGAAAAGGGAGTGAATGACCTTCCAGAAATTTGAGGGTTTATTTAGGTTTGACTGCAGGAAACTGCTGAAGTACTCTGCTTTTGCAAGACGAGTGGCTCTGGTGCACTTGTTATGGAGCATGCGGTATGTGAAGAGATGTTGTGAGAAGCGTGAGGATTTATGTGTTTTCCAGACTTTGTCCTGTGCAATTTGACATGCAATCACTTCTTGGGTGATCTAAGGTAGGTGGTTTCCTCATACTCTTGTACGACGCAGTGGGGTGTGTGTGTTCCAGACACTGAGGAATGTGTTTTTAAAGTGTAGGAAGGCATCATCAATGGAGATCATAGGAGGGGCATGGGCCCAGTTTGCTAGCACAAGGTCATCTAATACAGGGGCTAGACTGAGGGATTTATAGGAGCATTGGACTACAGATTTAATGGGGGATTTTGGGTGGTGGATTTTATGCACTAAGAAGGTTATGTGGTGGTTGCTGAGGGAGTCAGGAAGAATACTGGCTTATTTGACCCAGTGGGGGTGTGTGGTAGGGACCCAGTTGATGAACGAGTGGTTACCAGATTTTAGGTTAAGCAGGGAGGACTCAGTAATGATTTGTGAGAGGTTTAGGGTGGAAATTTCAGTCCTGGTTTTGTTGAGGACAGGAGCTAGCCAATTGTGGTTAAGATCACCCATAATGTAGAGTTACTCTGTCGTGGTTAGGGAGGAGATTTGCTTGAGGAGGTTGGTGACAGCAGAAACTGGTGTACCAGGTTGGCAGTATATCCCAGCAATGTAGATTGGTAGCGAGAAGGGAAGGACAAGCTGAATTAGTATTACTTCAAGGACTTTTGGTTTGGACATGGTGAGGACCACTGAATAGTGCAAGTCCGAGTTTACGTAGATGGCTATTCCACTGCCTTTAGAGGCTCTATCCTGGCAGGCCATAGTGTAGCCTGGGATAGTGACAAAGGAGTCATTGATGTTTTTGTTGAGCCAGGTTTCAGACAGGGTGAGGATATTTGGAGCATAATGGATGGCAAGAACCTGAAGGAAGTCAAACTTGTGGACAAGGCTTCTTACATTTAGGTGCAGGTCACGTGGGAGAAGGTCCCCAGAGTGAGGTGAAAAAGAGGCCGATGTTGGAGAGGGGCATGAGGGGGGGTAGTATTGGGGCTGGGGTTAGGGTGGATGTCACCTGCTGCAAGGAGCAGGAGAGTGAGAGCTAGGTAGTGAGCGCATAGCTGTATATGACTGACTACAAGCGGATGTCTCTTAGATTGATGGAACATATGAGCTGGGCATAGGGGAATAAATTGAAAAATGACCCAGGGGAGCGATGGGTTGAAAAGAAATGGGCTAGGATGTGTGGCAGAGTGTGTCCATGCTTGGGTGAAGGGGGAGGTGGATGCAGGGCTGGAGGGGTGGGAGAGCTAAATGAGGTTTGGCAGGATTTTGGAGGGGGGCATGGGAGAGTTGGCTGGCATGTTGGAAAGGAAGGGAGGGAAGGAGAAGAGAATAGGAATGAGCAGGGTCAGGTGGCCTGGTAGAAGGTTCATGACACAGATTAGGTGCTAGGAGGACCCTACTGCTGTGGTTACTTAGCAGGGAAGGTAGGTGCTGTAGTTACTTAGTGGAGAAGGTGGAAGGCTGTGATGAAGGGGCAGGGAAATGATAGGGACCTGTTAGGACTAGGAACTAATGTGGGAGCAGAGGGAATGAGGGTTTTAAGTAGCCAGTAAGGGAGTGAGCAGTGCTGCTAGGCTTATTAGTCAATGAGGGAACGAGTGCTGCTAGACTTACTAACCAATGATGGTGCGAGAGGGAATGTGGGTGGACAATAGGTGTATTTAATCAGTGGAGGGGTGGGTGGGTGGGAGGACCAAAATCCTTCTATGAGACACTTGAATGTTGCTTAGTTGCAGTTACATCTATTTGCAAAAAGTGCCAGGTGGCAAAAGCAGGGGAAAAAGTCCTGGCCAATAGGAGCGGGTTTACTGGAAGTGCCCATGTTCCGATTGGCTGCGCTGTCACTGTACCTTCCAAGGAGCTGCAGGTGGGTGTACTGGTCTCGGTCGGCTGGGTGCTGTCCGACCAAGGGGAGCTGAAGCAGCCCTGTTCAAGGGCAGGCAGCTGGAGAGAAGAAAAATAGTAGGGGTTAAATAGCATAGAGGCAGAACAGGTTTAGACTGAGCAATTTAGCAAGACAAAGGAGAGTGAGACTTTTCAGCACCAAGGCAGAGTGCTTGGATGGGGGTGTGGGGTGCAAGAGCAAGGAAACAACAGAAGAGATGTAAGCACTTTAAAACAGTAGTAGAAATTACAATCCAGCTAATACAGTTAAAATCCTTCTATGAGACACTTGAATTTTACTTAGTTGCAGCTAAATCTATTTGTAAAAAGCACCAGGCGGCAAAAGCAGGGGAAAAAGTCCTGGCCAATCGGAGCGGGTTTGCTGGAAGTGCCTGTGTTCCGATTGGCTGCGCTGTCACCGTACCTTCCAAGGAGCTGCAGGCAGGTGTCCTGGTCTCGGTCGGCTAGGTGCCATCCGACTATGGGGGAGCTGAAGCAGCCCTGTTCATGGGCAGGCAGCTTCCAAGGAGCTGCAGGCGGGTGTCCTGGTCTCGGTCGGCTGGGTGCCGTTTGACCGTGGGGGCGCTGAAGCAGCCCTGATCATGTAATACTACTACTACTCTACTACTACTTCTACTAATAATAACAATAAAACATCTGGCTGCCTTACATGCCACTAATGCCTTTTCTCAGCCTAATTATACACCACAGGAATGGTCACCAGCATCGGGGGTCCGAAGGCAGCTGAATCTGAACATTTTCATTCAGCTCTCCCCCTGCAACAGGACAACTTGAAATACTTTGATCTGGTTTTCCAGCTGTGGGACTTTTATCTATAGGAGACCTGTTCCTATTCTGGGGCTACTGGCCAGCAGCTACACACTAGTTTTTGGCCCTTGCCCCATCCCCACCCACCCAACATGCTATCAAGGAATAATTGTGATTGACACTTGGTTCTCAACAGTCAATGAAGAAAGGTCTGATGTGTGAAGTAGGAGGGGTCTTGTGATGTTAGTGTATACCCAAGTATCTATTCTACAGGGATCAGTGTTTGACTTTGGAAAGGGATAGAATATATGGGACATGAGTTAGACTGTAATGTATTTGCTTATTTCTTTTATTTTCTTAAAGTTCATCTCACTGTTGCTTGACTTATAGTGCAATAACAGTGAAATTTCACCAGGGCTTAACTAGAGATCTAAAGCCACTGCCTTATTTTCCGAGGTTTAGTCAATCCACTTGTAACTAGAGGTGTAGTGAATTTAAATTCTGCCGGCGAAGTGAACGTGAAGTCGGCACTTCGCATTGCCACTCCACTACATGGAGTGGGCAATGCTAGTGCTCACTCCGCTGTCATTACCACTTCGCTAGGCGGAATGGAATAAGTAAGGCGGTCATTGTTTTTAATGGACTTCGCATTCCTCATTATGATTCTAAGTGATCCACTTGGTGTTTCAGATTTGGCAGCCCCCCACACATCACATGGCTTGCAGTACTGTAAGTCACATGCTCTTTAGATAGGCAGGAAGAAAGTGAGTCATACAAGCAGACACTTACTTTCTCCTGTGCAGACAGAGAGAGAGTAGTGTGTTTTGTGACTGCTGATACTTTTAGATCAGAGCGAGGAGGAGATTTAAACTTTGATTTAGACCCAACAACTCTTTGATTACATCTAGCCACTGTCCACAGAGTTTATATATACTTAATTCCAAAGTTTCCATTGCCAAATTGTGCCTTAAACGGCATAATTTATGCCTTCATCCCTTCCCCTCTACCAAGCTAGTCATGCACTGTACTCCTTTCAATTTTTACTTCCACTGCTTCCTCCTCCTACCCTATTAATGACAACTGCTGTGCTGCCTCTCCTGCTTTTCCTACACTCTCTCAACACTATACTGTTCCTCTTCATTGCCACCCTCTCCCTCCCCCTCTGGCTTACCCTCCCCTCCTGTTTACCCTGACATCCAAACCTGCCCTCAAACATTCCTGCCCTACCACCCTCACTCTCCTTCCCTCCATCCACCTCCCACACTCTTTCATCTTCCTGTCTACACCCCTCCCCTCATTACCCCAGCTCCTGGATCCTCTATCCCCCTCTCCTTGCCTCCATTTAGCATCTGTTCGCTCCAAGCTTCTTGCACACAGCTCCCCCCCAAACACCCCCACCCCTACCCCTCTGCCTCACAGGTACATATCTATCCCCTCTAAGCTTCTCACCATTTTGCTGCTGTTAGCAGCATGTTATATAGAACCTAACCCTGGCCCTATCCAACCCCCCCCAGTAATCTTCACAAAGGATTAAAAGTGGTCCATCTCAACATTAGGAGCTTCCACCCTAAGACTGATCTGCTCCAGCCACTCATGATTAACCTGAATCCAAGCATGTTAATCATTACAGAATCATGGCTCTCCTCCAAGATTCCTGACACAGCCATCTCCATCCCAGGCTACTCCTTCATCCAGCAGGATCACCAAACCAGGGGCGAGGGGTGTGGCCATATACATCTCCTCGTCCATCCAGTACACTCTCATCCTGTCTACCTCCTCCCCCTCTGCCTATGAACTATTGCTTCTAAAACTATCCCTCCCTTGCGCCCTTCCTATCTTTGTGTATGGTGTCTATTGCTGCCCAGGCCTCCCTACCTCTTGAATCACTGACTCAACTCAACTCTCACCTCCCACTCCTCCCCTGGTGAACTCTGATCCTTGGGGATTATAACATACATTGGCTCTCCAGTACTTAAACCAAATTCTGCCATGACATTTTCTCCCTTAACCTTACAGTCGCTCTGTAATCCAACCAGCCTAAACCACAAGTCTGGTCACACCATCATTGGATAATTGCATTAGGAATCCTTCCAGATACACTCAGTGACCATCACTTGGTCTACTGTGTGCATAAAATCCACTGCCCCAAAGCCCTGCAAAAACTTTCTCCTGCTCCATTCCTTCAGCTCCTTGGACTTGTCCTCCCTTCATGAAGAATTAGCAGCAACTGACTGGTTTCCAATTTCCACTGACTGCTCAGTTGATTCTGCCCTCAGTTACTTTAAGACCAAATTCTTAAAGATCTGGGACCAGCACGCTCCCATCGAAAAAAAAAACAGCGTCAGAAGCTTCCACCTCCCCTGGGTGTCAGCTGAACTGCTGGCCTGTCAGTGTGCTTGAGACCTAACATGAAAGGCATACAAGGCCTCAGGAGCTCATGTGGATTTACTTAAATATCGACCACTCTGTAATGCCTGCACAAGGCCCATCAGACTTGCCAAAGCAGAATATTTTTCAGCCTCCTTCCAGGATAACATTAACTGCCCCTCTAAGTTCTGGAAGGTAGTCCACGCCCTATTCTCCCCCCTTGCCCAGTCCCCTACCCCAGTCCTAAAGGTAGAAGATAGCACTATTTCAGACCCACCCTCTGTGGCTACTGAATTCAACATTTACTTCACTATCTGTGTTTCCTCCCTTCTATCCTCCTACCACCCTCCACTCCCCCACTGCCTGCCCCCTACACACCCACTTCTTCTCCCTCCCATTTCTCCTTCTTACCTATCTCTCCTGCTGACACCCTGAAGGCTCTCCTATCTCTTAACCCTCTAAGGGTAAAAGCCCAGATGGCCTTGACCCTAAACTCCTTCATCTCTCAGCCCCCACCATTGCCCTTCCACTCAATTCCCTTCTAAACCCCTCCTTCCCATGGCCTCTGTCCCTGATGCCTGAAAGCTTGCCACAGTCATCCCCCTCCCCAAAAGAGGAGACTCCTCAAACCCTGGCAACTATCGCCCAATATCCCTGCTCCCAATCCTTGCCAAACTTCAAGAGCACCTTGTACTGGCACAACTTTCTCCTTTCCTTGACTCCTTCCTCCTTCTTTACCCCCTTCCAGTCTGGTTTTTGTAAGGCATACTCCACTACAACCTCCATTCTCTGGCTTACTGACTCCATCTCTGGCATGGATTGGGGCAGCATCACTTCTACCCTCTTTGTCGATTTGGCCAAAGCCTTTGACACTGTTACCCACACACTTTTCCTCAACAAGCTTGCAGCAGCTGGTCTCTTTGTAACTGCCACTAGCTGGTTCCACTCCTGTCTTGTGGGTAGGACTCAATCAGTCAGAACTGGCAACTCCCCCTCCCCTCCTTGCCCCATCAACACCGGAGTCCCTCAAGGGTCAGTCCTCTGCCCGTTACTCTTCTTGATATTCTTAAATTACCTACCTGCTGCCTGCTCCTCCACAGCTATTTTCTTGTGTTATGCTTGACATGTCCCTCTCCTTTGATGAGCATATCAAGCTCATAGTTCACCAAATAAACCAAAAAATTGGGGCCGCTACCGTCAAAAACTATATCTGATCCCTGAGGCCCGTGCTGCGATTGCTCTCGGTAATTTGCTTCCTATATTGGACTACTGCTTACCTATCTTCTCACGTGTGTCCTCTTCCCTGCGAGCCAAAATGACATCTGTCTATAACAGCATCTGTTGTTTCACCCTACTGGCTCCATCCTATACCCATCACTGTGACCTCTATAAGTCTCATGGCCGGCTTCCTCTTCAAGGTTGCTTTGATTATGCCCTAGGATATATTATTGATAGTTCTCTCAGAGGAGGAAATATATATCCCCATACTCATCCCTCCTCAAGGACAGGGAAGTGCAAAGGCATCTCAGAGAATCCCCCCCCCCCCGAGGTCCCAAGAGTCTCCACAAATATGGGGGTCAAAGCCCTGTCTGCAGCTGCTCCATCTCTGTGGAACAAATTTCCTACCCACATTTGAACATTTGACACACTCTGCATTTTCAAATCACTACTCAAAACCTGGATCCTGATGGAAACATATTGCTCCTGCTCACCTGGGTAGCTCCCCCCCCCATTTCCACCTCCTTTTTTCTCTCTGCCCTGTCCCCCCACACTCTAGCAAACAGCCTCTGTATGGGCTGCATTCCCATTTTGGCCCACACTGAGGGGTCTGTGCCACCTTGTGGCTACTCCCTTTTTTGCTCTGTTGTGTCCATGCTTGGTCCTTTTGGTATTTTTCTTTTCTTTTTTTCCTTTTATGTTATCACACTTCTCTGTATTTTCTAGTATTTACTGCTATACTGTAACATTCACCCTGGATACCCAGGCCTCTGCACTTGTAGCTATTGTCTGAACTGCACCCATTACTGTTGACCTCATGTCCCCTACTTATCCATATTTTGTAAATATTTACAGTTTCTGTTATTTCATTATCATGTTACATGCTGTATTATTTTGTTATATGCTGTATTTAATTGTTATTCATTGTGAACTTCTTTTGTATTGCCTATATGCCATTTCTATGGCCTAGGTCATACCTGAAAATGGTTCTCTGGATCAGTGCACTTACCTGGTCACCAAAGACATACATACATACATATGTACATACATAAATAAATAAATGAATGAATGCATGCATGCATGAATGAATGAATGTTTGTATGTACATACATGGAAGATGCTGTTCTGTATGCCTCCGGCACCTCCCCTTCTGATATGGCAACCAGACTCCAGCTGGACTTCAGTAAAGTTCAGCTCTGGTTTTGCTCAATCAATTGTCCTTCAGCACCAAGAAGATGGTCTCTATGACCTTTGGCACTGGGCAAAGGCTCACAAGGCTTACTGACACCCCATCTTTCTACACCCTCGAGGGGTCCACATTAGAGGATGTCACCTCCTTCAAAAACCTCAGGCTCTGGCTTGATAGGCACCTCAGCTTTTCTGGACATGTGGATGTCATCTATAAAAAATTGCATCCTAAACTAGGTGCTCTGTACAGACATCCTGGTTGCATCACCCTACTGGCCATCCATGAAATAGTCAAGAAAATGATCATCCCAATCTTGACTATGGTGACATAGTCTACAGCACAGTCCCTAAGTCCACCCTGACTAGACTGGACACCCTTTTCATCTCCTTTTGTTGGTTTGCTCTTGACTGTCCATCCCGTAAACACCATTCTGACTTTTATACCACTCTCTCCTTCCCCCCTCTTGGGGCCAGACACCTCGCCCACTGTTGCTCCCTAGTCAGAAAGGACTGGATCATCTTCCTCCCTCCCGCCCTACCTCTCCACCCTACTCTCTAACCCTCCTCCTCCCGCTTACTCTTTCCATAAATCTGGCTACCAGACCCTTGCCCTCCCTGTCCGATCTTCCACATCAGGACAGGCTGCCTTCTCCTACCATTTCCCTAAAATTGGGAACTCCCTTCCCTTTGATATCTGCTCTGCCCCATCCACTCGTTCATTATCCTCTCTGCTTCACAATTTCATTTTTCCATCCTGCAACTGCATCTGACCCACTTCCCAAGTGCTCCCACTCCATTTCTATTTCTAAACTGTGTCTAACTTCTTCTATTCACCTCTCCTACCTTTCCCCAGAAAAGCTGGTATCTCACGACACTGACTGGGTGAACATCGAGCAGTGCTGGACCCTTGTGGGGTTTCCACTCCAGAGAGTCAAAGGGTTTGCCTTCCTCCCTCCCTTCTACCCTACTCTCTCTTCTTGCAGGCCTGGGTAACCAGTACTATCAATTTGGGTACCTCCCTACTGAATCTGGCCTTTGCGGGCGGGGGCGCATCCCAGAGGGGCAAAAGTCTGCCATCCCTTTACTCTATCCCACTCCCCCCGCTCCTTTTTTCAGTCAGCCTAGCTATATTTTCTCTCTTCCCATCACCTACTCTATCTCTGCTAAGGGATTTGGTATCCAGTCACAAGTTTTGGAGTGCAATATTCTATTTCTATTATGTTTTTTACTCTTCACATATTAAGCAGGACATAGTTGTAATTGTTTCTGATTTATATCATTGTATGATGTTTTATTTTGTGTATCTTGGTTTATGTATACACCGATTCTGTTCTCCATTTCCCCTCCCCCCAGGACGCATCTGGAAACGAGCTATTGCAGCTCAGTATGCTTTTCCTGTGAAACTTTTTCAAATAAATGAATAAATAAATAAATAATGAACACAATTTAAAGAGAAGTACATTATTTCACAGACAGGGCTCTGAATGTTGTAGTCTAGTATTCAGGGAAAAATCTTGGATCTGTCCTAGTGCAGTATCTAGCAAAAATATAAAATGCAACATAACTTGGAAGCATAGAGTTTGATGACAGATAAAGACCAGTTGGCCCAGCCAGCCTGCCCATTTCACCCTTCCTACACTATTACTGAAGACTGTGCCCAGTCTACAGCTCTTTCTGCCTCCCCCTTCTTTTCCACTATGATTCCCTTGTGTCTAGCCATGCATTCTTGAACCCCACCACTGTTTTTGCCTCTGCCAACTCCACTGGAAGGCTGTTCCAGAATCCACAACTTTTTCTTTGAAGAAGTACTTCCTCTCATCTTTCCTGAATCTAAGCCCCTCCAGCTTCATAGCATGTCCCCTTGTTCTTGAGCATTTTTTCTGAAAAATACTTCCCTCCTATATCTCATCTACCCCATGAGCTATTTAAAGTCTTCTATCATGTTCCCCCTCTCCCTCCTCTGTTCTGTGGTGTACATATTGAGGTTCTTTAGTATGTCATCATAGAGCTTTTGATGCACACCCTGCACCACTTTAGTTGCCCTCCTCTGGACTGCCTCTACTCTGTTTATGTCCTTCTGGAGATGTGGTTTCCAGAGCTGGACACAGTATTCTAGGTGGGGTATTACCAGTGACCTATACAGAGGCAATACTATCTCCCTCTTTCCGCTGGTGATACCCCTTCCTCTCCACCCCAGCATCCCACTAGCCCTCCCTACTGCCTTGTTGCACTGCCTGAATACCTTTAGGTCATCCTAAAGTCAACAAAAGTCAAAAAGAGTCAAATCAAAAGTCAACATGACTCAGCTTGTATCTAAGTACTGCTCTGTATTCATACACTTCTTTATTACTGGGAGGCGTTTGAATGAAAAACAGGGTCATTGTGTTTTAGACATCATCCTGACTGCTTGCCTTTATTGATGATAATGTCACAGTTCTCTGTTTGTGAGACTATAGCAATTTCCACAGTAACAGATTCTGATATCACTCATAGAAAATTATGCCTTTGGGAGGGAATGGTTAGAGGACGAAATGAAGTCTGAGACATTGTACAGACAGTTGGTAAGACCACATCTGGAGTACTGTGTACAGTTATGGAGACCCCACCTCTGCAAAGACATAGACAGGGTGGAGGCTGTCCAGAGAAGGGCAACCAAAATGGTGCAGGGTCTGCACCAGAAGACATATGAAGAAAGACTAAAGGAGCTTAAGATGTATAGCCTCAAGGAAAGGAGGGAGGGGAGGACATGATAGAAACTTTCAAATACCTCAAGGGAATCAACAAAGTCCAAGAGGGTAGCATCTTTCAAAAAAGAGATGTGCAAGAACAAGGAGGCACAATTTGAAGATACAGGGGGGACAGCTCAGAGGTAATGTGAGGAAATATTTCTTCACAGAGAGGGTGTAGATGCATGGAACAGCCTTCCTGAGGAGGTCATAGAGTCAAAAACAGTGGGTGAATTCAAGAATGCATGGATCAGACATAAGGTAATTCTAGTGGGGGTAGGAGGAAGTAGGTTGTTGGGTTGACTAGGATCTGCAGCTTATCCATTAGGTAGGGAAATGGGCAGACTAGGTGGGCCAAGCGGTCCTTATTTGCCGTCAAATTCTATGTTTATATGTTTATATGTTTCTATGTTTCTATGACACAAACATCCTGTTTTCATGCAAATGCCCTCATTAAAGGGGCACTGTCACCCCCCCCCCCTTAGACCTCATAGTGTCTTGGGTTTGAAAAACACATTTAAAGATGGCTTACATTCAGAAGAGATTGCTGATGTAGCTGACAGTTTGATACAGGTTCATTTTTATGTTTGCCATGCAGGCTTGTGTGCAGCAAATAAACATCTTCCTATGATAGTGGCTTTTGAGGGGTGTGATACTGTCCCTCCAATGCAGAACAGTGTTTAATGGGCAAGTCTGCAACAGACCAATTATCAGTCAGTCTAAATATGACAGAGTTTTAGCTTGGTGGGTGGAAACTGTGTCTACTTCAAAACAAAAAAGCTGACCCAATCATGGGTTTGCTGTCTCCTTTGATGTAGCTGCTCAGCATGCTGACCTCTCCTTATCAGACTGGCTTAGGTATTCCAAGCATCCACAGACACCAGCTGTTAAAAGTAACGTGTGTATGTGTGTCTTTCTTTCTCTTTCTCTCTCGCTGTCTCTCTCTCTCTCTGTCTGTCAGCAAATAGTATTTATTCACTGGTAAAGGTGATTATCCCTGCAACCTTTATGTTTTTATATGCCTCAGTAACATCCATGCTATATATTTATATTTGTAACAGCATTTGCGCACTTCAGGTTGTAGCTAGTAGCATGCCATATCACTTTATTTTATAGTTGCTGTAGTATAAATCAGAAACTGAGTGTTTAAGTTTCAAGCAGCCAGCCTTGTGTTTGCAATCATTTCATATCTTTCTGTCCCAGCTCTGATTGGTGCTTGAGTAAGTTAGTTTTTTTTTTTTTTTTTTTTTTATGTAGAGGTTTAAAGTGGATTGTTCATGTGCACTTTTTCATCTTAAAACATATCATGCTGTTAGATTTTCCTTTGGGATAGTCAAAAATATTTTTAAGTAGCCCTGAGGGCTAGTACCAGAAAAGGTAATATTTCAATAAGCCAGCAGAAATGTCTGTGGGGCTAATGGATTTTCCAAGTCACTAGCCCTGCTGGCTAGTGGTTGCAAAACTTAAAGAGCTAGTGGAGCCAAAGCAGACAGTCAGGAAAATGATGCACATTTTAAGAAGTATTCAGTTGTAACTTTTCATTTCTGAAGCAGTTTTATTTTTTCTTTTGCTCACTATAAAGTCTTCTATGTGATAATCTTGTGCAGGATGTGTGGAACAGCTCTTAGACTTTCAGCTGACTTATCTGTCTGTATCACCCCCCACTACGTCATCAGCATGGTGATCTCACTGAAAGTGACATCACAAGTGAATGAACTGGCAGTCACTGAATGGCTGTTCCTAAGGAATAGTGATGTCACAGTCAGTGAGGTAACAATACTGATGATGTAGTGGGGGGGAGTAGAGTTAGATATGTCAGCTGCCAGGCTAAGAGCTGTTCCACATAGTACACCTACTAACATCAGGTGAACTATCTTGTAATTAAACAAAGGGAAAAGGAAAACTTTATTAGATATAAAAGGTAATGGCTGGTTGCTTTTAAAATCTAATATTAGTTTTAGGCAGTACACTAGCTCTTTAATTTCAACCCCTGCATGAATCAGCCTGAGATGGGATTTCTCTTTTTTTACTCTATTTATTCTCCCCTAGCTGGCAGTTCTTTGCCACCTGGTCCACAGATACATCAGCCCCCCAAACCACTTGATGGGAGACAGCTGTAACCTGTACAGTGAGCCCCCTTATGGGGATCATGACAGGTCATAGAGAGTGTATACATATGTATACAGAGAACAGTGTACTCCAAATTCCTGTCATATTGGTTGTGCTGTCCATTTCTGTGCCATCATCTTGGTGGCCACATGTCATGATGCAGGAATCAGTATGACAAGTTGATGTTTTGTTGTTATCATTTGTCAACAGGGTGCATCAGGTATGCACAATGATGTTATGTGTTTGTTGTTTTTTTTTTGTTCCTGTTCATTTAATTAATTCTCCCTTACCAGACAGCCCTGACATATAATGGCACCTACCTTCCAGCCAGTGTTCACCAAGGTTCCCACCTCCATCGGGGCAGTCATGTTTCCCCAACTCCCATCAGGTATGACTAAACAGAAACTTGTGGAATTAAGGCGAGACTGTAGTAAAAAAACTGTGAAAACAGCAATTTCATAAGGACATGATAGATGCACGTCACTTTTGTTGCATCACATGTTACATATACTCTTTGTAGAAAATACAAAATCACACATGCCCACACAATGCAAAGCATCATGGGCTGCATATGCAAATCACCACAGGATGTTATCCTGGTTCAACTTTAAGCAGAATTGCATGGTGCCGAAAGGTCTCTCACACAGTTTGCAAAGGGTGCTAACAGATGACATAGACACGTGTTTCGTCCTACCAGGACTCATCAGTATGCTTCATCTGTTTGACACCCCAGTGGAATGAACCAGCTACCCTAAGACGGTCTGTCTGGGTTATGTTGTGGTGAACCCATTAAAATAAAAAACTATTTAAAAGACAAAGAACCTCTGTACGCAAACACTGAGGCAAGGGTTACCCCAAAGGGCATTTGGCTGGAAAGCCAAGTTTCAAGAAAATACAAAATCACACATGCCCACACAATGCAAAGCATCATGGGCTGCATATGCAAATCACCACAGAATGTTATCCTGGTTCAACTTTAAGCAGAATTGCAGTTGTTGGTTTTGCTTCTGTGTGTACTTTAACAGCATATTTACTTATTTTCCATTACCCCTTTTTAGTTTATATTGGGGATCCTGCAATCATTATGCTATCATGGACACAACACTAGAATGTTTATGCTGCTGTGAGGTGAATCCTATATTGGCCAAATTTACATACAAACATACGAAACTGCCAGCGAAAAAGGTTGTAATGGTTTATTGAGTCTGCTTGAGTGTGCAGCTCAATTACTTCCTTGGAGCTGACCACTTCTTCAGTTCCACCTGGAGGTATCTCTCGCCTTCCCAGTTCTGTCTCCTAACCCCTTCCCAGGAGCCCCTTCAGTCCTAATCCTCTTCATCACCCTATCCCACCCCCTCTTGAAAATGGCCACTGTCTTAGCTTCCACCTCCTCCTCTCATATCTGATTCCATTGCTTCACCACCCTTTCAGTGAAAAAGTGCTTCATTTCCTTCTTGAATCTACCCCCCACCAATTTAAAGTTATGTCCCCTTGTTGTACCCTCCTTTCTTAAGTTAAAGATGCTCTCCATACCAATCCTGTTTATGCCCTTAAGGTACTTGAAGGTTTCGATCATATCCCCCCTCTCCCTTCTGTCCTCCAGGGTGTACATGTTCAGTTACATTAGCCTCTCCTCATATGTTTGTTAACATACAAATCACCCTGGGCCAAGGAAAGAAACTTTCCTTAGGCTGTGTCTAACTCCCCCCAGCCCTAATCCCCCATCTGTCTCTCTGCCTCCCTTATTTCCTCTTGGTCTAGTCTCCCCCCCCAACATGGTGTTATGTGGGGATTTCAGTATCAATTGGTTGACCCACCCCCTCAGCTTTCCTAAAGGGGCATGTACAAACCCTCTTAAAGGGCAAGTACTACTTACTTTAACAAAATTATTGTGTTTCTCGTGTCACTTAGAATGGTTTTAACACTGCTAGGGTTCTTCTATTCTACAGTTCGTACCTCTTAGAACTGCATTTACTCTCCCCTCTTCCTATCTAACTACATTCTAGTTGTTGCCACCACCATAATAGCAACTATGGCTTGTAAAAAAAACATTTACTGTGCTCCCTTCTGATATTCACCCTGACGTTTCCAATCTTAGGCCACCCTTTAGTTAGGGAAATCACCTGTAATCTCAAAAAAACCTGATGATGTAATCATCCCTCACTCGACCTCCAACCCAGTACTCCAGATTGTCCTGGGGGAGCACAAATTATCTCACTCCAACAGCCCTAGAGCCTATCTAAGAATACCCAATCCCACCACCTATCCTTAATATGCTACTGATAACTATCACACCTCCTAAACATTGCTCTATCAATAACAACCTCTCCATATCCTTAAAGTACCTTAGGCTACAGGCAGCACATTTCATATGGCTGCTACTGCTCCTCTCAGAAAACACACACCCAAACCTTGGTCCTGTCAGCATGGTCATTAACCACCACTTGAAACATGGCTCCCTAACTATTGCATTCATCAACATCTGCAGCTTGCTTGCTATATTTGACCTGCTGCAAGCCTGGACTGCCCAGCACAAGCCAGATGTCCTATGTGTGGTTGAGGCCTGTCTCACCACTAGAACTGCTGATACTGAAATCCAGCTCAATGGATATACATCATTCAGACTGGATCATACCAGTGAAAGAGGAGGGGGATATGCCATCTATATTAAGGACCATTTACAAGGTCATGTCCTCCTTCCCATTAATTCAGGAAATAATGTACAAATCCTACCACTTAAGGTTATACTTGGGGCTCATGGCAAAGGTATAATTATCATCTCCATCTATATTCCTCTGAAAAATCAGGCTGAACGATTCAGAATCCTCCAGGAGCACTTATCAGACTATCACTGGCAGTCAGAAATGCTAGTGCTGGGCGATTTCATTATAAACTGGGAATCCAGCAGCACTGCTCCTTATAGAGATGCCATTGCAGCTATAGGCTATGGACAGCTTGTAGCCTCTTCCACATGTACCAGCTACCACACTGGGACCAGCACCTTATTGGACTGGGTACTAACTAACCACCAAAAATGCATCTTCAGTATGCAAGTCCTCCCAGGTGCAAAAAGCGATCATTCCCCCATCCTCTGTGCTTGGTCCAGCAAGCCACGCAAACTCCCTGCAAAGGCTGTCACCTCACATATTCTTAGGATGGGGCAACTGGGGCCACTGAAAGACCATCTCAGACAGCTAAACTGGTAGACCATTTACTCGGCAGATGATGTTGATGCTGCTCTAGATCTGTTCATTAAGACTTACAACGCAGCCTGTGATATCTTCACCCCAATCACCAAAAGAAAGGTCAATGGGTCGCATAAATCCTGGATTACTACATCCCTGATTGCCCAACTCCACGCTTGGGATAATCTCTGGCATAAGGCAAAAAGTACAGGACCCTAATGTGATACTCAAAACTATAAAATGGCTCAAAACCAATGCACTGAGGCCATTCAGCAGGCAAAAAGGCAATACTTCAGGGCTGAACTTGACAACTCTTGGGGTGACAGCCACAAATTCTGGGCAAATATCAAAGCCCTCACAGGGACCTCTAATAAATCACCACCTACTCTAATTAACATAAATGGTGAACTATCCCAGGACCCAAAGGCTACTGCAGATACATTTAACAAAGTCTTCTCCAATGTTAGTGGAGTCCTCCCCTCAGACTATCTTAGCCCACCCAGCCCTGTTCAGCATACTTCATCAGACCCTCCTGCCTCCAGCATTACCCCACCTTTCTACCTTCATATCATCTCTAAAGCTGAAGCAAAAAAATACCTGCTAAAAGCAATTGGTAAAACCAGGCACAGTGGGGACAGCCTTGACCTGAGGCTTATATCATTCACCATAGACAAAATAGTGGCACCCCTCACAAAAATAACTAATCTCTCCTTAACAAGTGGCTAATTTCTTAAACTCTGAAAATATGCAGTGGTCACCCCAGTCTTCAAAAATGGTGACAAGGCACTCCACTCAAATTACCAGCCAATCTCCATACTTCCCCCAATCTCCAAGGCATTAGAAAGAATAGTTTACAATCAGATGGTCGATCACTTAGATAAATATCACCTCCAATGTAGGGATCAGCACAGATTTAGGAAATGGCACAGCACCACGACTGCACTGGTGGAGTTCACGGGGTTCATCCATGACTTCCTAGATCAAGGGTACTTAGTGGGAGCTACCTTTATTGACCTCACTAAGGCCTTCGATATGGTGAACCATGAACTCCTGCTAGCCCAATTAGGCACTGCTACCATATCTGAGACATCAATGGGTTGGTTTAGAAGCTACCTTTCTGATTGGGTCTGACAAGTGAAAATAGTCAACATCATTTCCACTACACTAAATGTGACTCCTGGGGTACCACGGGGTTCCATCCTTGGCCCGCTCTTGTTCAGTCTGCTCCTAAATCACCTCCTGCAAGTTTGCCAAGGCCGCATTCTCCTACATGTGGACAATGCTGACATTTTCTCCAACCATCTGGACATTAGAGCTTTTGAACAATGCATCCAAAATAACTTCACCCTAGTTGTGGACTGGTTCATAAGCTTGCCATTACTGCTCAATTATAAGAAAACAAAAACTATGTTGTTTGCCTGTACACACAGCAGATTCAAAGTGCCTAAACTTGTCATCCACAACAAACAAGGTGATATCCTAGACATGGTTAATAACTTCAAGTACCTAGGAGTCATGCTAGACAGTACCCTTTCATATTCCCTCCACATCGAATAAATCACTAAATCAGTGAGCAACAAGTTAGGGCAACTCTACAGGCGTAGGCACTGCCTTACAGAAGATGCTGTAAGACTTGTCTTAACAACCCCAGTTTTCTTTGTGGTTGACTACGGTCTTGTTATATACAGTGTGGCTTCAACTATGGCCCTAAAGAGAATCTATATTACTCTCAATAAAGCCTGTAGGCTATTCCTGGGTGTTCATCGCCTTACCCATACGTGTGACCTATACTCCCATATGGGTTGGCTTGACCTGGATAACAGAATTAGTTACCAGCTCAGTCTCCTGGCTAAAAAGACTACCCTTGGCATGACCCTTCCTGGGGTCCAGAACATCATTACACCTTCTGCACTATCTCGTCCAACATGAGGAACACTCACTGACTACTTCAAGGTGCCATTTTGCCACATCTCCTTAGGCCAAAGACCTTTTGTATACCAAGCCCCTCACCTGCTAAACTCCCTTCTGAGTGGGCTAATTGATGAATCCAGTTTTGGGCCTTTTATGTCAATGCTACACACCCACCTTACTAGTCGCATAAGGTGCACCTGCTCTTTATAACTCCAGTTTTCCATCAAGGGCCTGGCTGGTCATCCCTCTGCACTTCTTAACTACCTATGTGCCCCCTGCACTTATCTCTGTCCAAGCAGATGCCGTTACCTACCCCAGATGCCTACCCACTACTCTATCCTCCCCTTGTCTCTTTTACCTGTCCTCGCCTTGTCTACCATCATCCCACCTCTCCTCCTTAATCCCCTTCTCCTTCAAAATACCCCACTCCTCCAATATCCCCCTCTCCTCCTTATCTCCCCTCCCCTCTCCTCCATACCCCTATCCCAATCTCCACTCCCCTTCCACCTGCTCCATCCTCCCTAGTCTGGTCCTAAACTTTCCTATCCCTCTACTACCCCCCAACTACTTCACCTTGACAGAAGGCCTCGGTCCTGCCTGGTCCCCAATCCCCCCACCCCATTGCCTATTACTTTCCACTGGAGGTCTGTCTGCCTCCTGCACAGCAAAACAATCTTCCTTGATTTTCTGTACAACCATTCATATCCTAAAGCCTTGTCAGAATCTCATGATCATGCTTGAACCAACTATGTAACTTGTGTAACTATGATGGTAACCTGTATGTACCAAGTGTTTGCCTGAATCTCATGTTCATGTTTGTACCACCAATGAAACTTGTTATATAGCCATTGTATGTAACCTATATATACCTATTGATTGCTTACTGTTTGACATGGAAGCATGGCAAATGAGCTCCCAGTTTAAAGGTCTGTAATCTGAGACTTGAATAAATAAATTAAAAAGTTGGTTGGGATCAGGAGCTGGCATCACTCACACCTCTGTATCTGAAGACCACATATCTCAATTAATAACTGAACCCACTAGGCTCAATATTAAATCTGACAATCATTCCCTTTTAGACTGGGTCCTTACCAGTAGCTGGCTAGGAGAGAATAAATAGAATAAGAAAAAAAAAACATCTCAGGCTGATCCATGCGGGGTCAGATTAAGTCTTCTAGCTACTAGCCAGCAGAGTAGTGACTTGCAAAATCCACTAGCCCCACTGACTTTTCTCCTGGCACAGCTGTTCTACTTATTGAAATATCTATTGGTGGGGTGTAGATTCAAGAAGGAAATCAGCATTTGTACTGCTGTACCCACTACTGAAATAGTGGTCAGCTAATAGAAAGTTCTCTGCCAGAAGCAACAGCTCAGACACAAAGAGCAACCCTAGGAGGCATATGCCAAAAGCGGCCCACCCCCAAGCCTTACTATCTGCTGATCTTCACCAACCCACTACTGAAATAGTGATCTGCTAACAGACAGTTCTCAGCCAGAAGCAACAGCTCAGACACAAAGGGCAACCCTAGGAGGCATACGCCAAGAGTGGTCTGGCCCTTAGCCTTAATGTCTGCAGAGGTCCATTTTGCTTCAGTTTTTAGAAGCATCAGCTAGAAGCTGAAAGGGTGCTAGCATTTACTTTTAAGAGTTGGCCGGTATGTATAGGCCCATATTGACCGGTACCTTCACAATGTTTTTTCTTTTTTTTTTTTGCACTGTTGTCCACTGTAATTGTAATCTTATGAAGTGTACTGTATTGTATTAATGCCCAGGACCACCTTGAAAATGAGCTTGCTCAATGGTGTTTATGCCTGGTTAAATAAAGTGATTGATAGATTGAGTACCTCATTTTGGAAAGAAAGAGGGGAACATCTTCTCTTCTTTTTGTGTGTGACTGATTGTTTCTGGCAGCAGTGGGTTGGTCCTGCCCCCCCTGACCCTCACCCCACTCACCCCAACTCCATATTTCTTTTATAAGTGAGACCTGTGACATAACTCCTCCTGAACACTTCTTGGTGACAGAGAAGGTCAACTTCTGTCACTATAGCATAAAAAAACTGATAAAAGGGGAAAAAAAGAAAAGGAAAAAGAAAAAAATCAATAAGCAAGTAGTTCAAAGAAGTTGCATTTGAAACAAAGAGCACCAATCTCATAAAATCTCATCATAATATAGAAAATACCTTACCAGAATGTTCAACTTGGGGATACTACACTGTGATGTCTGTGGAGTACTCATCTCCCAGGAGCACCTCTGGAGGACAGGTCTTTGCCCAGTATGCATGAAGGTACATTACCTGCAGGCCCAGCTGGTAGTAGTCTGGAATGAAACTGAAAGGCTTTGGCAACATTTGACTTGGAGCACTTTATCCCCCATACCTCAAAGATCCACAGGACTAGGAGGCTAGAAAGTAGTGAAAAGAGGACATGGGAAGCCAACAAAGAAAAGCAGGGACAACACAACTTGAGACTCACCAATTAGGACAACAAATCGCTTTCAGTTACTAGCAGAAGGAAATCAGTCAGCTCTGCTTAGGGGGGTGCTAGTCCTGTCAAGGGAGTGAAGACTGCAGCAACCTCAGCAGACAGCAGCAAACCTCAGCAGGACAGTCAAGGAACCATCAAGGGGGAGAAAAGTGCAGCAACCTCAACAATCAGCAGCAGACCTCAGTAGGCCAGTCAAGGAACCAAGAAGATCCTGGTCCTTGGTGACTCCATGATCAGAGGAATGGAATCTAGGATGCACAAGTATTCACAGAAGAGGGTGGCAGTCAGATGCCTTCCTGGTACCTCAGCAACAAGAGACTGCAAGTGTATTGGGAGAATTGCAGATAGGGAGGAAGGAGACATGGGAATACTGGTACGCATTAGAGCAAACAATCTGGCTGACCAGATAGTACAGGATGCAAAACGGAGTATCGAGAAGCTGGGTGGGAGATAGGCTTTCAACTACTGTGACCACAGTAGCCTTCTCAGAAGTCTTGCCTGTATAGGGTAAAGATAGCAGCATGGAAAGAATCAGACTGGAGGAAATAGATGAACTCAACAACTGGTTGAAGAGCTGGTGCTAGACAAGAGGCTTCCATTTTATTGGATCCTGGGAGAATTTCTGGGATAGATCATTCTTCAAATGGGAACAAGAGTACTGGCACAGAAGACGGAAGTATATTTAGACCATTTAAACTAATCAGAGGGGAGGCTAAGGCATGGGAACAGGTAGTGTGCCATGCCAAACCCTCCCCCAACAGGAAAACTGAGAGCAAACATAAGTGCACCAATCACATTATGACAAACAAAGCATGCAACAAAGGGTTAGCATCAGAAAAATGACACAAAGAACAACCAGAAGGAAAAAGGGAAACAAAATTGCCCAACAAGAATCATGATGCTAGCTCATGGCAAAGAGTCTGCCTCAATGCTAGGAGACTAGGCAACAAGATCAGTGACCTCCAGGCTCTAGTGGCAGAAACAAAGGTTGATCTGGTAGCTATTACTGAAAGCTGGGCCATGGGTAACAACAAATGGGACCTGGTCATCCCAGGCTACACACTGTTTAGAAAGGACAGACAGGTGGGGAGAGGTGGAGGGTTGCCCTCTATGTGAGGGAGGGCATTGATACAATGGAGGATGAAAGCATCAATGCTGGAGAGGGGGCTTGGAGTCACTCTGGGTACACTTAGCCACCAATGCAGGAAAGAAATTGTACATGGGTGTGATATACAGACCCCCAGGGCAGGAAGAAGGAAAATATGATAAATTAGCTGAGGAGTTACAAAAGATGGCTGGTAAAGGTGACATAGTGGTGGTTGGGAATCTTAACCTGCCAGATGTGGACTAGAATAACCAAGCAGCCAAGAGTTCCAGAAGTCAGGCTTTACTGGACACATTCCAGGACTGCCTGCTGTCTCAACTAGTGAAGGACCCAAACAAGAAAGGATGCCATCTTGGATCTAATCCTCACAAAATCTGAAGAAATTAGATCCATGAGAGTGGAAGAACCATTGGCAAATACCAATCACAATACAGTCTGGTTTGAAATAACCATGGGCTCTACTAAAACCACCTCAAGCACAGAGTTGCTGTGCTTTCTGATGGCTGATTTTGATAGACTGAGGCACATAGTGAGGAATAAGTTAACAAACATCAGAGACAAGTCAAAAGTGGAGGAACTATGGAAAGACATTAGGGATACTGTTTGAGAGGCCACAAGACTCTGCATCAGGACTACAACAAAGAAAAATAGGTTTAAAAGACCACTGTGGTTCTCCCATCCAATAAAAGAGGCAATCAGGACCAAACAGAATGTATACAAATGGTTCAGGCAACATGAAGGGGACAGGGAGTGGGAGGATTACACTCAGTAAAGTAAGGAGGCGAAGAAAATAGTGAGGGAGGCCAAGGCAGCAAAAGAGCTGCAAATTACTTGTGGAGTCATATCAGGGGAGAAAACATTTTTCCACTATATCAGTGAAAAAGGGAAGAAAGGAGGAGGAATTGTAAAGTTAAGAGTGGGGGATGAGGCTCTGGAGGACAGCAGACAAAAAGCTGAGGCCCTAAATGAAGACTTTTGCTCGGTAATCACGAGAAAGAATCAAGGCCCACTGCCAGACAGTAGTATCAGAGGTGAGACCAGAGGGGTTCAGAGAATGGGCACCCAGGAGTTCACCACAGACAGGGTCAGAAAGGGCCTTTCAGACATCAGAACCGACAAGGCCCCTGGCCCTGATGGTTTACACCCTAGAGTGCTCAGGGAGCTTGCAGAAGAGCTGGCAGTGTCTCTCACACACCTATGCAACAGGTCACTGGAGTCAGGGGTAGTTCCAGGTGACTGGATGGTGGCTGATGTGGTGCCACTGCACAAGACTGGAGACAGGGAAGATACAGGTAACTATATGCCAGTCAACCTGACATCAGTAGTGGGTAAACTTATGGAGGTCCTTATCAAGCAAGATCTAGTGGAACACCTTGAAGTAAATCACCTCCAGAACTACAAACAACATGGGTTTGTGATGGGCAGGTCATGTCAAATGAACCTTTTTATGTTCTTTGATGAAGTGACCAAGGAGTTGGATAGGGGTCATGCAGTGGACTTGTTTTACTTTGACTTCAGTAAGACATTTGACACAGTCCCACATAGACACCTCTTAAAAAAGCTAAAAGACCTTGAGTTAGCAGAACAGATAGTAAAGTGGGTATGGAGTTGGCTGAGGGACAGAAAACAAAGGGTGGTAGTAAATGGGGTGAAATCTAATGAGAGGCAGGTCACTAGTGGGGTGCCTCAGGGGTCGGTCCTGGGGCTGGTCCTCTTCAATGTATTCATTAGTGACATAAGTGAGGGAACAAATGGCAACATCACCCTGTTTGAAGATGACACGAAACTCAGTGGAAGAGTGGATAGTATGGAGTGAGTCAGACAACTGCAGGAGGACCTTAAGAAGTTGGAAAGGTGGTCACAAACATGGCAATTAAACTTCAGTGCTAAGAAGTGTAAGGTGATGCACCTGGGTAGGGCCAACCCCAAGGAAGAATACTGGCTAAACTGGGTGCAGCTGAGCTCCTCTGCTGAGGAACATAATCTGGGAATCATCATTAGGGATGACCTCAAGCAGCAAAGTAAGTGCAATAAGGCTTACAGCAGGGCTAGCAGGGTGTTAGGATGCAATAGCAGGGGGATAGACAGCAGGGACAGGGAGGTGATACTACCACTTTACCAGGCATTAGTGAAGCCTTATGTGGAGTACTGTTTACAATTCTGGGGGTGTCATGTAAGAAAGGACATTAATAGACTGGAAGTGGTCCAGAGAAGGGCAACAAAAATGATATACGGCCTTCAGGAAATCACCTATGAAGAGAGGCCTGGGGCTCTGAAATTGTACTCACTACAGACTAGAAGGAAGAGGGGAGTTATGATGGAGACTTCAAGTTACTTAAAGGCATCAGCAAGGTGCCAGAAGCACAGCTTTTTACCAGGAACGTCAATTCTATCACAAGAGGGCACGAGTGGAAATTGAAGGGTCGAATGTTCAAGAGGGACATCAGAAAGTATTACTTCTTAGAGAGGGTGGTGGAACCTTGGAATAGATTACCTCCTGAGGTGGTGGCTGCAAAGTCAGTATCAAGCTTTAAGTATAGGTGGGACAAGTATTGGGAACAAGCACATGGCACTGGCAAGGGCTAGGCTGGGTGTCTAGGAGGACAGAACACCTGTGCACAGTAAGTCCTGGGATACCTCGCTTGCACAGACACAATGGACCACAGGTCCCCTTCTGCCTGCCTCTTCTATGTTTCTATGTTTCTATATTACCTTTTCCAGTAGAAGCCCTCCTGGCTACTTAAAAATGTTTTGACTATCCCAAAAGAAAATCTAACACCATTTGGCTAGTGGACTGGTGCCAGTTTTGACCCTGTCCATGAACATTCACATATGGTCACACAGTTGACAGTACAGGAACAGACAGCCAGGACCACCATCCCAGTACACAAACACACACACACACACACACACACAAACACACACAGTGGCAAACATCTGACATTGACAAATGCTTGTTTCTTTTTAAAAGTGAAAGACAGGCCCGGTGGCATTGAGGGTTGAGGCGCTGGACACCACTCCTTGTGCCACACTGGTGACCCTGGTTCGGGAACAGACTTGGATCATTTGGGGGTTGGGCAGGGGAGGTAAGGATTGAGCTTCCAGAGGGCTGCTGTCCTTCCTTGGGGGGTGGAAGGTTGTATTGCATGTGTCAGCACAGAAAGAAGGGTCTCGGCCCATGCCCAGCGTGCTTGGCTGCCTCCACAGAGGTGGAGACAGCTGCTGCTCCCATTGCACAGGAGTGGGGGAGAAAAGGAAAAAAAGGAGGAAAATACTGGGACCCGGTAGGACCCATGATGGCCCCAATGGGTCGGAGGACATACCCCTCCGGGGAGGGGGTCATATCCCCATGCCAGGTCCACTGCAGTGGTAAAATAATGTTGTGATAAAAAAAAGTGAAAGACAGACAGCCTAATATACTAATGTTATCATGCAAAAAACATGATTTACAGTCCTTGATTAACTCCCACTTCATCTTTCTTGGATGTTGGAACACCCCAACACAGTCTAGACACTCAAGATGCAGTGGAAGTAGAGGAGTCTATTGCATGATGAGTGGCTGCACTGTTTGGGGTGTTCCTAATGTTTAAGAAGTATGCAATAAAAATAGAGCAAGGATTTTAAACAAAACAAAGTTGGGTATAATTATAATATTGGAATGCATTTAAGTTCTACTAATAAAGGAAGCAGATAGCTGGCCTGGTGGTGCTGAGGGCTGAGGCAATGGACACCTTACCTCGCGCTACCCTGGTGACTCATGTTCAGGAATGAGCATGGGCTGCCGAGGGTCGGCAGGGGAAGAGAAGGATTGAGCATCCGATGGACTGCTCTCCTTCTCTGGGGAGGGGGGTCCTCAGTAGTTGGCACTTATTTGCACCTTGGCAGAGGCTGGGAGACAGGGCACCGTGCTGCAGTAAGGGGAGGAGTTGGGGCAGACACTTGGAGGGAGCGCTTGAGGAAGCATGTGCACTCCTCTCCGCCATCATCATCATTGCATGCCCCAGCTCCAAGGAGAACACCAGAAAAAGGGTGTTGATGCAGCACAGTGGTGGAGGGCGCCTCGCGGGCTCTGCTCCTGGCCAGCCACAGCGCTAGCCCACTGGATCTGGATTTCGGTGGGGGTTGGGGAACCCCACTAATCCCATTGGGAAGGACAAGCCCTGGGAATTTTGGGTCAGCATTGGATGGTAGATGCCGGGGGATGGGGCTGGGGGTGCCCTCCAGAGAATAGCCGGCACAGAAGGAGCAAAAAGTAATAACAAAAAAAAAAAAGCAAGGAAGCAGATAATATAATCAGCACCAACAATGAATTTTAAAGATGGTAAGCAATCATAAAATGTGGATTTTCAACTAGAAAGAGTATGATGCGAAAAGGGTTGACAGTGTCCCTTAAATAGAGAATGGGTGGGGGTCCAGAAAGAACACCAATTCAATATAAGCTGAATTGTGTCTGAATATTATATTTTAAAATGTGCTGGGTACTGTAGAATTGCTTTGAATCGATTTTCCACGAAGGCATGAGCAATACAACACAAGGGATCCTGATAAGTTGATAAAAAGGAGCTTCACATTCTCAACAAAAACTTTTTTTGCTTATTTTCACTAGATGTGGGCAATAATCATAACAAGCTACTGCAAATTAGACAGAACTGAAGTTGCTCAGTTTAGATCATGTGGAAACCTTATCCAAATGGTTTCAGAACTCAGTCATGCCTACTCACAACTGAAATCTGATATGTACTTGGTGATACAACCTTCACTGCTTCACTTTTTGCTTCATTGGACACACTGATTCTATACATCTGTGATAGCAGCTTTTTGAATTATGTTTTCCATTAACACATTTTGTCTGTACAGACTGCTGATCATGTGGGAGTGACAAAAGCTGACATGTAATCACTGCACTTCTTCCTTTTGCAAACGTACACATATTACACATATTATCAAGTGACATGAAGTCACCCTGCAGTAAGGTTGCCCACAACAGTACTTATACACAAAAAATCCTGGTGTTTCAGATGGATATCTTAGGAGAAAAAAAAAAAAAGAAGATTCTGGAAATTGACTTGCAGCTTAGATTTCACAAGCCCAACTAAATATTAATCAAATCAAAATCACTTGTGGCAGTGGCTTGCAAAACACTTTTAATGTAAACTACTACACCCCTCATGCTAATTCTGTTTTCATTAACACCCTTCTCCATTAATACAGCAACATAATACTCTCCTTAAACTGTCATACCTTTGAGCCAATCAACTCTGAAGTAATATAACTTTCCATACCTACCCTACAACCAAAACAGAAGCATCCTTCCACTGCACCACTGGCACAGTTATATAAGAAAACACAATACAAAAATTGAAGAACCCTGCTTAACATTGAAATACACATAATATAAATAAAATAGTTGATCTGAGGCGGCGAAACACAATTTTTATTCCACTACAGATGCAAACCGTACAACTGTCTTATGGTTGCAGAACTCATGAGTCATGAAAGGTTGGTACATGCACGGGGCAAAACTCTCTCTATCTATATCTATGTCATATATATATATATATATATATATATATACACACACACAGACACACACACACACATACACATATATACAGAGAGAGAGGGAGAGAGAGACATAGAGAGAGGTCTTGTCAGTTCATACTTTTATAATGGCAAGAACATATCAGCCATTGTTTATGTGTGTAATTAGAAGGGTCCACAATTTGTATTCAAATTGTAGTGCTGTTGTATGCACATCAATAGCTTCATGTCATAACCATGGTGCAGCTCCATTCTGCAACTACATTACCTAGTAAGCATACAGTTATTATGAAGCATGGTGGGGGAAATGTGTGGCAGCACTCATTTTCTAGGAAGTATTGGGCAGCATGAGAAATCAGTGGGTAGAACCAGTGGGATGCTGAGATGAATAGGGTGAGGTATTTCCAGCAGGAGGAGAGAGGTGGTCTTGCCACTGTATTGCACTTTTGTGAGACCCCACCTGGAGTACTGGGTCCAGCTCTGGAGGAAACACCTCAGAAAGGACAAAGACAGGGTGGAGACAGTGCAGAGGAGGGTAATGAAAATGGTATCTCAACATGTACACTCTGGAAGAGATGAGAGCAGTGGGGGCATGATAGAGACCCACATGTGCCTCATGGGGGTGAAAAGGGTGCAGGAAGGGAGTATCTTTCAAATGAGAAAGAACACCAGGACCAGAAGGCATACAATAAAGCTAGAGGGGGGAAGTTTAAGAAGGATATGTGGAAGTAGTACTTCACTGAAAGAGTGGTTGGTGCCCAGTGGTTCAGTTTATTTTTTTATGTGGAAGTCAAAAACTTCCATGACTCCAAAGTCATTTTAGTTTTCTGGAAGTCCAGAATGCTTCTAGGTCCCAAATATTGGAAGTCAGGGTTGTTGAGCAATAAAGTTTTGAAAGTTTTTACAAAATATTACTAGTAAATAAGCTTTTGTTCAGAAAGAAATAAATCATTTTGGGCTTCCATGCCACCAAAATTGGAAGTCACTGAATTGTTTCCCCATTTGAAGGTCAAATACTTCCTTTCCTTTAGCTTTGGATGCTTTTGCTTATTTTTGGAAGTCAAACACTTGAGAAATGGAGTCAACTAAAGTGCTATTAGTGCCTGTAACAGACTGCTAGAGGAAGTGGTGGAGGTGAGAACAGTGGGTGGGGTTGGGGGGTCTTTAAGTATGAGTTGGATAGACATAGGAGAATATTAGTAAATTGGCTGGAGGAAGGAGGCTCACCACAGACCAGTTAGGGTCTGTGGAGACAGACCAGGTAGAGACCATCTGGGCAGACTGCATGGACCAAGTGGTCCTTTTCTGCCAATTAATTATATGTTTCTGTGTTTCAATTGTTAGACTATTACAAGTGCCTTAATAACTTCATTTTGCACATGACAAAAAAACTATTACTATTTCACATAAAGAGTAACAAGTTACACAGACTTTGCTGGGAAAACATAAACATAAAAGAAACATCAAAAAAAGAAGCATTATTAAAGGATTTGATTTTTTTCCCAACATGCCAAGGTAGAATATCATGTTGTCTTTTGTATATTTCAGAGACTATTAGGCAGATGATATTCTCTTCTGATTTAAAGTTGAGTCACTTTTGCTGAATAGGTAGTGCTTACAATACATACACCCCTGAGCCAAGGCAGTGGCTATATGATAAGGGGTCTATCCACATGGCTCAGTGACCCCAAAATCAAAGTAAAGGAATACATAGTCCATGGATGAGTGCGACATTATCCCTAAATGTTAACTCAGTAGCTGGCAGATGTAGATAACTTGTTCTGAGAGTGGAGAGGCTCCATTACAAAAACGGTTTGTGAACATTGTATTAGACATATTGAAATTACTAAAGAATTACATTTTGTAAAACAAACAAACAAAAAAGTGTGACCTGCCTAATACTAATGTCAATAAAGTATGACTTAAACCCATAAGTTAGGTCTAGGAGATGGAGTGTAGTATAACAAGATAACAGTTGCTGCATCTCTCTTTTCATGATTACTTTGGCTCCTGATTGCCTGGTATTAAGGTTTGCTATTTTGTATGATGCCTTCAGCATGGAGTAATCTAGTAGCTCAGGTGGAATGGGGACAGGTGTATGAAGCAGGTCAGAGCATTATCAATTCGTATTTGAAACTAAGTGCCTGCCAAATCATTTAGGCGGCAGAAGAATTATCTGAAATAAATGCTAGCAATGCTATTTGTGATGTTAAAGGGGCACTGTCAACCCACTTAGGTCTCAAATTGTCCCTAGTTTAAAAAATGTATTTTATGATTGCTCACAATGTGCAACGATAGCTGATGTAGTGGGTAATTTAATTCAGATTACTTTTTTTTAAGTGAAAAATAACCGACCACAATATTGGTGCTACCACACAAAAATGTGTTTGTTTACATTCCTAGAACACCACCTCTCACAGCATCTTTCCTGGACCTGGGAATGCCCCCAACCCAGTCTAGCAATTCAAGATGCAGTGGGAGGAGTGGAGACTATTGCATCAGGAATGGCTGTACCATCTGGAGCTGTTTCTAATGTTCAAGAAGTATACAATAAGAGAAGATCAAGGATTCTGAACAAAACAAAGATGGGTATAAATACCATATTATCATGCATTTCAGTTCTTCTAAGACAGAAGCAGATGAAACAACATCAATGACTTTTAGAGATGTACAGTAAGTAATCATAAAATGTGTTTCTTTTAACTGGAAATAAATATGATGCAAAAAGGGTTAACTGTGTCCCTTTAAGCAGCACATTATAAATACTAAATATGCAAAATAATACATTCCACGTAATTTAAATATCCTTCTACTACAAGGCTTTACAGACATTTGTGAAATATTTATGGCATAAGGGTAGTCTGAAGGAGGAAAGAAAAATATTTTTTTGTGACTGCTGAAGCAACACAGTCTGTTAGTGATAATATGAAATAATGGCACTGTATTAGAAACTAACCAAAAACATTCATGTAAAACTTCAAGCTGATCTTGAAATCGTTTTGCTTAGAATGTAAAATCTTGAGATAACATTTAACATTTAAATAAAACTTTAGCTACAAAGAAATTCCTACATGGAAATTGAGACAGTCATCAGTGCTGTTTGGAAAAGTTCAACAGCACTACTTGTCTAATATATTGCCACAGTGGAATTCATTCATACCTGCTGTGGGCTCCTCCTTCTGCCTCTTGCTGACCACTTTGACATCCTCTGTTTCTGGCATCAATTTTCTCTTTAAATCACCTGTCCGTGTGTTGAGAGTCAGGGTGGGTGGCTAGGGGTGAAATGAAGACAAGTTAATGGTGAGACACTGCAGCAACAGAGAATCATGGGAACCACCATGCAGTCCCATCCCAAACTCCAGAGCCACCAGGTACACAAAACAATGGTTATTTTACGGAGATCATATCTGAGTGGCACAGATCACAGTATACTAATCTAGAATGAGGTAGAGTTGTGTAATAAGGATCACAAAGAGTTGGCCACATACAGTCGGGCAGAAAAAAAAACAGGTGAGGTGGGCAAGTTCAATACACTCACTGAACCGCTCTTGGCTAATGTGGACTGGATGGGTTCTAGGGACTTGGGAGCATGGGGGGGGGGCTTCATTAAGCTCAGGATAAACTGGCCTCCCAAAAAAATAAACATTAAATCTGGGACTGCCTGCATACACATCCCTGTTCCTCACAACTGCAGAGAATCGGTCAGGCACAATATTGATCACATTAAGCAGGCATACTGCAAAAATGATAAAAAAAGACCCCAAATGCCATAAAAAAATTTGTATTTAATTGTGTTATGGTCAAACTTTAAAAACAAAAGAACAGTCCTCTTGAGAAAGCATTATGCACGAAACAGTTGAGGTTTTGTGCTGTTCATCTTTTTTTTAAAGTATGACAGCAACATGATTAAATGAAAGTTTTTTTATGGCACTTGGAGACGTCTTGTAATTTTTGCATTATGCCAGATTAGTGAGGTGCTGTTTTTTCTTGGTGGTTGGTGTGTTTCAGTCTGTCAAGGCACACACAGTATTCCCTATGATATTTGAATACACTTCTCTTTTTGTAAAGTGACCATAATGACCCCCCCTTTGTCCGGTGCAAGACTCCTGATCACAGATTGTATGCATGTGACATCAGTGTTGCTCTGAGCTGGGGGATAGCTGGTTTAGGGAACAACAGCTCCATTACAGTTTGGGGTCAGTCATGCCCAGATGGCACGGGAGTTGGGAGACCAGGAGGGCAAAGTGAAATGGTTGTCTCAGTCCGTGGGGGGTGTTCCCTGCTTATTGGGCACTGATACAAGTAGCTTGTTCTTTTGAACTATGCAAAGCTTCCTCCTGGCACGCAGAGAACTCCATCATGATCCACTTGGCTGATCATTGGTCTGTCACTGCAGTGCCCACTGTAGATTGAGCAGCATTGGACCCAACAGTGACACACTTCTGAAATGGGCTTCTTGTAACAAGATGTTCACTTCATGCTACATGTCAAAGCAAACATGAAAAAGGCAATTAAAAATTCATACCATACATTTTACTAAAATAAAATGCATAATTTTTAGTGCCAGCAACTTACTCTTATCTCCCCAGCCCCTCCCATCATGGCCCAGCTAACTGCCATGCTTTAACCACTGCTCATTCTCATCCTTGCTCTCTCCCTGCCCCCTGCTGTCCACCCACTCGGCCTACCTCCCTCATGTACCTCACCCACGCACCACCCTCTCCCTTCCACCCCTACAGCACTCTCCTCCCCCCCCACTTCTCATCCCTGCTGCCCCCTACTTCTAGCACTACTCTGCTCCCCACCTTGCTTGCCACTCCCACTCTGTGTTCCCTCCCCAGCCCTACCTACACCCCCTGTGCTGCTACTACTCAATCCTTGGTGTCCTCGTGCAGGAAAGCCATATGTTGGCAGCTCCTCAGAGCTATGTCCTTGCTCCTCCTTCTATCCGGGAACATGCACACTAACCCCGTACCCCCACTTCCTCTGTCCACCCCAGTATCCCTAGGCCTGGACTGCGTATCATCTCTATCAATATCTGCAGTCTCCCAAAAAAACTCACTCACCTCCAGGCGTGGATAGCCCAGCACCAGCATGATTTCCTCTCTTTAGTAGAAACCTGATTTTCCAAATCTATCCCTGACTCCTCTGTTGCTATTCCTGGTTATATGCTATTCTACAATGACAGGGTGGGTAAGCGGGGGTGCAGCTGTGCCTTCTATCTTTGCGATGCCTTCCAGGTGCAAGCTCCCCCCCCACCCCAACTATCCACTGGCGCCCAAGCCCTTGCCCTCCAGGTCTCTCCAGGTCCCTCCAAAGCCCCCCTAACTCTCATAGCTGCCTACATTCCCCATGGAACCAGGCGGCTGCCTTCCAATCCCTCACTGAATAGCTCTCCCAGCTCCCCCCCAAGTTCGAGGTTATATTAGTGGGTGACCTGAATATAAACTGGCTCTTCCCCTCAGCCTCACACTACCATGACTCCCTATCTGCTCTTGATCTAACCCAGCTGGTTACCAACACTACATGCTTTATCCATACCACCAGTACTGCCACCCTCCTTGACCTGATCCTATCCAATTGCCCCTGCAAGCTAACGAATATCACTGTCCTCCCAAATGTGCTCAGTGACCACTCCCCTATTCTCTGCACCTGGTCCTACCTGATCAAGAAACTTCCCTCCAAAATTATACTCACTAGGCAACTCCGCCAAGGGAAGTTCACCTGCCTAAAAACCTGTCTTTCTAGTTGGGACTGGTCTCCCCTATTCTGCTCCCAGGACCCTGATGTTGCCCTCATCTATTTCACATGCACATTCAATGCTGCCTGCTACAAACTGGCCCCTCTCACCAGAAAGATAGTCAAAGGGCTTGATACCCCTTGGATTTCCTCTTCCCTCCTAAACTTTATGCGGCAGAGGGATGATCTCTGGAAAAAAAGCCCTTAACTCTGGCAAGCCGATTGACCAACAAGTGTACTGGGCTGCCCACAATCATTGTACAAGGCTAAGTCAGACCACTATAAGACTGCCCTTACTACAACCTGGGGAATGGGTCACAACTTCTGGCATAATATGAAATCCCTTTACAGCAATTCTACCCCCCTACCCCCCCTAACAACTCACCGTGAAGAGGGCCATTACTACTGACCTTAAATCAATCGCAGACACCTTCAACACATATTTCTTGGACCTGAGCTCTGTCCTCCCTGTCCTCCCCTGACTTCTTCTCCCATTCACCTTCCCCACCCCCTTGACCACCTCCTTTTTCACTTCCGGGTCCTCACACCTCATGAGATCAAACCCTATCTCCTCAAGGTCCTAAACAGTTCTTGTAACAGTGACTCAATTGACTTGAAACTTTTATGCCTGGTCCTCAATTAAGTCTTGCCCCCCCCATGCCTCTTCAACCTCTCACTCAGATATGGGAGATTCCCCTCCCCCTGTAAAATGGGCACCATCACCCCCATACACAAGTCTGGGGAGCAGGGAACTACCACCCCGTCTCCAAAGCCTTAGAGCGCATCGCTGTGGACCAGCTCACCGAATACCTAACCAAATATGAGCTTCTATCACCTGAACAGCTTGGCTTCTGGCCAGACCATAGCACCACCACTTCCCTCCTGGAATTTTGCAGCTTTATCCACTCTGCCCTCGATGCTGACCATCTAGCAGGCGCTGTCTTCTTGGATCTGTCAAGGGCCTTTGACACTGTCAATCATGACCTCCTACTCTCCACTTTTTCTCACCTTGGCCTCTCCCAGGAAGCTAACTCCTAGTTTACTGACTACCTGACATGTCGATCACAGAGGGTAAAAATCTGCTCCACCCTCACCTCACTTCTTTCTGTCCACTCTGGTGTCCCACAGGGGTCCATCCTTAGGCTCTTCCTATTTAGCCTCTTTTTGAATTCTCTACCCAAGACCTGCTCAGGGAATATCCTACTTTATGCCGACGATGCCGTCCTCTTCTCTTCTCCTCTCACCCTAACCCTTCCTCCCTTGAAAACTCCCTCCAGGCCACCTTCACTGTCACTGAATCCTGGTTCACCAATCACAAGCTCATCCTGAACCATGCAAAATCTAAGGTCATACTGTTTGCCCATCACCAGAATAAGTGAATGCACTCCTCCCTCCGTGTCCTCACCTCCTTTTCCCTCTCTCTGGAGCAAGTCTCTACTTTTAAGTATCTTGGAATGACTTTTGACCCCTCCCTCACCTTTCATGAGCACATTCACCCCCTCTGCACCACTGTCAACTCCTGCATTGGCATGCTATACCAGCACCGCAACTGCATCCCACCTGAAGCCCTTCAGCTTGCCATCACCTCCTCTGTCCTGTCTATTATAGACTACGGCATCCTTATCTATGGTGCTGCCGATAGCACTGCCCTACACCGTGTCAAGTTTTCCCTGAATAAAACTTGCCACCTTGCACTAGGATATCCCAGGACCACCCATACCTGTTCCTTGTACAGCCAGTCCAGCTGTCTGGACTTCGAGAGCTGGCTCCAATATCACACCTGCCTCATGGCAAAAAAAGTAATTACTGGACTAACTGCCCCTTGTCTTTCCCCCCTCCTGACAGCAGTGCCAGCCACCAGACCCACCCATAGCACTCTCACACTGAAGTTCCAAGTCCCACACCAAAAATCCTCCTTTGGGCAGTGCTTCTTCCCATACCAGGTGCCTACCTGGCTCAACGCCCTCCCTCCCCCCATCACCCTTGAGCCTAGGATTGGCAGGTTCAAATCTCTGCTCTGATCCCACCTAGCTGCCTCATGCACCTGCACCTGCACCTGCCCCTGCTCCTAGCCCTCTGCCCGCCCCCCTGTCAATAGACTATGTCCTGCTCAATTCTCTGCCAGCTAGATCAGGTGACAAAATGCCAGCCTATAGTGCTGCCGTGTCTCTTGCACTGCCACTGTATAATCACCATGTGAAAAGTAATATTCCAGCTGCATGCTATCCTGGTTGGACAACTGGGATCTCTCTTTGACTGTAATACCTACTCTGTATTTATCCATGAACTGTTTCCTTTGCACTGCTTGTATAACCATGAACTGTATTCTTTGTACTGCTTCTATTATGTATTTGTCTATGTATTGTTTGCTGATGTGGAGTCTTTGTAAATGAATCTCTGACTCAAAGGTGCGTAATTCCGATATCTTTAATAAATAAATAAATATAATAAATATTGACATAGCATACCTGGAATATACACACCACTTAATAAACACGCACTTTAGTAAAAGTTTACATTGATGGGCAGTAGTGCACAATTAGTTTGATTGATTTAAAAAAATGACATTATAACTGTGATGGCAATTGAATTTTGAAAAGACAAAGAGTCATGGGTAAAGCACTCCATACAGAAAGACAAACAACAGCCAAAGCTCCATTCCCAGTGATACTGTTCGACAAGCCAGTGTCAAATTATCTATTAGCAGAGGAGCATAGACCAGACTTTGGATTCTTCATAGTAATTAAGTTTAGCGAGAAATTTTGAGCCTTACCCCCAATAACACACTTCAAATTAGCTGGACAAGAAATAATGGGGATCTAGTTTCCACCCGAGCCCTTTGTATAACTGGCAAGAATGGGGTCTCTGGGAGCACTTGTCTGTTATACAAGACAAGTCTATGCAATTAGCCACATCAGTATACATAAAACCTGCATACTTAAAATGCAGCATTAATAACATGTTTGCAACTTGAAATCTTTGCTGAGTTTGGCTGCTAAGATATTGTAGAAGGGATCTGAACAGCTTTTTATTTAGAGAGAAAACACTTTTAGCAGATATTTTGTGAGGTTTAATTGTGTTTATCCTCAGACTGCAACACAGTAGATCTTCACAGAATTTGTTGGGGGGAAAGAGTCATCTCCCAGGTTCAATGTTGTTTTACTAAATTTTTAAAACTTTTATTGTTTCTTTTACCAGTGCAGCTTCTTGTTTTCATTGTTTGGGATGACCACAGATTGTGAGTGGTCACTGGCCGCTATATCTGTGATTTTGAAATCTCTCTGGCTGCATGAAACAATAGGGCTTATTTACATTGGGTTGTAGAGCAACAATCCTGTTGTACACCTTAATGCTTAGACTGTGCACTTTTTCAAAGTAAGAAATATTAAAGAACATTTTTTTGGCTGTGTGAGACAGCAGTCGTTATTGATGTAAGGCTGTGAAGCAACAGCAGGAGTGAGGTGGTGTTGACACTGTATAGATGTTGGTGAGACCGTACCCACAGTAATGTGTCCAGGTTCTGGAGACCACATCTCAGGAAGGACATAGGCAGAGTGGAGGCTGTCCAGAGGAGGGTAACTAAAATGGTGCAGGAGCTGCATCAGAAGCCCTGTGAGGAGAGACTAAGGGTTCTCAATATAGAAGAGATTTATTTATTTATTTACTTTATAACTGGGTAAGTACACTGAGCCAAAGGCCCCTTTTCAGGAATGACCTGGAACATTTATAACAAACAAAGTACAATGGGGGGGGGGGGGTGATAGTGACCTATAAATACAACATGGGGTTGAACAAAGTACAGGAGTGGGATATTTTTCAGAGGAGAAGTGCACGAGAACAAGGGGACATGCAATGAATCTAGAAGGGAAAAAATGTAGGTAGGATGTGAGGAGATACTTCTTCACTGAAAGAGTGGTGGATGCCTGGAATGGTCTTCCAGCAGAGGTAGTGGGGACAAAAGCAATGTTGGGCTTCAAGCATGCAAGTGGCAGGCACAAGGAAATGTTAGTTGGGAAATGGGGGCGGTAGTCAGAGATCAGGTAGGGTCTGCAGTGAAAGTATAGGCAGTGAAAGAAGGGGCACATTGGATGGGTCAGGTAGTCCTTATCTGATAACAAACTGTACATTTCTAACAGTCCTGTCATGTACCTGAGTTCTTATGTAGTGCAGTTTTTTTTAAATAAGCAATATTATAGGAAAAAAAACTTTATTGTATGAGACAACTCTTGATTATTTGTGTAGGACTGTGAAGCAACAGTCCTGTTTTGCACCTCAGTGCTAATGCCCCTTGTTTAGTGTGGAAGCCAGTGGTGTATAATGAGGTGGGTTCACGGAACGGATAGAGATAGGAAAGGTCTTGGCAGGGGGGCTCATCATCATGATTAAGAGACAGAAAAGCAGAGATCATCTCCAGCTGTTGAGGTGGGCACCAGCACTCACTGTTCAATTTCAAAAGGCAGCGGCATGGTGGCAACAGCTGACATGGTTTCTATGATTCTAGTCAAAAAAGGCATGATGATAAGTATCTGATCCTGCTACTCCACACAGGGCTCAAGGTCCAAAAAATGTGAAAAGTTACACTGACAAATGGTGAGCCAATGCTAAAGTGGAGTTTGGTGTAAGCAGCAAACACTGGCTCATTTTTAAATCAAGCTTTTTCTCTCATTGGCCCCCACCTAATGGCATCCCCCAGCCCCTTCACTAACCTTCTCATGGATGTTCATATTCTGCCTCTTGCCTAGCACCACCGTGACTGTGGGTGGCGAGCCATGTCAGTCATATGTGGGCCCCTGGGGAGGTGCTGACTTCTTTCTTGGCAAGTCCTGTTTTTCCCTTTTTTTTCTCCCCAGTAGAATTAATGGATGTGCAGTAGCACGAATGTTGCACCACTGTGTGCTAGAATTTTTTTGGAGGGGATCTTCCTCCCTCACTTGGAGGCCCAAATTGTGATACTCGCTAGCTGCTACTAGGCAGTACTCTTGATGCAGGACTCAGACTGTCCCACCCACAGAGGAGGAATGCAGTCCCTGGGATGCTTGATCCTACTACCCCTGGCTGGCCTCAATGACCCGAGTCCACTCTCAAACCTGAATCACTGGTGTTGCAAGTGGTATAGTGCTGCTGCATCTGCAGGCTGGCAACATTGGCACCTCAGACACCAATGAAATGGGTCCAAATTCCCTTCAGAATTGTTGCACTTTGACATCGTAATGTAGCCATTTTTTACAGGGTATACACACACTGAACATGTGTAAAATGTTCTCAAGCCACATGACTTACAACAACCAACCAGTGATGCCGTAGATCAAGAATTCCTCACAGTTTGCATTCCCTAGTGCCATTTTCAGCTCTTTCTGAGCTGAGAAGAATGTGGGTCCTTAGATCTCTTTATTTCTTTGCTAAAAGAGTGATTTGTAATCAGAAAAAAGTACTAAATCATCTGGGAATCATGTATTATTAGGTAGTGGGTCAATATGTCGCACCCAGAATAGCGCGGCAATAACCACCCAAGCTAGACCCTGTGAGCATATAGAGTGACAGAGATATGACAGCGAAAGGGAAATTCCACTACCCCTGTCACTCTGCATGTAATTCAGGACCTGTTAAGTAGCCATGTGCTGGGGGCCTGTTCGAGTCACTCCCATGGTGGAGTGGCTAGGGCATCAGCACACAGTGTAATCAGGAGACAAGGGTTCGGGTCCCCCCTGGACTCCACTGCTGCTATTTTATTTGGTGTAATTTATAAAAAAAAAAAAAACTTCCTCCCTCCCGAGTTTGTCCCCATCCCCGAAGTCCCTCCTCCGGAGTTAATTATTTAAGTTCCGGGGGTGGGGTGGGAGCGAAGTCCCCCATGAGAGGGTGTGGGGTGGCAAACCCCCCATGCAAAAAAACATAAAGTCCCATTGCTGTCAATGGGCATGCTGTTCCTGACAGGTCAGTGTTTTACCTGACTCTGTTTGTGTTTGGCGCTGTTTGGCTGTGGCATTTTTAGCCACGCTGTTTTTGCATGCGACATGATCCCGTGCTATATTATTACACATGTTAGCTAGTTATCAGCAGTTAATAGTAGTTTCATGAAGGCAAGCAGGCAAGTGAAGTGTGTTGCTACAGAGGAGAGAATTGACGGAATGGGTAGGAAAGGTTTTTTGAAGGATTTATGTGACAATTTTTAATTTTTTGACTGCTCAGGTTACAGGTCACAGAAATCCATCTTTTTATTATTTTTTCCTGTATGAACTAGCCAGCCAGCCAGTAAGTAAAATGTGATGTAGGTTACTGAGAGAGGCACTATGACTCTGTTTCTCTCAGTGGGGGGGATGTGTTAGTGAAGCATGGTTGGTGGTGCTGCACTTACTTGTCTTCCTCAGTTTCCCCTCAAATTGTGATTAATGTGACAGTGTGTGTGTGTGTGTGTGTGTGTGTGTGTACATTACATGAATACATGTGCATTTATTGTTGATGTCTATTGTGAGTCATCATAGTGACAGGGTGGTGGTGACTGTGTCAGCAGCATCATCATCATCATCTGTTTTGTGTCATCATATAGAAAATATAAGGAAATGAACAGGAGGAGAACAAAATGTAAAGGGGGAGGGTGGTGGTAAAGATTCCACCATGCCAGTTTCAGCAAGTCCAAGTTCTGCAACCACTGGTGGTGGAGAAGGAGATGGTCAAGGTGGGCCTGGAAGTCTGAGTCATGGATCTGTGAGAAATAGGGATGGGAACATAATAGTACAGCAAAAAAAAAAAAACAATGGTTCATTAGTACCTGTCACGCAATGCACAGGAGGCTTAGTAAGAGATTAACTTCAGTTTTACTACAACACAGCACAGCGATGTTATGTCAGCAAGCACATCTCTATGCACATTCCATTACACATGCTTTCTCCGGTGTCTCTCTATAAAAAAGGTCCCTTCTAAAGCACATACCAGTACTTTGGTTCCACCTAGTGGTGATACATTAGAACACACTATACCTTATCACCACAGTCCATAGAAGCCTGCTAGTTCCACTCCCACTCCAAGAAGCCTTCCAAGCAACTTATCCAGTGCATCTCATGATGAAACTATCCTAAGCAATCCAAAAGCAATTCAGTTTCCTTCTCTTTCTCCCTCAGATACTGCTGTCCTAGTTCCAAGTCCCCTGCTTGAGATAGAAATGTTCCATCAAGAATTATAAAGGGAAGCCTTGCCGGTTCTACTATGAACAACAAAGTGGTGATACATTAGAACACTCTGTCACTTATCACCACATTTCCCCTTTTTTAATTTATTAACTAGGTAACATTATTAAAGATGTAAATTCTTTACACATTTAGCATCACATTTTTAACTAAAATTTCAAACACATTTTCACTCAACAGAGTAAAACTGTTTACCTTGAGATGCTGAGTAGACTATCAGTTGCCCCACACAACAGAGGATTATTCTGCCCTGTTACATTTGTTATGGCAATCTAGCTAGACTAGTCTCTGTAGCATATAGGCTTCTTGATTACTCTCCCACTATATATTTTTCAGCACAGGACCTTGAGGTTGAAAATCAATAGTTGTCCCTTTTCCGGAACTTAAAGCATCAGGTAAAACAACCTGAACACCTGTTTCAATCTCTTGTCTTTGTTAAGTGGAACAATTGATATCTTCTGAAACTTGAGAGTTTGATCTAGTTTTCTGCTGAAATACTGCTTTCAGTTCTGGAACAAACTTTAAATGCCACCTGTTCCTTCTGAACATACCTCTCTCTGTCTTCCTGAGATAGGATCTGGGTGCCTGCTACTTCTCTTGCACTACAGTTGGTACAGTCCATCCCTTCTCTTTAAAAATTGCTATTGGCGTGTTTATCTAAATGACTGGTTTATCTAAATGTCTCAGAAAAATTGCCATTGGCGTGTAACCTGCTAACTATCTGTACTTACTCTGTAACCAATTGCATCTGTGTTTCTCACCCTGTAATGTAATTTCTGTGTCGCCCCTGAAAAAGGGACCTTCGGGGCTCAGTGGGCCTACCCGGTCATCAAAATTTAATAAATAAATTAATTAATTATTTGGTTTAATTCTCAGCTGGACACCTGGGTGCAGTTCAGGCAGCATTCTTACAGAATTTCTTTTGTCAAAGTGGACTTTATACGCTGCTTTTGTAGACTTGTCAGGTCTGGTAAATGAACAATTTCCAAATATCTTGAAAAATAGTCTACTGAAACCAAATACTTCTGCCCCACCAGCTCACAAATATCAGCACCAACTGTCTTCCATTGGCAGTCTGGTAATGGAGTTGCTATTAATGTCTCCTTGCACTGAGTTGACTTGTTTACATGACAAAATTCACATGCTGCCACTGGCATTTGAATATCATTTCCAATACCTGACCACCAAATAGACATCTTTGCTCATTCCCTGTATTTGGTGATGCCTTGATGACCTTGTGGAGTTAGCATGCTTTGTCACATGTTTCTTGAAATGACTATTCTGTCTCCATGGATCTACAGTCCATAACATTCTGTAAGGCTGCCACTCACTAGAAAAAATGTGTTGACATTATTAGGTACATTCCTGTGGTACCTTGGTCATTCAACTTTGACAAAATGCAATACAGTAGACTCCACCTAATGTGGACATGGATACCATGGACAATCGGAAAATACGGACAAAAACGGAAAACCCAAACCATCCCCATAGGCTGTAGTATTAGTTTTGCCTGTTTATGTGAACACTGCATGCCGGCAACTGTGGACAGACAATGGTAGTGATTAGCGCTAAGTGATCCATTTAGAGGACCCGGTGGTGATAATTCACCAAATTAACAGTCCGTAAATGTGCTAATGCTGGCCATTAAACAAGCACTTCTGGACTTAGCTAATGCAGTTAATTGCTGACAATTTCTTTTGTTGTTCTGTCTGTAATTTAAACCACTAACCTCCCTCTCATTCACCGGTCAAATCTCCCTTCTCGAGCCTTAACCCCCCCCCCCGAGATAGTGAACATTGCTGTGGCTTACCAAGCTTCCCCAATGTACAAAACCAGACCAAGACACACTTACACTGCTGTACTTGCTGTGATGAACTGTAGCATGCTCCATCTATGGGGTGTAGCTTAGTTAGCAGCATATCAGTTGTTGGAAAAGTGCTGTAGCTCAGAAATGCAGTAAGCGAAATCTGCGAGTGGCATTATGTTAAGCAATGCCGCCCCTTGCCGGCAACTGCGGACATTGCTTTAGATTAACAAATAACAGCTGCACAAAACTGTCCATGGTAAGCAGCTTGCACTGTACTGTCTTGAGTTCGGAATCTCTGGATGTACTTAATTTAACTTGTTGCAGTTTTGAACTTGACTTTGGTTTTGAGGATTGTAAGGATTCTTCATAAGACTTCAATCTTCAATCCTATTATAAACTTCTGAATCTATGGCAGCCACTGAATGTCTGGATAAGGTATCTGCTACCACCATCACCTTGCCTGCATGTTCTGCTTAAGGATTGCACCTCACCAACTGCATGAGAAGTCGTTGACATATCACTGGTACTCTGTCTAAGTCATTGCAGTTTATAAGTGGTATCAATAGTTTGTGGTCCATCAAAAGCTTAAAAGAATCTAATCCATACAAATACTTTGCAAACTTTTCAGATGCTTATGCTGCTGCTAGGCATTCCTTTTCATTCTGTACATTGTGAGTCTCAGCATCTGTCAATGTACAGGATCGATAAGCCATTGGTTTCTGCTGGCCATTATGATCTTGTGACAATAACCCACCTATGCCATAACTAGTGGCATCAGCACTTATGATTACAGGTTTTCAGGCATCATGAAAAGTAGGTATGGGTGCTTTGGATACAAGTTGTTTCACCTTATTAAAAGCATTTTCTTGCATATGGTCCCAATTCCATGTTGTCTCACTTTTCAGAAGTTTATTCAGTGGATGTATCACCTCTGATGCGTTAGGTAAGTACCTACCCAGGTAGTGGATCATTCCTAGAATTTGCTTTAACTCAGGAACAGAACTAGGAGGTTGTATTTCTTCGATGGCTCTTACCTTCTCAAGATCTGGACTTAGCAGTTTGAGATCACTGCATATCATATATCGTCTGCACTTGTGACACTCAGCATTTCGTGCTCGACAGTCAACTCCATGTACATGTCTCCTGCCACACCTATAAAATTTAGGACCTGGTTTCTGAGATTGAGTTGACTTTTTCCTTCAGGGTCTGCTTTGATTATTTTCACCTGGCCTCAGAGGTATATTTGCTACCTCATCTAGCCCTCTCATGGCTCCTTGACCATTTATTTGACTTTTTATATGTTTAGAATGGCATGCTGTTTCTATTGGACTTTCTAGAACCTATTCCAGTTCTAACTGTAGTTTCTGAGAAGGTTCCTTTTCTAAAACTCCTATAACAAGTCTGTTTCTGATGTGTAAATTTTTCTTTGCTCCAAAATCAGTTTTTTGCATGCTCATACAAGGTTCTGGCAAACACTTGTACTGTTTCTCCTGACTTTTGATTAAGCTGGTGAAAGCGGACTCCTTCATGGATTATATTGCGCTTGGACACAAAATATGCATCCAGCTTCTCCATTACCATCTGGTAATTATTCTTATCCTCTTCTTTGTTAAATGAGAAAGTTTAAAGATAAGCTCTGCCTCTTTTCACAGGACATAAATAAAAGAGCGCACCATGCACTTCACTGCTTTCTTTGTTCAGTTTTGTAGCAATCTTGTATTAGGAAAAACAATGTTTGCAGTCAGGCCAGTCTGCAGGTCAGCTGAAGTCAAAAACATCTGGAGGACTAATCTTTTTCATCATGAATGTTTCAATTTCTCTCTCACTTGCAAATGGTCTTTCTCTTTTTTGCCTTTTTTTCCTTTAAAGCAGTTTTCACTTCTGATACCATGTGATGCAGTGCCGGGGGGGGGGGTTATTAAAGGAATAATGCCTGACAAGGTGGGAATTATGCTGAGATAACATCCCACCTTGGGTGGTTGGGCCCAAGGCCACCGTACGAGGGCTTCCAACATCCGATAAGGGATGTTATCCCAGCATGACACCCACTCTGGAGGGCATTATTTCTATTATGCAATGGCTTGTTGTTTTTACAAAATAAAAACAAAATAATTTTAAAGAATGTTTTTGTTAGTGTGTTAAAATACTTTTGTTTCTTAAGAGAAGAATGGATAACAAAGGCAAAAAATCAGCAGGGATGTTATGCCAGGATAACATCTCTGTTGCGATGGCCAACTGACCAATCAGAAGACAGGTTTTTTTCTTGCCATTGTATAATAAGAAATTAACTTTAGTTTTTTTTTTTACAGCACACCATGGCAAGGTTCTTGCAACAAGCACATATCAATGTACATTCAATTACATGTTCTTTATCCAGTATCTCTATAAAAGGTCCCTTCTATAGCACATATCAGTACTTTGGTTCCACCTAGTGGTGATACATTAGAACACTCTGTTACTTATCACCACAGTCCCTAGAAGCCTGGTTGTTCTACTCACATTCCAAGAAGCCTTCCAAGCCAGTTATCCAGTGCATCTCATGATGAAACTATCCTAAGCAATCCAAAAGCAAATCAGTTTCCTTTTCTTTCTCCTTCAAGTACTGCTGTCCCAGTTCCAAGTCCCCTAGTTGAGATAGAAATACTACATCAAAAATTATAAAGAGAAACCTTCACCATTCTATTATGAACAACAAAGTGGTGATACATTAGAACACTTTGTCACTTATCAACACATATTCCCCTTCTTTGATTTACTAGCTAGGTAACATTCTTAAAGATGTATATTCTTTACGCATTTAGCATCCCATTTTAACTAACATTTCAAACAATTTCACTCAACAGTTGTAAGTAAAACTGTCTAACTTGAGATGCTGAGTAGATTATCAGTTGCCCCACACAACAGAGGATTATTATGCCCCATTACGTTTGTTATGGCGATCTAGCTAGACTAGTCTCTGTAGCATATAGGCTTCTTGATTACTCTCCCACTTGATGTTTTCAGCACAGGACTCTAAGGTTGAAAATCAATAGCTGTCCCCTTTTTCAGGACATAGAACATCAGCCAAATCAACCTGAGCATCTGTTTCAGTCTCTAGTCTTTGTTCAGTGGAACAATTGATATCTTTTGAAACTTGAGAGTCAGATCTAGTTTCCTGCTGAAATACTGCCGTTGGTTCTGGAACAAACTTTAAATGTCATCTATTCGTTTTGAGTGTGCCTCTCTCTGTCCTCACGAGATAGGATCTGGGTGTCTGACACTTCTTTTACACTACAGCTGGTACTGTCCATCCCTTCTCTTCATCCAGTTTAATTCTCAATTGGACACCAGGGTGCTGTTCAGGTACCAATTTTGCAGAATTGCATTTATCAAAGTGGACTTTATACACTGCTTTTGCAGACTTGTTATCATCTTGAACTTTCTGTAAGTTTGTCCAAGGTGAATTTAGATTAGTCTCTAACATAGGAACTGGTGTTCTCAGCTGTCTTCCTATCAGCAGCTCTGTGGGACTACATTTCTTTACATTAACTGGAGTGGCTCTGAAGCTCAGTAAAGTGAGAAATTGAACTTCCTGCTTCAGAATTATTTTAGTTGTTTGCTCTGCCCTCTCAGCCTTGACATTGGCTTGTGGGTTATGTAGGCTTGTAACATAAAACACATTATACTTGTGCCTAAACTTTTGGAACTCAGTCCCTGTAAATTGTGGATCATTATCAGTAACAAGGTCATCTGGTCATCCAGACAGCCCCACCATGCAAAAGTATTCTTTAGATGGTTTATGGAGCTAGACCTTGAAAAGATCTGGTAAATGAACAATTTCCAAACATTTTGAAAATAGTCTACTGAAACCAAATACTTCTGTCCCTCCAGCTCACAAATATCAGCACCAGCTGTCTTCCATTGGCAGTCTGGTAATGGAGTTGCTATTAGTGTCTCCTTGCACTGAGTTGGCTTGTTTACCTGACAAAATTCATGTGCTGACACTGGCATTTGAATATCATTTCCAATAACTGACCACCAAATAGACATCTTTGCTCATTCCCTGTATTTGGTGATACCTTGATGACCATTGTGGAGTCTTATTAACATGCTTTGTCACATGTTTCTTGTAACGTCTATTCTGTTTCCATAGATCAACAGTCCATTAGATTCTGTAAAGCTGTCTCTCACTAGAAAGAAAGTTTTGACATTATTAGGTACATTCCGGATGTACCGTGGCCATTCACCTCTGACAAAATGCAATACTGTCTTGAGTTCAGTCTGTCTGGATGTTCTTAATTTAACTTGTTGTAGTTTTGAACTCGACTTTGGTTTTGAGGATTGCAAGGATTTTTTGCAAGACTTCAATCTTCAATCCTAGTATACACTTCTGAATCTATGACAGCCATTGGATGTCTGGACAAGGCATCTGCTACAACCATTGCCTTGCCTGGCACATGTTTCACTTGAGGATTGTGCCTCATCATCCGCATGAGAAATCGTTGACACATCACTGGTACTCTCTCTATGTCATTGCAGTTTCTAAGTGGGACCAATAGTTTGTGGTCCATCAAAAGCTTGAAAGAATCTAATCCATACACATACTTTGCAAACTTTTCACATGCTCACATTGCTGCTAGGCATTCCTTTTCAGTCTCTGCATAGCGAGTCTCAGCATCTGTCAGTGTATAGGAGCAATAAGCAACTGGTTTCTGCTGGCCATTATGATCTTGTGACAATAATCCACCTCTGCCAAAACTACTGGCATCAGCACTTACAATTACAGATTTTCTGGCATCATGAAAAGTAGGTATGGGTGCTTTGGATACAAGTTGTTTCACCTTGTTAAAAGCATTTTCTCGCATATGGTCCCCTTTCCATGTTGTCTCACTTTTCAGAAGTTTATTCAGTGGATATATCACCTCTGATACATTAGGTAAGTACCTACCCAGGTAGTGGATCATTCCTAGAATTTGCCATAACTCAGGAACAGAACTAGGAGGTTGTATTTCTTTGATGGCTCTTACCTTCTCGAGATCTGGACTTATTCCATGCTCCTCTGTCATGTGTCCCAAGTTGTTCAGGTACTTCTGGTGCAGTAAGCATTTCCCTGTATTCAACTTTAAACCATTTTCCTCCTGTGTATGGCCGTTTACCAGGATGTCATCCATGTATGCGACTACCCCTTACAGGTTCTGCAGTAGTTCATTCATTTTCCTTTGGAAGATCTCTGGTACACTAGTAATGCCAAAAGGAAGCCTGTGAAAATAATATCTTCCATATGGTGTAATAAATGTAGTTAACTTGGCACTACCTGGTTGCAGAGGAATCTGCAAAAATACACTTGCTGCATCAAGTAGAGAAAACACTCTGGCACCAGCTTATCTTGGAATAATGTCATCTAACATGGGAAGAACCTATTTTTCTCTCTGAACTGCTTTACTTAGCTGTTTGAGATCACCCCATATCATATATCATCTGCACTTGTGACACTCAGCATTTCATGCTCGACAGTCAACTCCATGTGCTTGTCTCCTGCAACATCTGTAAAATTTAGGACCTTGCTTCTGAAATTGAGTTGGCTTTTCCTTTGGGGTCTGCTTCGATTATTTTCACCTGGCCTCAGAGCCATCTTTGCTACCTCATCTAGCTCTCTCATGGCTCCTTGACCATTTATATGACTTTTTATATGGTCAGAATGGCATGCTGTTTCTATTGCACTTTTTAGAGCAAATTCCAGTTCTAACTGTAGTTTCTGAGAAGTTTCCTTATCTAGAACTCCTATCACAAGTCTGTCTCTGATGTGTTCATTTTTCTTTGCTCCAAAATCACAGTTTTCTGCATGCTCTTACAAGGTTCTGTTAAACACTTCTACTGTTTCCCCTGGCTTTTGATTAAGCTGGTGGAAGTACACTCTTTCATGGATTATATTGTGCTTGGACACAAAATATGCATCCAGCTTCTCCATTACTATCTGGTAATTATTCTTATACTCTTCTTTGTTAAATGAGAAAATTTAAAGATAAGCTTTGCCTCTTTTCACAGGACATACATAAGAGAGCATACATGCACTTTACTGCTTTCTTCATTCAGTTTTGCAGCAATCCTGTAATAGGAAAAACACTGCTTGCAGTCAGGCCAGTCTGCAGGTCAGCTGAAGTCAAAAACATCTGGAGGATTACTCTTTGGCATCATGAATGTTTCCATTTCTCTTTCACTTGCAAATGGTCTTTCTCTTTTTGTGTTTTTTTCCTTTAAAACAGTTTTCACTTTTGACACCATGTGATGCAATGATTTGGGGGTTTAGTAAGAAATTAAGTTTAGTTTTTTTACAACACACCACAGCAAGGTTCTTACAACAAGCACATTTCTATGTACATTCCATTTCATGTTCTTTCTCCAGTATCTTTCTCTGAAAGGTCCATTCTACAGCCCACACCAGTACTTTCATTCCACCTAGTAGCGATACATTAGAACACTCTATCACTTATCACCACAATCCCTAGAAGCGTGCTTGTTCTACTCCCGCTCCAAGAAGCCTTCCAAGCCAGTTATCCAGTGCATCTCATGATGAAACTATCCTAAGCAATTCAAAAGCAAATCAATTTCCTTCTCTTTCTCCTTCAAGTACTGTTGTCCAGGTTCCAAGTCCCCTACTTGAGATAGAAATGCTCCATCAAGAATTATTAAGGGAAACCTTCACCATTCTATTATGAACAACAAAGTGGTGATACATTAGAACACTCTGTCACTCATCACCACATTTCCCCTTTTTTGATTTACTACCTAGGTAACATTCTTAAAGACGTACATTCTTGATGCATTCAGCATCACATTTTTAACTAATGTTTCATACACATTTCATACAACAGTTTGAGTAAAACTGTCTAACTTGAGATGCTGAGTAGACTATTAGATGCCCCACACAGCAGAGGATTATTCTGCCCCATTATGTTTGTTATGGCAATCTAGCTAGACTATTCTGTGTAGCGTATATTCTTCTTGATTACTCTCCCACTTGATGTTTTCAGCACAGGACTCTAAGGTTGAAAATCAATAGCTGTCCCTTTTCTGGGACTTAAAACATCAGGTAAATCAACCTGAGCATCTGTTTCAGTCTCTAGTCTTTGTTCAGTGGAACAATTGATATCTTCTGAAACTTGAGAGTCGGATCTAGTTTCCTGCTGAAATACTGCTCTTGGTTCTGGAACAAACTTTAAATGTCATCTGTTCTTTCTGAATGTGCCTCTCTCTGTCCTCACGAGATGGGAACTTGGTGTCTGCCACTTCTTTTGCACTACAGCTAGTATTGTCCATCCCTTCTCTTTATCCAGTTTAATTCTCAACTGGACACCTGGGTGCAGTTCAGGTAGCATTCTTGCAGAATTTCTTTTATCAAAGTGTATTTTATACACTGCTTTTGCAGATTTGTCATCATCTCAAACTTTTTGTAAGTTGGGCCAAGGTAGCTTTAGATTAGTCTGTAACATAGGAACTGGCATTCTCAGCTGCCTTCCTGTTAGCAGCTGTGCTGGGCTGCATTTCTTTGCATTAACTGGATTGGGTCTGTAGCTCAGTAAAGTAAGAAATTGATCATCCTGCTTCAGAATCATTTTAGTTATTTGCCCTGCCCTCTCAGCCTCGACATTGACTTGTGGGTAATGTGAGCTTGTAACATAACAAACATTATACTTGTGCCTAAACGTTTGGTACTCAGTCCCTGTAAATTGTGGATCATTATCAGTAACAAGGTCATCTGGACATCCCCACCGTGCAGACATATTCTTTAGTTGGTTTATGGAGCTAGATCTTGAAAAGGTCTGGTAAATTAACAATTTCCAAATATCTTGAAAAATAGTCTACTGAAACCACATACTTCTGTCCCTCCAGCTCACAAATATCATCACCAACTGTCTTCCATTGGCAGTCTGGTAATGGAGTTGCTATTAGTGTCTTTTTGCACTGAGTTGGCTTGTTTGCCTGACAAAATTCACGTGCTGACACTGGCATTTGAATATCATTTCCAATACCTGACCACCAGATAGATATCTTTGCTCATTCCTTGCATTTGGTGATACAGTGTGCACCACTTAATGTGGACTGTTTTGTGTAAACAGCAATTGTCCGCATTAAGCAATGTCTGTAGTTGCCAGCAGATGAAAAACTAACACTGTTTAAACAGTTTATACAGTAGTCTACTTCGTGGGATTCGTTGTTTTGGGTACTGTATGTTTTTATTTCTACGAGGACTTGGTGCTTGGTGCTTTTAGTGCTCTGTGTGCTTCAGTGCAGTACATTAGCCTTTATTCACTGGGCTTCATGGTGACATTGTGGGAGGTAGATGGTGGTTGCTGAGGGGGGGGTTGTGCACATTATTTTAAAAAATATACCATATAGTCTTACTTTGTGAAATATTTGGTGATAGCCATCTGCTTTGGTACTGATCTTCCATACTTCTGTCATTCCTTTTCAGTACGTTCCAGGAAATCCCAGTCTGGCATGATATCTGCCCGTTGTGACATGGCCAGACATAAAATAAGCAGTGCCTACCTAACCTCACTTGCTGACACTTAATGGATGGCTATTTATAAAGAATACTGATCAACACACACAGCATTGAGTAATTAACTTAATTGACATAACAGCGTGTGATTCAGCATGTGATTCAGTGTGTTATTTCTTGCAGTTTCTGACAATTCAGTGTCCGAGGTAGGCGACGCACAAGGTCCGCATTATCAGTAAAAAACAACACTACAATGGCATATTTTGGATTTGGTATCAAGATTTTGTCCATGGAAAGCGATTGTCTACATTATCCACGTCCGCATTATGTGGCACCCACTGTACCTTGATGACCTTCGTGGAGCCTTTTTAACATGCTTTGTCACATGTTTCTTGAAATGACTATTCTGTCTCCACAGATCAACAGTCCATTAGATTACATAAGGCTGCCTCTTACTAGAAAGAAAGTTTTGACATTATTAGGTACATTTCTGAGGTACCTTGTCCATTCACCTTTGACAAAATGCAATACTATCTTGAGTTCAGACTCTCTGGATGTCCTTAGTTTAACTTGTTGCAGTTCTGAACTCGACTTTGGTTTTCAGGATTGTAAGAATTCTTCGTAAAACTTCAATCTTCAATCCTAGTATAAACTTCTGAATCTATGACAGCCATTGGATGTCGGGACAAGGTATCTGCTACCACTATTGCCTTGCCTGGCACATGTTCCAATTGAGGATTGTACCTCATCATTCGCATGAGAAGTCGTTGACACATCACTAGTACTCTGTCTAAGTCAATGCAGTTTATAAGTGGTACCAATAGTTTGTGGTCCACCAAAAACTTGAAAGAATCTAATTGATACAAATACTTTACAAACTTTTCACATGCTCACATTGCTGCTAAGCATTCCTTTTCAATCTGTGCATAGTGAGTCTCAGCATCTGTCAATGTATAGGAGCAATAAGCCACTGGTTTCTGCTGGCCATTATGCTCTTGTGACAATAATCCACCTATGCCATAACTACTGGCATAAGCACTTACAATTACAGGTTTCCTGGCATCATGAGGAGTAGGAATGGGTGCTTTGGATACATGTTGTTTCACCTTGTTAAAAGCATTTTCTTGCATATGGTCCCAATTCCATGTTGTCTCACTTTTAAGAAGTTTAATCAGTGGATATATCACCTCTGATATATTAGGTAAGTATCTACCCAGGTAGTGGATCATTCCTAGAATTTGCCTTAACACAGGAACAGAACTAGGAGGTTGTATTTCTTTGATGGCTCTTACTTCTCAAGATCTGGACTTATTCCATGATTCTCAATCCTGTGTCCCAAGTAGTTCAGCTGTGCTGGCACAGTAGGCATTTCCCTTTATTCATCTTTAGACCATGTTCTTCCTGTGTATGGTCATATACCAGGATGCCATCCATGTATGTGACTTCCCCGTCCAGGTTCTCCAGTAGTTCAGTCATTTTCCTCTGGAAAATCTCTGCTGCACTAGTAATGCCAAAAGGAAGTCCGTGAAAATATTATCTTCCAAATGGTGTAATAAAAGTAGTTAACTTGGCACTACCTGGATGCAGAGGAATCTGCAAAAATACACTTGCTTCATCAAGTAGAGAAAACACTCTGGCACCAGCTAATCTTGGAATAATGTCATTTAACGAGGGAAGAGCTATTTTTCTCTCTGGACTGCTTTACTTAGTGGTTTGAGACCACTGCATATCATATATCATCTGCACTTGTGACACTCAGTATTTCATGCTCGACTGTCAACTCCATGTGTATGCCTCCTTCAACATCTATAAAATTTAGGACATGGCTTCTGAGATTGAGTTGGCTTTTTCCTTCGGGGTCTGCTTTGGTTGTTTTCACCTGACTTCAAAAGCATCTTTGCTACCTCATCTAGCCCTCTCATGGCTCCTTGACCATTTATTTGACTTTTTATATGTTCAGAATGGCATGCTGTTTGTATTGCACTTTCTAGAGCCAATTCCAATTCTTACTGTACTTTCTGAGAAGTTTCCTTATCTAGAACTCCTATCACAAGTCTGTCTCTGATGTGTTCATTTTTCTTTGCTTCAAAATCACAGTTTTCTGCATGCTCATACAAGGTTCTGCTAACACTTGTACTGTTCCCCCTTACTTTTGATTAAGCTTGTGAAAACGGACTCTTTCATGGATTATATTGTGCTTGGACTCAAAATATGCATCCAGCATCTCCATTACTGTCTGGTAATCATTCGTTTCCTCTTCTCTACTAAATGAGAAAATTTAATGATAAGCCCTGCCTCTTTTCACAGGACATAGATAAGAGAACATACATGCACTTCACTGCTTTTTTCATTCAGTTTTGTAGCAATCCTGTAATAGGAAAAACACTGCTTCCAGTCAGGCCAGTCTGCAGGTCAGCTGAACTCAAAAACATCTGGAGGATTAATCTTTGGCATCATGAATGTTTCAATTTCTCTCTCACTTGCAAGTGGTCTTTCTCTTTTTGCCTTTTTTCTTTTAAAGCAGTTTTCACTTCTGACACCATATGATGCAATGCTTTGGGGGGGTTAGTTAAGCAATTAGGCATGACAGGGTGTGGGTTATTGTTGGATTTACCCACTCCTTGTGTGGTGTGTCACAAGGCACAACCGAGTGACTTAACCACACAAGAAGTGGGTAAATCCCCCAATAACCCACATCCTGGAGTGCCTTATTGTGATTATTCAATGGACCCATGTGAAAAATTAATTTTAAATGTGTTTAAGTATGTTTTTTTACAAACGCCGTTTCTCAGCCATGGATTATTACAGGATATACCACGGTCATGTGATATGTTTTGACCAATGAAGCTACAGGATTTTCATACCCCCATTGTATAATAAGAAATTAACTTTAGTTTTTTTTACAACACACCGCAGCAAGGTTCTTACAACAAGCACATTTTTAGGTACATTCCATTACATATTCTTTCACTAGTATGTCTCTCTAAAAGGTCTCTTCTAAAGCACATACCAGTACTTTCGTTCCACCTAGTGGTGATACATTAGAACACTCTGTCACTTATCACCACAGTCCCTAGAAGAATGCTTGTTCTACTCCCACTCCAAGAAGCCTTCCAAGCCATGTATCCAGTGCATCTCATGATGAAACTATCCTAAGGAATCCAAAAGAAATCAGTTTCCTTCTCTTTCTCCTTCAAGTACTGCTGTCAATGTTCCAAGTCCCCTACTTGAGATATAAATGCTCCATCAAGAATTATAAAAGGAAACCCTCAGCATTCTATTATGAACAACAAAGTTGTGATACATTAGAACACTCTGTCAGTTATCACCACATTTTCCCTTCTTTGATTTACTACCTAGGTAACGTTCTTAAAGATGTATATTCTTTATGCATTTAGCATGACGTTTTTAACAAACATTTCAAACTCATTTCACACAACTGTTTGAGTAAAACTGTCTAACTTTAGATACTGAGTAGACTATCAGTTGCCCCACACAACAGAGTATTATTCTGCCCCATTACGTTTGTTATGGCAATCTAGCTAGACTAGCATCTATAGCGTATAGGCTTCTTGATTACTCTCTCACTTGATGTTTTCAGCACAGGACTCAGAGGTTGAAAATCAATAGCTGTCCCTTTTCTGGGCCTTAAAACATCAGGTAAATCAACCTGAGCATCTGTTTCAGTCTCTAGTCTTTGTTCAGTGGAACAATTAACAGCTTCTGAAACTTGAGAGTCACATCTAGTTTCCTGTGAGAATACTGCTTTTGGTTCTGGAACAAACTTTAAATGTCATCTGTTCCTTCTGAACGTGTCTCTCTCTGTCCTCACAAGACAGGATCTTGGCATGTTCCACTTCTTTTGCACTATAGCTATTATTGTTCATCCCTTCTTTTTATCCAGTTTAATTCTCAACTGGATACCTGGGTGCAGTTCAAGTAGCATTCTTGCAGAATTTATTTTATCAAAGTGGACTTTATATGCTGCTTTTGCAGACTTGTCATCATCTTGAAGTTTTTGTAAGTTTGGTTAAGGTACTTTAGATTAGTCTCCAACATAGAAACTGGTGTTCTCAGCTGTCTTCCTATTAGCAGCTGTGCTGGGCTACATTTCCTTGCATTAACTGGAGTGGCTCCGTAGCTCAGGAAAGTGAAAAATTGATCACCCTGCTTTAGAATCATAGAAACATAGAGACATAGAAGTTGATGGCAGATAAGGACCACAAGGCCCATCCAGTCTGCCTGTTTCTTTTTCTACCTTATAAATGTGCCATTGGCCTTTGCTCTGTCAGTGGCCTATCTATTCATACTCATCTGTATTGCTCCCTTATGCCTATCCCATGCCTGTTTGAAGCCCTGCACTGTATTCATAGCCACCACTTCCTGAGGTAAGCCATTCCATGTATCCACCACCCTTTCAGTGAAAAAGAACTTCCTCACATTACCCCTTAATTAGCCTCCCTCTAATCTCATGCTGTGTCCTCTTGTCCTGCTATTTTTCTTATATTGAAACATGTTAGACTCTTTCACCTTGTTAATGCCCTTAAGGTGTTTGAATGTTTCGATCATATCACCTCTCTCCCTCCTTTGCTCTAGGGTATACATATTGAGCTCCATTAATCTGTTCTCATATATCTTCTGATGCAGTCCCTGCACCATTTTGGTTGCCCTTCTCTGGACTGCCTCAATTTGGTTAATGTCCTTGTGGAAGTGTGGCCTCCAGTACTGCATGCAGTACTCCAGATGGGGCCTAACCAGTGTCTTGTAAAGAGGGATTATTACCTCCCTCTTACAACTTGTGATACCCCACTGATACACCCTTACATCCCCCTAGCCTTACCTACTGCTTTAGAGGTCTGCTTGGATGATTTCAGGTCATCGGTGATGATGATGCTCAAGTCTCTTTCTTCCTTTGTGAATTGTCTTAGCTGTTTGCCCTGCCCTCTCTGCCTCAGCATTGGCTTGTGGGTAATGTGGGCTTGTAACATGACAAACATTATACTTGTGTCTAAACGTTTGGAACTCAGTCCCTGTAAATTGTAGATCATTATCAGTAACAAGGTCATCCGGACATCCCCACTGTGCAAACATATTGTTTAGATAGTTTATGGTGCTAGACCTTGAAAAGGTCTGGTAAATGAACAATTTCCAAATATCTTGAAAAATAGTCTACTGAAACCAAATACTTCTGTCCCTCCAGCTCACAAATATCAGCATCAACTGTCTTCCATTGGCAGTCTGGTAATGGAGTTGCTATTAGTGTCTCCTTGCTCTGAGTTGGCTTGTTTACCTGGCAAAATGCATGTGCTGCCACTGGCATTTGAATATAATTTCCAATACCTGGCCACCAAAATGACATCTGTGCTCTTTCCCTGGATTTGGTGATACCTTGATGACCTTCACGGAGACCTGTTAGCATGCATTGTTGCATGTTTCTTGAAATTACTATTCTGTCTCCATAGATCAACAGTCCATTAGATTCTGTAAGAATGCCTCTCACGAGAAAGAAGGTTATATTCCTAAGGTACCTTGGCCATTCACCTCTGACAAAATGCAGTACTGTCTTGAGTTCAGAATCTCTGAATGTACTCAGTTTAATTTGTTGCAGTTCTGAACTCGACTTTGGTTTTGAGGATTTTAAGGATTCTTCGTAAGACTTCAATCTTCAATCCTAACATAAACTTCTGAATCTTTGACAGCCATTGGATGTCTGGATAAGGTATCTGCTACCACCATCGCCTTGCCTAGCACATGTTCCACTTGAGGTTTTTACCTCATCATCCGCATGAGAAGTCGTTGACACATCAGTGCTTCTCTAAGTCATTACAGTTTAGAAGTGGTACCAATAGTTTGTGGTCCTTGAAAAGCTTGAAAGAATCTAATCCATACAAATACTTTGCAATCTTTTCACATGCTCACACTGCTGCTATGCATTCCTTTTCAATCTGTGCATAGTGTGTCTCAGCATCTACAAATCTACAGGAGGAATAAGCCATTGGTTTCTACTGACCATTATGATCTTGTGACAATAATTCACCTATGCCATAACTGCTGGCATCAGCACTTATGATTACAGGTTTTCTGACATTATGAAAAGTAGGTATGGATGCTTGCATACAAGTTATTTCACCTTGTTAAATGCATTTTCTTACATATGGTCCCAATTCCATGTTGTCTTATTTTTCACAAGTTTATTCAGTGGATGTATGACCTCTGTTATGTTAGGTAAGTACCTACACAGGTAGTGGATCATTCCTAGAATTTGCCTTAACTCAGGAACAGAACTAGGAGGTTGTATTTCTTTAATGGCTCTTACCTTCTCAAGATCTGGACTTATGCCATGTTCCTCTAGCCTGTGTCCCAAGCAGTTCAGCTGTGCTGGCACAGTAAGCATTTCCCTTTATTCAGCTTTAAACTGTGTTCTTCATGTGTACGGTCATATACCAGGATGTCATCCATGTATGCAACTACCCCTTACAGGTTCTGCAGTAGCTGAGTCATTTTTCTCTGGAAGATCTCTGATGCACTAGTAATGCCAAAAAGAAGCATGTGAAAATAATATCATCCAAATGGTGCAATGAAAGTAGTTAACTTGACACTATCTGGATGCAGCGGAATCTGCAAAAATTCAGTTGCTGCATGAAGTAGAGAAAACACTCTGGCACCAGCTAATCTTGGAATAATGTCATCTAATATGGGAAAAACATATTTTACTCTCTGTACTGCTTTACTTAGCTGTTTGAAATCACCATATATACAAATGGTTCCATTTTCTTCGATACTGGCATCATTCAATAGGCTCTGTAACTTCTTTAATAATACCACATCGTACCATTCTGTCCAGCTCATCTTTCATGTTAGGAAGCATAGGAATTGAGATTCCTTGGGCTGCATGAATACTGTATGATATGGCTCATTCTTTTAGCTTGTTTGTGATGGGAGCATACTGCAAGAGACCTTTTCCCCCTAATTCATCTGTATAGACTTCCTCTAGTCTGTAGACTAATCCCAAAGATACGACAACATCATGGCTTAACAGATTATTGACCTGGGATCCCCAGATCAGGTACACTCTGAGCTTGTAATCAGTGCCTTTATACTGTGTTCTAACTATAAACTGACTCATGCAATTAAGTTCCCCTCCTGAACTTTGCAAAACTGAGGTAGTGTGCTTCAACTAAGGAGGATTATTTAAACTCAGGTAAACAGACTCAGAAATAACACTTGCATCAGGTCCAGTATCAATTTATAATTTTACTTTGGTACCATTAAGTATGAGACCAACACTCCATGGCTCATTGATGTCTTTCATGACAGGTAACTGACTCAAAAAAGAATGATTCAGTTTCACTCTTTTTCATGGATATTTCACTCACATCTGTTGTACTACTTACCACTGCGAAATGACCTATTTTCCTGCACTTGCGATACTCAGCATTTCATGCTCGACAGTCATCTCCATGTGCATGTCTCCTGCCACACCTAGAACATTTAGGACCTGGCTTCTGAGATTGAACTGGCTTTTTCTTTAGGGGTCTGCTTTGGTTATTTTCACCTGGCCTCAGAGGCTTCTTTGCTACCTCATCTAGCCCTCTCATGGCTCCTTGATCATTTATTTGACTTTTTATAAGTTCAGAATAGCGTGTTATTTCTATTGCCCGTTCCAGAGCCAATTTCTGCTCTAACTGTAGTTTCTGAGAAAGTTCCTTGTCTAGAACTCCTATCACAAGACTGTCTCTGATGTGTTAATTTTTCTTTGCTACAAAATCAGTTTTCTGCACACTCATACAAGGTTCTGGTAAACACGTCTACTGATTCTCCTGACCTTTGATTATGCTGGAGAAAGTGGACTCTTTTGTGGATTATATTGTGCTTGGGCACAAAATATGTATCCAGCTTCCCCATTACTATCTGGTAGTTATTCTTATCCTCTTCTCTGTTAAATGAAAATAATTTAAAGATAACCTCTACCTCTTTTCCCAGGCACAAATAAGATAGCATACCTGCATTTCACTGCTTTCTTTATTTCAGTTTTGTAGCAATCCTGTAATGGTAAAAATGCTGCTTCCCGTCAGGCCAGTCTGCAGGTCAGCTGAAGTCAAAAGCATCGAGAGGATTAAACCTTAGCATCATGAACATTTCTGTTTCTCTCTCACTGCAGTCAGTCTTTCTCTTTTTTCCTTTTTACCCTCTAAGAAGTTTTCACTTCTGACACCATGTCATGCAATGGTTGGGGGGTTTAGTAAGAAATTAACTTTAGTTTTTTTACAACACACCACAGTAATGTTCTTACAGAAAGCATATTTCTATGCACTTTCCATTACATGTGCTTTCTCTGGTGTCTCTTTGTAAAAAAGTCTCTTCTACAGCACATACCGGTACTTTGGTTCCACCTAGTGGTGATACATTAGAACACTCTGTCACTTATCACCACAGTCCCTAGAAGCCTGCTGGTTCCACTCCCACTCGAAGAAGCCTTCCAAGCCACTTGTTCAGTGCATCTCACGATGAAACTATCTTAATCAATCCAAAAGCAAATCAGTTTCCTTCTCTGTCTCCTTCAAGTATTGCTGTCCCAGTTCCAAGTCCCCTGCTTCAGATAGAAATGCTTCATTGAGAATTATAAAGGGAAGCCCTCATCGTTCTATTATGAACAACATGACAAAAGCTGCCACAGCTGCTTCTCCATGGGCCTAAACAATTGCCAGTCCACCTTAAGCTACTATATGATACACCCCTAGCCCCTAAATCATTATGCAGCCATAGCAGCAGAAGCACTACATAGCCTAGTGCTGCTACTCAGTCATCTAGTATGCTTGAAAAAGACGACAGTAAGTTTTACTCTGGTATGGACAATACTTTTATCTTGTCACAAGAAGAAAACATACAGTTGTTCATTGGAGAAGGGTCAGGGTGAGGTATACCAACACTACAAGTTTTAAAAAGCAAATGACTAGGACTGCCACCGAAGCAGGTTGTAGTAGAGAGTGTCAGTAAGGAGGATATGAATGTGAACTTTTCAGGGGGCATGATACTGAGGTGGCAGAGAAGGTAGAACAGGAAAAGCTGAAGGGGAAGCATATGATTCTCATGGGGAGAAAGAGTCACAATTAAAGAAGATGCATAAGAGGAGGAGTAATAGCAGATGGAAGTAGTACAAGACGAGGAAGAAGGGAAGAAGTAAAAAAGGAGAAGCAAGGGAAGACGCAGAGGAAGCACATGCATGAGATGAGGATGAAAAATGAGAGGTGCTTAAAGGTCAGATGCCAGTTATATCACTGACTAATGGTGATGAATGTGATACTGAGGAATGGAGGTCATCACAAATTTGATGACAAAATTGAAAGAGATAACAAGAAAGAGAAATGCAAAGAAGGACATTACTCAGCCAGTTTAATCGAAAGCCAAACCTCAGCCCCTACATTAGCCCCATAGTACTGCACCACCTGCTGCTTATGCCCTGCTTGCTCATCCCCAGTCACGTCATTCAACAATGACTGAAAAGAAATCATCTCACAATCTTCATCAAGTTCCTCACAAGGTTGCCATCACCATCACCACCAAGCCACAGTCACCAAAAAACAAGCTCATCTGCAATGTGATATTTTTTTTTTACTGACAATTCCACTAACTCACTGAAAATACATTGTAATCAGTAAGGTATAAAGATCCATCCAATCATTCCCCCCTCAGCTCAGACAGGCCAACAGATGTAGGGACAGTTGGAAATAGGAAGTTGTGTAATAAGGCAGTTAATTTAAGTAATCTAGCCATGATGGCAGCAGCTTGAGTCAACTTATGCATCCCTGAGTACAAGCATTGCTTGACAAGGAGTACAACCTCCATTATCTAGAGCCAGGCCCAGCATTAATACCACCTCTAGCACTGGTGCTGAATTTGGTGTAACTAAACAAATTACACTGCCCAAGTTGTTGCATGCCTGCATGAAACTGCCACCTACTTCCCCAAGTTCCTTATGAATGTCACTACTCATTGGGAATATGATGTTCTTTGATCTTCAGCCATTCTCCATAGTGGAAGATGCAAATGTTTGAAGACTCATGCTTCAGCTAAAGCCCAAATACTGTACAACATTCTATCATGTTTCATGCTTTAAGGCATGCTAGCCCCACTATATACAAGACAGTTTGCATGCAGATGTGACACATCTAAAGGAAGCAGCAGATGTTTGAATGCATTTCACTAAAAAATATCTGGCTCAGTATTGTAAACCAAAGCATCATGAGACTCATTGCATTGCACTGCCACTTGTGTTGTGCCCAAATCAAACACCATTGCCATTCACATCCTTCCTTCATCCCCACTACCACCAGCAACTGGTGAAGCATCCTCACAGGGGCCAGCAATAGAGTAGGTGCCTTACTTAACGTGTCAGTAATGGAGAGGAAGCACAGTGGGGAGCATTCAGCAGTTCATCCAATTCCCCCACTTGACATCTGGAAATGCAGTTGTGCCATCAGGACTACTACTCTGATGCACACCAACACTGCAATTCCTAATGATAAGACTATGACATTAACATTGTCATCACCAACCAGCTTGATATGCTCATGTGTGTCATTCAGACAGTGTTGTCATAATTTTAGAATTCCCTGCAATGAACATGGCAATGCACATACTTCTCCTTATGTAGTCCTTTGACTTTGAGTGGCAGTGGTCAGTGGCTATGTTCAATATTTAAAAAAACAACAACTTTAAAATAGAAATGGTGATAAGTGTGAATGGCAGTATGATGCTCAAAATGTAATTTTCTTTCTTTTGTTCTATGTTCCATAATGCATCACTTTCTTGGAGGTGGAGAGAGCAGTTACATAATTTGAAAATCTATGGAATCTGGGAGAGTATAATAATTTGCATGAAGGTAAAACAGAGACTAAAGGGGGGATACGAAATGAGGTCAGCAATGACTATTAACTAATACTGTAGCTCAGTTCAGAGCTTCAATGGTCTTATTAGGCTATAGATTCCCTTACAATATCACAAACATTGCAATCTACAATATTGGCAGGACAACAACACCTGCCACTTGCAAAAGCAGAAACATCTGGATAAGGGTAAGTGAATTGAAGAAATGTATTTAAATACAGTTTTTATTTATTGTATTTATTAAATCTCAGAATTAAGACCTTTGAGACAGTTTTTTTTTACAAAGGCTTCACGTCAACAAGGAATTATACAGAGGAGGGAGTAACAGGCATGAGTACATAGGGTACAAATAAGCAGGCTGGGTGAGGTACAATAAACCCAGGAGACATTTGAAAATAAACCTAGTACATACAATACATAATAATACTGATATTAAGTGCTAGGGTTAAAAATACATAATAATACTGATATTAATTGCTAGGGTTAAAAAGGTAACCAGAAGTTGGTGGAGGGCAGGTGTCAGAGAAAGACAATTAATGCATCATACCAGGTGAGCTTACTTTTTTCTCTCTTTTGAAATGTTTTCTTTTGTTTCACTGTTTAAACTCTTTGCTTGATTTTCTTTTTATATCTAATAGCAGGTTTGTGATTATAGGGTGGTAAAATACAATGGTATAGATAATAGGATATACAGTTTGTAGAACAGGGAAGGTTGATACTGAATATAATCAACTGTTTAGCATACATTTAGTTGTAAGGCATGTTTATATAAATGTATATGGTGAACATGTATTATGTCTTATGTTAGATGAGTTAAATGTATGTTTGTATTAAAAAAAGACAAGATGCTGTGTCAGCATGTTGTCTGAATACAAAACAAAAAGGTAATATTAGAGGCACGCTTGAGCTAGAGTTAGAATAAAACATTTTGACTTCAGTGCTTCTTCATGAGTTATTTATAAAGGGAAAAAATAACCTTGCTTGTTTCTCTTTCTAGATAATTCCTGAAGAAGACCTATGGTAGAGATAACAATTCCACTCTATTTTGAGCATGAATTTACTATTACCTTTTTATTATGTCTGTATTATGATTATTTTCTTCTGCAAATTAATAAAAAAAAAATTGTCATGAGGACGCTATAGTTTTAAGTATCCATTGCAGACCTCAAGACTTTAATTACTATTCTATTTGTAGTCTGCTTTATCTCACTCCAATGAATACGTCATTATCCAAATAGGTTCAGCCAAATTCTTGATGCCAAACCAAATTAAGGGGCCCTAACTCAAAGTCAAACCAAATTCACCAATGGTAAACATTTCTCACCCTTAACACTGACACTGATATAGTTCATAAACCCCCAGGACAAGAAGTAAAAAAAGGTAACCACAAGCCACTCAACTAGAGAAAGTACTTCTTGAGTATCTGCAACCCCCACTGCCACCATAGTGAGTTACCATCACACTTCCAAGTCTTTTGTGTGGGACTGTTTTATTATAAATCCACTCGATGATAGTTAAACAAGATACCAAATATGCCAGGCATATATGAACACTGGTAAAAGGGAATCAAATCTTGACACTGGAAAGCAGCACACCTACCTTAAACAAAACCATCTGTTCAGCTGGGAAAGCATTGAAGCAGGGCTGATGAGGTACTGGGAGTACCTCTCATTTGACATTACACATGGTCAGGGAAGGAAAAGGAGGACAAACAAAAGGAGAAGGTAGATGATGAGGAGAGAGGAAGAAGGGAAGAGGAAAAAGAGAAGGAGGGAGGAGGGAGGAGGAGGAGGAGAAGGAGGGGAGAGATGGGGAGCAGGAGAAAGAGGAGGAGGGAGGAGGAGGAATAACTTGATAAGGGAGGTACCATTAGTGCTATTGTGAAATTGTGGGGAAAAATCAACCCCTTTTCATTATAATATCACCTTTGAGTGGTGGTGGCCATAACCAGACACATACTTCTGGTGGTAAATTGTGAATAAAATCAGTCCTGGTCAGAAAAGGTTACTTCATCATCATCCAACAATTGAACAGTCATGATGTGTTTCACACTATTGGTACAAAAGGCTGAAATTATAACCTTAATACTAATTTTGGTTAACACAGAAAACTCAATCAACAGTTTTAATTTCTATGGGAAAATTAACACAAGTTTTTCCATCAAATCTGTTATTAAAATTTTTTTACATTTTTCTGTAAATGAACATTGAAAGTGATACCAAGAATTGGTACAACTATATATTATATTTGTATATAAAACAGTGAAAATTACCAAAACATGATCATGTTTGAAAGTGCATAATTATATTTTCTGAAGTAAAAGGAGTAATATACAAAAATAGTAAAAAGAGGAAACATCAAATTACTTTTGTCATAAATGAAAAGTGAAAACAAATCAATTTAAAATTGTTGAACATTTTCCACAAGTAAACATTATTTTGTATAGCCATATTTCTATGAGGCAAAAAAAAGCTTATTAATAATACTTATTATTAATCAGTTACTTAATCAGTTCATTAATTAATTCTCTTACTAACCCAACACTGTACTAGAAAATAAAAGCATTTGAAGGGGTACTTAGTATTTAGTTGCAGAGAATGGCTCCCAGGGATGTTGGTCTCCTTCACAAAACAATGATGAACTCCCCTCTGGAAAAGCTTCTTTAGTGGAAAACAGCTTTCTTTTTTCTCAAAAAGTGTATTTCTGAAGAGATTGTTTTTATAAATGCTTTTAATACTTTTTCCTGTCTAGTAGGCATAGTTACAAATTGCAGTGAGAAAAATGCTCACACACAAAAACCCAAAATAGTAATATTATACACCGCAAGACCAATGAAAGTACAAACATTATTTTATTTACTTACACGTACAAGATAAAAAAGCTGGGTATATAGCAAAGTGCACACCCACAACCTGCTACAAATACATCTGGTGGTGTTTTAATACCCATAAATGGCACTTTATCAGGGGTGACTGATCTCACAACCCGTACTAATTAAATATATCCTCACATTATGATGTCATCAACAGTGTCAAGTGTCAAAGCAAAACTGACCCTCAAATACATATTTAAAAACATATAAACAACATACAAAAATACAGTGACCATAACAATTACATACATCACCTGTATATTAAAAACCATGGTCAAATATCCATGGAGGCTAATACAGAAACAGTCTCAACACAATCATATTCTGCACTGGTGGGATTCAAACACTTTTTTCTGTATTCTTCAATTATCTCAATCTTTGTGAAATTCAAACAAGTGTTTCTATATTCTTCTCTTGTCTCATTCTTTACTTTACAAATGCCTCATGGTGGGACCATGGAAACAAAGTGCGGTGTATAATATTACTATTTTGGGTTGGTGTGTGTGAGCCTTTTTCTGATAGCAGTTGTTCTGTTGATTATATGCTCCACAGTATCTAGGGGCAACCCTTCTTTTTAATGTGGTTACAAAATGAATGACTTTTATATATTAATAACACCACTGAGGCCACTATTAATGTTGAAACAGTGGTTTCATGTGCATTCTTACAATATGAGAACCGTGAACCAAAGGTAAGCAGTTCTGATACCTTAAAGATGTAAGTGAGACTACTCTTACAACTGTAAGTGGTCACCAGTAGTATTAATGTATTATGGATCAAGATGAATTAATAATATTTTCAAATTTTAAAATAACTTTGCCAAACTGGCCCATTTCTAGGGCAGTTGCATATGAGACACTCTTTAAAGAATAACAGTGTGTCAAGCACAGAGGAAAGGAGTGCTAGGATTTATAATACAGTGGTACAGTGGTAGCGGGTGTTGGCGTTCGAATCGTACTCATCTACTGTCCACCAGGTGATGGGAAATGGTTCTTACAGGAAGTGGCAGACTTCATCGTTGACATGTCGTTGGAGTCACCCAGATTGATGGTTCTGGGTGACTTTAACGCCTGGGTCGACGATGAGCTCTCACAATTTGGTAATCACTTCCTCCAGTTAATGATATCTTTGGGCTTTACACAGGTGGTTTCCACTGCTACCCATAAATCTGGACATTCTCTGGACTTAGTCTTTCTCCTAGGGATTGATATTACTGATTTGGGGGTGGAACCAGTCGTATGGTCAGACCATTGCACTGTGGGGTTCAATTTATTACCCCCCTGAGAAGGCCTACCCCTGTGGAGATGGTGAGATACCGCCCTTTATGGGATATTTATCCCCAAGGCCTTGCAGTGGTTCTTGACCTCTCATCCCCCGCGTTGGCGAGCAGTAGTCCAGAGACCTTGGTGACAGCCTATAATAGGGCGGTTACTTTGGCTGTGGATACTATTGCTCCTGTTCGTGTACGTCCTCTCTCCCTTCGTCCCAAGGTGCCCTGGTTTGACAGGATGTTGAGGGAGATGCGGAGACAGGGGTGAAGATTAGAATGCAGTTGGCCCAGATCCGCCAGTGATACCGACCGCCTTAAATTGATGGACCATTACTCTGTCTATCAATCTGCAATCTCCCATAAGAAGGCATAATTCCTGTCCAGGGAGATTGCTGCTGCTAGGAACCGACCGGCTCAGCTGTTTCGAACTGTGGACAGGCTGTGCAACCCAGCTTGTCTACAAGTTCTGAGAGCTTTTTCACAATTACAGTGTGAGGAGCTCACTCGCTTCTTCACTAATAAGGTGGCCGATATCAGGGTGAATCTGCGTCCTGCGGCTTCTATGGGGGATGCGGTTGAACAGCATGAGTTCACAGTACCTCAATTTTCATAGTGTTCCTTCAGCAGACCTGATTTCGTCGATGTCATGAGGATTATCCATGGTATGTGCCCTACGAGCTGTAGTTTGGATCCTGGAACGACTTCCCTAATATGGGGTTGTTGTGACATCATCGGTCCAATCCTTGTGCAAATAGTCTGGCGCTCCCTGGACTCAGGTGAGTTTTCTAGCTCCCTGAAAGAAGCGGTAGTGACACCGCTCTTGAAGAAAGCTACCTTGGACCCAGACTGTTTTGCAGACTACAGACCCATCTCTAACCTACCCTTCATTGGGAAGGTGATTGAGAAAGTAGTGGCGATCCAATTGGAGAACCATTTAACCATCCATGACATATATGAACCCTTCCAATCCGGTTTTCGTAAAAGACATAGCACCGAGACTGCGCTGGTTCGGGTGCTTAATGATCTCTTGAGGGTGAGAGACCAGAAGAGACGTTCTATTGTAGTTCTTCTTGATCTCTCTTCAGCTTTTGACACCATGGATCACATGGTGCTGTTAGCACGCCTGAGGCAGATCTGTGGAATATCGGGAACCGTCTTTGGATGGTTCACCTCATTCCTCACTGGGAGATCACAAAGAGTTGTGTCGGGGATTTTTTCCTCCGGCCCAATTCCTTTGTTGTGTGGGGTGCCTCAGGGTTCTGTGCTATCTCCCATGTTATTTGTGGTGTATATGCTGCCCCTCGGGAGACATTATAAGATGGTATAAGCTGAGGTTTCATTGCTATGCTGATGATGCCCAGCTATACCTGTCTTTCGCCCCTGACCAGGATGGAGCTCTCTCGGTGTTTAACAACTGCCTGAAAGAAATCCAGGATTGGATGGATTCTAGTTGGCTGAAGTTGAACTCAGAAAAGACAGGTTTTGGTTTTGGATCCGGGTTGTCGGACAGAGAGGTCGCCTGTTGGTGCACCCTCAGGAATTTTTCGTGGGGGTGTATCACTCCCAACCTCTGAACGGGTGCGTAACCTAGGGGTTATCTTAGATGACAGGCTGACACTACAGTCACAAGTGTCAGCAGTCATCAAAACTTCCTTCTACCACCTTAGGAATATCGCTAGAGTGAAACACCTTGTTCCGTCTGACTCGTTACCAACGTTGGTCCATGCCTTTGTGTCCTCACGTTTGGACTACTGCAACACCCTGTATTTCTGGCTTTCTGGGGTTGAAATCCGCCACCTACAGCTAGTGCAGAATGCAGCAGCATGGGTTTTGACTGGGACAAGCAGGTCTTGCCACATCTCCCTGGTGCTGCACGATCTGCACTGGCTTCCTGTTAGGTGGCGGATCACCTTTAAAGTCTGTTTATTGACTTTTAAAGCCCTACAAGATCAGGGTCCAGCCTATCTGAAAGATCTCCTGGTTTCTTACTGCCCGGGTCGAGTACTCCGCTCAGCCAACGAGCGGTTGCTAAAGATTCCAAGAGTGAGCCTAAATTCATCTGGTTGTAGAGCTTTCTCTTATGCTGCTCCCACTCTTTGGAATTCTCTACCCCGTCGGTTGCAGTTGTGCACCTCCATGGAGGAGTTCAAGAGGGATTTAAAAACTCACTTGTATCAGTCTGCCTTTTTAGATCATTGATTGTGATGTATCATTCTGAGATTGAAGTTTTTATCTGTGTTTTATCTGTGTTTTATTTGTGTTTTAAAATCTTTGTACAGTGCCTTGAAATTGGAAAGGCGCTTTAGAAATAACATTTATTATTATTATTATTATTATTATAATTATTGGCCCAACTGCTCAACTGGGAAATAAGATGTTCACAGAACATAGATTCTGAAGTTCTGAAGGTGTGGTTCACTTCAGGGACATTATTAGTTCTGCTGTTGTCAAAAACTTGTTGCATCTCAGTCGACTAGCTGGCTTATGTACATTAGACACTTTTGAATCACAGAGGAATAACTTCCCTTCACGTACTATTTCATGGTAGGCATCAGCCTAGGAGTGGTTCTTTCATTCCTTTTTAATGCAATCCAGTGGATATAATTTCATATAATATTAATACACTAACAACAAAAAAAAAAAAAAACACAGTCCCATATCAGTTATGACCATAGTAACATTTTGATGTAATTCACATTTCTTTATGATCTTTAGTCTTGGAGCAAATGTTTTATCTCAGTAATTACTTTTATGAGTACTTAGTTGTGAAATGCACCAAGATGTTCCTCAGTTTTGTTTCCTGTAAAATAAGGTAGGTGAAAACATGATCTGTGTAGTAATCTTTCCACAATGTGGGTTTGAAATATTGTAAACAAACAAATCCATTGTGTGACTGAGGTATAACATTACTCCATTCTGGACTTGCAAAGCTGGTTGGCACATGCCATACATCACAGATGACATTTTAATGTACCATTACATTCCAGTAAAGAACAGTGTTTCTTTAAATACTCATAACTTCTTCTTTCATTGGTGAATGTGAATACAAACAACAGTTTTAAACATGTAAAATCACATTGTAAATACAGACACTAAACACATTACTAGTATCTTTATAAAATCAGGAGATAATATTTCATGTCTATGGCTGTAGTTTTAAATGTCCTGTATTGCGCAGAGATGCTAATGGGCACATAATAATATGCAAATTGCCCCTTAGCACTGTGCATGCCATATGTGATCATTAGCATGCCAGCTGCTTAAAATGGTTGACAGGCGCAAGGGCCCTATCCCATTTGGGATGTGCTATCTCCCTTTGCTCCTGTGAGTCACTTGCCTGCAAGGGGCTGTGCTACCACTGCACATAGTCACTGTACATAGTACTAACACAGCCCCCTTACTTAGGTAGGCAGTGCACACTGGTCAGAACATGCTGCTTGTCTGAATATGACTCCCAAGCTGACCATATGCTTTGTAACATGCACCGCTATTGGGTGTTGGCTTTGCAAATGGGAATCTTGTCTTTAATTTGGTATTCCTTTGGACTTATTCTCTTATAATATGACTTAGAACCTTGAGCAGGTTTATCCAAATATATTTGTGCAAATGTAAACATTTCCTGTTGGCATTGTTTTACATGAGTTAAATATTGATATGCTGTAGTAGTGCTGGTTAAATGTACTTCTCTTGTAATAAACAAAAGATATAAAAGTAACACCATTTGTCTTCCTATCTTCATTTAAAAAAAGTGGCACTTCTGTTTATTTTCTTGGAGTAGTAAATATTGCCATTAATATAAGGGGCAAGTTTACATCCCAATTTTTTTGTGAATAATTTGTATATTTCTTTAGGATGTAAACAATTGTTTTATATACACATTTGACCTGTCTAGAGGCTTCTGGATGATGGAACACATGCAATTTTATTTGAACACCAACATTTTCCACATCAGTTACCTTTATGTAAAATGGCTAACTCCTTCTGATTCCACCCTCATTGGCAATCTCTAGCAACTAAGCACATGATTTAGCAACAATAAAGCAATGGTTTCAGCTGTACCATATGGAGCAGGAGCCACTCAACCCACATTGTAAACCATTAACTGTTAAGAGGTATTAGTTACTCTTTGATCTTGTAACATGGCAATTCCAATCAATTTCTATATGTGACCAAGTCATGGGGATTCATTTTACCTGCAGTGGTGCTCTGTATTTTGGTAAGAAAGGTTATAACCTGAAACAGGTAATGCACCTTTTACATAATCAGTTGTAATACTGTACATCTAATACCAGTTTACCAATTTTTTCAGTGACTCATAAGATATTCTGTCCCTCATGTGCTCCAGAGGGTTCAACATGAGAATGACATGACATAATAACCGTGTGGCCTATAGAAACTATCCACCTGGGTCTCTGTGAATTACCAGCAGACCATATGATAATTGGAATTTACCTTTCTGACCATACATGACTTGTAATTCATGATACATTTTTAGGTCACTTGCAGGGTTCATATTTACATTTAGGTCCTCAATGTATCAATAAAATGTTCCTATTGTATTATCATCCTATTGCATTTTAATTAAATCAGAGTCTGACTTATCACTGACCTGTGTGATACATTATTCACCTTTCCTTGTAATTCTTTTTGTCAGGCAACAATATCTACAGTACATCAACATGGGCAGTAGGAATAAAATCCCACATTTCTTCTATAAGCATACCTTCTTTAGGTGGAAGCATGGTGTCAGAGCGACACCCCCACAGCGACACCATGAACTTGACGCAAGATCACCCGACAGCCACAGCAGCCACAATGCAAACAGAACAATACACCCCCCACAGTGTCAGCAGGTATGCTGACAGTGACTACAAAGGCACTGTGTATCCCCCCATTGTTGCCACTGGTTCCATGCTTGTACCACCTCTGTCTGCCCTGTTCATATCACGGAACCTGGAGTCCCTGCTGTGTTCATTTGCCCACTGTCTCCTTGCCTGGCATGCAACGTACTGCATTGCCCGGTATCACTGTGGAGTTGTGCTCTTCTGTGTGTGTCTACCTGTGTGTCCATCTGCATTGGGCTGCGGTCCCCCACCTGCTATTCACTGTCATGTGTGTCTGCCAGTCTCATTTGTCGCAGTCCATGCCCTGCTCACTGCTGTGTCTGCTGATTCTGTCTGTCTGCTGCCCTGTATGTTGCCCTGCTGCCCGTCGGTATCTTCTGCGCTGTGGGGAAGTGTGCTCCTGTAATCAGATCATTCATAGTGGTGTCCATCTCTGGTGTGGCAGTCAGTGGCTGGTCATGATGGTGTACGTTGTGGGAACTGTGCCGGGTGCTGCATCGCTGTTCTGTCCATTGGTCTGGTTTTTGTTGGGGTGCTCTGTGGCATTATCCCAGTGTTTGTGGGATGTCAATGTTGTTGCTGCCACTCAGATGTGGTGCTTCCCTTTAGGTACAGTATCCGCTTAATCATTTCCTTGTTTATCTGGTTCATGTGTCTTAAAAAGACCTTTAACTTTTTTCCCGGCAAACAGGCAATCCAAGTTCATGAATTAATGGATCTGAGGGCAGTACAGGTTCTGCATGTGCAACCTCTTTAACTCTGGAGTATTTGAATCATTAACTTTCTGATAGAGTAAGTGTGTGAGAAAGCTATATTCAGAATAAGTACAAATTATTAATGTCATGCAGGTTATGCTGTACTGCAGATTGTGTTTTTGTATGATCAGCTGCCAATTCTGTGTATGGGTCAGATATAGTACACTATTAGTATTTTATAGGAAAACATAGAATAGTCTCATATTGAACCACTCCTAAACCAGAGTATACCTTTATGCTTTAATGGAAAGCACTGCCATCAGAATAATGCTACGTACATCTGAACATGCTGTGCATCATCTTCATAGTCGTGGTGCTTATATATTGTCTTCTCAGCCTGGAAGCTGTATAGGTTCTTGTACTGGATGATAATCTACAGTACAATTATGCAACTATGCTAACCTTTGGAGTACAGCATTGCTTTCATTCTTTACATACTTAATCTGTAAAGGTAGGTCTTCAAGTACAAATGGCCAAGACACAATCCTGGAGCCTGTCACTTTTCAATCCTGAACTGTCTGACTCCCCAGAAAAACAAATGGCTAGTGTCAAGTTTCAGTAACACTTTTCTTAGCACAGCCAGTAATTCTAAAATGTTTTACTGCTTGAACTGTAGAAAACAGTATCTTTTTACACTTAAAAATTTCTGTTCTACATCACTTAGGTGTTTTGTTAGAATAAGACATGACACAATTGTCTGCATTATGTTTTGATATAATACTGCACTAATACTCTGGTCAGTGTACCCTGTTTACAAATATAATTCATTATATTTTCAGGATAGGCAATGCAAAGACCTTGACATAAACTATCTTTTAAGGCCTGTAGCCATTTCTTTTTTTCTGTCCTCACACTAAAAGTCTGACTTTTTCAGTAACCTGGTTAAAGGGTGTACAATGTTAGCCTAATCCTGAAAAAAGTACCATTAGTAGTTACAGATTCCAGGAAAACTGTGAACAGTAACCCTTTTAAAGTTTTTAGTTGACCCACTTTCTTGGACTTTGTTTACTTAGTTATGCTGTAGTTGTAGTCCATCAGATTCTACGTCATTCAGTACCCTAGATGATTTATCTTGTGTTTAAACTTTTGTCCCCTGGTTAAAGAGAGTTTAGCTCTAGTATGTTAAAACTGATTCAAAACATATTTAACATTATTCAGGAGCTCCTTAAATGAGTTTCTTTTCATGAGTATGCCTTATGTGTGCACCAGACTTCCCTTACTTTATATGTTGTGCATGGCTTAGGCAGAACAATATTGAAATCTGCAGGGGAATTCAAGTATCCAAAAGGATACCTGTCCCTTGTATAGTGTCTCTTTCCAGAGATAAAGGCCAATTTATTTTTTTCTTTTGCATCCACCTTAAGTGTCCAGAATCCATTCACTATGTCTAGTGTTGCTAAATATTTTGCACCCTAAATGTTTGCTAAACTCTAATCTAAATGCACCCTATGTCTCTACCTATGTCTGGTCGACAATTAAAACAGGCAGATTCTTGTTCAGGGTCTCACCAGACATTAATAAATAAAATTACTAAACAAATGTGGCATTGGTCAATGAGATGGGTATGTATTTGTCTATAGTCAATTGTGTGCCTCCTTTTTATGTTTCCTTGCATGTGCGCAAGAAACCTTTTGTTTCAGAGAACAGCATTTTGGAGGTGTGTCACAGACTAGCCCAATGCAAAGCAATCTACATTGGACTTTCCCTGACAGACCAATGACCACACATGCAAAGTATGATGGTGGTCACAGTTTCATGGGCGTAAACGTTGTGTACTTGAAAGGACTGATACATCATTGGGAGATCACAGCAGGTAGCTCTAGTTGTTTGCATTGTACATACTGCCTTTGGGTGATATCATTAAATAGTATAGGGGAGAGTTTCACTAGTATGCTGATGATACTTAGCTCAATTTATCCTGCATCCCGATGGGTTGAATGCAGCCGCAGTGCTTGGGCATTACTTACAAGAAATTAACAACTGAATGGTCTCCAACTGGCTGTGTCTCAAATTAGGCAAGACAGAGCTTATGATTGTTTATCCAAGTCAGCATGGGTTGGCCATGATGAGTGATGGCATCCTATTGCCATCGGTGAATGGTCAGCCACTCCAAGCTGTGGATGTGGTGAAGAAACTGGGTGTCATTCAGGACTGTAAGTTGACATTAGAACAACAGGTTTTCAGCTGTAGTCAGGAACAGTTTTTGCCATCTTCTTAATATCACCTGACTCAGGCCATGTCTTATGCCAGGAGATCTGGAGATGATAGTCCCTACCTTTGTCACCTCCAGACTGTATTATTGCAATTTTCTTTACTTTTGAAAATGTGGAGGTTTGATGCAACACCTTCAGTTGATCCAGAATGCTGTGGCATGACTGGTGATGGATACTTTTCAAGGAATCACATCATGCAGGTGCAGCATGGTCTGTGCTGGATGCCTTTGTGGTGGTGCATCACCTTCAAGATAGGCTTGACATTCAAGGCCCTACACGGTTTGGGCCCATGCTACCTGAAGGACCTCTTGATGTCCTATGCACCCTTCCATTCTCTCTAATCCACCAATGTGGGTTTGTGCTATGTTCCCACTTTCTAGACAAAAGCAATCTGGGGGACATGGATTTTGGGGTTGCTACCCCATTGATTTGGAATACTTTACCTGAAGAAATCAGATCTGTCCACACCATGGAAACCCTTAAGCAATGAAGAACTATCTATTTGCACAGGGGAGGATCCTGGTTAAATTACTGAATTTTCACTATGTAAGTATATCACATTTCAGTTTGCATTGTAATTTTGTGCTGTTTTATTGCTGTGAGGCATCCTGAAACTTTGGATAAGGCACCAGATAAATAAAATTACCTTGCCTTGTCTATGTTTTTATGACTCCCTTTGTGGTTTGAAACATCTTTTTACCACTCTCTTTCTGTTACAAGTTTTAAATAGGACATCTGCTTTTTAACGTTTTGGAAGACAGTTCACTGATTAGACAGCATATATAACCTCAACATAGCACAGAACTGGATGAGAGCAAGTTCTCTGCTTGGACTGGCACAGTATAAGCACTGCATTTCTCTGTCTTGATATTACAGAGATGGGACTGGAGCTTTAGCTGCGTCTCAGTTTCACAGTGCAGTCAGAGGTCAATGCCTCAGTTTTGGAATTGGGATCAAATTCAGAGGAAGCAGATTTAACTCCTTTTGTGAATAAAATTGTACCTCTTTCTTTGATTTTAGACTTTATCATATCCAGTTCTTCAAGGCAAACCATATGGATATTTGTCCACTATTTAATAACATTTTCAAAATCACCCAGAATGTACAAAATTCAACTTGAACATTGCAACATTTGTTTCAATGCAACATGACTTTGCTTGTTTAGGACCTTTGAAGCATGTTCCATATGGAATAGACCCTTTTACCTGTGACCATAACCATTTATGGATATAATCAGTCATAGGTCTAAACCTATTAGGAGGTGAGTTCCAATAAGGAAATCATCACCAGTCTTACAGGTAACATATACTGGATCTGTGACATTCATTTTATCAAACTTAAGTTTCATCCAGCTTTGCCTATAAGTTTTTGAACTGCCTCTTCACAACCACAAATTGTAAGTCATTAGGAAGAACCTTTAGTAACTTTGCATGTTTCATGCAAGTTCATCATATAGGCTTATAGACATCAGAATCACTTCTGCCCGAGTCTAGCAAGGCTTCACACTCCAGCTTATTTTTAATGTTTACCTCACAGTGAAATTGGTTTGTTTCTTCTTTTGGAATAAAAGTACCAAAGTAAAATATATTTTTATTTAAATGTGGCAACGAAGCAGATTCATTTTGGCACTGTACAGTATCTGTAGTACTAACTTTGAACATCTCTTGAGGGAGACAAAACACTGAGGTGGTATTTCAGTTGCCACTGATTCATTTCTAATTCTTTAACCAGATTCTTTATTTCTTTTCAGATTCAGTTTCATCAACCTGGAATGCAACAGAGTGAACTGAAACTACCAGTCAGTTATTTTAACTACTTGCCCCACCTGCAGCATGGGCTTCTGTTGCTGGTAGCACAGTAGAGTGAGATAGCTACAGATAGGACAAGTTAGACATGTATTCTTGGAAAAACATTTTTAACGTGTCCCTCTTTTCTATGTTTATATAATTTTGAGAATTTTTTTTATGATCTCTTCTAGGCTTGGAGAACTAGGCCTAGATTTGTTCTGAGACCCTTAGTAGTCTTGTTGATCAATATTATTGTATTGGTGACACTGAAATTACCACTGCTGTAAAGCCTACAGAACCATTTCTTCCTCTACCTAATCCTCTCCAGTGGTATAGCTACCATTGGCAACATCTTGGTTCAGATAGGACTATTGGAACATCACAGGTTCTAGTAAGACCTGGGCTGATCTGCAGATCATCCCTGTGGAGGATCTGTTTTATGTGTCTTAGGTGCTGGTAGCTCATTACCTTCATGGTTAAGTTTTCTGAAGTAATGACTTGAGATACTTTTGAACTGATGGCAGACTCTCCCTTCTTCTGTAGGTGAATCTCATCAACACAGGTACGTTCCTTGTATCACTTCATCCTGGGAACTACATAACACAAAATATTCACTATCAGTATATTTTTGCTATATCTGTTCTTGTATGAAATCATTCAAAAATATAGTGTATATTGTCAGAGAATATTTTTATAATGTTGAACAGAAGTACAGTATGCATATTTATACAATAGGAGTGGGCTCATAACTCATTGAATAAATCCATTTATTTTCACAGCCATTGAAGAAATATAATTTATCCCTATAGTAGCTATGTCACAATCACTCTGAAACTCATTTGGAATGTTCAGCCTCAGTAGTAGTACTACCCGTATTCAAATGTGAATAACTTAAAAATGAAAAAAGATAGCTTGGTACTGTGAGCATGAAAGTTGTTCAGTACAAAATTATCTACAAAATGAGTGGTGGTTCATTTATAGATACCTTATAGATTTTTTATAATTAGCAAAAAAGAGCAGAAAATGAAATTGTTCACTTTTTTGACAAACATGTGCAACAAAAGATAAGCAATCAAAAGAAAATGTCCCTGCACTGACAGAAAGCATCTCTATTGCATAAATGAAATATACAATGGAGAGCTGTCAGATAAATGATTTATCTACACTTGTGCTGTTTGACCTCGGGCACCTCACTCATGGCATACCCCACTTGTGAGGTTACCTGAGGTCAAACAGCACTTGTGTAGATAAATCATTTATCTGACAGCTCTCCATTGTACATCTCATATAAAGGTTATAGACCAGGATATTCAAAAGTTACTAGTGATCGCAAAACATGTTAGTGACTTGCTAACACCACTTTGCAGACCCAATGCAGGGAGGGACCACAAAATGCCATACTGTGTGACATGGTTACTGAGTCACTAACCCATTTGCAACTGGCTCCAAAACATGCTGGCATGACTATGAAAGCAGTTGATAGCACCTTGAACATAGGTACACCAGCATATTGGCAGATTTGGGGAGAAAGGTAAGGAGCTGTCAGTGCCTTGCTAATTTCCACCTCCCAAAACCAGTCCTTATGACCTCTGTAACCCCTTACTGTAATATTTTCAGTATCCCTGGTGTCTGGGGATCCCTCTTGACCCCAGAACACCTCTGACTCTTTATTTCTATTTTACAAGGAAGGTGGACAGTATCAAAAAGATCAATTTTCAGCCATGCCTGTGGGATGAGATATGTGAGGATCTCTGGTGCCTAGTGGTCCCCCCACCCCTGAACACAACCCAATTGTCAATATATCAGTATCCCTGGTGTCTAGTATTCCCCCAACCCCAAACATCTCCTACTGTCTACCTGGTGTCACAGTCATACAGAAAAATTGCAAGAGTTTTGCAGCAGCCTTTGAGTCAGGTCTACACAAGTTTAAATCCAGCTTGTGGGAAAATAAATACTCATTGTCTACCAACACTCAGTCTTGACAAGTGGGGATACTGATAAATACAGTATGCTGTTTGGATGTTAGTGACCTCTTATTACTGGCTGCAAAGAAGTAGTAATGATACTAACACTGATGCATTGGTCAAGCTCCCTGAAAATGTACTGTCCCAATTCACAGATGCAAGGGTCTAAGGCTTAGTTGTAAGTATTTAAGATATATTGACAGGCAGTCTACAATTTCTTGCTGTTTATCTATATATAATATTAGTACATTTGTGTGATCAATTAAATGATGAATGTTTTCCTGATAGTGGTTGTCTGGTCATCATTTACTACAGGTCATCGCTGACTCACAGACTTCTCAGTCTCCACTACTGCTAAGCTTCATCACCCTCTCCTTCACACAGGTTAATGCAGGATATCTGGTTGGAGCACCTAGCCAAGCCCAACTTGTTTAAAGTACCCATCATAATAAATGCAGAATGGGATGATTGTCAGAAAAACCGGATGACTCATTGTACACCTGCTAGCTTGCAAAGTCCTGTGAAGCCCATGCAGTATGAACTAATTTTAGTCTGACTAAAGATTATGTGCAGAGAACGGTAAGGGGTAAAGGAGTGTTCATGTGTTAATAAGGAGGAAAGCACAAAAATAAAATCAAAAAATCCCTGAATTATTTTGCAGACTATCTCAGCGATTTTCAGTGGTTTGACCCATGAGATAAACATGGCTCCAAAAAATAAAGTCATTCAAACTATAGCTCTTTCAAAAGTGGGCTGTGTACATAAAAGCAACAGTGCTACTAATGTGGTGGCAGCCGTCACAATTTTTTTTAAAACTTTTGCTTTCCATTAGCATTTTCCCAACTTTTTCCAAATCCTCCATGGGTTATCTGTACTATTTCCCACCATGGCAATATTAGCACTGGGTGGTGCAGTCTGCTTCTTAAAATATCCTGGTTCTTGTCAGTCATAGAAAGTAGGCTCAAACACTTCTGCCACCATTGGACTTATTCATTGTTCTGGAAAGGGTTCTCTCAAGAGACATTACTCTAGAGCTACTAGGGAAGAGGCATGACACTTGCATGATTTTATGGAGACCACCCCCAAGAGGCTAAGCACAATATCTCACCAAGTACTGTGACCTCTGCTGGCCCAAGGAATAAGTCCTGAGTTTGTGCCTAAACATGCCTTCATGACAGAATTTAATGCTGCCTTGTTGCTCTCTGATTAGGGACATTGAAAAATTATCAGAGATGCTGCAGAGTTTTCCTTCTCTGGTAAAGAAATAACAAAATCACAATCATTGTCCTTTATCAAGACCTCACAAAATGACCCCACTTTGTCAAATTTGAGCACTGTGCACTTTGCAAAACTATGTGATGTACTTTGTCAATGTAGTTAGTACTACTTCACAAATGATGAATAACTTGAAGGTCACATGGTGTACAAAAAGGTAATCATATGGTTACATTTCTACAGGAAGTACAGGGATGTAACCATGTGATACCGCATCAGAGTATGCTTTCCTAGCATGTAAGGGGAAGGAGTATGATGTGTCTCTCTTGTGCTGTGAAGAACATCAAAGACAGAAATATTGCTTGACTTAGAGAAGTTATTTTTGACAGTTTGTGTTTAGAGTTCTGCTAGGTGTGACTGGAAATGATATGGGAGTAGAATGTGTCAAAAAGCATTTCATAGCACAGATATTTATATAATTACCCATATTTAGTGCTCTAAGCTATGTCTAGAAAAGAGCTGAGTTTCAAGAAAGTGTTTTCACACAGAATGTTTCCCGACTACTTTCAAAGACTGAAAGTGAAGTGAAAGTGTGCTGAAGTAGAAGGGAACACTTAATATAAGCAGTAAGACACAGCAGGATGTGGGTAGTAGTGTGATCACTGTATGACCAGGTGCGTGGTAAAGCATAAGGCTGTAGGCTGAGTGCCTTCCACCCCTTGAAGTATGGTGCCCACAATACTACCCTCACCCTTAAGTTTCCTTTTGCACTTATAAAATGGGTTACCTAAAATTGGAACAAAAATACATAAACATTCTGAAAATAGGTGAAAATTGAACATTTGTGAACACTAGGAGCACATGTGACTGGTTGCTACTATACACTACTATTCTCTGATTATGAGTTTACTTAGATTTAGTTTTTGTTTAAAAAGAAAGCAAACAATGTTTGTAGTACTGTTTAGAACTGTTATGCTTTAATTAGTTTTTTTGTGATTGAGACAGCACTGGTATTACAGTGCTCCATATTTGTGTGTGTTCTGGGAGTGAGCAGTGACCAAGCGCGGAATAATGGCAATGTAATAAGTTGGTTTGGCAGATCACATGGACTGAGGTACTGAGGGGAGCCAATAGGCATTTGAGCAAATTGTTTATTTTTTTCCAAATTAAGCTAGAAATAGCTGGCCAAGTTGAGTGATGTGTTTGTAGGTGAGTGAATGAGTTATATGGCAGGTGGAAGGTAAGTGAGAAAACTATGGCAGCAGATTAAATTTAAAACTTGTAAAGGCTGTGCATGGATGTGTTGTATGTACTACATGCTGACTGCCAGTATTGTTTTACCCATAAACTGTACTCCTGTACTCCCATGAAACTGGAGTCCTGGTCAATTAGGATGCAATATTTTTCCTACCCCTTCTATAATTTGCTGTCAGGTTGATGCAGGTCTGAAAATGATCTCTGACATTCTTATAGTAGCTTGCAGAATAGCAGGTACAGAAGCCCACATTGTAGGCTGCCAGTGTTTCCAAAAATGATGCCTGTCTGATATGTTTATTATTGCTAGCAGGCTAGCAGATATGTCATCCTACAAGGTAAGCCATTACTAATGATGCCAAAAGTGGCTGGCAGAACAGCAAGTAAAGTAGCCCACAAGGTAGGCTGCCACCATTTCAAAAAATGATGCCTGTCTGGCCTGTTTTTTGTTACTGGTAGAAGTGCAGGTATACCAGCCCACTTATTAGGCTGCCAGCGATTCTATATATTTGGTTTGTCTGAAATGTTTATTGTGACTGGGAGAATAATAGGTAAAGCACCCCACATTTTAGACCATCATTGCCTGAAATACTTATGCCTGTCTGACATGTTATTGTGCCTGGAACATGACACTGTTTCCAAAAATTATGCATGTCTGGCATGTTTATTCTGGCTGGTAGAATTGCAGGTATAGCAGATGACATGGTAGGCCACCACTGAAACAAAAATATTCATGTCTAGCATGTCATGAGGAGGAGAAGGAGGCTTGCAGTGGCTTACCATTACTGAAGCTAGGTCCCTTGGATTTAGCCTCTAGGGTGGATGGGCTTGGCTTGCAGTACTTATAAGTATTTTTAAAGATGGTTAAGCCACTAGACTCATTCATAAATGGCAATTTCATTCAGTTGGTTATATTGTATTTGTTACTGTCTTCATATTGATATTGTCCTCCCACTCCCCATCATCAATATGTGAATTGGAACAAATGGAAAATCTGACAGGACTTCTGATGCAGGCACTCCATTAATCTCTAGCAAAAGAAATGTGATATTTTTGTGTGGGATGAGACTACTTTTATAAATGTTAGTTTCTTGACATTTTGGGGTTGCTAAATTGTTAGTTTGTCAGTAATGATGGACGGAACATTCTTTTAGAACTGGCACTGGATGCTGGATAATTAATATAGTGTATTTGTACAAAAGACAAGGGGCTCCATTTTCAAAAGGTTAGCATGGAACAAGCCAGTTGTCGGGGGTGTGCCCACATTCAAATGGCACAGATGTGCAACACCCTCCTGACAGCTCCAACTAACACAATATTGTGCTGCACCTATGCAAATGAGGGATCCCTCATGCATATGCTATGCAGCGCAATATTGAAAGTGCTCAGAAGAGCTAAATGGCCACCAAGAGTGGCACAGTTTATGCCTCTGAAACCCAGCCCTTAACAGTGCACAGACCCATCTGCCCACTGTCAAGGGCTTGGTGGTTCAGCATCCCTCCTCTGCCCTGATCCCTTCCTTGGTATGTCTTTCATACTCCCTGGTGGTCTAGTGGTTCCCTCCCCATCCTCGATCCCTTCCCTGGCTACTAATGTTTAAAGCCTGGTGGTCCAGTTGTTCCTCCCTATCCCCGGTCCCTTCCCCTATGAATAATGTTTAATGCCTGGTGGTCCAGTGGTCCCTCCCTATCCCCAATCTCTTCCCAAGTGAATACATTGTAATCCCTGGTGGTTCAGTGGTCCCTTCCTATCCCTGATCCCTTCCCCGGTGAATAATGTTTAATCCCTGGTGGTCCAGTGATACCTCCCTAGCTAAAATCCCCATCCCTGGTGAATAATATTTAACCTCTTTTGATCCAGTGGTCCCTCCCCCCCTGCATTCCCCAATCACTGTCCTGACCCAAACAAGTAAATTCCCTGATAGTCTAGTGGCCCCCCACCACCACACCACCCCAGTAGATAGTGCCCCACCACCCCGCTACCCCCTCAGCCCGACCCATGCTGGCAACTAGCATGGCCCTCCTCACACTGCCATGGCCAGCTGCCAACTTAACTGTCAATGAGTGTGTACAGTACATAGTATGTGCTCATTGGTTTACCAGTCAACCAGTGAGTGCATACTATTTACTGTACATGCTCATTGACAGTTCAGTCAGTGGCTGGCCATGGTGGTGGGAGGAGGGCTGCACCAGTCATGGACATGGGTCGGTTGGGGGGGGAGCAGGTTGGTGGGTCACTACCAGCCAGAATGGAGGACCACTAGACTACCAAGGAATTTACTTATTTGGGTCGGGACGGCAACCGGGGAATGGAAGAGGGACCACTGGACCACCTGTGATTAAAAATTATTTACCAGGGAAGAGATCAGTAATAGGGAGGGACCATTTGACCACCAGGCATTAAACATTAGTAACTGGAGAAGGATTCGGGGATAGGGAGGGACCACTGAACCACCAGGCATTAAACATTAGCAACCACAGAAGGGTTTGGAGATAGGGAGGGACTTCTGCACCACCAATGTACAGAATATTTATATAGGGAATGGGATCAGGGCTTGAAGGCAGAACTGGCTGTGCACACTCGGGTTGGACGCACATGCGGATGAGCCCATAATGTGCATGCAAATGGCTCTTTAGTGCTGTGCATGCCTGATGGGCTCATCTGCATGTCTGGACTGAATATTGCCCATAGAGACCACAGTGCTCACCAGTGTGTGCCGTGCTTTACCCCATGGGTGGTCTTTGGTCCCACCCTCTGGTAGCGCTGTGCCATACTTGGTAACCGCTTGCTGTGGACCACGGTACTAGGGTCTGATGTTCAAACAGATAGCGTGGTCAGTTTGGATAGTGCTATCTGTTTTAACATCCGACCCTAGTAAAGGCTGGCCCTATTTTTTCATGCAGCACACCTGTTTGTGTGCGCAGCCAGCCGGCTCTGAAAATGGGGCCCAATGCCCTGAACAACTCCTGTACCTTTGTCACCCAGTACCAATGTGACTTCTCCTGAATGTTTCATTGAGGCAGTCAGATACAGTACACCATGCATTCTGTTGACCTATTACTGATGGCCTCCTTGTTCTCCTCCTTCTCCACTTCCTTTAGTACTCACTTATGATAATATTACTCAGTTAGGAAAAACTTGGAAAAATAAAAATGATCTTCAATACTGTTACCAAATCAGAACTACAGTAATTAGGAAACAACTGATAACAATCAGAAACTATCTTCAATACCAATACTGACCCCATAATCTCTATAGTAGAATTGTTTGTTTTTAAATAACTTATTGAAATAAAGCTTTATTTTAGGAACTGTTAACTCGTGCTGCCTTTGTTTTGACTCCAGTCTCCATTCCCGAGCTCCAATACTCTGGGGCCTGTATATCCATAGATCCAGATTAAGGCCCACAAAATATTTGCCCCATGAGCTAATTTGTGCCAGGAGCAAACAACTAGTGCATTGGAACATGCTATGGCACTTTGCAAAAGGTAAAGGCAAGTTCCAATTAATGGTGGGTGAAGTGGCCTCAATTCACCCCATGGAGCGATTCGTGGAGTGAAGGTGGATACGCGAAGTGCTCCACAGCACAAAGCAGAGTACGTCACGTTATAAGAGGCAATGTGAAGTCCATTGAAAACAATGACTTCGCATTACTATGCCTTCCCCAAACCACTGCTCCACAAATTTTAAGGCAAAGTACATTGAAAACAATGTACTTCACTTCACATCACCTTGTTTTAAGCTCCAAAGGCAAATTTTGCAGTGATTCATGGGATTTCAGGTCACATGGGCTCTAGATTGTTCTGCACAGCCTCAGTTTGTGGTAGTGTGTGTAGGAAGCTGTTGGAGACAGTCTGGTCTGAGAACTCTCTGTGATTCAAACCTTGTAAGAGCTGTTAAAAAAGCCTTTTTTGAGTCTTTTTTTTTTGCTGAAACTTTAGTTCTTCGATTGTAGAAAACTCTCCTATGCGCATATAATTGAGCGTTTATTGTTTGTGTGTGGATTTTGAATGGTAATGTACAACATTCAGTCTGTGTACTGAGAGACAGAGGAAATGTGCTTTGGGGAGGGGCGTATCTGTGGTGTACGTAGACTTAAGTAGGAGACATATGGAGTTCTTTGTTTTTTGGTTATATTTTTCTTGTATAACTGACTGTGTTAATGTACACACAGGAATATTTTCAGTAATTGTTGAAATTGTTTTGCTGATTGTGTGTGTTGTGGTCTGGACCTGGTGCAGCAGTGGATAATTTCAGGTTATTTAAAATACATTGTATATTACTGAAGTTTTAAATTTGCTATGCATTACTTGTAGTCAAATTGTATGTGAGTGTGTGTGCTGTGTGTGACACCAAATAATACACCATTTATTGTGCCACAGTGTAATTGCAGGCGCAGCAGTGTGAACCTGCTATCCATTGCACCTGCATGATTTTGTACTGCCATTGTGGTATCTTTTCTTGGTTTTGCACTGCTGTAATCTGCAGTCAGTGTTCCCCCCCACTGGCAAAATGTATTATTTTCCAGATTGGATTGTTTGTGACTTGAGAGCACCATTGGTTAGGTAAGGTGTTGTTGAACTTATTGTGACTTTGCGTCTGTATCTGTTGTTGAAACCACTGTTGTTTATTTTGGCTTCACATCCAGCATCCCCCCCAGCTCCCACCCAGAGTGAACATTCCAAAATCTGAATTTGTTTAGAATATTCTTGTTGCTCCCCCAAAATGCCCTCAAAGAGATGTGCAAGCAAAGCTGTTTCTCGCCTTGGCACTGCTGCCAGTGGTAAGATTGTCTGTGGGCATGTTAGTATACAGTTGCAGAAGTGCATTGCTGATGTGAGGAAAGGTATTTCTCCTTCAATGTTTTTTTACTGCGCAATCAGTAGCTTCATTCATAGTTGGAGGAGATGACGTTGTCTCAGCTGGTGGTGTTAGTGTAGTTGCTGGTGGTTGTATGAGTATTGCTGCCTCAAGTTCCACTTCTGACCAGTTTACTGTGTCCAAAAATATAGTGGATTGTGAAGCAGTGCCAGTCAGTGACAGTATAGATGATGTCATACTCCCCAGTAACATCCCAGTAACTGAACATGAGGATTCTGATCATGTCAATGACAGCACACAATGTGACATTTCTTCCACTGTGGTTCAGGTAATTCATTTGCCATGCAGTGATTCACAGTGTGGTGAAACAATTTTGGGTGATGGTGGTGCTGATGATGATGATGAGGTTGCTGTGATTGCAACATGTAGTCCATATACCAGCAATCAAGCAGAAGATGTGGATGATGTTGATGAATATGATGATGATGATGATGTCAGTGACCCCTGTTGGGAACCGGAGAAAAAGATATTCAAGGTGGCTGTGTCTGGGTCTGTTTTCATTATCTCCCCCCATACAAAGTTATGATTGATGATAATGACCCAGTAATAATGATAGGTAGTCATGATGGTCAGTTGCAGTCCAAGTGTGTCCTGCCTGAAAAATCATGCAGCACACCCTCCACTTCATGGTTTAAAAAAACAGAGTCCAATAAGCAGCATCAGGGGGGACATGTCAAACTAGAGCATCGCAAACCCTTGTTTGGGATTTTTTTGTGCAAGATATAAATGATGAGTCAGTTGCAATCTGCCAGGTTTTCCAGGTGCCTGTGAGTCAAGGTAAAAAGGGGAGCCATCTGGGCACAGGGGGACAGCATACACATCTTAAGAACAGGCATGGCACTGTGGACCGAGCACAAGGTGGCAGCTAATACCTGTACCACAGTGGGGCGTTCACCTTCGTCATCAACCATTCCAAGCATGTTATCCCCTTCCATGACTGTAACATCAAGTAGAAAATTAAATGTGTGCAGTAGCAATGAAATAACAGCAAAGGATTACTACAGGCACGATGAGATGGAGGAGCAGAATGATTTTGAAATCTTGTCCAGTGGTGGTGAGAGTAGCAGTTTTGGTGGTGGTGGTGCTCAATGCAGTATATCTAATGCAAGTGGTACATCAACCCTTGTTGGTAAATCTGGGAAAATATCTGCATTTCTGGGTTTGTCATCACCTGTTCAACCATCTTCATCACACGTCCCACTCCACCCCCTGTGATTCACAGAGCAGAACCATTTGTCATCACACCCCATGTAAAATGTTTAAGTCAACCCACATTACAGAGTATTTTTGCGCATAAGATGAAGTACCCACCCAGTCATATAGTGTCATGTGAACTCAATGCTGCTGTAGCTGAAATGCTGGTAATTGATCTTTTGCCTTTCTCCTTTGTGGAGAATTCTGGGTTCCTGCGGTTTGCTGCATGTGTCTGTTCAAAATGGAAATTCCCATCCAGGACATACTTTTTGACCTATGCTGTCCCCAAGTTGTACTGTACTGTGTCCAACTCAGTAAGACATGCCCTTCAACATTCCTCCTCTCCATTCATCCATTTAAGTATGGATATGTGGACAAATGGCAACATAGTGGAGAGTTCATATTTGAGTATAACTGCACACTGGGTGCAGGTGCCGAGGGTTGTTCATGCTGTTGGTAGTGTGAATAATCAGTGTAGTAAGGTGGAGTGTCATGGTAGCAATCTTCCAGGAATTCAACAGCATTCAACGATTGCTATGTGCAATGTGACCTGTTCACACACTGGTGAAAACATGTTGGACCTGGTACTGACTGAAATTGACAAGTGGCTGAACCCCCTGTCCTGGAGAACTGGGTTCATAGCAAGCGACAATGGGTCAAATGTGGTGAAATGCATCAAGAGTGGTGGCTTTGTTGGGTTACATGCATGGTCCACTGTTTAAATATTGTGGTGCAGGAGTTTCTGCAGCACCCTGATATAAAGGAAATGCTGACAGTTGCATGCCATATCTGTTCTCATTTTTCACACTCTGCAAAGGCCTGTGACCAGCTTCAGCAGTTGCAGATCCAAAACAGCCTCCTGCAGCACCGCTTGAAGCTGGAAGTTGTCACCCAGTGGAACTCCACTTTATATGTGGCAGAGAGGTTGTATGAACAGTACAATGCCATCTCAGAATATCTTGTCATGCACACTAGCCGTGACAGTTCCGGGACCTCCATGTCTATGACAACTGAACAGTGAGGCCTCATGGACTCTGTAATAACAATCTTGATGCCTTTTGAACATACCACACAGGCAGTGAGTGGTGAATCTGCCTCCATTAGACAATCAATTCCACTACAGAGGGTGCTGAGGCAGACATTAGTGAATGTACAGCATAGCTTTGATGTTGCCAGAGACAGTGCTAGCAGTGTGTTGCTGAAACACATGCTGACAGTATTCAACCAGAATTGTCACATCTTGAGCATTCAGCAAAGTGACAACTTTGCAAAAGCAATAATGCTACAAACGTGGAATTGCCTCAGTACTGGAAGGCAGGACTGAACAGGTGAAAACTGTCAGTGGGCAACTGGTGCGCTTGGTTCATGGGGCACAGAAGTCAGATGCCAAAGTAGGCAAACCTCAGCAGCATAATCAGGCTGAAGGTGAACCTGGAGGAGTATCAAGCATATCCTGTAACAGGAAAGGCGCTGCAGTTCCAGGTGGCCTGTCATCAAAAGCAGTTGGCATTAACCCATTTTGAGAGGCTTTGTCCCAAGTGGAGATTTGTGACATAAATGATTCAGGAGAAGTGGATGTTGCATCAACCACTGGACTGAGAGCAGCACAATGAGTGGTTGAGTCATGTGTGTCTGAAAACATGCATCTGTCAATCACTGATGATCCCCTTTTATACTGGAGTGGAAAGGTCAGTGAATGACCAGAGCTGACCACTGTGGCACTGAAGTACCTGACATGCCCACCCTCCAGTGTGAGTGTCAAGAGGGTATTCAGCTCAGCAGGTGTAATAGCTCAGGATCATAATCTCTCTCTTGCAAATGTCAGTATGCTGACATTCATAAAAATGAATGAGAGGTACATACCAGCTCAGACTGCAACCTCAGTATTTGCACCCTGACATACTCATGATTTTGCTGATGTTGTAGAAAGGGACCATTCTGGTGACAGTGGCAGCATGAAATGGCCTACCACTGACATAGATGATAACATAATGGAGAAAGAATTTCTCAGTGGTCAGAATTCAGACATAGAAGACTGCGAGGGCAGCTTTCTTTATGAGGATGATGATGAATGATGATGAGGTTAATGCTGGCAGGTTTTAACTTAAGTGGTTAAAAGGCTGCCACATTTCTTGTATGATACATGTTTTCTTTTTTATAAAGTTAAATCAGTGTCCCACTCATAGTGACTCAAATTCCATATGTCACATCACATTTATAACACAGAGCACAGTATATCCTGACCCCTGGACTACCACCACCATAAGACTGCTGTTACATGTTTGCCACTGCCACCATAGGGAATGTGACTGTGTGTCCCCCTTGACTACCACCACCATAAGACCACTGTTCACCACTGCCATCATAGGGAATGTGACCATGTATCCCCCTGGACTACCACCACCATAAGACCACTGTTAGCCACTGCCACCACCACCAGATGCAGGAAGATGTGAGAGGGAATGTTCTCATGTGCCTCAGCTATGACCACCACCACCATTGTGACAATGTTTTCCATTACATGTTTTGACCATGCCAAGGCAGAGGGAGTCGAATAGGAGAACACATCCATCAGCCACAGGCACAAGGCTTCTTACTATTAAAACTATAAAGTGAGTATGTGTACTAATGTTTTTCAAGCTATTCAATTTCCTTTAGCTGTGTGTTTTGTTTTCCATTGCTTTTCTGAGCTGCAATGGTCAAACACATATGGTTAACTTATTTTTTTTTTTTACAGGTTAACAACAAATAACTCTCTTTCGCTGAAGGTCTATATCAATGGTACAGCAGAAGTACTGTCTACAGAAACCTATGGGATATCCATTTCCAATCCATATTGGTAAGTATATCAATTTTATTTCATCTGTTCCTTTTTTTTCATAAGAGTGCAACAAATCCAACTGATGATTCATAAACTAGGTGACATGTACATCACAAAAAATATTTCTGCAACATATCATGCACTGCATTCCAAATTTGCAGCTGTGCAGCCATGACAGTGTTGAAAAAGTTGGACCCAGGTCATGTTGCTTGACAGGATGTGGTTTTAAAATGTAACTTGAGTTGAGACGCAGTGACACTGACACAGTGTATTTGTTACACAGCCTGGTACTAAATTAAATTGTGATCTGATGATTGCAGTGGGACAGCTTGCTAGCTGTGTTAATCTAGATACCCATGGTGGGACAGCCATGCCTTAAACATAATGTCTTACTGCTGCAATCAAGTTGTAGTAAGTCCTTCATTTCTTTTTATAGGAAACTTCCAGATGCTTTATTGTGTCATAGTTGCCTTATCCAAAGAACGTCTTCAACAACATGCCTCCCCCCCGGACTGGGGCAAACATGCAACAAGCAGAAGTCATTTCAATCAATGACCATGACCATCATTACTGGACTGGAGAAGGATGCAGATGAAATCTGTGAAGAAGTAACCAAATAATAAACCATTCATGAGACCTACTTGCAAATATGCTTCCCCCCCAAAAAATAAATACTTACCTTCATTGGCTTGAGAGTATTCCATTTCCAATTTTGACACCATCATTTCTCATCGGGCACTGGAATGTGCACACCAACAGTATGTGACCTGTGATACAAAACAATACAATGAGTACATGTATATATGTCAACCCCCCACCTAGAAATATATATATATATATATATATATATATATATATATATAAAACTCTGTTTAATGCATCAGTTAGGGTTGTTCCACAGCAACAAAAGTGAGGAAATTCGGTGTTAGGGTTGAAAACCCTAACTCCACATTCCCCACCCCTACTCCCCCAGCACCACCTCCCCCACACACACACACATATGCAAGTGGGGGGAGGACCAAGGCAACACGACCAATCACAGACAACCAGCAGCAAGTGACAGAAATAACATACAACTGTCTAAACGTACTACAAGACACATCCATCATCATGGGCCACCAACTGTAGCATTTGAGCAGGCATGGATGTACACAGCATTGTGGTCATCTTCACAGGGTCACATGGCAAAACAATAGTAGTACACAGAATTCCTATGATATGCATTATCTGGTTATGCTGGGATAATATCATGAGGTATCAACATAGAAGAAAGCATGTATAAAATGATGTTAATGTGGCCACGAGCACACACAAAAAATGACAGCATGGGACCCTTTCAGTAACATGCACTGTCTAATGTACCCCTGCTCAAATCAAGATGGGCATGGTCACATTGACACACACGTAGTATGAATAATGAGTTCTGGTCACAAATCTATTAACTCATGCAGTGCTCAATAGTTTTATGACAGTTCTGTTATTTACAATTCAATATAGTATGCAGAACAAATATTTGGTTATTGTACTGCCACATGCAGAAGCACTAACAGAACTAACAGTGGTATGAATGCAGCATGGTGTTTTCAGCCTATGATAATAGTCATATTCCTGTAAATATGTGAAATGCTTTGTATAATAATGTCAACCATGGGCCATGATGATATTTAACAGTTTGTGACCTTAGGTACCATGTAGCTGCCGAACTGTTGAGGATTAGATAACAGTGCAGCAGCACACTGTATATAACAGTATTCTGATACATTATTTGCTACTGTTAGGATAACATTAGGAGCCATTCACACACATGAAAGTTCAGTATAAATGGTGTCTGATATTATCCATTCATGGGTACAGAAGTGGTAGCGTGGTGTGTTTGGACACCCCTGCTACCAGAAAGGTAGGAATTTGTATAGACAGAGAAACATGGGTTTGCTCTGATAAACTCACAGTAAGGCAAAAAGAGTGAAGTGGTACCATGGAATCATTTGGGTGACCCAGTCCCATATACAGCTGTGCAGGTTCAAATAATAGTGGAGAAGGACTTTGTAGATAATACTGTACTGATCCAATTTTTTTCTTATAATATGGTAAGATCAGTAGGTACTTAGATACATGAAACTGTGTTACAGTGATCTGTGGTACTACACAGTCATAAACAGAAACATGTGGCCCTTTGAACAGCATGCTAGTAGCAATATATCAAATAGTGAAGAAACACACTTACCTGTTTCAAATGAGAAATGTTCCAGAACTCAGCTATTGTGTAGTGTGACCATGTGACTTAATGGGTCTGACAGTTCCACACAGATCTGTAATTGTACAATGTAAGATAATGGTGCAGCAGTACTGTGTACATAATAGTGTACTGACACATAATTGTCTTATTGTGGGGTAACATCAGGAGACATTAACAGTCAACAAAGGTCTCTAAAACCATTGACAGATATTGGCATGTTATTAGAGTGATAATTACTGACACACTGTCATTTAGACAAGATAAGAAATGTATTACATATAAAAAATGTTTAATGCGATACAGCAACAACTGACGGCCAGTATGCATTCATAGCACCAATTCATTCGGATGGCAGCAGAACTTCTACACTTAGTGGCCCATGATGATGGATGTGTCTTGTAGTACATTTAGACAGTTGTATGGTATTTCTGTACCTGCTGCTGGTTGTCTGTGATTGGTTGTGTTGCCTTGGTCCTTCCCCCTACTTGCGTGCATGTGTGTATATGTGTGTGTGTGTGTGTGTGTGTGTGTGTGTGTGTGTGTGTATGTGGTGCTGGGAGGTGGGGTGGGAGAGCAGGTTAGGGTTTTCAACCCTAACACTGAATTTCCTCTCTTTTGTCACTGGGGAACAACTCTAACTGATGCATTACATGGAGTTTTTGTTGCCATGAATTTCCTGTCTTTTTGAGAAAGCATAATCTCATACTACATTGTGTATGTTGGTGAGAGCATGCCTCCCTTTTTGCACCACACTCTGACCAAGATACAGATAGCTTTATCAGAATATTAACTTGTCTTATGCTATTCATGCGGCAATAGTTCATGTCCTACACCTTTCACATGAAAATTAAGTCATACATAAGTGGAATAGGAGAGTAATATGTGCGCCACATGGATCGATAGTACATGTACTCTGCTAAATTGAAAATATGCGCAGATGGACCTCTTGTACTTTCTTTGCATGCAGTAATATACCAAGATAAGTATACATATCAGCACTGTAACTTAATATATAATAAAAGACACAACACAGGTAGATAAAGCTTAAAAACATTTAATGCCTAATTAATAGTTGATAAAAAAGGCTGGATTAAAAGTCCAATTGGTACACAAAATCAGTCTCACAAAACAATGTTAAAAAAGTATTACATCAAAGTTTAAAATAAATGTAAAACAGTATGACAGGTACTTGATGAGGAAGCTGTGACAGTAGCACAGAACACAGGAACACAGCTGCCATGATAGTCTCTGTACACTGCCTATCATGCATCAAACAGTGATGATGTTATTGTCATTGTATGAATGATAGTGTGAATGTTCCTGGGGTGGGTGAAAAACCAGATGCCAACTGTTTAAATCATAGCAGCAGAAACACATTATGGTGTCTGAAAAAAGATACATCCTAAAGCTATTTAAAAACATTAAATTGTGATATATTTATGTGTAGACATATGCATACATACATACATACATATACATGTAAAGACATATAGATATATTGGTGCATTTGGAAAATTCCCACCCGACCCCTCAATAGAGACGATCGAGAAATATTATCAGGAACATAAAAATCAATTGTTATCAGTGAAAGTGTCTGATTTACAACAGTGCACAATTGTATACATACATTTAATTAACTTCTTACACAAACCAAAATGAAATGGCATATGGTAACAGGTACTATATACATCAGTGAAAATCATCAAAGCTGTAATCAACATTCATAGTGAATTAATGAAGTATCTACATCACTAAAAATGTTTAATAATAAGTAATGGTTGCACACAATGCTATGAATATTACATAAATAATCAGTTATTGAGAAAATGTCACCTCTTGTTAATAAACAAATATGTACCACAACACTCTATATTACTGCCAATGATACCTATATGAAATCACTACAAACTAAAAAAGTTCTACTAAATATCTATGTTATATTAATAAATATATTCAGAATATGTTTAAATACTTGTGAATTAAATAGTGTAAAACAGCAAAATATTTAACATTGTTTAATACGTTCAGTTAAATAGCAATTAATACAACTGCTAAAAAGCTAACAGTACTGACTTTAATCAAATAATGTATTAATAATCTTATATACAACACAGATGCACAAAAAGAAAACAGACATACTACTACACTGTTGTGGTACAATATGGATGTATTAAGTCAAGATGCAAAGGGCCAAAAAAATACACAAGCCACACCTGGCGATACTCAACATGTCACCGAGTGATGCCCATATCAGAGTATGGCACACTTAAGTACAGGTCAGCAGATCATGTAGAAAACAGTGTTCAATTGTGCTAACACGGAAGTGGCACAAACAAAAGCAGGGTATCTTTTACTCATAAATGATCCAAATAATACCATGACGCACACAAGTCTTTAAAAAGACATGCAATACACAGTTTTTCCATGCACATGGATAAGTATTGTGCCTTAGTAGTGGCACACAGTTGGCAAGTGTGCCAAGTAATACTTGTTATGGCTGCATATGACTTACTCAAAAGAAAAGACAATGACAGAAGAGGAGGACCACATAGGCATATCTCTTTTGCCATTTCAAAGTCTTTCTTAGATATCTAAGTGTGATTTCTCTAGTGACTGTAAAGACAGTGGGCACCGATTGAAGACCACTGCAACTATTTTCACTGTGTCACTGATTAACGCTACAATCTTATAAGTCAGCTTGAGTAAACATATGCATGTAAACCATCTAGTGTGTTAACAGTATAATCTTGAATGCAGATTTGCATAAAAAAACAATAATGTTTATCTAGCAAAAGTCACTCTGTAACAAAATGGACAGCAAGTCATGTCACATGTTGTCTGACTATTCCTCTGATGCATGAAGATTGTAGTAATTCTTCAATATCAGCACTTGTACATTTTTTAAGTGTTGCAGTAGCCTCTGTTTAAAAGTGCTTGTGGGGTCATTGCATTCAACCCAGCCAGTTCTGTACCTCAACAAAGAAGTGTAATGTCCAGAATGTACAGACTGGCCATAGTGGTAGATCACAGCCTGAGTGTCGAACACTGCTTGATTAAATACAATTCTACCAGCTGTGAAATCTGTGATAGGTGTGTCAACTCTGAGCCTGTTACAGTCAAATCTATGCAATACAAGCATAAGATATTGAGATGAAGTCCTGAGATGTATAGACGGAGTACATGTACCTTCACACCTTACACATAAGTTACCACTTTCTGCATTGATAAACAGCTGCCAGAGCTTAACAGTTTGAGACTGAGGCACAGAGAAACTCAAAGCATGTCCTCAGTGGTTTCTCTCTCTGAATGACCACATGACAGATGTACATATCTGGTAACATATGAGACAGTGAAGTACTGTTGCATTGGAATCCCCTCTTCATCCAAACTGTTTATGATGGCCATCATAAACTCGGTGGCATCCTGCTGCATGATAGCAGCAAACATACTGCACCCATCATATGTACCTAAGACCTGCCGTAGAGGTGTCAGTGACTGTATATTGTGTGACTGATCAGAAGTCATGCTGACAACTTCCTTCGATGCCTTTGATAAGAGAGTGTCTTGTGAAGCTGATATTGCCTGCACAAAGTGTGGCATATGGAGAAAAGCTTGCATAGCTGAATTAGCATAGCAGTTTACTCTAGTACTGTTATCAAAAATCCTAGAGTTCCCTAAGGCACTCACTCAGTTCCAAAACAGCCACACCATCATCAGGAACACAAGACACATACAACTGGGTATCATTGGCATAGCAATAAAAATCCAAGCCGTAGCATCTAATAATCTTCCTCAGTGGCAACATGGGAGTTACAACTGACCCCTGAGGCCCACTGCAGCAGAGTAAAATAGATAACAGTAAATAAACTGAGGTTATGCAAAGGGGCAATTTAAAGGATGTGGTATGCAATACGTATCTAGTTAGGCAAAATAAAACAGATAATAAATAAATCAAAATTATGCAGAGGGGCAGTTTGAAGAGACTTGGAGCAGTAGAAAGAACAAATACAGTGCATAATTTTAAACAGTATACCTAAACAAATGACAAAAATATACAAGAGGTAACAACCACACACAGACTGTAGATATGACCCAGAAGATACTACAATGCAGGTGAGACCCATGGAGATACAACTAGTGGCCACCACCTGTGCAGTTATTGACATATCAGAGGAGTCTTGTAGTATTCCTTGATTAGAGTTTTCGCTGAGTGAAAGCTGGGGGATAGTTAGTGTGTGTGAGGCTATTCCAGATGCTTGTCCTGCTTTGCACTTATACCAAGGGATCTGAAATTTGTTGCCTTCCTCTGAACTACTGTAAGTGATTAGGAAGGATTGGAAGAGAACTTAAAGAGCTAGTGCACTGCCTGGAATAAATAGTAATTTTCAGATGCTGTCAGCTATCACTTCCTATATCTGAAGTATTTTTTTTTTTATTTTCTGTTTGTTAGTTAGAAGTTTGTCCACCTGGCAGTACTGGGCTGATGTGTCGAGCAGCACTCTGAAGGCTAAAACAAAAGTCAGTTCTGTTGCTCCCAATGCATCATCAGAAATATGACCAAACACAATGAGGCACCACAATCTTTGCAATCTGAACATTGACATTCACAAGTTACCAATCAAAATGCAAACAATTATGACATCATTAGTAACCAAGAAGAGCCATTCCCCGCTGCTTCATGTGAAAGAATAATCTGGCAGTGAGAAATGGTTCTGTTTGGTTACTAGTGATGTCACAGTCAATGTGGTCTCAGTGTTGATGTAGTGGGAGGAACAGAACTGACTTTTTCTTTCAGCCTCCAGACAGAGTGCTGCTCCACATATCACCCCAGTACTGTGAGGTGGAAAATCTTCTAATTAACAAACAGAAAAGAACTAAATACTTGAAATATAAGAAGTGATAGCTGACTACATCTGAAAGTGACAATCAACCCTTGCTGGGATTGATATATCAGTCCAAAATTCCTATATGTTCTAATTGTGTCGGCAGCCTAAGGGTTAATTCCGGGCAGTTTCCAGGAAGTACACTCGCCCTTTATTAAGGTTACTAAAATGGCCTGGTACTTTACAAGATCAGTATTTGGCACCTAGTGAGGCAATGTGGAAAGAGTGCCTCACTGAGGGAGGGGCCCAGCCTAGCTCTGTATACATTGTGCAGTGATGAACATGAGGTGCCCATGTCACAGTAAATCTACACAGGGCATTGAAAAGGTAGTTAAGTTTACATAAGACTGTGTTGGAGGCATGTGAGAGAACACCACATCACCATAGTCTAATAATGGAAAGATCATGCACTCAACAACATATTTCCTGGTGTTAAGAGGGAGGCAGCTGTTCACACTGCAAAACACTTGGCAACTGCACAGTTTGCATGATCAGAGTAGTCTAGGTGTTGGTCTAAAAGTTTGCTGAGATATTTATATGAAGTTACAGAATCAAGAAGGTCACCTGTGAAGGTATCTTAAAAGAGTGCATGGGATTGCTTTGACTTTATTTGGAACCAAATAGAATTGAAATGGTTTCCTTGTAATTTACAGCTAGCTAGTTGGCAAGAAACTAATTTTGTACACTGAGGAAGTCAAACTGGAGGGACAGCACAGTGGTAGAGGCTGAAAGTCTTGAGGAGAAATATGGTATTATCTGCAAATGTGAGTTTTATGTGAGGTTAAGGTGCTGGGGAGGTAATTTATTAAGACCAAAAAATAGGAGGAGATATATGACCAAACCTTGGGGATACCTATGGTGACAGAGTGAAGCAGAGGTGGAGGATCCCAAGCTTGATTGACTGTAGTCTGTCAGACAGGTAATGTTTAAACCAGCAATAGGTGGAGAAAGAGACACCAAAGTAACCTGGTTTAGTTAAAGACTAAATAACTTATAATAATTAATATGTGTTATAAGCTGTCTCATATGGTATAAATGCTATCTTATGCACGTTCAGATGAGCAGAATTGCTGAGCTCTGTGTTGGGGTCCTTGTGCCCAAACCTGTATTAGGTAATATTCCTGAGCCATATAAGACAATCTCTGAGCACATTTTAATTTATCATATTTATTTGTCAAGGGAACTTACTGCAAAACAAAAAAAACAGCCGACAAAACTATACCCTGGTGTGTTTATAGAGTTCCCTCCAAAACTAAATTGTGAAAAAGAAACTCTCTGTATTGTTACATGATGAGATTTTCATGGTGCTAGATTCTATTAGTATGGAATAGGCTATGTTGTAGCTTTTGGCACTACAGTAGCTTAGCATTAGTTGAAACTTATCATCCAAAACAGACTGTGCTTGGAATAAAAAGTCTGAGATCTTAGTTTTAGAAGTCCTCAATGAAATATTAAAACTATATATTTTAGTATTTTATAAAAGTGCAGAGCTTGCTAAAGGTACCAGTAAGAGTTAATTTAATTTTGTTTTTATTTTAGTTTTTGTTGACCGGGTAAGTGCACTAGACAAATCCTGCCTATTTTCAGGCATGACCCGGGAGAGGGGGATACAGATGAATGCCAACTGACCTTGAACCAGATTAAGCTGTTTTAGTATACATTTCACATACCTGCAGTTTTCTACAAAACCAGGTAAACAACTGCAACTTCACAGATCCATAATACCTTGGAGAATGGAGCAAAGTAAGTACAAAATAGCTGGGCTGATATTAAAGCTGCTAAGAGCAAATGAAATGTTGATGTAATTTGGCACTGTAGAAATCAGAGCTCCGCATGGCATAGGCCTGGAAGACTGCTGACAGTGATTTTGTGGCAGGTGGTCTATATACTTAATAAATACAGATGGTTTTGTATCAGGATATTCCCCTAAGTGCTTCTCTCAACACATTGCTTTAAAAGTCACATATCTTTTAGTTTTAGTATTTGTAATAAAATTGTATTGTTTTTTAGCTCAGACAGGAGAACTCTTATTTACACAATCGCACTGAGGCCACAATGTTTCACTTTACAATTATAAGTTTTCACCATACAGTTGTAATGCTGCTTTAAAATGAAGGCACCTGAACTTGCTCCACAGTTACAAAATGTGCCCACTCGTACTACAGTAGTAACCTTCTAGATGCAATAAATAAATGAACCCTTAGTGTAAATGATCTCCTAATTCACTTTTTGATCCTTTGAAAATATGTTATATCTTTAGGAGGGAGTCTGAGGATATATATGTCCATGAAGATACCACCATTGATGCAAGCCCCAGAAAGTAAGACTCACTCAAATGGAAAGATAGATATACATTGCTCCCTCTTTTATCCACCAGCCATGGTACATCTGAAGATTTGGTGGATAAAAGGGGGTGGCACATAATAGAGGATGGCAATTTCCCAACAAAAGCATACACCTTCCCCTACACTATGTGCTCTGTAGCTAGTTCAATCTAATCTTAGAGTGATAGGGTGTTAATGGTAGTGGTTTACAGATGTGTTTGACTTTGTGTAGGCTGACACCCTCCCTCCCACTGTCATTGTTAATTCTGGAGTAGGGACGACAGTTTACTGGAAGATAATGAAATCAGTGCTTGGGAAACTGGCAGCACAATACATCAGTCAGGGTTCAGCATGTTTAGCAGGTAGCAGTTAATTTAGCTTGAGTGAGCTGACAACCCCCCACCACTACCACCACTGTTAATTCGAGACAGTTTACTGGAGGATTGTAGGTTCGGCATATAGGACACCAGCAGAACATCAGTCACTTACCATGACTCAAGACTCCATGGTGTGCATTTTCAGCAGCTCTGCCAATACAGTAAAGACCCAAAACTGACAGCACTCAAAGAGGCAAGAAAACTTTAAATTCTCAAAATGCAAGGCTGTGTATATATAAAATACCACAAAAACAAGTATCCGGTGAAAGACATCAGGCATAAGCGGACGGCACTAACCCTATTAAAGCATTGTGCTTGATTTCTTGCACTGGATACTTGTTTTTGTGGCATTTTATACATACACAACCTTGCATTTTGAGAATTTAAAGTTTTCTTTCCTCCTTGAGTGCTGCCAGTTTTGGGTCTTTTCATTTACTATTTTGGCAGGCACCCGCTCTGTGTTCAAGGACGTGGCTCCACCTGATTTTACTGCCAATGCAGTGGTGGGGGTGGGCAACAATCAGGACATTACAAGCAGTACATCAGTCACTTACCATGTTTCAGGACTCCACAGTGTTCTTTTGCAGTGAACTTGAGTAGGCTGATAATCATTGCAGCCACCACTGTTGCATATGAATGACAGATAGTGAGTTCAGCATGTTTTGGCAGTTAACCTGAGTAGGCTGACAACCCCTCCACCACCCTAATCACAGCCACTGTTAGTTCAAGACTACCACTTAATCTTACCAGAGGATAGTGGATTCAGCATTCAGGACACTGGCAAGATGTAAGTTGCTCAGGACTCCACAGTGCAGCATCTGTGTGTCTGTTTATCCATTTTTGGGGAACCAGCAGCTGCTAACAGCATTGTATGTGAACTTTTCAAAATTTCTGAACCAGTGAGCCAAGGAATTAGCTTAGATTACCTTGTTTTTATAGGACAGATAAATAAAAAACATGGGTCTATGTCTCCATTTATTTTATCTGCACAGTATCACTGCTGGTAAGTGCCACCTGCTGCTAGCAATCCCATCCACCACCACAAGGCTGGTGAATAAATGAGGGTGAGTAACATGTCTCTCAATACAAGCAGTGTGGCCTTGATGCCTGGTGGATGGCGGATAGCACGGGTGGCGGTACAATGAGGGAATTAATGTTCCTGATAATTGGAACATAGAGGCTAGTTGGTGATAAGTGAGGGTGGTGGATAAATGTAGGGCGGATAGATGAGGGAGCACTGTACACATTTATTTGTTAAGAATCCAATAAATCATCAGGTATTTTATCAATAATTCAGGCTGTCAGTGTCTCTTCATCAGGGTGCACATGTTTCCACAATGTTCACATTTTCTATGCATCACTCATTAATGACATGATGTTTTTTGTATTATAAGAGATTTAATATAAAATATAGAATAACACATGGGGGAAGTGTATAATGAGAATTTAATGCAACCCGTGGTGTGGGATGCTAGATTTATCAAAGCATCCCACACTGAGGGGTTGCATTAAATTTGAGTTTTCCATTCCCCATGTGTTATTTTGCATAATTGCTGGCATTAGTTTATTTGCCCTTAGCATTAAATTTTGTGTGATTTGTAGTACTGTCTGGCCACTAGATGGTGCTGCTGCAGAGACTGTCTCTAGATGTGGAGACAGTCTCGATTTCCATTTTTTTTTAATTTATTTATTAGAGCCTAGGATTACAATTACCTTTGAGCCAAGGCTCTTTTGCAAAGGTTCCACATCAAGATGAGAACAAACAAGCAGGACATTAGTTATTACAGGATAACAGGTTACAGTTGTTTATCATCACATGAGAACATACAGATTAGGTGGTACTAGGGGCATACAGAGGACAGGGATAACATTGACAATGAGAACTTGGTGAGACACGAGAAGAAGATGCTGCTAGAGGCAACTGTCAATTGTTTTAGTTTCTCATTGTTCCTGTTTGTTTTAACATTTACTTATTTTTATTTATTTCAGTTGGTCCCATTAGCTGGAGTGGTTGAGGTGGTGGAGAGATTAATGGTGCAACAAGAGCAGTTGCAGTTGGGCTGAGGACAAGGTCCAAGTTTACAGATAAAATGAAAGGTCAGTTTATTTTATGGTGACTCAACCCTGGGAAGAAGGTAACATCATTTTGGGAGTGTGCTGAGTATATCTGTGCAGCACAGAGTTTGGTCCATGCCAACTGCAGTGGCAGGAAAATGGTAGATTTTAATTTCTGTGGAGTTGTCCTCTTGGGATTGTTGTGTGCATGTCGACAGTGATGGAAATGTGACATGTGTTCGCTGTTATAACCGGCGGGTTACAACATCGAATTATAAACTCATATAGATATAGGTATATAGATATGTAGTAGGACGTCAAAGGAATGCCATTAAGATTGTAGTTTATTTAGATGGATATTTTTAGTCCTATCTAAGGTATAAGTTCCTGACATGCCCAGTGGATTTTTCTTTGTCTGTGTTCACTGGTGTGTCTACTATCTCTGAGAAGAATAAAGATGGCCACTGAACATACAAGCTGTAACTGAGTATCCCTGCACAGGCCACAATTAACTACACTGGTGATGAAGGATGAAATCAGTATGACTCAGATGAGTGCAAGAAATGTTATGTGAGCTAATGCATGTTTTTTTTTTTAAAGGCATGTTTTTTTAACTGCTGTAAATCCCCACCTACTATCTCGCATTTAGTTTGTTGGACTGCATATCTTTCCCCACCAGCCAGTCTACCGTAAACATCATAAATGTATCTGTTGCAATCTCTTGCTTCAGGATCACACATAAAGCACATCTGACAACAAAACTCCGGTTAGTATGAACTGCTTGTTTAACTTGCTGGGCCCGATTCACAAAGATGACCTTAGAGTGGCACAAGGTGCTTTGGATGCACCGTGTGCCAAAGCCCCCTGCGTCATCGGCAATGCACCCTATTCTGTAAGGAATGCACCATGTGTCAGATGCAGTGCACATGGTGTAAGAACGCACAGTGCTTCAAATAAATAGTGTAGTTAAAACACAAGGTGCAGGCAGCATCCAAATGCAAGGGGCAGAGGAATGGCTGAACCATGGAGGATGCAGCAAGAAGAGAGGGGGCAGCCAACCCCAGGGACATGGAGGAAGGAGACTGGGCACTTCAGGAAAAAGAACTTCATGGACCAGGAGACAGACATCCTCCTGGATGCAACAGAGGCCCAGGTAGGTGTGACAAGTGTCAGGAGTACAAGAGCATGATGAGCAATGGTGCAAGGCCCTGACATGTGCATGACACTCAACAGGCAGACCTGTTACTGTCCTGGGGAGGGGACCAGAAGGTACGGACACAGCGGCAGGAGGCATGGGATGAGGTAGCCAGACTGGTGAATGCAGTGGCACCCAGCAAGCACAGATTGAGACAGCTGCAGAAGTGGCATTGTGACATGAAGTGCTATGCCAAGGAGAAGGCAGCCCACAACAGGCACTGCACAATGGCAATGGGAGGAGGACCCACACAACCATGGCCTCTCAGCAGACATGAGGAACGTGTAGTGGCACAGATCAGCACACGCAGCATACAGGGTGACACTGAGCTAGACCTGTATCGGCAACAACATGCACAAGGTAAGCACCAGGTATGCATGTGGCGGGTGACACCACTGTGCAGACAGCCACTGTGGCACCACCAGTGGAGGCCGATGCACCGCAGGGGCACCAGGGACCCACAATGAACAGGAACCCGGGGGTCAGGTGCAGAGGGACACATTGTGGCCTGGGCCACCATGAGAAGCATGAGATCCAGGAGGTGGCCTCTCCACTGGTTGCCACAGGCTGGACATGCACCATGGCACTGGACACATACTGGCACGTGTGCACCTGAGGTAATGCACTGTGCACATCTGTCTGTATACCCATCAGGCACCTGGACCACAGCGACCAGACAGCATGCCACAGCCAGGCAGGCAACACCACCACAATGTCATGCTGTGGCCCACAGTGACAGTGAAGCATCGGAGCACAGCAGTCACAGCAGCAGTGATGAGGAACAACAGCAGGTGTCCACCAGTGACAGCACAGTGAACCAGGCCCAAAGGAGGGTGACAGATAGTGAGGCAGATAATCAACAGGGAAGTGACACTAACAGCAATGCCATGCCAGTGTCAGTGGCTCAGTAGGTAGCACACTCACCTCTGAGGCCAGGAGATCAGAGGGCTGTGGGTTCAGTTCCCACATCTGGCACTTGGGTTAATATCCCAGTACTGACACTGTAGTGCAGCATGAGAGGGGTGCTGCACTTCTGAGGTGCCGTCTTTCGGATGAGACGTTAAACCGAGGTCCCATCTGCCTGGATTGGTGGTAGTTCAGGTGGATGTTTAAGATCCCATGGCACTTATCGAAAAGAGTAGGGGAATTTCCCCGGTGTCCTGGCCAAATTTCCCTCATTCACTAAAAATACCACCAACAGCTTAATCTGGTTCAAGGTCAGTTGGCATTCATCTGTATCCCCCTCCTCCGGGTCGTGCCTGAAAATAGGCAGGATTTGTCTAGTGCACTTACCCGGTCAACAAAAAACTAACTAAAAAAAAAAAAAAAAGCCATCCAACAGCAGCAGCACCATTGGACAAAGCACACCCATGGCCAGAACTGCAGACCAGCACCAGACCATGGTCAAAACACAGCAGCAGGGGGACAGAGGGGATGGCCCTGTGGCAGAACAGGTGAACATTGCATCCACCACTGTAGGCTGTGGTGGCCAGGCACACAGCACCACCACACTGGACCATGGAGGTGCAGGTGGGACAGGCGAACATGGTGCAACACCACTGCCACTGGAGGATGATCTTGGGGAAGATCTGTCACGATACTGCCAGGACATCCTGCTCACCCAGTAGGCAGCACAGTGTGAGCTGGCAGGGATACAAGACAGCATACGGGAACACACCAGTACCACAGTTGCATACATGGGACAGCTGCAGCTGACAGTGGCAGATATCCATGCAGCCATCATACATGGGATCCAGGAAGGGGCAAGCCAAACAACACAGACAACAAGGCTACTCCAGGACATATGGCTGTGTGTCACACACTAAACAGATGCCATAGAATGGCAGACCATGATCATGGAATGCAGCATATTGCCCAGACAGAGGCATCAACAGCAATGGCAACTGCACTGCAGGAGATTGCAAGATGCATGCAACAATAGGCAGCCAGTGTGGCACCAGTCCCACAGGTATGTCTGGATTGCAATGTGTGGTAGCACATCAGAGGGGCAGTAGATGACCACCACAGCAAGGGGAACACAGCCAGTATACTGGATGTGAAACAGGGCCATGAGGGCACACAGGGCATAGGGCAGCCATTGATGCCTACAGGACAACAGCCAGACACAGTGCTGACACAGCACTTGACATGCACAGCCATGCCCAAGGATAGGGCTCTGGGTGACATGGCAGGCAAACACTCAGATAATGGAGGACAGCAGCTGGATGCAATTGCCTCTGAAGACAGACAAGTGAGTTCAACAGACATCAGGGATGGGCTGGAGCCATGCAGTGATGCTGGTGTGGAAGATGGCCATGGTGCAGAGGGGGCACACACTGCAGGGTGCCACAGCCGCACAGATCACAGAAGACAATTGCAGCAAAACACCCAGTAACACAGCTGAGGGTGTGTACAGGCACATGGGGTACTGGAATATGATGGGCACAGGGGGATGGACATCCAGCCACCTGTCAGTGACATGGAGCAGTCTGGACAGACACAGGACAGTACAGTGACAGTCAATATCATGGTCATGCCAACACCCAGTGCAGCATGGAGGCTGGGACAACACATGACAACCCGATCCCGAGGCCCGCAAGAGGGCCCACCCTGAGGCAGATAGAATGGCCTGTGAAGGGCGGATGGCCAGGCAAGGAGCACCAGCAGCAGCACCTCTTGCACAGATGGCAGCAGCTGGCATCAGGACCGGAGGTAGGGGGACAACAGCTGCAGTATGCCAGGAACCGCTGCAGCACAACAGATACCCCCGGTGACACGTCATTCACAGAGGCACAGGGTGCACACAGTGCCACCTGTGGCAGAGGTGCAGACAGGGCATGCCACACTGCTGGATGCTACACAGAGTAGCATCACAGCAGTACAGCCACCATGCACTGCATGGAGTGAGCCACTGGACACTGTAGGTTGGAGGGGGAGGCCAGCACATGCATACTGGTAGGATGCACGCAGCATGACAGGTATGCACATCGGAGGGGTGGTGACCACTGATGCTGGCCACCACAATGCAATGGCCCAGTGCACACACCAAACCATGGGCAGGGACCCTAACACAACACACACCACACATGAATGTGCAGGTGCATATGCCATGCATACCTGTGCTGCATGCACATGTACCCCATATCCTCTGTACAGTGCCCATGGCCATGGCACATCCAGCCATGGCACTGCAGCATGGAACACACACACAAGCCTGCATCCCAAGAGAGTGGCACCCCCCACACGTTAGTGATAAGCACACCACCATCCCAGATGGCACATACTGGACACATGCACAGCTCCCAAAACCAACCCTGGGACCAGTCACATGCACCCGGGTGTGTAAACCATGGCATGCCACAGACTGCTCACACTGCACACCCACACCCATGCACCACCAACCACCGCCAACCAGACAAGCCCCACATGTGACCAGTGGGAGCAGTGGGTGCACACACCATGGTGTGGCGCACCAGCACAGGTGTGGTCCCTGGCCCACATGGCACCATACCTGTCCATGTTGCTATGCATGCCCCCACACCCAGGTGCATAGCCTCTGCAGGATTGTTACCTCCCAACCACACAAGGGGCTCCATAAACCACCCAGCACCAACACTCACACACCGTACCCACCATGGGGCATGCCACCATGACAGCCATACAGAGCCGCACACTGCAGTCCACTCAATCCACTGGGTGGGCCCTGAGGTATGCCACATACCATGACACACCCCCTGGCCCCACATGTCTGGTACCGGCACATGAACGACACTTGCAGGCCTAAACTGCGGGTTCCCACCTTAGTCTACTGGTGGTTTGGCTTAACCATTGTGGCATGCCACTGTGGAACTAAGAGGACCCCAACACTGGGTGGCACAGGCCCACAGGGATACAGTGTCCTGACACTGTGCCCAGCGTGTCGCATCAACAATACCTGTGGCACAATGCAGTGCAGACCACATGTTGTTGGACAGTGGTCCCTGTTGTCCACATGGTGTTCTGCATAGGCCCTGTGGGCTGGTACCCACACATTGGCTGGCACTGACCAGTACACAGCATAGACAGGTGATGAGCATGTACAGTACAGAATGACACATAGCTGCAGCTTGCACATGGAACAACAATGTATTAGGAACATATAAGCAACACACAACATCAACAGTTAAGGTGATCCAAGAGGTACACAATGCAATGGGCACAGCTCCACACACAGCAATAGTCCTATAACGTTGATGCAATTAACAGCATTGCATGCACAGTTACTATAGCCCTGATGTCCCACTGACCTATGTCCATACTACTTAATGGGCTCTGTCCATGGCATGTCCGTGATTGTATGAGTTGGCCAGGGCAATGTTGTACTCACATGCCTACCATTCAGTGTCCACCAATCTGGTCTAGGTAGTCCAGTAGGGCTTACACTGCATCATGTAGGTCAGTCAGCAGCCTTGCCATGGGCCTGATGTGCAGACTGAGTCCCTGGGTGAAGTCACGGAGGTTGTGCAGCTGGGGTTGCATGTCATCAGCACTCCTCTCATCCCTGTTTGGCAACGTGTCCCTTGCACTCCCAGGCTGCCCTGGAAAAAATGTTCAAGGGTTGCATCACCACCACTATGCATGGGTGAGTCCCCATCCCCAGTCTGGTCAGCACCCACCCATCCAGCTGTGCCACGGGTGTCCCCGCCTGTTGCCATGTTGGTCGTGTCACCTGTCACAGGCAGTCCCACAGCACTGTCGCCTGGCCCTTCATGCTGGCAACACTCCTGCAGGTCACCCAGGACATCATCCTCCACCTTTTCCACACCCTCCTCATCTGTTGTGTCCTCCACACCCTGCTGTGGTGCCACCTGTTGCCTGCCCTGGGCCATCGTCCGGGTCCTGGCTGTGTATGCTCGTGCATCGCTCAGCTTCAGGCATCACATCGCCCACTCCAGGGAATGCCACCGTGCATCCTGGCCCTGCTGCTCACTCCTCACACCACTATCGGCACCTGGTAAACAATATGATAGCCTGTGAGTGCACCACATGCCCATGCACTGCCTTACTGCATGCTGCCCAAACCACCAATGCAAGCCTGGCAGGCTACCACATCCCACATCACATGTTGCATGGGCTGTGACATATACCGACTATGTGTGGGGCACACACCCACACATGTGTCCATGGTGCATGTGCCCTACCGGCATCCACCAGCCATGGCCACCCGTGCTGGCCCTGCCAGTGCGTGTGTATGTTTGTATCCCCCCTGCCTGCTGGTCCCTACACAGTAGCCTACACAGCTGCATGCGTGTCATGACTGCAGCACACCTACCTTGGCAATGTTGCTCTCTGTGGGGTCCTCTGCCATGTCTGTCCAGTTCGGGTTCCCTGGGCCTGCCCTGACCTTCAGTGTCTCTGTCCTCTCCTGTGGGGACATAATGGTATGTGATATCATCAGTACCCATCTGTGCAGTCAAGGTCACTGTAGTGTGCTGTGTGTCAGACATGTTACTGGTGACACATACCTGACCGGCATGGCTGTCCTCCATGCATCTGGATATCTGCCTCTTGTGCTATCCTCCTCAGCTGGGCAAGGAGCTGCCCCTCCCTCCAGGCCAGGTCATTCCATTGGTGTCTGACCTGCTGCATGGTCCTCCTGATTCCAGACACCGCCTGGAGCTTGCTGCCTATGGTGGACCACACCCCTTCCCTGTCTGCTGGGCTAGACTGCTGTGCCCCATGTGGAAACAGCACCCTGCTCCACTGCTCAGCCAGGCTGATGAGAAGCACTGTCTCATCATCAGTGAAGTTAGGGGCCCTGCTCCAGTGTGCCATTGCAACTGGGACTGCCACCTGCTGTTTGCCCTCATGACTGCTTTACTCCCTAGCCTCCCTCTGCAGTGTATCTGGTGCTGTGTCCTGTGCTACACTGTCCTGTGTGGCCTAGCATGAGCTACTGAAGCCCTGCACATGCTGGTGGCTTAGCTCCATGTGTTCCCTGCTTTCCCCCGGCAGTCACACACTGTGACACACACGCTACACAGCATGCATCGGCACACAACGCACTGTGCATTGCATACGGGATAACTCTGTGCTCAAGTAGAGTTGCTGTGGCTGCCGCACTGTGCGACATGTGTCCTCCCAGTGTTGATGCACAGCACAACCTGTGGTTCATTGGTTGCCATCCCTCCTGTCTACGCACACTGTGCTTGTGCAGGGTACCATGGCTGTGCTTGGAGGGCATGCCTCTAGTGGCTTTGTGCCAGTCCTCATGGCATGCCCTATGGGTGTGCCATGACACAACCATGTCCTGCAGCCTCAGGTGCACTGCACCCACCCATGTGCAACACCTGTGGCTGTGCTGCATGGTGGTGTGTGCAGCCTCCCACCCACACTGTCCTCCATATCCCCGTTGTGCCTACCTCTGGTGCCCACTGCACACTGACATTGCATGTTGGCACCAGCACCAGTGTGTAGCATGCCACATGACCATGGTTCTGTTCCCATCACGTGCAGTCTATGCTGCCTATCTCTGTGGCTGCTGTGCATGGGACCCCACACATCCCTCCATTACACTGCTCATGCACATGTCGCCCCTGCTAGCAACGGACACCTGGCTGCTCATGCAGTTGTCCATGTCACTGTGCATTGCACCATCTGGGGTGGCACACAGGCAATGGGAACATCTGTGTCAACTGTGCTGCCACTGCCTGTGTGGTGGCCTGGGCGGCGACACCTCCATCTTGCCACAGCTGTTCCAGTCCACCTGCAGTGTGTGCTCTCCACGGTGGTCCCCGGGTTCCTGGCAGTGTTGTTCCCTGCAATGCCATGGCACTGCTGCCCAGTGTGCTTGTTGTATGTGCCATTGCTGCATGCATGTGATCTTCCCATGGTCTTGAGGCTGTGGTCCATAGCCAGCACACAGCATGGTGGTGTTGGCGTTCCTGTGGCCTTGCACACTGTGCATGCTGTTGTGTGCTCATCCAAAGTGTGATTCAATGAGCTGCACTCTCATTTGTTGTCCAGCTAGTGTGTGTTGTGCCTGGCCTTGCTGTCACCAGTCATAGGTGGGCCCCGCTGCCTCCTCCCCCCCCCCAAAGTGTCACCATCCTTGCTAGGTGCCTCCTCATCCTCTGCCAGTGGTGTGCCATGTTTCAGTGCTATGTTGTGCAGCACACAACATGCTATGAACAGTTTGCATGCCATTACTGGTGTATACTGCAGTGTACCCCTTGATCTGTCAAGGCTCTGGAACCTCATCTTAAGGATGCCAAATGTGTGCTCCATCACACTGTGTGTTGCTGTGTGGGCATCGTTGTACCGTTGCTCTGCCACACTCTGTGGATGCCTCACTGGTGTCATCATCCGGGCTGTTGTGGGTATCCGCTATCATCTGTGGGTCGGGAGGTGTAGGTTAGTGTTGTGCCCACTTGCGTCCCATGCCCTCCCATGCTATGTGTGTCTGTGTGTGTCTTACCAATCAACCAGCCTTCTGTGAGCATCCTGCTCTGGAAGGCCTCACACAATCCACAGTTCCTGTAGATGTGCACATCATGTGTGGACCCTGGATACTGTGTCACAATGTCGAGGAACTTGCACCTGCTGTCACAGATGACCTGTACTTTCATGGAATGGAAGCCCTTCCAGTTGACATAGGTCTCTGGTTCATCCAGTGGTGCCCTTATGGTGATGTGTGTGCAGTCTACTGCAACAAGCACATGTGGGAATCCTGCTGTGCTGTAGAATCCCTTCTTGATTGCCAGTTGCTCCTGGTTATCCGTGGGTAGGTGAATGTATTGGTGTGACCTGTGTAAGAGGGCATCCACAACTGCCCTCAGGCAGTATGATATGGAGGGCTATGAGATGCCCATGGTGTCACCATTCAGTGTCTGGAATCCGCCAGTGGCCATTACCCACAGGGATGCACATACCTTCAACTCTATTGGTATGGCATGGCCTCTCTGGATCCTGCCTCTCAGGTCAGCATCCAGTTCCTGGTATAGCTCTGCTATGGCTGCCTCACCAAGTTGATATCATGCGATGCACTGCTCCTTGGTCAGGTCCATGTGGGCGGTGCATGGCCGGTACACAGGCATGGCATGCCTCTGATGTCTGGGTTGCTGCTGTCTGTGCACCTGCTGTGCAGCGCCACCCTGTTGTGCAGCCTGGCGGTCATGTCACCTACAGTGTTGCATGGTCAGCTGTATGCCCAGTAGGGTCTGTGGTGCTAACATCCTCCTGGCAGTCATCTGTCCCTGTCCTGCTGCAGTCCTGTGTCTCAGTCCTGTATCACTACTCTTCCTCTTCCCTTCCTTTTTCTAAGTCCCCTTAGATCAGCTCTGTGTGGTGTAGCAGGTGTTGTAGTGTAGCAGGTGTATGAAATCTGCTGTTTGGTACACCTTTGTGAATTGCACTCCTGCGTCCTGCATGTCTTACCGCTGTCGCAACACACCATGTGTCATGGCGCTAGCTGCCTGGTCCTGTGGTGGTGCATGGGATGCTTGATGCAGTGGGTCCTTGCATTCACATATGGTGCATTTGTGAATCCAATCTTGCTTGCGTCTTGGAGCAGCATGCTGCTTGCGTCCTGCTGCTTGGTGCACGCACCTTGCATCTTGGTGCAGCATTTGAGAATCGGGCCCGCTGATTTTAAAAGAGAGAAGAATTACAGAGTGAAAACAGAGCCCTCTCTGGTATGTGAAACCTAAGAACTGTCATAAATTGTGTCCAAGCTTACATCAGCAGCATAGATTCCTGACCAAAACAGTAAAAGCAGCTCAGCAGCAGCCTCTTGTGGCATAATAGAGAAATTGCAGCACATACTAAAAAGCCTTTGAAAATAAAATACTTTTTTTTGTGGACACTGCAGCTACAGAACAACCTGCCAAAAACATTACTGCAAATGGCGAGAGTAACAGAATTTGATGAATCAAAAGAGGACTTTGATTCTTACTTGCAACACTTTGAGCACTGGTTAGAGGCAAATGAAGTTCCTCATGCAAAAAAGTCAAATGTTTTTCTAGCAGTTTTGGGACCTACAGTGTACTAGCTCCTCAAGAATCTGACTGCACCTGCCAAAGTGGTGGAAGTGCTGTATGCCCAACTTTCAGAGACACTTTCACTGCATTTCAAGCCCAAGCCAATTCTCATTGCAGAACGCTTCAGATTTTATCATCTGAACCAAGAGGAGGGGAAAGCTGTTACTGGCTACATCATTGTTTTGAAGCAACTGGCAAGCACCTGTGACTTTGGTCAGTTTCTGGATGATGCCCTCCAGGATATCTTTGTATGCAGTCTGTGAGGAGAAGTCTATCAAAAATGCTTTCAAAGCAGCCTGTGAGAAGGCCCTTGCTATGGAGCTCACTCAGAAGGACACCAGGGAACTAGCGGGGCATTCTCTCATTTCACTTGTTCTCTCATTTCACATTGTCTGCACCATGCTGTCAAACTATTGTATATTCTACTGTTTTTCTGACCTCTATGCCTAGCCACTTGGACCAAATGTTAGAGCATTTACTCTATGTATTTTCACCTGTATATATGCTGTCTTTAACTATTGTCTATGTTCCCCCTCCCCCGGGATGTATCTGGAATTGAGCATTTAGCATGCTCAGTATGCCTTCCTGGTTAAACGCTTGAATTAAGAAAGAAAGAAAGAAAGAAAGAAAGAAAGAAATTCTGAACCCCAAAGAAGTGGAGTTCACAAGGTCGGCTATACTCCAGCACCCAAGGGACATTCGACACCAAGAATTGGTCCTTCATCTGTTTGTCAACAACCCCAAACATTTCAGAAGCCAGCACCAGAGGAAATTTCTGCAAGGTCAAAACCATGTTACAAATGTGGAGGTAACCACCAGGAAAGCACATGCTGATTTTGACATGAGAAATGCCAAACGCGGTTGTAAAAAAGTGCATCACATACTGAAAGTGTGCAAAACCACGTCACGGACTGCTACTGCATGGTATGCCACAGACGGCACTGCAACTACTGAGACAGAAGATGAGGCATTGCCTGGTTCATGGTTTATGCAACATGGGCAAAAGCAGCAGAAATTTATCTCCAAATGGAGCTAGCAGGAAACCTGGTTAGCATGCTGCTAGACACCAGAGCCTCAGTATCTCTTGTGCCAGAGCACATCTACAGAAAGAAACTTCAGCAGTGCCCATTGCAGTCATCGTATATTGAACTTTCATCTTACTTGGGAGACCCAATCCCTGTGCTAGGGGAAATTGAAGTACCACCCACCCACCCACCTATGAGGGAGGAACGTGGACCTTGCCTCTAGTGGTGGCAGAAGGAGAAAGACCTGCATTACTAGGCAGAGACTGGCTCACACAGATCAAATTGAACTGAGAAAAGATCTTCAGCTTCAATACTGTGACCAAAGCACCCCAAGACATGCTAAATAAAGTACTGGACAAACATGGTCTTATTTTCCAGAATGGTTACAGCACAATCCGGGATTTCAATGCAAGATCCAAGTGCAACTAGGAGCCACTCCAATTTTCCTCAAGCCTCAACCAGTACCTTATGCTTTAAGAAAAGCAGTAGAAAAGGAACTGGACTATTTCGAAAGCCATGATTTCATCTCGTGACTAGAGAGAAGTGACTTGGCTGCCCCTTCTGTTGTGGTTTCAAAACAAGACAAAGCAGTGAGGTTGTGTTGTGACTACAAGGTTACAGTGAACCATTGTATACAGCCAGATCTATACCCATTATCCAATGCAGAGGACTTGTTTGCCACACTCTCAGGGGTAAGTTCTTTAGCAAGGTGGACTTATCTTTTGCATACCAGCAGTTGGAACTGGAACCAGCATCAGAACCATATCTAACCGTCAATACTCCCAAAAGACTTTACTGGTATCATAACTTGGCATATGGAGTTTCCACAGTGCCAGCAATTTTTCAGAACACAATGGACCAGATACTGCATGAACTGGACCAAGTAATATGTTTTATGGATGATATCTTGGTAAAAGCACCCACAGAGAAAGAGCATCTGACAATCCTGGACCAAGTTCTGAACAGGCTGCAATGATATGGACTGAGAGTAAAGCTAGCCAAATGACTATTTCTGCAAAATTCTGCTGAGTACCTAGGTTCACGGATCGATAACCAATGCCTGCACCCAACAGAGAGCAAGGTGGATACTATAGTCATGGCACCTGCACCACCAAATGTGACAGAGTTAAGATCATTTTTAGGACTCTTGAACTACTATGGATGGTTCCTAGCCAAATTGTTCACATTGTTGCAACCACTCCATGACTTGCTACAAAAAGAAGCTAAATGGAATTGGTCACCACAGTGTGAGGAAGCATTCCAGGCTTGCAAGAAATGTAAAAGCATCAAATGGTTAACACACTATGATCCTACCAAATCTCTGAGGCTAGATGTGATGCATCACCATATGGAATGGGGGCCATCATCTGTCATGTGCTACTTTCTGGGGAGGAACACCCGATCGCTTTTGCTTCCATGACCTTGTCATCAAGTTAAAGAAACTATGATCAGATCAAGAAATAATATTTGAGCAACATTTTCAGTGTCAAGAAGTTCCATAAGTACTTGTATTGATGGAAACTCACTCTGCTAACAGATCACAAGCCTCTACTGGCAATTCTGGGGCCAAAAGCCACAATACCAACTCTCGCAGCACTCAGAATGTAACGATGGACCCTGGTTTTGTTGGCATATGACTATGACATCGAATACAGAAATTCTCATGATCACACAAATGCAGAGGCATTATCAAGACTGTGATGCAAAAATGCTACAGAGAAGGAAGATGATGGGGCAGTATTCCATCATTCACATCTTAGGAATTACTCATTTCTTCACAGGATGTTGCAGCAGAGACATGCAAGATCCTGTCCTCTCTAAAGTCCTAGATTTCACCCTAAATGGTTGGCCCAACATCATGAGAGACCCGACACTCCGACCTTTCTTAGACAAGAAGTGCCAGTTGCCCACAGAGGAAGGCTGTGTTCTGTGGGGAGCTCGAGTTGTGATACCTCCAAAGTTCTGCAAGAGATTACTTTCTTACTTACACAACAGTTATCCTGGAATCTCTTCAATGAAGGCATTGGCCAGAGGATACCTTTGGTGGTCAGGACTTGACCAAGATATCCAACATCTTGTCAACTAATGTGTGCAATGTGTGGCTGTCTACAACCAACCATCAACCACACTCCTGCATTCATGGTCCTGGGCTACCACACCATGGGAGAGCATCCATGTCGACTGTGCCGAAGCAGACAAACAGCATTTCCTAGAAGTAATTGACGTCCACTCCAAATGGCTTGAAGTGTTGCCCACACAAGCCGTGACTACTGAAAAAACTGTGAACCTTCTGAGGCAACTTTTTGCCTCAGATGGCCTACCAGGGGAGTTAGTGTCAGACAATGGTCCCCAGTTTTCTTCCTATGATTTCAAACCGTTCTTAAAGCAGAATGGCTTCTGACATATTTTGACTCTACCTTACCATCCAGCATCCAATGGTGCAACTGAAAGAGCTGTACAGACATTCAAAAAAGCTTGGAATAAACTACATTCACATCAAGTACCTACAGCTCAAAGGTTGGATCATTTCCTGTTCACTTACAGAAACATTCTTCACACAGTTACAGAGTGAACACCTGCTGAACTGTTTCTCAAACTTCAGCCTCGTACCCATTTGTCATTGCTCAAGCCAGACTTTGCTGATACTGTTGCAAAGCATCAACTGCAACAGCAAAAGGGTCATGACAAGTTAGCCAAGCCAGTACAAATTTTTCTTCCTGGGGAGAGGGTGATGGCTCAAGACTGTAGACATCCCAAGATTTTTTGGATTCCTGGGGTGGTGATTGAAACACTCAGACCTTTGATTTATGCAGTTTGTGTAGGACATTGACTTGTTCACATACACGTGGATCACCTGCTGCATTCAAGGTTCCAGCAAATACAGCAGAAGATGTCACTCCAGATGAAGACAATGACACAGAGGATTTTGCTCCTGCCCATAAAGTAACACCAGGACCGGTGCCAAATAATAACAAAACACCTGTTTCACTAGCAGAGGTTGTTCCAACCCCTAGATATCCCATTAGGCACCAAAGGCCACCACAGAGACAAGACTTGACCTTTAAAGTCATGTACTGAACCTGTACCTCTGTGCAATTGAACTCTTACTTGCACTGTTAGTTAGTGACAAGTTCTACGCAAGGGGAAGAATAATCCCCTGGATTGGTTTCATGTGATAAGGGTGACTCCCTGACAGCGAGTCCACAATGAGCGACTGCATGAAGCAGAATGCAAGGAGGGTGAGAGGGGATAATGGCCACTGGTGGGAAGAGCACCGACGGGAAGCAGAGGATGCCTGGATGAGTCAGAATGGACAATGGTGCCATGGGGTGACAGGCAGTGGATGACAGCACCCTGGCAATGGGTATATAGCTAGTGCAACATGGTGACATGACACGAGTGCCCAGCAGTGGGCAACGGGACAGTGGCAAGTGACACAGGGTGACGTGGTGTGGGTGACTGGCATGGTGTCATTGTATGCCACACAGTGTACTCCTGTACCATGGATGGCCCCCTCCACAGTGTGCCCCCAGCAAAGGCTGTTACAGAAGTGCAAGACATGCTGCATAGGTGCCACCCCCCCCACAGTGCAACCCATCCACACACAATTCCGGCCCCATCCATCCTTGTCAAGTCAGTGTTTTGGCCCCCAACAGTTCAAGGCAACTGCCCACCACCCTTGCGGTGATGTGCTGGCACTGACCACAGCACACTGTAATGGCCCTATAGCAGCACCCATGCCACATTCACCAGCAGTGCCCTTTCCATCCCAGGACCCTTTCTTCCTGGTCTCGCCTTTCCTGTGGCATCCTTCCTGTGGGCACTACTGCAGGGTGTACCTTTCTGCGGTGGCCCACACCCAGCTCTCACTTCTCTGCTGCATGGGCTTGTGGCACTCACCTGGTAGACTGTAGCCACTTTGCGTATTGCCCTTACTGGGCTGTGGCTACAGTCGCTCATATACTGCCATTCTGTGTTGTTGGGCGGTCGCTGTTTAGGCATCCACTCTTCTACATTTGCCCACCAGCCCAAACTGTTTATTTTGGTGCTCTTCTTGGCATCCACCCTGGACTTGTTTCTGGGTGCAGAATAGTCTACTTCTGCCTGGAAGTTAGGAAATGTTACTGTTGAAGTATTTTAAACTTGTTTCTGTGTAAGGGAGAGGAGAGGAGTGTAGTATATACATGGATATGTATGGTAGTATATACGTGTGTGTGTGTGTGTATATATATATATATATATATATATATATATATAAAATTGTATTTTTTTCATGGCGAAAAACTCTGTTTAATGCATCAGTTAGGGTTATTCCACAGTGACCAAAGCAAAGAAATTCGATGTTAGGGTTCCACCCTTGCACCCCACCCCAGCCTGCCCCCACCAACAGGCATTAGAGTGTGCGTTGGGGTCTTCGGTCCTAACTCTCACCCCATTCTCCTCCTCCTTTAGGTAGTTGTATGTTATTTCTGTTACCTGCTACTGGTTGTCTCTGATTGGTTGTGTTGTCTTGGTCCTTCCCCTACTTGCATGTATGTGTGTGTGTAGTGGTGGTGGGGTGAGGGGGAATGCGGAGTTAGGGTTTTGAACCATAACACCAAATTTCCCTGCTTTTGTCACTGTGTAACAACCTTAACTGATGCCATGAATATATATGTAAATATATATATATATATATATATAAATAATAGTGGCACGGTAGTGCCATTATAGTTAGGATTGAGTACCCCATTTAAGGTTAAAGTGTGAAACTTTACATCTTAATAACTTTGCCACCATATGATGGATTTGCCTGAAATTCGGCAGGCACAGAGCAGTACCATAGATCTCCGGATCTGCCAAGTTTTGTAGTGATCAAATATACAATTGCAGAGTTATAAAGTGACATTCTGTAGCACATTTAAGCTTTTTTGCACATTCTTTGATATCGTGTACAGGTCACACGGTTTGTGCGACCTGTCCAAAAGTTCTTCAAAAAACAAGTTTTCCATTATAGTCAATGGTAAAAGTTAACAAAAAGTTCAACAGTGTCGCAAAAGAAGTTTTTAGTGTCACAAATGACCCCTGTAGTGTCGTGAGTCTGCCATTTTTATTTCAGTTAGTGGTCACAGAAATGCTTGCCATTTAAATTTGGGGCCCTCTAGGAACACAATTATTTTTACGTTCACCTAGTCGGACCATAAGGATGCTAGCCATGTCTTTTTGGGGAGGTTAAACACCCCAGAAATATGTTTCGGAAATTTTTGTAAACTGTAGTGTCGCAAAGTAGTGTCGCACTTGTGACACTTCTGTGATTTCTTTTTTGAGAAAGTGTCATGATTTGCAACACTACTTTGTGACATTATGGCCACCCTGCTGCAAAAGAATGGTTTGGTCTTTTGGGCTGACATTTGGAGGAAAGATAGCCAACATCCCACAGATGTGCCTTTTTGTGGTTTGGTGACAAAATATTACACGGATGCAAAGTTATGGTACTCAAAAGTTGACGCTTTGTCCCATAGACTAACATTATGGCATCTGCCGTGCTTTTCGGGGCCTGTTTCTTGGAGATGCTTCAAGATACAGACTTTTCATCAGAAAACTGCTTAGCTCCCCTGCAAGGGGGCTCAGTACAAAACTAGCAAGGAAAGTCATAATTTATATGAAATTTACTTTTTTTTTCTACATCGTACGGTTCCTGAGATATAAGCAATTTAGTATTCCAAGTGCTCATTTTCTGTTCCAAGGCCCATTAGTATGCATACATTCTTTGTATTCACTGTGTTTCTCTAAGCAGTTGTTGGTGAAAAAAAGGGTGTGTGCTTTCATTACTGTCACAGTTAGCGTTTCCACTTGCGTTTCTGTAACCATTTATGTTAGCGTTCCCGTCTATGCCACCGTGTGTGTTACCCATTGAGTTTTCATTTACACTTGCGTTTCCATTACTGTTATTTGCATTTCCATTACTGTTTCTGTTTGCGTTTCATTTTGCATCACCGTGTGCCTTACTATTTGCACATTCTGTCGTAATCTTACTAACATACTAAAATGGCAGCAGAATAGACCTAATGGTTTTCGTGTCTGCTCATTTGGTCAGCCCCCACCCTGGGAGTTGACCTTGCTGCCCCCTCACCCTCTCTGGCTTCTCCCTTCCCAGTCCCAGATATTCTTGCTGCACTGGAATTTGCTTCTAGAATCCTTCCCCTGTACCTGTCCCACCCCCTCTTGAACCCCTCCACTGTCTCTGCCTCCACTAGCCCCCTGGGTAGCTCATTCCATGGCTCCACCACCCTGTCAGTGAAGTAGCACCTCCTCCTTTCTCTCCTGAATCTCCCCCTCCAGCCTCCCCTCTAGCTTTCACCCATTCCATCTAGTTGACCCCCTTCCTTCGGAGCACCCTGACTGCTCCTCCCCTATTTACCCCTTCATGTGCCTGAAGACCTCTATCATGTCCCCCCATCCCTTCTTTCTTCCAATGTGTACATATTTAGATCTTCAAGCCTCTCCCCATAGGTCCTGTCCCCGAAGCCCCAGATAATTTTCGTTGCCCTCCTCTGGACCCTCTCCAGGAGTTCAATGTCCCTTTTTAAGTGTGGCCTCCAAAACTGCACACAGTACTCGAGGTGTGGCCTCACCAAGCAGTTATACAGAGGGAGTATCACTTCCCTCCTTCTGGAGGTGATCCCCCTAGCGATGCATCCCAGCATCCTGTTGGCCTTGGCTGCTGCCTTCCTGCAAGTCTCTGAGTTGTTCATCTTGACATCCACCACCACCCCAGGTTCCTCTCAGCCATCAAGACTTGTAGCATCTCCCCTCCCAGGGTGTATACTTGGCCAGGGTTGCTGGCTCCCAGGTGCAGTACCTTGCTATTCCCTGCATTGAACCTCAGCTTCCACTTTCTAGATCACCTTTCTAGAGCCTCCAGGTCCCCCCTGTAGGGCCACCCTCCTCTCCTCCCCATCCACCACTGCCCCAGTTTTGAGTCATCTGCAAAGGGACTCATCTCACTCCTGATACCCTTCCTTATGTCAGAGATGTAGGTGTTGAACAGGAGGGGCCCAAGGACCAATCCCTGAGGGACCCCACTAATGACCCTCCTCTGGGATGAGACTAACCTGCCAACCATGACCCTCTGGGTCTGGTCCTGGAGCCAATTGCCTATCCATCTGATCATCTGGTTCCCCACCTCCATTTCTCCCAGCTTATCCAACATGCCCCCATGAGTAACAGAGTCAAACGCCTTGCTGAAATCAAGAAAGAGGACATCCACCAGTCTACCCCGATCCAAGGCACTCGTCACCCAGTCATAGAACTCCACAAGGTTTGTCTGACACGATTTCCCTGGGATGAATCCATGCTGTCTATCACCCAGGCACCCTGACTTTTCCAGGTCCCCCCAGCCTCTCCTTGACAATGCTCTCCATCACCTTGCCCACCACCGATGTCAGGTTGATGGGCCTGTAATTCTCTGCTACCTCCTTTGATCCTCCTTGTGGGTAGGCACTATATGCACCACCATCCAGTCCTGGGGCACCCACCCTGTTCTCAGAGAGATGCTGAAAAGCTCCACCAGGGGTTTTGCCAGGACATCCACCAGTTCCTTCAGCACTCTGGTATGTAATTTATCTGGCCACGGTGCTTTCTCCATCTTAAGGGACCTGAGGGCTTCCCTCACTCTCTCTGCTGTGATTTCCACCTCCACTACCTCATCCCCCTGCTTTGCCTTCCCCCCTCCTGCCAGCGATGGTCCCCCTTCTCCCCAGACCCGCCGATCAGTAAGGGTCCCCCCTCCTCAGTTTCACCATCTCCTCCCATGTATGATGCAGCCCCCCATTTTCCTTGGTGAAAACTGAGGTGAAGTACTCATTTTGTACCTCAGCCTGCTCCCCTGGGTCTTGTGCCCATCCATTCCCTGTTTTAATCCTGCTAAGCTGCCCCTTCACCCTTCGTTTTTCTCCAATGTATCTAAAGAACCCCTTGTTCCCTTTCCTAATTTTCCTGGCCAGGTTCTGCTCCTTTCTTGCCTAGCCATTCTCACCACCCTAGTGGCCCTTCTGGCCATCAGCTCATACTCCCCTCGATCCCTTTCACTCCTTGAGCACTTGAAATGCCTACAGGCCACCTTCTTTCCTCTCACCACATCTTGAACCTCCTTAGTCCACCAGCAGGGTTTCTGGGCCCTACTGCATTTTCATCTTACTCTTGCATAGGTGCTGGTAGCATCCTGCAGGCCCTTCTTGCTGATTTCCCACCTACTGTCAGTGTCCATGTCTGGCCCAATCCCATCCAAATGCTCCTTGAGGATCCTTCCCATTTCTTTAAAATCCACCCCCCTGAAGTCAGTTACCTCTGTCTTGGTGCAGCCTTCTACACCTCCTAGATCCAAGCAAAACCAGACCGTGGCATGGTCGCTCCCGGCCAACAGGTCCCTTACCTCCAGGCCCCCAATCTGGTCACTGTCTGCCAGGACAACATCCAGTATCTGCGCCTCCCTGGTAGGTTCTCCCACCTGCTAAGTTAGGAACGCATCCTGAAAGACATCCAACAACCTCTGTTCCCTGGCCACCAAGGATGTCATAGTCTCCCAGTCCATTCCTGGCATGTTTAAGTCCCCCAACACTACCACCCTTCCCCTGTCTAATCTGCAGTGTCTCTCAACATCTGCCACCAGACTCACCTCCAGCTCCTCTGCCAGCGCAGGGGGTCTATACACCACTCCTATTTTTACTCTCTTGCCCCCCCTTGTTATCAAGATGACCCAAATTGCCTCCACAGTTCCCTCCACCTCCTCCACTCCTCCTATGCAAATGCAGTTTTTGACTATTATTGTCAACCGTCCTCCCCTTCCCTCCCCCTGTCCTTCCTGAACATGGTGTAACCCTCCAGGTGCAGGTCCCAGTCATGCCCTATGGTGGCCCAGGTCTCAGTGACCACTGCCACATCCACCTCTCCCTCAGTTAGCATCACCTGGAGCTCAGGCATTTTATTGCCCAAGCTCCTGGCATTTAGCAGGACTACCTTCCACCCTTTTCATATAGTTCTATTTCCCCTGCTCACGTTCCCATGGGGATTCTGTCTTTCCTCAGTCTGCACCTTAGCAGTCGGCCTTTTCCTGCACTCCTCTAGCTCCCTGGGGGGGAGACAGAGTCCCTCCTTTATTGGACCCCTCTTGACAGCCTTTTCTCCCATCACTCCCCCTTCACAAGTTTAAACCCCACCTTTCACCAATGAACCTCTCTATTTTCAACTTAAGGATTTCCCCTTCCCTCCAAATTGAGATGGAGCCTATCTCTAGCATACAGCCCCTTATCTTCCCAGGTCTCCCTCCAACCCTCCATCATCCCATACCCTCTGGCCCCATACCACTCCCTGAGCCACTAGTTTATCTCCCTAATCTTCCTCTTGTGTTCCCCTAGTCCTTGGCCCCAACAGATTTCTGAGAAGGAAATTGCACATCCTATGTCATGTTAGACCCTGGCAAGCTCCCCGAACCTTGCCTGTATCTCTGGCTCACTATTTCCCTCAATGTCATCCAGGTGGACCAGTATGTCTGGGGAACCTCCACAATCCTTTGCCAGCTGATATACCTCATGCTTGGCCTTGTGCACCATTAGTCCAGGGAAGAATTTTGTTCTAACCAGGCAGGCTTCTCCCTCCCTATCGCATTTGATACCCATGATCATGGAATCACCCAACAGGATCACTCTGACCGCCCCTTTTCCTCCATTCCCCCTTCTATGTCCCTCATCCTTTCTATTGGACCCTCCCCCCAGCCAGCACTTTGCTCCTCCTCCTATCTGGGTGCCACCTGCTGCCCCCTCCTTATTTACCCTGGCCACCCCCTCCCCTTTGATCCTATACATCTCCTCCTCCTGAGTATCCTTCTGTACCCCACTACCCCCCAGTCACTGCTTGTAACTGGTCCTTCCCCATCTGCAAAACTAGCCTGGCTCATCCTCCATTCCTTCCAGTCTCCGTTCAGACCCTCTTTGCCTGTCATGCTCCCATGGCCTAAACCCTCAGCTCCCTTTTCTGTATACTCCTCGTACTTCTGGTCCTTCTCCTTGCCCTTTCCTCCCAACTGGTCCTTCTCCTTGTGCTTTCCTCCCTCTACCCCTCCTCCTCCTGCTCAGATCCCCCACTCTTCCCATTTTCCCATATTCCAAGTTCCCCCCTGTTCTTCCTGCTATCCAGCCCCCACCTCCTGCCCCCCACTCCTTTTCCATCTCTAACAGCTGCTGTCATGGCTACATCACCCCCCTCATCCCCAAGCAGAAGAAGAGAATTGAAGCAGTTACTGAGCTTAAGGTCTGATCCACCTCCCCACCTTGCTTCCTTCTGTCCAGCCCCAGCCATCTGCCTACTTCTCTGAGAATGTCCTCCCTTTGGCCTCCCCTCTGTGAGGGTCCTCAGATACCTGCCTGCTTCCTTGGTAGTGTCCTCCTTTAGGGCCCCCTCTGACAGGGTCCCTATGTGACCCTAGGTTACTCTCCTGCACTTCTTTCCCTATGCCCCCACCCTTAGTGCTTGGTGCAACCCCATGGGAGAACCCCTGCCCTATTCCCCAACCATACCTCCCTCCCTTCTTCCTCCAGCTGTCTCCTAATCCCCTCAACCTACTCCCTAACCTCTGCTAGCTGGTAGCACACTGGGCAACCACCAAACTTCCAAGCATAGTCCAGTATCATGGCTGCCCCACACCCTGTGCACCCCACCACCCTCCCAAAGATGCCAGCCCTAATGATGTGTGATCCCATCCCCCTCACATGTGTTTGTGGGAGTGTGGGCCCTTTGGGCCCTGCGCTACCATGTACATAGAAGCTGGATGCCATAGTGCAGCCCTGTAGTGTAAGAAACCCATGTAACAGTGATTTGCCATGCTAAGAGTGACAGTAACGGTAATGGTAATCGTAACACTAATGATAACGGTAGAGTTAACGGTAACGCTAACTGTAACGGAAGCATTAATGTTAATGCTAACGGTAATGGTAACGCAAATGCAAACAATAACAGTAATGCTGACAGTAATGTTAAGGCAAATGGAAACGCAAACAGAAACGCAAATGGTAACACAAATAGAAATGCAAACGTTAATGAAAATACAAGCAGAAATAGAAACGCTAATGGTAACGTGAACAGTAATGCAAATGCAAACGTGAACAGTAACGGAAACAGTAATGCAAATGCAAATGGTGCCAGTAATGCTAATGCTAATGGTAATGCTATTGGTAACAGTAATATAAATGTAAACACAAGCGCAAATGCAAACACTAATGGTAACGCAAACAGTAACGGTAATGTTAATGCTAACAGTAATAGTAACGTAAACGCAAATGCAAGCTCAGATGGTAAAGCAAATGCAAATGGTAACACAAACAGAAATGCAAATGTTAATGCCAACGATAATGGTAATGATAACGGTTAACAGTAACACAAGCGCAAACGCAAATGCATACTCTAATGCTAATGTTAACGCTAATGCAAAAGGTAACGATAGTGCAAACAGAATGCTAATGGTAATGCTGACAGTGTTGCAAGTGGAAACTCAAACGCTAATGCTTATGCAGTGTAATGATGACACAAACACAAACATGAATGCTAATGCAATAGTAGCACAAACACAAATGGTAACGGTAATGCTAATGGTGACACAAATGCAAATGGTAAAAGTAATGGTAATGCCAACGTGAACACAAATGCTAATGGTTACAGTAACACAAACAGAAATGCAAATGGTAACACAAATGGTAATGCAAATGGTAGTGGTGATGCAAATGTAAAAGCAAACGGTAATGGTAACAGTAATAGTGATGCAAATATAAAAGCAAACACAAATGGTAAAACAAATGCAAGTGCAAATGCAAATGATAATGCTAACTTTAATGGTGACTGAAATTAAAATGCAAACTCAAACAGTAACGGTAACGCAAGCTCAAATGCAAATGCTAACCATAATGCTAACAATGATGCAAATGCAAAGCGAATGGTAGTGGTACCACTAGCGCATACGCATTGTGTCCAAAAGAGGTGCATCAAGAAGCACAGTGAATACGAAGAATGTGGGCATAATAGTGGGACTCGGATGGGCACTTGGAATACTAAATTACTTATATCTCAGGAACCGTACGAGGTAGAAAAAAAATTATAACTTCGTATTATTTAGGGCTTTTCATGCTAGTTTTGCACTTAGCCCCCTAATGGGGGACTGAGGAAAAGTCTGTATCTTGAACCATTTTCACGATACGGGACCTGAAAGGCACGGTGGATGTCTTAATGATATCCTATGGGAAAAATCGTCAGCTTCAGAGATTAGTAACATTGGATCTTAACTTTATACCCTGCAAATTTCAGCCCAAAAGACCAAACTGTTATCTTGCAGGAGGGTGGCAAAGATTTTCAGTTATTTTGGCCATACTTTTGCAAATTACTTTCATGATTTGTGAACATTTCGCAAAAAAAAAATATCATGAAACTTTTGTATTTGTGAAAGTATTTTGCAAAAGTACTTTCCCAAAAAGAATTAAACAGGTATTTCTGGTGGGTTTAGCCCCCCAGAATATACATGCCTAGCATCCTCAGGACCCGACTAGGTGAACACTACAAGAATTGTGTTCCTAGAGGGTCCCATTTTTAAACACCAGCCATTTTTCTGAGCTCTAACTGAAAAAAAATGGCTGACTCATGAAAGTAAAAGGGCCATTTACAACAGTAAAAATGGCCGTTTGTGACACTTCCATGATTTTTGTTAACTTTTCCCATTGACTATAATGGGAAATTTGTTTTTTGAATAACTTTTAAACTGTTTAAAATTTTTTTCACAAAATCTTCGAAAGACACATTGGTGACCCCAGCTGCATGTTCCCTGAAGTTTTGGACTGAACGGGCTGTGGGCATGAGCAAAGAAACACACACACAAAATTTTTGTGTGTGCGTTTTTTTGGCATTTTGTAGCTCTGCAACCATACATCCGACCATAACAAAACTTGGCAGGTCCAGAGATCGATGGTGCCAGATCACTCATGCAAATTTCAGGCAAATCTGATGTACGGTGGCAAAGTTATTAAGGTGCAAAATTTGAGGTTTTGTTTGAAAGTGGCTACTCAACCCTAACTATAGTGGCACTAGCGTTACCATTTTTGTTACTGTTTAAGTTTGCATTTTGCTTTTCTGTTTGTGTTTGCATTACCATTTGCACTTGTGTTTGCATTTGTTGCTGTTACCATTAACGTTACCATTACTGTTAGCATTAGTGTTTGCATTTGAGTAATCGTTAGCATTTGCATTTGTGTTTGCATTGTCGTTTGCGCTTGTGTTTGCATTTGTGTTTGCATTACTGTTACCATTAGCGTTTGCATTTCTGTTTGCCTCAGCATTTGAATTTACATTACCATTACCATTAGCATTAGTATTATTGTTACATTAGCATTAGCGTTTGCATTTGCGGTATTGTTAGTGTTATTGTTACCGTTACTGTTACCGTTAGTGTTAGTGTTACCGTTTGCATTTGAGTTTGCATTATCATTTGCATTACTGTTACCAATTGTGTTTGCATTTGTGTTATCATTAGCATTCACATTAGCGTTACCGGTTTCCTTTGTGTTTCCACTTGCATTTGCATTACCATTTGCGCGTTTGCATTATCATTTGCATTCCTGTTTGCATTTGTGTTTGTGTTTGCATTTGCATTAGCGTTACCATTAGCATTACCGTTAACTTTAGTGTTAGTCATTGCATTTGCATTACTGTTAGCATTACCGCTACCATTACCATTAGCGTTACTGTTAGCATTAGCGTTACCATTAGCATTACCATTACCATTAATGTTAGCGTTAGCATTAGCATTAGCGTTACCATTACTGTTAGTGTCAGCGTTACCGTTAGCAGTAACGTTACTGTTAGCATTAGGGTTATTGCAAAGAAATGGGCAGCTTGGTGGAAGCGCAGAGCCCAAAGGGCCCCCGCACTCCCACCAACACATACCATTCATTATTTATATTGCACAGTCTCAAAAAGAAGGGAAATTGGCAAATCACTGTTACAAGGCTTCCTCACACTACAGGGCTGTACTATGGCTTCCTGCTTCTGTGTACATAGGAGCGCAGGGCCCAGAGGGCCCATGCTCCCAAAAACACATATAATTCTGCACAAATGTGCAGCTTGTTGGGATCGTGGGGCCCCAAGGGTCCCACACTCTGACCAACACACAATACATACTACACATATCTTTTTTTTGGGTTTAGAAGCACCAGAAATGCATTTTTGACTTTTTCTGAAAAATAGTTTTGCAAAGAGAAAGTGTTGTGTCTTGCATTGGCAAAACGTTCGCATTTGCGAAAGTATTTTGCAAAACTATGCACAACATAACTAAATCTTTGCCATCCTCTTGCAGCCAAACGATTGGGTTCTTTGACATGTTTTTTCTTTATTTAAACCACCCAGAAATGCACTTTTGACATTTTTTAAAACAGTTTTACAAAATACTTTCGCAAATGCAAAAGTGTTGTGTTTTACAGTTGCAAAAACTTCATGTTTGCCAAAGAATTTTGCGAAACTATGCTCAAGATAACTGCAAATCTTTGCCATACTCCTGCAACCAAATGGTTGGGTCCTTTGGGCTGAAATTTGCAGGGTGGCAAGTACTGCTCACGCAGATGTGCCTTTTGCTGATTTGGTGCAAAAATAGTTAAGGCTCACTAACTTACAGCATTGGCAAATCACTGTTACAGGGCTTCCTTACACTGCAGGGTTGCAGTTTATCTTCCTGCTTCTGTGTACACATGTGATTAAAACCAAACGCTTTTGAAAAAAGCAACCCGAATGCACAGACCAAAATCAGTTGTGTCACATAAACCAATATACAGCACAGCTTACCATGTCCTCAAGTTTTATTCTGGTCACAACGTATTTTACATGCAGCAACATAAGAAGTGCAGCGGCGACTTACTGGACAGACATAAATTAAATAAAAACTTTTTCACCAAATTAGTGCATAATGTTTTCTTGACCGGGTCAGCCGAGCAGTAACCAGCCCACGTGCGTGATGATGCACGGGAATCAGCTGACGTTTCGGCTAACGCCTTCCTCAGCTCTGCAAAATACGTTGTGACCAGAATAAAACTTGAGGACATGGTAAGCTGTGCTGTATATTGGTTTATGTGACACAACTGATTTTGGTCTGTGCATTCGGGTTGCTTTTTTCAAAAGCGTTTGGTTTTCGAACTTGTTTTCTCTGTTTCCGAATTAGCACTAGGTCAAATTTGTTCCACATTCAGTGAACTTGAGCACCTCGAGTGTTTGATTTGTTTTACACATGTGATTAGGAAGAAATGGGCAGCTTGGTGGGCCCTGCGCTCCCACCTCCACATACCATTCACTATTTCTAGTGCACATTCTCAAAAAGAAGGGAAATTCATGGCAAAAAACTCCATTAATGCATCAGTTATGGTTTTTTCCGCAGTGACAAAATGGTGGAAATGTGATGTTAGGGTTAGCAGACCCTGACTCCCCAACCCCTCATCCTCCACAGACCAACAGATGCCGAGGTGTGCCACAGGGTCATGCAGCCTAACTCTCACCCCTTTCTCCTGTACTGTACCATGTCAACTTGTTTACATATGGCATGGGGTGAAATTGGGTGCGCCCCTGTGGCACACCTCGGCATTCTGTTGGTCTGTGGAGGACGGGGCCATTGATGGGGTCAGGGTCTGCTAACACTAACATCACATTTCCACACTTTTGTCACTGTGGAAACAACCCTAACTAATGCATTAATGGAGTTTTTGCTATATATATATATATATATATTTTTTTACAAAGAGATGCACACTGAGCTGAAGCTCATTTACAGGTGCAACCTGGGAGCACAAGGAAGTCAAGTATATCTATGGTAGAAAGTCTAAGAAACAAGTTTATGCATATGGATATTTGTAGTCCTAGCTAATGTATAGGTTCCTGACATGCCCAGTGGGTTTTTCTTTGTCTGTGTTCACTGGTGTGTGTGTTTACTATCTCTGAAAAGAGTAAAGATGGCCACTGAACATACAAGCTGTAACTGAGTCTCCCTGCACCGACCACAGTTTACTACACCTAACATGAAGTCCCATGTGCAGTGGATTTACCTGGTATTAAAGTATGATACACTAACTGATCTTACAATATGATCAATTGGAACAAAACAAAAATGTTGGCAATACCTTTTGGTGATTCCCTCAATATTTTTCCTTATATCTGATGCTCAGTAAATGTTTTTCTCTTTAAGAAACATGTATATTAGTGCTAAACCAAATAATTTTTCCTAAACAACATTCAGTTAGAATCTCTTACACTTACTGTAGTTCATGGCAATTTTAAATACATAGAGCTACCTTTTTAATAACATATGTCAAGGTCTGTATCAAAATTACTCATACCATAAATAGTCACACTGACTTCATACTCCTGGACCCTGCCACTCGTGTCCTAGGAGCACTCTCTGGCCCAGATATTCAAAACATTGCCCCGAGCCTCAAGTAGCACTGCCCGGCATGCAGACATTGTTCGGCCCAAATCACCCGTCATATTCAAAAGGAATAGCCTGGTGCTAACCCTGCTGAATATAGTATGTGAAAGAAGCTGAGCAAACTGGTCTGGGAGTGCAGGGCAAACATAGCCTAGGAATAAGACAGCACTGAATACAGCAACAGGGAAGTGCACACTGCAACTGCAGCCCAGTACACCCTGGAGCAAGCCTGTGTTGCAGGTGGAGAACAATGTGTGTGATTGTACAGAGAAGACCCACAACACCTGCAAACAATTATGCAAGTCACACACTGCAGACCTGTGCTATGCTGATGTGTGGTTTGCCTAGGCTAACCTGATTGCACAGTGCTAACACATTAACCCGGGGCAAACTGGTTAGACCGGGGCAAACTGGAGCCATATTCAAAGCTCCCATGCAAATGAACCTATTTAGGTGATCCATGGGTAAACAGGTATATTTGCATCTCATTAACTGCTGCTTAGCATACATTACCATGCAGTTTGCACGGTGCTACTGCATGAAGCATACAGCTCCACCTTTTGGTCAGAATGGAAGTACAGGCTGAATGCTGCAGGCCAAGGCATGCCCACAGCATCCCCTGTTGATCAGCATGGAAGTACAGGCTGGAAGCAGCAGGAACTCTGTGCTGGTAGGCACAAACAGAGCAGACAACCTGACCATGCAGCACTGTAAGCAGTACAACACAAGGTACATATAGATATACAGAGAGACAGGGAGAGATTGATAACTATGTGACACATAGCTATATATATACATATGATACACATATATATATATATATATATATATATATATATATATAGAAACACACGTCCACTGGCCATATGTGTCCTTGCACCCCAACAGCATAGGCACCCCATGGCAGGTGTGGGTGAAATACAGTGGTAGGACCCACTAATGCATGGGACAGGCATAGGCACGCCTGGTGGGGGTGGGAGGACACAGGCTGTAGGTTACCTAGGACTTGCAGCATATCCGTTCAATAGAGAACTGGGCAGACTGGCAGGGCCTGGCAGTCCACCTTGTCGCCATGGCCCCTGTTGACATGTGTGTAGGGTTACCACCTGTCCTGATTTTCGCAGGACAGTCATGATTTGGGCAGCAGTGTCCTGCAAATAAACATGAAAAGTGCTACATGTCCTGATTTTATAGTAGAGAATATATATATTCTGACTTTCCACTAAATGTTGCAGAAAACTACAATACCTTTACTAAAATACTGTAAAATGACAAAAAACAATAGAAGCAACTAAGAAACTACAATGCTCAGCTGTATTTCTGACTATATAGAGAAAACAAATCTGTTGCATTGTTCAAGGTTATGGACTGTCCTGCGAATACACATGTTTTAGTAAGAAATGTCCCACTTTGGGCTTCTTAAGAGGTGGTAACCCTACATGTGTGCTTGTTGCACACCCTGGTTGTCTAGTGGTCTCCCCACCCCCCAGCATGATCCCTGACCCCCATACCCCGTAGAAGTTCAGTCTTTCCCCTAGTAGTCTGGTGGTTCCCCCCACCCAGCAGTGATGCCCCCGTGCATCCCAAGCAACATTCAGGAACCGAGCCAGCGACTGGCTCACCTCCTCTCACCACGCTGCCGATCGAGGTATGAATGAGCTACTGGCTCATTCGTACCTCAGTCGGCGGCCAGCTGTGGTGGTGAGAGGATGGCTGAGCCGGTCACCGGCTCAGTTTCTGAATGTTGCTTGGGATGCACAGGAGTGTCACTGCCAGTTGGGAGGAACCACTAGACTACCAGGGTAATGTCTGATTTTCTACAGGGAACTGGGGGTTGGGGATCGTACTGGGGGTGGAGGGACCACTAGACTACCAAAGTAATGCCTGATTTTCTACAGGGAATGGGGGTCGGGGAACATGCTGGGGAGTGGGGGGACCACTAGACTACCAGGGAGGGACATTGTAGTGCGGATACCGGGGGCTGGGGTTCGTGATGGGGGGACACCACCACCCATTACCGCTGCATTACCGGCAGCTTTCTGTTGGTGGTATCTAGTGCCGTGCTACTGGTAGTGCTAATGCCTGTAACGCAGCACTATACTCTTGAATATGCTGGAGCACTGGCATTCAGGGCCCCTCTGCTCTAACCCTCCCCTTTTTTACATTATGGTTTAGCATCGGCACTAACACCTAGCACCGGTGCTAACTGTCCCTTTGAATATTGCAGTCAGGCGCAAAGTCGGCGCTAGTCCACTGCAACGGCTTTGCGCCCGGAGCTAAGCTTTGAATATCTGGGCCTCTGTGTTACACAAAAGGGGTAAAAGTAAATGTTACTTACTTCAGCTATCATTGGAGAAAAAATGCTTTATAAATTGTAGACATGTTTAATCCTAAGTTCTGTTTAAATAGGACCTTTTCTTTTTTTTTCTTTATGTACTTTTATAAAATAAAGCAGACTCACCTTCCTGAAAAATACTGATTAGTGTGTCTCCCAAGAATAGTCTCTCCTGGAAGTGAGTTCACTGATTCTGTGCTGGGTTTACTGTAAATACATAAACCCACCCAAGTCAGGATAGAGCATGTCAACATCATGACATCACTGCTGGTGATGTCAGCAGATGTACTCGCAAAAGAAGTCAGCATGTTTATGTGCTGCCTTTTCTCTCCACCTGAAAGTAGCAGTAGCTAGGGGCCAAAGGCTTAGAAACACAGAAATTGATGTCACATAAGAACCACTTGACCCACTTAGTTCACTCATTTTCTCTACCTTCTGCAATACCACAGACCATAATTGAGCTTTGGTATAGCCCTCCATTTCCTGACCATTAAGGTTCCATTTTGCCTATCCCATGCTTTCTTGAATTCTGTTACAGTTTTTGCCCCCACCACCTATGCTGGGAGGCTGTTCCAGGCATCCACTACTACAGTATTTCTGTGAAGAAGTACTTCCTCATGTTTCCCTTGAGTCATCCTCCCCTTGCTTCATAGCGTGCCCCCTTGTTCTTGACAGTTCAAATGATTCTACCACAACCTGGGAAACAGCAGTGCTCAGGACATAAAATGAGATAATTAGAAGTTCAAAAGCAACCTCCACCTGCCAAAGGTTTCGTGTGGCTACACATTGCTCCTTATAACAGAAACTGTGGGCATCCAAATCAATCTGTGCAAAAACAGCTTTTAATCATAGAAAAGTGCAGTTTTGAAATATTTCTTTTACTCACATTAAAACCACTTGCTGTTTCACAATATAAAAAGTCCATGCAGATGTAGGAAATCCAATTAGTTACAGTTTCAATCACTGGCTAACAATAAGGCTCGAACCATCATCCCTAATGAGATGTCAGCTGATGCGTTTCACACTTAGGCACTTTTTCAAAGACTGACATCCTAGGGACAAGCCCCCTAGTTCAATAGCTTATTTAAAGAGACAGTACATACACCACTGTGATGAGTTCAGTTCTCAACAGTACAAAAAAGCGATAAAATAGAGGCCAAATACCCCAATAAAAACACTATATACTAATATTAATCCATATCATATAAGGCTTGTGCTAGATCAGGTAAAAATACCCGAGGTACCAAGAACACTACATTATCAGCTGGTTTAATCTTAGAGCCATGGAACAAATGGGTTTGAATGACATAACTGAGATTAGCCCTTTTTTGAGAAAAAAAAATGATAACTTGTTTAAGTACTACTATTTTTAATTTTTTTTTGTAGACTTTCTTCTGCACTACCCTCCACAGAACTCTCTCAGGCAGACCTCACTCATTGCAACTGCTCTACCACCCCACCTGATGCTCACTCACTGTGGAATCAGGAATAGACACTCCCCACCCTCCCCCGATCTGGCAACTCCTGAACTGGACCCAAGGCAAGGCAGGGGACTGGGAGAGCTGGCGAGATGAGTTCAGCATTGGGTGTGTGGTGGAGGGCACTGGTGGTTGCCATTGCCTATCTGTGGGGTCAGGGATTTTCCTTAATGCTGTATGGTCCCTTGGAGTGCAGACATGCAGTGACGCCCTGCATGCAATGGGCACATCCCTGCACCCACACATAAGGCATCCGCCACCATTCCCAACCCTGGAAGAGCATGCAGCAAGTTGTGCCACCTTCAGTCACCACCAGGAGCCCCTAGCACCGTGTAGGGCTGCCACCTGTCAGGTTTTTTTACCTGGTGATCAGGTGTTCAGGGGCAAAAAAGGGTAAGGCCATCAAGAAATGGAGAGTAATGAGTACCAATGCCCGTAGTCTGGGCAACAAGCTCCCTGAACTGGTGGCCTTGATGGAAGAGGGATGCCTGGATATCGTAGCAGTCACAGAAACATGGTACACAGAGAACCATGTCTGGGATGTTAACATACCAGGGTACATAACCTACAGGAGAGACGGAGGACAGGAGAGGAGGGGGAGTAGCTCTCTATGTAAGGGAAGGGATAAAAGCAACCAAACAAAAGAGTAAACAGGGAGGAGAGGAGGCACTGTGGGTCACCTTAGAGACTGGAAATGGCACCACAAATCTGCACAGGGGTTGTATATAGACCCCCATGTCGGGGGGGGGAATGGACAAAGATATGATAGAAGGCATACTTAAGATGGCAGAGAAAGGGGAGATACTGTTAATGGGGGACCTTAATATGCCAGATGTTAACTGGAGCACCTTTGCGGCAGCCACATCCAAAAGCAGTGCCATTCTCGATGCCCTTCAGATGGCATGCCTCAGACAGCTAGTTTTGGGACCTTCTCGTGGGGGAGCAATCTTAGACCTCGTACTCTCAAATGGGGACAGTGAGAGGATCTCAGATCTAGAAGTGGGTAGCCATTTGGGAACAAGTGACCGCCAAACAGTGTGGTTCACGATAAACTCAGCTACAGAGTCAAGCCATACAAAAGTGAGGGTTCTGGACTTCAGGAGGGCTGACTTTGGCAAGATGGGAGAGTGCCTTAGAAAAGCACTAGCAAACAGGCTAGAAGGAGGGGTGGAGCAACAATGGGAAATATCAAAACTGCCATCACAGAGGCAACAAGCCTTGTGTGAAGCAAATAAACAAATCAAAATGAAAGAAAAAGCTACTATGGTTCTCAAAAGAGGTGGCGGTGAAGGTTAGGGAGAAAAGGATAGCATTCAGGAAGTATAAGAAAACACAGAAGGAGCAGGACAGAGAACTGTACCAATTAAGGCAGAAGGAAGCAGGGAGGGTAGTCAGAATAGCAAAGGCACAAACCGAGGAAAAGATAGCTAACTCAGTTAAGAAGGGGGATAAAACCTTTTATAGGTATATCAGGGAGTGTAGAAAGACAAAGGGAGGGATAGTGAGGTTGAATAGGATGGATGGTGGGTGGGCAGAGAGTGACAGTGAAAAAGCAGGGATACTGAATGAATACTTCTGTTCAGTATTCACAAAAGAGGAAGTGGGGGAGGTGCCAAATCCAATTAACAGAAGCACTCTGGATAGGGGGTCGATCCCAGTCCTTTCACAGAAGAAAGGGTTCTGAAAGAACTCCTAAAACTGAAGATGGACAAAGCAATGAGGCCAGATGGAATTCACCACAGAATTCTAAAAGAATTAAGCAGAGAACTAGTGACACCACTGACTACCCTTTTTAACAAATCATGGGAGGATGGTGTGGTACCTGAGGACTGGAAGAAGGCGGATGTGATTCCCCATTCACAAAAGTGGGACCAAGACAGAGGCAGGAAACTACAGACCTGTCAGTTTGACCTCTGTGGTAGGGAAAATGATGGAATCACTTGTGAAGGAAAGAATTGTTGAGTACCTAGAGGCCAGTGGGGCACAGAACCCAAGGCCGCATGGGTTCACAGTGGGAAGGTCATGTCAGACGAATCTAATTGATTTCTTTGACTGGGTGACCAAAGTAGTAGACCAGGGTGGGGCTGTGGACATGGCCTACCTAGACTTTAACAAGGCATTTGACACAGTCCCACACAAAAGATTAGTAGTCAAATTAACCAACCTGGGAGTGGGTCCTAGGGTTGTAGCCTGGGTAAAACATTGGCTGAACAACAGGACACAGAAGGTAATTGTAAATGGAGTCCACTCTGAAGAAAGGGGGATTACTAGTGGGGTACTGCAGGGTTCAGTACTGGGTCCAGTCCTTTTTAATGTCTTTATAAGTGAAATTGCAGAGAGACTGGAAGGAAAAGTATGCCTCTTTGCAGATGATACAAAGATCTGCAACAGGGTTGATGCACAAGGAGGCATGGAAAGGATGAGAAGGGACTTGGCAAGGTTGGAGGAATGGTCAGAAGTATGGCAGCTTGGATTCAATGCAAAGAAGTGCAAAGTAATGCACCTGGGAAACAAAAACCCAGGGGAAGATTACACAATGGGGGAGGTAGTAACAACAACAAAAAGGGAAAGGGACCTGGGGGTAATCATATCAGATGACCTTAAGGTTGGCAAGCAATGTGAGAAGGCGGTAGGGAGGGCTGGGGGATACTGGGATGTATAGGGAGAGGTATCACTAGCAGAAAACAGGAAGTTGTTATCCCCCTGTACAGACAGTTGGTGAGACCCCATCTGAAGTACTGCATCCAGTTCTGGAGACCCCATCTCTGCAAGGACATAGACAGGATGGAGGCAGTTCAGAGGAGGGCAACTAAAATGGTGCAGGGTCTGCAAGAGAAGCCATATGAGGAGAGACTAAAGGAGCTTAATATGTATACCCTTGAGGAAAGGAGGGAGAGGGGGGACATGATAGAAATGTTTAAGTACCTCAGTGGAATCAACAAAGTCCAACAGGGTAGCATCTTTCAGAAAAAGAGATGTGCAAGAAGAAGGGGACACAATCTGAAGATAAAGGGGGGACAGCTCAGGGGCAATGTGAGGAAGTATTTTTTCACAGAGAGGGTGGTGGACACATGGAACAGCCTTCCTGAGGAGGTTGTGGGGCCTAAAACTTTGGGAGAATTCAAGAATGCATGGGACAGACAAAAGGCAATTTTTGTGGGGGGTAGGAAGAAATAGGCTGTTGGTTAAATAGGATCTGCAGCTTATCCTCTAGGTAGGGAAATGGGCAGACTAGGTGGGCCAAGCGGTCCTTATCTGCCTTCAAAGTCTATGTTTCTAAGTTTCTATCAGGTAATCCAGTTTTGCTCAGTGCTGGTCAGGTTTTTTGAACCATTTTGAGTGTTCACAAAGTTCTGAAACAGATTTTGTCATATCATTCATTGTTGCTGCATGTCCAGGTTACAGACAAGTTCTGTTGTCAATATAGCCCTTTGTTTGTGAAATCAGTCAACCTGGGAGGTATAAAGTATGGCCATTAATGCTACTAGCACTTACCTGACCTAATCCTTTCCACTACATCTTAAAGTGGCATAGTAGCAAAGCTGCCCCCACCTTTTGTAACAATAACAGAGCCAGTTGTCTTCTACTTTCATTTGCTGTTAAACATTTTCATCTCTAACAGAATTTAGGCATTTTTAAATGTTTAAATTTTTTTTTTCTTCAAGAAAAAAGTATGGTCACTTCTTTGGCTTTGAAATAGTACTATGGACGTGAAAGGGAAATGGAGCCAAAAAAAATAGGAAGTATACATTATAGAAAACAATTTCTTTATTATGTATGTTTATGTATCATGTATACTGTTGTATGTTATTTATAGTGTTTCCCTTGTCACCTCAGATCATATCTGTAAATGGCATTTCTTTTATCTCTGTATGTTTATCTAGTAAACCAATGTCAATAAATAAATACATAAGTAAAGAAACAACTAGGAAGAACCTAGAAAAGTAACTTTAACAGGTACAGTACAGTATCATAGCATTTTTGTTAAACTGCTGCTTTAAGTGTTGTCTTTTGCTGATATAATAAATGGCTTTGGAGGAGGAACAATGCACGATGAGTCATGAAAAGGGGTGGGGCTAGGGGTGGAGTGTAGGATCCATTTTTTTGTCTCATTCAAGGGTGGCAACCCTAGCACCATGGCAAGCATACCCACCCACCCCCAGGAAAGGAGAGCAGTCCTCCTGATGTTCAATCGTTTCCTGCCCCTGCTGACCCACGACAGCCCGAGTCTGCTCTCAAACCCAGGTCACTGGTGTGGCATGAGGTGTAGCATCCAGTGCCTCACCTCTCAGCCCCCACCAGGCCAGCAAAATGTCTATTATTAAATGGACTTTAATGTAGTCTGTCATTAAATAAGGGTGCCTTGTGTAACATTTTGGGGACTTTAAGCATTTGCTGCACTTTGACTTTATGAACTTATGTATAGTCATTAGTGTAATTGTGTCTTTGCTTTTTATGTTCATCGTGTGCACTAGTGCAAGTTGAACACTTTGCTATGTACAGGGTTTTGAGAGGTGTGTCACAGTGGTCCAGTGCAGGAGACTCTACAAGGGACTTCATCAATAATCAGCAAGCCTGATCATGACACTGTTCAGGCATGAACGTGCGTGGACTTCAAAACAATGTGCTGACAGAGACATTCATAAATCAGCTCTTTTGGCAATCACAGCTGAACTCATCTTGTGCTCTTAGCCTGTCTGCTCCCTTTCTTCTCAACATTACAGCAATGGAAACTGAAACAGCTTGTTAAATATTGGTTGCCTATTAAACTGCAAAATGCAGCAACTTGCACATTTAAATACTTATCATTTAAACATTTTCTTGCTACTAGCTTCAGTTGGGCAGGTATTATCTTTCAAGAATGATTCATACCTCATAAATGTCATACTTTCCCAGCAAGGAATCGCCTAAAAAGATTTACACTATTTTTTAACCTCTTAAGATGGTATCTGATAAGCACTGTCTCAGACATAGTTAAATATAGCAGAAGACATCTGTAAAGAACTGTTATCTTTTGTTACTAATTTTACTATGCTTTTTGGAAAAAAAATGCCAATATTGGGCTTTAGGTGGCAAATACATTATGAAACTTTTAGCCTTGAAAACAGCCACCATTTTTGATTTCAAATCTAAATGTATAGCACAATTAGCAGTATCTAGAATGCATTAGGGCTGTGTAAATACCTTTTCCCGAATATTCGGCCGAATATTCGGTATTCGGGTCCCAGGTATTCAGTATTTGGCCAGAAAAGGTGTTTTTTTTAAGGAAACTTTAAAAAAGCACTTCAGCAACACCATTAATCACCCTTTGAACCTGGTATACCATATACACCTCAAAGACACTTCAGTCACCAACACTGAGCTCTCACTAATGCAACACAAGCTTCATGTGGCACACTCGATCCACCACAACACACACATAGCACTCTGAAAACAATATCAAGCATTGCATTGGGTCAGCACTAGAGGGTGTTCATGGTCACAGACACAGGGTAGAAGGTGCTTCAGCCATGGGCATAGGAATAGTGGTAGCAGTGGCTGCAGTAGTGGTGACAGCTGAAAGGGTGGCTGCTGCAAGAATGGCAGTGGTTGTGGTGGGAAGCACACTGGCTGTGGATGTAGCAGCCATAATGGTAGCAGTGGGGACACTGTTGGTAGTGTCTGCTGCTTGCTGCACAAAGCATGTATGCTCTAATTCCCCCCTATTACTGTACAACAGGATGTGACAGCGAACGTACAGATGGACAGGTGGTGACACTAGCAGTAGTAGTACTGCTAATGGTATTAGTGGTTGTAGTACTATTACCAATGCTACAAGAACTAAAAGGCTTGCTGGGGGAGAACAATATTTGAGCCCATCGAATAAAGACAGACACCTGCATGTCATTGTGTATGTAGTCTATCTCACCACCTTCTCTGGAATTGTATTATGTATCAATAATTTACAGTGGAGCAAGACAAGATGCAATTCGATATGTTGCAGTAAATGACATGCCATAAAATATTGGAAGACTGGAGGGCTTAATTGCCATTAAATTACACTGCTCCTTGCAGCATACTGCAGCATTTTACAGCAATTTTGCAAGATACTGCATTGCGTAATGTCTGGCATCACAGTATGATCTATGTTCTATAATCCTGATGCAGTGTTTCATCCTTGGGTATGTTAGTTGTGGATTGTTTTGTTACAAGGGCATCTCAGTCTCATTCATTTTAACTTCACTTATTTATAGTGTGTGTTTCTGTAAGGGTTGTATATTCATAGTGTGTCTGTACGTTCCCGACATGCCCCCTGACAAAGACCAGGTTCTGGTCAAAGCACCAGGGCTCTATTGGCATCCTCCAGCCTTAGCACAAACAAATGTATTCCCAACTTTATGCTGCACTGCTCTTAACTGTATTTTGTTACTGCAACCCCCCTCCCTGCTGACTGCTTCCTTTGTTCTACATAGATTATTTTGGGGTTTGGCAACCCAGGGGCAACACTAGCAGTAATGGTGTGGATGTGCTGTATGTCTGTGGTCTATCATCCTGTCCCTCACCACTTGGGGCCAGCGGTGCAGACACTTTGCTGGGGCTGGCCCAAGCATGTTTGCAAGATTGCCAAAGACATGATGGATCAGGTCACTAGTGGTTACTGGGCAAAACACAAACTATTACTACGCAGTACTTGTGTGTGTGATACTTTACTTAGTGTTTGTGGAACTACAGTAATACACCAACCTTTCCAGTTATACTGCACCACAAAAAAGTAGCAGTAAAGAAAAACACTGCTACTAAGAAGGGGAAGAAAAGGGCAACCTATTTAGTCAAACATGGAACCGAGCAAAGAACAGATAGATAATATACAGTTAACTCAGTGAGACAAGCCTGCCCCACTAAGTGCAATGGTTTAATTAACAAAACAACAATAAACAAACAAAAAAAAATGCATGTGCACACACACACGGCACAGACTCACAGGGGGATATATTTCACAAGCACAGCTTAATTGTGTGCAGTGGACTGTAGAAGTGGGGGTCAGTCAGCCGCCGTGTCAGCGTGGCTCAGTTGGTAGCATATCCGCCTGTGGACCAGAAGGTTGTGGGTTTTCGTCCCACACTGGGATTGGACTTGCACCTTAAAATCGCTGGCATCCGAATGCAGTATTGGGGAGTGCTGTACTGCTGGGGTGTGCCATCCTTCGGATGAGATGTTAAACCGAGGTCTCTTCTGCCCATCCTGGTGTTGTCCTGGTGGGTGTCCAGGTGGAAGTAAAAGAACCCAGGGCACTCTTCACAAACAGTAGGGAACAGTCCTGGTGTCCTGGCCAACATTCCCCTTCCCATAAACCAGTTCATGCAATTATCCAGGCTGTGTGTGGGTGATGATGTGTGATATGGCCGCCACCACACATTCAGTCACTTCACTACCAGTCTAGCATTGCTTGTAAAGCACTTTGGGATACACTGTGTATGAAAAGTGCTATATAAATGCTGATTCTTCTTCTTCTTCTCCTCATGTGTACAGGGATCTATCCCAAGAACCAGAGGAGACTAACAATACTAATTCAGTGAGTCAAGTCTGACTGGCTTAGAATTGAAGAAGTTTATTTCAAAATCTGTGTGCACACAGCTGTGCACATGTGTGGCCCTGCCTCATGAAAAAATATATTAAGCATGCACATGCAGGGTGAAGCCTCACAAAATCAAATATTTTGCACATATACAGCAAATTATAAGCAGTGACCTGCAGGAGGGGGAGTTAGCAGACACCCTCATTAGTTATGCAGGGAACCAAGCTTGGAACCAGACAACAGCAAAAAAAAACAACACAAAAATAAAATGTGCTCCACCCAAAAAAAATCACACTGGAGCTATGTCAGACAGCAGCAGAGCAGGGATGTTAGCAGACAGCCCTCCTAGTCCCTGTAACTGAGTACAGCAATAAGGACAAAATACCTGTCAGAAAGCCAAACATAGCTTTTCTGACACTGATCAAAAAAACTATACTGACCCAAAAAAGCCTGTGAGCAGAAATCATTTTCTTTTTTAGCAAGTTTAAGGTCTCAAAATTACTGCAGAGCAGCTCTCAGAAACCCCTGTCCCCTGTCTTCTACCAGCTCAGAGTGAGGAGGTCACATGGTGTGCTTGCCTTTGAGCTCAAGAAACAGTTTTTGATTGGCCAACAAAGCTCTGAGAGACTTGGAAATCTTACCGAATAGAAGTTCCTGAATAGTGGCCGAGTAGTGAACTATTTGGAAAATGCATCCGAATATTCGGGAAGCCTACTATTCGTGGTATTCGGAAAATACTATTTGGCCCACACACAGCCCTAGAATGCATGTTAGTATAGCTGAAGACTGCTGCTACTTTAACCCCTAAGACAAGTATCATGTGTTACTCCTTTTACTATGCTTTTTGGGAAAAAAAATATTTATATTGAGCTACAGCAAACACACATACATACTGTACACACTATCCTCATGGCCACAACATTCGAAACAAGTATTGCAATCTAATATATTATAAAACAATAAAGAAACTGTTTGTTTATGTCAGTCTTGGTTATGTGGAATACATTGAAGTTCAGTTTACAGTAGATTTCCTTTAACTATTTCTTATCCTATATTTTGTATCCTGGATAGAACAGGGGAGATGCTACAGTACATCTCATTCTCATAGGGATCTTCATTTTACACATTTTTGCACTGTATTTACTCAGGATGTCCCAGATTAGATGCAATATCTTGTTTTCAGTGGGGTCATGATTTTACCATTTTTATAATGTATTTATTCAGGGTAGTCTAGTCTAGATGTAAAATATCGTTTACAGCATGTTCTAATTTTACGCAATGCAGCATAATATTGTGCAGATGTAGAGCACCATTGAAAATAAGATGCCATGTCTTCTGTGAACTATCCAGGCTAAATATATAGAAATCAGAAGGCATATTCTAGGAAAAACACATGGGGCTGGATATTCAAACTGCGCCCAAAAAGTGCGCAATAGCAGGAGCAAGCACAAGTCCTTTGCGCCCACACGCAATAGATGCGATATTCAAAAAAGGAGCAAGCCAAATTGCGCCAACAGCCAACGTATGAATATCGCACAATTTGCACCTTAGCACAACTAGGAAGGGGAAGCTGAGCAGATACGATGCACTATGGCGCAACAAGGGCTACCCAGCTGAGCAGCCCAGAGGTGCCGTAGCGCAAGCAGGGAGCCCCCCAGCAGCAAAGCAATGTAACTGCACAACCAGGGAGGTAGGTAGGGGCCCACCACCCATGCCACAGATGGGCACAGGAACACACTGCGGAACTGACAATGCACCCCCACACCCCAAGCACAGCACAACTGGGGGAGGGCTGGAATATCCACCGGCCCATGGGGACAAGCAAACAAAGCACAGCTGGGCCATGGTGCCCCATCACACCCACCGGCAAGCTGAGACAGCCACACAAGGAGTGCGGACCACCCCATGGCACAGCAGCCCCCCCCGTGCACAGCACAGCCTGCACCGTGACCCCAAGACACCCCCCATGAACAGTGACCACCACTGCAGGAATCCCCATGCATACCACCACCCCCACTGCCACACTGCAACCTCGTGTACCACAGAACCATACAAGCCAGACCCACCATGAGCACCCAGCAGTGGGTGGCAGCACACGACAATGCAATAACGGCAGACACAGTGCCAACACGCACAATCCCCCCGAGGCACATCTGAGAGACCAAACATGTGTCGGCACAAGAGGTACCCCACACGGGAAAGGGCGTGCCCCTGACATCACCGCCATTGATACAGCACCCTGCACAGTAGACAAGTGTCACAGCCCGACCCACCATGAGCCACAGCAGCCAGCACAGACACCCACAGTGGTGCGTGAAAGCATGCAGCACACCGGATGCAACACAGTGCAGGGGCAAACACACACCCATACCCACGGGGACACTAACACAGGGACACAGTAGTGTGGCAACCAAGCCCCCAGTGTGGGCCCATGAAAACTGTGCACACACAGCCTGCAGTCCTCCATGGCACAGGGGTGACACCCACCCTGTGCATGAACTGGGGCCCTGTAAGCCACCAGCATATGCCTGGAGCACAAGTCACAGACAGTGGTGCACAGCCCCTGCAACACACACAAGCCACAGCATGGAGGTGGGACAGCAACTGCGGAGGCCAGAGTATCACCCGAGGCAAACATGCACCACACCATTGACAGGAGGCAACCCAGCATTGTGACGGTCACAGTGGATGACCTGCAGGGACAGCCACCACTGTCAAGGCAGCAGACCTCGCAGGCCACAGTCATGCAAGGGTGTCAGCTGCACAGGCCAAGGACAGGTTGACAGGGGCACAATGGACACAGAGAAGGCACCATGGACCACTGCACACAGTAATGCAATGCACAAAGAACAACACACACACCATAGATACCGACTGATAGCCACTCCCACACCAGAGACACTTCCCCACACACACACACACATACTCATGACTGAACCACCCCAGATGCCATGCACACCACTGCAACTGAGCACCTATAGCCAGCTGCAAATCAGAGACCACCACAGTATTCATATCAAAATATCTGTATTCAAAAATATAACAACAACAACTATTTACAACTATGTACAAACATGGGGTGGAGGGACAGGAACAAGGTGGGGGTGGGTAAGGGGCAGGGGTGAACATATGGGAGAGGGAAGGCGGGGTGTGAGGGTTGGTCAAAGGCGGGAGGTTGGATGCAGGTCTCGCAGTCACTAGCGGCCAGCCTGGTCCTCTGCTGCCTGGGGCTGTTGCCTGGGCTGCCTCCTCCTCCTCCTTACCCCATGCTGCTGAAGATCCCTTAGGATGGTGAGGGGCTCTTGCGCCACCAGCAGAAGCTCCTGGATGGCCTGCTGTATTCGCAGGAGTATCCGCACACCTAGAACAAGGGATCAGAGTCAATGGGTGTGACTGTCCATCCCCCTGCAGCCCACCCATTAAGCATGGCATACAGCCATGTGCCACGCTCCTGTGATGGTGTGCACCCACCCACAGTGACCGTGTCCACAAGACATGCCCAACCAGGCAGCAACAGCCATGTGCCACTACACACACCCACCGCCCATGTCAGCACAAGCACAACCAAGACACCCGTTACAGTAATGTGGCTGTCACAGGGGTGGGCAGAGCAGTCTCACAGCCATGTGCCCAGCAGTGCGCATGGACCACCATTGACGCACTCCCAGACATGCAGTGCCACTGGACAGTGCTGACTGTCACATGTCGCGTGCATGGCAGTGGTGTCCATGGATGGTGTCCATGCCCTGCTTCCCACCCTGTCACACAGCATGCAATAGCAATTATGGTGTCATGGCACTCACCCTCATCGAGATGTTGATGGCGTTGGGGTTGATCCCCGACATGCCCCTGTGCAGCGTCCACCGCCCTCTGCTGCCGCTCCAACATCCTCCTCCACTCGGCCATGCCTGTGGGAGACAAAAGGAGAGAAACACATCAGTACAAACCCAAAGCATATTCCCCCTGCCCCAATGTGTGTGCCCACCCACCCAGCCAGACCCACCACCCCATGCCCTGTAAACACCGCCACAGCCAACCCTAGACTATCCCTCCCCTATGTGCTGGACACATAAGACAGTGTTACCCATATGGACCATACAAGTGTGTAAACGTATCACCCACCTGGACGAGGCACCATGCCCCTCCTGGCATGTGACCGCAGACGTGCAAGTAGCTCCGGCTCCCTCCGTCTAAGGTCTCCATACCAGTGCCTGCACTGTTCGGCCATTCTCCTGTGGCCAGTGGCCGCCTCCAGGTTAGTGGCCACCTCTTGCCAGACCTGGGTCCTGGCCCTGTCCAGTGGCTCCTCACCAAACAGTGGGCCATAGTGTGGCTCCACAATGGCCACAAGGTTGGCCAGCTTAAGGGCACTCCACTGAGGGGCTCTCCTGCGTGCCAACTCTAAGTCTATAGTAGGCAATATGGTGCTCCGCAGCGCGGCAACCCCACGTGGAAGTGCTGCACGGTACATTGCTGCCATTCCCTATCACGCTGTCAGTACAGCGCCACCATTCCCTATTGCGCTGTCACCAAACAGCGCGATAGAGGTGCAGCCATGCCAGATGTATAGCGCCAAGAGGGCAAAGGTCAGGCACAGGGTCATGGGTCTCTGGCACAAGACCACGCACAGCGCCATTGGACGTCTATGCATCTAGCGTGATTGGTTGCCTGTGTGCCAGAACCATAGCGAACTATTGTGCAGTTGTGCCACAGCGCCATGTAGTGACCCTTGCCATAGCGCCACTGGCACAATGGTGGCCATGCCCTGAATTGCCTACCGCGCACAGCACGTCATCAGCGTGGCAAACGCCTGTGTAAGCTACCTGGGCATGCACAGTGCGGTGTACTACGCAGGCCACAGAACTGCGCCATTGGCTCAGCACGTTCAACACAATTGTGCAAAGTGCAAAAGCGCGATATTCAGCTGTCATATGCAAATCATCCGATCAGCCATGCAATGGCGCAGCAACACGATTTGCATCTCATTAAAGTTGCTCCACACCTAATTTGCATGGATTGTGCTATAAAAATGCGACACTGTTCTGCAGTGACCATATTCAGTTACTGCAGTTTATTGGTGAGTTGCATGCTGTGTGGTGTTCTGGACTGTGGTATCAGGGACTTGTTTTGTACTGCACAGTCACAGGTAACCACTGTCACCCATACAGGCTGAAAATGACCGAGCGAGGACTGGGTGAGGAGGACAATGATGGTGGGCAGAAGAGGAGGCCCAAATTCACCAAGGCTGAGACGGAGGCACTCTTTGAGGCCTACATCGATCAGGAGCCACTGCTCAGTGGACGGCGGGGCACCCCTCAGGCCCATGCTGCTGCATGGGAGGGGGTGGCATGTGCCATCAACCTGCACGGCAGCCACCAGCGCTCGGTGTAAGGAGTGTAAGAAGAAGATGGGTACTGACAGGAGGAGGGTGAAGGAGAAGGTGGCTGCCATCAGGGCGGCACGTGCTGCAACAGGCGGGAGCCAGCCGGAGGTGGTGCAGCTGACTCCGGCAGAGGACAGGCTTGCTGCAAGCATGCAGTGCAGTGCCATTGAGGGCATTCCAGGAGGTGGCTTCCAGACAGGTGGTAGCCCATCACTGCATGGTACGTCATGGTCTGTCGGGGGGGTAGATCACATGCACTGTGTCCTTACTTTCTGTTACAGATCCTGTGCATCTACAGGGGTCAGCGGTGGAGGGCCTGTCCACTGCGGACAGTCATCTGGAGTTGGGGGAAGGAACATCCACCTCCACAGGTAGCCGGCGAGCATTGCAACAGTGGGTCCGCCTGGCTGTCAACACTGATGTCGTTGAGACAGGTGTGGAGGAGGCCCTTCCTGTGTCTCAGTGGTCTGGTGTCCAAGGATGCCAGCACACTGTTGCTGTGGCTGTGGCACAGACCTGCACCATTGGTGATGCAACGACCATTATGGGTAGTGACATGTGTGTGTCAAGGAATGGACACACAGCAGGCCAGCTCACGTCCATGGACCTGGCTGGTTCTGACGTGTGTGCCAGCATGTCAGCACAGTCCCAGGCTGTGCCTGGCAGCACCGGTGGGGCAGCACCGGTGGCTGGTCAGGTCAGTGGCACTGTTGCGGCCACAGCGGCAGAACAACTGATCCCTTGGGCACAGCAGGTGAAGGGGCAGCAGCAGCAGCAGTCACCCACCAGGACTGGGGGTTCAGGGTTTAGCAGTGGCATCTGTGCACCGCCTGTGGACTTGCCCGTACCTGGTCCTGGTGAGCAGCGCCCACCCTCAAGGGATGCTGAACATCAGGCCCTTCCATACCCTGAGGGACAGGTTGCCGAGGTGGCAGACGACCTCTTTGAGGAGCACACCTGCCTAGTGCAGGCATCAGTACAGCAGCAGATGCAGCTTGCAATGTCTGTGGAGGCACTGTGTGTGGCTCTGGAGTGGGTCGAGGAGCGACACAGCAGGGACACTGATAGGATCCTATCACGGATTGACCATTTGCGGGAGGATGTGACTGCTGCCATTGACAGGCAAACACAGGTGTTGGTTGCTGTCATGGCCATAACGGGCACACAGTGAGGTGCCCATGTGTCGCTCACACCGCGCAGTTCCCTATCCACTCCCCATTCCCGGTGTCGTGCGACACCCACCCTGTCGACGCCGGGTTCAGCTGTGGGCATCCCGAGCACTCCTGGTGCAGGTATGTTCGGTGTGCTGCAGACCCCTGTGCGGGCATGGTCGTGTTCACACGGTGGAACCCCTGGTGGACCATCGGTGCCAACCCATGAGGCCCGTGGTCAGCCTGCCAGTGCTGCTGGGTCTCGGTGGGGCCGCACACACATCTGAGGTGGTCGTGGCACTGTGCCACAAGACTGACCTGTCTCCCAGTGTGGGCACTGTCTGGTGCTGCCCTGTGTGCATTGTGTGTTTTTGTGGGCAGTGCACCGGTGGGTGCCCAGCCCTACAGGCAGACACACGGTCCACCTGCACACCCTCCCGACTGCTGTCCACAGGTATGAATGAATGATGATACCTGTATTGCACTGTACACCAAAGTGCGATGGTGCCCAGCATCTGACACATGCACATAGACAGTCAGTGGACATGGTGGCCTGTGGACATGTGTGTTGCTAATATTTGTGTTCCGGCACTGTTTTGCACCTGACCCCTGTGCACTTTGTGCCTATTGTGTGTGCGTGTGTGTGTGTCCGTCCATGTGGCGTGTTACTGTTCACCCCCCCCGGTTGCATGTGTGTGCTTCTGTGCCCTGCCACATTCCTTGCCAGCATGCACCCCTAGTGTGTTTCCATGTGTGTATGTGGGTTGTGCCCTAGCCACTGGTGGTTGCACATGGCCCCATGACTTACCTGTGTTGGCCGAAGTGCTCCTCTGTGATGGTGTCCCTGTGTAGCTGGGCCAGCCGGATCAGTTGGGGGTCCCGTCGGCCAAGGGGGGCTGCCCATCCCCATCATCACCGGCGTCACCGTCATCCCCATCGCTGTCCCCCTCTTCAACCTGTATGGCTATCCCACGGTCTTTGGCCATGTTGTGCAGGATACAACAGGCCAGGAATATCCCACAGGCCTTTGAGGAGCTATACTGTAGGGCACCGCCAGAGGTGTCCAGGCAACAGAAATGCGCCTTCAGCATCCCAAACACCTGCTCAATGATGTTGCGTGTGGTGGCATGTGCCTCATTGAAGCATTGCTGTGATGGGGTCATGGGCCGCCGGTAGGGTGTGAGCAGCTAGGGACGGAGTGGGTATCCACTGTCATCTGTGTGGAGATAGTGGAGGTTAGTGTCTTGTTCAGGCTCTGACTACCCCAAACCCTCTGTGCCACACCCATGGCACCTCTGGCTTACCCCCCTTTGCCCACGATTTGTCAGTTCTACATGCATACTCACCCACTAGATGACCTGTGGGGATGTCCCCACTCTTGAATCGATGGCACAGTGCCGACTGGTACCAGATGAAGGAATCATGTGCTCCCCCACAGTGCATGGCACAGACATTGATGATGTGCCCACTGGCATCACACACCACCTGGCAGTTGACACTGGCATATCCCTTCCGATTCATGTAGGAGGCCCCATCAGGGCCAGGTGGCATGCGAATGGCCATATGGGTGCAGTCTATCGCCCCTAGCATGCCAGGCATATGTGCTACCCTGTGGAACTCCTGTATGTTTGCTGTGCGCTCTGCCATGGTGCTGGGGAAATGGATGTACTCCACAGCATGTGGCAGCAGTGCGCGGAGGAATTGGGTGAGGATGCGTGATGTGGCCGACTGTGTTATGCCTGTGGTGTCCCCTGTTGGTCTCTGGAAGGTACCCGTGGCGAGCAAGCACATGTAGGCTGTTACCTTTGTCTCCACTGACAGAGCATGACTCCATCGTGTGGGTGCCTGCATCACATCACTGCACAGCTCACAGAGCCGCCTCAGTATTGCCCTGTTCAGGTGGTACTGGCCCACAATCTTGACATCTGTGTACAGCTCAAAGCTGGTGCGGGCTCGGTACTGCCTGTTGGGGTCATACCGCCAACGGGCCCTTCCACGGCCACGTCCCCCTGCAGCATGCCTTCTCACCCCCCTCATTACAGCTTCCATGTGGAAGGTGGCACTGTCCATGTCCCTGGCTTGTGTTCCCCCAGCTGTTGTTGCTTTGTTCCCCCCGCTGTCCTGACTGCTACCTCCACTGCACCGGGTACACCTACTGGCCTCTGCACTCTGTGGCCCCACACACCTTCCCTTGCCCCATTCTGTGGTTTTGTTTCCCTGGCCTACCCTCTTTCTCCCTCTTTCTCTGTCTCTCTCTCCCTGCCTCATGTGGCTTCCCTGTAGCATTCTTGCGCCTCTTCCTTGCTCCTTTTTATTTTGGCTCATTTCCGCTATGGCGCAACTTCCGCCTGCTCCACTGTTGCGCATTGCGCAAGTCTTTGAACATCTCACTGCGCACTTTATGCATGGTTCCACCCCCTTCGGTTGCACATGCCTTCATTATCATTGCGCTGTGGCTCAGCATGTTTTCAGTGGCGCAACTGCCTCCGGCTGAATATTGCAGAATGGCGCATTTTCTGACTTGCGCTGGCGCAACCCTATTGAGCATTTGTTCTGCCAACTCAAACCAGGCAGCTATTTACTCACTCACACTCACATACACACAATAACAATACAATAAGTACAGCAAGCCAAAGCTTTATTATAACAAAATATAATACAAAAGGTTATACATCACCGATTCAATAAAGCATCATCCAAGCCCTCTTCCAATGGCTGGGAAGCCCCCTTGTCAGCCTGGCTAGGAGTCTCTCGAACCAGGAACTGGCCCCACAGCGATGCGTCCACCCTGCAGGAGAGGCTTCCAACCAGGCATTGAGAAAGCTACATTTATATCTTATTCTATGCTAAAAATAATCGTGCAGCCTTCATAGTGTTATTTTCCCACATTCTAGAAGCTGGCCGGGCTCCCAGGATGTTACGAATTCACACCATAAGGACTGCTCAGAATTCCCTACACCTGCTAGGTCACTGTGCTCCAAACACTGGCCGGGTGCCTAGAACACTATGAGCTAAGCAGAAGTTTAAACAAAACTAAAAAACAGGTTGCCTGATAATATGCGACCTTCAAGTCAGCAAAATACACTGTCTGAAGCAAAACATAATAATGAGGCTATCTAAAGAGCAAAACACCAATTAAATGAAGCAGCATGTAAAATGGAGTCACACAATACAAAATGGAGTATGAAATGACATACATTACATGAAATAGCATACAAAATGGAGTGACAATAATCAACATATTATACTATCACTACAGCATTGCGCAACCCTTTTGAATATCCGGCCCATTATGTGTAAAAGGAAGACCACATTGAAACTGCCTCTCAGCAATCTGCATTGGGCAAATTCATTAGAAATAATGGGTAAAAGCATGACCACACTGTGAGTGATATTTTACTGGGTATGCCAGTTGAGATTCAATATCAAATCAAATCAAATCAAACTTTATTTGTAAAAAGGCGCCTTTCCAAAACCAAGGCACCTGTACATAACATAATAAAAATCAATAAATAATTAAAACAATATTAAAATTAATCCGAGGTAGCAACATTTAAAAATCATTATATGCAAGGCTAAAAAGATGTGTTTTTAATGCCCCCTTAAAGCTTTGGACAGTCGGGCAGTCACACCTGATGAGGTAGAGAATTCCACAGGGTTGGGGCCATAAAACTAAAAGATCTGGCCCCAGAGGTCTTTAAACGAACCCTGGGAATCTCCAGCAATCCCTTGTCAGTGGATCGGAGTGAGCAGGAGGGACAGTAAGGACAAAGGAGATCTTTCAGGTAGCCAGGTCCCTGATTGTGTAGGGCCTTATAGGTCAGCAAACTGACCTTGAAGGTGGGTTGGCAGCATATTGGCAGCCAGTGCAGTCTGGGGAGCACAGGCATTATATGACTGGCCCTATAAGAACCAGTCAGTAGCCTGGCTGCCGCATTCTGCACTAGCTGCAAGCAGCGAATATCAACCCCCGGTAGCCCAAGATAAAAGGCGTTGCAGTAGTCAAGGCAGGAGGTACTGAAGGCGTGGACCAAAGTAGGAAGATCGTCAGGAGGAACCAGGTGCTTCACCCGGGCAATGTTCCTCAGATGGTAAAAAGAGGCTTTGAAAACTGCCGACACCTGAGATTTAAGTGTCAAACAGTCATCAAACACAACGCCCAGGTTCCACACCCGGTCTGAGGTAGTTAGCTGAACACCCCCAAGCCATAAACCCGAGGGTGATCCCACCAACAAACCCGCCTCCCGGTGACCTAGGTCCACAACCAACACCTCAGTTTTCTCTGGATATCATATATCAAATCTCAACTGAGATATTCTGTAAAAATTCAGTATTTGAAATGGTTTAAATGCTTTACCTAAATGAAATAAATATTTTAAATACCGACTTGGCTAGTATTTCCTCATAGATCTTATCCCACATGCCCTGTGCCACTGTAGTTGCCCTCCACTGCACCGCCTCCACCTTGTCTACGTTTTTTCTCAGATGGGGCCTCCAGAACTGGATGCAGTATTCCAGGTGCGATCTCATGAGTGTCTTATACAGGTGCAAGATGACCATCCTCTTTATACTCCTGATACCCCTCCCTGTGCATCCAACCATCTGGCTAGCCTTTCCAGTCACCTTATCACATTGCCTAGTTTCTCTTAGGTTCTGCAAGATGATAACTCCCAAATCCCTTTCCTGCTTTGCGACTGTCAGTACCTCCCCACATAGTTTGTACTTTGCCTTTGGGTTCTTGTGCCCTATCTGCATAATCCTGCACTTCTTTGCATTGAATCACAGCTGCCATTCTTCAGACCATGTCTCCATTTTTTATATTGTGTTTATACCCCCGTTTTTTTACCTGTTTTCACCCAACTCCACGTGCCATGGCTGTGCATGTATTGTGGAGGTACACGCATGCTGTAGTTCTGCAGTGTCCACCCTCTGCTTGCCACCTGCCTGCGCTACCCTCAGGACTCCACCTGGGGACAGTTAGATAGCAGGGGGTGACAGGGTCCCTCCCTGGGAGAGGAGAACAACCTTGTGGCTGCCCAAGCCTGCTCCCTTCCTCCACCCTAGCCAGCCTTCGACGACCCAGGCTTGCTCCAGAACCCGGGTCAACAGCATAGTATGAGGTGTGGCATTCAGCGGCTCAGCCCTTAGCACCATCGGGCCAGCTCTCCAGTTTTTTTAGGTCTTCCATCATTCTTTCAACACCCCCTGGCATGTCTGCCCTATTGCATACCTTTGTATCCTCTGTGAAGAGAAATGCCTTTCCCTCCATTCCCTCTGCAATGTACCCAACAAAAACATTGAAGAGGACCGGCCCCAACACCAACCCCTGCGGCACCCTGCTCATCACCTCTCCCTCTCCAGAGTACTCCCTGTTTATCACAATCCTCTGACTCCTGCCATTCAGCCAGTTCTACACGCATGGAACTATTTTAGGATCCACCCCCAGGCTATGCAATTTATTAATCAGCCTTCTATGAGGGACGGTGTCAAAGGCCTTTCTGAAGTCCAGATAGGCCACATCCACTGCACCTTCCTGGTCCTACCTTAGTTACCAAGTCATACAGTAGATTAGTACAATGAGTTTGTGCAAAACACAGTGCTTATCCAAAATACAGTAAAAGTTTGGCTTAGATGTACAAGTAAATAAATGCCATACAATGGCTCCACCAAGCCACAGTGATGGAAATTTCGCCGCAATCCTTCACATCGATGCAATCCCACTGACATTGCCAGTGCATCCCAACAATGACCAGCAATATGCCAACACCGACCACCACACTTAACTGTATCAATGCGGGGTGTTGTGCCCCCTGCACTCCCCATGTGGGGGACTGTGCCCCTGCATCCACCCTACTTTAAATATCTAACTCCACATCACACATGCATCAATGAAAAATTTCCCTGTCAATGCAAAGTCCATCATTGTTGGGGTTTCAATGTCGAGGAGTCAATGCTGTTAGTTCGATGTTCAAATGGTATACCCCATATAAGACAGTGTGTGAGGGGGGCAATGCTCTATGTGTGCAGACAGTGCACTGCTATGTTATACTGTAATATATATATATATATATATGTGTATTTGTATTAGTCAGCATGTGTGTATCACAATTGGAAAGTGCAATGAGGTGGCTCTCTGGTTAGTGCAAAAAGTGCTAATCTACATTTCCCCACTATCTAGATCAGTTTTAGCCTTCTGCATGTCATTCCTTATTTAACTAAGGTGTCTAGTTGCAACTCCCCACCCTCTGATGTCCCTCAGACCCTGAAAAGAAGAAAATGGTCACTTGATATCTTTTCTTTTAATCTGTAAACATGTGTGTAGATGGTGCACTGCTATGTTATACTCAATGGAATATATATGCATGAATGTGTATATGTATTAGTCAGTGTGTGCGTATCACAGCAATTAGAAAGTGAAGTTAAGTGGCTCAGTGGTTAGTGCAAAAATTGCTAGCCTACAGTTCCCCGCTATCTAGATCAGTTTCAGCCTTATACATGTCATTTCTGATTTAAATGAGCATCTGTTGCGGCCCCACCATAACTGACCCCCTCCCATGCCTAGCCAATCCCAAGCCCAGCCCATATTAAAGTGACAAACATCTGGCATTGACAAATGCTTGTTTCGGATTAGTATCAGTAACTGCCTCGTCTACATGGGAGTCCATATCTCCGGAATGAAATTAAATATAAAGGAGATGTTGTTTTAATTTGAAATCCAAGATGATAAATTCTCTGTGATCCATGTAAAACTATGTAGTGTCCTTGGAGCCTTGAGTATTTCTATCTGATCCGGCACAAGCCATTTATGATATGGATTAATATTAGGCTATACCATTTTTATTGGGGTATTTGCCTTATAGTTTATCACTTTTTTGTACTGTTGAGAACTGAACTCATCACAGTGGTGTGTGTACTGGTTCTTTAAATAAGCTATTTAAATGGGGGGGGGGTTATCCCTAGGACGTCAGCCTTTGAAAAAGCATCTAAGCGTGAAATGCAACAGATGACATCTCATTAGGGATGGGGGTTCGAGCCTTAATGCTAGCCAGCGTTTGAAACTGTTTGTAATTGTTTGGTTTTCTTACATCTGAATGGACTTTTTATTTTGTGAAACAGTAAGTGCTTTTAACGTGAGTGAAATAAATATTTTCCAAACTGCACTTTTGTATGAATAAAAGCCATTTTTGAGCAGATTTATTTGAATGTCCACAATTTCAGTTATTAGGAGCAACATGTAACCACACAAAACCTTTGGCAGGTGCTGGTCGCTTTTGAACTACTAATTATCCCTTGTTCTTCAGCATCTTTTTTTCTGAAAAATGTTCCCCTCCTGTACCTTATTTATACCCATGAGGTATTTGAAAGTCTCTATCATATTCACTCTTTCCCTCCTTTCTTCCAGGGTGTACATATTGAGGTCCTTTGGTCTCTCCTCATAGGGTCTCTGGTGCAGAACCTGCACCATTTTAGCTACCCTCCTCTGGACTGCCTCTACCTTGTCTATGTCCTTCCAGAGATGTGTTCTCCTGAACAGGACACAGTACTCCAGATTAGGTCTCACCAATGATTTATACAGTGGCATCACTATCTCCCTTTTTCTGCTGGTGATACCCCTCCCTATGCATCCTAGCATCCCACTGGCTGTTCCCACTGCCTTCTCACACTGTTTGGCCACCTTTAGGTCATCAGATATAATTACCCCCAGGTCACTTTCCTGTTTTGTGGTCATCAGTGCCACACCTGCCATCTTATATTCTGCCTCTGGGTCTCTGTGCTCCAAGTGCATGATTTTGCACATCTTCACACTCAAACTTAGTTGCCACACTCTTGACCATTCTTAAAGCTTTCTTAGAGCCCTATTCCCCCCCCCCCCGAGAGTCTACCCAATTGTAGATTTTAGTGTCACCTGCAAAAAGGCATACCTTCCCTTCTAGCCCTTTTGTAATGTTGCTTATAAAGACATTAAAGATGACCGGTCCCAGTACTGATCCTAGTGGCACCCCGCTGGTCACCCTTCCTCTGTGTGAACTCCATTTACCACCACCCTCTGTCGCTTATCCCTCAACCAATACCTCACCCAGTTTCCCACTTTTGGAGCAACTCCCAGGTTGCCCAGCTTGTTTACAAGTCTACTAAATCATTGGTGAGACCTCATTTAGAGTACTGTGTCCAGTTCTGGTGATCACATCTCTGGAAGGATATAGTCAGGGTAGAGGTGATACAGAGGAGGGGAATAAAAATGGTACAAGGTCTGTGCCAGAGACCCTATGAAGACAGACTAAAGGACCTCAATATATACACCCTGGAAGAAAGGAGGGAAAGAGGGGATACAATAGAGACATTAAAACACCTCACAGGTATAAATAAGGTACAGGAGGGACTCATTTTTCAGAAAAAAAGATGCTCAAGAACAAGGGGACATGCTATGAAGCTGGATGGGGGTAGACTCAGGGGAAACATGAAGAAGTACTTCTTCACAGAAAGTAGTGGATGCCTGGAACAGCCTCCCAGTGGAAGTGGTGGGGGCAAAAACTATAACAGGATTCAAGAATGCATGGGATAGGCATAAGGGAACCTTAGTGGTTAGGGAAGGGAGGGCTACGCTGGAGGGTCTGTGGTATTATGGAGGCAGTATAGCACAGTGGGTTAAGGCTCTGAGCTGCAGATCTGGAGACCTGAGTTTGAACCCCACAGCTGCCTAGGTGCATACTGTGTGATCCTGAGCAAATCATTTAACTTCCTTGTGCTCCCAGGTCGCATCTGTAGACAAGGTTCGGCTTAGTGTGCTACTCCTGGTGAAACAATGTTCCCTTTCCCTTTCCATTATGGTAGGTAGGGAAAAGGGCAGACTGGGTGGGCCAAGCAGTCCTTATCTGCCATCAGTTTCTATTGTTTCTATGCTTCTATGTTTCTATGTGGAACGATTTCGAAGGCCTTACTGAAGTCTAGGTAGGCCACATCCACTGCTCCACTTGAATCTACTTCCCTGGCCACCCAATCAAAGCAATCTTTCAGATTTGTTTGACTTGACCTCCCGCCAGTGAATCCATGCTACCTCAGATCCTGTAAGCCACTGATTACAAGATATTCCACAATCCTTTCCTTCAGCAGTGATTCCACTACTTTCCCCACCACCAAAGTCAAGTGGACTGGCCTGTAATTGTTAACTTCCTCAATGCTACCACTTTTGTGAAGTGGGACTAGATTTGCACTCTGCCAGTCCTCTGGGGCCACTCCCATCTCCAGTGAGTGGTTAAACAGGATTATACAATGGGGTCTCAGAATCTGGCATTCTGATTGGCTGACTGGCAACTTTTACCCATAGTAAAACCTGGCATTACCCATGGGAGAAGGTGCCAGTCAGCTGCAGCTGCCCAAATCAATGCAACCACTTCATAAAACAGAAACGCCGCCATGTAGAATTCCTCGCTAAGCTTCCGTCTCCCACAACTTGCCCACCTTTGTCCAATTTTTTCCTTTGGCTCCGCTCCTCATTATAGCTACAGACCCCCATTGCACTTCTCGCACTATCCCAGACTCCCTTCCAGTGACCACTAACTCCCGATCTACTAATCAGTTTTAAAAAACCCGAAGAGCATAGGCAGCTGCCGTTAGGCCGTCTCCCTTGCGCACGGCAGCCAGTTCGTGTAAGCTCCCGATTATCCCTGTTTAGCTAAAGAAATATTCTTAATTTTATGTACCATGTTTAACAGGGGAAATTGTTTATTAGTGAAAAGCAAGGGCTAAAGGTTTTAGAAATCACGGCCAACAAACTGAGCCGTGTTACTGGGTATCATGGCTTGGTTTTTCGGCAATGGTTTCTACAACTGTTAGCCCTTGGTTTTCACTAATGAACACTTTCCCCCATTAAAAATTCCACACACAATTAAGATTTCTTTAGCTTAACTGGGGTGAATCGGAAGCTTGACACTCTATCCGAATTTAAAAATTGCCGCTTGTCCCGAACAATCTCTCACGCTCTCACTGTGACTTGGAGCAAGAAGCAGAAGCAACTTTTTCTTAAAAGACTCTCACAGTGAGTACCGGTGATCTACCTCACACAGATTGCCCCTTGCTCTCCCAGTAGCACAGACCCGAGAACAAACTCTCAAGTGCTGCATTCACATTGGTTATCTCCCGATTCAGCTCAATTCACGTTGCCACAGGGACAGCTTCTCGATAGCAACATAGAAAAATTTGGATGCCTCCCTGCCAAAGGGGAGCTCCCTAGCAACACAACTATTTTTTTCTGGTGGAGCAATACATTCTCTAAAAATGATTTAAAATACACAAAAAAAACTTTCTTTTTTATTTTTCTTTGCCACCAAGAAAAAGGGGGACATTGTATAATTGCAATAACCCACTCAGGTGTGGAGGTTATGCAGGATACCACTTCTGGTGTGGATTTGGTCACTCGGCTGTGCCTCGTGACCAAACCACACCAGGCGTGGGTAAATCCCAGCATAACCCACACCCTGTCATGGTTTATTGCTTAACTGTCAGAGGTGCAGCCAGCACCTCTCTGAGTTCCTTTAATATCCTTGGATGTATCCCATCTGGCCCCATTGCCTTGTCCACTTTCAGATTTGTGAGTTCCTTTAGGACTCTCTCCTCTTTAAATGGTCTAGTGTCCACATCTCTTTCTTTGATGCTCCTGTCACTTATCTGTGGCCCCTCACCTTTCCCTTCCTCCATGAACACAAAACAAAAATATTTGTTCAGGATGTCTGCTTTTTCTATGTCCCCCTCCACACACTCTCCCCTTTCTCTCCTTGGCCTTACGGTCCCTCCCCTGGTCTTTCTTCTTTCACTTACATACCTGTAAAATGTTTGTCACCTTTCTTTACTGCCTGGGCTACTTTCTCCTCCATTTGTGCCTTTGCTCTCCTGACTGCTTTCCCTGCCTCCCTCTGCTTCTCACTGTACTCCTCCATATCCTCCTCCCTCTGCATCTCCTTATACCTCCTGAATGTGAACTTTTTTGCCCCTACCTTCATAGCCACCTCTTTTGAGAACCATATTGGTCTCTTTTTCCTCCTGATTTTGCTTACTTGCCTGACGCAGAGGTTTGTTGCATTCCTTACGGCCCTTTTTAGTTTTGCCCACTGTTCCTCCAGTCCACCCATGTCCTCCCCCCCGACACGGCATACCTGAGGCATTCCCCCATCTTTATAAAGTAGGCCCTCCTGAAGTCCAGGACCCTCACCTTTGTGTGGTTTGATTCTGGCTCAGTAGTCATATTGAACCACACCATGTGGTGATTACTGGTCCCCAGGTGGTCACCTACCGTGACATCTACAATGTTGTCACTGTTGGAAAGTACCAGATCCAGTGTTGCTCCCTCATGAGTGGGATCTCTTACTAGTTGCCTGAGGAATGCCCCCTGCAGGAAGTCCAGGATGTCCCTGCCCCTAGTTGAAGCTGCAGCTGGGATGCTCCACATCCACATCTGGTAGATTGAAATCCCCCATAAGCAGCACCACCCCCTTAGTCGCCATCTTTTGAATGGTTTCCACCAGTACCTTATCCACCTCCAACTAACATACTGGAAGTCTGTGGATCACACCAGTGTGAATAGTGGTTCCATTCCCTGTCTCTAGGGTGACCCACAGTGCCTCCACCCCTCCCTGTATTCCCTATGCTTCTGTTGCTTTTATGCTATTCGTTACATAAATAGCCACTCCTACCCCTTTCTTACCCTCCCTGTACTTCCTAAACAGAGTATAGCCTGGTATGGCTATATCCCAGTCATGGTGTTCATTGCACCATGACTCAGTAATGGTGAAAATGTCCAGGTCAGCCTCTGCCACAAGGTCTGGGATTTTATTTCCCAGGCATGAGTATTTGTGCACATGGCCTTCCAAATTCTTTTACCTCCCTTCTTGTCAGACCCCCTTTTTCCCTGTTCTCCTTACCCTCTCTGCCTTCATTCCCATCCCTCTTCATTTCTTCCATACTGCTTTTCCTGCTATTAAGCACCCTTGGGGATTTCCTTCCCTTAGTATTTTGCCTATTGACTACTTCAGCTTGCAGGGGTGGATAGTTTATGTCTCCCTGGTTCCTTCTGCCACCCCTCCTTGGCTAGTTTAAATGCTTGCCAATGTAGCATTTAAACCATTTAATGAGGAATGTAGTTCCCCTCCTGGATGGATGCAGACCAGCCCCCTTATATAGGCCACCATCCCTCCAGGTGGGACCCCAGTCCCCAATGTAGCTGAAACCCCTTCTCTCTGCACTACTCCTTCAACCACTGGTTGAAGCTCCTGGCACAGAGTACCCTAACCTCACCCCTGTAGACAGGCAACACCTCAGAAAAAGCCACTGAGCATGCTACCTGCCTGAGACCACTCCCCAACTCCCCGTACTCCTCCATTAGGTGTAGGCTTTAATAGAATCTAGGATTGTATTGTACAGTGAGGTGCAGGATTAACATCAGTGTGGCAACAGCAAGAATATAAAACCTATGCCATGTTAATTAAATTAGAACTACCATGTAAAACTAAACTAATGGCATTCTCAATCAAATGAAAAAGAAGAAAAGACTGTACAGCCGATTTCTGATTTTGGAGGTGAGTTTGTGGGTGGCAGGCAGGGTTAGGAAACAGGCCCAGTATAGCAGTACAAAAGTGATTATTATATAGGGGAGTAAATAATAAGAATGCTACATATAAACTAGCACTACAGTGTGGGTGAGACAGCCTACTTAGAAGTTGTTTAGGAAAAAGGACTTTCTATAGGAATAACATGCATTCCTTTTCTTTTTTACAGAAATGAGCCACCAATTTAAGAAACAAATCAAGGGAATCACCAAAAGATACTGCTAAAAGATTCTTATATTGAATTGACCATATTGAAGAGTTATTTAGTGCATTATGTTTTAAATACCAGATAAGTCCATTAGGCATTGGAGTTCATGCTAGGGTTTACATAACTAGCACTTTATTTGTATTAGTTATTTTATAATATAAAAATCTTACATGATATTAACGAATGGTGCATAATAATTTATTTTGGAAATACTTATTCTCTCCACCACTCCAATCAATGCTTCCTTCTGCCTCCCATCCCCTAGTGCATCACCCGTCTTCTCTGAGACTTACCAAGTTCCTTCAGTAGCCCGTGTGACTTGCACAGTGTCCACACAGTGGCATCTATGCTTCTGCCACCTGTTTCATGCCACTCTGCGATGTCTGTCCATGTCACCAGACTGGAAGGCTACAACACCCGTACCATGTTGGGTGGCCATTGGGCCTGGGCGGGCTGTAGTTGGGCCTGTGATCACCATCAACGTTGTGCTGTTACTGGCCCCCACCTGGCTGGGTGCGTGGACTGTATAATTTCTGTACTGCCATGCCTACCGTTGGTGAGCCATGTCCCTGTGCCATCCGTGTGACTGTCTGTGCCTGCCCACCTCACCTGAAAGGTATGCCACAGTGGTGGGAGTGGGTTCAGAGTACACTCACTGTAGCTCGTCTGGGCCCCCCACCCCGCCCCACCCCCTCTGGGCCCTGGGCGATGCACCCTAGTTGGGGAATCTGTCAATAAGTGCAGGTTAGGTGTCATGCAGGATGTTGCAGCAGCAAGTTTGTGGTTCGGCATGACACCATCCTCCTGCCCTGTGTGTCCTACCTGTCAGAAGTGTCATCAGATGCTGGTCATCATGGGCCCTGGGATGCCACCCCCCCATGTTGTATGCATGCTGGCTGGCCCAGGACAGGAGTGAACAGAGGTGTCACCATCGACGAGTCAACAACACCATCCTGACGCTGCTGGGCTAGATCCCGCACTCAGTGTGCTGGCTGGCTGTCCGCTGCACTGAGGACATCCGGAGTGCACCCCATGTAACATAGTGTTGCAGGTTACTGGCATGCTGGAGGTGGACTGTCGGTGTGGCATGGACAAATGGATGAGAACAACCAGCGCCACTGCCAACTGGCCAACCAACTTGGCTGGACTCTGTCCTTGGGGTGGTGGTCTGGACTGGTAAGTGGTGAGGGGGCTGGGAGCATAACAGATGCCCGCCGGATGGGTGCACAGTGATGGTGTCAGGTGCAGCCACTGAGCTACCATGTTGGATCATGGCTATGACATGTGGTGGTGGTGTGTTCTGACCACTGGGAACAGTTAGCATTGGAGCAGTGAGGATGGGATGGCATTGTGTATGCCAGACCTGGTGATCCTGTACAGTCATGCTTTGGACACACTTCTGGCAGCCAGGCTGCCACTGACTGCATGATACATGTGGAACTGTGCCTTGTTGCCATGGTCTGATGCCTGTAGTGTCCTATAACTGTACAGATACAATGACACTATGATGATTCCTTAACTAGTGTGGATGTATATCATGCGGTACAAGGCTTGGATGGGGGGGGGAGGCATCCTGTCGGTGTGCCTTGGCCCAGTAACTGATCTGCACCCCTGACCATTACCCAAATATGGACTGCAGTCATGGTACTGTGTGCAGCAAAGGTGGTGCAATGTCAGAGAAGAGGACCACTTCCACATTAGGGTGCGATAGTACTGCATGCTGCATCCATATGTGCACTATCATGGTTTGGACCACTGTGTGCGACCACACGTGAATGCCACACTCCGTGGCCAGAGTGCAACTGTAGTTGGGGCAATGGTATCTCTTTGTCAGCACAGGCCATTGAGCCAGTGTTTGTGTGGCCACATGGTTGTGTAGCCACCTGATCCCACAGTTGTTGTGGCCACCACTGGACACGGCCGTGGCTCACAGGCGAAGCAGGCTGCAGGATCAGGGATGACTTTCTTACCTCCACAAACCCTCTGTCAGCTTTGATGTATGTATCCTCATGTTCAGAACAGCACAGTTCAGATGTGGCTCGGTCAGTGGGCACTCACACTGTTCCAGTTTGGTTCCATGTTGTCTCACGGCAGAACCCAGGCTGTGGTGCAATCAGGTGGGAGAGGTGGAGTCTGGATGGACTGTGCAGTGTCATAAGAGGGGTGCCTCAAACATCTCATGGCTGACAGAGGCACATACAGCATTTGCATTACCAGCAACTGTGATTTCAGCATGCACAACATTTCTGTGTGAGCAGTGCTATATTCTGCATCTGCAAACCGGCAGAGGCAACTGAGTCGATCAGCCTGTGGACTACCAGATTGCTGTTGCTGTGACCATGCAGGCCATCCACCTGTTCTGGAGGGAGTGTCCCATGGGTCCCTGCTGCTTCTATCTGTGTCTGTGTGACAGGGTGAACTACACATGCAGACCATGCTGGAGTGCCATCTGTGTGTCATTTTGTTCCTGCCTCTTCTGTTGCTGGTGAGTGGTGTGGATTGCAGCTGTTCCTGCCCTATTGTCGCTGTGCCCCAGGGACACATGATTGCTGATGTAGTGGTGTGAGCTCTGGCTGGGGCTACACTGCAGGAGAGCTACAGGCAATGGCTGTTAAGTTAATATGCAGCCAAAAGGGTCACCTGCTGCTGCTGTATGGGAGATACCCATACAGGCACAACAAGGAGCTGGCAATGAAGACGTACTGACAGTGCACCAGTGTCTGGCATGGGTGCAAACTGTTGTGGACCAGATGATGTGGACCCTCAGGAGCCACAATCATGTTGTTGATGCTGGTGAGGCGGAGGACTGCTGTGTGGTGTGCAACGTTAGGGAGCGAGCATGGAGGAGTGTGGAGTGCACCTCACAGGTGGTGGTGGAGTGTACCACAGGGGTACTTGATGCTGTTGTAGGTTGTTTGCCACATGCTGCACTCCTGAAGCAGACTATGTAGCGGGTGTGCCAGTCTCACTGTGGCTTCCTGGTAGCACCTCTCATGGTGCAGGAGATTGAACTGCATGACAGGTACTGTGTCATGAACTCTGGGGACTGTTTCTTGTTGTTCAGCAGTGGCAAGAAGGTGGACAGAGTACTCGTGTTTGCCTCAACATGGAACATGCACCTGCTTGAGAAGTCTGAGGATTGGTTCATGGATGGCACATTCAGGTGTGCACCACCCCTGTTCCAACAGGTGTACACAGTGCACGGAGTGAAGGGTGACAATGTCATCCCTGCTGTGTATATCCTCATATGCTCAAGGAAGACCCCCACATATGTCCATGTCTTCAATGTGCTCAGGGATATTGGCCCTGGTCTCCTTCTGTGCATGGTGCTAATGGACTTTGAGAACGTGGTGTGACATGAACTACAGAGTGTTTACCCAGAGACTCAGGTGACAGGCTTCTTTTTTCCATTTCACTCAGGCCGTATGGCACAGGATCCAGCAGTGTCCAGACATCCTGGAGCAATATGTCATGGATGCTGAATTTGCCCTGCACATCTGCATGTTACTCACCCTTGCCTTTGTTCCTGTGGATGCCATTGTTGACATGTATGAGGAGCTGCTTGGCTGGGACTTCTTTGTTTGTCAGGAGGCCCTGTTACAGCTGTTATTGGACTACTTTGAGGATACATGGCTTGGGCATCCACTGGACCATGTTGGCCGTCACCGTCCACTCTTCCAACATGGATTCTGGAACTGCTACAGATCCAAACTGGCTGGCATGGCCAGGATCAACAACTCAGTTGAGGGATGGCAGAGGTGCTTCATCACCTGTATGGGTGCAACCCATTCCACAATATGGCACTACACAGAGTACTTACAGAATGAGCAGTACCTCACAGAGCTCAGGATGGAGCAAGTCATGTCCGGTGCTGGCACGTCCATCCACAAGAAGTGATACAAGGACCTTAACAGATGTCTCATCGGTGTGGTCTTGGAGTATGCTACCCACACCCATTACGAATATCTCCGAGATGTCACCTACAACTTCCAGCTGCAACTGTGATGTGGGCACAGCTGGCCATGCTGGGGTTGTGTCTATGCCACCCATTCTACTGCACAACTCTGAACCCTGCTCATGTGTGCTGCCATTCACCCATTGGGTTGAGTGGTGGCTGGGCCCCATGCCATGTAGTGTAAGGGCTCTGCCCATGGGCGCTGCCCTGTTCCTAGGGGAGGGGGTTGCCCAGGCTACTTTATGTTCCTTGCAGATGCCTCAGGTTGAGGACCTTAGCTTGCTCAGGTGGGAAGGTGGGTGGTGGTTGTGCCCCATGCCATGTAGTGTAGGGGCTTTGTCCACGGATGCTGCCCTGTACCTTGGGGTGGTTGCCCTGGCTACTTTATGCTCCTTACAGATGCCTCAGGTTGAGGCCCTTAGCTTGCTTGAGTGGGTAATGGCTGGGCCCTGTGCCATGTAGTGTAGGGGCTCTGCCCATGAGTGCTGCCCTGTACCTTGGGGGGATGTCCATGTGTCATATGTACCACGCTGGCATTTTTCTTTCCCTCCTTGGTGTATGCTTGTGCCCATGCCATATAGTATGTATTGTGTTCCCCCTATGTAATGTCTGCCTTCCCCTTATTGTGTGCCTTTGCACACAACACACTGCACATATTGTCATTCCCTTGCTTCTTTTCATTCTGTTTGAGGCCATGTCACCCTGTCATTTGCCTCCCTTGTCTCTTTTTTTCCATTGCTCCCCTTTGTGTGGGTGTCTGCCGGTGGCATTCTGACTGCGTGCCCTTCCCGTGTACTGCATGTTGCTAAATTTACTCTCACACTGTGGCCATCTGCTGATGTTCCTGTGTCCCTGTTGTGTGTGCCTTTATTCCCCTGCTTGGTCTACGGCTGTGCCACACTCCTGTTGTGCTATTTGTTCTTCTCTTTTATCACATCATGCCCTTCTGTCTGCTGGCATCAGTCATGTCCTTTTGTCTGCACAGTCCATCCTTCTTGTGTTTCCTGCCTTTATTCGGCCTGTGTCCACCGCAGGTTAGTTTTTGTGTGTTTTCCCTGCCTTGGTCCATTCCCTGTGTCTGGGCTGTTGCCCCTGTTGTTCACTGTCAATTATTTGGTTTTTCCTGCTTCCTTGCATTTTTCCCTTCCATCCGGCACTCTGTCCAGTTCCTCCTGCATGTCTGGTAGGCAGCATGCCTCCCATCATTCCACCATTTGTCTCCATGTCCAGTGGTGTGGGGGCTCTGCTCCTGGGTGCTGCCCTGTACCTGTGTATGTGGGGGGGAGTTGCCCAGGGTATATGTTGTCCTGTGGCTGCTTTAGTGTTGCGGCCCTTGGCTTGCTGGGGGGTCAGGTATATGTCTTCACTGCGGCTGCTTCAGGCTTGCTCAGGTGAGTGTTGGGATATGCCTGTGGGTGCTGCCCTGTACCTGTGGGGGTGGGGTGGGGTACATGTCTTCACTGTGGCCAGTTCAGGCTGGAGAGGGTGTTGGGCTGTATCTGCTACAACATCTTCGCTATCTTGACGCCCGCTCAGCTGTATGGGCACTGCATTGGGTCTCTCTCGCCTCACCATTGTTGTGGTTGTGTTTCTGTGCTTGCTGTAGTCACATGGAATCGATGACATCATATGGGTTGCACTACCACTGTGTCAACAGGCCAGCTGTGATTCATGACAGCTTGAAAGTTCTAGACACCTATTCACTCTGATGAAAGGGTACTGAAAACCCACAATGTTGGTGCGATATTGGGTGATTTATTGGATGCTCTATAAATAAATTTGTATATTGATCTTGACCTTTGTTGAGTGAGTCATACTTTCTAGTGCCTGTATTTATGTTCTGATTTGACTTGCACAGGAACAGACGTCTCCCTTATTATTGTTTTTACTTTTTCAGATTTGGAGGCTGGCTGGATCTTGCATGAGTGAAGATACCGCACCAGATATTAAACCAATGACACCTGTAGATATGAGAACCAAGGCAGCACTATTTCCAGAGAGAATGGATTCAAACTGAAGTGAAATTTGCAGTATAAAACACAATACAAACACAAAAATAATATTCTTGAACCAAAATCAAATAAACGCATGCATTCTGCAAAGATTCCTTTTCCTTTTTAATCCTTATTTTATATGTCAACACTTAAGTACCATGCCACTCAAGGAAAATGTAAAGAAAAACGTTTACACCTTTATTGAACTGATAGGCATAAGAAAAAGTCCAGGTTTGTTTGTTGTTCTTTATTTGCCAGTTTAAAAAAGGCATCACAATTTCTTACCTCTCTTTTTCTTATTTACAAATTAAATAGTATAGGTTACAGGAAACTCATAAGAAAACATTACTCACATCTGGCCATGGGGTTGCCTTAAACAGACGACTCAACAGTTCCCCACATTAGAAATGAATTCCAATGGAACATAAACTCATATGTTGCTGCCTTGAAGCATTATTTGTGGTGTTTAGGGCTGGCAGTAAACCATGAACAGCATGAGCTCTAGCTGTAGCCATGATTCTTGGTGTCAGGCTGATGTCCCACTGAGGCTCATGTAGAACCTGTATTTATTAATGTTACATTTAAATGTCTTTACAGAATCCACATACCTGGTAGGACTCAACTTCTTTTCTCATCAGGTTCAAATCATCAGCTTTTGGAAATGCATGCACTATATGTGACAGGAATGGGACCAGATTACTTTATTCTTTTTTGTAGCATAATTATTTTGTATTTTATACGTTTTTGCTTTTTAGAATGGACACCAACATGGCTTCCAGGTCACATGTCCAGTCAGATATCATGAGAGACACTGGCCAACTGGGAGCGTGCAAGGTTTCCCATGAATCCAGCAGCAGACCCAGGCAGATGTGAGGGTACTGTTTCCAGCATGGACATTTCCTGCAAGAAGGAGGAAAACAGGGTCGTAAATCTGTGAGTAAGGATGTTGCTAGGTGACAATAAAGTTAGTTGTCTTGGTGATGTCACAGACACACACGATCATGTAGGGGGACACTGGGCGGGGAACTGTCACTCAAGGGAGAGGTCACATCCTTTCAGACCTTAGCACGTAAGTGGGGAGCTGGACACCCCTCTCCCCTCTTTTCTCTCTCTCTCTTTTCTCTCTCTCTCTCTCTCACTCTCACTCTCTCTGACCAGAATCTCTGAGTGAGTGTTCCAGAGAAAGGAGAGCCCTGCCCCTATAGCTAGCCTATCTGTCTGAGGGAAGGACAGACTTACTGGAAGTCCTTTCAGGTTAGGTGGCAGGTAAATATAGAATATAGACTCCATGAGAGATTAGATTTTGAGATTCTTCTAACAATCATCTGTCTGTTAGCTATTTTTATTTTCCTTTCCAGTAAACATGTAAATCTTTTGTCTTGCTGTACATATCCTGTGTACTTGTCAATACCAGCAATATCTAGTAGTAAAGAATCTATTGTTATAGAACCAGTGACTGAGCTTCGTTATTGAACTGGTAATTTTAATATTTCTTTTGGCAAACCGAGAAGTCTGTGTTTACAGTCTGCCATATGAAGTGCACTCTATCAAATGCTATAGCATTTGACCTTCCTAGCCATGAGCAGGATGGAGATTTTCTTGATACAATCAGGCGGTGGCAAGCAAAGAGAATAAGAATACCCAAAACTGCCCTGCAAGCTGATACGGCTGAAGGGGCAGTTTGTCACAGTGTAACTTATGCAATTGTCAGCCATTAAATGCCTCACTCATAAGATACAAATTTGTTCAGCTTTGTGGTGCCAGCAGAATTGTGTTGCACTACCGTTTGGGATACTTGGGTCTGCAGCTCAAGCTAGACTCCCTCCATCGAGCTTATGGAGTCTCAGTGGTGCTGAGTGGGCATCTCATGCAGACTCCAGAGGTTTGGACCTTGGCTCCCACAGGAACAGCACCTCCTGTGTTGAATGGCCTGATAGTGATCAATCAATGCTGGCCAAGTCCAACCCTTAAAGAGGGATGCCAGAAGAGTCAACTGACAGGAAGGTAGGTAGGTGGTACTGGGGAGAAAATGGAAATGCTGCACCACCTGTTGCCTGGGATGGTATCTACCAGATTCCCACATACACCTGACTATCCTTAGTCTGCCCTCTCACCATTGTCAGGGTCACACAGGGGCTTCCTCCCTTGGTGGCAATAGGAGAGTCCTCTGTGATGGAAAAGGTCAGACCTCTTAAGGTGGAAGCTCTGGGATCAAAAGAAATTTGAATCACCAGCCACTCCGGTAAAGATTTGTACTTTTCACATCTACTTTATTATAGACAAAATTATAGATTGGATTGTAATTTGACTATAATAAAGTAGATGTGAAAAGTACAGATCTTTACTGTAGTATATGGTGATTCAAACTATTTGGATTACGACCTTCGCTGACCAGCCCCTGACCTACTTATCTTCCATTATATAAGAAGAGGACCCACTCTGGAACTCTGCCTTGGAAGCCCTTGAATGCCTGGTGGTGGACTTTGCAGACAGGGAGGTATCAACCACTAGCTAGTTTTAGCATTGGTCAAATATATTTCAGTTGTTTCTAATGTATTTTTTACCATAGAAATCTCATTGGGAGGTACAGTTCAAAATGTTGCATGCTTAATTAGGTAACTTGCATTTCCCCAGAAGTAACTAAAATATCTTCCTCAAGGAAATCTCTTGCAGCAGATCACACTTATAGGAGCATCCAGATGCAGGCGACATTCCATTCAGATGATTTCTCAGCAGCTGACCTGGGACCACCCTCTGATGACACCACGTGTTGTGTCCTGGCAAGTTTAAAAGGGGGTGGTCCCAAAAGCTTCTTGATTCTTTTCCAGATGCAGCCTGCATACTGCACCTTCTATGTCCGGAGTCCAGCTTCAGTCAACGATGAAAAGTTCATCATTGTTTCCACTGCAGCCTTGCCAGTATCACTGCATTCCCTTACCCATGTCATCTTCAGATCCACTCTTCCAAAAGTGTTCTTGTGGCCAAAAACTCGTGACTAAGGACCTGCATGAATTACAAACATATGAACATATGAAACTGCCAGCAGATACAGGCCAAATGGTCTATAGCATCTGCTCGATTGTGCAGCACAGAGGTTAGACTCCTGCTGCTCCCCCAGCCTCTTGCCCCCCTCTCTTCCCCCCTCATCTTCCCACTGACTAGTATCTTGCCCTTAACCCTATCCCACCCCCTTTTAAAGCTCTCCACTGTTTTAAGAGATACCACTTCTTCAAGGAGCACATTTTATCCCCCACCACCCTCTTCATGAAGTAATGCTTCCTTGCCTCCCTCCTGACTCTACCCCCATCACCTTCAGGCTATGCCCCCTAGTAATCCCTTCTTCCTTTAATCAAAACATGTCCGCCATACTAACCCTGTTGATGCCCATTAAGTACTTAAAGGTTTCGATCATATCACCCCTTTCCCATCTCTTCTCCAATGAGTACATGTTGAGGTCCCTCAACCTATCCTCATAAGGCTTCCCCTCCATATCTCTGATCATTTTAGTCACCCTCCTTTATACCCCCTCCAGTAACCTGATGTCCTTCTTTAAGTATGGGTTCCAGAACTGTACACAGTACTCCAAGTGTGGCCTCACCAGTGACCTGTACAGTAGCAGAATGACTTCCTCCCTCCTAGAGGTGATTTCTGTAGCAATGCACCCCAGCATTCTATTGGCTTTTTCCACTGCTTTCCTACATTGAGACGAGAGGTTCATATTCTTTGTGACCATTACACACAAATCATTTACCTCCTCAGAGACGGACGACTGAACCCCTCCCAGATAGTAACTGTACCCAGGATTCCTCGCTCCGAAGTGCATGACCTTGCACTTCTTAGCATTGAAACCCAGCTGCCAAGTGTCTGACCACTGCTCAAACCTTCTCAAATCTTCTTGGAGGACTTTTCCTCCCTCTACCCGATCCACACTGCCCCTATCTTTGTGTCATCTGTGAACAGACTGATTCTGCTCTTAACTTCAACTGCTTTATGGTCTATGAAGATGTTAAACAGCACTGGCCCCAGCACTGAACCCTGTGGGACCCACTGGTGACTGCCCTATGAGCTGAGAGTCCCCCCCCACAACCACCCTCTGATGTCTGTCCTCCAACCAGTTACCAACCCACTTAAAAAGGTTTTCACCTGCTTTTAGGTTCCTCAGGTTACTAGTTAATCTGCCATGTGGTACCGAGTCAAAGGCCTTGCTGAAATCCAGATACAGGACATCTACTGCCTGACCAGTGTCTAGTTCTTTTGTCACCCAGTCAAAAAAGTGAACCAGGTTTGTTTGACATGATCTCCCAGAGATGAACCAATGCTGTTTGTCGTCCATATGGCTGTTCATCTCCAAGAAGTTGACCAACCTTTCCTTTAGGATTGTTTCCATGAGCCTACCCACAATGGATGTCAGACTGATTGGTCTGTAGTTATCAGGCTCATCCTTGGGACCACCCTTGTGCAGGGGTACCCCATGTACCATCCACCAGTCCTGATGCATGCACCTCATCTGCAGGGAGGTATTGAACAAGTCTGTCAGTGGTGCCACTAGGACCTTGGCCAACTCCCTCAGGACTCTAGGGTGCAGTCCATCTGGTCCTGGAGCCTCGTCCATGTTTAGTGACTTCAGGCCCTCAAGCACTCTGCTCACAGGGATCTCCCCATCCGTTATCCTATTTCTTCCCATGCCATTGTTGCCCTGCCCCTGCGGTATTGGCCCATCTCTCTCTCTCTCTCTCTCTCTCTCTCTCTCTCTCTCTCAGGTAAAAACTGAGCAGAAGTACTCATTAAGCACCTCTGCCTGTTCAACCCCCTGCTCTACCCAACCTCCATCCTTCTTTATCCTGGTGATTTGCTCCTTGGAGTTCCTCTTCTTCCTTATGTACTTGAAGAAGGCCTTGTCCCCCTCCTTAATTCCCTCTGCTAGCCTTAGCTCCTTTGAAGCCTTGGCAGCCCTCACAGCTCTGCTCTCCTCCCTGGTTTTCCTTGTGTGTTCCTCCTTGTCTTCCTCTCTTTTGGACTCCTTCCATCTTCTGAAGGCAGTCTTTTTCTCCCTCACCCTTATCTGCTCCTCCTTTGACCACCAACATGGTTTCTTGGTCCCTGCCTTCTCACTGCATTTCTTTGTGCAGTTGTCTGTGGCCGCTAACAGGCCTTCCTTCAGGATGGCCCATTTCTGGATGGTATCCATGTCAGGGGTGCTGCTAGTCAAATGCCTCCTGAGGATGTCAGCCATCATGCAGAAGTCAGCCCTTTTGAAGTCCACTGTCTTGGTTTTTGTAGATGTCCCCTCCCTACCCATATCCAGGGAGAACCAAATTGTTCAGTGGTCGCTACATGCTAGGGGGTCCTCAGTCCATACGCCCTGCACGTAGTCTCCATTGGTCAGTACAAGATCCAAGATGTTCCCCTTCCTTGTTGGTTCCTCTAACTTTTGTGACAGGAATACATCATGGAAGGCTTCTAGAATGACCTGCTCCCTAGTGCTTGTGCTAGACATGGTTTTCCAATCCACCCCGGTAGATTGAAATCTTAGACCACCACAGTGCCACCCCTTCCACAGTGTTTCCATAATTGATCTGCCAGTTCTCTATCAATGCCCTCTGACTGTGAAGGTGGTTGGTACATAACACCCAGTCTGACCCTTATACCTTTATTGTTCTACGGATTAACCCATAAGGCTTCCGGCCTCCCCTCACCTCTCTCCTCCATACAGCTCACTATCCCTTCCCTCACAAATAAAGCCACCCCTTCACCCTTCCCTTTTGTCCTAACCCTGCGATACAGTCTGTATCCTGGTAACATGATGTCCCACTCATGCTGCTGGTTGGTCCATGTCTCAGTGATGGCAGCTACATCTACCTCCCCTTCCACCATTAATGCTTGGAGCTCAGGTATTTTTTTCCCCAAGCTCCTTGCATTTAGTGAAACCACCCTTTAGCTGGATCCCCTGCATTAGGTGTTTGGGTCTGGCGTATGATACTCATTTTTGTGTCCTGTGTCAATGGTTCAAAAAGGCTACTAAACATTGATGACGCTAAACACCTAGAGAGCACCTCATGGAGCAGAAAATTACCCTCCGGGAATGGGAGCACCGCTTGAAGTCCAAGGAGTTCTCACTGTCCCCCTCTGGGTCCCACCATTCAGGTAAGGACAATTCATCAACAGTGTAGGCTGACACTCATGAGAAGCTGAAGAAGCTCTCTAGTAAGAGTAACCATTCTGCTCCTGTTTCCTCTTCATCGACGACAAGCCTGCTTTCTTCTTCTTGCTCTAAAGTGCAGGAGCTACTTAAAACACAAGAAATTTTTTGCAACCCTCTCAGAGGCATTTGCCAAATTGTCTTCCACACCGCCGATGACCTCTGGCTCTCCTTCTACCCATTCATCGATGGCTCCTCCATCAACTTCTATGGGTATTTCTAAGCTGCAGCTACCACCACTGCCGCCTCCATCTCATGGATCTCATTACCACCGGTCAATGGCTCCTCTGGGGGTCGTCGACGTCCCTGCCTCCTAATATTGGTCAGGATGTTTTGAGTTCCTCATTACATTCTTAGATGGCTCTTCCATCATCGACACCATGTACCTTTGTACACCTGTTGTTGATTGCGAGATTGGTACCTAATCCTCAACCAATCTCTTCTATTATTCACATACAATCAGTTCAAAATAATACACCAAGCTCTGCTTCTTCTCCTCAGCTTGCCATGGAGGATGTCCAAGCTTTGTTGCAAACTACTCTTGGTCTCACAGAGTCCACTCTTTCTCCTTCAGGGGGTGTCTCTTCAGTTCTGGTGTCTGTGCCTTCCAGAAGTTCCTTTGTCTCTAGAACAGCCAGTTCCTTCCATCTTCTTCGGGATCTATTAACAGGGACATTGAGATGGAGGACCCTGATTTGCAGGACTGAGGAATTGGATGATCAATGGGAAGATTTAGATCAAGTACCACTGTCACCGTTATCAGTTTCTTCGACCACCTCTTTACAGGATGAAACTACTCCTCCCCCCCCCCTTCCTTGTTCCCCTCCTGATGAGCCTAGTTTTTCTGATATCATGTTGCTTCTTCAGAAAGCTTTTGGTTTCCAGGAAATGGAACAGAACATTTCCCATTGTAAATTGGAAAGTTATTTGGGTCTCCCAGACTGCCCTTCCCTGATCATTCCTCCTTTGGTTGACGCTTATGAAGATGCGATCATGGCTGCTTAGAAACAGCTGTTTACTATCCCCTCAGCTCCTTGAAAGGCTGATAGGACTTACCAGGCTCCACTAGAGCACCCTTATTTTACTTCCCCATTGCAAGCAGACTCTGTGGTGATTAATGCCACTCACGACAGGTCAGTTTGACCACAGCACCTGAGTGCTCAGCCTCCGGGTAAAGAATCCAGGAAGCTTGACGTGATGGGAAAGAAGGTATACTCTTGTTCTACAATGACCCTCAGAATTTTAAATGATATGGGTCCTCTCCTAAAATATCAAGAGAAGATTTTTATGGCCGCCCAGTCCTCCATTCAATAGCTCCCAGATACTGCTCCTAAGGAGGATTTGACTAATAAGCTAACTACTGCCTTGGCTGTGGATCGCCATTTATATTACGGGCTGCCTATGACGCAGTGGACTCTATGGCTCAGGCTTCCTCAGCCCGCATTTGTCTTAGATGGTATTCCTGGCTCAGAGTTTCTGGCTTTGCACCAAACATCCAGCAATCCATACTAAATGCTCCCTTTAAAGGGGATAAACTGTTTGGACCTCAAATCCAGGATATCTTGACCTCCCTACAGGCCTTTGGTCATACTTTGCAATCTGTGTGATCTCTTTATCATACCCAGAAATCCTCTTATATGGGGAATTTTTGTAGGCCCACCAACAGACAATGATCTGCTCCAACAAGCAGCAGCCCAACAATAAAAGGAAAGCTCATATTTTTTTGCCTGGCCCAAGAGCAGCTCCCAAAGTACCCATTATGCCCCTTTTGTCCCCCAACAGGGACAGCCTATCACCTGAAGTTTCCTTCTCACCTGTGGGATTTGAGGCCCATCCACACCTGTCAGGGGCAGGTTCTCCCTACATTTGCTAGGTTGGCAAAACATCACCTTAGATGCATGGGTCCTTTATCTGATACAGTCAGGCCACACCTTGGATTTAATGGAAGTTCCACCCAATATGTCCCCAGGGGCCTCTCATTACCCTCCCCCTTGCCAAGGATCAGTATTAGCAGAGGAAGTCCAGGCTCTAGTAACAAAAAACACCATAGAACCTGTTCCCCTTTCTCAAAGGGATGGAGAGTTTTATTCCCATTTTTTTCTCATTTCAAAACGGACAGGAGATCTGTGACCCATTCTGGATCTGCAAAACCTCAACCTCTATATAGAATGCAGGAGATTCAGGATGGTTACATTACAAACACTTCTACTTCTTCTGAACAAAGAGGATAGGCTTTGTTCCCTGGATATGAAGGATGCCTACATCTGTATCCTGATCTACCTTGCTTGCAGATGTTTCCTCCATTTTTATTTATAGGACTGCCATTATCAGTTCTGGGCCCTCGTGTTCAGTCTCTCCTTGGCCCCCTGGGTTTTCATGAAGTGTCTGGCAGTAGTAGTGGTTGCCCTCTGTGGAAGAGGACTATACGTCTTTTCCTACCCGGATGATTGGCTTCTGAAGGCCCCATCCAGCCCTCAGTTAGCTGCCACACTATCCCAAATTCTTCAGATGTTCTCTTCTGTGGGAATCACGATCAACATACCCAAATCCAAGTTAAATTCCATTCAATGGCTTCAATACATAGGGTTGGCATTCTTACCCAGGGATTGGGCAGAGAAATTACATAGAAACATAGAGACATAAACATTGATGGCAGATAAGGGCCTCTTGGCTACCTAGTCTGCCCATTTCCCTACCTACTGTATAAGCTGCAAATCCTAGTTAACCAACAGCCTATTTCTTCCTACCCCCCACAAGAATTGCCTTATGTCTCTCCCATGCATTCTTGAATTCTCCCGCAGTCCTAGACCCCACAACCTCCTCAGAAAGATGGTTCCATGTGTCCACCACCCTCTCTGTGAAAAAATACTTCCTCACATTGCCCCTGAGCCATTCCTCCCCCCTCTATCTTCAAATTGTGTCCCCATGTTCTTGCACATCTCTTTTTCTGAAAGATGCTACTCTCTTGGACTTTGTTGATTCCACTGAGGTACTTAAAAGAATCTGTCATATCCCCCCTCTCCCTTCTTTCCTCAAGGGTATACATATTAAACTCCTTTAGTCTCTCCTCATATGGCTTCTCTTGCAGACCCTGCACCACTTTAGTTTCCCTCCTCTGGACTGCCTCCATCTTGTCTATGTCCTTGCAGAGATGGGGTTTCCAGAACTGGATGCAGTACTCTAGATGGGGTCTCACCAACTGTCTGTACGGAGGGATAACACTTCCTGTTTTCTGCTGGTGATGCCTCTCCCTATACATCCCAGTATCCCCCCCTGACCTCCCTACTGCCTTCCCACATTGCTTGCCAGCCTTAAGGCCATCTGATATGATTGCCCCCGGGTTCCTTTCCATTTTTGTTGTTGTTACTACCTCCCCCCCATTGTGTACTCTTCCCTTGGGATTTTGTTTCCCAGGTGCATTATTTTTCACTTCTTTGCATTGAATCCAAGCTGCCATACTTCTGAGCATTCCTTCAACCTTGCCAAGTCCCTTCTCATCCTTTCCACAGCCCCTTGTGTATCAACACTGTTGCAGATCTTTGTATCATCTGCAAAGAGGCATACTTTCCGTTCCAGTCCCTCTGCAATGTCATTTATAAAGACATTAAAAAGGACTAGACCCAGTACTAAACCCTGTGGTACCCCACTAGTAACCCCCCTTTCTTCAGAGTGGACTCCATTTACTATTACCTTCTATGTCCTGTTGCCCAGCCAATGTTTTACGCAGGCTACCACCCTGGGACCCACTCCCAGGCTGGCCTATTTGTTTATTAACCTCTTGTGTGGAACTGTGTCAAATGCCTTGCTAAAGTCTAGGTAGGCCATGTCCACAGCCCTTCCCTGGTCTACTACTTTGGTCACCCAGTCAAATAAATCAATTAGATTTGTCTAACATGACCTTCTCGCTGTGAATCCATGCTGCCTTGGGTCCTGTGCACCACTGGCTCTAGGTACTCAACAATTCTTTCCTTCAGAAGTGATTCCATCATTTTCCCAACCACAGAGGTCAAATGGACAGGTCTGTAGTTTCCTGCCTCTGTCTTGCTCACTCTTTTGTGAAGGGGAATCACATCAACCCTCCTCAAGTCCCCAGGTACAACATCATCCTCCCATGATTTGTTAAAAAGGGGAGTCAGTGGTGTCACTAGTTCTCCCCTTAATCCTTTTAGAATTCTAGGGTGAATCCTGTCAGGCCCATTGCTTTGTACACCTTCAGTTTTAGGAGTTATTTCAGAACTCTTTCTTCTGTGAAAGGACTGGGATTGACCCCGCTATACAGAGTGCTTCTGTTAATTGGATTATGTACCTCCCCCTCCTCCTCTTTTGTGAATACTGAGCTGAAGTATTAATTCGGTATACCTGCTTTTTCACTGTCCCTCTCTACCCACCCACTGTCCATTCTATTCAGCCTCACTATCCTTCCCTTTATTCTTCTATGCTCCCTAATGTACCTACAAAAGGTTTTATCCCCCTTCTTAACCGAGTTGTCTATCTTTTCCTCAGTTTGGGCCTTTGCTATTCTTACTGCCTTTCCTGCTTCCTTCTGCTTTAACTGGTACAGTTCTCTGAGCTGCTCCTTCTTTGTTTCCTTATACTTCCTAAATGCTATCTTTTTCTCCCTAACCTTCTCCACCACCTCTTTTGAGAACTATAGTAGCATTTTATTTCATTTTGATTTGTTTATTTGCTTCACACAAAGGCCTGTTGCCTATGTGATGGCAGTTTTGATGTTTCCCCATTGTTGCTCCACCCCTCCTTCTTGCCTGTTTGCTAGTGCTTTTCTAAGACACTCTCCCAAGTCAGCCCTCCTGAAGTCCAGTACCCTCACTTTTGTATGGCTTGACTTTGCAGCTGGGTTTATCATGAACCACACTGCTTGATGGTCACTTGTTCCCAGATGGCTACCCACTTCTAGATCTGAGATCCTCTCACGGTCCCCATTTGAGAGTACAAGATCTAAGATTGCTCCCTCCCGAGTGGGTTCCAACACTAACTGTCTGAGGCATGCCCCTATAGGGCATCCAGAATGGCCCTGCTCTTTGATGTGGCTGCAGCAAAGGTGCTCCAGTTAACATCTGGCATATTCAGGTCCCCCATCAACAGTATTTCTCCTTTCTCTGCCATCCTAAGGATGCCTTCTATCATGGCCTTGTCCATTGCCTCCCCCTGAGATGGGGGTCTGTTTACAACCCCTGTGCAGATTGTGGTGCTATTTCCAGTCTCTAAGGTGACCCACAATGCCTCCTGTCCTCCCTGTTTGCTCTTTTATTCCATTGCTTTTATCCCTTCCCTTACATAGAGAGCTACTCTTCCCCCTCTTCTACCCTCCCTGTCCCTCCTGTAGGTTGTGTACCATGGTATGTTAACATCCCAGTCATGGTTCTCTGTGTACCATGTTTCTGTGACTGCCTGCTATCCAGACATCCCTTTTTCTTCAAGGACACCAGTTCAGGGAGCTTGCTGCCCAGACTACGGGCATTGATACTCATTAACCTCCATTTCTTGATGGCCTTACCCCTTTTTGCCCCATCCCTGTCCTTATTGCCTTTGTCATTTTCTCCATTTACCCATGCCCTTCTCCCTATCAATGTCTCTATCTCGGTGTTTACCTCACTAACTACCTTGATTTTTTGGGGGAGGGGCTAGTATTTCCCTGCTCCTTTCCAGTGCCTCCCTCCTTGGCTAGTTTAAATGCTTGCCAGTGAAGCATTTAAACCTGTCACCTAGGATCCTGGTTCCCCTCCTAGACAGATGCAGACCATCATGCCAGTGTAGTCCTGCATCACTCCAGGTGGACCCCCAGTACCCAATGAAGCCAAACCCCTGAGCTCTGCACCAGTTTTTCAACTACTGATTAAATCCCATGATGTGGAGCACCCTAGCCTTACTCATGCCATAGACAGGCAGCACCTCTGAGAAGGTTACCGTGTATGCTACTTGTCTAAGGCCCTTTCCCAACTCCACAAACTCTTCCTGCACTGCTCTGATCCCTTTCTCAGCCAGGTCATTTGTCCATAGGTGGACAATGACATCCAGCTCCCTCCCCCATGCAGCTGCTCCCACGATCCTCAGGATTCACTCCCTGTCTTTCCAAGCCATGGCGCCAGGCAGGCACCTTACCTCCCTCTCCCCTTCCTCCCCCAGTTCTACCTTCCTAACAATGGAGTCCCCCACCAGGAGTTGTTTCCTTCCCCATGGGGTCCCATGCCACCCTCCTGTGGGTCTCCCTTGTGAAGGTTCCCAGCATCCTCCTTGGTCTCCACTGTGGGGGCCTCCATAGAGGAACCACACTTTGCCAGAACAACATATGAATTGTGGAGAGGTACAGCTGGAGGGATGCACCTCTGTTTCACCATCCTCACCCTCCCTGAGCCCACTGTGGTTCAACCGCTCTTCTTTCTTGGCAATCCTGGCCGCGTGGAGGATGACAACGGTAAAGCTGACATATTGAACAGGTATTTCTGCTCAGTCTTTACTGAGGAAGAGGAGGGTAATGGGTCTGAAGGGAGTACAAGGGGTGAGAATGGTGCAGAAATGGACACAAGTCCCTTTACACGAGAAAGGGTCCTGAAGGAACTGGAAGTAATAAGAGTTGATAAAGCAATGGGGCCAGATGGGTGCACCCTAGGGTCCTTAAAGAACTAAGAGAGGTGGTGGCTGAACCTCTGGCTATCCTGTTTAGCCGATCACTGGAAACAGGGGAGGTACCCAAAGACTGGAGGACAGCAGATGTAGTCCCCTTATACAAAAGTGGGAACAAAGAGAAGCAGGGAACTACAGACCAGTCAGCCTCACCTCGGTAGTGGGGAAGATCATGGAAGCACTACTGAAGGAGAGATTGGTGGAACATCTGGTTGTCAATGGACTACAGGAACCAAGGCAGCATGGTTTCACCAGGGGAGGCCTGTCAGACCAACCTCATTGAATTTTTTGACTGGGTGACTAGGAGGTGGATCAGGGGAGGGAAGTGGACATGGCCTATCTGGACTTCAGCAAGGCCTTTGACACTGTGCCACATAGAAGACTATTACACAAACTGGGGAATATGGGTGTGGGCAGGACAGTAGTGTGGTGGGTAGGTAACTGGCTGGGTGGCAGGACACAGAGGGTGGTGGTAAATGGCTGTCACTCCACAGAGGGAAGAGTGACCAGTGGGGTACCACAGGGATCAGTGCTGGGACCGGTCCTATTCAACATCTTCATCAGTGACATTGCGAGACCTAGAAGGCAGAATTTCACTGTTCGCTGATGACACAAAGCTCTGTAATAGAGTAGACACCCCAGAGGGTGTAGACAGAATGAGAAGCGACCTGCAGAAACTTGAAGAATGGTCAGGGGTTTGGCAGTTGAAATTCAATGCAAAGAAGTGCAAGATAATGAATATGGGGACAAAACCCTGGCACAATATATCAGTTGGGGGTGAGGATATAGCATGCACCAAGCAGGAAAGGGATCTTGGGGTTGTCATCTCTGATGACCTCAAGGTAGGGAAACAGTGTGACAAGGCAGCAGGTAAAGCAAATAGGATGCTGGGATGTATAGGCAGGGGCATCACCAGCAGGAAAAGGGAGGTCATAATTCCGCTATTCAAGACACTAGTGAGGCCCCACCTGGAGTACAGTGTACGGTTCTGGAGACCATACCTACGTAAGGACATAGACAGGGTAGAGAAGGTTCAGAGGAGGGCAACAAAGATGGTGCATGGATTGCATCACAAGTCCTATGAAGACAGGTTGAAGGAACTGAACATGTACTCCCTGGAGGAGAGGAGGGAGAGAGGGGATATGATAGAGACATACAAGTATCTTACAGGGAGGAACAGGGTGCAGGAAAACACTATTTTTAAGTGAAAAGATGTTCCAGGACTAGAGGGCATGGGATGAAGTTGGAGGAGGACGATTCAGAGGAAACATGAGAAAGAATTTCTCACAGAACGGGTGGTGGACAAGGGAACACCCTGCCAGAGGAAGTGGTGGGGGCTGAAACAATCACAGGATTTAAGAATGCATGGGATAGACATAAAGGAATTCTGGAGGTCAGGGGTAAGGGGCAACAGACTTCTAGGAAAACAAACTGAACTTACAAGCTCAAATGGGCAGACTGGGTGGGCCATAGGCCCTTATCTGCCGACACTGTCTATGTATCTATGTATCTCTGAGGCAACGGTGGTGGCTCTGGTGGTCCCTGGGTGGGAGAAGATGTCCCCCAAATCCTGGCCTACTCAGCCTGGCGATGAGCAACCTACTCCCTCAGCCCAGAGAAGTGCCTGCAGGTGGGACAACACCTCATCCTCTAGAACGTCTCCTGGAAGACTGTTGCTCCACAGCCACTACACCGCACCACTCCCATCGTGTCTTATTTCTGGCTCCTTAACTGTTGTTTTGAATACTTACTCTTTCTTCAGTTTATTTATTTAATTTTATGTTTTTTCTCTCTACTTACTTACTACCTCCATGCCCTTTAAGCTCCTGAACTTCCTGGTCTGAGACAAGACGTTCCTATATTTCTCAGTAGTCTCCTTACTTGCTCAGAGTCAGACCTCCAGCAGCTAGGAGGGACAGAGAGCTACTCTTTTCCTTCTAAGATGGTGAGTCTTTTGTGGCTCTGTGATCACTCCCTTTCTGCTCCCAAACAGGAAGTCCCTGTTGTCAGTCAAATCCTGTGCCTATAAAAGTAGAACTGGCTAAGGTTGGGGGCAATGAGGGGAGGGAAGAAGGGCAATATAGTCCCAGTAGAGAAGTATAGTTATAACAACAGCTCCTTCCTCTTGCCGTTCTCTGCCTTTTCTCTGCCAGAAGCTATCTAGGTCCTCTCTGATACTATCTAGGCCCCCATTAGTAAGCATATTAGCATCTCAGATTGGAGACGGTTGATATGTCCCAGCTCAGTACTACCTCCACCTTCTGGGACACATGGCTGCTGCCATTCACACTGTCCCTCATGCCAGATTACATATGCAGGTCCTCCAATGGATGCTGAGGGTCCAATGGGATCAAACAACAAATGGTTTCAAAGCCCAAGTCCTGATCTCATCTCCAGTCCTTTGCGAATTACAATGGTGGATGTCTCTGGATCACCTTTCATGTGGTATTCCATTCTAGGCTCCCATTCCTTGTCTCATTTTGACCACAGATGCCTCCCCCCATGGTTGGGGAGCCCATCTGGAGGTGTTTCAAACACAAGAGAACTGGAACAAACTGGCAGCACACTTACATATCAACATTCTAGATATGAGAGTGGTTCTGTATGCCTTACAGGCTTTTGAAACTCTCCTTCCCTAGGGTTGTCTACAAATACAGTCAGACAGTTCCACCGTTGTTCTTTATCTGAACAAACAAGGAGGCACCCATTCTTATCCACTATGTAGGAAATCAATGAGAGTGTGATAGTGGGTAATCCAAAGAGAGATACACCTCACAGCAGTGCGTGTCCCGGGAGTAACAAACACTCTGGCAAATGCACTAAGCAGATACAAATTTGGAAAACATGAATTGGAGATTCTCCAGGTCATTCTGTACAATGTCTTCCTCTTGTGGGGTCATCCAGATGTGGACTTGTTCACCATTCCACATGATTCCAAACTGCCTCACTATTGCTCGCTAAAGCCCAGTCCTGGAGCTTTATGACTGGACACGATATCTTATTCCTGGACAGGAAGATTTCTTTATGCCTTCGCTCTTGGTTCTACTCAGACTAATCAGAGACAAAGCTTCCATGATTCTCATTGAGCCCCTGTGGCCAAGACAGGTTTGATTCCCATTGTTACAACAATTGACTGTCCTGGACCCTCATCCACTTCAAATTTGCCCTGCCCTTCTGTTCCAGACCAGGGGTTCCCTTCTTCCGCCCAACCAAAGATCCTTGCATCTGCATGCCTGACTCCTGAGGACATAGTCCTTTCTTAGTTTCAGATCTCCCCAAGAGTAGCAGAGGTTCTCCGTGTGGCCCACAAACCTTCCACTTGATCTTCTTATTCTATGAAGTGGAACATTTTTTTCATCTGGGCTATAGATCATAATATGGACCCATATTCCTGTCCCCTGCAATGCAAACTGGACTATTTACTATTTCTGTCAGATGGTGGCAACAAATATTCCTCCATTAAAGTCTATCTGTTGGCCATTTTGGCTTTTCATGTTTTTGTAGAAGATAAACCTTTACTCATCTACAACTTATGAAAACCTTCTTGAAAAGAAATCTTCATCTCAAACCCCCTACATGAGACCCAGTCCCCCCCCATAGGACTTGAATTTTGTTCTTGAAAAACTTATGTTACATCCTGCTGAGCCTGCAGCCTCATGTGAGCTGTGATTTCTCTCCTGGAAAACTATATTTTTAGTTGCAACTATGTCAGGTCGACGTATTTCAGAATTACACACATTGATGTGCATGGAACCCTACCTGATTTTTTACAAGGATAGGGTGTCCTTACCCACTAATCCTACATTTTTGCTGAAAGTGGTATCTGAATTTACTTAAAATCAGGCCATACTCTTACCGGTGTATTATGCTGAGCTTGCTAATCCAGGAGAATCCTTGCTCCACACATTAGATGTCCATAGAATGTTACAATATTACCTTCTTTGCACCAAGTCTTTGTGCAAATCTACACAACTTGTTGTTTCTTTTGTCCCTGGAAAAGAGGGCATTCCTGTTTCCAAGCAGTGCTTGTCCACTTGGCTGGCCAACTGCGTTACATTGTGTTATAATAAATACAATAAGCCACTCACAGGGGTGATGAGGCCTCACTGAATGAGGGTTATGACTGCCTCAATGGCATGCTTTAGAGGTGTTTCAGCAATTGATATTTGTGAGGCTGCTACCTGGTCCACTGTACATACCTTCACTAAGCATTACTGCCTGGACATTGCACCCAAAAAGCAGGACTAATTTTGGCGGGGCCATCCTTCAGGGACTCTTGTCCTAAGTGATTATGTTTCCTGCCTCCTCCTCATTTGCCTCCTAACTGCTGGTGACTCATTCCTATAAGTGTGACCTGCTGCAAGAGATTTTCTCAAGGAAGATAGTGCAGTTGCTTAAGAACTTACCACAACAGTAGATCTTTGAGCGACTATCTTGCAGCAGGTTATGCTGCCCCTCTCTCCATCCCCCTTACTTCCTGTTTCAAGAGGGTGACCTGCTCCTTCTTTTTTGCAATGCAGAAATTGTCTCTAGGGGCTCCTTGCTGAACCTCAGTTCCCCTCAGATGACCGGCCAACTCATTTGTCTCATAAACAGTCGCTGAGGTGGAAAAGAACCGAGGAGCTTCTGGGACTGCCCCCTTTTATACCTGCCAGGATACAACACGTGGTGTCATCATGGGGTGGTCCCAGGTCAACTGCTGATAAATCATCTGATTGGAATGATGCCTACAGCTGGATAGTCCTATAAGTGTGACCTGCTGCAAGAGATTCTCTCAAAGATCTGCTGTTTCAATAAGTTCTTACACAACTGTACTATGTATTTTATTCATATTCATTCCTGAACACTATATAAATGCACAAGTTAGGTTTTGTTATTAAAGCCATAAAAGCAAGGAAATGCTTTGTTAGGGTTGTTTGTACCCTAACTCCGCCTACCCCATCGCCACCCCCCACACCTGTGAATCCCTCTGATCTGAACTGAATACCAAAGTACAACCCAGGTTTCCAGCATATGTTTTAACACCAAATACAGCAATACATGTATACTATGGTAGCCCTGAAGTGCAAAGCACAAACCAAAAAAGTGAAAGCCAATCAAATAAGTAAAGCAACAACCAGAAAATAAAATGCAAACAAAATATGTAAAGCAGTAAAACGAAATGTAAAGTGTGTTGCTACAAAACTAATGTAACACAGCAAAACCAAATGTAACGTCCAACCAAAAGCAATGACAAATGCAACACAAAACAGTGAAGTCCATTTAAAAATGATGAAGTTATAAAAAATATTAACACAACTGAAACATGAATGCAAACAAATTTAATATAACATAACAAAAAAGTGAATGCAAACAAAAGAGCATAGCACAACTAAAAAAATGAATGCAAACAAAAAAGCATAGCTCAATAAAAAAGTGAATGCAGTCAGCCCGGTGGCGCTGAGGGTTGAGGCGCTGGACGCCACACCTCACTCCATGCCGGCGACCTGGGTTTGGGAGCGGACTTGGGTCGTTGGTGGGTCAGCCGGGGGGTGGGTTGAGCTTGGCGGTCAATGACAGCTCACCTTCTCCGGGGAGGTTACGGCCACTGCCAAACACTTCTGTCTGACTCGGTGGAGGCTCGGAGTACTACAAGCCCTGATTGCAGGGGAATAAGTGGTCGCTTTACAGCGCAGGAGTCGGCACTTGTCGCCTTGACGTCACAGGGCTACACACTGTAGGGGAGGGGAGAAAAGAGGAAAAACACCTGCTGGCTCCAGGAAGACTGACTTCCCAGAGTGTGCCTCCAATGTGCCCCACTCACCAAGGCCACCATGTCGGCCTGACGAGATGTTGGATTACGGGGCGATGGACCCCACCTTGTCCCCGCTCAGGAGGAAAACCGAAGCTCCACGGAGGAAGAGAGGTAAGTCCTGGTGGGTGCGAGGTAGGAGGATGACTCAATGGATGTCCTGATGGGTCGGGGCCAGCAGGTAGTAGGGAGAGATAAAGAGTGAATGCAAATGAAAAAGCATAGCACAACTAAAAAATGAATGCAAACAAAAAAGCATAGCTCAACATAAAAGTGAATGCAAACAAAAAAGCATAGCACAACAAAAAGATGAATGCAAGCAAAATGTAAATCAAGAATCCAAGGGTCGGCTGGTACCTCAAAATGCTTGTCCAAAAGAGTAATTGCAAATGAATGCATCCTGCGCCAGGTATCCCCTGTTGTCCATTGGCACCCTTACCCTATCACTTGTCAAGGACACACTACTTGCCAAGGAGTCACTCATATGTAGAGGCAATCTGTTCTGTCCCAAGCCAGTCATTTCCCATTGCCCAGTGGCACACATCCTCCTGCACCTTATCTCCATGCCATGCAATTCCTCATGCCCTGTGGCATCCTCTTACCACATGTCCAATCTGTATCAACCATTCAGTGCATGCCCAGTAGCACCACCTCCCTCTTTCTATCATCTGACAAGCATTCACTAGGGTCATAGGGCTACTCCCTCACCCAACTCCATGCCAAGCACACCCTGGTGTATGGTATCAGTCCCCACCCTAACCTCATCAAGGACCAAGCAGTCCTTGATGTCCAGTGACACTACCATCACTTACTCTCCATGATTTTCAATGGCACCTTCTCCCTTCTCTATCCTGCACCAAGAACATTGTGGTGTTTACTGGAACCCCTTCCCTTCCACTTCCCCATGCTATGAACTCTCAGGTACCTGGTGACACCCCTCCTCCCCCATTCAGTGTTAAACACTCCTAGAATCCATTGGCACCCCCCCTTCCAAGCCAAAAACTCACTTTCACTGGTGTCCATTGGCACTCCTCCCTTCCTCCCTGGTCCCATTCCATTCAAAATATTCCCTGCTGTACAGTAACACCCCATATCTTTCTTCATCCCATGCCAAACCCTTTCCGGTATCCAATGGCCACTCCCTTACTCAGACCCATGCCAAGCACTCCCAGGTATCCAATTGCACACTCATGCGCACCCTGTCCCATGCCAAGTGGTCTCCAATGTCCAGTGGCACCCCTCCCTCACCGCATCCTATGCCAAGGACACTCTGATGTCCAGAATGTCATTCCATCACCCCAAGCACATGCAGTACCCCTCATCATATTCTATAGCAAGCACTACTTGGTGTCTAGTGGCCCCCTCCATTTTACACACAATTTTACACACAATGGCCGCAATTCACAAACAGGTAGGTTTCCCATGAAAAACATGCATAACCTGCCCATGCAGTTCCACACCTATGAACAGGTGTGTGGTGGCCAACATTTGTGGTCACTGACCACTGTACACCTCCTGTCCACAGACACTCTCCCTGGCATGCTAGTGCATAGGGGCAGACCAGTGGACACAGGTGGACAGCCAGTGAGATACTTGTACCCAGTTCACTAGTGGATCTCCGTAGTGTGGGGGTGTCTGGTAGTGATGTACTGGGTCCATGTCGGGGCATGGGGTGAGTGCCCGGCAGCCACCTCAGCCCCCCTCTTCCATGGAGCTGGTGGCATTGTGAGGGGATCAGCAACGCTTTGCCACTGTTAGTGGTGGCACTGTGATGGGGGTGCAATGGCTATGCCTGTGTCCCCCTGGCACTGAGGATGCAACCCAGAATGGCGCATATTGTGATTATGAATGGGCACCCCCCTGGCATGCCCTGGTCCCACCTTTGGTGTGGTGCACTGCGGTGGGCTGGGAATCATTTGCACAGGGTACTAATGTGCCCATTACTGAATGCCATGGGGGATGCACAGAGCACCACTGAGTGGCATTTGTTGTTGGGAATGCCTACGAGTTGCCCTTGCACATCACATAGACATTGATGAATCATAGCCAATATGTTGGCACAGCCAAAGAACTCTTTTCACACATGATATTCATGTCTTGGGCAGACTCGATGAACCACAGGTCCCCTTCTGCTGTCATCTTCTATGTTTCTATATTTCTATATTCAAACACCATTACCATATGGTTCTGTCTTACATATGAACCTTTGACACACAGGAAAGCTATCAAACATGTCATAAAAATCAGTCATACAAAAAAAGACCAAAGAAAAATACACTGCAAAGATTTGAACTTTGTTCTGTCATAGACCAGAAGTGCCAGCCACCAGTGCGTTTTCTTGCAGTGCATAAAGTGCCAATGAAGTCTGCACTCACTTAATAACTGAATGACCACACACATACTCACTGACGACCCAATAAATTATTGACTGACCTGCTCACTCAATAACCAGCTGACTCACTTACACACTCAGTCACTGACTGATCCACTCACTCAGGCACTGACATCCCATTCACTTAGTCACAGACTGACCCACTCATACGCCCAGTTACAGACTGACCACTTACACACTCAGTCACAGACTGATCCATTCACATACTTATTCACTGACCGACTCACTCACTCACTCACTCACTCACTCACTCACTCATTTTTCTACTCTCAGTAATAGTCAAGGCAAGTACAGTATATATAGTACCACACTCAACCACAGTTAGAAATGGTAGAACATGCATTGACTGTGGTTGCTGATCATCGTAGTAAACAATTGTCAGCCTAGCTTTGTAATGGCATGGTCCACACTGGTCATCACAGAATGTTATTACATGATGATTGACCATACTGATGACAGATGTCACTTCTAAGTTCTCATTACCTAGCAGCTGGAAAGGGAACAGACATGCAACTGTAAAAGCAAGAGATGATGTGATATGCTTGCCTGCATCAGGTGTGGGGGGGGGGTACATTCAAGTACATTTCAAGGGTGTCCCACATTTTAGTGCAGAAAAGTTTACAGGTACATCCTCCTACTCATTAAATATTTTACATTGTGCCACCCCCATTTTAAAGTCCACTCCCTCATCTCATTTTAAATATACTGCACTCCATTCCCGCCACTACATTTTAAAAATACTGTACATTTGTAGTGCCCCAGAGTTTGTGGTGCCCTCCAAAAATGGGCATCCAGGTGCTGCAAGGCTGGCTAGGGAGTTAGTTGTGCCCTGGGTAGGAAGGTGTCCCTGTTTTGTACCCTAATGTTAGGTGCCACAGTCATAAGTGCACCTAGGTTAGGGAAGGGAAAGGGAAAGAAAATATTGTTTAACCAGGAGTAGCACACTAAGCTGAAACTTGTTTCCAGATGTGACCTGGGAGCACGAGGAAGTTAAGTGACTTGTTCAGGATCACACATTATGCACCTAGGTAGCTGTGAAATTCAAACCCTGGTCTCCAGATCTGCAGCTCAGAGCCTTACCCCACTGCATTATAGTACCTTCTTAGGTGCCCCCACCCAGAAATGCAAAGCCTCAACTTGGATGTGTTTTAAAATGTTTAATTTCTGCTTGTCTTCCCTGCCTGCAGATTTGTACAGCCCCCCCAAGTTGCCTTATTCCGGGAACCTGCTCTCGTGAGTTCCAGTCATGAGGGCAGACAGGCAGGAAAGGGCTTGAGAGGATTCCAGGACAAAATCCTCAACCTGTTTGAATGACTACAACTGTTCAGTTCATCACTGGAGTGAAAGTAAGCAGCAGCATCGAGTGAGGGAGAGCAATCAGCCGGTAGGGGCAGAGCCTAAAGGGAGGGACTGACCTCAAGTTCCTGCATCCCTTCTGAGTCCCGGCCAGTCCAGCAGGTCAGCGGCTCCTCCTCTTTGCTCCCCAGCAGTTGACCCAGCTCTGTGGCAGTGATGTAGTCCCATTGAGAGGGGTGGTGGTGGCAGCAGCAAAAGGCCAGCTCCTCCATCATCAGCACCAGTCAGCAAAAGTCAGAGGAGATGAGCAGGAGGAGGTGGGTCCAGGCCTCCCACATTGCTCTTTCAGCAATCCCAGCCCTGAAGGAAGTGGGTTACAGGATGAGTGGCAGCAGCACTGCAGGCGGGTGCAGGCTGCCATCCATTAAACCAAACTGTTTTTTTTCTTTTATTAAAAAAAATAAATTCTGGGCACTTTCAGGCACCAACAGCAACAGCAATGTCTGGGCCAAGTAAGGCCCCAGAAATGGAGTACACATGGGGCCGAGTTGGGCAGAAGGCTCCATTGAGCCATTGAACAGTGGGGGTGGGCAAGGTCCCAAGAATAGACCACCCACGGGGCAAAGTTGAAGGAAGACTCCGTTGAGTCAGGGACTGTGGGGGCGGGCAAGACCCCTGTCATGGAACCCCTCCATGGGGCAACGTTAACAGGGAAGCCCCATAGACAGTAAGAGATGGGGCAAGAATTATTTAAATGATGTTCTGAATCTGGATAATTGCCCTGAAAGCCAGATTTAAAGGGGAAATGCAAAAGAGACAGGATTTAAAGGGGCAATGCACCCCACTAATGAACTGCGTTTTGCTTTCTTGTTTGCATTCATCTTTTAGTTGTGCTATGCTTTTTTGTTTGCATTCATTTTTGTGTTCACTTGTACGCATGTGCAAGGAACGTTTTTGGGACGGTACCTCATGTGCAATGTAGTGCTCAGTGTAGCGGGCGTAACCCTACTGCACCAATGGATGCGCAAGCTGTCTATGTCAGCAGTTTGGCTGCAGTGGTCTTCAGCTAAAAGAAAAGCACTGCTGCAATCAGTGGTGGTAATGTGTGTGTATTTAGCATATTGACATCCACCGGCTGCTAATGAAATACCTCCCGCTTCCTCCCTCTGCTGCTGTCCTGCCCGTTCCCTCATTATTGTAATCCCCCCAAACACATTGTATGTGCTGATGGGGTGACCAATCCCCGTCGGCTCCAGGCCCCCCCCAACAAACACCCAGGTGGCATGCTGGGAGCCCAACCGTGCATGCCCATTGTCCCTGTAAGTGGGAAAACTGTCCTGTGATGTCTTTTGTTTTTTTAAAACCTGTGAAAACAGAAAATTATACCTCATTGTGTCCTGTGCCCCTTCCCCAACCTGCACTCACCCTATGCGCACCCTACCTCCCCCTCACCCCATACTTACCTCTGGAGCTCAGCGAGATGATCTTCGGTGGAGTGGAAACATGTCTGCACTCTTCAAAGCCGACCGCGAACTGAAGAAATGCCAGTAAGCTGTATAATGGCATAAATGTTTTTTTTTTCAACTTAGGTGAATATCTCTTCTATTTTTGCAAATTTTAGCACCAAATTTTCAACATGGGGTCCTTGGGACCCTATCTCATGAATTCAGTTACTGTCATTTGGTTATTCGGTCCAGAAAGGTGATTTCACAGTCAGAGCGAGGAATCACCTTTTGGGACTGATTAATGAAATGACAGTGTCACTGTTCATGAGATGGGCTCCCAAAAAGCCTATGTTGCAAATCTGGTGAAAAAATTCCAAAAAAAAGACTGTGTTATGAGCGTGCTTTGCACAGTTTCCATGCACACTCGTAACTTCAAGAATTTGTAATATTTTCACTCTGTATTTTCAACATTGTCATTTTTTCACACCTCCTTATGAACAGTACAGCTGTTATTTTTCACATCCTAGCCGAAATGTGTTTTTGCACATCCTCCGCACAATGGCGTGGTCGCAGGGGGAAATCAATGTTTGGGACAGATTACAAAAATCACAGTGACACTGTTCATGAGGGGAGGTCCCAAAATGCCTATGTTGAGAATTTGGTGACAAAAGTCCACAAAATGACTATGTTATGAGCGTGCATTGCGCAGTTTCCACGCACACTTGTAACTTAGAGAATTTATAATATTTTCACTCCAGATTTTCAACATTGCCATTTTTGCACACCTCCTTATGAACAGTACAGCTGACATTTTTCACATACTGCTCAAAATGTGTTTTCACACATCTGGCGCACAGTGGTGCAGTCGCTGTAGGAAATCAATGTTCGGGGCAGATTAAGAAAATCATAGTGACACTGTTCATAAGCAGAGGTCACAATATGCCTATATTGAAAATTTGGTAAAAGAAGTCCACAAAATGACTGTGTTACGAGCATGCATTGCGTAGTTTCCACGTACGCTCGTAAGTTCAAGAATTTTTAATATTTTCACTCCAGATTTTCTACATTGCCATCTCTTCACACTTCCCTATGAATGGTGCAGCTGTCATTTTTCACATCATGCCCAAACTGTTTTCACACATGTGGCACAGAATGGTGCAGTCGCTGTGGGAAATCAACATTCAGGACAGATTAACAAAATCACAGTGCCACTGTTCACGAGCAGAGGTCCCAAATGCTTTTATGAGGTGGGGGTCAGAAAAAGGCCATGCTGAAAATTTGTAGTGCAAATACCAGCAAACACCCGGGGTGTTAGGGTAAAGTACCATAAGTGCCAAACACCACTGCAAATACCTGCAAGTGAACGTTCGACATTGACAAATGATTGTTTAGTTGTGCTATGCTTTTTTGCTTGCATTCATCTTTTGGTTATGTGATACTTTTTTGTTTGCATTCATTTTTATGTTTGCTTGCGCATGTGCAAGAAACATTATGTGACATCTTAGGAGAGAAGCGGGTTGGGGAGCAGCAGCAGTGTGGCATCCAACAGAAGCAGTTCATTTGAAGGCCTGGCCGTGGTGCACCAATGGAGGCACGGTGTGCTGATGACACTGGCTTCCAGAAGGAGCAGCAAGTTGTAACATTTTCACTGCAGCAATCATGGGCCACCTCGTCATTGCAGCGTCAGCGATTTGCTGCAATGAGGGAGTGACCCGTCATTGCTGGGCGGAACATTGCTAGTGCGATATTGTTTATGAACACAGCATCGCCTTGCCACCATGTTCACAAACAATATCAAATGGCCCCAGTGCCAAGGGGGTGCCAAATCCCCCTCAGCAGCATGTGCCCCTCTCCACAGAAGTGTGTTTTTGCCGACAGGGGCCCCAATCCCTGTCGGCATCCATCCCCGGTGATGACTTGCTGATGGGGGAGCCCAGTCCCCATAAGCAGTATGTTTCCCCTCCCTGTTTGATGTGCCAATGGGGGAGCCCATTTCCCATCGGCATCAGCCCCCCCAAAGAGTTACCGGAGGGCCTGAGGGGGTGTCCAATCCCTGGCTCTTGCGCTCCGCCACTTTTGTACCAATGGGGTGCCCAACCCCCCATCAGCTATACCCCCCCAACAAAAATAGTCAGGTAGCACACTGGGAGCCCACCCCACCATGCCCAATGCCCCTGCAAAGGAAAAACTGTCCCACAATGTTTTTATGTTGCTTGCACGCATGTGCAAGAAACATAGTGCCATCATCTGAGTTTTTGGAGGTGTGGCAGCCCTCTTCCAATTCAGTCAGTGTTGTTGCAGGTGCGGCCACAGTTCTCCAATCAATGCTGCAGCTGTCTATGACAGCAGTTGAAAATGCAGTGCCGTACAGTTGAAAGGGAGAGCTTCGCTTCAGTGAGCAGCAAAAAGATTGCATGCTCATGTGTGCTCCCACCACATACACACACAAGCACGCATACTGTGTGTTCGTGCTTCCCCCCATGCACACACTGTATAGACGATGGAGGTAACCAATCCCCTGTCAGCTGTGCTACACTCCCCCCAACAGAGTTCCAGGTGCCACGCTGGGATCCCACCCCAGTGTGGCAGCAGTCTGTATGGTCAATGAGGGTGACCAATCCCCCGTCGGCTCTGCTGTTTCCCCCCCCCGAGACTATCGGGTGCCATGCTAGGAGCCCACCCCAGCATGGCAACAGGTCCTATGGCCGATGTGGGTCCCCAGTCCCCCATCAGCTCCACTGCCCCACCTCAAACAGCCTTCCAGCTGCCACACTGGGAGCCCACCCCAGCGTGGCACAAGTCCAGCATCCCAGTCCCGCGTCATCTAAGAAAAAAAAACCTAAAAGAAAAATTCTCCCCTCACAGACTGTCTTGACCTCCTCCACCACCCGCACCCAACCTCTGTGCATCTACCTCACCACACCCCCACTTCACCCCATACTTACCACTGGAGTGTGGCGTGATGATCTTCGGTGGACCGGGAACACATCTGCACTCTTCAAAGACAACCGCAAACTGAGGAAATGCTGGTAAGCTGTATAATGGAATAAATAGGATTTTTTTCAACTTTACTGCTTATCTCATGCATTTTGGGGAATTTTTTCACCAAATTTTCAACATGGGGTTTTTGGGACCCCACCTCATGAATTTTGTCACTGTCATGGTGTTAATCTGCCCTGAAAGGTGATTTCGCTGTCACTGCATGGAACCACCTTTCAGGACTGATTTATAAAATGACAGTGTCACAGTTCATGAAGTAGGCTGCCAAAAACCCTATGTTGAAAATTTGGTGAAAAAATTCCCCAAAATGACTGTTTTACGAGCATGCGTTGCACTGTTCCTACGCATGCTCGTAAGTTCACAAATTTTTAATACGCTCACTCCAGATTTTCAACATTGCTTTTTTATCACACCTCCTTATGAGCAGTACAGCTGCCATTTCTCACATCTCACCCAAAATGTGTTTCCGCGCATGTAGTGCATAATGGCGCAGTCGGTGCGTGAACTCAATGTATGGGACACATTGAGAAATCACAGTGACACTGTTCATGAGCAGAGGTCTTAAAATGGCTATGTTGAAAATTTGGTGAAAAATTCCTAAAAATGACTGTTATACAATCGTGCATTGCGCAGTTCCTACGCACGCTCATAATTTCACAAATTTTTAATATTTGCACTCCAGATTCTCAACATTGCCATTTTACCACACAATGGCTATGTTGAAAATTTGGTGAAAAATTTCCTTCAGCAGTTCTGCAATGTTACTAATGAAGACATTGAACAGGACTGGCCCCAGGACCGATCCCTGCAGCACCCCACTGGTCACCCCCTCTCCTTTGACTGCACCCCATTTACCACCACTCTCTGCCTCCTGTCTGTTAGCCAGTTTCTAACCCAGTTTACCACCCTTTTCCCCCATGCCCAGCCTACCCAGCTACTTTATCAGCCTCCTATGTGGGATGGTGTCAAAGGCTTTGCTGAAATCAAGGTAAGCATTGTCCACTGCCCCACCTTGATTCACTTCCTTTGTCACCCAGTCAAAGAAATCAACCAGATTTGTCTGACATGATGTCCCCAGGAAAGACTCAGTGCACGTCTTGGGAGGAAGGCATTGAACTATCACTTCCAAATGCCTAAACAGCACATACAAGCAAGGAACATTCGGCATTGACAAATGCTTGTTTTATTTTGTTTTAAAACCTGCAAAGCAAAAACGGTCCTTCGAGGTCTCCCAGACCCCTTCCCCCACAACCCACGCCCATCCACTGTGCATCCTGCCTCCCCACACACCCCTCACCCCATACTTACCTCTGGAGTCTGGCACGACGATCTTCGGTGGATTGGGAACACGTCTGCACTCTTCAAAGCTGACCGCAAACTGAGGAAATGCCAGTAAGCTGTATAATGGGAGAAATAGGGTTTTTTCAACTTTGTTGCATATCTCAGGCATTTTTTGGAATTTTGGAACCGAATTTTCAACATGGGGTTTTTGGGACCCCTCCTCATTAATTCAGTCACTGTCATGGCGTTAATCAGTCCCAAAAGGTGAATTCATGGTCACTGCGTGGAATCACCTTTCCGGACTGATTAACAAAATGACAGTGCCAGTGTTCATGAGGCGGGCTCTCAAAAAGTGTCTGTTGCAAATTTGGTGGAACAAATCCAAAAAATGAGTGTTTTACAAGCGTGCGTTGCGCAGTTGCTACGCACGCTCGTAAGTTCACAAATTTGCAATATTTTCAGTCCAGATTTGCAATATTGCCATTTTTCTGCACCTCCTTATGAACAGTAGAGCTGTAATTTTTTACATTCTGGGCAAAATGTGTTTTCGCACTTGTGGCGCAGAATAGTGCGGCCGATGTGGGAAATCTGTGTTTGGAACACATTATGAAAATGACAGTGACACTGTTCATTAGCAGAGGTCCTAAAATGCCTACGTCAAAAATTTGGTGACAAAAGTCTATAAAATGACTGTGTTATGAGCGTGCGTTGCGCAGTTTCCTCGCACGCTCGTAACTTCGCACATTTGCAATATTTTCACTCCAGATTTGTAGCATTGCCATTTTTCTACACCTTCTTATGAAGAGTACAGCTGTCATTTTTCACATCCTGGCCGAAATGTGTTTTCGCACTTCCAGCGAAGAATAGCATGGTCGCTGTGGGAAATCAGTGTTCGGGATGCATGAAGAAAATCACAGTGAAACTGTTCATTAGCAGAGGTCCTAAAATGCCTATGTTGAAAATTTTGTGACAAAAGTCTATAAAATGACTGTGTTATGAACGTATGTTGTGCAGTGTTCACGCACGCTCGTAACTTCGCACATTTACAATATTTTCACTCCAGAATTTCAACATTGCCGTTTTTCCGCACCTCCTTATGAACAGTACAGCTGTCATTTTTCACATCCTGGCCGAAATGTGTGTTTGCACTTCTGGCACAGAATAGCGCAGTCGCTGTGGGAAATCAGTGTTTGGGACACATTACAAAACTCACAGTGACACTGTTCATTAGCAGAGGCCCTAAAATGCCTATGTTGAAAATTTGGTGGTGAACGTCCATAAAAATGACTGTGTTATGAGCGTGCATTGTACAGTTTCCACTCATGCTCATAACTTCGCACATTCATAATATGTTCACTCCAGATTTTCAACATTGCCATTTTTCCGGCCCTCCTTATGAACAGTAGAGTTGTCATTTTTGACATCCTGGCCGAAATGTATTTCTGCACCTGCAGTGCAGAGCAACATGGTCACTGTAGGAAATCAGTGTTGGGGGCACATTAAGAAAATCACAGTGACACTGTTGATTAGCAGAGGCCGTAAAATGCCTATGTTGAAAATTTGGTGATGAACGTCCATAAAATGACTGTGTTACAAGCATGCGTTGCACAGTTCCCAGTCATGCTCATAACTTCACACATTTGTAATATGTTCACTCCGTTTTTCAACATTGCCATTTTACTGCACCTCCTTATGAACAGTACAGCTGTCATTTTTCACGTCCTGGCCGAAATATGTTTTTGCACTTCTGGCGCAGAATAGCGTGGTTGCTGTGAGAAATCAGTGTTCAGGACACATCAAGAAAATCACACTGACACTGTTCATGAGCAGAGGTCCTACAATGCCTATTTTGAAACTTTGGTGGTGAACATCCATTAAATGACTGTGTAATGCTCATGCGTTGCACAGTTTCCACATACTGTTTGCTTGGATGTGCGAGCACTTTTTATATTCCCAGTACAGCTGTTCAACATTGCCATCTCTTCACACCTCCCTGTGGATGGTATAGCTGTCTTTCTTCACATCCTGTCCAATCTGTGTTTTGTTCATGTGGCACAGAATGGCACTGTCGCTGTTGGAAATCAATGTTTGGGACACATAGACATAATCACAGTGCCACTCTTCATAGGTAGGCTCACAAAAAGACCATGTTGAAAATTTGTAGAATAAATACCAACAAACACCTGAGACGTCATGGTTTCTAACCATAACATCCTACCCTGTACAGAGTGACAGGCATCGGGGTGTGCTTTTGCATTGCCGACTGTGCTGCTTATGCCATCCCACCCCCACCTCCAGCCACTGACAGGTATCGAGGTATACCTTGCACTCTTCGGCCCCAGACTTCACCCCATTCTCCTATGCTGCACCCATTTCAGCATGTGTCCTTATGGAATGCAGTGACTGTAAAGCCAAACACCCTAAGGCACACCTCAACACATGTTGCTGTCTGCAGAATAGGATGATGTCACATGGGATGCCCGTCATGGCCGAAGACCCAAACACTTACCCCAATGCCTGTCTGTCTCTACAGGATGGAGGTGGGGTTGGCATGAACTTCAATACTTCACTGCCATTCCTATTCTGCATCTGTCTAACTTCATGTCCAATGCTAATACCAGCAAGCAAAAATTCGGAATTGACAAATGCTTGTTTAGCTGTGCTATGCTTTTTTGTTTGCATTCGTCTTTTAATTGTGCTATGCTGTTTTGTTTGCATTCACTTTTTAGCTGTGCTATGCTTTTTTGTTTGCATTCATTTCTTAGTTATACTATACTCTTGTTTGCATTAATTCTTTAGTTGTGCTATGCTTTTTTGTTTGCATTCACTTTTCTTGATATGCTATATTAAATTTGTTCACATTCATGTTTCAGTTGTGTTAATATGTTTATAACTTCATCATTTTTAGATAGACTTCACTGTTTTGTGTTGCATTTGTCATTTCTTTTGGTTGGATGTTACATTTGGTTTTGCTGTGTTACATTAGTTTTGTAGCAACACTCTTTACATTTTGTTTTACTGCTTTACATATGTTGTTTGCATTTTATTTTCTGGTTGTTGCTTTACTTATTTGATGGCCTTTCACTTTTTTGATTTGTGTTTTGCATTTCAGGGCCACTGTAGTATACCCCATGATGAACACTGCACTTGTATGTTGCAAGATACAAGGATGTGTCTGTGACACTCAACAACTTAATTACAGTAATATTTTAAAAACTATTAGTTAAAATAAACTTGAAGACTCAACCTTACACCCTACACTATCAGCCACACAAGTTTCAGACTTTACGTGCAACAAATTTTCTTATTTTTAATGCTCATTTTCTCCTATTTGACCCAAGTTCTGACTGCTAAGACCCACAGAACCCTAAGGCTTATCGTATGCAAGTGGATTCTTAATTACAAAAGTGACATACATCAGTTTTACAAAAATCCAGTTATGATAAATTTTGGGAAAAAATTAACTGTGCATGCACAAAAATGGTATCTTCCATGACGACATAAAAAACTATTTTTGTTGCTGTGTTGGTCCTTGTGATGGATCTTTTGTATGAAAATGGAAATTTATTTTCTTAAAATAATTTAAAATCTACAATTTTCCTAGTAAAGCTAAATTGCAAAGAATCATCCTTAGGCCAAACAGTAACTAACCTGAATGTTTCATTTGTTTTTAACTCTTAGCCATTTTTGTTCTATAGAAACATAGATATTGACAGAAGATAAGGACTGCTTGACCCACCTAGTCTGGCCATTTTAACTACCTACTATTAACACCTCAGACCCTACTTGATCTTTGGCTTTACCCCCCCCCCCTTTTCCTACATCTAAGGTTCCCTTATGCCTGTCACTCAAAAAATAACAACCCCACAGCAGAGTGTGCTCACAGGACAAATGAATAACACCCATCTCTGAAAGTCCAGCACCACTCACCACTCACCATAAACCAAGACCACATATGTTTATTTGAACAAAGCCATTTTATTGAAGGCAAAAAATATTAGTAGTGCTCTCACCCAAATGCATAGATAGCATAAGCTGGAAGGAAGAAGGCAGAACTCCACAAAACTTCAACCAGTTTCACTAAGGCCCCGTCCACACTACACCGCTTGCACCCGGTAGCGGATGCAATCAGTTATGGCCGCAGAGCGGTGCAGTGCATCCACACCTCGGCGGTGTCCGTTACGGGACCAGCACCGCTGGTCCACACATCGGGAGCCGGGCGACCGTTACAGCGGTGCCCAATCCCACAATGCAGCTCGCACTGTGCTTTGTGCCTGTAGGACCGTTACCGCAGTCCACACTACTGCCGTTAGCGGTACCAAGCGGACTGGTTTCATAACCGTTGTGGAAACCGCCTCATATATGGTTTCCATAACGGTTACGAAAACGCCTCCTGTAACGTTACCAGTGTAAATGCACGCCGTTACCGATGCGGTTTACACCCTCGGTAACGTTACAGAAGGGTTTTTGGGCTGCAGTGTGGACAGGGCCTAAGGCGTCATCAGGAAGTATTCCCACAGGTTTGGTAGCCTTGTTTTCAACAGAGGTTGCAACTCACATTAGTCAGATAGGTGATACACCTGTGGACCCTATTGAACCACTAGAACCCAACATAGTGGTAGCGCTTCATCAATTAGAAGCTAGCACTTTGAAGGAGAGAAAAGTCTTTTGGCACTGTACAACTTTAGAAGCTTATGTAAAAGTGAATCATGTTCTGAGGGGGGCTGCGTTATCATTAAATGGCAGGGAAATGGCAAGGAAAGAGATGGCTTGCAAATAGACTGGAAACAACAGTTGCAAGATGGGTCAATGTTGCTCGTACACTGTTTGATTACAGATTACATAGCACAACAGATTGAAATTAAAGAAAAAATGGAGGAAAATGGAGTTGGCATGCTCCAGGATGATCACCCACTGCTCTTCTGGCTCCCTGAACATCTGGATTTCTGTCCAGGGGTGGGGAAATCTGGTGCCCCTTTGCCTCAGCCCTGTCAAGGGGGGGACCCATGGAGGATTGCAGGGGTTGTCAGGCAGGGGAACAGGAGGTCGGAGATGAGTCTCTTCTAGGGAGGGACCAGAGCCACCTGCCAGGCTCCCAGAGTGATAAATAGATAATAGGAAAAAAAAGAAGAAAAAAAAAAAAGAGAGAGAGGGCAGTTGCCCCTGTGTTGTATGTCAAAACGGAATTGAGAAGAAATTACCAATGGTGAGTCTAGTAATATGTGCATTATTTTTGAACCTGTTATTAGTCCCCACCCCACAACCTCCACTGGCAGTCTGTCCCATGGCTCCACCACTCTCTCAATGAAGTAGAATTTCCTCATGTCACTCCTGAAGATACCACCAGTGAGTACCCATTCATGCCCTCTCATTAAAGCACTATGTTCCTGGTGGACTGGCCCTCACTGTTCGCTTTATTAACTTTCCTCAGGAACTTGTAAATCTCTATCATGTTGCCCCTCTCCCTCCTGGCCTTCAGCGTGTATATGATAAGGGTCTCAGCTTTTCCTCATAGGATCTTTCTTGTTAGCTTTGGATCATCCTGCTGACCCTGTGTTGTATGGACCCCAGCGTATTCCTGTCCTTTTTCAGATGTGGACTCCACCCAGTACTCTAGGTAGGATCGAAGCAGTGACATGTACAGGGCAGTATCACCTCCTTCCTCCTACTTTCACACCCTCTCTCAATGCTTCCCAACATCTGTGTTGCTTTGCTGTTTGCTTTTTTGCATTGACTGGATTGTTTGAGAGAGTCGCTAATCATGTCCCCTAAATCCTTTCACTCAGACATTGTGGCCAACCTTATTACTCCCATGCAGTACTCTGTATGTAGGTTCTTTTTTCCCCAGTGTTCATTACTTTTGGCATTAAATCTCAATTGTTGTATGTTTGACCATCTCCCAAGCCTCCCCAAGTCCTTTTACAGTTTCCTTGCCCTCTCCTCACTTTCTGCTCTGCCACATAGCTTTATGTCATCCACAAAAGGACACCTCTTGCTTTGGATGTCCTCGCATATATCACTTATGTACATATTGAACAGGACTGGTCACAGGAATGGCTCCTGCAACACCCCACTTGTGACCTCTAGTACTCTAACTTGACCCTGTTTACTATGTCCCTCAGTTTCCCCTTTCCCCCAACTGGCTACCTACCAATGGTACTAATTCCTTCCCTACTCTCAGATCCACTACCTTCTTCAGCAGCCTCCTGTGTGGTGTCAAATTGAAGGCCTTGTTGAAATCAAAGTAGAGCAAATCTACTGCCTACCCCTTCTCTACTGCGCTAGTGGTCCAGTCAAAAAATACTAATACATTGAACTGGTATGATCTTCCCACCACAAATCCATATTTCTGTAGTCTTGCAACCCTTTAGCATCTAAGTAATCAACTATGCTTTCCCTGACCAGGGTCTCCATCAGCTTACATGTGGTGGAGGTAATACAGATGAATCTGTAGTTTCCCAGGTCTTTCCTTCCCCAACCATGAAGTGAAATTATATCCACAAATCTCCAATCTCCCAGCACCTTACTTGTCTCCAATTAGTATCTAAGCAGCTCAGTCAGGGGCTGAACCAGTTCTGATCCTAATTCTCTGAGCACCCTTGAGTGTAAGCCATCTGGTCTTGGTGACATATACCATTAGGGCCGCACGCCCCTTCTTCACTCGGTTGACTGTGACCACTACCCACCACATTTCTTGTCTCCCCACCCCCCTTTGAAACATAAATAATAATTTATGTAAGATATTCAAGTGGCAGTGGGGTTCATCTGACTAGTTACTGAGTTATTTTACTCAGAAATAGTGGAAAATTTGGGACATGGAAACTACTGAGTTTTTTGAGGAATTGTAATTCCAAGCTGTGAGATCTGAGGTACATCTGCATAACTGCATCCCTGGAGAAATTGAAAAATAGAAACCTAGAATTTGCTGCAGAAAGAGACCATTTGGCCCACTCAATCTGCCCAGATGGTCCCTGTCTAGTCTGTCTCTGCAGACGTTAATTGATCTCTGGCAACCCTCCCTCCTCCCTGCCCATTTCCTAATTTTCCACTGTGTCTGTCCCATGCATACGTGAAGCCCCTGCCTCCCCCACCCACTGGTTTTGCTTCCACCACTTTTTCAGTGCAGCAGTACTTTCTCAAATTCCTCCTAAATTCCACTTCAAAGAAACAACTCTTCTTTCCCGTTCTAAAGGTAAAGCATCCCATCTCCATTACCACTGTTATGTATGTCCTCTTCTCTATGAGGGCAAATGCGCCTCCAGCCTTATTTTGGGACTCAAACCAGTACCCTGAGTCCCAAAGGCAGCAAAGACAACCACGCAGCTATAGAGAAACAGTATAGTGAAACAATGTTGAAGTTGTTGGCCCAGTGACTTTTTGCTAGTCTCCACCAGGATTTGACAAGCCGCAATATCGTCCACAATTACCCCTTTATACATCTCAAATCATGCCCCAGTGGTGCTGTTGATAGTCTGGGACTCAGAGCTCAACACATCCTCCTCCTGACAGCTCGAGTCCCTTCTTCTGAGAAATTCCTCTTTTCAGACAGAGGTCAAAGAGGCAGTAGTGGAGTATTTTAGATAACATTTTATAGGGGAACACTTCCACAGCAACATTCTGGGAAGCATTTAAAGCTACCCTTTGGGGCAGAAGTATGAACTTTGTGTCCAAGCAGTGAGGGAAGCTAAGGCAAAGGTTCTGGAAGTCTGATTGGCAGCTTAGGAGTATGTGTACAAACAAGAAGGCTCCAAAGCCATAGTTACTCTTCTTCTGGCCAACATTTCGGGGTTGTGAATGCAGTAAATTATGCTTTCTAGAAAAGTGGAATTAACACTATTTGGCACCAAACATAGGTACTTGGAAGGTGGAGGAAAGGCAAGAAAATTGCTAACATTTCAGCTCTACAAACAACAGGCTGAGAGATACATACATGTGCTGTGGAACTGCTATAGTAAGGTATATACCTCACAGAAAGGAGTCAACAAGGTGATGGCAGATTTTTATGCCTCCCTGTACTTCCCACAAGATCCCATTCTCATAGCCTACCACCACTTGTTCTCCTCTTACACATTACTTACCCTTTTGAAAGAAAAGACATAGTTCCTCAAAAGCCTCTTTCTGCAGAATCTCTTGCTACTGCCCTCAGTTCCCTTAGCACCAACACGGCCCAGGGGGAGACTGTCTCCCTGCAGACATTATACCAACTTCTGAACCAGACTGTAAGCCCTATCCTGCACAGTGCATATTCTGAAGCCAATGCAGCAGGACAGCTCCCACCATCTCTTAAAGAAGTGATAATGATGGTCCTCCCTAAAGAACAGAAATATGCTATGTTCCCTTTGCACTATCAACCAGTCTTACTAATTAATGCAGATGCCAAGGTCTTAGGGAAAGCTCTTTCAACCTTCCTAAAAACCATCCTTCTGACCCTTATTTCCCCTCTCATGTGGGTTTTGTAAAAGACCGGCTGAGTGCTGATGACCTCAGGGCATTGGTCACCTTGATGTATACAGCCAGCTCTATACCATTTCCCTTGGCAGCTGTAGCTATTGACTTTGGGAAAGCTTTTGATTCAGTAGAGTGGTGGCTTCTCCTGTATACCCTTCAGAGGATGGAATTTTGACCATCTTTTTTTCTTTGATTCTCTGTTTATGCCGCCTTCTATGCCGCAGCTAGTTCTATCCCTCAGGGTCCTCCAAGGTGCCATAGCTAGGCCTATTACCAGTTCCCAACAGGTGCCCTGCATCCATGTTGCCTCGGATTCAGTCTCCCCAGGCAGGGAAGGAGGGAGCCCTCATTAGTCTGGCTGTTGGGTCTATTTTCCCTTTCCTCTTCTCCCTAAGGATGCAGGCACTCATGGAGATCCAAGTGGCATGTGCATGCCTAGGTGTGCTGCCTCTCTGGATCCTGGCCTGCATCCTCCCGTTCCACAATGCCCCTGATTGCACTGCCACCTGTGGTCACCCAGGTGGCAGTATATCAGCAGGGACAGTGACCCTCCCACCCCAGAGCAGGAGACCATCCTCTGGGATGCTCACTCCTCCTCCCCCGGCTGGCCACTGTCCACCTGAACTTGCTCCAAACTCAGAGAGCCAGCATCATGAGCAGTAGCCCTACTGCTGAGCCAACAGGCCAGCCTGCCCTCTTTTTGACATGAGACTAAGCATTATACACCTCCCCGATGGCCAATGTGCTCATGAAGAATCCCCTTTCACCTGCTTTTGGTCTGCAGAAAGGCACCCACCAGAGCTGCACCCTCTCCCTGATTCTTTTCATACTGGCCATTGAACCTCTGGCAATTGCCATTAGAGTACGATACCAAATTATACACAGATGACCCTCTAGTCCTCCTAGTGGAGGCCCACAGAGCATCCCACACCTTTTGAACCAGTTGCAGGATTTCACGGCCGTTTGTGGACCTCACTGTGAACTCCTCTAAGATGGATGTCCTCCCACTACACCCACTTTACCCCCAGTCCATGGTAGCATTGCTACACCAGAAATTGGCTCCTCAGTTGATCAAATATGTTGGCATTCAGGTTACCTTGGATTTATTGTACATCTGTATGGTAAACTTCACACCCCTACTGCAGAAACTGTTGGCTGAATGTGACATAGAAACATCTGATAGTGACTAGGGTAAGGAAGATGAGGACATTAAAGAGGGTTATGGTCCAAAAGCTTTTTCTTTGTCTCTCACACTTCCCTGTGACTATTCCTTGGCAGTGGTATGACAAAATTGATATTAGGGACCTTCCTCTGGGAGGGCAAAACCCCAACATATAGTTGCCTCAAACTCAGGTCCCATTGGATCTTTGGAGAGTGGAATCTCCCTTAGTTTGATGGATATTATCTTTCTTGGGGCCCAGACATGCCAATGGTTTACACTGCCTTGTAACACCACACCTCTGTGGTTGTCCAAGGAGTGGGAGCTTTGTGGAGCCATTAAGCTGCAGTGTTCATATACTCTTCGCAGCCTAAACCCTTGAAGGCCTGATCTCCAATCCATGACTTGGTCTTGGTTTGGCAGACTTTGGAAAAGATGATTAAAGCCCTCTCACAACATTGGAGTGGACACCGCTTTGCAGGAACCCAGGGTTTCGTATTAGTTGAAAGCCTGTATCCTGGTCTACATGGAGGACACAGGGGCCCAGTTATTCAGAAATGTGCCAAAGGCTGGTGCATGTCAACGAAGCACAAATCCAATGCACTATGGCACAAGAGGAGCCATATTCAGAGGTTGCACCGGCCAAACTGCACCAGTGCAACCTGGCTGAATATGGCACAGTTGCACCATGGTGCAACCAGAGTTGTGCCATGGGGCAGAAAAAGATGCTCCAGTGCAACTTTGGGAGCAGAGCAGCAGAGCAACAGAGGGGGGCACAGCACAGTGAAGAGACCCAGGGAAGCAGAGTGACAGGCCACAGGAGGTCTCCTCCAGCAGGGCACACACAGGCACCCAGACACCCCTCCCCAGAACACAACAGTGGCACAGACAGCAGGCAACAGGAGGTGCCAGTGGCTAACGGAGGGCCACCAAGGGAGCCCCCTTCCCGCAAGTTTCTGGCCGTGCCCCCCTCACTCTCCCAGATCAGAACAGGCCACACCCAGGACCACACAGCCAAGCACACACACACACACATCACACAGGCACACAGAAAGCCCACACAGGAGGCACTGAACATGCCGGGAGGCAGGTAGCATGGCAGACCACATGGGACAGGCCACTCAACACCACGCAGGTGCCCCAACACAGTGTGCGGCCAGTACCCGAGCAATAACCATGGCCATGTGCCACCACCATGCACACACCCACCACACACCCCTGACAGGCACCCCCAAGGCACAGCAACCGACCAAGAGGAAGGACACCACCACAGTGGGACACACCACAGCACACAGCAGTGAACCACAAAAGCACAACACACACTTCGTCACATGCACACCACATGGACAGACACTGGGCCACTGCAGCATGGCTTCTTATGCCACCTGCAAAGCAGACACTGACACAGGCAGGCAAGTCCAAAAATATATAATTGCAATGAAAACTATTTACAATAACAAGGGGGTGGGAAAGAGTAGGAAAGCAAAGGAAGGGGACAGGGAACAGGGACTGTACAGTGGGAAGGGGGACTTTAGGGGGAGGTACAGCAGAAGAAACAGGAGAAAGCTGGCACCAAACTAATGTCAGCCACAACCTGCCACCCCTTGGTGTCATCGCCGCCTCCAGTCTGCCAGCGGCAGGTGCTGAACCTGTAGGACTGCCTCCATGGTGGTTGAGATTATAAGTATGAGCTGCCAGAGAAGCCTGCAGTACAAGGGCCACCTACACCTCTGCTGGACACCTGTGACAAGGGACAGGACAGGTGATCAGTACAATGTCCCAAGGAACTGTGTCCACCCACAGTGCGCAATGGGCAGTGGGAACATACAACCCTGGAGAGCCCGTACCGGCCACCTGCGGGGGGTGGGCCAATGCCTGCCAGCAACTCAGTGCACCATGACATTGCACAGAGGTGGTCCACATCACACAATGGCCACCCGGCTGAGCAATGACAGTCACATGGCACAGTGCACCGGCGGCACCACAGCAACACCAGTGGCAGCCGGGTGCATGCCCACCCCACCAACAGCTGGAATATGTGTCCAATGGATGTGCCACAGTGGCATGCACCATGCACAGTGTGACACACACCACTGCCATGGCACATGGCACAAGTGGCCATGCCTGCACCCACACACCCCCTGCCCACACCATGCACAGTGCGAAGGACCATGACAGTGCCTACCTTCCCTCTGTGGCCCTGCTGGTGCTGGTCCCTCTCTGGTTTGTCCTGCTGCAGCCTGCCCTCTGATGGTCCTCAGGCTCTGGGAATGGAAAGACAGGTGTACATCAGGAACTGACCACAGCAGCTGTCCCCCACCCCACCCCTATACACAGGATGTGCCCCTGCCTGACATGTCCTGCACTGCCTCACAGCGGCATCATAACACAGGCGGAAGCTGGCAATGCCACCCCACGATGTGCATGATGACAGTGTATGCCCTGCAGGGCATGGCAGGCAGCGAAGCCAACACCACAGTACAGCACCAGGGTAGACATGCAACATAGGATGACTTACCAGGCTGTGGCATGGCCCCTCACCTGGTGCCTGTAACCTCCTGAGGTTCTCCAGGCCCCACCTCATGAGGTCACCATAACGGTAGCGACACTGCTCCCCAGTCCTGGGTACCCCTGTCCTGTGCTCCAAGCTTGTGGTGCTTGCCTGCCACACAGTGCCCCTGGCCTGGTGCAGGGACACCTGCCCAAAGAACTGGGGGGGGGGTGGGACTCCACACATGCCACTAGGTTGATCACCTCAATGGGAGACCAGTTCAGGGCCCTCCTTTGCTGTGCCTGTACCATTTTCTGCTAACTGCATGTGGCGGAGAAAATGGCGGCCGGAGGCGCAGATGTCCACATCATGGGCCAACTGCACAATGCGTGGATGCATGTGCAGTGCAGGCACAGCATGCAGTGCCGGAGATGCATGGAATGGGTGTGGCTACGTGAGGTCACAGGGTCAGAGGTCAGACCCAGGGGTCATAGGTCGACCAGCATTGTGCACGTGTGTGATAGAGCGTGGCACCCCATGCGCACCCTTGCTCATAGCCGGCCCATGCACAACATGCGCAATGCCATGACATCATGCTGTCCATGCACAGTGCATGATTGCCGCCATGTTGCCATGATGCACATGCGCACTGTGGGCCTGCACACCTTGTATGTGTGCACATTGTGCCATCGTGACTTGCTCTGGCGTAACCCCATTGTGCACGGCGCAATATCATGATATTCAGACACCACATGCAAATGATCTCATCAGCCAATGCATGGTGCACTGGGTGCATTAGCATGTCATTACTTTTGCGCCAAACTTCATTTGCATGCCTTGTGCATCATAAGCGCCACGGAACAGCACAAGCCATGGACTGGTATTGCATCCCTTTGACGTAAGTTGCGCTTGCCACTGTAGCTCACTGGGAGCAGACAGCACAGCAGGGTGGGACAGATCAGGGAGATGCTGCCACTGACACACTGTACTGTCCATGTCCACAGGACGCAACGTGTCATAACGTGAGGAGGGTGAGAAGTGTGGGCCTGCTTGGAAGCACAGGCCCAATTTCACTAAAGCAGAGACAGAGGCCCTATTTGATGCATACCTGGACAGGGAACCCATGCTGAGTGGTGCTACGGGCACACCACAGGCTTGGGCTGGGGCCTGGGAGGAGGTGGCAGCATACGTCAACCAGCATGGCAGCCACCAGTGGTCAGCACAGGAGTACCAGAGGAAGGTGGGCATGGACAAGAGGCACATTAAAGAGAAGGTGGCAGCCATCCATGCATCCTGGAATGCCACCGGAGGTGGGCCTGTGGATGCTCCAACACTCACGGCACAGGAGGAGTTGGTGGCAGCCACCATGCCCCGCAGCACAGTGGAGGGTGTGCCTGGAGGTGGCTTCCAGATGGGTGGCAGCTCATCACTGAATGGTAAGTATGTCAGCCACACACAGCTGGCAGCATGGAGGGTGCATACACGGGCATGCTGGTGTGCATGCAATCAGCATGCGTGTCATGTGCATGTGTGTGCACCCATGCACATGCCATGCTGCAGGACACATGCAGTGGCAGTGTAGTGGGGGGGACATGTTGGCAATGCATCACTGACATGCCTTTCTTTCTCTTGTAGCACCAACATGCCTCCGTGCAGATGATGGGGTGCTGGCAGCGGCAGCAGCCGTGGATGCTGAAATGGCCCTATGGGACCAACTGTCAACCTCCACTGGCATCTGGGAGCTTGACAGGCTGCAGCTCACCACCACAGTGCCTGGTGGATGTCCTGGACCTGAAGTCAGATGAGGCCCTGGATGTGTTCCTGCAGGATGCCAGCCTTGGTGTCCTCTGCACAGAGACACAGATTGGGGCGTGGTCCAACACCGGTGACAACATCACGATTATCCTGGACAGCATGGGCAATGTTGTGGGCGAGACACCCTGCTGGCCACAGACACAGGCAGCATGCCCAGTGCTCTGCCAGCAGCAGAACAGCTGCCTGCCACCACTGTGGGTGCAGTGGTGTGTGCTGCCCTAGCTGTGCCCTATGGTGGTGGTGGTGGTGTGGCCACACAGGCACTGGGTGGTGTACAGCAGCTAGACAGGTGACAGCAGCAGACTGCGGGTGCCACTGGGCAGCCAAACACAGAGTCCACTGCCGGTGCACCTGCTGTGCCTATTCCCCCTGCAGACCCCACTGTGCAGCATCCACCAGAGAGGGGGGCTGTGCAGCATGGCCAATCACCACACGAGGATTGGCGTCCTGCCCAGGAGTCCCAGGATGCCGACCCGCTGGCTGAGCACACCCATTTGCTGTGGGCGTCCGTTCAGCAACAGATGCTGCTTGCCACTGGGGTGCGTGCATTGCATGCGGAGGTGCGCCAGTTAGCTGAGCAACAGGAGAGGGGCAATGCTCAGATCCTGGCGGGGATGCAGCACATACAGGAGGCCATGACTGCATCCCTGGATCGCATTGCCACTGTGATCATAGATGGCTTTGCACTGCTGGCTGCCACAGGGCATGGCTGGGCACAGAAGACCCCCCACAGTGTGCTGTCCACCCTGCGAACCCGGTGTCGGGTGACCCCACCGCAGTCGATGCCAAGCTCTGATGTGGGCATCCAAGGCATGCCCGGGGCTGGCCTGTTTGGGTGCCTTCACAAGCCCGCACAGACATGGTTGCGGTCCCGCGGTCAACCTCTGGGGGGCAGTTGCTCACCCCACCATGGCTGATGCGCAACCTGTGGCTGCCTATCAGCCCAGGTGCAGCCGCCCCCATGGCCGTGGTTGTCATGGTTCCATGCAGCGGACCTGATGTGCGGGGTGCCCTGCCTGCAGTCTGCAGCTGCTGCCCTGTGCAGACATGGGTGGTGTGTGTGTGTGCCCACCACTGGTGTGGCACCTGTGTTTCATGCCACATGCAGCCTGTGTGAGTGCTTGCCCGGTCGCTGGACCATGTGATGTAGGCGTGATGAAGGCAGTCTAGCACGGGTTGCGCCTGTGCACCAGTGCAATGCATCTGATCCACACCACATACCACCGCCTGGGTGTGAGGGTGCATATGTGTGTGTGTGTATGCATATGTGTGTGTGTGTGTTTGTTGCTGTGTGTGGTTGTGAGCGGTTGTGTGCCCCTGACTCCCCTACCCTTGCTTCACGCCTCTGTGTGTGCATGGCCATTGCCATGCACGCCACTGCATGTGTACCTGTTTGAGTGGCCCATGCATGTGTATCGCACCACCTACCTGTGTGCACTATAGTGCTCCTGTGTGATGGTGTCCCGGTGTCATTGCGCCTGCTGTTGCAGCCGGGATCCCTCTACCCAGGTGGTGGCTGTTCACCACCCTCCAGCCCATTGTCTCCATCATCCCCACTATTGTCGCACTATTGTCATCAGCCTCAACAGCTATCCAATGGTCAGTGGCCATGTTGTGCAGTATGCAGCAAGCCAGGAATAGGCCACAGGCTTTTGAGGGGCTGTACTGTAGGGCACCGCCTGACCTGTCTTGGCAACGGAACCGTGCTTTCATCATGCCAAAGACACGCTCGATGATGTTGCTTGTGCTGGAGTGTGCCTCATTGTAGCATTCCTCTGCTGGGGATGATGGGTGCTGGTAGGGTGTGAGCAGCCAGGGCCTCAGTGACTAGGCTCCATCCCCTGTGTGGATAATGACATGGTTAGCCCTCTGTTGTTCTATGCTGCACCCTTTGCCTGTCCCTGGTGCCCACGTCAACATGCACACCCTGCCCTTACCCATCCCAAAGTATGCTCTGCCCATTGCCCATGCCATATTCACCTATTAGGTGGCCAATGGGGATGTCCACACATTCAAACCTGTGGCACAGCACAGAGCTGTGCCAGATGAACACATCATGTGCACTCCCAGGATGTGTGGTGCAGACATTGGTAATGTGCCCCGTGGCATCGCACACCACCTGGCAGTTGACACTTGAGCACCCCTTCCTGTTTATGTATGCCACACCCTCAGGGCCAGGTGGCATGCGAATGGCCACGTGGCTGCAGTCAATGGTCCCAATCATGCCAGGCATACGTGCAACCCTGTGGAAGTCCTGTATGGTTGCTGTATGCTCCACCTGTGTGCTGGGGAAATGGATGAATTCCGAAGCATGTGGCAGCAGACCATTGAGGAACTGTGTGAGGGGGTGGGATGTGGCCAACTAGATTATGCCTGTGGTGTCCCCTGTTAGTCTCTGGTAGGTGCCCGTGGTGAGCAGGCACATGACAGCTGTCACCTTCATCTCCATGGACATGGTGTGGCTCCATCTGGTGGGTGTCTGCATCTCCTCACTGCACAGCTCAGAGCTGCCTCAGAATGGCTCTGTTCAGGTGGTACTGGCCCACAATCTACATGTCACTGTAGTTCTCGAAGGTGATGTGGGCATGGTACCACCTGTGTCGGGCATATCACTGACAGGTCCTTCCTCGGCCATGTCACTGTTCCTCCTGCCCCCTCACACCCCTCATTATGGCCTCCATCATGAAGGGCACGCTATCCATGGCCCTTGCTGTCCAATATCCCCCAGGCGGTTGGCTGTTGCTGGCTGTGTGCCACCCTGGTTCACTGCCTGGCAGTGTGTCTGTCTCTCTCTCTTTCTCACTCTCTCTGCTCCTCTCTCCCTCTTCAATGCCACCTCTGTCCCTCTCCCATTGTGTCTGCCTCGGTCTGTCTCCCTTCCTTTCTTTCTTTCTTTCTTTCTTTCTTTCTTTCTTTCTTTCTTTCTTTCTCTCTCTCTCTCTCTCTCTCACAGTCTCTCTTACCTGGCGAAAGTGCTGTCTGTGTGCTTGTGCCCGGTATTTATAGGAACAAGTCTGCTCGGAGCATCTTCAATTTGTTCCACACTTGCGCCATGGTTTCACGGTTGAATATACCACTACGCTGGATATTCATGGGAACGCCCCCTGCACTTGCACCTGCATTCATTATAGTTGCATACTGGTGCAATGGAATTTGCGCTATGCAATGGCTCCCACTGAATATGGCTGCTTGGCGCAAGTCCACACATGCTCTGGCGCAACTCAGTTGCACCATGCGCAACTGCTTTGAATATCCAGGCCCGGGAATTTTTTCTGTAGGTGATCTACTACAGTCAGGAACATCATATGTGGACTTCTTTGCACATCTCCAGGACAACTATTCACTCCCCCAAACAGATTTCTGGACATTTTTACAGATACGCAATCAGTTATTTTCAAAAGGTCTGGATAAACCCTCTCACCTCAGTGAATGTATACTATCTCCATAGTGTCATATACATAAGGGATGAGCTGGTAAAATTTACAGTAACATTCAAAATGCTCTTCCTGACCAAACACTGAAAGCTAGAGGAATGTAGGCACTCTCTCTGCAGGAGCCTATCTCAAAATTAGGTTGGTTTAGCTGCTGGAAAACGGTGCTTAAGGCATGTCTGAATGGCTGCAGTCTTCTGATCTGTAACAAAATATTCCATCAATGTTACCACAGCCCTACTCAGCTGCATTCCATGGTGCTTCTACACCATGATTCCACAGCGCTAGTGATGATAGCTGCACATTCTTTGGGTCTGCCCATTACTGCATAACTTCTGGCAAGGAATCCACAGGGACTGTTTTGCTTTTAATCTCCTCTCCAGTTCTGCATTTTCTTCATCTGTTCTTGCTAGGTATGTTACCACCTGGGTCCCCTCTACATGACACATCAGGTCTCTGGCTGTCACAGTGGGTACTGAGGCAGTTAGACTCATGCTCTGGAAACAGAGGTTGGTAGATATTCCCACTATATGTGAATGATGGACTATGTAGGCCACTGTAGCCATGTCCAGGATGTCATACCAACTACGAAAGCCTCCTGGCCTTCTAAAAGGCCTAGAAGCCTTTATGTGTTCTCTCTGCTGTGCGAATTAGACCCCTGTTTCCTTTGTGGGAGCTGAAGGACTCACTTCACCCACCACAACCCCTCCCCTCCACGTCTCCTTCCCTCTTTCACTTGCTTCCATGCTTCCCCCCCCCTCTGTCTCAGAGGGATCCCTGACACTTCTTGCTCCATCCTCAGAGGTGGGGTCTGTGTTGCCACCCTGCCTATTGGCAGTACTGGGTGGTGTTTGGCCCTGCAGCTACACCATGGGGATCAATGATGAACATGATCCTTCCCTTACAGATCTTAGAGGATTTCTCCCATGGGGGGTTCTTCTCTCCTTCCCACTCATTTCCATCCTTTCTTGAACTCCCCTGCCCCACCCCTGCCTCATACTCCCTTTTTCAATGGCACCCCAGCTTCCATCTTAACATGCTAATTATAACACATGGACATTTTGAGATGTATTATTATTGTGACTTTTTTTAATGCCCTCCTGTTATACATGAAGTCTGTACTGAGTTGATCTCATAACGTGTGTTTTTCTAATACTCTTGTACTATAAGATTTCAAGATGGCTGCCTAGTTAGTGTGTTGTGTCTTCTCTCTGTGTCTGTAGGTTAGTTTTTTTCCTTTTCTTGTATTTCAAAGTTGGAGTAAATCTATTGGTTTTGACCACATCAGCATCTCCGGAATCATCATCATTGAACAGTACAGCACTGGGGATGTGTACTTTCTTCAGTACTGACTTTTAAAGATCTGCTCCAACAAAGTGATTTCCCTGAGTTTCTGACCTTTTAAGCCATTCCAGAGGCCTTGTTCCAGAAACTATCTGCCTAGTGCTCATCTCCTAAAGATCAAAGAATTCCACTCTGCTACCCCTGGGACTAATTGTTGTCAATATATTGTGTGTGCTGCTGAGATGTTTTCCAGTAACCTGATTCCTGCTTGTTGGTGTATGTCCTGTACCTTCTTATACTTAATTCAATGACCTGAACTGATTCTTGTAGCCTTGGTTTCTCATCTGGCACTAATTAGGTTAGTGCTACACTGATGTTAACTTGGCTGCTTGCTTAGGACCACAAAGATTTACAGTTTGTTGGGAAGAATTTGGTATGTTACACAGTCAGATTTGTTGGACCCTCTGATTTGAACTAGGGTACTGATCTGTGGGTCCTGTAGCCGTGTGGTCTCCTGCCTCACTGCCAATTCATTTGATTACCTTCAAGTCTTAAATCGGTGTCCTACCTGAGGAACCCTTGTTGTGCCTCTAGCACTTGAACCTATGAGTTACACACATTAGACAATGATCTGCAGGAAACATACCAGGACTATTGTTTACAGGCTCTCCACTGTCTTCAAGTCTGTACAAGCTTACTAATGCATGAATCTAGCACTCTAAATTGGGGGTCACCACCCAGCTGTCACTGACCTGCAAGACTGTTCCACCCCTACAGGACTGTTAACAACTTCCATGAAATATAAGGACTCATGCTATCTCCCTCCATACATTGCAGCCTTTGAACAAGACCACAGATTCCCCTTCTTTAGCTCCAATGTAAGATGTTTCTAGTTTACTGGACTGGTTTCACCTGCCTGCTTATTTTGGTATATATTAATCACATTCTTTGAATAATGTTTATTTATGCACTGCGTTTGCCTAGTAAGCCCTTTCTAGCCCTGTTTTTGTGGCTGGTCTACCCTGCTTAGTTTAATTGTATTCTCCCTTCAGCTGATATACTGTAGCTTAGTTAGCCTCAGTTGTTTGCTTAATTACATGTTTTGTTCTTCAACAATTTAATTGTTTAAATGATTGTTTGTATTTTTGTTGTAAGTCCAGGTTGGGCCTGAAAAGGGACCTATAGTCCAGTGTCCTCACCCGGTTAACAAAGAATAAAATGAAATGAAAATGAAATTAGCTGGTGCTGACTACTGTACTTGCTTGCACTGGCTGAATGGGAGTCACCTCTGTTCTGGTAATTCATTCTATGTAGTAGCCAAACTTGATCCTTGTATCTGAGTTTTAATAAGTACCACTTGTGCTGATTGCTAACCTTTATGACAAATGTTCCCCACCACCCCTGTTGGCTAGC